>OW386285.2:0-1314221 GCA_936432065.2 Rutpela maculata | reverse complement strand
CACTCGACAGCCTTAGGCCGTCCGCACACGGGGCTACTCGAAAGAAACTGATTGGTGACTGTAGTTAGTAACCAATCACTCGATAGTCACTTCCTATGACTTTCTATCGAGTGCAGCACACGGCGCTACTAGTTAGTAACTAGTTGGTGATCGGTTTGTGATCAGTTTTACGAAACCCTGCGTGCAGTCACTTCTGTGTCTAGTTTCCGAGTTTCGGGAAGTAATTACAGAGTTTTTTGTGTGTTCACAATTGTCTTTTGGATGATTTCAAGATGAGCGAGCAATTGAATGCGAATTTTGTGGCCGAGACAGTAGCTTCGTGTGCGGAGCTCGGTTACTAACTAGTTAGCGATCAGTTTATATTTCCGTCACAAACCAGTTACCGTTTCTAATGAGTAGCTCCGTGTGCGGAGGGCCTAAAGAATATTATGAGGAAATTTATAGATCGGTGTAAAAACGATAGAATTGATTTCTTCATTCAAATTCCCTCTGTTTTAAAATGTAGTGTAAAGCCCTCCGCACACGGAGCTACTCATTAAAAACGTTAACTGGTTTGTGACGGAAATTAAACTGATCGCTAACTAGTTAGTAACCGGGGCTCCGCACACGAAGCTACTGTCTTTGCCACAAAATTCACATTCAATTGCTCGCTCATCTTGAAATCATCCAAAAGACAATTGTGAACACACAAAAACTCTGTAATTACTTCCCGAAACTCGGAAACTAGACACAGAAGTGACTGCACGCAGGGTTTTTTAAAACTGATCACAAACCGATTACCAACTAGTTACTAACTAGTAACCCAAAGTAAGTGATCCTGAAACACCTGAACAATGCTTGGCCAATAAATATATTACCGTAGGAAAAAATATATGGAAGTAATAGTGTGAGCAACTATATGACTATTTTAGTATAAAAAATGTTTTGTATAATCGACACCGTGGATTTTGACAACAATATTCTTGTGAAACATCTATGCAGCTAGTGTGTTCAAAATGGAGATGAGATATTGATCAACTGATTAAAAATATTGTAGAAAAAAATTAAAATTTGAAAAATGTTGGTGAAGGCGCCGGAAAATCTATATAAAAACCGCTGCCCAAGGAATCACTACTTCCACATCCCGATTTTCTATCAAAGTCACTCACAGCGAAAAAAATTTGTATGTGGAAATAATTGTTTATGGAACTTTAATAATATAATATTTGAAATCCTCTTGATAGGGGGTGGTAGTGGGGGTGGATAAAGTAAAAAAATATTTTGAGGTTCCTGGTTCTTGTACACACACTAAATCACAATTTTTTTCATCCCCTTTAATAATGGGGTGGGGGTGGTAATGGGGGTGGATATTGCCAAAATTTTTTTTGAGACCTTCTCTTGTATATACTAAATACCAATTTTATGAACTCTTAACTGCTTGATTTACCTATTTACCCCAAATTTACCCCCCAACCCTTCGACGGAACAAGATGAAAATATAATCTAGTTCTAGATCTCGTTAAAATACATATGTGTACCAAATTTCAAGTCAATATCTCAAACTGTTCCAGAGTAAACATGCGCACAAAAAAAAGTTACAGACCGACAGACAGACAGAAGGAAATTTTTTTCGCCCAAACTTAAAATCTCGACGTTTCATGACATTCTAAGCCTATTTAAACAATAAAAAATTTTAATTTTTTTTTTTGTCGTTACTATACTTCCACTGGATATGGAAGTAAAATGACTAGTGAAAAAAATATTTGGTCAAATTGGCTACATTTTTTACATAAAGTGTGTCTTACTGATCAAAAAACTTTGATTGAAAAAACTTTCGGAAATTGCTCCTTTGACCTCAAAAGTTCGAGAAGATATAGAATTGTACAAATATTTATAGTTGTATCTCCTAACATAGGATCGAGTTGGCCCTATGAGAGTTTTTGATCAGAAAGTCGAAATCTATAACATATTAAAAATTCAGCCAATTTGATCGGAACCACTTTTCCATAAGTGCAGGGTGACCCACTTCCCTATGGCCTGGTTGAATTTCATTTTGGCCCTTGCTATGAAATATTACCTCATAATACTTATTGACACTAAATAATATAGCGGATCTCATCACTGTAGCCCAAAGGGTTTGTGAAATAGTAAATAAAAATATGCTGTAGGCTTCACTTTCAAATGACTCCGCTCGTATTCTTGCAAAAACTATCATCACTTAAAGTTAAAGGCAGAAATTTCCGGACACCCTGTGTAATAGAAACAATTAAAACGGTGTTTTTTTTTACAGACTGTCCCAATTGCATAGACGATTCACTTCCCGTGGCAAACAGGTGGACCATGCCACTTTTGAAACTGGGAGAAAAACGTTACTACCTCGGAATATTTTTTAAGGTAAGTCTACAACCATCAGATCATCTCTCAGATTAATTGAACTCACATTACATTATTTAATGTATCCTACATTAGTCTTAAGTAACTCCAATTATGTGTAATCTTGAGATATCACATTTTTTTTCTTGATACGCCTAATTACCTCGAGAGGATGTTTCGTGAAAGTCTGCTGTTTGATATACATCTCTTATTCGTTTTTATACATCTTTCTTACAAGATTATGTTATGATAGATTGTTGTCGGTATGTCGAAAGCCCACGTAAATTATATATAAATATTTCCAAATTGCACAGTGAAAATTATTATGAATAAGTGGAATTTTGAGAAAAACATCACTGCAGGCGTGATGACGTTATCCGCGTTGGTTATATGACGAATTTTTTAAAGTGGCAATCTGACTTTCTTTTTGTTGGGCTACAGAGAGTAATAAAAACTCATTATAGATGCAAATCCTCCAAACGTAGTCAAGTTGTTATAAGAAATTTTAAATATTTCTTTGTAATTTATTGTAATTCGTTTCAGGATGCCACGCGGATTAAACGATAGTTTTATTGATTATGAAAATGACCCTGAATTTGGTCCACTTTTTGACCGCCGGAACATTGTTTATTTAACGATTTATTGTTGAAAAATTCAAAAAAATCGACGTTTTTAAAGATAACTCAAAGACCTTTGACGATAGGTTTTTCAATTTGTAGATACTGTTAGAACTTTGAAAAAGGGTTAATTTGAGAGATGTTTAGTTTGAAACGCTTGAAAATTTGTTTAAATAATTGCAAAAAACCGCGAAAATTTTAGCAATTTGCAAATATTTTTCATTCTTTAACAAAAGCACTTTAGTGCTTGAAACTTTGAGGAAATATGTCTTTTATTACCCCAAAGTTATCCCTAAAATTTCATCAAAAAATTTTAATTAGTTTAAGAGATATTCAATTTGTTTATTAAAAACATAAATAATGTAAAATGCAAATTCACCCAGTTCCCGTTGTCGTAGAGGGTTGATCTGGACATTCTTTTTTTTGTTGAGACTTAAACTTTATGTTTTCATTAATGGCAAATCAAATTTGCATTATTTTCAACTTCAAAATGGCGTTTGAAAAAGTGTCACATTTTGAGGTTAGGTTTTTTGCTAATAACAAATAAAGATTTTGCAATATCGTTCTCATATCTTTGTTGCTGGGGTCTTTTCACACATTTTCAAAAAAGAAAGTGACTCTGTAGCCTTACTAGAAGCCGAGATGATTTTTTTTTTAATAAATTCGTAAAAAAAATTTTAACAAAAAATAATTGTTTATAACAAATTATTGTTTAATTAGGAAAAAATTGACATGGTAGATATTATTATTTCATCACGCTACCCCAAATTTAAAAAAAAGTCAAAATCTGAGAAACGGTAAATTTTTGGTTGACGGATTTGAACTCGTCTCGATCATTTTATAAATATGTTACAAATATGACTCATGCTTCTCACTCCTGTTCTGACGCTGATTTAAAATTAATTATTGTTACCGTTGCAAATTGTATTTTTTCCCCCAAACTCAGCTCTATTACAAAGATAGACTATTAAACTAGTTGTTCGCCAAGTTTCAGCTGTTAATGTTTGTTAATAAACAAATTACGAATTTATTTAAAAAAAAAATCATCTCGGCTTCTAGTAAGGCTACAGTAATTTTTTTTGAAAATGTGTGAAAAAACCTCAGCAACAAATATATCAGAACGATATTGCAAAATCTTCATTTGTTTAAAAGTTATTAGCAAAAAACCTAACCTCAAAATGTGACACTTTTTCAAACGCCATTTTGAAGTTGAAAATAATGCAAATTTGATTTACCATTAATGAAAACATAAAGTTTAAGTCTCAACAAAAAAAAATAATGTTCAGATCAACCCTCTACGACAACGGGAACTGGGTGAATTTGCATTTTACATTATTCATGTTTTTAATAAACAAATTGAATATCTCTTAAACTAATTGAAATTTTTTGATGAAATTTTAGAGGTAATTTTGGGATGATAAAAGACATATTTTGTCAAAGTTTCAAGCACTAAAGTGCTTTTGTTAAAGAACGAAAAATATTTGCAAATTGCGAAAATTTTCGCGGTTTTTTGCAATTATTTAAACAAATTTTCAAGCGTTTTAAACGAAACACCTCTCAAATTAACCGTTTTTCAAAGTTCTAACAGTATCTACAAATTGAAAAACCTATGGTCAAAGGTCTTTGAGTTATCTTTAAAAAAGTCGATTTTTTGGAATTTTTCAACAATAAATCGTTAAATAATAGTATATTGTATATTTAGGTGTGAAAGCAATACATTCCCGGACGATGATGCAAATTGTTGGCCGAGGCCCTAGCCGAGGCCAACAAGCATCGAAGTCTGGGAATGTGCTTTCACACCGAAGTACACATACTATTTTTTCTGAAATCACAATGAATATTATTATAAATTAAGGAATTTGTATTAATGCATAATATTTCTTCATTACAATCTAACTGCTTACTAATAAATGCAATTTTAATGTGCGTTGGTTTGTCTGCGTGTATTTATTTACTGTCTAAAATATACATAAAAAAACCGTACGGAAATGTTACTTTCCCGGCCTAGGCCGGGAAAGTAACATTCCCGTATGGTTTTGTTGATCGTTGCTTGACAACGGATCTTTTCCGGTCTGTTTTGTGATAGTTTCTTAGCAACGGACTAAAATACTGGAATTGTTCATTTTTCGATCTGAAATCGCGCCGAAAATGTAGACATTGCCGATCGATTTTAGAAAAACAATGTTCCGGCGGTCAAAAAGTGGACCAAATTCAGGGTCATGTTCGTAATCAATAAAACTATCGTTTAATCCACGTGGCATCCTGAAACGAATTATAATATGCATATTTGCTAATTCCACTGGCCTATTATATGAGTCTGAATTTTTAGAAAAAAATCACTCGAAATACCCGTACGCTAAGATTTGCTGAGATCAACATGTATTTTATCTGGCCAGTAAATTATTGACGTTGAAGTTGACAACTCCACCTATGAGATCTATTATTTTTACATTTTTACGTTTTTTAAGTGACAATTGTTTAGTTTCTTAAATGTCTAGTAGAACAAAATGTATTCAGATTTTTTTTAGGTATAACGTCTTCCCCTTTTATATTTTCAGTGACTGCGGTATTTTAAAATTTAGCTCTTTCCTATTATTTCCTTGTGCACAGTCCAAAATGTTAGTTGATCGATCGAATTGTTGATCCTTTTATTAATGGTTTTACTGATATTTACGAATTCCATTAAAATCATTCATTCAAAGGTCAAGTTAAATTATACCCTTTCGGAAGGTAATAAATTGTTTGAAGATTATCAAGGTGATTACAAATGGCAGTACGAATTAGTAACTGGTGGTTTATACAGGGTGTGATAACAAAGGCTATCTATACCGGGTGTCAACGGAATCTTAGACAAGCCATAGTTTTCAGAGAGTTACAAGGTATAAGACTTGATAGAGGTAATATATACGAAAAATTGACAATTTTTCATTATTTAACATTTTTCCATCACTTTTGAATTTTAAATAGAACATCTTGTATATTTTTACAATTTTGGATTCTGATGATTTTTTAGTACATTTGCACAGTTTTAAAAAAACTGAGACTAATTGGCTCTTAGGGCCATTTTTGTTTTAATGTCCTACAAGTCTGTTATTTTACAATAACCACCCTATTTTGAGATACTTAAATGAAAATTAACGCCCTAGGGCGTTATGAATATCTATAACGCCCTAGGGCATTATAAAATTATAACACAACCCAAAAGAAGCAAATTATGATAGCGTTATTGACAAACAAAATGCGTTGCTATGCAACGGCGGCGTTTACAAACAATTTTGATTTTTACTCTCTTTTAAATCAAATCGTTCTAAACATAACAGATGTCAAATTAATAAATCGTAAATGTCAAAAAAAAATTCGAATTAAATAACAGACTTGTAGGACATCAAACGTTGAAGGCACCACGGGATAGGATAATGACGCCCTCGATCGACGTACATTCCCTCGGGCCAGAGGCCCTCGGGAAGTACACTGCCTACCTTGGTGCGTTATTATCCTTATAACACCCTTGGTACCTTAATAACTATTTCATCTGTAGAGTGCGGTGAATGGACTCAAGTCAATCTGATGGACCAAAACGGAAAAAATTTTTTCGAATTGGTTTTGTTAATACGACCAACGAAAATTTTCGAAATCACTAATTTGTAGTTAAAGTCAACTTTTTCAAATGGCAAAACATCCACTAATTAAATACCAGTTTTCACGACAAATTTATTGACAACTTCAAATCGAAAATCGGTTTGATATTAATCCAAATATATTTTCTGTCAAGGATCTTTGACAGGGGAGAGATATTTAGAATTCACTCAGAGCAATAATGAAGAAATATTGATAGGCTTATATCAATTTTACTTTAAAAAGTATAAAACGTGTATTAGGCCAGTGGAATTAGCAAATATGCATATTGTAATTCGTTTCAGGATGCCACGTGGATTAAACGATAGTTTTATTGATTACGAACATGACCCTGAATTTGGTCCACTTTTTGACCGCCGGAACATTGTTTATTTAACGATTTATTGTTGAAAAATTCCAAAAAATCGACTTTTTTAAACATAACTCAAAAAACTATGACGATAGGTTTTTCAATTTGTAGATACTGTTAGAACTTTGAAAAACGGTTAATTTGAGAGGTGTTTCATTTAAAACGCTTGAAAATTTGTTTAAATAGTTGCAAAAAACCGCGAAAATTTTCGCAATTTGTAAATATTTTTCATTCTCTAACAAAAGCACTTTAGTGCTTGAAACTTTGACAAAATATGTCTTTTATCACCCCAAAGTTACCTCTAAAATTTCGTCAAAAAATTTTAATTAGTTTAAGAGATATTCAATTTGTTTATTAAAAACATGAACAATGTAAAATGCAAATTCACCCAGTTCCCGTTGTCGTAGAGGGTTAATCTGGACATCATTTTTTTTAAGACTTAAACTTTATGTTTTCATTAATGGTAAATCAAATTTGCATTATTTTCAACTTCAAAATGGCGTTTGAAAAAGTGTCACATTTTGAGGTTAAGTTTTTTCTAATAACTTTTAAACAAATGAAGATTTTGCAATATCGTTCTGATATCTTTATTGCTGAGGTTTTTCCACACATTTTCAAAAAAAAAATGACTGTAGCCTTACTAGAAGCCGAGATGATTTTTTTTTTAATAAATTCATAATTTGTTTATTAATAAACATTAACAGCTGAAACTTGGCGAACAACTAGTTTAATGTCTATCTTTGTAATAGAGCTGAGTTTGGTAGAAAAAATTCAATTTGCAACGATAACAATAATTAATTTTAAATCAGCGTCAGAACAGGAGTGAGAAGCATGAGTCATATCTGTACACGTTCATAAAATAATCGAGACGAGTTCAAATCCGTCAACCAAAGATTTACGGTTTCTCCGATTTTGACTTTTTTTTTATTTAATATCTGTCATGTCGATTTTTCCTAATTAAACAATAATTTGTTATAAACAATTATTTTTGTTAGAAATTTTTTTACGAATTTATAAAAACAAATCATTTCGGCTTCTAATAAGGCTACAGAGTCATTTTGAAAATGTGTGAAAAGACCACAGCAACAAAGATATGAGAACGATATTGCAAAATCTTTATTTGTTTAAAAGTTATTAGCAAAAAACCTAACCTAAAAATGAGACACGTTTTCAAACGCCATTTTGAAGTTGAAAATAATGCAAATTTGATTTGCCATTAATGAAAACATAAAGTTTAAGTCTCAACAAAAAAAAGGATGTCCAGATCAACCCTCTACGACAACGGGAACTGGGTGAATTTTCATTTTACATTATTAATGTTTTTAATGAACAAATTGAATCTCTTAAACTAATTAAAAATTTTTGATGAAATTTTAGGGATAACTTTAGGGTAATCAAAGACATATCTCTTCAAAGTTTCAAGCACTAAAGTGTTTTTGTTAAAGAATGAAAAATATTTGCAAATTGCTGAAACGTTCGCGGTTTTTTGCAATTATTTAAACAAATTTTCAAGCGTTTCAAACGAAACATCTATAAAATTAACCGTTTTTCAAAGTTCTAACAGTATCTACAAATTGAAAATCCTATCATCAAAGGTCTTTGAGTTATCTTTAAAAAAGTCGATTCTTTTGAATTTTTCAACAATAAACCGTTAAATAAACAATGTTCTGGCGATCAAAAAGTGGACCAAATTCAGGGTCACGTTCGTAATCAATAAAACTATCGTTTAATCCACGTGGCATCCTGAAACGAATTACAATAAATTTCAGTCTTTTTTTTACTAATTGGGAAGTTTCCATTTTTCTCATTTTCTCGTAATAAATAGTCGTAAAAATCTAAAAAATATCTGTAATTTTTTTTTTAAATTATCTCTATAAATAAAAAAGTTATGGTCCTTCCAAGTTTAAAATGCTGCGATCATCTGGGCTGAGGCTCGATTACGTCACAATACATGATTCCGCCAACAGCGAGCGGGCCCGGGCACCTTTATACTCGCTGGCAGGCACCGGCAGTTTATAGCCAGCTTGCATTTGAGAGCCGAAAAAATTGCAAAAACATGCAATCTTGACACGTTCATATTTTTCGAAAAACACCATTGGGACGGCCGTATGATGTCGCCACGTAAAGAGGAAGTCTTCCAGATAAACCTGATCGTAAATTGCACGGGGAAATTCGAAAATTCGGCTCGGCACGAACGAATCAAAAGTGACATTTTGTGACGGCGGGCCGTCAGCGCGTTATGTATTGTGACGTCACGGTGGACTTCAGCCGAGGCGAAGTATTCAAATAAGAAATTGAATAAGTTCGTGAGTTTTTCAGATATCGAGATAATTTTTTTCTTGTTTGACTAGTTATCTGAAAGACTACTAAATGAGGTTGAATGTACATGATATTTCTAAAATAGGAAACTTCCTAATTCTACTGGACTATATGTTTAGTAAGACTTTACGAAACTAAAGAAAGTTTCAGTCGGGCATTGTCGGCTATAAAAACCTATTTGAAAGATAAAAATGAAAAAAGTATTGAATGTGTACTTAATTCCAGTGGCACCTCATAAAAGTAAATTGTGCCGTGCCGTATTCGAACAAAGTGTTAGTCAAATAGGTATTCGCAGTTGGCCACGTCCACCTGTAATTTTTACTCTTTATCAGTTCTTCGAAAAAAAGTGTTTAAAATGGCTTATTTATAATTTATGTCAATCCATTTATGAGTTGATGACAAGAAAGAATGAGAAGAACATAAAACCTTAAAAAATAGGCTAATTAAAAGGTTAGAAAAAAAATATTTTCGACTCGTATATCTAAAATTTTGTCGTTCAAGTTAATACATTATATTTATTCAAAAAGCATTCTGACCTTTCTAGTAAATTTAGCTATTTCTAAAGGAGTAATTGAGGCCATGCACTAAACAGAAGGTAAGAAAATCGCCAATAACGTTTTAATTTTCTGCGGAAGTATCAATGTTGAGATCGGATGTCAAGAAGACCCCGAAAGACTCAAGAACGAACCGGTCTAAAAATGTATTAAACGCTCTTTAATTATTTTAATAATAACCGCTATGACACTGTCAATAAAATATCTGTACGGAAATAAATGTTGCTACAGTTCTAATTGATATAAATAAATATGACATATTATCCTTGACTGAATTCTATTGTTATTGTTATACTACATGAAATATTTACATAATCAAATATACAAGGTTGGGCCAAAGAGACGAATAATGTTTTTTTAATACTCCAAGACATAAATATAGCGACGTTGATACTTATACACGTGTTGCGTCATTTACATTTTTTTTTTCGTAAGCGATTTTTCAGATATGACGACACCTAGATGTCTTTTAAATGACTATGCAAAGACTTTGCACTGAATTTTAATTAAATGGATAAGATTAGTTTTAACCCCTTTTTTTTGAGATTTTTTCTATCAAACAAATTCTACAAATAATCTATTGTATATTACATGCAGACAAAGATATACCCTCTTGAGAAATAAGGAGCTGTTACAAGGATTTTGGTACAATGCAATCAACACTTGCTCAATAATATTCTCTAACTAAAAATAAATTGAGAAAACCTTATGTAGCATTTGACTCCTGAAAGCATTGTTTCATTTGTAGGTCTGAGGCCTTTAATGAAAGAGAAAAAAAAGAAGGAAGTCAAAAAGCAAAAAACATTGTTTAGTTACCAGTACTTCATTTCAGAATAATTTAGTAGAAATATTAAAAGCTAATAACAATGAAATATATTCGAAGGAAAATATCACATATCTTGTTATCAGAATCACTGTTTACATAGGTATTACTGTTAAGAGGAACAAAACAGATTGTCTAGGACATCCTTTTGGTGAAGATATTTCTGACGCCTGCCAGATCTACACTGCATTTCACGGTTCCTGTTACGAAAAATGAGGGGCGAGCGTAGAGGCGACTTCAATGTGAATATCAGTCGATTTTCCGTTGAAGCAACGTCGAGCGCGGTTTGTACTTAGATGGGGTCCCATCTTGGGAAATACAGCGTTCTCGTCCCGCCTTCTAGCGGCTTGTATATCAGTGTATACTCGGAAGTTACGTAATTTCAGACGAGGATTACGTAGTGGATATACCATCCTTCGGAGGGGATGTAAAGCAGGCGGTCCCTTGTCTATTAAATGTTAGGCAAGTAAAAGATCCCTACTCTTCTTAAGAGGAGAGGTTCGGCAAAATTTCCAGGTTGGGGGTAGCTCGTCTCCTGGCGTCGGTGATAGGCCCTGGTAGCGGAAATAGGCCGACGTTAAATAGTTAAAAAAAAAAAGTTACGAAAAATGTTGTTTGGTCCATATTTCACCATTATTATAACGATTTTCAGATCGAAGCCGGTACTTTACCCCGGAAAACTTTTTTATTTCACTATATACCCTAAATACTAGTTGAAATTCAGGTCTTGATGAAATTTTATTCTTTGGAAAATGTACTAAAAGTTCATATCGCCGAGAACAGGACTAAAAACTGCATCAAACAAGGAAAAAAAATAGGTTTTATTTCTGTTGGAGACTTTATAACAAAACCCGCTGAGAAAAAATGTAAATGGTACCCACATGTTAGCCCATTTGAACATTTTTTGTTTATTGTCACAGTCACGGCTATTATTCGTTAATTTCGTCCAACCCTGTATATCGCCTTGGTATTCCACGAGATATACCCACAGGTGAAAAAGAAATTTGGCATACAAGCCAGTCCACAAGGTTGCTAGACTCTGAGAACAAACTTACGAAAGCAGGATTTAAAAAGAATGAGTCACAGAAATTAAAATTTAATTAATTAACTAATAGCCACGAATTGCCATAATTACTTTAATGTGGCATATTGTTTTACTTTTTTTAATAATTATTCAGTGGTTTCAACTGTGGTTTTATAGGTTTTTCTGTGGTTTTATAGGTTTTTACCAGCCATTACAAAAGGTGTATCAATTCATACTGCGTATGATTGGAGATATCGGAAATTTAGTGGTCCAGTAGGAGTTCTCACCTCCGGTAACTCATTTAAATGAGTAATTTTGGGTTAGAAAAAAATATCCTCAAGAAAATTCAATTTCTGAAAAATTATGTAGGGCCCTTTAAAAACGCAGGAAAATGCTTTAAAAAGCTTTAGCGAAGTTACTCAAAATGTAAATTTGTCTGTAGTAGCTTACATTAGATGAATATGCCACTTTATAAAAATGGACACACGTTTGCTATTTTCATTAGAAACATCAACATTTTTTTTTGAATGTTGATGTTCCTAATGAAAAATTAAATATTTTTATTTTTTAAATTTACAGTATTTTACGACTAAATATCATTGAGTTAGCCTCAAGTGACGCAACTTCGTCGATAATATCGCTTAATTGGTTTATCTGGGTTTTTAAATTATTGCAGTTTGTGCAAGGAGAACTGCGTTTGCGATCCTTTGATCTTAAACACTGTATTTTATTTAATTTCATGTTATTCCACTGTATGTAGAATGCACCACACTACATCTTTGCAAAAGTATAGCTAAATTGTAAGTTAACACATCCAGTTAACGGTGGTGAAATCATTATATGGTATTTTTTAAATAAAAATGAAAGTAATGCAAGAATGCCGCCATTAAATAACCAACTTAATGTTTCTTAAAAGTTGTTGGCATATCAAGTTATTCGGGATATGGGTTAAACATTACTCATGTAGAAAATAAGAGTCTTGACAGCATAATTGATAATTAGGAAATATTACTTAAGAAGTTATAAAAAATACCTGCACTGGACCGATTAGAACTACTTTTTATTTGCAAAAAATAGGATCAATTACCTAAAATTGACAATAGTGGAGTAAAACTAAGAGTCTAAATCGCCCGAAAAAGAATTGTCTTACTATATCAATTTTTTGCTCAAACCTGTCGTAAACATTACAAGAAGTGTAGCAAAAATTTGTGGATTCAATTCGAGTCCTAGAAGTCATTTGTTTAAACAAAAGAATGTTGAAAATTGTTTTTTCGCGTTTTTCTTAAATGTCTCTGATTGTACAGCCGAAGATTTATTGCTAATACCAGTTTTACAAGAGTATTCTGATGAAGACGTATAGTGGAAAAGGATGGGGTACCCACTAGAGCATTATTAACTGATATTTAACGTCTTACCTAAGAAAAAAGCACTTTTTTGAAATACTTGAAAAATTCATGATAAGTAAAGCAAAACTGAGGTCATATTCAATTTCAGCGAGCCGAAATAAATGGAAATACAATGGTTTAGTTCGCTGAGCACGACTTTTTTCCATTTGTAGGCCAGTGTAACACAGGTCTACAAAAAAAAAAAGGTTTTGTCCTAAGGTTCACATCTAACCTTTTAGACGTGTCTGAAGCTAATTTTGGGAGAAAAAAATTTCTACCGTCTCATTTTTTCTCTACCACCCCTTTTATTCCCTAAAAAGGGCAAAAAAAGACCTTGTCCTAAGCTGAAGCCAATTTTAGGCAAAAAAAAATTTATATCGTGTCAGTTTCCCTCTACCACCCCTTTTATCCCCTGAAAGAGTCAAAAATGAGGTCTTGCTTATCCCAAGGTTCTGATCTAACTTTTTCAAAGTATTTTGACACGGTCAGTTTCCCTCTTGTCCCCTAAAAAATGCCAAAAAAAAAAAAAAAGGTCTTGTCCGAAGTTTCTGACCTAACTTTTCTGAAGTATTTTGATGCGCTGGAGCCAATTTTGAACAAAAAAAATTTCTATCGGCTTAGTTTCCCTCTACCACCCTCTTCATCCCCTAATTTTTTTTTTGTCCAAAATTAGTTTCAGCGCGTCAAATTACTTCAGAAAGGTTAGATGAGAACCTTAGGACAAGACCTTTTTTTTGCCCTTTTTAGGGGAGGAAGGCGGTGGTAGAGGGAAACTGGGCCGGTAAAAAAAATTTTTTGTCCAAAATTGGCTTCAGCGCTTTAAAATACTTCAGAAAAGTTAGATTAGAACCTTAGGACAAGACCTTTGCTTTTTGTAGAGGTGTGATAATGTTGTAGAACTCTCCAAAATCGTTCTAAGTTGAAGACAGAATCAAAATTCGACTTAGGCAAAAAATTTCATTTAAGGACATTTTTAAGAGTCTGCAGAGGCACAGATCAGTCCATAAGGACCGTTTTGGGTTCTATAAGGCGTTAGAAATGACCAGGTGAAAATTCGAAGGAACACCGAATTTTCACTTAGGAAAATATGTTTTGGCTCAGAATATGAGAGCAAAAGTATATAAGGACAAAGATTTATGAATAATATACTTTTTTAAAGGTACCACAAATTGGACTTAGAAAAATAATATTTTTAAAAAGTGTGTCGAAATTTGGCTTGAAAATTAATTTATCAAAAATACGCCGAAATTTCACTTGCAGATAATTTTTCAAAACTGCGTGGAAATTTGGCCTGAAAATTGATTTTTCAAAAGTACGCCAAGTTGGACAAAGTACCCCAAAGCCAGTTTAAAAAGTACCACGAAAATATACTTTAAAAAAATATATTAAAATATTTTTCATTTTTATTCCTCCACCTCCACATTGACCTTTGAGGTACGGTCACTGAATGCCCCGTTCTAAGGTATGAGCATAAAATTTTAGCGATGCATTGCATCTAAAAGGCAAAATAGACGATTTTGACAAAGCCGGTGTAGTGTCGATAAGCAAAAATTGATAAAAATCAATGCACATGCACAAGGCCGGTTTCTCGCATAGAAAGAGTTTGGATTAACTCAGCAGCTCGCAATTTGGTCGAGCGCGTTGAGTGGTCCCGACAAAGCGATGGTAGGAAAGCCAATAGCGGGGCTTTCCAAATGACAAAGTTATAGAGGAAAACGCCTTGTGCATAAAAAACCAAAAATTCAATTTTGCCTAAAAGTCGCTCGAAGGTGAGTTGCTGCCAAATCGATAATATTGAACAACTGCATAGGGGCACGTAAATTGTGGACTGATTGAACGCCATCAAACTTATGCAGTCATAAGTCCTCACGAATGTGTTTGAGTACGTGAACCGCCACGATACAAGAACTTTAAAGCTAAGTAGTCTCTAGCGAAACTAAATTCATTTAGTAAAACTTTTTTAAGTTAATCAGTCAGTCGTAATTATGAAATTACAAATAGTCTCAGACTTCTCTAAAAAAACTCGCATTTTGATTCTGAGAAGGTATGCATGAATCTTTTCTGCCTAATCGATCGTTAGCGTAAGCGCTCTCGCTTGTATGGTGTGAAAGCCATTGCCTTGATTGGGGAAGGCACGATTCTTATCTTGAGAATTTTGTGTAACCATTTCTGTTAAATAAACGGAATCTTTGAACTATTGCATCTTAATTGATCTTGAGGCCTGTTGATGGTCTATAATCCCTGGAACTTTCGTATCGAAAACCAGATGTATCGAGTTAACTCACATTAACACTTGACCTTCTGGTTGCCTTACGGAGGTTCGATAGGGATTTTTTTATGTGTTTTTTGAGAAATCCCTGAGGTGTAGAGTCCGTTATTAACAGATAAAAACGTGGATACTACGTACAAAATTAATCCCTCCGAAGAAAAATTCTTCGGTTGGAATTTTTTTATGTAAAAATCCAGAATTTCAAAAGGTACCTAAACCCTAACGAGGGAACTCATGTCCAGAGAGAGCATCGTTACCGATCTGTGGTAGTGCAGCCTTGGTCCATTATTCGGCATTTTATCTCGAACCCGCCTGGGAGGTAGAAGAACGGGGTAGCACGCGACTGGCGCCCCCTGAGAAATAAATTGGTGTCGCGTCATTGTGACGCCCGGCAGTGCGTTCTTCTACAATATAATTTATGCACTCAAGCGGCTTCACAAACTAATAATATCTTAGAAATAGCTCAATTTCGGGGATTACGGGTATTGACTTTTTTGTTTGCAAGACCAAGTACAATAATTTCGTACACTTTACAAACTTGGGCGTATTGGGCCTAAAGTCCCATAAGACTTTGGCACCCTTCTTCGCGGCATTTTCAACACAATTAACAAGAATTTTAAACAATTTTTAAAGACACAATAAAGACACCGGTAAACCAACAAATGTTTGACAAGCTAAATATTTAGTTGTTTTCAAAGCCACCTTAGTCAGTTACTTCTTAACATTTAATTAGAACAAAATTGCATTTTCTTATTTTCTTTTAGCTGTAATTTTGTTTGTATTTATCGCACATTTTAATACGACATATGAATAAATTCCTTATTAATAGTACTAATAAATGGTACCACGGTGTCAATATGGTCCATTTGAAAAAATTGAGTTTTGCCCCAAAAATCATTTTGATGTACTTTATTTGCTCATAAATCACGTAATTTAGTATTTTTGACGGATTTCGATTTTTCTAGGATTACACGGGTCATTTAGAATAAATCGGAACCATCATGGCACACCTAAATGGAAAACTAAAAATTATATTATAAAAAATATTGACGTTTGAAATGCCACTTATTTGATATCGTTGGATTCTGAAAATTATGAAGAATTCAACAATTCAATAATATACAGGGTATTCCATTTAAAAATCGAAAGTTAGTGTCACTTCTGGCGAAACCGGAAGTGAAAAAAAATACACTTGTATGTCAAAAAGTGCCGCTTATTATGTATATATAGGATATCCCAAATTTCAATCATCTTCAAAATTAAAGGTATATTACACCCGGTATATTAATTGAACGACAGCAATATAATATAACAATGTTGCTAAGAAAATTGAAAATATCGGACGATAAAATTTTCCCGACAAAATTTGCGAAACAGCAAAACTATGAAAATTAAATCGGCACTCAAACCATACTTGCTAACATATAACAGCAGATGCCAGTTGGTGGAATGAGGTGAAGCATCTGAACTCACCGATTCTTACATAAAGATATATGTTAATTCGTAAAGTGATTTATACCGGTTTCAACATACTTGTCTCTTAATTAAGAACGATTATTAATAGGGGCTGGATGTCTTTACATGACTACATAATTAATTGCATTCTGAATTGCTACAAAATACCGAAACAAGATTGAGATGAATTACCTCTCTATTTTCTCGCGATTGATATGCTCTTTCTCAAATATTTCAACGTTTTAAGTTTTTATTATTAGAAGTAATTATTGGATAAAATTACTTCTAATAATAAGATATCTTTTTAATTTCGCAATACTAAGTGATTTGGCACCAAATGAGACCTTATTATATAACTTATAAATGCAGTATCTGAAACCTCTCTCATAACACGAAGTTCTATGCATAGGTGGACTAAGTAAACCTTTAGGCCTAACATTGAGATTATCAACATCTCTGTGAAAAGTTATTTTATTATAGAGATAAGATGACGCTTTCGTTGTGATAATCTTGTGAAGATACAAGTTGAATTCAAGTTTCACCGGTCTTGCATATTTAGCCAATGCACTTCTCTCAACTTATGTGACACGTGTTCAAACTTACATATACCATAGATGAATCGAATACATGCAGTGACGGCTTATGATATTGTCTGCAGAGGAGGCTTGATATTTTGAAAGACAATTAGAGAAATTTCTACAAGTAAAAGATATTAATTTGGAAGATTGGAAGATATGCTGCTTCTTCCAAAGGGAGGCTCAGCCTCCCCTGCCTCCCCTGATGAGCCGCCACTGAATACATGAATATTGCATACGCTGTTACTGCAATTCCTGTCCGAACAGGACAGTATATGAACTGCGACAACACTAATGTTTCACAAAGGGCCTTTTTAGTATCTATACTTAAATAACTTCGGTGAAGATAGAGAAGTCCTAGGGCGGAGTAAGATTTTTGTATAAATACGAACCCGATAGTTGTATCACGGCCGACTCTAGTTAACGATAAACCCAAATTTCTGGCATGTTGCAACAATTCCAAACGACATCTGTTTAATTCAATGTTAATTTGCAAATTGGCACATTCGGGCTTCTTACCAAATAAAAGCATAGCTGACTTTGATGGATTTAAAGAGAATGAATGTTGTGAGGATGTATCCGATAAACATTTTAGGTCAGTGTTGATTTGTTGCATAGCAGCCTCATAATCCTTAGAATGAAAATAATAATTTTGGGTGTCATCCGTGTACATATGAACCAAACAGGATTTAACAAAATTTACAACTTGTCAAGTATAAATTGTGAACAATAGGGGCCCTAAAATGGAACCCTGCGGAACACCTATATTGATCGCCCGGAAAATTAATCGGATATTCTTACAATTTGTGAACGCCCTTCAAGATATGATGGAATAGTTTACAGCCTCTGTGATCAATACCACATGATTTTAAAATTGTCAGGAGTAGTTTATGATCTATAGTGTCAAAAGCCTTACTAAAATCTAGTAGTATTAAAACAGTACATTTATCTGGATCAGTGGCCTCAACAATATCATTCATTATATGCATTAAGGCTGTAGAACAACTATAACCAGTTCGAAAGCCTGATTGGGTGGTTGGCAGTATGTTCAAAAAGTCTACGTGTTCCCTAAGCTGAATCTCAATTATTTTTTCTGCTAACCTAGATAATCATGTGAGAATACTAATAGATCTCAAATCTGAAAATGTCTTTGACTCAATTTTTTTCTGGACAGGAGTCACTAGAGCAACTTTCCAAGCAGTAGGGAACCAACATTGACAATTTGATGGAAAATATTGAGCTTCACTTAGGTCTATGAAAACTTGCCTCAAACAGATACCAACTACACAACACAGGAATAGTAACATAAACCGTAGTTTATTAATATGCAGTAGTCTATGTTTCAACATCTTGGAACCTTGAATTACTCAACTATTGCAGCCTCCTCATTTCTTTCTTTTTCCAATTAAATTTATTCATTAGACCTAGGAGACTAATAATGCACGTTATCAAAAATCTGATAATCGGATTTGAATTTAATAGCGTAGATAAATGTGGGAGTCGACTATCTGTTCTACATAACAAACTATTAGTGTGAAAAATTCCAATTATAATAAATTAAATGGAGCGATATATACATCAAAATGTCGTAATCGATCAATAGCATTGCAATTTGTGAACATTACAAATAGTCAATGCATTAAACTGTGTTTCTATTAACATAATTTTAACGCGCTTATAGACTTGCTTCCGCTCTATTCTCGCCATTGTTAAAGGCAGTTTCGTAAGTCAATTAGTATAATAGCGAAATAAATGCTTTAGAAATTAATAGAAATGCACAAATAATGCTTGGAGTAGTCACCATATTATTTATAGGAAAACCTTCGTAAAGCAAATGTTTTATTTTACTTCATTCATTTACTATACCTATTTGATTTAATCAAATTTTCGCAGAAAAAAATGTTTACAGCAATCCGTTCACAACACGTTAAAATCAAATATCGAATAAAAAATGTCTGTGTGTCTGTATACAGTGCTTTCATAAGTAACGGATAAAAAATGCCGTCTTTTAATACGCTTTGTTAATTTTTTTGGCAAGTTTTCAAAAAGCTATGACGTCATCAATATTTTTTAAAACCGAAACTCCCGTTTTTCGTTACAGAATTTGAAAGAGCACATTTTTTACATACAATACGTATCTTTACAGCTTGCATGATAAAATTTCTAAAACTATCTTAAAAATACCAACTTTACTAGAAATAAAGAAAACAATGCTAAAACAGGGGCTTTTTTGACCCATCCGTGGTTAATGTGTGAGAGCCCTTTTTTTACTAATTGTGGGGTGCTGAAAATGAATCCGTCATCCGTTTTGGCGAAGAATATCGGGAACACATTTAAAAATTATTTGGGAGTGACATTGGAATTGATATTATCCTAAATACTAAGTTTCGACAACTAAGTAGAAAAAGAAGTAAAAAGACCAAATTCACCTCTTCAACCCTCCTCGCCATTCCCTCACGAAGAAGGTTGTAAGCTACAATAACTACTATACAGTTATTTAAATATTTTTTAAAAAACCAAAACACATCATTAAATGGTTGCTATCAGAATATAATAATCTGATACGGCTAGTGGCTCCCCAATATATTTCCTCTATTTTTTAACTTATCCATTTGAAATTTGGTGTGCACAAACTACCTGTCAAAATGGATTTTTGGACATAAAGACAGTTTGAGACCATTTCCGGTTTACCCGGAAATGACCGCAACTTTCGATTTTTAAATGGAACACTCTGTATATTTTTACATATTTGGATTCATTCTGAGTATACCATGAGTTTGTCGCGAATTTTTGAGTCGATGTTCAGTTTTTTAAAGCATTTTAAGACATTCGTCTAGAGTGCTTTGGAATACCAAAATTTGTTCTACGGCAGGTAAAATAGAAGCAGAAAAAGCAGAAAAAGACAATTTTTCGTTTAATTTCATTAATAACTATTTACGAAGCCTCCAAAATTGAACAAATCACTTTTTTATGGAAAACTTTTTTTTCGAATGGGAAGGTGATGGCTCATAGTGTTCAATAGACTATAGATTTTTTTCTGAATTCATTGATATCCATTTCAAATCTAATACTATGTGAAGGGGTGAATTTGTTTTTTTTTTTACTTCTTTTTCTACTTAGTTATGGAAACCCAGTATTTAGACTAATATCAATTCCAATGTCACCGCCAAATAAGGGTTGTTTTTTAATGTGTTCCCGAGATTTTTAGCCAAAACGGATGACGAATTCGTTTTCAGCACTCCAAAATTAGTAAAAAAAAAAGATCCACACTTTACCACGGATGGGTCAAAGAAGACCCTTTTTTAACATTGTTCTTTGAAAAGCAAGTAATTTAAATGTTCGAATTGCGTTCCTTTTGCAGCCTGACAATAGCAAAGACGTTGTCGATATTTCCGGTGACATACGCCTTATTTCTTGACGAATTCTTCCCTTTAAATCTTCCACCTACAAGGATGGTACTTGCAGCTTGACAATAGCAAAGACGTTGTCGATATTTCCGGTGACATACGCCTTATTTCTTGACGAACTCTTCCCTTTAAATCTTCCACCTACAAGGATGGTACTCTGCTTTCTCCAGTATTTTATAGTCAGTGGGTACCGCAATATTAGAATTAGACGCAATGTCCTTAAGTGTGAAATGAGGACTTTCTTGAACTGTCAACAAAAAGACTGATTGATAGCCAAAAGCATTAACAAAATATTAAAATGCATTAAAAAAATTTCTCGTTTTAATAATAATAAATTATATTTTGAATTTGTCCGCAGGCAAACTACTTTAGAGCGACGCAGTACTGCAGGTTCCACGGCATGCATTTAGCTAGCATAACGTCGCAGGAAGAAAATGATAAATTAGAAAAATACATCAAAGATTTTGGTAAGTTCATCTAGAAATTCTAATTTGTGCCATTTTTTATTAAAACCTAGCTGCATGGAGATAGGCTATTCGTAGGCCAGTGCACAAATTTACACATTTTTTTAAAGCTTATATAATGTAAAATTAATTCACGATCAATAGCTATATTTCACTTTCATCAACTGGGTGTGATAAAAGTCACATGTTTGACTCTCAGTTATGTTATAAACAAATTCATATATTAAATGTATACACTTGTATATGCATATAACTTGTTAGAAAGTTTATAGAGATGTCCTGCGTAATCGCCACAAGGTTTAATTTAAGAAATTAATATTTACTACTTAGTACCATACGATAATCGCTAGAAATAAAATTTGTACATTTGACATGAAAATTATCACGAGGTGTATTTCTCAACTGTTTTTGGAATTATTATTTAAAGAATTAAAATATGTTTTATTAACTAAATTTAAAAAATATACAACGTTTAAACAGTCTTATTTATTTCTGTCAGTTATTTTTACTATTATTAGTTCCCGAATTATCTAAACTCCAATGAAATCTATTAGCGGTGAAAAGCAATATAAAAAATGTATTTAATAATGGCCTTTTAAACAATAAAAAATGTTGAAGGAAACTACTTATTGACTGTGTGGATAAAATTTTGTATCTGAATTATACTTGGAATTGTTTACAACTTTCTTCATAAGATTTGATAATATTCATTAGAAGAAAGGTACTTTACTCTTGGTAAAATTTTATAGTTTCTTCATTTTCAAACACCCTGTTTAGTAAATCGTAATCCCAAGAACAGAAGCAGAAATTTTTTGGAGAATCAAAGCAAAAATAAAAAAGTTTACAAGTATAGTTAGGTCCATCCGTGGGCATACTGTACGATAAATATCATAAAAATACGTCGCTATCTTTTACAAAATTAAAATTTGTATAAAAATTAATATCAGTCTGGTTTTAGAGAAGGTTTTAGTTGTAAAGTGCGTTACAGTATGGTATTAATGAAAAAGAACTTAACAAAGGAAAAGCGAAAGGAGTAATATTTTAAGATTTGAAAAGAGCATTTGAGACGATTGATAGGAAAATTTTAGAAAATGCTAGGTAAGCTGAGTAAGTATGGAATCAATGGCGTGGAATGTGTTTAAAGCGTTTAAACATGTATACAGAGTGATTTAAGAAAATTTTTCTTGAACAAATTGTTAAGAAAGAAAACTTAATTCCCTTGAATATTTTTTTACCTCACCCTGTACATGAACTGCATTTGTTTTCCTATAAAGGTTTTAATTACCTTCAATTTATGTTATTACGTCATATTCGAAATTCTTTTTGGTTTTAGAGACATAAATTAAAAACACTCCGATTCCAAACTGATTTTTTTTTTTAAATAACTTTGAAAAGAATGTAAATAATAATTTTATGCTTTATTTGTAAAACAAACACTATTCAACGTAACAAAAAACAAAAGAAATAAATATTTTTAAAAACAAACGTATTAAAATGTACTTACTAAATAGGAAAATGGCAAAATGTTTATTTTTTAAAGTTTTTTTATTTTAATAACATAAATTGAAGCTAATTAAAACCTTTATAAGAAACATTAACACAGTTCATGTACAGGGTGAGGTAAAAAAATATTCAAAGAAATTAAATTTCTTTTCTTAACAATTTTTTCAAAAACAAATTTTATAAATCACTTAGTATGTGCGTTTAAAGGCTTTAAAAATGGTCATCGCTTCAAAAATAAAAAAGTTACACGTCTGGGGAGTTTTAAATGGCGCACCCTGTATATGTAAAAAAATTCTACAAAAAAATCGGTGTTCTTAAACGCGCCAGTTGGTACCTACTAACAGAAAAACTATTCTAGAATATTACTTTATATTAATTATTGTAGCACGATATTGTATATACAGTGTGACCCATTTCAAGTGGAAACACCTTCGTAACTCAGTTATTGGCCATCCAATTTCAACCAAACTTGGATCGGTATCAAAGATCTTTAATATTTCTTTTTTGAGTAAAACAAAACTTATTTCAGTCAGTGTCGTGCATTTTTATTAAGAAAAAAGGGTCGATTTTTCGAGAAATCATATTAGGTATTTTTTTGTTGAAAAACTAATGCAATATTATTGATCAGCATGCTGTAGAACCGCCATATCCAGAATTTAACATTTTGATTTTTGGTTTTTTAATTACGGCCCACTTAAAATTACCTATTTTAAACATTAAATAATCAATAAATTGGCAACGAATTCTTTTTCGAAAAAAAGTCACTCTTCATTTTCTCTTTAAATTCACTTTTTCTACTATGCCATATCATCTAAACTTTCAAATTTTTAAGGCCAAGAATTTTCATTGAAAAATTTTAGGTCATCAGACCTGTAAATTATTCGGGCATAAGGGATTACCGAATTTGAAAGTATCGATGATATGGGGTGGTAGAAAAAATGAATTTAAAGAGAAAATAAAGAATGACTTTCTTTCGAAAAAAGATTCGTTACCAATTTATTGATTATTTAATGTTTAAAATAGTCAATTTTAAGTGGGCTGTAATTTAAAAACCAAAAATCAAAATGTTGTTAAAATCTGAATGCTGATCAATAATATTGCACATTAGTTTTTCAACAAGAAAATGCCTAATATGATTTCTCGAAAAATCGATCCTTTTTTTCTTAATAAAAATGCACGCCAATGGTTAACATAAGTTTTGTTTTACTCAAGAAAGATATAGTAAAGGTCTTTGATACCGATTCAAATTTGGTTGAAATTGGATGACTAATAAGTAAGCTACGGAGGTGTTTCCACTTGAAATGGGTCACACTGTAGATCTAGAACGATTAGAAATGTCATAAATTAAAGCAATGAGAGTTATATAATACAATAATCAATATAAAATTATTGTCGTTTATTCACTTACTTCCTTTGGGAAATAATGTTATTTCCCTGCTATTATGACAACCACGTAAACATTGTGTAAGATTAGCCTACCTCCCTTGACAGACATATCATAACTGCTACTTACTAGATTGATAGTGGAAAAAACATTATTATAATAGCTCTGAATAAAAGATATAGCAAGTAAGGCTATAGCATTACTATTATTTATGTACATCATAAAACATTTAATTTAATACTTGTTATATAAAAGAAAAAATTCTCCCTAATTTCCTTAGGTACGTTATGAAAAATAATGACCTGTTGCCAATGGCAACAAGTATTTGGTACATAAAACGTCACTTACGATCCACAAAACAATGGAATTAGAGTATACTTACGAGGAGAATATGACGAAAAACGTATTATTTATCTATGAATTCCACCCGTTTTGTGGCGACTGCCGACCAATTCAATCGTTTATTTTGTAACTAATCGTAGCATCACTATTAGATCATTTTCTTAAATACTGATGGATTGTTTTGTTTAGGTTTCGGCCACGAGCACTTCTGGACATCAGGCACTGATCTCGCAGACGAGGGAAACTTCTTCTGGATGTCCACAGGTCGACCCATCACCTTCACGAATTGGAACGCCGGAGAACCGAACAACTTCGAGTACGAAAACGGAGAGCAAGAGAACTGCATGGAATTGTGGAACAGGGACGGCAAGGGACTCAAATGGAACGACTCGCCGTGCTCGTTCGAAACGTATTTCGTCTGTGAAGTGCAGCAATGAAAGTGACTGGATATAGTGTTTACATTTTCGTAGGTCCATGAACTAGGGATCAAAGTTTTCGACTAATTTTCAGGGTAGTTATATTAATCCAGGATGTCTCGGCAGTCAGGTAAACGTCGAGATGAAGAGAAAGAAAGTGATAAAGAACACAAGAGGTTGTGCAGTTGTGGATTCACTGTGAAATTAAATTTGTATATAAAATTGTTTTTTTCGGTTTGGCCCATAAAAAAGGAATGATTATTTAGTTACAAATATTTATCTGACTACAATGAGCATAAACCATTAGGAAAATGTTCAGTGAATTATCGATATTTGACCTAGTCTGAAATCTAATTTAGGAAACTCTAAGCTATTGCAAAAAAATTCATTGAACTTGATTCAACTGTTCTCTAATTATGCGCGGACAAACATTTTAAAGCTCATTCAAAAAATAAATCACTATTTTTTTATAAGTCACTATATCTTGACGAAATTGCATGCTTGTTTGTATTTTACAAAACGCACTGTCAATTATATGAACGTACGAAGTAATGTGCAACCTTTAAAACCTGATCGAGTCGAAATTTTGGTGGTGATATACTGAAAAATACGTCGACTGAACAATGAAAGTGATACTTTTGTGAATGTAAGGCGATATCCTCATGAGAACTAGACGTTATTATACTCACTGCCATAGGGGCACAAGGATAAAGACAGATTAGTGTTTCTTTACAAATACCTATTTATACAAGATGTGTTAATAAAACTGTGACGGTATGGACGGAAACTTTATCCGGAAAATGAGTGAAGCGTATACCACTATTTTAATATGAAACTCGTAAACGTTGGTTTGATATTGTTTTTATCCAACAACTTTGCGTTTCATATCAAAAGGGCGGTGGTTAACGTTTTCCGCATAGTTTTCTGATTTTACTTAAAAATGTATTATAAATATGTATAGTTGACTATACAATACTTAGCGTGTAAAAAATGCCGGGATCTTTACCGCACCGCCAAAGATGCCGACATTTTTTACACGCCCAGGCCTGTAGCTATAAAATGTCTTAAGGGTGGGCAAACAATTTTTCAGAGGGGGCCCGTGGGCCAAAAATTTGTTTTTTCCATATAAAAATAGCTACCTCATTATTTTCTGCGGTCGGCGTAGGTCGGGCGAAAATTATTCCAGGACGGGCTACGCGCGTCCTGGCCCACCCCTAGCTACAGGCCTGTACAGTGTACACGCCTAAGAATTGTGTAGTCAACTTTAGGTGCCTAATTAATTATCTATTTCAAAGGCAATAATCATATAATTATTTCTGGTTTTCAAGAAAATTGTTACACAGTGGAAAATTCCCGAATAGCTGTCCGAAACTCTGAATATTCAGTACGTACATTAAAATTAATATCCGATGCTAGAATTTGCAAAAACAAGATTATGACAGACTGAAACCTTAAAAAATTACCTAAAAAATCTGAAAAAAAAAATTATTCAATACCCTTCACCTTTTTAGTTACGGATCTGACATTGTAATTTTCAAGCGAGTGCCCACCATGGGAGTGGTACCCTAAGATACTGGTACCGTGGTAAGCATTACCACAGCAACTGCTTCTTTGTAGATCATTTCCACTAATCTGGAGTACCTAGCTTCACAACTAAGCGAGTGCCCACCATGGGAGTAGGAGCATTGGGTAGTAGTAACTAGGAGCATTGGGTAGTGGTAACTATGACGACCGTTACCATGGAAACCATTTGACATAACACATTTCCGGTACCTAAGTCAAATTTCTCCCAATTTTTTTTAATTGAGATTAAAATTGTAACATTTTTAGTACTTAAACATCAAAATCTAAATTACTTATAGGACAATCCACAAACAATATTTATTAACATGAATATTAAATGTGAAAATGACCCAACGTCAAATTTGAAACTGAAATTTATGACAAGTCATAGTCAATGTACATGGATCTTTAATTCGTTGCATGATACACTATTTTATTTTTATACTAGTAAAAAAAAATGAGAAATATTTGTACTAGTAAAACAATAGGCTCTTTACAGAACGTGTTACATTATATAATGTAAGTATTGTTATACGCTTGAAGAAAAAAACATTTAAATTCACTTTACTTGCATAAAAACATTTTTTATAGTTATATTTCTTTTTTAAGAACTGCATAATACCACGAAATTCGTCTATGGGAAAAGATTCCATTCATTCAAATGGCTATGTAACAAATTACTTAGCAACATTGAACTTTCATGAATATGCACTTTTTGGCAACATACCCATCATTGCTAACTTCTATTATAAAGAATGTGGCAGGTCTCAAATTACAGGTATTTTATTGAGGTTTCAACTTCATATCGAATATTTTTGTCGTAGGCTGCACTATTTTTGAGCAAATTGCAAAAATAGAGAATTAAAAATTTAATTTCTTCAAAAGAGTGAAAAAGGGCCTTAAATTCATGTCGCTATATCTCGGTCAATTTTGATCGAAAATCGACTTAAATTAACGGAAATTATTAAAAAAGGTTTCTTGGAATTTTCGCTAAAACGCTTATTTTTTTAGATACTTGCAAAAAACTCATTTCCCCCTTTTCCATTCCTCTAAAAAATTTTACCTTCGATCTTGAGGTAGACTCACTGGTTTCTGACGAAGAAAAAATGAACATACAGTGTGTGCTATTTAATACCGCAACACTTCAAACAAACGTTATTTTGGAACGTGCTGGCCGATTTAAAACATTTTTTTTGAGATATAGTGCTCGATGAGCTTGATTTGACTGTTTTGAAAAATTTGTAATTTTCATATTTTCACTACTGCGAATTCTAAACGAGATTTTATGTCGACTTAACGTAAGTCAAAAATGCTTCCTAACGGAGCTACAGGCCTTCAAAGATGGAACCTTGTCAGCATTTTTGTTTAGATATCTTCTAAACGCTTTTATCCAAGAAGATAATACTCAGTATATTTACTAACCTAAAAGTGACCCGTTGTTTGCTGTAAGCTTGATTTTTCTATTGCGATGGAAGCTTATGCAGGAAAGCACGAAAGTTTCAAATCGATTTTTCTTTTAAGCGGTCCGTCATAGCGATAACAAACAAGAGTAACTTAATAATAGAACAAACTCTAAAATGTTAAATCTGACATTAAAAATGCAAAAAAAAATATGATTCAAAATGTCTGCTGGTCTCCCCCCAAATGAGACACTTATAATCGCAACAGAAAAATCATGTTTACAGCAAACGGCAGGTCATTTAATAAATGTACCAAGTTTTATGTTGTTAGATAAAAGCGTTTTGAAAGATATTTAGAAAAAATTATATGACAAAGTTCCATCTGTAGCTCAGTTAGGAAGAATTTTTGGATGTGATTTACGTCAAATCGACATAAAATCACATCTAGAATTTGCAGTTTTCGATTGTCAGGGGAGTTTCTGGACCGTTTTTTATATATTATGTATATATTGTTTTATAAGAGAATAGTAAAGTGAAATAGACTTTGAGATCTAAACAAACCATAATCTATGTAAAATACCTATTTCAAGGAGTAGTAGACTTAAATATAAAACAGTCAACTAGGAAGTCTTAATGTTGTTTGACCAACTTGTGGTTGGGTTAAGACCTGACTTTTCAATACAAATTAAAACGAGACAATGGCAAGTTTAATTTACAAACTTTTCTCTAACCCACTAGAATATTTTATTATAAAAACTCTAGGGGATTAGACTATAAAGTAAATTTCTAAATAGATGAAACTCGAAAAGACATTTATTTTGATAATTATCAACTTATTGTGTTCCATCCTCATAAGTAGCAATGCGTTCATAACCTAAGTCATATTTTTATAAACTTATGATAGGTCTTATGTATTAAAACTGTTGTACAAAGTCGTTTTATTTAATAAAAATTGTTAAATTGTAAATGGATCTTTTATTTATTATAGTTGGGTAAATCAATGGAATCAAACTGTATAACAAGTGAGTGAAGTTTTGAAAGCAGTCAGCCAGGATTGGTTAACAAACAGTTCTTAATTAAAATATGAGAAAAATTAATCCTTTGTCATCGTACCACGGTCTGGTGTTTGCTTAAATTAGTTTAGAAAATAGCTGTCTATGAAATCATTATATCCACATCCAGATTTCCTATCCAAAGCTCTTCCTCCAAGTCAACCACTGCCACCCCACCCCATTACTAAAGGGGGTGGTAGTGAGAATGGCTAATGTAAAAAAAAACAAGCCTTGACTTCTCGTACAGGGTGGACCAAATTAGATGGGATTTGAGGTTTTCTCTAAAACTATGGCAGATAGACAAAAACCAATATATTATACGTGTCCTGAGCTCGATCTTTTCGACTACCGAGCTACAGAGCGTTTTTGAAAAATTGGCATTTTTGGATCACCTCAATTACCAAGTGTCGAAACGAAAATCGAGTAACACATTCTTAAGGCACTTTCTGATAAGTAGAAAATTATGCATGCCTCAGTTTTCGAGATATAGACATAACCTTTGTTTTTTTAAATGGAACACCTTGTAAATTATTCCATTATTCGATCACAACTTAAATTAGCTATCCAACGATATATGATATGTCATATTTATCTCTAGAAAAAGTGGTTAATTTTCGAAAAATTTAATATATTTGTGAGGAGGCCATGGCTATTAACAACACCAACAACACTTCTTATAACATAAAATAATTTTTTCTACTTCCTACATAGAAAATACTAATTTGCTCCCTCATTTCAGGGACCAAAAGTAGTACTTTTCCTCCCTCGGGAGGAAAATAGCTCCCTCTGGAAGCAAACAAGCAAAAAATTCAAATAGCTGTAATAGTAGTGTATAGATTTCTTTTATTGATACACAAACTTCCTGAAAATGTATAATTATGCTTTTCTTTGAAACAGATTTTTTATTACTTATTTTTATTTATAAAAATTGAAAACAGTTTAAATCAAGGTTTAAATTAACATCAGTAACTAAATATTGTTAAAATTTATAGTACAATTAGTTAAATTACCAATGGAGATTCCCCCTGAGGAAATATTGGCTCTGCTGGTGGAGATCAGTTCCTGTTTGTTGTTTTCCAAAGTCTTGGTCGCTGATGAAGTACTTGTAGAAACAAAATTTTCAAAAACAAGACAACGTTTTTTGGTACTTGAAGTAGTACTTTCCCCCGTAATTATTTGGCTGGCTACCTCACATTTTTTAGAAATACAATCATCTAAGTGCCCTTCTGCTACTACGTTTGTTCGCCATCCTCCATGTCGTTTTAGAGTGTTGACCAGCATTGACTAATAACGTAGCTGAAGCACGGCGGAAACTGTGTCCAGTATAGCCTTTCGAATCATCCAAATTTTAAAATGTTGCTATTCTGTATGGAATTTTGGCATTTGTGTTTTTGCCAATTACCTGGTTTGTACATTTCCCTTTAGCATAAGTTATAAAAAATCTAGAATGACATGTTTAAAAAGGCGGCTACAGACGTAACTGCATAATTGAACGGTATGCATGCGCAAGTTTATTGTACAAGTATACTGAAATTTGCGTCGCCGCCAAACGCAAAAGAATACTTGAACAGTTGTGCAGTGACAGTTAAGCGCGAATAAAGAATAAAAATGTCATCAACGGATGAAGACGACACTCTTGCTTTAACTGCGTTTGTTTTAATTCTCAAAAAACAACGAAAAAACGTAGTATGTGGTGTAAGAAGTGGTTTAAAAAAAAGGAAGGAGTATTCGCACATTAATCTCTTAAAATGGTAGTACCACAAGGTGGATTCATAAACATCTTCGGTACCTGCCCTTGACCACCGAGTTTTTTCAACTTTTTTCTTCTCCTTCCTGTAATTTGTTCTTTACTACTTTCTCCCGATCGGCATTTGGCTCTATTTCTTTTAGTTTATCTGCCAATTTACTGTATACCGCTTCTCTTTTCACCTTATCATGGTAAACTTTCGAATTTATAAGCCAAAGACATGGCTTACTTTCATATATCGTTATAAATTCTTGCGATTCCTTTTTCTCAAATCGCTCGTCATCGCACAGGTTCACCAAATCTGCTATTACCTGTTTACTCAAGTCTGCCGACCTGCCGTTCACACGCTCAAGTATACTTACGCAAACCCAACATGTACAATTGTACAAGTATACAATATAGAATTTCATCAAGTCTCATGTCACTTGTACAATCACAATACTTGTACAAGTGTTATAAAACACACGTTCCAGTATACTTGTACAATAAACTTGCGCATGCATACCGTTCAAGTATGCAGTTACGTCTGTAGCCGCCTTTAGGGGACCTACAGTCCAGATATTTTCTATACATATCTAAGACAGATACTCCGTTTAAAATCTCATTTGTTATTGTAAATGTCCTTTTGATATTAGTTTTTGAGTCAGGTATTTTCACTACCAAAATATCGCCTTTATCACTGATATCCTCAAGTACCATATTAACTAATTCATCGCTACGGCATGCCCCAGCAATTCCAAATATAAGCACGACCTGAAAAAGGAAAATGCACTTATGACAACTACCTAAAATGTCACTTAATTATCATTTTATATATACTTTCTAATAATAAATACTGCGTTACGTTTTTATTTATTATTCAACAATAACGATTAATCTTGCCTTCATATGTAAGTAAGTTTCATCTGGAGCTTCTGCAATAAACTTGTTGATATCCTCCCTTGAAAAAGTATTGGCTTCCTTGGCTTTATATCCAGCAGATTTTCCTTTTTAAAAAAGCTACTAATTTAGGAAACTTAATGTCGATATTGTCTTTAATTTGGAGTTTAGATCGCAACACGCTGTATTTGCTCCATAATGTTGAAGGCTTCAAACCGGCGCATTTTTTGGAAAAGTAAAATGGAACCACTTCTTCACATATTTTTCTTATTTGCCTAGTCTCCATCCAACATTTAAATAGCTGGTACTCTTTTTCATATTTTTCACGAGACTTTAACAGTAACAGATTTAACGAAACCACGTTTGCTTCTTCCGGAATATCTTGAGGAACTTCACCTTCACATTCGGAATACATTATTATAAACTTTTTGGAAGTTTGTTTATTTTGAAAACAAGAAACAACCTTAGCAACGTTCCATGTACATACTTTGAATTTTAAAAATATTTACTTATCTAAATACCTATGACATTTTGACATATTTGGTTTTTTGATTTTGATTTTTTTGAAAATATAATAAAATATATGTAAAACCAATATAAAAAACACTGTAAATGGTCGTAGAAAAAATCATATGTATTACACAGGAGCAAAGTGCCATTTCCTCCCTTGGATATTGATGCCCTCCGCTTCGCGTCGGGCATCAAACTATCCGCGGGAGGAAATTATGCACTTTTCTCCCTTGTCATACAAATAGCTATTGCCAAAAATAGGCAAAACTAAATTACAATAAATATTCGAATTGACTTCCATTGACATCTATGCATTTTTGACACCTTCTCCTTACAGCATTTGTTGCATTTCCTATCATGACAGGAGTTATTATCCGAAACGCAGCTAACGTTTTCCAATTCTTCTATGTTATTAGAACGTTCCCTAACCTTTGTTGTTTGTTAATGCCCAGTTAGGTAAATTAATTGTTCGTTATCAATTTAGTTAACTTAGCTAACTAGAGATTGATAAACTAATCCTGAGTAATATATAGATACCTATCCAATCCTTCCCAAATTGAGCATTTAAATAATTTCGTGTTTCATTTGACGTATAACCTGGGGCGCCATCGTTGGTAAATTAATCTTTGAAATTATCTTACAGGCATATGTCTACAAAGGGCTCTATTTCTTGTAGTAGAATGTTAATAAAATTTTCGGTATTCAAATTACCGTGAAAAAAATGAGAACCTATTATTTGGTATCCAATAAAACCACACCATACACCAAATCCAAATTGTCCTTGATGATTAACTGTAGAGGTTATGTGGGGATTTTCATGAGCCCAATGGTGATTATTATGCCGATTAAAAATTCCGGCACTGCTTATATGGGCCTCGTCTGTCCATATTATTGTTCCTTCAAATCCTGGCACTTCATTGCACTGACGAAAAAACCACTGACAAACATCGAGATGCCTTTGAAAATCGTTTGGGTATAGATGGTGACTAATTCTAATTTTGTAGGTTTGAATTAATTTTTTTAAGCATCGCAACGCAGTTGTTTTTGGGATTCTCAAATTTTCCTGTATTTCGCGAGACGATATATTAGGATTTTCTCTTACAGTTATTTTCAATATTTTCTACAGCTTCTCTACCTGCTTTATTATATATTTTTGTCGAGGTACAAATGATCCAAACTCTTTTAAATTTTGTTGTAGCCTTTTGAATATTTCTATGGCTGGCTGTCTCTTTTCTGGATATCTAAAAATATTGGTTAGGCGGCACTTTTGGCACAAATATTGCTGTCTACAACAACTTACTATTAAAATAAAGCTCAGAAGCTAAATTTGAATCTTCTCCACTAGAGCAGCGAAAAAAAGGTAAAATTGTGTCGTTTTTTTTTATCAGCTTAGAACAAGATCAGACACAGTGGGTATTACCGACAACATCATTTTACACATAAAAACACGAAATACGACATTTTTTAGTGGTCACAGATATTCTTATTTAAAAAAGTGTGAAATTTAATTTTTTTTTAAATCATATTTTTTTGTACATCTATTGCCATATCTCAAAAATGAATTGAGCTATCGATGTGAACTTTTTTTTGTTATAAAACACACACTTAAGCGCTTCTCTCTATACGTAGGATTGCTAATAAAAAAAAATGTGAACATGCCAAAAACGTAGATGACCCTGAAAGTTTAGAGAATACACCATCAAATTTTCACTAAGCGAGGAATTTTTTTGTTTTTGAAAATTTTGTGTAACATGCTATGAAGAAAATGAAGTCAATAGACTAAAAAAGTTTTTAGAAAAAAAATATTTTCATTATTAGCAATAGTTTGCTAGTTACGAATTTTTTAGTATGGAGGAATTGTCGAAGCGTATGCGCGCGGCACTTAAGAATAATAATGATTATGTATTGTGTGTAACGGAACTTTTTATAATTATTTTTTTATGTTTAGGACTGTTTTATCACGTTTTAGGATCTGAAAGGATAACTTATTTTTTCCAGTGGCACATTAAGGACTAAGGTTGAAGGCAAAAAGGAATTAAAAATCTTAAATAGAGTATCTGGGATAAAAATGTATTGCATTGGGATCTCGGAAACGGTAAAAAATAATATTATAATAAATGAAAAAAAAGCTGCGCAACTAGGGGGCCAATAAAATTCCATAAACAGAAGTTTAGGAAAAATAATACTTTTGGAGTGTTTTGATAAAAAGTAAACTATCGAGTTTTCCTTTTTTGCGTTATTATTGGAGCTAAATAGAAAAGACAGTTTCTTAAAGCACTTTTTTTTGAACGAGGCAATCTTAATATTTGTATCCGACATTTCCTGTGTCAGAGTCCCTATCCGAAACTCCCATGCATTGCATTTTTACCCTAGATCCACACAATAATTGAGTAATCGTGTTATTTTCGCCTAAATTAGGTAACAAAAAAGAAAAAAATATCCTAAATTAAGTCTCTTTTAATTTCCGCAGCCCTAATTATAGAATGGCTTGTGCACAAGTTTATCGTTCTCCTCTATTACTATGCCACATAAAATCCACTCCATTTTACAATGAAACTTAGACTAAATGTTTTCTTAACCGCTTCTCAAGTCACCGAAGTAACTCCTTGAAAATCCAGAATGAATTTGTGTTAGGTAAAGAGAAACGAGGCCCTACACCATATAGTGGAGTCCGAACCACTTCTTGGGGATAATTTTATAATTAAAATTATTTCGCGATGAGCAGGGATTGAACCTGCTTCGCTAGGTACGCCAGTATGCAAGCTAAACGCGCTAAACCTCTGAGCTACCGTTCCGTTTATCTTAAATATTTTTTTAGCAGATAATCCACGCACAATTCGCACAATGGCCATACGTTCTACAATATAATACAAGTGGTAATAAGGAAAAGAATATCGTTACACATTTTACTTCCACATCCAATCACATCCAGTGTAAGTATAGTATCGACAAAAATATTTTTGAAAATTTTTATTGTCCAAATAGGCTTAGAATATCATGAAACGTCGAGATTTTAAGTTTGAGCAAAAAAAATTCTGTCTGTCTGTAACTTTTTTGTGCGCACGATTACTCCGGAACCGTTTAAGATATTGACTTGAAATTTGGTACCAGTACCTATGTATTTTAACGAGATCTGGAACTAGATTATTCCGTAAAGGGTTGGGGGGTAAATGGAAGTAAATAGGCAAGTCAAGCAAGTAAGAGTCCATAAAATTGGTATTTAGTATATATAAGAGAAGCTAGGGTCTCAAAATTTTTTTGGCATTAACCACCCCCATTACCAACTCCCACCCCATTATTTAAGGGGGCGAAAAAAATAAAATTGTCATTTAGTGTGTGTACAAGAACCAAAGGCCTCAATTTTTTTTTTACTTTATCCACCACTACTACCACCCCCCTTCCACCACCCTCAGCCCCACTACCGATGTGGCATATCGTTTTATAGGTTTTTGGGGTAGACGATTTCAAATATTTTATTATTAAAGTTCCATAAACAATTATTTCCACATTCAAATTTTTTCGTTGTGAGAGACTTGGATAGAAGATCTGGATGTGGAAGTAGTGAGTAGTTAGTTTTAGTGGACGCGGGCGTATTAATACTCAATTTTTGCAATTCGCGCGCTCCAAAAAAATCACTGTACCTAAACTATCAAAGACAGAATAAGAATTGTGTATAAAAAGCTTTTTTGGTCTTTTGGCTTTATTTTCTTCGCAGCATGTTATAAAAAATTTCCAAAAACAAAAAAGTTTGTAGCTTAGTGAAAATTTGACTGCGTATTTTCTGAACTTTCAAGGTTCAGTTCATTCATCTAAGTTTTTAACATGCTTAAAAATGTTTTAATTAACAATACTATACACAGATAAAAGCGCTTAAGTGTGTGTTTTATAACAAAAAAAAGTTCATGTGGATATCTCCATTCGTTTTTGAGATATGGCATTAGATGTTCAAAAAAAAATATGATTAAAAAAAAACAAAATTTCACACCTTTTTAAAAATAACAATGTCCGTGACCACTAAAAAATGTCGTATTTCATGATTTCTGATGAACATCGACCTACTTAACGAAATGGTATTTGTCTCAGTTTGTTCTAAAATTAAAAAAAAAAAAAAACTTGAGAAGGAAGCGACTTTTCCCCTGTTTTTTACTCCACTACACATTCTATAAAACATTTAATCATATCATATTTTGCACCATTACTAAATTGAACCATTTTTAACAATGCTTACTCACAATTAACTCACAAATTAGTTTTTTACATTTACGATTATTTAATTTTCTTTTCTTTACCATGGCCTTCTCAATAAATATTAGAAATGCAATAAATATGCACAGATGTCAATGGAAGACAATTCGAACATTTATTGTAGTTTAGTTTTTCCTATTTTTGGCAAAATTAGTTTATATTATAAGAAGTGTCGTTGTTAATAGTTTTCCATGGCCTCCTCACAAATATATTAAATCATTCGAAAATTAATCAATTTTTCTAAAGACAAATATGATTTATGGTATATCGTTGGATAGCTAATTTATGTTATGATCGAATAATGAAATAATTTATAGGGTGTTCCATTTAAAAAAACAAAAATTATGTCTATATCTCGAAAATCGAGGCATATGCATAATTTTCTTCTTATCAGCAACGGATTCTACTAAAAAAAGTGCCTTAAGAATGTGTTACTCGATTTTCGATTCAGCACTTGGTAATTGAGATAAAGAGGTTATCCAAAAAATTCCAATTTTCCAAAAACACTCTGTAGCTCCGTAGTCGAAAAAGATCGTGGTGTGCGCTATTGTTTGTTTCTCGAAAATCGAACTCAGTTGGTTTTTGTCTATCTGCCATAGTTTTAGAGAAAACCCCAAATCACATCTAATTTACTAAATTTCAAGTCAACATCATAAACAAATTCAGAGTAATCGTGCGCACAAAAAAGTTACGGGCAGACCGACAGACGGACAGACAGATGTTTCGACAAAAATCTCGACATTCTAAGCCTATCTGAACCAAAGAAAATTTCTAAATTTCTTTTGCCGTTACTCTACTTTCACACCACTACGTGGATGTGGAAGTAAAAATAAACGCAATAATAAAAAAACGCCGCCTAAGGAATCATTACTTATACATCATATTTCCTCTCCAAGTCCCCCATTACCACCTCCACCCCATTATTAAACGAAATAAGATCAAAATATAATTTAATTCCAGATCACGTTATGATACTTAAGTTACAGAACGTCAGACAGGCAGATCGAGAAAGAGACAGAATTTTTTTTGTTTAAACTTGCAATTTTATCGTTTTATGTCAGTTTAAGCCTATTTGTTTATAAAAATACATTTTTTTTCAGTAATTATCTAGATTTCCTCGTGGACATTCTTGTAGCTTCTCACTCCTGATATGGACTTAGGATTTTAAAAACCAGTTTTAAGGTAGCTTTCCAGGTCTTTCCTAGAAATACAGGAAGCTCACAAAAACTCAATCTGGTTTTAAAATAGGTTTTAAAAAAGGAGTTATCATAAGGGTGGGCCCTTCATAAGGCCTTTTAGTTTAGAAACTGCTATATGATGGCAAACAGATTTTTGAAGGCATTTTATAAATAGTTTTATAGCACTCTTGCAGATATTTAAGAAATAAAAAATTGTACCTTGCGGTATTATATCTAAATATGGAACCCGAAGGAACAGACATTTATCTATTACTTTCTATCTAAACTTTATAACAAGCTACCTGTGAATATTAATTAAAAATGCAAAAACAATTAAAACTATGTCTGAAAGAACTTCGAGAAGAACATTGCAGTCACATAAAGGTAACTTTTCAACGGTTAAATCAACAGTTCTATCAACATATTTATAAATGGTACAATTGGTAGATGCTTACAATGACATGCTTTTAGAAGGCAGAATATTTACTAGTGAAATATTTTTGTCGAACTCCTCTATACTCTCAGATCTACCTTGCACTGACAAACAGCCATTAGCTCGAAACTGCAATCTGCAAATGGTGTGGGGTGGCTGGGACGAGAGCTCCTTTGAGAAGGAATAAGTCTTTTAGCTGGTGCCTGCTGCAATCGAAACTTTAGCGTATTGTGGCAATACATAGTTATTGCACTTAACGTAATTCAGCGCTGGGCGGGGCACTAGTACGAAGAAGCTGTTGGTTACAGTTTGGTTTGTATTCCTTATATATTTAAGGAAATATATAGAAGAGTTTGACAAAAGTATTTCATTAGTAAATATTCTGCCCTCTAAAATGTAGTTGACACGGAGGGCACCTAATATACTTTTGATGAAAAAGATACAGGGTGGTAACTTTAAAAAATAATTAAGATGAAGGAAAATAACACTTGGAATGTAGTTGTCACTTTAGCCAGAAAGGAAAATTTAGTTAAGAAAATTTACAGGGTAGTCATCCTAAAAAATTAATTAGAAACGATGGTAGAAATTAATATTTGAAATATAGTTGACATTATTACCGAGGAGGCAACCCTTAGTGAAAAGTATATATGGTGGTGACTCTAAAAAATGACTAATTAAGAAACGACAGAGGAAAGCAACATTTGGAATGTGCCACTATTACCAGGAAGAAAATCCGATACACTTCTAGTTAAAAAAATATACAGGGAAGCCATTCTACAGAAAAGATAATGAATAAATAAAAGATGCTATATGAAGAGAAAAGTTTTGCATAAACATCCTACAGATTTTTTTATTTTAGATAGTTTGGATTGTAGACCTATCTAAAGAGCACCTTTGAAACTACTGATCGACGTAGGTTAGTTCTACTAAAAGTCTTAGTTCATTGAAGTGCCACAGGGTAGTGTACTGGGGCCCCTTGTATTCATTATATATGTGACAGAAACAACTTTAACTTGAACTGGACATTATTTAGAAAAGAGGTACCATAAAACTAAAGTGAAAATAGGACATTTACTAAAAGTCTTAGTTCACTGAAGTGCCACAGGGTAGTGTATTGTGGACCCTTGTATTCATTATATATGTGAAAGACACAAATAATATCCTTTTTGTGGGTGTGTAATCAATTTTTTAATGAAATCACGGATACAGTAAATAAAGAACTTTGTATGTATGAAAAAGTGCAAATAAATTGAAACTCAGTAATGAAAGTAAAAGTAATTGCGGAAAAAATATGAATGAAAATTAATAATAAAAAAAGTTGAATTTGCAACTGAAGTCAGATATTTAATTATTTTAGATCAACAGTTGACATTTTCAAAACATGTTGATTATTTATATAAAAAAGTTCATAAAATGGTCTCATTCCTTCAAAGAACATGCACAGATTTAACATAATGATGAAAATTATATACAACGTTATGATTTACCCATATTACACACCCCACTGTGTGTGCTATATTCTACCTCAGCGCGCCAGTGCTCAGTATCGCTGATAAAAGGCATTTTTAATTGGTTAATTCTGTAAGAAATGATTTTAATTATACTTTTTGAAAAGCATAGATTCTATTCTAAAAAATTGCACCATTTTTAGACTGTTTTTTTACAGATAAAAAATATTTTATACATATATTAAGGATTACAAGTGTAGGTTTTATCTCTTGAATTTTAATCTTATGAAAATATTTAACACAATTACTGGCACATAACTTGTGTTACTGTGTAAACCAGCATGAAAATGAAACTGAATTAACTTGTATCTAAAATCGAGAATCACTGTATTGAAATCAATAAACATACACTCAGAGAAAATGATAAAGGTAAATTCAACCAAAAGGAGCATATGAAATCGCGCCTATCTAGTTTCATAGTTAAATCAATCAGAAAAGAATAGTCATACAACTTTATTTGTTTTCGTAAACAAATAGTAGTTTAATAATCATATCTTCTTGTAACAAATTAAATAGTACAATTTTTTTATGTTCACTAACCATTTTCAATTTGGTCTACAATTAAGTAGTACAACGACTTTGTTTTTTGTTCACCAACTAATTTTTAGGTTGATCTACACTTTAATGTATGATGAAGTTTTTTTTTGTTAGCCAAAATCTCAGTATTGAGACATCAGACCACCCAAACCAAAGATTAGAGATCGTTTATAAGATCCATCCAAATATATCGATGATCTCTGAGAGAATTTGAACATTGCAATCATGTTATTAATTTTCTATAAATTCATAAGAGTATAAGATAATGCATGATTGATTATTGTCAGTGATTTGTACGTGGCGTCATCTGGGAATAATTTCTGTAATAGACTACATGGTAAGCAGGCAAATTTTATGGTAATTCTTTTAGAACTTCTAGAAGACGACAATAATATTGGTTTGTCTACCAAGTACAATAATACAGCGAACTAATACTGGGTTAGAATTACAATTCGATAATAGTTAAAAATAAAATATACTATTATCTAGTTTAATTTGACAGAATTCAACAAAATAATAGTCAGACGAACAAAATAATAGTCTTATTCATCTATTTTTTAAGTTAATGTTTGTTTTGTTGTACGACAACTTTTTATTAATTAAAATAACAATCACCTCTTGTTTAAAAATACCATCAATATAGTTTGGTTTAACAAAATTAACTATATTGTTAGTTAACCATTTTTTTTTGTTGAATTTACCTATACTATACTATTTCTTTGAGTGTACCTCATTTTAATTTCTGAGATACCTTGTATTCACTCACATTATAATGTATTTATTTAATTTATAATATGTAATGAGGATGTATTTATATTGGGAGTTTCATTTTCAATAAAGATTATATTACAATAATAAATAATAAATAAATAATTATAATAATTATATTCTTCCCGATCCAGATAAATTTGAAACCACTGACGTTCAAGCACATGTTTGGTATCCATAGATGTAAAATACATTAAAATCCATTTAGATTCAGAGTCACAAAGTTTGATATTTTCCCAATTTTACAGGTGTTTCACCTCTTTATTTTAATAGTTTATTTTGATACCCATTTTCCGAGAATTGATAATGCATAGTCCACCAAACACATTAGAAAGAGTTTTACTATTATCTGCTAATCTTGTATCGATAGTTACTATACCAGTGGCGGAACAATGTTAAGTAAGGTCATGGCGCAAAAGGAAACGAGAGAGAGTTTATAATCACCTGAGGATTGGCGGAATAGATTTAAATTAAACGTAATGTTAAATAAATAAATCTTAAATATACTACTCAGTTAAATGATTCATTATATTAACTTTGCGGGTTCTCTGTCGTCAATCTAAGACCATAACTCTCTCACATTAGTCAAAACATGTCAGCATTTTAGCGGCAGGGATACCCCAAAGCGAGTTAGTCGATCATGTACTTTTGAACTAAAGAGTGTCTCAAATTTTTAATATATTTTATTCAAATTACTGCCGTATTCTTATTATGGGGAATTTGTAACAAATCAGAAGTGGGATAGTCTCATGTGCCTTAATTACGAATCAAAAACATCATGCCGAGACATAAATCAAAAAGAAATGCGCGGGCCGCGCGGTCGTCATCTTCGTCGTCTACCGATAGTAGTGACAGTTCTTCGAGTAGTGCTAGTTCTAGCAGTGATAGTGACACTAAATCTAGCCAAAACAAAAGATTAAAACGCCAAGTAAAAACTTTAAAGAGAAAATTAAGTAATAAGTCCAGTGTTTATCACGGTAAAATTGACAGTGTAACCGTGTTTAGTGGAAGCTTCGATGAATCGATGAACGTTACTCAGTGGTTAAATAGTATTGACACTACAGGTGATTTATTCGATTGGGACGAAAGAGCACGTGTGTATTGTATGATTAATAAACTAAAAGGCAACGCGAAAACGTGGTATAATAATCAAGAAAATTTAAATCTTACTTGGAAAGAGTGGAAGGATAAATTACTGGAAAGTTTCCCGGTACAGCAGTGTGTTTTCAGCAAATTAAAGGATCTAGTGAATATTGAGAGGAGAACATCACAAAGTTTAATCGATTTCTTCTATCAGAAGTTGTCCCTTGGTCAGTACTGCAAACTACAGGACAGGGTGATTGTGGACGTAATTGCAAATACCATCAACGATCCCTTTCTAAAGCCAGGTATTCGAGCTGCTGGTTGCGTAAGTACAAAGCAATTACTACAATTTTTAATTGCGAATAGTGAACAAGTTGCCAAAAATAATTATAAAGTAGACTCTACTCGTAATTTCAAAAATAATCGACCAGTTGATCAAGATGCTAGACATAGGAAAAGACTAAAATGTTTTTTGTGCGGTCTTGAGGGACACAAAAAAATTAACTGTTTAAAGTATGTTTCGAGTAAAAACTGCTCATTTTGCAAACGGAAAGGTCATCACGAAAATGAGTGCTGGAAAAGACAAAAATTCGGTGAAACCTCGAATCGCGAATTAAAACTAGTATCCAGTGGAAAACATGACACGAAAAATGACAAATTTTACAAAATCGCTAAGATAAACGGGGAAACTCTTTCCGCATACATTGATTTTGGTAGCAGTTGTAACACAATTAAATTAAGTGTCGTTCATAAACTAGGTCTAAAAATAGAACCGAATACCACGAATAGTGTAATCATAGGTTATGGAGGGGCTACAGTAAATCCTCTAGGTCAAATAAACACAAAAATTGAGATAGATGAAATTACTGTGACAACAGAGCTCTTTGTTGTGCCGGATAATTTGCAAGCAACAGACTTATTGATAGGTCAACCGATTACGGAGTGCGAAGGTGTCTATGTTTATAAAACATCTGAATATTTAAAGTTGACAGAGCAAAACTTTATTTTACCACGGGACGCAGTAGAAGAAAATAATGTTGTCAAAATAAATACACAGAAGCCTACCGTTATTAAACCCGGAATAAATGTAATTGCTGTAACATCTGATGTAGATAATTGCGAGTTAAGCGTTTTCCACTCTCAACAAAACCGAAGCGGCACCACAATAATAATTCCTTCAAATAAAATACAATTCTGTCACGGCACGGGTATGCTACGGATTTTAAATCTTAGTTTACAAACATTAGAAGTCGATAAAAATACGTGCTTAGCTCGAGGCTCATGGAATAATAAAAATAATGAAAACGATAAACTAAATAAAAATGTTCATCGGCTGATTGAACAATTTCCAGAGTGTGTCGGTGAAAACATTTCTCTTTTAAGTAACATTGACATTGAAATGCATATTGAGCTTACATCAGCTGTTCCGGTTGTATATAAACCTTATCGTTTATCACTATTTGAAAGAGAAAAAGTTCGCGAAATAATAAATGATTTATTAATGAAGGATATAATAGAACCGACTATTTCTCCGTATAGTAGTCCCATTCTTTTAATAAAAAAGAAAACAGGTGATTTTAGAATGGTAGTTGATTATCGAAAATTAAATCAAATAACTGTGAAAGATCGGTATCCCCTACCACTAATAGAAGATTTGCTCGATAGACTTTCAGATAATACGCTATTTACAACACTCGATTTAAAATCTGGTTATCATCAAATCCGGATGGCAAAAGATAGCCAAAGGTATACAGCCTTTGTTACTCCAGATGGGCATTTCCATTACAAAAGGATGCCTTTTGGATTGTCCAACGCACCCGCAGTTTTTCAGCGAGCCATTAATATGGCATTGGAACCACTAATACATCAGTACGTTATGGTATATTTGGATGATATCCTGATCGTCTCTAAAACAGAACAAGAGGGAGTAGAACGTTTAGAAGAAGTGTTAAAATTACTACGAAGAGCTGGGTTGACACTTAACCTGCAAAAGTGTGAATTCCTAAAAAGTTCAGTCGAATATTTAGGAACAGAAATACGAAATGGATGTTTATCACCTTCTCCCAAAAAGCTGCAGGCTGTAGATGAATTTCCTACACCAACCAATGTGCACCAAGTTAGACAATTTGTTGGGCTCGCTTCATATTTTAGAAAATACATAAAAGGGTTTGCATTAAAAATCAAACCACTAACAATGTTACTAAAAAAGAATAGCAAATGGATTTGGCAAAAGGAACAAAACCAAGCTTTTATACAACTCAAGAAAGATTTGGTATGTGCCCCAACACTAGCAATATTCAATTCTAAGGCAGAAACTCAACTGCATACAGATGCTAGCAAATTAGGAATAAGTGGTATTTTAATGCAAAAACAGGAAGATGGCAATACTTGGAAGCCTGTCGCCTTCATGAGCCGGCAAACTTGTGACGCAGAAACCAGATACCATAGCTACGAGTTAGAAACATTAGCCGTATACGAAGCGGCAAAGCGTTTCCGAAATTTCCTTTATGGGAGACATTTCACCATTATAACTGATTGCAATGCCATGAGGTTAACATGGACAAAGAAAGACTTGTCACCGAGGATAGGACGGTGGTGGTTGGCAATGCAAGAATTTGATTTCACAGTGAAGCATCGACCGGGTACTCAGATGTGCCACGTGGATGCCCTAAGCAGAAATCCCGTTACAGCATTGATGATTAAAGAGGGAGACTGGGTCTGCGGAGTTCAAGCCCAAGATGAAGATATACAGCTTATTAAGCAACACCTTTTGAACAAAGAGGCACTGCAATGCTATAGTCTGCATGATAACAAAGTTTGCAAAGATATCGATGGTACTCCAAAAATTTTAATTCCAAAAGAAGTCAGGTGGAGAGTGGTAAAAATGTTTCACGATGATAATGGACATCCTGGTTGGCAACGGACCTTACAAGCAATTAAAAACACTTATTGGTTTAACAACATGAAATGCTTTGTAAAGAAATTCGTTAGCAATTGTATTGCGTGTATGGTGTCAAAAGGACACACTGGTAAAAGGGAAGGTAAGCTACATCCGATCGACAAAGTGGCAGAACCATTTCACACTTTGCACGTGGATCATGTAGGACCATTCTGTAAAACTGAATCGGGAAATACACAAATTTTGGCAATAATAGATGGTTTTACTAAATTTGTTTGGGTGGAAGCAGTACCCGATACTAAAAGCAAACACGCTTGCCAAAAGTTAGAACAAATAATTAAATTGGTGCATCCACCAAAAAGAGTTATTACAGATAGGGGCAAAGCATTTGATTGTCGTGAATTTCAACAATTTTGTGAAAAATATTCTATTAAACACGTGAAAAATGCTATTGCTTCACCACGCAGTAATGGACAAACAGAACGTACGAATAGAACAATACTAGAATCGTTAAGAGCTAGTATTGAGGGAGAACATGATAAATGGGACAAAGAGATATGGAAAGTCCAACGAGGCATCAATTCGACAGTAAATGCAACTACAAACGTAGCTCCAAGCGAACTCCTTTATGGCTTTATACCAGAAATGGAGAATGAGCTGAGACTGAGAATTGGAAAAAGAACAAACCTTAGAAAACTCAGAACTGAAGCAAAAAGACGTTGTGATTTAGTAGCCAAAAGAATGAAAAAGTCCTACGACAAGCGCCGAACAAAGGCCAAACAATATAAAGTAGGAGATGTAGTATTAGTAGAACGTAAATTATTGGTCACGGGTCTGACAAGTGGCAAGTTAGTACCAAAATATATCGGCCCCGTTCAGATAACAGCAGTACTGGGAAATGATCGTTATAGAGTAGCATCATTTTCAAAAGATAGAAGACGTTTTAAAGGAATAGTAGCGAGTGATCGTTTGAGATTGTTTAAACCACAATCAGACTCTGTATAAAATGTCAAAAAGTAACGTAGCATTAAAAAAAAAAATAAAAGTGGTTAGAGCGGTCCAGTGTACCGGGCAAAAATAATCCAGTGAACTATTGTAAGGTTGGTCCAGTGAACCAAAGAGCGGTCCAGTGTACCGGGCAAAAATAGTCCAGTGAACTATTGTAAGGTTGGTCCAGTGAACCAAAGAGCGGTCCAGTGTACCGAGCAAAAATAGTCCAGTGAACTATTGCAAGATTGGTCCAGTGAACCAAAGAGCGGTCCAGTGTACCGAGCAAAAATAGTCCAGTGAACTATTGCAAGATTGGTCCAGTGAACCACAGAGCGGTCCAGTGTACCGAGTAAGAATAGTCCAGTGAACTATTGTAAGGGTGGTCCAATGAATCACAAAGCGGTCCAGTGTACCGAGTAAAAATAGTCCAGTGAACTATGCAAGGGTGGTCCAGTGAATCACAGAGCGGTCCAGTGTACCGAGTAAAAATAGTCCAGTGAACTATGCAAGGGTGGTCCAGTGAATCACAGAGCGGTCCAGTGTACCGAGTAAAAATAGTCCAGTGAACTATGGCAAGGGTGGTCCAGTGAATCACAAAGTGGTCCAGTGTACCGAACAGAAATAGTCCAGTGAACTATTGCATGGTGGTCCAGTGAATCACGGAGCGGTCCAGTGTATCGAGCAAAAAAAAAAAAATAGTCCAGTAAATTATAACAAGGGTGGTTGAGTAAACCACAGAGAGGTCCAGTGTACCAGGAAAAATTTGCACAATGTTGGTCCAGTGAGCCACATCACATACAAGGTCAGTAAGTAGTAGTAGAACTAGTATCCCTAAAACCGTAGTCCAGTGTACTACAGAAGACGAAGTCGCGAGGACGCTCCACGTCAGGATTGGCCGATTGTTAAATAAATAAATCTTAAATATACTACTCAGTTAAATGATTCATTATATTAACTTTGCGGGTTCTCTGTCGTCAATCTAAGACCATAACTCTCTCACATTAGTCAAAACATGTCAGCATTTTAGCGGCAGGGATACCCCAAAGCGAGTTAGTCGATCATGTACTTTTGAACTAAAGAGTGTCTCAAATTTTTAATATATTTTATTCAAATTACTGCCGTATTCTTATTATGGGGAATTTGTAACAGTAATGTTATTTTTCATATTTCTAATAGTAAGACTGATTATAAATTTAGAAAGATTAACTAAACTTTTACAACATTTTTACCTTCGCTAATATTCAGCAAATATTGAAATTATTATTATTTTTATTTATTTACAGTCCTGGTTTTTGCTCTTTAGTTCTTCCTCTAGTATTGAAAACTCTACCTCTTAATATAGACAGAGGACTGTGTCTCAAATTTGGGGTGCATGAACTATTATCTCGGTTATTATTAGAGATAGAGAAACTGTTAAATGGGAACATTTTTCAAGAATTTTATGGCCTTTTCGGTGGCGTTTTTAAATTTGACCAAGCTGTCTCCGTTTTCGAGATAATTTCAAAAAATTGAAAAAGTGCATTTTAAAAAACTTTCCGTATCTGCCTAATTTGTTGACTAGTGATATTTTAATAAGTACCTTGTTAAGGCACTTTCTTAAGATGCATTCGTTGACGTTACCACCTCGTTAAAACCTTTATCGTCATTTGTTTTTGAGCTAACTTTAGTTTCTTTTATGGGAGTCATATTACTTACATTTAAAAAATAATAGGTAATTAAAATAAACGTAAATTAATTTCCCTTCCCCTTCCCTTCTTGTATAATGGAGAGACTATGGCTCTTTTAGATTTACTAGGAATATATACCTTTCTCTATAGAAAGGTTTATTATATAACATAATGGACCGCTTATCGCTTATTTGCATTTTTTAACCAAAGTATTAGAAATATTATCATGACCACTAGAGTTTGAAGACTTTAATTTATCTATAAGGAGTTCAACATCCTTAGTATGAAACTGAAGATAGATAAATTGATTTCGGAGAGTTAGGCACATTATTTTCTAAGTAGTCAAAATTATGTAAAGCATTTACTTATATGGCGCTCGAAAATAGCAAGTTAAAATTGTCAGCTACATCTTCTATAGGTGTTTAGTTGCCATCTTTTACAAAACGAAAATCTTGAAAAACAATTATTTAGGTATGTACTATGGCCTTATAATTATTATTTATTTTAGATATATCGCTATATAAAGTTACCTGTCTTCTCAGTTTAATCAATTCAGATGTAATATACTCATTTTTATTGATTTTTTTGTTGTTAATATAAAAACGCTTAATAGGAAAACACACATCAAAATAATACAAAATGATGTTATAAAAGTATACCGTGCGTGTAATTTCCCATTAGGCATGTACATTCACGTAGCGCGAAAGATATGACAACACTGCTGCCGTAAATTCCTCCGTCGCGTCGGGCGGAGCATCCCAGAGCTCTGTTATTTCATTTCAGCCAGCTGGCACGCGCGATGTTGTAATTTTACTCCCTATGCCTAGCGCCCCGCTACACGCACGGTATATGGCAGTATTAGGACAATTTTCAGCCATAACTTCTTGCCAGGTCTCACGCTGCAAGTAGTTACAGAACAGAGAAATATTTTCCGTACTAAAATTTCTGCTTCTCTTCCATTTTGATGCAGAGAAATTGAGAAGTTTACATTTTTTATTGACAGTATTCATAAGAAACCATTGAAAAAGTACTTTCCAGGTAATCGTACTAGTGAACCATTTAGTTATCATGATAATTTGAACGGTGCAAATTATTTGCAAATGTGGCAAGAACAAATAATACCAGCTCTTAGACTTGCAGTAGAAGATATTAACCAGATTTGCTTTCATCATGACGGTTGACTAGCACATAATACCGGCATAGTAACACAATACTTGAGAGAAAATGTTCTATGATCTCTCGATTTCACTCCGTTGGACTACTTTCTTTGAGGGCATACTAAAAATGAAATTTATGCATTCGAATCACCAGAAAATGTGCCATTTTTAGAAGAACGTGTAAAAAATACTTACTGGCTGATATTAACAAAAATACATCAAGGAGATGTCTCAAGGAACAATTTAAAAGTCATTTGGACTTGAGGAGGTTTTAAGAAAGGTTTGTCAGGGTTAGGAAATAGTCATGTGCTTTATTGATGTTGTAGTTAAGGCCTTTTAGGCTTCAAGTATACTTGCTCTTAATAGTAAGTTTTAAAGCATTCTGTAAGACCTAATTATAAAGCTAATTTGCTTCTAGGATAATATGTATTTGTAATGGATTTATCATAACCTACATAAAACTCTCCATAAAGCTAATTAGTTTTATGAACGTCTTAAATTCCATTTAGATTAAAAGAGGCTTTAAATTATTCTTTATGTTTTTAACATATTTGCAATAAATGCATTTTAAATCCTTTTTAAAACTAGACATTATCAATGCCTATTAGTACTTATTAAAGGCCATTACAAAACTAGACTCTTAAAACATCCTTGATAAATGTTGTGATGAAACCGTTATGAAGAAAAAAAGGCCTCTATAAATCTAAAAGGCAAATTTTAATTCCATAAAACACTTTCCAAAACCTCAATAAAACATTTATTATAAAAATAATAAACAATATGTCTGCCCGAAGTGTCGTTGATGCATGTGTGTGTGTTAATTAAAAGCATTTTACGACTTACTGATGTGTAATTAAGTCTTTTTTGGAAAGGTGGAAGAAAATAAAAAAGAGTGGCCATTTTAAAAGGACTGTTAAAACACACACACATACAAATTATTTTGAGGTTAAGTTTTAAGTTTTTTGTATCAAATGTCAACGTCCCAAACGTTTTATTACAGCTTTTATCAAGTACATGTGATCTTCGCCAAGTGCATTTGCATTTTTGTAAGGAAGGGATTATTTGTGATAGTATACAAAAAGACTAAAAGGGCTTCATTTAGAGTAAATGTTCTAGGTCATTACCATTATTAGAATATATAGCTTAATGAGAGGACCAGTGTTGCCAGATCAAAATTTTAAAAGTTATCAGACGACGCTTTAAAAAGTTACTAAATCTTACTAGAATTTCACTAGATTTGAAATTAAAGCTCTCATCTTTAATTTTCAAAAGTTGCAGTGTCTGTAGGACACGTAATTTTCTTGAGCTCTCGAGCACAGCATAGCTTTGAGCGTCCTCTATCTGATTATTTCGTTGCCAGACTTCGTACTCTGTATTGTATTAAATGGTTTATAACTAGAAAGTACTGTTTGTCTACGAGACGCTAGAGGGCAACGAGCCCAGGCTATTCGATTGTAGCGATTCACGGTCAATAAACTATACGGTTACCTCAATTAGCAGCTTTTAGACGAGAGAGACGCGCGGAGCGGGGAATCGAATGAAAGATATTCTGTTAGAGCCTACAGCTACGTCAGCTGTAGACACTACAGGCATCTTTGTCTGTGTCTTTTGCACGGAAATATGCAGATATGTCTGTCTCTTTCATTCGATTCCCCGCTCCGCGCGTCTCTCTCGTTTAAGAGCTGCTGATCGAGGTAACCGTAGAGTTTACTGACCGTGGTAGCGATTAACGTGAACAGTTCTATATTAAATGGATCGCAACTCGAATTTTATGTTTGTCTACCTACCAGTAGAGGGCAATAAATTGGATGATTCAAAAATCATTAAAAATGGGCATTTTCATAAAAGTTTTCACTAAATCACTAGATTTTAAAAAAATCACCAGATCTAGTGAAATTTCACTAGACCTGGCAACACTGGAGAGGACTGTAAAATGACAATTAGGTTTTTAGTTGGCCGGCCATGTTTTTCTTGTTATATAAAAATATTCAAGGTCAATCTCACAATTATAATTATTAATAATTATCACTTTTTCGTTAGCAAATTAAGGTAGAATTACAAGAAACGACTGAAAATTACCGTGGGAACCGAGAAGCAGCCCACTTTTTTAAATTTGCTGATTACGTGTGTCTATGCAAATTTTGTATGTAAATTAAAATCATTATTATTTCTGGGGGGCTCTTGTTTTTTGGGCCTTTCTTATGTAGTTTTAACAATAAACTGCCGTTGGTTTTAATTTTTTTGTCATATCTGATGGCTTTTTATTACCTTTTAAATCGGCCTTAGAGAGGTTATAGTGCTCTACGCTTTATACATTTCAAATTCCATTTTATCTTCAATAAGTCTAATGGTGTGTTTGCTTAAATCAGTTTAGAAAAAATAAATGCTATAATAAAATTATTTGGATTCCTTCGTGGACATTCTTATAGCTTCTCAGTTCTAATATGGTTTTAAAAACCAGTTTTAAGGTAGCCTTCTAGGTGTTTTCTAGAAATGCAGGACGCTAATAGAAAAACTTCTGACAGCTTTAAAATAGGTTTTAAGACGGCCCGAACAAGGTTTTCAAGAGCAGCACTATGCCTTACTAAGGAGTTTTATGATGGTGTTAAGGATATTGTTACAGCAAAATAGATTTTTCAAGGCATTTTATAAATAGTTTTATAGCACCCTTGTATACATTTAAGAAACTAAAATTATTCCTTGGGGTAGTTCAATACTAAAGCGATGTCAAAAGTGTATTGTTGAACAAGGACGACATATTGAACAATTCATTTAAGTGTATTTTAATTATTTTTTAAAAATTTTAAACTGAAGCTAATAAAATAGGATATTTTAAAATACATTTTCTTCGATAACTAATATTTTTCTGACATTGTGATGAATTATTGAAAAGGGAAAATTAAGAGCAAAGATCACAATTGAACTATTTATTAGAAAATATATGGCGACCAAGAAAAACCAAAGCTAGTGGCATTAACTCAAAAACAAATGACGATAGAGACTTTCTGGTAATGTCAACGGAAGCTTCTTTAAAAAAGTGTACTAACAACACAGTTATTTAAATATCATCAGTCATCAAATTAAGCAGATACGGGCAGCGTTTTAGTGTTTTGAAAACATCTCGAAAATGGAGATAGCTAGTTCAAATTTAAAAACGCCATCTAAACGGTCATAAAATTTTTCAAAATTGACCCCATTTAACCGTTTCTCTATCTCTATTAATAACCGAGATAGCAATGTATGCACAGTCGACGTTCAAAAAAAAATACTAAATTTTGATTTTCTCATGTACCTAACCTCGGTTGCAAATGACCTGCATCTCCGCTGCACCACTAGATGCTCCGCCACTGTACTAGTCTCATTTACCTCAGGCAACAAACGGGAATTCCTTAATTAGTTACTTGCAGGGAAATTATGCAAAAGACATCATCAGTAGTGGTTAGTATTTCTAATAGAGTGTTTGTGTACATCAGCGCCTTCGCAATGTTGTCACGATGGTGCTTTTGTATAATTGTACTTGTTTACATCTTCAAAGTGACGAAGGCAGATGATGATTCGTCTGTATTTACCTCGTCGGTTTTGAAAAAGAATAAAACAAATTATTTAGAATTTGCCGGTAAAACATATTACTTTGGGACTGTGTTTAAGGTAAGAATAGTTGAAAGGTTGGACATTTACTTGGTGAAAATTCATGTCAACATTATAGCTTAACAAATAAAAAACTTTCATTGTTTTATTTGTTAAACTATAGTGTTTTTAAGGTAGGAAACTATAGCTTGTAAATCTTATAATTATGTGGTCGATGACGCACTGAGAAAACCTGTAGTTGGCCTTTTCGAGAATTTTAATTTGTTTGTGTGCATAAATTGTCTTCCAGTATTTTTTAAAAATCGTGTAACACAACATTCAGTTATAATGAATCTCTACATTTTTCGTAATTAATTTTACTATGCATATTATTATAAGCCAATATTAATAAAGCTGTGAGATTAAAGACAGATTAACTGCAGATATAAAAATAACAAGTTTTATCCACTTCAACTAACAAATATTTGCTTATTTATTAATTTCTCGGAGGGCATACAAATTGCATGCACGAAAATATAAGTAATTCATACTTATATATGTACTAGGGTGGCCCATCTCTATAGGGGGTGAATTTTTTTGTGTATTTTTTAAGTCTCACCCCACGAAAATATACTATTATACTAGGAATAATTTATGTCAAAGTTTCAGATAATTCGGTGAACGGTAACCCGTGCCGCATTCAGGTAGAAATTTGTAGATAAGATTTTATTACGGTAACCCGTGCCGCATTCAGGTAGAAATTTGTAGATAAGATTTTATTACGGTAATACACTTAAATTTTACTTAAAATACAAATATCTACCTCTTTTCTCATAATGTTTTATTGGTGTAATTATTTCCTAGAAATTATTTGTTTTGGAAGTTTGGAAATATAATGCACCTACGGTAGGTTTTTATGTCAATTTGCAATTGTGTTTTACAGTGATGACATTATAAGTTCTAGCATACGTTCCTTTTTGAAAAAACATTTTACGATGGCTGATGTTAGATCCTTACGAAAGGATACTTTCATTTACTTAGTTGGACACTATTCGTCACAAATCATTGGCAATAAATTGCCGTCTAATAGACAAGTATTACAAGTGCTCTTTTATAACATTCGTGAAGTGAAGCTAAGTGTACATGAAAGTGCTAAATTAACAATAAAAGAGGTGTCAGTTTTTTGGGATAAAGCTCGCATTCCGACACGTCAGGATTTTCATTGTGTTAAACAACTAGATAAACTTTATGCAGAGTGGAGGAACTTACAAAAATCGGCTAAAAGGGCCAGTGCGGGAGGTAAAGAAAAAAATTTCGTTGAAAAATTGGACGATCTTTTTGACATTTCTTATGCAAATGCATTGGAGTTGATGAAAATAGATGAAGATAAGCAGTTTTTAATTAACCAAAGAAAAAAGGGACGTCCTGGATTTACGCATGGTATTGATTACCAACTTGCTTCTCAAGAATAATCAGCTGAGGAGAAATTACAGAAATTATCCGAACGAATGTAACGAAGTCAACAAGAAAAAGCTAGATTAGAGGAAACAGTCACCTGTCCATCATCAAGTAGTAATTCAGCCGACTCCAACGAAAATGAAGATGAAATAATCGAAGCCCAAGAAGAGTTGTTACAAGACCAGCCTGGCCCGTCACAGCCAAAAAAGAGGAGATTGTATGGAACATGTAACATCATCACACCAAAAATAGCCGCTGCATTTGATGCTTGCAAAATAAGCGACAGGTATGGAGTCCATATTTTGACGGCAGTAGCAGAAGCACTAGGACATGACACCACATCTCAGTTTTTTTCGTATATATATATATATATGAATATCAGGAGGGGGGATGGTCAGATATCTTCCCCAAATTTAAACTGAAGGTTCCTTTAATATTGAGAATAAAAGGATAACATTTTATTTTCTTAACTAGTTGTTTAAATGATCAAAAAAAAATTAAAACAACAAATTTGACCCTTAAAATGTCCAAAATACCCCTTTTCGGCAGGGTTTCACCCGTTTTTGGAAATTAAAATTTTAAGGTTTTATTATACTCGTCATTACAAATAATTTCCGTAGAGTCTGCATCCATCATCTTAAAAAATTTCCCAATCCTTTCCTAAACCGACTCCACTATTAAGCTGCATTTTCTATATATTTATTTAATTTTTCCTGATTACTCTTAAGGTCAAACATTCTAATACATATTAAAACGCAATATTACACAACACTTTTAATTAAAATTTTTAACTTACCTTTTTGTCTGTTTGGTCACTATAATTTACTTTATCATAAAAGTAATTAGAAAAGTAATTGCTAATTCCTTTTTTAAAGACATGTACTTTGTAATTGTAATTAGTTCCTTTTTTAAAAAAGTAATTTGTAATTGTAATTATTTTTAAATTACAAGTAATTACCCAGCTCTGCTGGCAACGGAACTATGAGCACGCCTTCGATACTTAAATCAGAAGTGGAGGTAGCTATACAATAGTCTCAACTAATCTGTAACTTTCTAGTAGGCTCCCTGTAATTTTCAGATTCTGACACCGTGCGCCATCTCTGGGTCGACTGCAAAACTAATTAACTTAGTTTCTGTTACTTATATATAGAACTTGTAGGAAACTCACATATGTCTCTGGGAGTAAAACATGTAACACTATATTATGCGGAGGCTTGCTAATTTATAGAGGGTTGATGCCACCTCTTTTCAGGGGGTGGCACCTAAAAAAAAAAAACAAAAACATTGGAGCTGAAAGAGAATCAAATTTTGATATAAATTGATAGTCTTTAAGTTATAACGATTTGAAAATTCGAATTTTAGCTTGGGAAAAAAAAGAGGTATTTAAAAACAATTTTCGTCAAATTGAGCGAAAACATGCTAGAGACTAATTAGAAAGCTATAAAGCTGACGATGAATTTCGTTCATTCCTAATTTCTGTAGAGTTAATGGTTTCGGAGATATGGAAGCATAAAGTAGGCGTCCGAACGCTTATGAGACGTTAAATGTTGAATATCTCAGAAACTATGGGCACTCACGTTAAAACTACTAAATATGAATCAGGCTTTCAAATGATCTTTTCACTATTTCTATAGCATAAAAAGCAAACAAGTTATGACGGAAACAATGTGCATTTTCACATTTTTTAATAGAAACGTCGCCATTTTGTTAATGTAAGTAGTCAGTAATTAAAAAAAATACATTCTCATATACTGTTTTTTGTTAACGTTCAGCATGATTAGACGCTTAAATTCTTTTGCTCGTTTACAGCACTTGCTTTAGAAAAAAATGCATTTTGTACAAAACATTTAAATTTCTGTTTCTTTGCAAATATCTCAATAAATATTAGCTTTAACGAAAACATGATACATATCAAAACTAAAGCTTATAAAGTGAGAAAAAATTTGGCTAGTTTAAATATGTATGTAGGATTTGTGGTTTCGGAGATACATAAGTTTATAGATGGCATTCGAACTTTTATAGTATGAAGTATTTAGTTTAAATGTTGAATGTCTTAGAAGCTATATTTCCATAAAAAATCCTAAGGAACGAAATTAAAGATAATTAATCAGTCTTTAAAGTAATTTTTTGTTTGTTTCTGTTCTAGAAAATAAAGAAGCTTTGGTCGCAACAATGCGCATTTTCATATTTTTTCGAACTAAATGTCGCCATTTTGTTATTGTAATTGATGCTCAATTTTTTTTGTTCGCTAGAAACACTTGCTTTTGAAAAAATTTCGATCCGTCATATTGGAGACGACATTTTGCATTTTTTAATTTTAACTTCAGCGTAATCAGCGATCTCAAAAACATAATATCTTACGTTTCAAAAATAAATCAGTCATACTTTCTCAAATATTAAATATCCAATCTAAATTCTAATTTAGGGATGGTTTTCACCCCTTGAGGATAAAAGCAAGTGTCCGGACCATATAGAAACTGAAGATGATAACTTTTACTAGAATAACAACTCTTAAAAAAAATTATCGTTTGTCAAAAAAAAACAGCCTCTGTATGAAAGAAGTTGATAAGATATCTCGTATGGGAGGTTTCTTATTAGTATGCTAGCATGTTCAAACATGAATTAATAGTATGTGGAAAGAACGGATGGTTTTTAAAAATTTTAATTTTTAAATTATTTTCCAGGCAAATTTTTACCGAGCTATGCAGTTTTGCCGACAACAAGGTATGCAGTTAGTGAGTATTGACACTCAAGCTTTAAATGACAGAATAGGAAGGTTCGTAGAAGAAATTGGTAAGAAATTTTTCATAATACATTTTTATGCAAGTAAATTGCTGGCTAACTTGAACTTTAGACCAAAAAGCCAATTAGTACTATTACCACAACCGAATAATTTGAATTGTAACACGCGAAGCAGTTAGTAAATGATCTTTTACAGTACTCAGTATGAAAAAATATTCTTTCCGCACTAGTATGGAAAGTACGTTTTTCGACACGCCCTTAAAAAAAACCGCTGCCCAAGGAATCACTACTTCCACATCCAAATTTTTTATCCAAGTCATTCACAACGAAAAAAATTTGTATGTGAAAATAATTGTTTATGGAACTTTAATAATATAATATTTGAAATCCTCTACCCCAAAAACCCATAAAACGATACCCCACATCGGTAGCGGGGTGGGGGTGGTGATAGGGGGTGGTAGTGGGGGTGGATGAAGTAAAAAAACATTTTGAGGTTTCTGGTTCTTGTACACACCCTAAATCACATTTTTTTTCATCCCCTTTAATAATGGGGTGGGGGTGATAATGGGGGTGGCTAATGCCAAAATTTTTTTTTGAGACCTCAGCTTCTCTTGTATATACTAAATACCAATTTTATGGACTCTTACCTGCTTAATTTACCTATTTTCCCCAAATTTACCCCAATTTACCCTCCAACCCTTCGACGGAACAAGACGAAAATATAATCTAGTTCTAGATCTCGTTAAAGTACATATGTGTACCAAATTTCAAGTCAATATCTCAAACGGTTCCAGAGTAAACGTGCGCACAAAAAAAGTTACAGACAGACCGACAGACAGACCGACAGACCGACAGACAGAAATTTTTTTTTCGCTCAAACTTAAAATCTCGACGTTTCGTGACATTCTAAGCCTATTCGAACAATAAAAATTTTTTAAAAATTTTTTGTCGTTACTATACTTCCACTGGATGTGGAAGTAATTGAATGTAGTATTCAGTGTTTTGGTGTTTGTGGAAACTACTTCGTAATTTTTAAAAAGTGTGAAAATATCCAACAGAAATTTTGTCATATACAAAAATTTGAGAAATGCCGCAAACACATTTTACTCTAGAAAACTCTAGATAATATGGTTTGTCTAATGAATGTGTGACACCCGGTATATAATAATACACTTTCTACGTTTAAACAACTTAATAAAGTTGGAGTGAACTTTCACAACCTTGATGTCGCCTCTGAAATAAACTCCTGGCCAATTGAAACGAGAGATTTAAGAAATAATTAATTTGTAAATTTTGCCCGCTTTTCTTTATTTTGAAGAATGTTACTATCTACAGTGGTACAGGAAAACTTTACTTTAACTCGAAAAAAAATTTGTGCAGACCTCAAAATAGGCCAAAGTTCACGAAACAAAAAAGTTTAGGAGTTTTACGGACCCGCGGGAGCCTATAGGGGGTGAAAATGGGTATTTTCAATAAAAAAAAAATCGATTTTTTTCTATTTTCTCGGGAAATATGACGTTTACAAAAAAATTGTTCAAATAAAAGTTGTTTCTGACAAAATTATCTTTAATTTGTTTTTTAAATTTAATTCTATAGCAATAATTAATTAATTTATTTATTTAATTTTAGATATCTCATAAACTGTGGCACTTAGGCCAAAAACGCTAATAACGAAAATGAAAAACTATTAATTAGGCTTTCAGATGATTTTTTTCCTATTTTTATAGTTCACACTTTTTTTTTAAATAAAAACGTCGCAATTTTGTTAATGTAAGTAGTCAGTAGTTAAAAAAAATATATTTCAATATACTGTTTTTCTTTAATATATTGTGTGACCTAGACGCTCAAATTTTTTCATCGGCTTACAGCGCTTGCTTTAGAAAAATTAGAAAAAACATTGTATTTTATACTGTAAAGGGATTTTAGAAAAAACGTAGGTAACATTCTTCTTTCTCTGCAAATATCTCAATAAATATTAATTTAAGAGAAAATACGGTGGACATCAAAAATGAAGCTTATAAACTAAGAATAAATTTATTTTGTTTATATCTTAGAAATTGTGACACTTCCATCAAAAGTTTCAACAAACAAAATTAAAGGTAATTAATCAATCTTCTTTAAAATGATTTTTCTTTGTTTCTACATCACAAAAAATAAAGAAGTTATGGCCGATTCAATGTGCGTTTTTACATTTGTGTTAACAAAATGTTGTTATTGTAATTGCTCAATAATTAATTTTTCTTTAAAAAATGCTGTTTTTCGTTAATATATAGCATCACCTAGATGCTCAATTTATTTTGTCCCTTTAAAACACTTGTTTTAGAAAAAATTCCATCCATCACCCTATCGAAAAATTGCCGTATTTTGGTTAATTATTGCTATAAAATTAATTTAAAAACACCAAATTAAAGATAATTTTGCCAGAAACAACTTTTATTTGAACAATTTTTGTTAATGACATATTTCCCGAGAAAATAGAGAAAAATCGATTTCTTTTATTAAAAATACCCCTTTTACCTCCTATTAGACTGGCGGTACATGACCAGTCAGGTGCAACGTTTTTAAAATGCATGCCAATCATATATATGAATGAAATTACCATGAATATGCCAGAAACGCAAATTTTAGGCAGTCGTCGCGTGCAGAAGGGTATCCATATCGATTTTTTTGTATTTTTTTGTTTTTTTTTTATTTTAAAATGGATGCCAATAGTGCCAAATGAAAAGCCTTGAAAAAAAATCCAAAATCAAGAACACCAAAAAATTTTACGATTTAATGTGCGCATCAAGAGTTGTTTTGCGCGCGGAAACTGCATGCCAGTGAATTTCCGCTGGATTCTTTTTTACGGAGTGTCGGTGAGAGGTAAACTCTCATATGGTCAGATGCTACTATACGTCGGACAAATGTCACTGACGTATAGCGACTTGCATTTTTGCAAGTACCAAGAGCGACGACCTCTAGCCTTTGTGGGCTATACTCACTGTTTATGAAATCGGATTTGAAGGAAACAACTACTCAGCGGGCAAATACCCCGACCTGCATTGAATTACACCTTCAAATCGTGATCAGTAACCAACTATCATTTGTCTGTTCCTAACCAGACATAGACCGGTTTCGAACTTATTATGTTCTCATCAGTATGCCATAGGTCATGGAACAGACAAATGATAGTGGTCAACTTGCTAGTCTTATACAAACTGAGTCAAATGGAGTGTCGGTGAGAGGTAAACTCTCTTTTTTACGGATTTTCGTTTGGCACTATTGGCATCCATTTTAAAATTAGAAAGTTTGGTAAAAAAAACACACCTTTCTTTCACACCGTGTAGATAGTAACGTGCTTCAAAATAAAAAAAAATCGAACAAAACTCGCTGTTTCACAAATAAATTATCTCTTAAATCCTGAAAACCGCACATTTATATCTATTCTCGTTTACAAAGAATGTGGATTTAAACTCAACCTAGAAATTATCTTGGTTCGTTTCAATTGGCCAGCAGTTTAGTTTTCAGAAACACCAAAACACTTGAACACTTCACTCGAATACTATCACTCGAAGCACGTTTCGTCATCTGAAGCTGATTTTCATTATGCTGATGCTAAATTTAGGTACCCAATTTGGACATTTTTGGACGTCCGGAACAAACCTAGCGGATGAACATCAGTGGATATGGTTGTCCACAGGCAACAACTTAGTTTACACGAATTGGCACCCTGGTGAACCCTCTTACAAGAGTTCGTCCAACGTCACGGAAAGCTGTATTGAAGCAAGACATTTCGGCAAAGGTTTCACTTGGAATGACCTAACTTGTAATGCAGAGGCGTATTTTATATGTGAGTCGGCAGAGAGCTGTAGAAGATAAGTTAAACTGGAGTCTGAATTATTTTTGTTAATCATCTAATAAATACTTTTATAACATGTTATCTATTTTATTTCCAACATTTCTAGGTAGTACAATGCAGTTAAGTCTCAAGAATTTTATTGAAGTATCCGTTACCTTGTGACTGTTCATTATAACAAATTGAAATAATGCACTGTTTTACTTTGTTAAACAAGTCAATATGTTTTGAAAAAACATGAGTGCGACCACGGTTTCGTAGCCTCGGTACATTATCAAACACAATGAACCTAACCTAAACTACAATTGCAATGAATATAAGTATCCTAAATATTTTTACCGGCTATAGCAGGGCAAATAACGGAAACGACCCTAGTTCTAACTAATCGTTAAGTAGATGTATAGTTGTATTTCTTATGTTTATAAATTTCTATTGCTTCTAGGAAATTTAGTTTATGACCCTTTTGGGAGGTATGTAAAATTTCGTGGAAATACGTGTAATGTTTGCAAAAAATGATTTGCAAAGTTTGAGCTTGTTTTGTTATTTTGAAATGATGACATATGTTCCTTAAATCTAGTTTTCTAACATTCCTAACAAAGAGTATCTCGATATCATAGACAACATCATGCAGGAGAACTTTTTGAATTATGTACAAATGAAAACTATTTTCAGTTTAACAACCAGTTTTATAAACAGAAAGATGGATTAGCTATTTAATCCAGGGAAATGAGGTTTTGGCCGGGACTGTGACTCATCCAGGCAGAGACCACGATTTTTAGGTAGTATAGGTGTCAATAAATGAAACCTATATAAAATCTGCGGTCGATTTTCTGCATATGTTTATTTACAGCCATTTTAATGCAAAAAAATGGAAAAAACGTGTTTTTTCACACTTTTCCACCTGCCAGTAAAAAGTAAACTATCTTACAGATAAATCAAATGAATCACCTTGTAGGAAATTAAAAAAGCTTTAAAATGGCGGTTGTTAAATGTCGATATAGTTAATTGTTGCTAAGATAATTGCAAAATGCGGAATTTTAATCAATAAACAATATCTTGTGTAAAAAACAATCTACTGTTTTGTCCTTGCGTAAATAGTTGACTCTCATAGTGCTTAATATCTGGTAAAAATTTCAAATCGATTCGTCAAATAGTTTTTGCAAAATTGCATTAATTTATCCCAGAGACCTTTTTTTGCAACCCCACCACGTCCAGAGAAATCAAAATACAATGATTCTACGGCCTCCACCTGAAAGGGAAAGACTTGATTTACCAAAATGCTTTGTTAGATATCGAAAAAATTAATTTTCAGACCTGCAAAATGACGTTGCAAAAGAACTCAGATTTTTACCTTATAAACAAATAGAATAATTTTGTAACAATTGATTGTAGAGCATCGGTTTTTCGATATTTGAAAAGCTGATATTTTTACACGAATTTTGAAAAAAAAAGAAGATCCTAGGTCAATTTGGGGCAAAGTTAGCAATTTTTTTTCAAAAATTCATAGCTCCTTCTTTTATAATAATTAAGAAACGTAACAAGCGCCATTTTAAAGGGGAAGAGTTCAACTTTTAGTGTAAAAAATTTGAAAACGATTGCACTTTCTCAAAACTGTTGGCAAAGCTTCTAAAATGAGGCTCGAATCAACTTAGCTCGGAGGTTGCGCGCATTCAAAAATTGAAACAGCATCTTCAAACTGACCACATAAGTCATAACTTTGGTGTTTGTTAACCGATTCTGATGTTTCTTTTTTCAATTTGGGGTACCTTTTTGCGTACGTTAATAATATTCAATCTGTTAAACTATTAACATTAATATTAACAATGTAATTTGTTTAAACATTAAAAAAAATTTTTTTTTTTGCAAAATATCAAAATTTTTTGTTTTGTTCTTGTTGAAAGTTGTATAAACAATTGAATTTTTCAAATTTATAAAATAAAAACACTCTATTCGATATAATTTACATTTTTAAGATATTTTTCAAATGCAAAATTACCATACAATTTATGAAAAGTGCTCTTATTAATTTGCGTATTATTAATTATTAATAAATAATAAAATAAACCATTACTTCCTTCGTAGAAGTATACAACACGCGTGTGAATGTACATGTAGTGACAGCGTTTGTCATGTATAATGGTTTGTATGATACAGTAGAAACTTTCTATGGTTCAACACATCTGCTCCAAAATAATAAGAGAGTAATAATTACCTGTAATTTGTTTAAACATTTTACAAAAAAAATTTTTATACATTATCAAAATTTTTGTATTATTCTTATTGAAAATTATAGGAAAGGTTTGTGTACAATTAAATATATAAATTACTGTTATATTAAGTTATAAACAATAGAATTTGTAAAGTGTGAAAAGAAACACATTGTTCGATATAAATAACGCTGTAATTTATAATAATACAGAATATTTGTCGATTCACATATAAATTTACTTAATAATATACCTATACACATTCTAATAAGGTAAAATCAATCAACTCGTATTTTTTTAAGGAAAAATTGCCCCAAATTGACCTAGGACCTTCTTTTTTTTTTTCAAAATTCGTGTAAAAATATCAGCTTTTCAAATATCGAAAAAACCGATGCTCTACAATCAATTGTTAAAAAATGATTCTATTTGTTTATAAGGTAAAAATCTGAGTTCTTTTGCAACGTCATTTTGCAGGTCTGAAAATTAATTTTTTCGATATCTAACAAAGCATTTTGGTAAATCAAGTCTTTCCCTTTCAGGTGGAGGCCGTAGAATCATTGTATTTTGATTTCTCTGGACGTGGTGGGGTTGCAAAAAAAAGGTCTCTGGGATAAATTAATGCCATTTTGCAAAAACTATTTGACGAATCGATTTGAAATTTTTACCAGGTATTAAGCACTATGAGAGTCAACTATTTACGCAAGGACAAAACAGTAGATTGTTTTTTACACAAGATATTGTTTATTGAATAAAATTCCGCATTTTGCAATTATCTTAGCAACAATTAACTATATCGACATTTAACAACCGCCATTTTAAAGCTTTTTTAATTTCCTACAAGGTGATTCATTTGATTTATCTGTAAGATAGTTTACTTTTTACTGGCAGGTGGAAAAGTGTGAAAAAACACGTTTTTTCCATTTTTTTGCATTAAAATGGCTGTAAATAATCATATGCAGAAAATCGACACCAGATTTTATATAGGTTTCATTTATTGACACCTATACTACCTAAAAATCGTGGTCTCTGCCTGGATGAGTCACAGTCCTGAACATGGTACTTTTTTTACTCATTTCCCTGGACTAATGGGTTCTTCACTAAGTCCTCTTCTAGCAGAAATTTTTAAGTCAGATTCCGAAGAAAATTACAGATACGTAGATGACATTCTTATCTGCTTCAAAGGTAATGAAAATAAATCTAAATGGCACGTTGCAATAATTAAACAAAATACATCTAAAGATCAAGTTCATTGTCGAAAAAGAAGTAAAAAGCAAAATTAATTTTTCTACTACCGTCTGTATAAATGACATTTACAACCCTAGCAACACGAGCGAAAAGGAAAGTAAACATTCGAGTTACCTGGTTGCTAAGATGTTGCTAGCAACGAAAGTAGAACTTTCGTGGCCAGGACAGAAGAATTAAAAAAAAAAACAAATTTTAACGCTTCACAAAAGTTTGCATATAACTTGTTTTGGATTTTCTGGGGTGAAGCGAGGCACAAGCAATATTGGTTGCTTCCTGCATCCCATTTTCATCGCCACCAAACATATTTGTTTATTTTAGTTTGAAAATGTTTAATAAAAACCTCGATGACAGATAGAAAATGTCTCGTTGCCATGGAAACAATTTTCATAGACGGCTTCCTAAACTATAAAATTTATTAATAACCCCAAATAATTTCATGAAATAATTAGTTTTAAATAATTAAATCCCATATCTTTTGGTAGTAGAAAAAATATAATATATTACACAATGCGAAAGCCCTTTTAGGTGTTCGGTGTTTTTTGAAAGATCTCGGCTTCGCCTCGACCATTCAAAAAACACCTCACATCTAAAAGTAAATTTTCGCATCTAGTAATGTAAATAACTATCCATAGACAATCATTTCAAAAACTCACATTTGACATTTTTAGAAAACCCACTTTTGCAGATACTACAATCCCCCAAAATTCAACTCATCCAAAATCTCATAAATTATCAGCGTTTACATCAATGATTCATAGAGCTTTCTCTGTTCCATAAAGTGAAACAAAACAGATTGGATTAAATATTGGTTTTAACAGCACTACAATTAACGGTCTCATAAACAAGAAAAAGAACATTTTAACCCATAACCCCGAGGCAAATATATCTGGGACATAGAAAAATACAAAATTTGAAATACTTCTTTTTTACATACTTCGGACCATTATCTGACAAAATATCTCAAATTCTCTCTCGTGTTAACGTTAAAGTAGCTTTTAAACTGTCTCAAAAACTATCAATATTTACCCTCATTTACCCCAATTTACCCCAAACCTTTCAACGGACTAAAATGAAGTTCCAGACCTCGTTAAAACACATACGTGTACCAACCTTTGAATCAATATCTTGAGTCAATGGTTCAAGAGTAATCGTGCGCACAAAAAAAAGTTGCACACAGAACGACAGACAGACAGAATTTTTGTTTGCTCAAACTTAAAATCTCGATGTTTCATGACACTTTAAGCCTATTTGAACATTAAAAATGTTCAATTTTTTTTTGCCTTACTATACTTCCACTGGATGTGGAAGTAATGATGCCCAAGATACAGCTAAAAATTTTCTTTTCAAACGAAACCATGGACCTCGGAAACAAGCAGTTTTAAAACAAATAAATGTTCATAGACCATTTTCGCTGGAAATTATATCTCTTATATGCCCGCGAAATCCTGTTCTTTATAACGGGGACACCATATATTGTGTAGACTTGTAATAACAACATCGATGACAACAATGTATAACCGTCCATAAGTAAGTAATTTTCAAGAAAGGCTCTTCAACAAGAAACAATTTAACTGGTTTGCATTACTGATGTCGTTTATATATTTTGTTATTATTTGGAGATTTAATCCGATAATTTCATCTTTATATTTGAAAAATCTAAACTGGCAGCAATTCTTTACTGCACATAAGAACTTGTCCTTATCAAGGAAACAATAACAGAAAATAAGTTGCAATAATTTAAAATTTTAATATGGCAACATTTTTTTATACTCCGATACTAAATGTAACTTTCAAGAGTTGTTCTTTATCATAGAAAACATTGCCGCTAGAAAAGCTTTCACAAACGCTTGACTCGACGCGATTTTCTCTAATCAAGTCGGCATCATTAGTCTTTTGGTGTATGTGGAAACTACTCCCGGGTTAGTCTCGCACCAATGATTTTTAACCTTCTTTTAGGATACGGTATTTACTTGTATAAAAAAATGGTCTGACTAAAAAAAGTGAACTTTGATGAATTCAAAGAAATTACAATGTAAAATAAAATACAAAAAAAGAGAAAAAGAAAAAAAAATGAAGAGAAGAGAAAAGGCGACCATATATATTCTGCGAGTCAGAGAAACCATTGTTCTATTATAATTTTTTTTTAATTTCAAATTTTCGTTCTATACAAGTTATTAATCAAAATATTTAAACATTTGATGGTACAATCTACGAGTACCTAAAGGTAAAAACTATTAAAAATAACTATACGAAAAAAAATTACGGTAAGGCTGATAAAATATGAAAATGGCTCAAGAGAAAACGTCATTAACAAATGTTTTCGGAATCATAAAACAAATCTAAATTCAGATTTTCGTGAAAAATGTCGGATATCATGAAAGATCAAAGCTTTCAAGTTAATGCTTTTTTAAATTTCGATTATTTATTTTTGTGAACGTTTGCTTGTGATGTAACATTTTGGAGCTAAAAAATATCTTGCAGTACATTTGTACAATTTTCTTAAAACAAAACCATAAACAATGTGTAAATAATCTTTAAATATACAGTGTGTCCCACTTTTCATGGAGCGACCCTCATATCTCGCTCATCTGATATACGAACATTTCGAAATTTTGGTGGTGAATATATGCCTATAGAGTGTCTTTAGACGTAACCACATTTGATTTTAGTCAGAGGCGTCCGATTCTAGGATGGAAAAAGGGAGTCGATTTAAAAAAAGTATTAGCGATTTTTTAAGAAAAAAACTAGTAAGATATTCTTAATTAGCACTTTTAGGAACCCCTTTGTAGAAGATTACATCGTAGTGGGTTCAAAGTTGTTTGAGATAGGGGCCGTCAAAAAAGCAATTTTTTCAACTAACATTAATTACTTCCACATCCAGTGGAAGTATAGTAACGACAAAACAATTTTTAAACATTTTTATTGTTCAAATAAGCTTAGAATGTCACGAAATGTCGAGATTTTAAGTTCGAGCGAAAAAAAATTTCTGTTTGTAACTTTATTTGTGCGCACGTTTACTCTGGAACCGTTTGAGATATTGACTTGAAATTTGGTACACATATGTCCTTCAACGAGATCTAGAACTAGATTATATTTTCATCTTGTTTCGTCGAAGGGTTGGGGGGCAAATTGGGGAAATTGGTCAATTTGGGGAAATAGGTAAATCAAGCAGGTAAGAGTCCATAAAATTGGTATTTAGTATATACAAGAGAAGCTAAGGTCTCAAAAAAAACTTTGGCATTAGCCACCCCCATTACCACCCCCACCCTATTATTAAAGGGGATGAAAAAAAAGTTGTGATTTAGTGATGTTTTTTTACTTCATCCACCCCCTTACCACCCACTATGACCACCCCCACCTCGCTACCGATGTGGGGTATCGTTTTATGGGTTTTTGGGGTAGAGGATTTCAAATATTATATTATTAAAGTTCCATAAACAATTATTTCCACATACAAAATTTTTTCATTGTGAGCGACTTGGATACAAAATCTGGATGTGGAAGTAGTGATTCCTTGGGCAGCGGTTTTTTTATCCGTAAAACGGATTCTCAAATGAAAAAAATGTATTCTTCATTTTTTGTTCAGAAAAATGTATTGTACCAGTATGATTTGATTTTACAATAAAATATTTATTTATATTTCGACTACCGAGCGTTTTTGGAAAATTCTAATTCGTACATACCTACCATTTTTTTTACAAATAATCTTCAATAAAGACTTAAGTAAGCCATGAAAACAAAAGTTATTGCAAATGTCAATTTATCGTTGAACGTAAATAAGTTAATCAGTTAAAAATTCTGGTGAATGTTGGTTTAATGTTAGGTAATACATAAGTGAAGTGTTTAACTATGAGAGAAAGAGTGGAGTTGATTCGTTTATTCGGAGATAATGCCAAATCATCTAGACAAGCTGCTGTTAAATTTAATTTACGGCATCCTGACCGTTAGCCTCCCATTCTCCATAAATTGTAGGCAACCATCAATAACAGGTTTAACAATACAGGAAATGTATGTAAGTTCGAACCAAAGAATTATAATTTACAAAAACTGCAAACTGAAAACGAAGAACGCATTTTACAATGTTTTAGAGAAAATCCAAGATATAGCATAAGGCAAGTATCATTAAATCTAAATAGAAAGAACATTGTTTGGCGTTGCTTAAGAAACAGAAAAAGAGCATCCAAGCCAAAATTTTTACATCCCTAGAGATATGGTGATACAGACAGAAGATTGGATTTCTGTTGTTGGGGCAGGGTGAATTTTTAAACAATATGAATTTTCTAAAAATATCATATTTTCTGATGAGGCATTATTTGTTACTAGTGGGATAGTATCCTCCCAGAATTGCCGTTTTTGGGCTGCAGAAAACCCTCACTGATTTATCAGTACCAAAAGGCAATATTTGTCAAAAGTTAACGTTTGATGTGATTTATGGAATGACCATATTATCGGGCCTTTTTTCATTTCAAGATTGAATGAGGAAGCGTATTCAAATTTGTTGCAAAATTAAATTCAACCCTTTCTCAAAAATCTGTCACAAGATGTCAGAAGAGACTTGTATTATAAACCTGATGGTGCCCCGGCTCATAACGTTGCAAGGGGTTGACTAGAAGACAATTTTCCAGGTAGATGGATAGGTCTAAGAAGTTAAGTGCGGCAGTTTCCCTCTAGATCTTCGGACCTGACACTTGATTTCTATATGTGGGATCGTTTAAAAAATATAGTGTATAAGAGCAGACTACGTAACCAAGAAGAGTTATGATCAGAATTAGACAGGCATGTGTTGAAATCACTCCGATATTCTGTGGCAAAGTTTTTTTCTGATGCCAACCCCCCCAACCAAAAATCACTCAGGCTGAGATTAGAAAAGTATACGCAAATATAAGCAAAAGGATTGAGCAATCTATTCGGAATGAAGGTGGTTACATAGAAATGCAAAGAATTATATAATTAAACTGACCTTGCAATACTTTTATTTTTATGGCTTAATTAGGTCTATATTGAAAATTATTTGTTAGAAAAATAGTAGGTATGTACGAATAAGAATTATTGCCTTATTAAATAAACAATTATTTTGTTGTAAAATCAATTCAAACTAGTACAATAAATTATTCTGAACAAAAAATGAAAAATACATTTTTTTCATTTCAGAATCCGTTTTAGAGATAAAAATTATTTTTAGTTGAAAAAAATTTTTTTTTGGACAGCCCCTATCTCAAACACCTTTGAACCCACTACGATGTAATCTATACAAAGAAGTTTCTAAAGGTGCTGATTAAGAATATCGCTAATATTTTTTTCCATCCTAGAATCGGATGCCTCTGACGAAAATCAAATGTGGTTTCGTCTAGGGGTATATATTCACCACCAAAATTTCGAAATTATAGGATATCAGATGAGCGAGATATGAAAAATGGGACACACTGTATATCATGGTATTTGCGTATTTACTTTGATATTATTCTACGTACCTCTATGTAGCATCCTTTACAGAGCAGGTTACCGCAACACCCGATTGGCATTGGAGTCTGCAGCCCAAACCACTTTTTTGCATATTCGCGATATAAAACAAACACAAAAGATCTGGTTTCCAGTGCATCCGGTGATCTTAAGATGTTGCGGATAGTTCTGTATTTAGTTGTAACTACCCATATTTTGGTTTTAATTGGAGCGCGGGAACAAAAGGGATTACAATTATCATCACCTGACTTGCCCGACTATAAAAATGCCTTGACCAATTTCATGACCTTCGCCGGCAAGACATACTTTTTAAGTACGATATTTAAGGTAAGCTTTATACTTCATATTAATATATTCAGTGTACACTAAGATATGGTATTAATTATTGGAAATGGTTAACTTTGGGCATAAGTGGGATTTGGGGGAGGTTGCAAAGAGGTGCAGTTGTTCCCCCAAATATTTGACAGGCAAGGACAAGGGGGTACATAATGTCCAAGCGGGTATGCCCGACAGAGACGAACCCAGCTATTTTTTTTGGGGGGGGAAAGCTACAACTAATTTGCCAACTGCCCATTTTGTTTACAACTTATATTTCCTTATGTTTTTTTTTTTTTTCAGACTTAATTTATAAGTAGCCTAGCGATACAAATATTATGCAAAAGAAGTTTAACTAAACTACATGATGTAGGCGCTAGACCTAAGTTGACCCCGCGCTCTCCTTCGTCTAAAAGCTACTGGATGAGGTAACCGTTATAGTTTAATGACCGTGGAGAAAAACAAGATATAGTTTGTACCAACGATAATAGGGTCTACACACGATCCAGCGGCAGGGGCCCGACATTGTCGGTACGCTTTGAAGATAATTGGAATTCTAGCGGACCAGTTCACTTTTACGAATGATTTCAAAGCATGCCGATATGGCTGGGTCCCTGCCGCTGGATCGTGTGTAGACCCCTTAATCCAGCGATATAAAAAAGTTCGCAAAAAAACGTAAAGGGTACCGACCTGTATCAATTTCAGTCTATTTACATAAAAGGCCATAAAAGCGTTCGGCTTCTTTATTATCATCACAAAAAAAATGGTCACATATTTCTGAACAGAAATGTAGGCCACTCCCACTGAATATAATTGGTTTAAATTTTCTCTACCGGAATTATGATAGGTTGGTGGTCAACGTGGACTAGCGTTGTCAAATTGGACCGGCGCGCGGTACACTAACTAGAAGCGGTCGGCATCCTTTATGCTTTTTTGCGAGCTTTTTTGTATCGATGAAATATTTGTGGAATACACTATACAATACGATTACGCGCAAGTCGGGGCGCAAGCTCGTGAACGTCCGCGCTAGTACGGCTACCGGCCACTTCCCACTTCACATTGTGATGCGCAATAGGTAGCATAAAGGGGTCTGCACACGATCCAGCGGCAGGGAGCCAGCCTTGTCGGCATGCTTTGAACTAATTTGTAAAAGTTAACTGGTCCGCTGGTATTCCAATTATCTTCAAACCGTACCAACAATGTCGGGTCCCAGCAGCTGGATCGTCTGTAGACCCCTTCAATAGTCTCAGATTCTGATTCAGTGTCCTCTAAGAATTTAATATTTTAACAATTTCTGACCGACAACAATTTGTTATTATTACTATCTCTCGTTGAGAGGTTGGTAACTGATATTAGTGATACTCAGTATAAACCAACAACAAACGACTTTATAGCTAGGACAAAGCATTGTATTGATAAAGGCAAGAAGGAGTAATATTCTAATATTTCTAATGTAAGACAGTCTTTGAGAATTGTATGCTCTGGCCATGCCGTCTACTGGGTCGAACGTCGAATTTCCGCGAGTTGACGAGTTTATTTTGTTGGCCCGTTGCGTTGTCCGTCGACTATTCTGTGGCTCTCACATCAGTCACATCTAGTCATAAATAATATCAATTAAAATTATTTATAAAAAAATGGTCATAGTGACAATGTCATTTAATTTTTATCAACTCATTATTCGTTTTTTTGCAATTATACCCAATAAAGTTTTTTTTACATTTTTGGTGATTTTCCCAACTCAATCAACATTGGGGGGGAGCGTACCCCCCCATAACCCCCGTGGGTTCGTCTCTGATGCCCGAAACTTTAGCTTGATAGGCGCCAAAAAGAGTTAAATAAATATTTGGATTCTTGTAAGTACTTATATAGAACCGCTTTTTTGCGGTAAATTATTATTTATAATTTTATCATTATTTCAATTTCGAACACGAATATGATAGGATAACCTTACCAATTTCAAAATATTTACTAGTGAAATATTTTTGTCGAACTCTATACGTTTCCTTAAATATATAAGAAATAAAAACCAGACTGCAACCAACAGCTTTTCTCCGGACTAATGCCCCGCCGAGCGCTGAATTACGAATTATAAGCCTGGCCGCGTTAAGTGCAATAGCTGTGTATTGCCACACAACGCTAAAGTTTCGATTTTAATAGACACCAGCCGAACGACTTATTCCTACTTAAAGGAGCTTTAGTTTCATAATATAACCAACTTCTGGGTGCGGTGGGGACGGTAGGAAAATTATATCGAAACCTCGGAACTTCTAATCTTACGTAACTTGGGAAAAAACTCAAACAACACCCACTGGGGGTATTTACTTATTACATGTTTTATTGTTTCAAGCCAATTATTTTTTAGCTCTATTATATGTTGTATTGTTTTAGGCCAATTATTTCCAAGCCCAACAGTTTTGCAGACAAAACGGGATGCAGCTGGTGAGCATTTCTAATCCAATAGAAAATGAGAGACTGGGCAAATTTGCCGAGAAAGTTGGTAAGATAGTTTTACAATTGTTCTAAAATCTTTTTATAAATAATCTACTTAACAAAGATTTAAATTATGATTAATAAAAAAAAATTCCAAACTCACTCTATTGTAATATCTATTTATTCAAATAGATAAATTAAAACAAGGCCAACATTTTTAACAATCATCATAGAAAACAGTTTTTGTGGCGAAATTCGTTTCAAAACATGTTGAACTCAAATAACGAATAAAAATATATGCGTGTCTGTGTGTGTGTACTGTGTGTGTGTGCGTATGTGTGTATTGTGTATATATGTGTGTATGTCAGTAGATCATTTCTTGAAATACGATAGCTGCTCTTCATGGGCGCAGCCAGGGAGGGAGCCATGGGGCCCGGACCCTCCCCCAAGCCGTCTTCCATGAGCCAAAAAATTAAAGCAGTACAAAGCAGTATCTAAATTATCCCTTGAAGTAAATATTTTATAATTAATGCCAATATTATCTAATAGAGGAATCTACATACACATCCGTTTTCAACCATTTCCTGAAAAATTTTCCTCATCCTCTGGGGAGGCCGCTTCTATTGCCCCCCCCCCCCCGATGAATTTTCTGGCTGCGCCACTGCTGCTCTTTGACTTTGTACATAAAATAGCGTCGATAAAATACTCCCTATTGAAGTTGAGCCACATTCGTCACACAGGAGGATCGCCAGAAGCGTGCATACTGTATTGTTTTATGTTACCTCTGTTTTATTATAACTTTAGGGAAAAGCGTTACTAGTGTGTTTAATAAAGCACACAAAAATCTTAAATTTGAAAATAAAATGAACAACTCTACCCATAGTAAAGTAACGAAAGGTTTTAACTTCGGAATAATGTCATATGTATTAGATTTCGTTCATTTTTGACGACTTAATAATATATGCATCAAGCAGAAGTTTCTGTATTGTGCGGAGGTTTGCTAATTTATAGGAGGTGGATTCCACCCCTTTTTAGGGGGTGACATCTAAAAAAAAACACTGGAGATAAAAGAGAATCAAATTTTGAGAAGAAAAAGTTCTATGCTGTTTTTCATTTATATTTATAGTTTTTAAGTTGTAACGATTCGTTTTTGAAAAACATCGATCAGTAAATATAAAGGTTATGAAAAAATGCAAGTGAAGTGTTGGAATCTTTGATAAGATTGTAGGTTTAAGTGCTATACTTGCAATTTTAATAATCTCCCGATGATACTATCTTGATTATCGAAACGATGGTCAGTATAATTTCTAGAACCTTTGTGTTTATAGAATTTTATCAAAGATATTACAACACCCTTCACATGCATTTTTTTCATAAAATGTTTCATAACCTTCATATTTACTGATCGATTTTTTTCAAAATTAATAGGGTTCCTTCTAGCTAATTAACTTACCGTCCAAATTTCAATAAAATCGCAGTTTTCTCTTACAAGTTATAGTATTCACAAAAACGTGCCGTACAGAGAGACAGGCGGACATACAATGGACATTTTAAAGTTATACGGAATTTTAGAACTAACATAGGAATATGAATTTTATTTTCTCTCCGGTTTTAGAAATGTGTCGATCAAATGCAAAAAAACTTAATCGGAGCACCATTTTTCCAAGATGGCAGTTCGAGAGCAACAGTTTGAGTTGGGGTCTTTTAGTATGTTTAACATTAATCTTTGCCAACTTTCAAATCTTTATCAGTTTTCCCTCTAATTTTACCTTTTTGACTAGAATATTAGGGTGTATAGAGACGATAATAATGAAAGTCTTAACTTTGGTACGGAAAATGTTATTTATAGCTATTACTTCCACGTCCAGTGGAAGTATAGTAACGACAAAAAATTTTTTAAAAATTTTTATTGTCCAAATAGGCTTAAAATGTCATGAAACGTCTGTCTGTCTGTCGGTCTGTCTGTAACTTTTTTTTGTGCGCACGTTTACTCTGGAACCGTTTAAGATATTGACTTGAAATTTGGTACACATATGTACTTTAACGAGATCTAGAACTAGATTATATTTTCATCTTGTTCCGTCGAAGGGTTGGGGGGTAAATTGGGGTAAATTTGGGGTAAATAGGTAAATCAAGCAGGTAAGAGTCCATGAAATTGGTATTTAGTATATACAAGAGAAGGTAAGGTCTCAAAAAAATTTTTGGCATTAGCCACCCATTACCACCCCCACCCCATTATTAAAGGGGATGAAAAAAAATTGTGATTTAGTGTATGTACAGAAACCAGAAACCTCAAAATATTTTTTTACTTCATCCACCCCCCACTACCACCCCCTATCACCACCTCCACCCCACTACCGATGTGGGGTATCGTTTTATGGGTTTTTGGGGTAGAGGATTTCAAATATTATATTATTAAAGTTCCATAAACAATTATTTTCACATACAAAGTTTTTTCGTTGTGAGTGACTTGGATAGAGAATCTGGATGTGGAAGTAGTGATTCCTTGGGCAGCGGTTTTTTTGCTGTCAACGATGATCCATTATAATGTTTTAGATTTTCATCCAATATATAATATATGATTCTATGCAAGATTCAGTTTTCAATGCTATGCAAGATTATCTCTATAATGTTGTGCTAAAAAAATAAGTAATGAAAGAAATGCAGAGGACAGTCATATTTTGCATGCCATTAACACAAGGAATAAAAACGTTTGGTGGTTACTCTAAATAAAATTATATAAAAAAAATATTTTTAAGAAAAAGCTTTTATTTGAAAAAACTACTAAAATGTAAAAATATTTTTTTTAAAATTCATACACCTGGAAACCAAAAGCTTTGGGGACGGTCATATAGCGCTATTGCATATAGTTACTGCGCAAGTTTAAAGGTGTATCTAAAAAATAATTTTTTGGATACATTTTCAAACATCCCTACTCCATCAAATCTCGACGGGATGAGTCTAGTTAATATTAATACATTAATTGCTTAATTGTTCAAACCAATGATTAACTATTGTATTATTACAACAAATGAAGTTAAATAAAAACTTGTAAGAGAGTGTGAACCATATCATTTGCACCTCATATGCATTACTGATGGCATTGCTCATTTTTTTAGGATCACATAAAAATTTAAAGAAAACTGCTTTGATTTTCTTGACACAGAAGTTACAACTTCGGCAATAATAACAATTTCACTAGCCATGAATTTTGACCAGAATTTAGTGATACATTTGTAAACATTTCAGGTGCGACTGAAGACCATTTCTGGACGTCGGGAACGAGCCTAGGAGATGACAACCATTGGATATGGATGTCCACAGGAACTAATCTAGTTTACAGTCACTGGCACGCCGGGGAACCCAGCGGAACCAGCCCACAGAACGTCACCGAGAAGTGCATAGAAGTCTGCAACTATGGAAACGGTTTTTCTTGGAACGACTACGACTGTTTTAAAGAGTTGCACTTTATATGCGAGTCAACGAGTGGCTGCAACTGAATAATAATATAGGATGACGCTTTAGCAAATAAATATATAAGCATATCTGGTCTAGTTTTTTTAACCTCCGACAGTAGGACGATACACGTTTAACGCGATTTTTTGTATATACAGTGTTTTCATAAAGTAGTGTGTTTTTTGATAAAAAGTGTAGAATATTTTTTGGAAAAATCGCTTGGACATGACCATAACGAATGCCATCTTTTGATATATTTTTCAATTTTTCACAAAGCTATGACGTTATCAATATATTTTTTTAAAACGCGACCCCATTTTTTTGTTTCAGAATTTAAAAGACCGCATTTTTTACATATACGGTAAATATCGATGTAGGTTGTATGAGGAAATTTTTTAAGAAAAAATATCTTGAAATTCAAAAATATTGACTTATTACCAAAAAATGAAAAAATTTCAAGAACAATGTTCCAATTGCACTCTAGTCCCAAGACGACCAGGTTTTTTTAAATGCTTTCTGTGAAAAAAAACTGAAATTTTATGAACAGTGTGTTTGGAGTGTTTTAATTATTTTTCTAAAAATCATAAAATTATCCGAACGCCAAAGAATTAAAATTATTTATTAAATTTATTTAAAATTATTAGTAGACAATATTGTCAAGGAAGGAAACCCTATACAACGTGCCCCGCTTTTAAAGGCTCCCCTCCCTATCTTAGTTATTAGTTACTCGATTTTAACCAAATTTAGATCGGCATCAAAAACCTTTATCGTGTTTTTTTGAGTAATCAAAAGACATTATAAAAGTCCTTGATACTGATCCAAATTTGGTTGAAACCGGATGTCTAATAACTGAGATATGGAGAGGAGGGGGTGTATTAAAAGTGGGACATGCTGTAGGCTGTTAATGAATAGAAAAATATACAACGTGGACTCCCAAACGAAAATACGAGGATATACATACAGGGTGTCCCAGAATTGAGTTCCCGGACGGGAACCTGTGATTCCTGAGTTCATATTGGGCCTATTTAACCCAACTTACCTTAGTTCAAAAATGCATCCCCGAGGAAGTACATCCTCTTAAAGTGAGACAGAAAAAAAAAGTTTTTTCCAATAACTTCCGTTGTATGGAAGATAAAATTTTCAAATTTTGATGAGAGCTGTAGCTCTATAAGTACTCTACGTAAACTTGATAACAACCAAATATCTTTTGTTTCTCAATTTTTTTTCATAATAATTAATATTTGACTGGCTGTAATTTTTTAATCACCCTGTAAAATTACGTATTACTTGAACATTTTTACACAGCATTAAAAGGGCTGCAAAAAAGGTACTCTTAAAAATTTTTGTAATATCAATCAAAACACAAGAAATTATTGTTTTTTCCTCTATCTGTATTTAACATTTATTTACAATTCTAGTATAAAATTTTGTAATAATGGAAAAGCAGTTTACTTAAAAAAAAATTACATTCATAAAAAATGCTCCACATGACATGCACCTGTTTCAGTAGGTACACAAATCAATTCTCTTCATCAATGACGAGCGAATTCGTTGGAAAATATGCAAAATTTCTATAAATTCATCGCACGCGTTCTGTACACGTTGCCAAAGTTGCCCCCTAGTGTCAGTTGGAACAGAGTATACAGTGGTTTTTAAATAACCAAATACAAAAATCGCAAATATTCCGTCTCTTGTGAATGTTGCTTCATCGTTGCTGGTAGATTACCGAAATTAATCTTATACGTGCTATTTTTTGACGTTACGAATTAATTAAGTTTTGTCATGAGACCGCGACAGGTTTTCTGTTTCACGAGCACTTATGACCTACAAAGAAAAAACGATAATTCTTGATTTTTGGTTGATATTACAAAAAATTTTAAAGGTATTGATTTGTGTACTGAAACAGGTGGACGTCACGTGGAGCATTTATTATGAATGTAGTTTTTAAAATAAACAGTACTTTTCTGCTATTACAAAATTCTGTTCTAGAACTGTAAATAAATGTTAAATACAAATAGAAGAAAAAACGATAATTTCTTGTATTTTGATAGATATTACAAAAATTTTTAAGAGTACCTTTTTTGCAGCCCTTTCAATGCTGTGTAAAAATGTTCAAGTATTACGTAATTTTACAGGGTGATTAAAAAGTTACAACCAGTCAAATATTAATTATTATGAAAAAAAATTGAGAAACAAAAGATATTTGGTTGTTATCAAGTTTACATAGAGTACTTATAGAGATACAGCTCCCATCCAAATTTGAAAATTTTATCTTCCATACAACGGAAGTTATTGGAAAAAACGTTTTTTTTCTGTCTCACTTTAAGAGAATGTACTTCCTCAGGAATGCATTTTTGGACTAAGGTAAGTTGGGTTAAATAGGCCCAATATGAACTCAGGAATCGCAGGTTCCCGTCCGGGAACTCAATTCTGGGACACCCTGTATATCAAAACTGCAAAATATTTAGTGTCTCTCAGATTTGATCGAACTTTACATAGATCAAACCATATTTCAGTTTTACCTTAAAAGGTTGTTAAAAGGCATATTTAATTAGAATATTACAAAACAAGTAAAAACTGCAGCAGGAAGTTGCCGATTGCGTATATGTATTTAAACAATAATAATAAAAAATATTGACCGTGTACGGGTGGACCAAATTAGATGGGATTTTAGGTTTTCTCTAAAACTATGGCAGATAGACAAAGACCAATATTATAGGTGTCCTGAGCTCAATTTTCGAGAAACAAACAATGGCACAAACCGCGATCGTCTATCTTTTTCGACTACCGAGCTACAAAGTTTTTGGAAAATTAGCATTTTTGGATGACCTCTGTATCTCAATTACCAAGTGTCGAATCTAAAATCAAATAACACATTCTTAAGGCACTTTTTTAAGTAGAATCCGTTGCTGATAAGAAGAAAATTATGCATGCCTCAGTTTTGTGGAAATAATCGTAAATATCAGACTAATTCGTGAGTTAATTGTGAGTAAGCATTGTTAAAAATGGTTTAATTTAATAACGGTGAAAAATATATGATTAAGTGTTTTATAGAATGTGGAGAAGATTCAAATTTAGTTTCCGAGCTATATTTTAATCGGTAAGTTATAGACAGCAAAACTTTGTGCCAAAAGTGCCGCCTAAACAATATTTTTAGATATCCAGAAAAGACAGCCGGACATAAAAATATTCAAAAGGCTACAACAAAATTTAAAAGAGTTTAGATCATTTGTAAAACCTCGATCTAAAATATATAATAAAGCAAGTAGAGAAGCTGTGAAAATATTGTTTTAGAAACTGTAAGAGAAAATCCTAATACATCGTCTTGCGAAATACAAGTAAATTTAGGAATCCCAAAAACAACTGCGTTGCGTTGCTTAAAAAAAAATAAATCCAAACCCTACAAAGTTAGGATTAGTCACTATCTACACCCAAACAACTTTCAAAGGCGTCTCGATTTTTGCCAGTGCTTTTTGCGTCAGTGCAATGCAGTGCCAGGGCTTGAAATAACAATTATAAGGACAGACGAGGTCCATATAAGCAGTGCCGGAATTTTTAATCGGCACACAGTGGTCAAATGCCCGAAAACATGGCCAAAACTCTTAGATGTATTTCAATTTTGCTGTAAATTGATACATGGGGGTTTTCGACGTCGCTGACTTCACATTTGATAATATTTAAAAAGAAAACAAAATGGCGGATCCAATATGGCCGACTATTTTATTAAAAAATTATTTTTTTCAGCCGAAAGTTAGTGTATCAGGGTTTTTTTGGTCGTTGATTTCGAATTTGATATTATTTTTTAAGAAAACAAAATGGCGGATCCAATATGGCCGATTTTCCGTTAAAAAATAAGTTTCTTCAGCTGAAAGTCATTGTATAGAGGTTTCCGAGGTCGCTAATTTCGAATTTGATAATATTTAAGAAGAAAAAACAATGGCCTCTCCAATATGGCCGACTTTTCTATTAAAAAATTAGTTTTTTCAGCCAAAAGTCTGTGTATAGGGGTTTCTGAGGTCGCTGATTTCGAATTTGATATACATTTATGTTAAAAACATAGAAATAGTTAATTCAACAATGCAAAGTAGCGATGATGAAAGTGATTTTTCGTCCGACGACGAGTAGCAGTTGCAATAAAATTGTGTGAAAATAATATTTTTTGCTGTCTATTGACCTTTCCATTTCGTCCCACTGCGCCATATTTGACAAAAAATTAATTATTTCTATGTCTTTAACATAAATTGATATCAAATTTGAAATCAGCGACCTCGAAAACCCTTCCCTATACGTTGATTTTGAGCTGAAAAAACTAAATTTTTAATAAAAAACAGTCATATTTGATCCTCTTTTTTTAATAATATCAAATTCGAATCGGCGATCTCGGAAACCCCTATACACTGACTTTTGGCTGAAAAGACCATTTTAAAAAAAAGTCGACCAAATTCGAAATCGGTGATATCGGAATCCCCTATACACTGATTTTCGTCTGAAAAAACTAACTTTTTTTATAAAAAAATTCGGCCATATTGGATCCGCCATTTAAAAAAAAATAATATCACAGTCGAAATCAGCGACTTCGAAAACCCCTATATACCAATATCCAGCAAAAATAAAAAACATCTAAGAGTTTTGGACAAGTTTTCGAGCATTTTGACCACTGCGCTGCGACCGAAACAATTAAATTAAAAAAAAATGGGGGAACTGCGGGAAGCTAATTTTTACAGGCATTATAAAGAAGTATGTAACGAGCACAGAAAAATCGGTTTCAGAGTGGGAAACCGTGGGAAAATTAACTTATTACTTTTTCTGTTTACATTTCATTGAGCAGGAATTAAAAAAATTTCATATTTTACATGCTTGGTTTGATTATTAATAAATTAATTTTAATAAATTTGATGTACATAATTAAAACATAATTACTCTCAAGAACAGAATCCTTTTTACAAAATCAAATTTAGACAATTGCTAAACACACAATAAACATTTGGAGAGGGCATTATTTTTCACGAAGCGTGCGCTCGAGATGCTGTATGATCGACATTCGATGTTACAATGGATTCTTGGTAGAGCGATTTCGTAAGTCTATCGTGTCGTTTTTTTTTTTTTTGGCGTAGAACCAGGTCAAACATGTTAGGTTCCTTTGAGAATGTCACCGGGCATATGAAATCATATTTTATAACATTTTTTTGTGGTCTCGAACTTTTTAAATCAATAAAAAGTGAAAAAAATTTATTTTTTTAGAAAATTGTTTTTTTTTTGTACCGAAATTTGTTTTGTGTCAAATTAAAGCACACACTGTAGCGCTTTTACCAATATAAACGGTTTGGGCACAATTCGCACTTTCATTTATCTAAAAATCAGATAAACTAAAAATATATATTTCATGTATTGAAATCTTCACCAATCGATAAACTTTTTTATTTTTGAAAATATTTACATACATGCAGCGAAGAAAATAAAGCCTAATAATCACAAAAGTTTTTGAAACAATATATTTTTTCCTAAAGTGTACCGTTTGGCAACAGCGATTTTTTTTATCAGCGCTAAATGCGACATTGGGACGCAATTAATACACCTCGCATGCAGGGTTGGTCAGATTAGTCGCGTAGAAGTGGCGGTTAGAGTGTGCTGTATGTACTTATTTAGTTTTCTAAAACAATGGAGTGCATTATTTGTAAAAAAATTGTGTACGATGGTGACAAATCTACGGTTCAAAGACGATGATAAGCCAATTCCCGATATTGTTCGAAAATCATTAAGTATTCTTTGTTCGGATAAAAATTGTGACAATCGAAAATGTGCTTGTTTTAAGGAAGGCCTAAACTGTTGCAACGAGTGCAAACGTCGTTCCTGTCAGGCCCCCCTCATCAAATCACCGGCCCCCACGCCTAATAATTGATGAACGGGGAAAATTTTTTTTGTCAAAATCTCTCGCGGGCCCCTCAGAAGCCGACGAGCCCCCGCGCTTAATAATTGATGAACGGGGGGGAGAAATTTGAAAAAATAATTTTTGCCAAATTCTCTGGCGGACCTCTCCAAAGCCAACGGCCCCCCGCGCTTAATGATTGATGAGCGGGGGGAGAAATTTGAAAAAAAAAATGCCAAAATATCTGGCGGGCCCCCGTTACGGGCAACTGCAAAGCCAACCGGGCCCTCGCGCTTAATAATTGATGAGGGGGAGAAATTTGAAAAAAAAATTGCCAAAATTTCCGGCGGGCCTCCGTTAAGGCCGTATCAGACGACGCGCTTAATAATTGATGAACGGGGGGGAGAAATTTGAAAAAATAATTTTTGCCAAATTCTCTGGCGGACCTCTCCAAAGCCAACGGCCCCCCGCGCTTAATAATTGATGAGCGGGGGGGAGAAATTTGAAAAAATAATTTTTGCCAAATTCTCTGGCGGACCTCTCCAAAGCCAACGGCCCCCAGCGCTTAATGATTGATGAGCGGGGGGAGAAATTTGAAAAAAAAAATGCCAAAATATCTGGCGGGCCCCCGTTACGGGCAACTGCAAAGCCAACCGGGCCCTCGCGCTTAATAATTGATGAGGGGGAGAAATTTGAAAAAAAAATTGCCAAAATTTCCGGCGGGCCTCCGTTAAGGCCGTATCAGACGACGGGTTGAGGCGCCGGTTGCGGTTACGGTTGGAGGTTGGCAGTTGGAGCCTGACCAATGAGCGCTTAGCAGCGAAGGCCACGGTTCCCAACCGGACGGATAGCGCTGAACCTATTGGTCAGGCTCCAACCGCCAACCTCAACAGTAACCGCAACCGGCGCCTCAACCCGTCGTCTGATACGGCCTTAACGGGCCCCTCCAAAGCCAACGGCCCCCCGCGCTTAGTAATTGATGAGCGTGGGGGAGAAATTTGAAAAAAAAATTTGCCAAAATCTCTGGCGGGCCCCCGCTACGGGCCCCTCGGAAGCCCGGGCCCCTAAACTCAGTACCCAATAGACCCCCCCATACGGCGGGCCTGGTTTCTGTAACAACATTATTAAAGATTTCGAGGCAAATATGAACGAATTAGAATGCTATTAATGTAGGACCTACATAAACTACATACTACATATTTATCTATCCAAATAGAAAATTTATTTCAACAATAAAACTCATTTTATGCGTACGTTTTTAGTTTCATTTATTTAAAAATGTCTAATAAACTTAAAAATTACGTGTGTAGTGAGTAACACTGATTGATATTTATAGATTAGGTATTTATATCTACCTACCTGTCTTTTTATTATTAAAAGGAGACTATTTAATATTTATTGTACAATTTCTTAATATTGACAGCATATGAACAATACTACTGTACCATATATGAAATATTGAACAATAATATTGATCCCCTAGATGTTTTTGATCACTACTGGTTTTGTATGTACCTATTGATATAAGTTAAACTACTACATACACCCCGATCGGGACCGTCAGATCGTTGCAGTTGGCAGGCTTGCTACAGCCGAGCGCGCAAGAATATGAATGACTTTGCCCCGTTAAAAAAAAATCGCTGACTCAATACTATGAACAGGACATGAAAAATTTTTATCCTAAAAACTTTTTTCAACTATTGGCTTCAATTTGTACGCAGCATGTATACACAAATTTTCATAAATACATTTTTTTCTCGATTGCCTACAATTACGTTACTGAAAATAACAAGTTTGAGATTCCTATTATTTTACCAACTTAAAAAAAATAAATCGGGTTCACGTGGGACGTTGTTCGAAGCGCTATTGTGTCTACTTTAATCTAAAAAAAAAAATAGCTTGATAGCACAAATATTTTCAGAGATATAGCGGTGGGGACGTTAAAAAACATATTTCATTAAAAATCTGTTTTTTTGAGTTTTTTCGAAATAAAAAAGTTCTCGACCACCAAAAAATGTCGTAAAAAATGATTTCGTGTACACGATTATCTTACTAAAGAATCCCACTAAGTCTGGTTTGGTTCTACGCCGGTTTTTTTTTCTCGAAAACTAAGCGACTTTACTTCCAGATTTTACTCCCTTATGGGTTAAATATATACATGTGGGCCTCACAAACAGCCACGTCATATAGTAGACATATACTACGTATCTAGGGCATAAACAGTCCCTAAATCGAAATTTCAATTTGGGGGACTTTTGGCCCCGTTTTCGGGCATTTTGACCACTGTGCGGCATAGTAACCACCACAATGGTGGTTCATGAAAATACGCACGTAACCGCTACAGTTAATTGTCAAGGACGTTTTGGATTTGGTGTATGGTGTGGTTTTATTGAATACCAAATAATAGGTCCTCATTTTTTTCACGATAATTTGAATACCGAAAATTTTATTAACATTCTACGATAAGAAATAGAACCCTTTGTAGACAATATGCTTGTAAGACAATTTCAAAGATTAATGTACCAACACGATGGCGTCCCAGGCCATACGTCAAATGAAACACGAAATTATTTAAATGCTCAATTTGGGGAGGATTGGAGAGGTATCTACACTCAAAGAAATAGTATGGGTAAATTCAACAAAAAAAAATGGTTAACTAACAATATCGTTAATTTTGTTAAACCAAACTATATTGATGGTATTTTTAAACAAAAGGTGATTGTTATTTTAATTAATAAAAAGTTGTCGTACAACAAAACAAACATTAACTTAAAAAATAGATGAATAAGACTATTATTTTGTTCGTCTGACTATTATTTTGTTGAATTCTATCAAATTAAACTAGATAATAGTATATTTTATTTTTAACTATTATCGAATTGTAATTCTAACCCAGTATTAGTTCGCTGTATTATTGTACTTGGTAGACAAACCAATATTATTGTCGTCTTCTAGAAGTTCTAAAATTTGCTTGCTTACCACGTAGTCTATTACAGAAATTATTCCCAGATGACGCCACATACAAATCACTGACAATAATCAATCATGCATTATCTTATACTCTTATGAATTTATACAAAATTAATAACATGATTGAAATGTTCAAATTCTCTCAGGGATCATCGATATATTTGGATGGATCTTATAAACGATCTCTAATCTTTGGTTTGGGTGGTCTGATGTCTCAATACTGAGATTTTGGCTAACCAAAAAAAACTTCATCATACAATAAAAGTGTAGATCAACCTAAAAATTAGTTGGTGAACAAAAAACAAAGTCGTTGTACTATTTAATTGTAGACCAAATTGAAAATGGTTAGTGAACATAAAAAAATGTCATTGTACTATTTAATTTGTTACAAGAAGGTATGATTATTAAACTACTATTTGTTTACGAAAACAAATAAAGTTGTATGACTATTCTTTTCTGATTGATTTAACTATGAAACTAGATAGGCGCGATTTCATATGCTCTTTTTGGTTGAATTTACCTATCATTTTCTTTGAGTGTATATATCACTAAGGACTAGTTTATCAATGTCTAGTTAGCTAAGTTAACTAAATTGATACTAACAATTAATTTAGCTAATTGAACATTAATAAACAACAAATTAGTTTAGATATTGTTTAATTTTTAGGAAATAATGGTCCTATTTTGTGGCCAGCTAGATCTCCCGATATAATCCTTGCCGACTTTTGGCTTTGGGGTCATTTAAAAATATTATATATAGAGAAGTTTCTAATAACATAGAAGAATTGGAAAACAAAACATTAGCTGCGTTTCGCACAATAACTCCTGTCATGATGGGAAATGCAACATATGCTGTAAGGAGAAGGTGTCAAAAATGCATAGATGTCAACGGAAGACAATTCGAACATTTATTGTAGTTTATTTTTTCCTACATTTGGCAAAATTATTTTATATTATAAGAAGTGTTGTTGTTAACAGTTTTCTATGGCCTCCTCACAAATAAGTATATTCAATTTTTCGAAAATTAAAAACTTTTTCTAGAGATAAATATGACATATGATATATCGTTGGATATCTAATTTAAGTTGTGATCGAATAATGAAATAATTCACAAGGTGTTCCATTAAAAAAAAAACACAAGTTATGTCTATATCTCGAAAACCGATTCATGCATAATTTTCTTCTTATCAGCAACGGATTCTACTCAAAAAAGTGCCCAAAAAGCTCGGTAGTCGAAAAAGATAGACGATCGCGGTTTATGCTATTCTTTTTTCTTCGAAAATCGAGCTCAGGACACCTAAATTGTTTTTGTCTATCTGCCATAGTTTTAGAGAAAACCTAACATCCTATCTAATTTGGTCCACCCTGTACTTAATCTCACGTAAAAGTGTATCGAGCCGTATTCGACCAAAATGTTATTCAAATAAATATTCGCAGTCGGTCACGCCCGACTGCAACTTCTACTCGTTTACTTTGATACCACTGTACGTATTGACAATATTGCATCCTGCATAGAGCAGGTTCCCGCAATACCCCATTGGCATTGGAATATGCAGGACAAACCACTTTTTTGCATACTTGGGATATAAAACAAACATAATATTTCTGGTTTTCAGTGTGCATCTGGTGATCTTAAGATGTTGCGGAGGGTTCTGTGTTTAGTTGTAGCTACTCATGTTTTCGTTTTAACTGGAGCACGGGAACAAAGTGGATTGCAATTATCATCACCTGACTTGCCCGACTATAAAAATACCTTGGCAAATTTTATGGCCTTCGCCGGCAAGACATACTTTTTCAGTACAATATTTAAGGTAAAATTTAGACTAATACGTTTTCCAAAGAAAAAAATTATCAAAACCTGAACTAATTAGCTAACGAAATTATTTTCTTGTTTTCAACTAGTATTTCGAGTATGTAATGAAATAAAAAAGTTTTTCCGGGGTAAAGTACCGGGTTCAACCTGAAAATCATCATAATGATGGGATAATATAGACCAAATGATATTTTCCATAAATAACTTTTAAAATAATGAATTAAAAACTGTACATATTTTTACATTTGTCTCCGACATATTCACGCGTAAAAGAAGGTAAATCTCGAGAGCAAAAAAAAATGTGAGCTGAGATTAAATCGTAAAAGTTCGTATATGAAATTAGGACACATTATATTGAACATACTAAATGAAACCAAATTCTTTTCCAATTTAAGAACAACATTCCACATTATTTTATAATTTTTAATGTTTTGTTTATTTTATTTATGTTTATAGTGGAGTCAAATTAGGACTAAACAATTCGCAATGTGAATTGTCTGGTCAGAGCAGTTTTTTTGTTTTAACGTGTTCACGAGATAAACTTAAGTTCACAGTTCAGTTTTGCAGTTTCTGCGAGGTCGGCGTATTGTTTATTTAAACAATTTAAATTTTTGGACCGTATTTTCCATCGATTTTCTCTGAATATCTCGAAATCTTATAAGTCCTATGGAAAACAGTAAAAAGAGGGAAAATGTTCGTTTTGAGCTGTACAACAAAAATACATTAAACTATAATTCATTCCAATTGTTATATTGTTTAAAAAAATTGAATATTGCAAAATTTTGCGTTTCTAAACAAATCACACTTCTTACAAAAATAATGGATAATATTCAGTGAAATTTTGGAGAAATATAGCTCTTATAAAAATGGCCGTATTTCGGTTAATTAATTTAGAAACAACAAATTAAAGATAATTTTGCCAGAAACAACTTTTATTTGAACTATTTTTTCGGAAATACCATATTTCCCGAGAAAATAAAGAAAAATCGATTATTTTTTTAATTAAAAATATCCCTTTTTAGCCCCGCGAATCCGTAAAACTCCTAAACTTTTTTGTTTCGTGAACTTTGGCCTATTTTAAACTTATAACCAGTTTAAAGTCTGCACACATTTTTTTCGAGTTACAGTGGTTTTTTCAATCTTTCCCTGTACTAAAACACCATCTCGAGAAATAGTCCAATCAATGAATGCCCAAAAGGGGATTGTAGAGAACATTTTGTAGGGGAGAATTTTTCTCTTCAGGGATATGTTGGGGATAGTCAGGAGGTAAACATACTAAAAGTCCCCGCCCTTAGCCCCGCCGCTTCAGGGGGGAGGGGGGTGGAAAGGTTCCTTTTTTCGATTCTTCGCTTATAACTCGGAAACGATGCGTCATATGGGAAAAGGTAATCTATGCAAAATTAAACGCAATTAAATTTCCCACAAGAACGTTTATATTCATTTTCTTCCTATGTGTTATATTTTACGAGATATTTGCCAGCGAAAATCGATAATGAATTAAAAAAAAATCAATTGTGTACCTTGAATATTTCTATCAAAGCGGTTTACCGTGGTCTGCTAATAAATTGCAGTTACAAAACAATCTTTATTTTACAACACTCGACGTATTTACTAACGTAATATTTTGTCGAAGTCTAGACATTTCCTTAAATATACAGTGTGACTCACTTAAAATGAAGATACCCATATAACTTTTTCATTTTGTTTCTGATTTGAATCAAATTTTACTCAAGTATAGAACAAATTAGGATCTACTTATGACCAGAAAATCATTCACCTGCTATAAAGGCAAAGCCACCTGCGGTACCAAAATATGCTGAAAAAAATAAAACATTTTGAATGTTAGAAATTCTAAAAAATGCATCCAATCGGCGCCACAAACGTACATACACCAAAATTTGATTTGATCGTTGATGGGGGATATCTCATACATAAGTTCATCTGGCAAAGGGGGTCCTCAGTTTCCGCAATTTGTGGTGGCTACGTAAAATTCATCGTTCGTAAGATTAAAAATCAATATGATTTTTAATCTTTTTCCTCATATTTTGGTACCGTAGGTAGCTTTGCCTTTATAGCAGGTGAATGACTTTCTGGTCATAAGTAGATCCTAATTTGTTCTATACTTGAGTAAAATTTGATTTAAATCGGAAACAAAATGAAAAAGTTATAAGGGTATCTTCATTTTAAGTGAGTCACACTGTATATTTAAGGAAATGTCTAGACTTCGACAAAATATTACGTTAGTAAATACGTCGAGTGTCGTAAAATAAAGATTGTTTTGTGACTGTGATTTATTAGCAGACCACGGTAAACCGCTTTGATAGAAATATTCAAGGTACACAATTGATTTTTTTTTATTAATTATCGATTTTCGCTGACGAATATCTCGTAAAATATAACAAATAGGAAGAAAATGAATATAAACATTCTTGTGGGAAATTTAATTACGTTTAATTTTGCATAGATTACCTTTTCCCATACGACGCATCGTTTCCGAGTTATAAGCGAAGAATCGAAAAAAGGAACCTTTCCACCCCCCTCCCCCCCGAAGCGGCGGGGCTAGGTGCGGGGACTTTTAGTATGTTTACCTCCTGACTACCCCCAACACATTTCTAAAGAAAAAAATTGTCCTCTCCAAAATGTTCTCTACAACTCTTTCATTGAATGGACTAAAAACACTTTTTCAAATAAAAAAAACGCGTCCACATTGGATCAAGATTGATGAGATATGAAGCTTAAGATACACAGACAGACATGAAAACATACGCATCAAAGTTATACCACTCCTTCTTAAAAAAACTAAACAAATCTAAAATGTTTATAATTCTAGAAGAGATTGTTCCTATTACCTTCATTGTTATACTCTTCGCAAAAACGAAGAGTATATTGTATTTGATCGGCACATTTCTAAAATCGTAAATATCGCTCGCACACAAAAAAAATTTCATATCAATGTGTTAGTGAACGAATTCTGAACAACTTTCAAAATGTCCGTCTGTCCGTCCGTCACGTTTCTTGTAAGCACGATAACTTAAGAAAGAAAAGTCCGATTGTATTGAAATTTAGAAAGTAAGTTAGTGTTAGCTAGAGGAAGAACCCTATTGCTTTTGAAGAAAATCGATCAGTAAATAAAAAAGTTATTAATTATTTAATTAAAAAAAAAAATTTTTCTTAATTTTTGTGGCTTGTACTAAAATGGAAATCTTGTGAGATATTATTTCCATAACAAATTTTTTTTGTGTATGAGGTTTACTAATATTTCATAAAACTGAAATATGTATGAATGTCGAAAGATATATATCAGACAATCAATTTTTCTAGCAATACGTGGTGGCGCAGCGGCTAAAGCATAAATTGGCGCGATCTTGCATAACCGTTCGCTTTGACTGCATTGCTTAGAACGGGTTTTTTGGTTAGTAATTTTCCCGTGAAGACCAGCCATATATATCTGATATTTTATTTACACCAGCCTCTTTTGTATTGTATATATCAAATATTTTAAGTTTATTACTTCCACATCCAGTGGAAGTATAGTAACGACAAAAAAATTTTTAAAAATTTTTATTGTTCAAATAGGCTTAAAATGTCATGAAACGTCGAGATTATAAGTTTGAGCGAAAAAAAATTTCTGTCTGTCTGTCGGTCTGTCTGTCTGTCTGTCGGTCTGTCTGTAACTTTTCTTTGTGCGCACGTTTACTCTGGAACTGTTTAAGATATTGACTTGAAATTTGGTACACGTATGTACTTTAACGAGATCTGGAACTAGATTATATTTTTATGTTGTTCCGACGAAGGGTTGGGGGGTAAATTGGGGTAAATTTGGGGTAAATTGGTAAATCAAGCAGGTAAGAGTCGATAAAATTGGTATTTAGTATATACAAGAGAAGCTAGGGTCTCAAAAAAATTTTTGGCATTAGCCACCCCCATTACCACCCCCCTTATTAAAGGGGAAGAAAAAAAAATGTGATTTAGTGTATGTACAAGAACCAGAAACCTCAAAATATTTTTTTTCTTCATCCACCCCCACTACCACCCCCCTATCACCACCCCCACCCCACTACCGATGTGGGGTATCGTTTTATGGGTTTTTGGGGTAGAGGATTTCAAATATTATAGTATTAAAGTTCCATAAACAATTATTTCCACATGCAAACTTTTTTCGTTGTGAGTGACTTGGATAGAGAATCTGGATGTGGAAGTAGTGATTCCTTGGGCAGCGGTTTTTTTTACATGTTTTACCTTATCCATTTTTTAATTCGCTTATCCTGCAAAAGGAGATTGTGTTTATATTTTCATTTTATTTTTATCCAATCCGGCCTCGCTCCGTCCAGTCAATCAATTACCATGGCGATTCGCACCATGGATGTATGGCTGGCTCCGGGTGAGTGCGCGGGGAGGACAATATGTATTCTTAATTTAAAATAAATTTGTTCTTGCTTGCTTGCATTGCGTTGCAATCCAAACGTCCCGTGTTTGAATCCCACAGGTTGGATATTTTTTTTTTTCATTTTTTTTTTCATACAATTTTTTTCACAACAAAGTTTATATCACAAAATTTAGGATGTCCAAAAACTAACATTATTTACAAGAAAACTGCGAAGAGTATCCTATCGAATGTGTAACAATTATATATAAAAAAGCTCAGTAAATTGGCGAAGAGTACGTTTTTAGCTTGTTTTATTTTGGTCTTCACAAAAAATACTTAAATGTGGATGTACTTACGTATTATTATTGTTTTAGGCCAATTATTTTCAAGCTCAACAGTTTTGCAGACAAAATGGAATGCAGCTGGTAAGCATTTCCAATCCAATCGAGAATGAGAAACTGGGAAAATTCGCGGAAAAAGTTGGTAAGTTTGACAGTTTTACATTTCTTCGTTATCTAAACAACTATTTATTAATGAGTCTAAATTATTATTATTGAAAAAAATTGTCTACATTGACAAAGTTTATTTTTTAAATTAATATACAGGCGGATTATATTATTGTTTAAGTAAAACGAGAAAGTGTTTTATGATGTAGTTAAATTAAGCATCGAAATAGGTGAATAAGGAATTCTCTGGCCGCAGCAATTTTATATTGTTTTAATTTGTTGTAGGTATGATAGTGCTATGGGAAATTTTAAATTAAATCAGTCCTTTGTTTTTTGTAAAATTTAAACAATTCTTGTTTCAACATTGTCTACTATTTTCCCTATTATCTCCGGTCTATGCTATATATTCTAGGAGCTAGTACCGAAAAGTGAAAAACTTATCAAACCACTAACCGAAGTGGTTTGATGATAGTATTCGTCCAAACGAGCAAACTTGTCTCTTGTGGAAAAGGTTTTCAATTGTCCAAAAAATGAAAGAAATGCAATTGGCGGGAATTTTTAAAGAGGGGAGGAAGAGTTATTGGGGCAATTATGAGCATAAAACCCAGGTTTACAATGTAAATGTCGTCAAACAAGGAATTCAAGCTAAAAACTATCGCCTAAATTTTTACATACTCCAAACACCCTATAAAACATTATATTATCATCGGCGAGAATTTTTATTAAAATCAACCCCCCAAAACTACCCAATTGGTGGTGAATCGTAGTAATGTTAACTATATTACCGTCTGTTGCAATTTCGAGCATTTTTTTTGAGCAGAAATCTCTAGTGTCGTTTTATTCTTGATTATTCAACGGTACTTACCTCAAAAAACGCTGAAACCACCTCTACAAGGGGTGAAAACGAGATCTTCACTACAAACTGATTGATTTTAATCAAAATAACATTCCCCCTGTAGATTAGTTTATGATTACATGTTTTTGAAGACATGATGATGCAACGGTTATTCATCCCTTTCTTCTACAAATTTTAATAAAAATTAATTTCGGATAAAACCGAAAAATGTTTTCTACAGCGATGGGAATGAATATGTACAAAGAAGGATTTTGACTCCCTCGAAACTCCTCTTTTCATCCCCATTTTATTGTGGGGGAGGGGGAGTACTATCCAAGAAATTTTATATATTCCGATTTTTTTTTCATAAAATCGCCAATATCTCATAAAATAAGCGTTTTGAAATAAAACTTCAAATAGGTAAAAAGAAAAATCGAGAAAATTCCTATCGAAATTTTCTAGTCCTATACTCATATTTTAATTATTTTTTTTATTTTATTTTCATTTATTTTATTTTTTTTTTGTTATTTTGATTAAAATCAATCAGTTTGTAGTGAAGATTCTCGTTTTCACCCCTTGTGGAGGTGGTTTCAGCGTTTTTTGAGGGTAAGTACCGTTGAATAATCAAGAATAAAATGACACTAGAGATTTCTGCTCAAAAAAATGCTCGAAATTGCAACAGACGGTAATATAGTTAACGTTACTACGATTCACCCCCAATGGGGGTTAATTTTAAAAATTCTCGCCGATGATAATATAACGTTTTATAGGGTGTTTGGAGTATGTAAAAATTTAGGCGATAGTTTTTAGCTTGAATTTCTTGTTTGACGACATTTACAGTGTAAACCTGGATTTTTTGCTCATAATTGCCCCAATAACTCTACCTCCCCTCTTTCAAAATTCCCGCCAACTGTATTTCTTTCATTTTTTTGGACAATTGAAAACATTTGCCACAAATTTTGGCCGGTTTGAATACAATGCGATTCGGGTTTTTTTTTCTGAGTGCGCGCACCGCAACGCTCAATGAGAAAACCCAGCTATTAATTTAAGTGTTATTCGACGTCGATTCGATGTCGAACAGGTGGCGCCACCAATTTCGATACGTAAAATAGGACATAAATTCGACGTCGAATCAACCTAAATGGTGTTTTTTGACACGTCGATTCGACGTGGAAAACAAGCTGAATGGGTGTTATTGGATCTATTAGGTTAGGTTGTCAGACACCTAATTTATGTCGAAAATACATTAAATCTACGTAGCAGGTTACTTATTTGCTACCTTTCATACTTGCTTTAAAACTGCTTCGTCAAAAAGGTAAAACTATATACCTATATAATGGTTGATAATAATAACTACTTATTAACTACTTATGAGACATATTTTTATCCTTGACTGTTGTTTAATTTGCACTGTATATACGCGAGAATTTGCTAGGGAATGATTTTTTTCTGTTGAAATTAGGCATTATACCTTGAAATATTACTAAGCCCTTTAAAAATACCTATTGTTATAAAGAAAAAAAATAATTATAACTATATAAAATTTTTATTTTCAATTTTTGACTTGGTATTCTATTTTTTCAAACTTATAATAATTCAATAATTCTCAATATGTTCAATGAATACTTATGAATTTAATTATTTCCAAAAACAAAAGTTTAAATTTTCATGGCAAGTTTTCGACGTTCCGTATTTTCGAATAAATATGGCTACTTCCTTGCAATGTTACTTAATAGGTGTAAGAACTTAATTTCCACCAATATTTTTGACTTCATCTTTAGAGATTAGTGAAAAACAAGCTATTTTTGCCATCTATTAGGTAATAAGTGTCTAATATTACCAATATTTGTTCACATAATTGTAATTATTTCACTTAATTACGTTATGTTACACCAATTATTAGTCCCCTGTTTTAATGTATCTACTTAACACTTAATAGGTCGTTAATTCTACGTAAATCACTAAATTTACCTATTGGGGGTTATTCTACAACCTAATAAGTCTCATTTTGGTGGCTATTTCATACATAATGGTGATTTCACCTATTAGATATTACATGAACTAACAGGTTACTTTATTCGATTGTTAGTGTTTATTTGTGCTCAGATTATTCCCTTAGGGCCGGTACTTTCATCTTCAGTTAAATCTATTCGATAGCTGAACAAACTGAACACGATCAGTAAGCAACCAATAGAGATCGAGGATTTTAAAAATTCCTCGATTTGATTGGCTGTTTAGTGATTGAATCAGTTCGTTCAACACGAAAGAAAAGAGCTTTTTACGTGGAAAATAGGTTTCTATACATCAAAGTATAAAGTTATATTTATTTTATAAACCCATGGTCATGCATGTAACATAATGTATATAGTGTTCATACAAACTGGATATTTCGGAAAATACAAACTATTTTAAAAAGTGCTTTGATAATTGACGATTTGCACGAAATAAAGTTTGGTAAGTATCTAGATTGGTATCACTGTAATTCACTGCACATGTTGAACAACTCGTCTAATTTCCAAACTTTGCAACAATTAAATACCTATAACATAATAATCATAACATCGTTTTCATTATCTTTAATGGTAAACCTACTTCCATTGAATATAAATCATATTTATAAGGTTTTTTCGTAGTCTACAATATTTAAAAAATGTCGAATTATGCAATTTGTCAAACACTGTTTCCAACTCTCAGTTTAGAAGAGTTAGCAGCAGTGATTGACAAAATGCATAATTCGACATTTTTTAAATATTGTAGACTACGAAACAACCTAATAAAGATGATTTATATTTAATGGAAGTAGGTTTAACATTAAAGATAATGAAAATAATGTTATGATTATTATATTATAGGTATTTAATTGTTGCAAAGTTTGGAAATTAGACAATTTGGTCAACATGTGCAGTGAATTACAGTGATACCAATCTAGACACTTTTTATCAAACTTTCTTTCGTGCAAATCGTCAATAGGGTCTAGGGTCTTTCGATTCAAGTACCGGTAAATAACAAAATAACTGCCAAAATTAATTAATTGACGATTTGCACGAAAGAAAGTTTGGTAAAAAGTGTCTAGATTGGTATCACTGTAATTCACTGCACATGTTGACCAACTCGTCTAATTTCCAAACTTTGCAACAATTAAATGCCTATAATATAATAATCATAACATTGTTTTCATTATCTTTAATGTTAAACCTACTTCCATTGAATATAAATTATCTTTATTAGGTTGTTTCGTAGTCTATATTTAAAAAATGTCGAATTATGCATTTTGTCATTCACTGCTGCCAACTCTTCTAAACTGCGTGAGTTGGAAACAGTGTTTGACAAATTGCATAATTCGACATTTTTTAAATATTGTAGACTACGAAACAACCTAATAAAGATGATTCATATTCAATGGAAATGGGTTTAACATTAAAGATAATGAAAACAATGTTATGATTATTATATTATAGGTATTTAATTGTTGCAAAGTTTGAAAATTAGGCGAGTTGGTCAACATGTGCAGTGAATTACAGTGATACCAATCTAGACACTTTTTACCAAACTTTCTTTCGTGCAAATCGTCAATTCAGTTGATTTATCGATGAAACCAGTGCCGGTTCTAAGGCAGGAGGCAGGGCGAGCGGGGCGACCGCCCCGGACGCCATAATACAAGGGGTGCCGAAGGTGTCAAAAAATTTAACAATGAATCAACTTGAAACCAAAATTATTACTTGTTCAGAGTAATTTTTTTCTAATTTTAACTAGTTTGCTTATTTATCCGAACTGCGATTTACAAAATGTATGTCTTTATTAGAGCATAAAATAATGGGTACAGTAGGCGACTAGTGAACGAGTTTGTGGCGACGCGCCGCGGCGCGGCGGCATAAAAACGTAGATGTAAATGGATTTTCAATATCCGAACAAGATGATTAAGCATGTGGATTTTCTGCAGTTTGTCCTATCACGGTTTCACGGCTTGTGTACAAGAGACGTTAACAGAATAATTATTGCTGCGCACAGTTTTCCACTGTATTTCATTTGTACTTCTTATTTTCTTAGCTTGGCGATAAAAATCGGTCGTGTATGTCACTTTTCTTTTCCTCATAGTGTTTTAAAGTTATTACGGAGAAAGTGAAATGAACGAAATGGCAACACAATCACACTGGACCACAGAAAGATGAATAATGACGGCAAGTTCTTAATACTATACGCTATTTCCTGCGCGTCACTTATAGTGGTAAAATTCGACAAAATAAGTAATTAATAATTTTGACCAATAGGTGCAAATAACTTTTTGGTTGAATAATAGTCATTTCGACTTTCTGGTGGAAATATAAGTATTTTTAGGGTCCTTATTAGGTGTCTAAGAAGTTTTCTTCAAGACATACCATCACTTATTTAGTCATTTCAATGCACTTCATTAATATCTCCTATTAGGGTATATTGATAACGTCAACAACATTACTTAATAAGTTATTTAACGAACATATTACTTATTAAGTCACAAATATCCCCTTATTTACATTACCAAATTGTTTCAAATAGGTCATTTTTTACCTACTCCTCCCTATTGGGTGAAAATAGTTACTAAAATATTTGTCATAACCTATTAAGGCATTAATTTCACTAATAATTTACCTGCACCTAATAGGGAACACAGCGACTTAACCAATTAAACTTTAAAATTACCTAATTTCGACCTTTTTTGGTCGAATTTCCTTTAGCTGAAGTCGTCGACACCTAAATTGTTAGCTGGGAACTCTCGCCGACTGTATCAATGCAATCCTTTCACGTACAACTACAGTCAAACCGAAGAACCTAGTGGTTTGATTACGATGAAATACGTTCAATTTTTCACAGGCCCGCAATATAAATTGCCGGCCCTTAAGGCCTATATTCACAAGAGACAGGTTTGCTTGTTTGGACGAATACTATCATCAAACCACTTCGGTTAGTGGTTTGGTAAATTTTTCACTTCTCAACACTAGCTCCTAGAATAATATCTCGAAAACGGTTAATCATATGAAAAAATGCATATAAACAAACCTGTAGAGAATTTGATGCTTTCCAAGTTTTGTAATAACCTTTAACGGCATGTGGCACATAGGAAGCGAGATATTTGCAAAAAGACGATTCGCGTGACCTTCGATATCTTGAGTAGCAGGCAAGAGTTTTGACCAGAATTTAGTGGTGTTAACATTTGCAAACGTTTCAGGTGCGGCAGAAGACCACTTCTGGACATCGGGAACGAACCTAGGTGATGAAAACCAATGGACTTGGTTATCCACCGGAAACAATTTTATTTACAGCAACTGGCATGCCGGGCAACCCAGTAGTGACATGAGCGCACAGAACGTCTCTGAAAGATGCGTAGAAGTCTGTCATTATGGGAAAGAATTCACTTGGAATGATTTTGACTGTTTCAAAAAATTGCATTTTATATGCGAGTCTACAACTGGCTGCACTTGAATAATAGTATAGGGAAAAGACGCCTGTAATAATCTGTGTTTCGCATAAATAAATATTTTAAGCATATCTTGCTTTTACTTCCACATCAAATTGATGTATAGTAATGCAAAAAAAAATTGGAAATCTTTATTAATCAAATAGACAGAGAATGTCATGAATCAGAGTGCCAAGTGGGTCATTTTTGGTAAGCAGAACTGGCGCTGTGGGATGAACCACTGATGATGGAATCATTTTTGAAAATTGTAAAAAAGTTGTAAAAAATACACTTTTTGAAAATAAAAAAAAATTTACTCGTTTATCTCGTTAAAGTGCATAAAAAATCTACAATCGAAGAAAAAGAAAGTGACGCACAATGCCTCCTTTTATTTCGTCCGCCATCTTTGACCGTTCGATTTGACTTACAACGTCTGGGTTTGGTGCATATTTGACCATAGATGAGTTTTATGTTTGCCAACTTTGGTTAAATTACTCCTTTAGTACAGTAAGCTAAGCAGTAAAAAAATGGTAAAATTCCCGACCCGAAAACGATGAAAGGAATTTCCTTAATTTTTTTTGCAATATGCTTTATAAAATACGTACAGCAAAATCTATATTGTCGCATTACTCGCTTTTTATTTTTAACGGTGGAAACCACCCCATATACTTAGTTTTTGAGGTCGCTGAATATTACTATGAGGTCAAGACTTATGAGACGAAAATATTAGAGGTTGAATTGAAATCACCCTTAAATACTGGAAAATTAATGTCTTCTAATTTTACGAATAAAATCACGAAAATCCGTATACTTATGATTTTGGAGTCGCTGAATATGATTATGAGAATAAAACATAGGAAAGACGAAGGTTGAAATCACCCTTAAATACTGAAAAATTAGTAATTCTTCTAATGTTACAAATAAATTCACGAAAATCCATACACTTAATGTTTTTTAGGTCGCTGAATATGACTATGAAGTCTAAATTTATTTTTATTAAAAATGTGGATTGAAATGGTCACAAAAGAGTATACACTCAAAGAAATAGTATGGGTAAATTCAACAAAAAAAAATGGTTAACTAACAATATCGTTAATTTTGTTAAACTAAACTATATTGATGGTATTTTTAAACAAGAGGTGATTGTTATTTTAATTAATAAAAAGTTGTCGTACAACGAAACAAACATTAATTTAAAAAATAGATGAATAAGACTATTGTTTTTTCGTCTGACTATTATTTTGTTGAATTCTGTCAAATTAAACTAGATAATAGTATATTTTATTTCTAACTATTATCGAATTGTAATTCTAAACCAGTATTAGTTCGCTGTATTATTGTACTCGGTAGACAAACCAATATTATTGTCGTCTTCTAGAAGTTCTAAAAGAATTACCATAAAATTTGCTTGCTTACCACGTAGTCTATTACAGAAATTATTCCCAGATGACGCCACATACAAATCACTGATAATAATCAATCATGCATTATTTTATACTCTTATGAATTTATAGAAAATTAATAATATGATTGCAATGTTCAAATTCTCTCAGGGATCATCGATATATTTGGATGGATCTTATAAACGATCTCTAATCTTTGGTTTGGGTGGTCTGATGTCTCAATACTGAGATTTTGGCTAACCAAAAAAAACTTCATCATACAATAAAGTGTAGATCAACCTAAAAATTAGTTGGTGGACAAAAAACAAAGTCGTTGTACTATTTAATTGTAGACCAAATTGAAAATGGTTAGTGAACATAAAAAAACGTCATTGTACTATTTAATTTGTTACAAGAAGATATGATTATTAAACTACTATTTGTTTACGAAAACAAATAAAGTTGTATGACTATTCTTTTCTGATTGATTTAACTATGAAACTAAATAGACGCGATTTCATATACTCTTTTTGGTTGAATTTACCTATCATTTTCTTTGAGTGTAGTAGTATGTCTAATTTTATTAAATACAGATTGTTATAAATAAATCAAATTAAACAATTAAGTAAACTAATTAAATAACATTTTTAATCTGCACTCTAAAACATGCTAAAGTGCAATGCAACCCGCTTTTTCTGCGTATTCTTCGAAAAATAGATGACTATTGCTCGTTTCTCTACCTAGTATAGAAAATTAAAATGCGTGTACAAACTGAAAAGTTTCAAGATTATTTCAAACTGTAGATCTTTGGAACAGTTTATCGTAAAAAAAAATAAAAACCCAAACCCTTCGTTTTTTAGAATCTTGATGCATTCTTATATCATGTTTTTATCAATCGTATAGTTTTTGAGATATTTCAATTTTAAATACATAATTTTCTTGCGTATGCACTCAAGCACCGTCTTTAAACCTTTAGATATCTGGAACAGGTTGTCGTAGAAAAGTAAAAAACCAAACTATTCCTTTTTTTATAAGCTTCATTTTTTATAAAAAAATATTTTCTGCGCAATTTCCAAAAACCCGATTTTTTTAAAAAAATTATGAAAATTTTTATTATTGAAAATGGGTACAGAATGAAAAATAATTATTCTAAAAATTCTAAAAAATTTGAGCATGTTAGTAATAATATGCATTAATAATATCTAGAAGGATTTTAACAAAAATTAACTTAATACGAAATTAGAGCAATAGAACTAAAAAAATGGCCCCTAAATTTTTAAATGCGCTACTTTTTTGTTTGTAACTTTTTTAGTTTTCATTATAAAAGGTCGTAATACGTCTTAATCGAAAGAAAGTTTTAATACCTATAATTTTTACAAGAATAAAATTGTTTTTCATAGTTGTAGATTTTGAGCAATTTTAGATTTTAACGTCGTATATTTTTTCTGAATGATTCGGCGCCATTTTGAAAATGCCATATTTCCAAAGCTAAACATCGGAGGAAAAAAAGAGGAGACCATTCGATTTGTTTTCGTAAAAGCTTTAATTTTGTACCCTTGCATGTTTTTACTAAAGTCCACATTTTTCGAGTTATTTAAAAAAAACGTCTAGGAATCTGATTTTACGGTGTGAAAATTGCAATTTTCAGTTCGAAATATCTCGAAAAATATACATTTTAGCAAAAAAGTGTATAAGACCTTTCTTTCTTATAATTTAGTTCTCTATCAGATTAAGTATGTGTATTTTTTTTGCAACAACTCCTAAGAAAAAGCAGGAAAAATGACAATATAGATTCTTATGTACATATAAAGCATGTTGAAGAAAGAAATTTGGAAATTCATTACATCGTTTCCGGGGTGTGATTTAAAAGCTTCACTTACTGTACTGCATTTCTGGAAAAGATATTAAATTTTGATTTTTTTCGGCCATCTTTGGCGTTTTCCATTTTTTCCAAGATGGCGGATTGATCTGTACATATTGGACAGGTCTATATTTTTTGAGAATTTAATTTCAAATAAACCAGTATTTTTAAAAGTACCATTCGATTACTAGTATATAAGATATATTAAGCAGCAGGGCAGGGCGGTGTTGACTAGGTGTGCGAGGTGTGCACAGAACACCTTCGTATATTTTTGGGGCACCATTTTTGAGATCCCCCGCCCCACCTGCTCATCAATTTTTATTTTGGTGGAAATTTTTTTTTGAGATTAGCTAATCAATTTTGAAGTACGAAGCGCGTCAAAAAAGTGCAGATAACTTTTCTGCACCAGGAATTTTTGGGCGCAAATAATTTTTTCGTAATCAATAATACATAAGAATCAACAATAAAATTTCTAGTGGAATGTTGTCGCTGAAAAAAAAAATGAATTAAATCAATAGGCCCATTCAGCATTTTTTTTTATTTTAGAAATTGAAAGTAGAACACTTTTTAAAGAAATTCACAAATTTTTAGGTTTTTATTCGGACGTTTAAGTCCTTAAATAAATTATCAAAGTTGGATCTCGCGAAAACGGGGCGGACCTTCGCGTGACGTCACTTTGTAGATGCTGATCAGGCGACAGCCGAGATTTAATAATTAAAAACATTAGAGGTGAAATAAAATAGAATTTTAAGAAGAAACGGTTCTATGCGGTTCTATGCAACTTTTCATAAAAATTGATAGTACCTATTTAAGTTATAACGACTTGAAAATTTGCATTTTAGCTTAAAAAAAAGATATTTCAAAACAATACTCGTCAAATAATTATTAATTAAAAAGAAAACTTTTTAAAAACAAGCTTTTATTCAATCACTTAGCTAACCATGCATTGTCATCCAAACTAAACGTGTATGCAAAATTTCAGCTCAATCGGTTGGGGAAACTGTTTTAAAATTCAGTTGCAAGATTTGACCCATACTAACAAGGCAAGTTAAATAAAAGCTTGTAATAACTCGAAAAGTATTACATTGAGCGAAAACATGCTAGAGACAAGAAAGCTACTAAATTGAGGACGAATTTTGTTTTTTTCTAATTTCTGTAGAGTATTAACCATTAGGTTTTGGAGATTTGGAAGTATAAAGGTGGCGTCCGAACGTCTATAAGACGAAGTATTTAGTTTAAATGTTAAATATCTCAGAAACTATGGCACTTACGTCAAAAGTGGTAAGAACAAAAATGAAAGTCTATTAATTGGGCTTTCAAATGGTTTTCTATTTCTATAGCATAAAAAACAAAGAAGTTATGACAGAAAAAATGCACTTTTTCAATTTTTGTTTATGCAAAATGACGTCACGAGTCGGCGAAGCACTTTGTACTGAAACCCAATCTTTAACATTGAATATCTAAGGATTGGATATACTTATGAAGCTGAAATTTTAACAGCTTATGTAGATGATCGAATTCTATCGAATGCCATAAAAAAAATAACGAAAAAAATATCGGTAACAAGCCCATTCGACTGTACTATTTGTCTTATACAAGTGTGTGTTGTACACTACATTTGATTATTATAGGGTGACCATACGTCCGGAAAGTCCAGCATTTTGGAGTATTGTCCAGCAATTACAAGTGTCCAGCGAAAGTCCAGCATTCTGACCATATGTCCGGAATTTCGCTGGAAAGTATTACAAGTGTCCAGCATAAGTTCAGCATTCAGGTTATAGTGAAGTTACAGAATTACATTTTGTTTGGAAATTTTTTTTTTCGGATACCTGCTTTCCGCTCATCAGAAAATTTTGTGATCAGAAAAATTCCCCCTCCCTCCCCCCGCTTATCAATTTCAATTTTCGAGGAAAAATAGTGTCCAGCATTCACTTAACAAAAATCTGGTCACCCTAGATTATTAGAATAAGTCTATATATTAAATACAATTATCTTGTTTAAAATAGTATTTCAATGGTTCAATGGCCTGTGTTATATCAAGTACGTGGTCACAAAAATACCAATAAGTAGGTATTTAAATTTGAAAATCGAGGCAAGTTCTGAATGCTGAATGTACCCACTAGGTACTGCATAACAGAGGTAGGTACTTGGTAATCTTTTGTCAAATTGCAAACAACTCTTACGACTATTATTAGAATAAATTATTACTCACCGTTGTAGCTTGAACACGTTGATTTCTAGCACTGCAAATCCACGAAAATGACCAAAGTTATAAACCGTACCGTATCCATTAAATAAAGCACAATACCGAGAACTAAAAACAAATTAATTCACGTTCAAGTCCGAATATCTACGTATGCTATGATATACTCGGAAATAAATCACTTCCCGTTTGATTTATCTTAAAATTACTAACACAAATCAGTATTCAAACTTTACATAATTCTAAATTAGTCGCGTTGTGAAAATAATTCACATCGTTAAATCTGGGTATCAACGTGAACACTCAGAAGCGTGCCTAACCTAACTTCGACTATGTTTTGTTTTATGTCATTGTTATCAATTGTCATCCTGTATCACTTTCGGATTGGTCTGGTTACCGATCTAGGCAGGCACTGTTTCTAAGAATCGCAGCAACCGCGATGTGTGCGATGTCGACTTGCAATCAGACCATTTCTTTGGTGTTATCAAGTTATCAATTGTTCAATTGTTGCGTATGAATTGGAAATAGTAGAATAAACTCTTCAATGAAACATTTTATTAATAAAGTAAGTAGAGGTTTTAATTCAAATATTTAATAGGTATTGTCACATGAATTAAACTTTGTTTTTATAACTTAATAGTAATTGCATAAAAAACGGGGGATTGCTAATTTAAAGGGGAGGCACCAAAAAAAATAAATTAAAATACCTATAATTATTAGAACTGAAAAGGAATCAAATTTTGAGAAAACGAGACTATGTAATTACTTCCACATCGACCACATCCAGTAACGGAGATAGTAACGACAAAAAAATTTAAAAAAATTTTTATTGTTCAAATATGCTTAGAATGTCATGAAACGTCGAGATTTTAAGTTTGAGCTGTCTGTCTGTCTGTCGGTCTGTCTGTAACTTTTTTTATGCGCACGTTTACTCTGGAACCGTTTAAGATATTGACTTGAAATTTGGTACACATATGTACTTTAACGAGATCTGGAACTAGATTACCTATATTTTCGTTGGGGTAAATTTGAAGTAAATGGGTAAATCAAGCAGGTAAGAGTCCATAAAATTGGTATTTAGTAGGTATAAAGAGAAGGTAAGGTCTCAAAAAAATGTTTGGCATTAGCCACCCCCATTACCACCCCCACCCCATTATTAAAGGGTATGAAAAAAAATGTGATTTAGTGTGTGTACAAGAACCAGAAATCTCAAAATATTTTTTTACTTCATCCACCCCCACTACCACCTCCTATCACCGCCCCTACCCGACTACCGATGTGAGGTATCGTTTTATGGGTTTTTGGGGTAGAGGATTTCAAATATTATATTATTAAAGTTCCATAAACAATTATTTCTATATACAATTTTTTTTTCGTTGTGAGTGACTTGGATAGAGAATCTGGATGTGGAAGTAGTGATTCCTTGGGCAGCGGTTTTTTTTATATAAATTTTGATTATAACAACTTGAAACTGCGATTTGAACTTGAGAGAACATTTCAAAACAGTTTTCGTCGAATAACTCGAAAAGTATCACCAGTGCCGCTGCTAGGTAATGAGACGCCTTCGTGCGGGAGCACTTTTTGGCGCCCTTCTTTTGGTGGGCACCGCTCAGTCGAAACAAGGGGATCTGAACCTTGAGCTTGGGGGGGTATTTTTCGTCCCAAAATTTTTTTAATGAGCGGGGGGGGGGGAAATCCGAAAAAAAATTTTTTTCATCCCCAAATTTTTTTGATATCGGGGGGGAGGAATCCGAAAAAAAAATTTTTTCGTCCCAACTTTTTTAAAATTGGCTTTTCGGCACCCCATGGCCTAGTGCGCCTGCGTGCGGGGCACGAAATGCCCCCCCGTTAGACGCGGCCCTGAGTATCACATTTAGCGACAAAATGCTACAGATCAATGAGAAAACTTATAAACTAAAGATGAATTTTATTTTATTTCTGATTTCTGCCGAGTTAACAGTTTCAGAGACATGGAAGTTTAAAAATGGCATCCGGACGTTTATAAGACGAAGTAGGTATTTGGTTTATAAATTACACAGGCAGTACAGGCACACAAAAAAAAATATTTTCCAAAGGTGAAAGACACCAATTCTTATGATTTTTAGCCGCTGATTCCAAACATCACGTCAAAAAATATATGTTTCACTGGTCAATTTTTTTGCAAATTGACATAAATTCGGTTTTGAATAGCTATTAAATCTAATAGAACGACACGCGTTGACATGAAACTTCTAAACCGTTTAAAATGGCTCTAGTCACATACTCCCAATGTTCTATCGTACCAGGGAAATGACCTTTCCCCCCAAAAAACTACTAATACCCCTTGTTCTGATTTTTCCATAATACGCTGTGAGGGCTTGACAGATCGGGATTATTACAGGGAATATTGATAAGTCGAGTATCTTTTGACCAGGAGACGCCAAAATAACCCCCAAGGGGTTGGAAACACCCCCTCCCTGAATGACAAAACATTCCGAAAATACTACGAAAGGGCTGAAAAATGGTTTATTTCAGTTTTAGAAGACGAGTAACACGATAATTTAAATACTTTCCCCCACTCTTCTGTACTACCCTTAAATAAAAGAACTACTCCTTGTTCTCATTTTTCCGTACTACACTTGTGAGGGCTTGACAGATCGGGGTTATTATTAAATCTATTATACAAGAATTTAGATCAACATAAAAAATGTGTGGGGATTTTTTTAGATCTAAGCAAAGCCTTTGATCTAGTAAATCATGAAATTCTTATAGACAAACTAGAATGTTATGGTGTTAGAGGTAACGCTTTAGACTGGTTCAAGAGTTACTTAGATCATAGAAGACACTACGTATATGTTAATGATAGTAAGTCGGACAATCTCGAATCAATTATTGGTGTACCACAGGGTTCTATCCTTGGGCCACTACTTTACATAATATATGTAAATGATTTCAGGTTTAACAACTCTATAATGTATGCTGATGATACATCTTTGTTAATATGTGAACCAAAAATAGTGGAGGTAACTGGTAATGCAAATACCCAACTCCAAAACATACAACAGTGGTACAATAATAATGATTTAATACTAAACAGTAGAAAATCTAGCTTCATGAGATTTAACGTATCCAATAATAAACTAGATAATAGTTTGTTAATAAAAATCGATGGTAGATCTGTGGAACAAAGGAACAGTATAAAATTCTTAGGAATACATATATCTGATAACTGCTCTTGGAGTGTATATATAGAGGTTGTATGTAAAAGAATTGCGCCCGTTTGCTATTGTATAAATCAGTTGAGAAAAATTATTGATCAATCTATACTTCTGATTTACTATTATGCTCACTTTCACTCAGTGATTTCGTATAGTATTATTGCTTGGGGTAGTTCTAGGAAAGTGAGAGGATTTTTAAAATGCAGAAAAGGGCAATAAGACATATAGTAGGGGCGAATCAAAGAACACATTGTAAACCTATCTTTGCTGAGTTGGCAATATTGACATTACCTTGTATCTACTTACTACGGTTATTAATATATGCAAAATCTGAAATTAACCAGCTGAGTCATTTAAATAAAAATCATGATTATAACACTCGAAATAACTTAATGCTAGAAATTCCTCAACATAATTTACATCTCCTTGAAAAAAGCCCTAAATATGTTGCTATTAAAGTTTACAATAAATTACCTAATAATACAAAAGCTTAAATGAAAGAATCTTTAAACAAAATATCAAAAAATTATTATTGAATAAGTGTTACTACTCAACTGATGAATATTTCAGTTTTAACGAGCTTTAAATTTGTAGTTTTTTTTGGCTCTTTTATATTTTCTATGTTATGTTTTGTGTTATCTTCTTGTATGTATATATAATACTTGATGCCCCCATACCTTAAGGACAGTTTTACTTGTTGTAATGTAGACATATATTTTTCCCCCTTTTTTTATACATTTTTAATGTTTTAAATGGCATGTAATTGTACACTGACATACCATATATACATTTTTTGTATCTGAAATGGTGAATAAAGATGATGATTACAGGGAATATTGATAAAACTAACATATTTTCTCAAGGAGACGCCGAGATTATTACAAGGAATATCGATAAATCGAGTATCTTTTGATCATGAGATGCCAAAACAACTCACGGAGGTTGAAACCACCCCCTCCCTGAATGACAGAACATTCCGAAAATACTGTAAAAGGGCTGAAGAATGGTCTTCAGTCTCTAGTTTTCGAGAGCGAGGAACACGATGGTTGCAGTGCTATTTCCCCCACCCTTCTGGAACTACCCCTAAATGGGGAAAAACTGACCTGAATTTCCCGTACTATGCTTGTGAGGGCTTGTCAGATCGAGGTTATTACAGAATATATTGATGAGGGCTGAAGAATGGTTTCCTCCCGTTATCGAGGGCGAGGAAGTATTGCAACCATCGTGTTCCTCGCCCTCGAAAATGAGGGGAAACCATTCTTCAGCCCTTTCGCAGTATTTTCGTAATGTTTTGTCATTCAGGGAGGGGGTGGTTCCAACCACCGGGAGTTGTTTTGGCGTCTTCTGGTGAAAAGATACTCGATTTATCAATATTCCCTGTAATAATCCCTCACCAGCGTATTATGGAAAAATTAGAACAAGGGGTAGTAGTAGTTTCTTTTTTGGGAGAAAAAGTACACCACTAGTTTATGCCTTATTTATTCTCTGATGTTATAGACTGTTGAATCCGGTATGTGGTTCTCGAAATATACGACTTCTAAAGAGGGAATTGGAAGCGCGGTGCGACCAACATGTGACGTCAGAGGATAGCAAACGAAACAGTGGTGCAACATATCAAAGCTCGTGCATTCCGCTTGAGATCGTCGAGTCTTTCTCTGTGCGACTAGCTTGTTCGTATCAAGTGATGTCACGGTCGAGATTCGACAATGCGGGTGCGGTCCATGTTTACAATTTTTTTTGGACGATTTACAGGTCTCACAAAATTCTAGTTTTTTGCACAGGGTCTTAGAATTTTAAGATCTTTCCGATAATCAAATAAAAAAAAGTGCTAAATGAGCCCATTGCCTAGATATGTGCCATTAAAACCACGTTTGAAAAAAATATACCAATACACTCAAAGAGAATGATAGGTACATTCAACCAAAAAGAGCATATGAAATCGCGCCTATCTAGTTAAATCAATCAGAAAAGAATAGTCATACAACTTTATGTGTTTTCGTAAACAAATAGTAGTTTAATAATCATATCTTCTTGTAACAAATTAAATAGTACAATGACATTTTTTTATATTCACTAACCATTTTCAATTTGGTCTACAATTAAATAGTACAACGACTTTGTTTTTTGTTCACCAACTAATTTTTAGGTTGATCTACACTTGTATGATGAAGTTTTTTTTGGTTAGCCAAAATCTCAGTATTGAGACATCAAACCACCCAAACCAAAGATTAAAGATCGTTTATAAGATCCATCCAAATATATTTTGGATGGATCTTATAAACGATCTTTAATCCCTGAGAGAATTTGAACATTGCAATCATGTTATTAATTTTCTATAAATTCATAAGAGTAAAAGATAATGCATGATTGATTATTGTCAGTGATTTGTATGTGGCGTCATCTGGGAATAATTTCTGTAATAGACAACGTGGTAAGCAAGCAAATTTTATGGTAATTCTTTTAGAATTTCTAGACGACAATAATATTGGTTTGTCTACCAAGTACAATAATACAGCGAACTAATACTAGGTTAGAATTACAATTCGATAATAGTTAAAAATAAAATATACTATTATCTAGTTTAATTTGACAGAATTCAACAAAATAATAGTCAGACGAACAAAATAATAGTCTTATTCATCTATTTTTTAAGTTAGGTAATGTTTGTTTTGTTGTACGACAACTTTTTATTAATTAAAATAACAATCACCTCTTGTTTAAAAATACCATCAATATAGTTTGGTTTAACAAAATTAACGATATTGTTGGTTAACCATTTTTTTAGTTTAACACTAGCGCATTTGTCAAATTTTAAAAATTCGCGAATGTCCTAAAATGTGTTGATAAGATACAATTTTTCCTTGAAGACATTACAATGGGGCCACAGAAGTGAGAAATGTTAAAAATAAATTAAACGTACGAGTAGTGCTTAAAGCAAGTGCTTTAAATGAGCAAAAAAATTGAGCATCTAGGTAATGCTACATTTTAACGAAAAATTATATTTGAGATTATTTTTTTTAAATTACTAGCTAATTTTTACGAGCTTTATCAAGCATTTACACGGCTTTGAACTTATATTTATAGCCTACGTAAGGGCTACTAGAATGGTGGATCAATATAAAATCTAAAAATGTTTAAAGAACCTTCTTTAATGTGGGAAATAATCCTCTTCCAATGTAATTAGAAGTCTGTAACAAAAAAAATATTGAAACCGAGTTGAATTTAATGCTGAGAGAATATTGGGCGAAGCGTGCGCGCGAAATTTAAAGCTCATCTCGCGACTGCTACAACATTTTTGTCATCCTTCACCCCATTTGCAGTCATCATCACGCCTTAACGCATTTGGTCCAATCTGTATATTACTATGCCTATGGTTTTAAATCCTTCCAGGCTCTCATAGAACAGGGGCCCTTTCCATCTACACCACTGCATTCAATATCAAAACTAAATTATTTGCCAATAAGTGGGCAAAGCTTTTGAAAGTACACTTCTACGGTTCTTATAAGAGCAACGCTGACGGGAATTTGTATTTATCCGTTATGATATGAATAGATTTTGCCAGGTTATTAAATTCTAGGACTCCAACCAGTCAGTCTACCTTTTTCCATACTGAAATAATTCGCCCGCCACGCTTTTTAGTGTTGACGCTGGAGGCTGCCACTTGCTTCATCTCGCCCTCTCAATGAAAAAAAAATGGCATCATTAACAGTGTATCACTGTAGTGCAGTTGAATTGTATTTTTTCGGCGACATTTCACCTGAAATTCTATTGTTGATTCTTATGTATTATGACCTCCTGATTACGAAAAAAATATTTGTGCCTAATAATTCCGTGTGCGTCTAAAGTTATATGCACTTTTTGACGCGTTTTTACGGATTTTCAACCTATGTGCTTAACCCATTACCTCCCACGAATATTTTTTTATTCTTACGAGTTTTTTGCTTTAGTTGGCCACTACTATGCACACTTATATTAGAAAAATTATCACAAAAAATTTTTTTTGCAAGTTTTTGAAAAAAAATTAACTAAAATGGGTACAATGGGAGAATGTACAAGAAAATAATGCGAAATTTTAAAAGTCATAAAAAGTTTTTATTTGCTTTAGAAATGCATTACAGATGAATATTATTTAGTTCTTTGAATGAAATACTATGAAACAATCATAGTACAGTCACTGAAGGTTTTCACCTCCGATTTCGTTGAACCTCCATCGATTTTCATGAAAATTTGTGAGTAGTTAGACGATACCTTAAGAAACAAAAGTGACATAGTGCCAACTTGCGCTTTTACCCTGGGGGTGGATGCCACCCCTTCTCGGGGGTGGAAATTATTTTATGAAAAATAACCCCAGGAATCGATAGAGGGACCAATTCTAAGCAAAATTTGTTATATAAAGTTATTAAAATAAATCAATACTTTTTGAGTTATTAAAGATCAAAGATTTTGATTTTTCGTGAAAAAAATGCATGTTTTAAAGCGGTTTTTCATAAATAACTCAAAAACTATAAGTTTTTACAAAAAAGTTGTCATTACCAAAATTGAAGCTAATAAAAAAACGAATAAATTCCTTCCTTAAAAAATCTTTTAATATTAATTCAAAGTGAGCTATAGGTAATTGAATGTATATTTTTTTTCGGCGAGTACTCAAATCTAAGTATTCAAGCTTAAATAACGGGAAAACGATGCATTTTATAAAATATACTTACTGAACACTTTTCAAAGTACTCAGAAATACCTATCAAATGAGCTGTAGAAGAAGTTGATAGCATCAAAATTAAGCAAGTTATGATGAAAATAAGAGGACCCTTTCGAATTTTTTAGGAAAAAGTGAAAAATAAAACCTACGCCATTCCCACAAAAATTAAAATTTATAGCAATCCCTATAAGACTTTCTTTATTTTAGCATAAGTAATGACTTTAAAAATTTTGACCGGTTTAGAATGCATATTTTTGAAAAAAAATATGATTTAAAAAAATCAGAATTTTTCAAATTTTCGTAAATTTCATTTTCTTTTGATAATAACTTCAAAAATACTCGATATATGTAAAAAATAATAGAGAACGAAATTTGAGTTTTTTTTTTAACAAAGATTTTAGTTTTTTTTTAATTTTTGTAGGATAAAAAATAACCGAGATAGAAACGTTTAAAGCCTAAATTTTACTGCGAGAACCATGTAACCGGGGCCCTATAACCTTTTATCTTTTAAAAAATAGGAAAAAAGACAGATAGTAAAAAGTAGACGTGTCGATAGGTACATGCTCACAAAATATACATGTGTGAGTGTGTGTATGTTTCTTTTGAAGATAGAAAAAGTGAAAGGAATTCTGAACATCTGCTCGAAAACATAGTGGGGCTTTCCAGTATGCTGTGTCTACTGAATATTATTTAAATAAAAAATGAATAAACTTTTCATATATTTTAATATTTATTCTAATACATTTTCCTCTTAATTAATAAATTAATTTTTATAAGTCACATAAGCACTGAAAAAATTGTTTCCAATGTTAAATTATGCTTTTTCATCAATTTGTGCACGAAGGGTAGTTTGGGGAACGTGGAAAGAATAATATTAATAGTTTGAAATATATTAATAAAGTTTATCAAAAGTAATAAAAAAAAATCTAAATAATTAAAGCTATTAAAGCTGATAAAAAAAATTCCATTATTTTTATGACAAGTGGTAGTTTTTAAGGGTGGAAAATTTCGCAATAAATAAATAATTACTTGAATACTCAGTAAATGAGATTTCAATTCAGTAATGTATTATTCAAATGATTAAAGTTTCTTGAAACCAATTTTTTCAATGATTCTGCATTAAGGGGGTGGTTTTTAAGGGTTGAAATTTCACAGACAACCAAAAATTATATCATAAACATTAAACAAACCGTTTGTGTAATGTTAATATGCGATTTCATATTTCAGAAATACAAAAAATGATTTTTTCATGATTTTTGATTTAAGGGATGGTTGCTAAAAGGGTTGAAAAATTAATTAAAATTATAAATCATGCATAGAAGTGTTGAAAAATATTTATTTTATCTAATTAAACGAGATTACTTACGCTAGAATGCTTAAATCTGCATTTTTTTCCCATTTTTAACAAAATGGGTGGATTTCACCCCTAAAATGCAAAAAGCGCAAGTCGAGCATATGTCACTTTTGAAGTTGAGGGTAAAATATACTCAATTCCAAATTTTCATGCAAATCGATGGAGGTTCACCGAAATCGGAGGTAATAGTTGATTTTTACCTTCATTCACTGTACTATCACGCGCAATACATAAAGTGACAACGTTAAACTTTAGACTACTCCATCTTGCTCGTAGGTGACATTGACGGCACCTTAGTTGTTTTTCGATTTTTTTAGAAAAATGAAAAAATGTAGCAGTAGCCAGTTGAACTACAAAGCATCCAATCCTTGAAACCAAATCTTACCGGTTTCCCATTTATAAATTGTTTGCCGGAGTGGTGTCCAAAGTATTTGACCATAGCTTCGTCTATTGAAAGATTTGGGTGAAGAATTCCCTACTAACGAAAATTTGTATTTAGCAAGTTCATCAATGGGCGTAGCTTATACATTTTATCAGACATCAAGTTTAGTATTGTCAGCAAAGTGTATGTACCTCTTGATTTCTTGAAACTTATTTCGAGACATACCCGAGACATACCCGGGAGCTACGAAAGGTACAGAAATATTTACGTCACCAATACGGGGTAATTAGGTATCTGGGGTATCGGGGACGGGGTATCCAGAAAGCAATAATGGTTATTTTTATAATGCATAAAGGTTTGATTGCTCAACAATCAATTTTATAACCTCATCGTCAAACAATCTTTCAAAAGATTGAACTGGATTATCATTCTTCACATCTTCTATCACTTTCCTTAGTCTTTCTTCGTAGCCCATAGTTTTATCCTTCGTATAATATCTTCATAATTCTTTGTCAACTTAGGCTTCTCCTTTTTATTATTACTTTTTGAACTTCTAATTTTCTTGGTAAACGATAACGGCACGTCGTCATCGCTATCATAGTAACTTTCTACATGCTCCCTATTTCTAGCAGCTACTTCAGATAAGGAAATTTCGTCGTCTAAGGAATAGTGAAGTTCCTAATTCTTCAGGAATATCGCGGGGAAAGTTGAAAATACCCATATAGTTATCGTCAAATTCTTCCTCATCTGTCTGCATATCTACTTCAGGCGGGATAATAACTATTTCTGGCTCGTGCTTTGCAGAAGAAACTTCTTCCATTGCTTCTACCAATGTTTTGAAACGTTGGCCGTAAAAACTTTTTGAAGCGATTGGTTTGAATTCAGAATCCATGTCGAAGCAACTTATGATATTCCGAATTTACTTATACATATGTTCCCATTGTACCCAATGCCATTTTTTTTAGAAATAATGCAAAATAGTGTATCCCGATATTATAAACAACTAAAATACATACCTCAAAACCTAATTTACCACCTCAAATGGAATATTTTAACTTTCGCGTTATAAAAACTAATTTTTGAAAGCACAGGATTGTTTACTCAATCTCTTAAGTTGTTATTTACTACAAATACCCCATCCATAAAAAAACCTTGAAAGTACGTGTTTCCTACATATTGCAGAGTCCTACAAAGACATTATTTTGTAGAAATATTTTAAAAGAAGTCACTGGGAGGCAAAAATTCACGGTGTACTCAAATAAGTACGGTGATGGGAGGTAATAGGTATATCTTGTAATCTTGTACTAGTAATCGGATGGGAATTTTAAAAATACTGGCTTATTTGAAATAAAATTTTTAAAAAATATGGACCTGTCCAATATATATTAGTCAATCCGCCATCTTGGAAAAAAAATAGAAAACACCAAGAATAGACGAAAAAATCTTTTCTATAAGGAGTAATTCCACCAAAGTTGGCAAAAATAAAACACATTTATGGTCAAATATAATGCACCAATCCCGGACACCGTATGTCAAATATGGTGGACGAAATAAAATTTTGTTTTTAATTCTTTTTTTTTGTTCGATTGTATGTTATTTTATGTAGTTTTAGGGGTTAGAGTTCATTTTTTTAATTGCCAAAAAAGTGCAATAACCTCTACGCCTGGCGTAGAGGTTATTTTCCAGTAAAATACTGGTTAATTGTATTATTTTGTAGATTTCAGACATTGTTTAGAAGAATACATGTGGCAGAGCATCCCAATAAGAATAGAGAAAAATAATAACACATCAAGCACACAAAAGAAAAAAAAAAGTCGAAACCCAGAGGGTATGAATTAAGCAAAAGTTGAAATGAATTTTGGGACGCTGAAACCGAATATGACAATAAAACAAGCTAAAAACGTACTCTTCGCCGGTTTACTAAACTTTTTATATCATTGTTACACATTCTATAAGATACTCTTCGCAGTTTTTTGTAAATAATGTTAGTTTTAAACATTTTTAATTTTATAGTACGAACTTAGTTGGTGAAAGACTCAGTGTAAAATAAAGTAAAAATAAAAAAAACCATACCATACCCCATGTGGGTTTCGAACCTGGGACCCTTGGATTCCGAGTCAAAAGCGTAAGAACGACCTAACACGTAAAAAAATGTAAAAAATGTAAGTTTTTACAAAAACAAAAATTAAAAAAAAAATAATTAATAACATTTTTATTTACTGATCGATTTTGTTCAAAAACAATAGCCCCTAGCTGACACTAACTTAGTGTCAAAATTTCAGTACAATCTGATTTTTCTTTCTTAAGTTATCGTGCTTACAAGAAACGTGACAGACGGACGGACAGACGGACATTTTGAAAGTTGTTCAGAATTCGTTCACTAACACAATGATGTGAAAATTTTTTCTCTACGAGCGATATTTACGATTTTAGAAATGTGCCGATCAAATAAAATATACTCTTCGTTTTTGCGAAGAGTATAATAAAGGTTTTAATTAGGTATCCAATTTTCCCCTAACACTTCCACTTGTTCAAAAAATTTGAAAATCAGTTTTTTTTGATGTGCTGAAACCGAATATGATGATTAAAACTGATTTGAACTACCCACTCACCCCCAGTCACCCCCTAGCACCCCTACAAGCCCCAGGAGGAATTGAAATTCAACTTGTTCTAAACATTTAAAAAGTATGTTTATTTTTAAGTTTTTTGTTGCTCTGAAACCAAATATGATGATAAAAAATGTAAGGGGATGCTAGGGGGTGACTGGGTTGTGATCGTCATATTCGGTTTCACCGCACCAAAATACTTAAGAATATACATACATTTTCCATTTTCATAAGAAGTAAAATTTTAACCACCACGGGGGTTGTAAGGGGGTGCTAGGGTGCTAGGGGGTGATTGGGTGGTTGAAATCAGTTTTTATCACCATATTCGGTTTCAGCGCACAAAAAAACCTGAAAAAAACGTACTTTTTAAATGTTTAAAACAAGTGGAATTTCAATCCCCCAGGAGAGGGTAAGGGGTGCTAGGGGTGCTTTTATTTTCATATTCGGTTTCAACGTCCCAAAATACATGGGAGTAGGGGGTATAATGGGATGGGGGTAGGGGGTCTACACTCTGGGTTTCGACTTTTTTTTGTGTGTGCCTGTGTAATTGATTGGTTAAACAATTGGAAAATATTTGAAAATATATTGATGTTAAATGTAATTTGTTTAAATAAATGAAAATTGACTAAAAAATGTTGATAAATATTCCACTAGACCATTAGTAATAATGTTTGAAGAAAAAACGAGAATAAAGTGCCCTCAAGAATTTATATTTTTTTATTTAATTCTTTTGATACATTTCGAGGAACCGTGGAGGTGTGTTAGGGGCGACAAACCCATATGTATATACATCAAATTCTTCGTTGGATAGTCGTCTCCAAGTCTCATAAGTTTAACGCAAGATTTTCCATAAACCTGAACAATTATTCACAAATCCCAAAAAGTGATTTTTCCCCATGCAATTTAAATGAGAAACTTCAAGTCTCCTTAGGCACCATTTAATATCAAAATTTTGAAAAACCAAAAAATACGTAAGTTACTTTTTTCGAATTGGGGGGATTGAGACCCTCTATAAAAGAATAAGTCATTTTTGGACCACCCTCTATGTATTGTCCATTTTCGTAAACAATTTTGTATAAAAGTAAAAGAGTACCTTCATTTTTGGATGTACTATCAGTCACAGAAAACAATCTGGACCACCTTGTATAGTGAAAAAAGTAATGTGAGTCAGTCCACTCAGGCCCTGCGTCCAACCCTTATCCACACGTCCACGTGCTGCGAGCTCCCCAGAGCCGCGATCCGCTCCTGTAGCCTTTGCGCAATACCTGCGCCTCGGGTGAACGCCTAGCCGTGCCATAAAATAGGACACTGGTGCTATCTTGGTTGCCTGGCTAGAGCTGCATGGGCCCCCAAATTCTTTGCATAACTCCACATAAATAAGACAGTGCCTCCCCTAGTGTTCCGGCTTCAATCAAAATTAATTGAAAGGCGACCGGATTCGATTCGAAAATGGTCGCTGATGTTTTCATTGTGCATAGATCTAAGTGGGCCGTGTAGTGTTTTAATAATGAAAAGGTTTTAGTTTGTGGTAAGTTTATTTTTAGATTTTGTTGTTTTTCTACTGCACTACTATATTTACCCAAACATCAGGCTTTGATATAATCAATTCGCGGTCCGCGTAAAAATATTATTTTAAGATGAGCACATTTAAGTTGTCCTTTATAGTCAAGTGATAGGATTAATTTACATGTTTTTTTAAATATCTGATATATGTTAGGTATTTTATGCGAATATGATACGATATACGAAGCGACCTCACCGCAATATATTATAAACTTAAATAAATGAGGATAGGATAGCTTTATTGTAAGGATATGTACGAGGTTATAGGTTAATTTTCATTTTTATTGGATTAAGAACTACAAAGGCTTTGGTCGTTGCTCTATTGCTTACCTACACAATGCAAATATGCCTGTAATGTTTACACCGTTCTGAAAATATTTGAATGTATGTACAGAGTGTGCGAAATGGACACACCGAGAGGTTTATACAGAGTGCGCCTGAAATTTACGGCCAAAGATTTCTAGTTATCAAATAAGTAGGATACAAAATAATATTTTTATGAGTGGTTGATGGTCTGTGCTTTAATGCTGGTAAGGATTGGCGGGGTATATACCAGGAAGGTTGTTAGGAAAATAACTTTTTAAATAGTCGACGTTTACAATTACAACAAAACTCCTCAACATATGAGTAACCCAGTCTATGTAGACTAGTCTATGTAGGCTATTATTACGGGCAGTGACCAAATATTTTTTTCTGGTTTTTATTGACTTATTACTTCCACATCTAGCAGAGCTGGGTAATTCCTTTTGAAAAAGTAATTAGCAATTACAATTCCTTTTTTTTTGTGTAATTGTAATTGTATTTAAGTAATTGTAATTAAATGAATATAATTCCTTTTTTAAAGACGTTCTTACGTACTTTGTAATTGTAATTAGTTCCTTTTTGAAAAAAGTAATTTGTAATTGTAATTAATTCCTTTTTAAAAAAGTAATTTGTAATTGTAGGCACGGATTTAGAAAATTCTTGAGGAGGGAGCGCACATTTAAACTAAATATATAGCATTTTGAACTTTTTATTAAAAAAACCTAAATCTACAAACCTTGGCCTTATAAATTACTGGATCAGAGGGGGGCGCGCGCCCCCTGGGTCCCCCCTATAAATATGCGCCCGGTAATTGTAATTATATTTCAATTACAAATAATTACCCAGCTCTGACATCTAGTAAGTAACGACAAAGAATTTTTTTAAAGGACCCCGCTCAGATCTTATGGGAAGTAGCCCCCACTACCACCCACCCCACTACCGATGTGGGATATCGTTTTGTGGGTTTTTGGGGTAGACGATTTCAAATATTATATTATAGTACAGTACCTAGAGGTAAAAAATATGCAAAACTTTGGAATAATGTCATATTGAACGGATTTCGTTCATTTTTGGCAGTATAATAGTAAATGCTTTACAGAAAAGTTTCTATATTGTGCGGGGGCTTGCTAATTTATAGGGGGTGGATGCCACCCCCTCTCAAGGGGTGGCACTTAAAAAATATATATATTTATTGGAGCTGAAGTAGAATCAAATTTTAAGAAGAAAAGGTTCTATGTAATTTTTCACATAAATTGATAGTTTTTAAGTTATAACGACTTCAAAATTGCGATTTTAGCTTAAAAAAAAAGGTATTTCCAAACGGCTTTCGTCAAGTATCTCGAAAAGTATTACTTTATCGAAAAAATGTTACAGACCAATTACAGAAAGTACAAACTGGAAATTAATTATATTTTTTGTTTATTGATGTAGGATTAATAATTTCGGAGATATTTAAGTTTACATTTGACATCCAAATGTTCATAGGATAATTATTTAGAGTGAGAGTTAAATATCTCAGAAACTGTGACACCTACGTCAAGGATGCTAATAGGTGCAATAATAGGTTATTAATTAAGCTTTCAACTGTTTTTTTATTTGTTTCTATAGCATAAAAAATAAAGAAGTTATGACCGAAGCAATGTGCGTCTACACATTTTTTTAATAATAGCGTCGCCATTTTGTTACTGTAATTAGCCAGTAATTGAAAAAAAGAAATTTCAAACACTGTTTCTCATTAATATATAGCATGACGTAGATGCTCAAATTTTTTGGTTTGTATACAGCACTTGCTTTAGAAAAAAATACAGTTTAAACTATAAAGGTATTTTCGATAAAACGTAATTTTTTTTTTTTTCATTTTCCAAATATCTCAATAAATATTAGTTTTATTGAAAAATGGGTAGAGACCAAAAATAAAGCTTATAAACTGATAATGAATTTCGCTTGTTTATTTATTTACATAGATTTAATAGTTTCGGAGATATGAAAGTTTACAAATGGCGACCGAACGTTTAAGACGAAAAATGCAGTTTAATTGTTAAATATCTCAGAAATTGTGACACCTACGTCACGCATGCTAAGAGGTGAAATTAAAGACAATTAATTGCGCTTTCAAATTATTTTTTACTCGTTCCTGTAGCATAAGAAATAAAGAAGTTATGACGGAAAAATGTGCGTATTTATAATTTTTATGTAAACAGGTCGCCATTTTGTTACTCTAATTAGCCAGTAATTTAAAAAAATTATCTCAAATACAGTTTTTCGTTAAGATGTAGCATTACCTAGATGCTCAAATTTTTTTGCTCCTTTAAAGCACTTGCTTTAGAAAAAAATGGATTTTAAACTTTAACGGTAATTTCGAAACACTTGGATACCAAATATAAACTTAAATATCTCCGAAATTATTAATCCTACATCAATAAACAAAAAATATAATTAATTCCCAGTTTGTACTTTCTGTAATTGGTCTGTAACATTTTTTCGATAAAATAATACTTTTCGAGATACTTGACGAAAGCCGTTTGGAAATACCTTTTTTTTAAGCTAAAATCGCAATTTTGAAGTCGTTGTAACTTAAAAACTATCAATTTATGTGAAAAATTGCATAGAACATTTTCTTCTTAAAATTTGATTCTGTTTCAGCTCCAATATATGTATATTTTTTAAGTGCCACCCCCTGATAGGGGGTGGCATCCACCCCCTATAAATTAGCAGGCCTCCGCACAATATAGAAACTTTTATATGTGAAGCATTTACTATTATTCTGCCAAAAATGAACGAAATCCGTTCAATATGAAATTATTCCGAAGTTAAAACCTCTAGTTACTGTACTATTATTAAAGTTCCATAAACAATTATTTCCACATACAACATTTTTTCGTTGTGAGAGACTTGGGTAGCAAATCTGGATGTGGAAGTAGTGATTATATACAGTGTGTCCACATTTCACGGTAACACCTTCGTAGCTCAGTTATTAATCATCCAATTTCAATCAAGTTTAGACCGGTATCAAAGACCTTTATTATATCTTTTTTGAGTAAAACAAAATTTATTTCAGTCATTGACGCGCATTTTTATTAAGAAAAAAAGGGTCGATTTTTCGGCATTTTTTTGTTGAAAAACTAATGCAATATTATTGATCAGCATGCTGTAGAACCACGATATCCAGAATTTAACAACATTTTGATTTTTGGTTTTCGAATTACGGTCCCCTTAAAATTACCTATTTTAAACATTAAATAATCAATAAATTGGTAACGAAATTTTTTTCGAAAAAAAATCATTCTTCATTTTCTCTTTAAATTAATTTTTTCTACTATCCCATATCATCAAAACTTTCAAATTTTGAAGGCCAAGAATTTTCACTGAAAATTTTTGAGTCATCAGACCTGTAAATTATTCGGGCATTAAGGATTACCGAATTTGAAAGTATCGATAATATGGGGTGGAAGAAAAATGAATTTAAAGAGAAAATAAAGAATGACTTTCTTGCGAAAAAAGATTCGTTACCAATTTATTGATTATTTAGTGTTTAAAATAGGCAATTTTAAGTGGGCCATAATTCGAAAACCAAAAATCAAAATGTTGTTAAATTTTGAATATGGGGGTTCTGCAGCATGCTGATCAATAATATTGCATTTTCAATAAAAAAAATGCCTAATATGATTTCTCGAAAAATCGACCCTTTTTTTCTTAATAAAAATGCACGCCAATGACTGAAATAAGTTTTGTTTTACTTAAAAAAGGTATAATAAAGGTCTTTGATACCCATCTAAACTTGGTTAAAATTGGGTGACTAATAACTGAGCTACGAAGGTGTTACCGTGAAAAGTGGACACACTGTATATCGTAAATAAAGACGCATATTTATTATACCATAACCATTTTTATTGGAACGCATATTTTACGTATATTATAGGTGCTAATATTAGCTGGGACGATTTACAACTTATCACCATGTCAATTCTTAATCTACGTTTCTTTGCGAAGATAATTATTGTACCAGTTTCATACCTGTATCATTAAAGATCCCGCTGGACAAGTTTTTAAAAGATTTGCTTACGTACTATAATAATTATAGTCCAGTCGAATTGTAATTTGACAGGGCGAAAATAGATAACCACGATTTTATTATTTTAAGTTGATGGGTTGGTCATCCAAAACAAGCCCTTATAGCGTGCCTAAACTTGGAAAATTGGTTTTTCGCGTTTATATAGAAGGCTAATAATCTGAGAGGAAAGTTCAAATGGGAAAGTTATAGGTATTAAAAAAATCTATAAAATGTGCCCCCGAACGTTAAGATAGTTTTATTAGGTCAGGAGTAAATTTAAAAAAAAACGGAAATTTTGAAAAAAAAATAATTTCAGCAAAATTTTAGAAAAATGTTTGAAATTTTACTAAAGTATGTGCTATATAGGAGGGAACATCTGATCAAAATTTTAGATCGATATCTGCATTATTTTTTGATAGATTCAATTTTTTTTTAAAAAATGGTCTTCGAAAAATGGCTATAAGTAAGTACTTCACATTCTGTCAGATTTTGCTATGAGATGAAATATTCTATTCTTCGAGATTTGTTCAATGTTTACAAATTTTTTCTATATGGTCATTATTCAGAAAAAAGTGGTGAAAATTGAATTTGAAAGAAAAAAATGTTTTTTTCATAAAAAAATCCAATTAAAGTTAAATATCTTTTGAGTGGAATGCAGTGTCGAAATATCATGTCTACCATTTTGAAGTGCTATTTTTTTAGTTCACTTCAAAAAAAAAAACATTACTCTATGATAATTGGTTTTCGAAAAATATGAAAAAGTAGTGTGCGCGAGCGTACCTGTGCGCGGATTGGGCAGTCGGGCGACTATGTTTTAAAAAAAAAAAAGTTTGTACGTTTATACCGGGTGAGTCACGAATTGCGCTCGCCCCGATATCTCCTAAAATATTTGGAATAGAAAATTGAAATGTGGAGGGCTTATTACACGACTAAAATGCCATCTTTTCAATAAAAAATCAAGTTTGGTGCACATCCGGTTTGACCGGAAATGCTCACAACTTTCGATTTTTAAATGGAACACCCTATATATTTTTACATTTTTGGAATCTAGAGGAAATTTTGAATACAATACATCCATTTTGGTCACTTTTTGATAAACATTAAAAAGTTTATTAAAAAATATATTTCTGAATCCAGAGTGCTGTGGTGCCCAAAACATATTTTAGTTTGTGTGCTACGTTACTATAAAAATACAAAGAGCAATATGATTGCATTACTTAATTGTCTAGAGGCGTTTAAAATTTTCAAATGTGATTTTTACCCACTAACTCGGTTTTTTTAAACGGGAAGTTAATCGTTCACCAACAATTTTAAATACCTCATTTTCATACGAATCTAATGATACCAAAATTTTGAAAATCCGCTCAGAAATATTTGAGATTTCAGCCAAAATACAATGCAACCAAGCTTTCAGAAACATGCGGCTAACAGATAATAGATTAGTGGGCTTTGGAAACTAAAATGACACATTTCTGTGTAAATCTGGTAACCTAATAACATTGGAAACATCATAGTAGCCATTGAATGTAATAAAACAATATCAGCTGCCAGACAGACTCGTGTAGTTATAGGCAATCTTGAGCTATCAAACATTTAATAATTGTGAGCGCAAAGAACGTTACAAGTAAGTTTAGCATAGGTATGTTGAGGTAAACACAGTTACATCCACAAGGAAATTAGAAATGGAATGCGACATCAGTACGGTTTTCAGAGTTTTATTTAAATGAACATAAATAACGGGCCTATAAATAAACAAAAATCAATTCCGTTTGAACAATTAAACTTAAACTAGGTAACAAAATAATTAATATAATTATAGATATTGTTCAAAATGTTCACCATTTTTTTCTATACACAATTCGGCTCTGCGTACAGTTGCTTGAATGGCTCTACGCAATTCAGCCGGCGTTAGTTCATTAAGAGCCCGTACAACTTTATTTTGCAGCTCTTCACGGGTATTTGAAGAAGTTTGATAAACTTTATTTTTAAGAGTGCACCATACATAATAGTCGAGGGGTGTTAAGTCAGGTGACCTAGGACGCCACCTGATATGACCTTGATTTGCGATAAGGCGTTCACCATACAAGTTGTTTAAATATTCCATCACTCTTCTGGAATTATGTGGGGGAGCACCATCTTGTTGGAAAAACAGATTTTGTAAATAGGCAAGAGGAAGTAAGTCAAGAAATTCTGCTGTCTGGTTTTGTAAAAAGAATAAATATCGTTCGCCAGTAAGTGTTCCATAAAAAAATATGGGTCCAATTATTCGATCTCCAAGTACTCCAAGCCAACAGTTAAACCCAAATCTTTCCTGAATATTCCCCCGCCCTACCAACCTCGGATTTTCTTGAGCCCAGTACCTAGTATTATTTCTGTTAAACATACCTTGGTTCGTAAATCTACTTTCATCTGAATATAAAATATGAAAAGGAAAACCTGGGTTTTGTTGTACTGCATTTAAGAACCAGTTGCAATATACTAGCCTCCTGTCGTTATCATCTCCATAAAGATGTTGGTGTATTTGGTATTTATAAGACCGAAACTTATGTTTCTTTAAAATTCTGCAAACCGAAGACTGACTAATGTCGCATTCCGTTGCCAATTCCCTTGTTGATGTTGTTGGGTGTACCATCACAAATCCTAATACATCAATTTCTTTGTCCTCACTTACAATAAATGTTTGATGGTAATCTTGTTGATCGGGTTCGTTTCTTAATTTTTGTTCCACTCTGGCAAACAAGTGTCTGCTTGGAGCACGTCTGTTGGGATATCGTTGCTGATACAGTCCTGCAGCTGCAGTTGAATTTTTGTGACACTCTCCTTATATCAGTAACATATCGACCTTTTCATTTCTACTAAAATTATTCATTTTCTTTAATTTTTAATCAAAAAGATTTCCGCAACGCTTTATTTTTTATCTGTCTGGCAGCTGATATTGTTTTATTACATTCAATGGCTACTATGATGTTTCCAATGTTATTAGGTTACCAGATTTACACAGAAATGTGTCATTTTAGTTTCCAAAGCCCACTAATCTATTATCTATTAGCCGCATGTTTCTGAAAGCTTGGTTGCATTGTATTTTGGCAGAAATCTCAAATATTTCTGAGCGGATTTTCAAAATTTTGGTATCATTAGATTCGTATGAAAATGAGGTACTTAAAATTGTTGGTGAACGATTAACTTCCCATTTAAAAAAACCGAGTTAGTGGGTAAAAATCACATTTGAAAATTTTAAACGCCGTTAGACAATTAAGTAATGCAATCATATTGCTCTTTGTATTTTTATAGTAACGTAGCACACAAACTAAAATATGTTTTGGCCACCACAGCACTCTGGATTCAGAAATAGATTTTTTAATAAACTTTTTAATGTTTATCAAAAAGTGACCAAAATGGATGTATTGTATTCAAAATTTCCTCTAGATTCCAAAAATGTAAAAATATATAGGGTGTTCCATTTAAAAATCGAAAGTTGTGGGCATTTCCGGTCAAACCGGATGTGCACCAAACTTGATTTTTTATTGAAAAGATGGCATTTTAGTCGTGTAATAAGCCCTCCACATTTCAATTTTCTATTCCAAATATTTTAGGAGATATCGGGGCGAGCGCAATTCGTGACTCAGCCGGTATATCTTACATTTTTATATCTATAATTATTTTTAATACACTTTCAGAAGGTAAATAACACAATTCTGCAAAATGTAATTGAAATTTAATTTATTGTTTAACAATTAATGTTAAATATTTTATCGTTATACAATTTGTTAATTATTATACATGGCATTACTATTGTATTATTATTATTATTACATTTAAATGTAATGATTTCGTTGATCGTACATTATTCCTGTATCACAAGGATTTAGAAACCTTTATTTTTTGGAATTTTTACCATTTAAAGGTCTAAATTCCTTTGTTTGTACGTATATATCCCAAGTGGATTCGTGGAAATGAACACATCTACAGGGACACGTTTCTGTGTAGTATAGTGACACCTGCATACTAATACACACAAAGGTCTTTGATATGATGAAGTAGACCCAAATCCTTCAAAGGGGCACTATTTATACCTGGGTTCCTGCCGAATCATAAACTAGTTTGTCATGAGCCTTGGAGTAGTGAACAGTAGAATTTTTGCAGGACTAGCCAGGGGTGGATGGGGTCAGTCCAACCGGCTCTTTCAATTTTAGGGAAACGGCCCAATCAGGCACCCAACCAGAATCTCAAATTTGGGTGAGCCAGGGCAGAATTATTTTTTTTTTTTGTGGGCAGACGAAAATTTTGAATTTTTCGAGGTCAAACTCTAATTTTTCATTTTAATGTTGGAATAAGGGCTTGTGTTGGATGTCTTAAAACAATAAAATCGTGGTTATCGCCACATTTTAATACTATTGCTGACAATTCGACTGGATTATGATTGTCCAAAAATAACCGATCATTCTGTAATTTCAGTAAATGTATACAATAGTGTTAGCTCCAATGAAATCACAAACAAATTTAGAAAATTAAGCACGGAAAATTTAAATAAAATCAAATCTGGTCTTATAATGATTAATTTCAATTTAAACTCTATTGATGTCGATACTATATATCAGGAAATTTTTGAAAATTGTGAAACTGTAATTAATAGTGTTGCTCCTATAGAATCATATCAGTATAAATCTAAATTACCGTGGTTCGATTATGAGGTGCTTGATAAAATTAAAAACTGGGATAGAGCTTATAAGCAGTTCAAAATGTGTACTGACAATGAAAAACAAAACAAATAGCAAATTTTTAAAGTATATCTTTTAAAACAAAAAAAGAAACAGTATTATTTTGATAAAATAGACAGATTTAGAAACAATCCAAAAGAAACGTGGAAAACTCTTAAAAAGCTAGTCAATAATAATAATCAAGACATTCCAAAATGTGTAAATTTTGGAACTGGTGATGATCATAAAGTCGTCTGTGACAGTATGGAGATTGCGCATAATTTTAATGAGTATTTTGTTGAAAGTATTGGTAATATTGTTCAAAGTATTGATAGTACTGAAACTTGGTCTAATTTAAACAATAATTTATATTTAAAATTCGAAAACTTTGAAATGCTTTCCATGCAAGACTTGCGGAAACTTGTTAGCAGTCTAGATAACAAATTGTCTATACATGAAACATTAAATTGTAGAATAGTTAAACAAGTATTTGAAACTATTGGCCATATTATATTAAACTTAATAAATACATCTCTTAATACTGGCAAAATTCCAAGCGCTTTAAAAATTAGTACAGTTATCCCTATCCAGAAAGTAGGTAACACCACTAAGGCTGAAGAATTTCGTCCAATTAATACCTTACCACCAATAGAAAAGCTTATAGAATTAGCTGTAAATGAACAATTATTGCACCATGTTTCTGTGAATTCAATATTAATAAATAATCAATCTGGTTTTCGTAAAAATTATTCATGTGAAACAGCACTACAAATCACACTATGCAACATCAAAACTAGCTTAGATAACAATAAATATGTTATTACTGTATTTTTGGACTTAAAGCGAGCCTTTCGACCGAAAGATATTGTTATCTAAGTTAAAACAATATGGTATTGGTGGTAAAGTACTTGACTGGATTTATGACTATTTAAAAAATCGCAAACAACGCGTCCGCTTTTATGATAAAATATCAAATGAAATAAATAATGATGTAGGAATTCCACAGGGTAGTGTGTTAGGCCCCCTTCTGTTTTTATTATACATAAATGATATTGAACTATTTGTAGAATGTGAATTTATTAACCTCTTTGCTGACGACACCTTAATAGCTTGTAGCGATGTTAACCTGGACAGAGCAATCCAAAAAATGAATGCTATCTTAGTATCTGCGAATAGATATTTAAATCTCAATAAACTAAAATTAAATGAGGAAAAAACAAAGGCGTTGATATTTACTACAAAATATAAGTATAGTTTTCTTGATATTGATAACATAAATGTGAATATTAATGGTGAACAAATTAAAATTGTCTCTACAGTAAAATATCTGGGATTTCAACTTGATAACTTTTTGAATTTTGACCATCACTTTGATTATATTTACAAGAAAATTTCTAAAAAACTTTATTTCTTTAGTCGAATAGCACAACATTTATCAACTGAAACTAAAATCACTGTTTATAATACTATTATTCAGCCGCATTTTGATTATTGTGCATCAATATTATTCTTATTCAATCTTAATAAATTGAATATGCTGCAAAAACTGCAAAATCGTGGAATGAGAGTCATTTTAAAGGCAAGTCGCCTTACTCTAATTAATTTAATGTTGACATCTCTTAATTGGTTCTCAGTTGAAAATAGACTGTACTATTTTACCATGATTTTTGTATTTAAAATAGTAAATCATATGGCTCCAGAATATTTTCAGCATTTCATTACTTTCAATAAATATACATATAATACAAGAGGTACAAACAATATTCATATTGCAAGAACTAATTGCCGTAACTCTATGAATACATTATATTTTAAAGGTTTTCAAAAATTTAATGAGTTACCCGAATCTGTAAAAGATGCTACAACGTTAAATAGTTTCAAAATTAAGATAAAAGAATTTATTAGGAATAAATAGATTGTACTTAAAGTAAATTGAATAAGAATAGAAAATAATGTCTTAGTATTATGTAATTTGTAAATTACCATCTATTTAGGTTAAGGTATTTTAATATTTTAATGTTTTATTTTTAATTTTAATACGTATGTTTACTTTTGCAACGTATTTTTTGTAGTATAGGTTTTTTATCATATGTATATTAGGTCTCTTCCTAATTCAATAAAGTTCTTCTTCTTCTTCTATGTTTTAAAGAGAGAACTGAAACTTTTAAAACTTAACTCAGAGATTATATCGTCGTTGTAATCGGTTATTTCGTTCAGCATCTGTCACAAAACATCATATGATATCGCGCCCGATATAATGGTTCCATTTAATTCTCCCTCGAGGAGTCGACTCAAGATTCTTCAGTGTTGACCCAGTTTTATAGAGAAATAGTAATTTTTTAAAAATAAGGCGACCAAAATGAAACGACTTGTTTATTAATAGATACAGTGTATTTCTGTACCCACATAATTGCTTGTTTTTGTTTGATATATATATATACCTATAATGTTATAATTATCCTGTAAATAAACTAGAAATAATAGCGCTCCTGTAATTTCCTCATTAAAATTCTAGGTGCCGGGCTCATTATGTCATGGTTAACTATTCAATGACATTACATTTAATTTAGAAAACATTTCCACCCCTTTCTTTCAGTGGCTAAAGTTAAAAGTTAAAAACTGTTTATATACCAGGTCGACATTTGTAGTCGAAGAACATACAAAAACAGGCAGTTGATTCCCTTGTAAAAACATCTCACAAAACATTTTTGAGGTCGCGATTTTGATTTTCATTTGGGATCGCAAAATTGGTCTTTTTCATTTTGTTTACGAAAAATACTATTTTCGCATATTTCTTGTTCCCACCTCTAGATCTGTCACTTGTTGTCGTAAGAAATTGATTGATATTTTAGTATTGCTATATTCAAACCATTCGCTTTCCAACGGAGTATGCAAAAATAATATTTGTCCTGATATGACTAAATATACAGGGTGGGGCAATAGTGCGTCGGTTTTCGATATCCCGAGTTCTACAATAGCTAGAGATTAATAAATAAATAAAAGTAAACTAGATAAAAAAAGTCTCTTTCTAGACTTTATTCATTCCTATATTATTATTGACTATCTCCCAACCACTTGGATGTAATGATTTTTTTTGTTGACATAATGCAATCTGCAGATGCATATTGAAAAAATCACCAAAGTCACAATAATGGGTTTTAAGAAAAATATACAGTGTGTCCCAGGATAGATGTAATAAGAGGTGTAATGGACCAAACATTTTGGAATGGTATTTGGGGATTGAGTCCTTCTTGTTGTAAAACTAAAGTATACCAAAAATGACTTGATTTGGTGTTCTAAAGGGTGTTTTATAAGCAAAGTTGTAAAAATCACCTCTAATAAAGTACCTTTATTTTTCAAAATATGAAAAAATTCCACTAAGAAAAGTTATTTAGAATGCAATTTTATACCTCTATACCAAAGTTCAGGAATATAAAATTATTTTTTTGAAACTTCCCATTTTTTCAATAAATTAGTATTTTATTTTGAACCATTCAATTAAAACTGCATAGAAATTATTTTTTGTGAATGAATATTTAAGCTAAAAGTAGGCTATGAGAAAAGCAGTGGATACACATTTATCATTTATTATTGACATATCTGTCAAAGTAGTCAATATTATCCTTAATTTCTGTTTCAAATTAACGAACCAAGCATACAAAATTAAGTGAAAATGGTACTCACAGTGCGTGAAAAAATTTATATTGTGCAATACTACGGAATTGGCGGTGAAAACTCGCTAAGAGAAGTGGTAAGCCAATTTAATTTGAAATTTCCAAACACTGCTTTGTCACGTACTCAGGCTATGAGAATAATTAAAAAGTTTCTGGCTACTGGTAGTGTTCTTAACATGAAAAGAAAAATAAAAGCATATGATGAAGACAATGTTGGGGCTATTATAGCTCATGCCTCTGTTGTAGAAAATCCTAGGATGCCACTAAGAGAGAGATCAGCTCTTATTAATATTAGCAAATCTGAACTCCAAAGAATTTACAAGGCAAAGAAAATTAGGGCATATAAAGCAAATTATAAACATACGCTTGAAGAGGGAGGTGACGGCCGTAGGTTGGATTTTTGTTTGACCATTGCAGAAAAAATTATGGAAGAGAGATTTTTTCATTATTTCATAATTTTCTCAGATGAATCCACATTCACAACCAATGGTGTTGTTTCATCTCAGAATTGTCGGTTTTGGACTTCTGAAAATCCAAATTTTAGAATTAATTGTAGAAGACAATATTATAAAAAAGTGAATGTGTGGTGTGCCGTTTCTTATCACGTTGGCGTTATTGGACCTTATTTCATTGAGGGAAGGTTAAACCAGCACACTTATTTACAGCTTCTTGAAAGATTTTCTGAAGAACATTTAAATATTTTAGGTTCATTTTCAACATGATGGTTGCCCTGGCCACTCCACAGAAATGGTTAATCGGTGGTTGAATTTAAATTTTGGAGAAAATTGGATTGCCAGGAATGGACCAATCAAGTGGCCGGCGAGATCCCCAGACCTATCAACATTGGATTTCTTTTTATGGGGTCGCCTCAAACAGTTGGTTTACACTGAACCACTTCCTAACGATGTAGCAGTATTGAAGCAGAGAATTACAAAAGCTGTAAATTCCATACCGTTAGATCATATTCGAAACAGTTTTAAGGATTTCAGGCGAAGGATCGAAATGTGTGTGGATGTAGGTGGTAGCTACGTCGAATAATAAAAAAATTGTAAACATTGTTTTGTATTGGTCAATAATTAATTTGTTTGTGAATCTGTTATGTTTTTGAAATTTATTACTTGTTATAATTTTTAAACCTCATTAATCTTCTGTTAGTAATTGTTTCTTGTTTTACAATTAGTTCGATTAACATTATACCTTCTTACATCTCGTATATTCAATTTTACTTCCACGTCCAGTGGAAGTATAGTAACGACAAAAAAAAAATTTAAAATTTTTATTGTCCAAATAGGCTTAAAATGTCATGAAATGTCGAGATTTTAAGTTTGAGCGAAAAAAAAATTTCTGTCTGTCGGACTGTCTGTCTGTCTGTAACTTTTTTTTGTGCGCACGTTTACTCTGGAACCGTTTAAGATATTGACTTGAAATTTGGTACACGTATGTACTTTAACGAGATCTAGAACTAGATTATATTTTCATCTTGTTCCGTCGAAGGGTTGGGGTGTAAATTGGGGTAAATTTGGGGTAAATGGGTAAATCAAGCAGGTAAGAGTCCACGAAATTGGTATTTAGTATATACAAGAGAAGCCAAGGTCTCAAAAAAAAAAAATTGGCATTAGCCACCCCCATTACCACCCCCACCCCCTTATTAAAGGGGATGAAAAAAAATTGTGATTTAGTGTATGTACAGGAACCAGAAACCTCAAAATATTTTTTTACTTCATCCACCCCCCCTTTCACCACCCCCACCCCACTACCGATGTGGGGTATCGTTTTATGGGTTTTTGGGGTAGAAGATTTCAAATATTATATTATTAAAGTTCCATAAACAATTATTTTCACATACAAAGTTTTTTCGTTGTGAGTGACTTGGATAGAGAATCTGGATGTGGAAGTAGTGACTCCTTGGGCAGCGGTTTTTTATTTACCAATAGCCTACTTTTTGAGATGATTAACATTTGCTCCTACACAACTTTAAATATGAATTCAATTCTTCGCAAAAAATGGGAAGTTTCAAAAAAATAATTTTATATTCCTGAAATTTGGTATAGAGAGTGGTATAAAATTGCATTCTAAATAACTTTTCTTTCTTTTTCATATTTTGAAAAATAAAGGTACTTATTACTGGTGATTTTTACAACTTTGCTTATGAAACACCCTGTAGAACACCAAATCAAGTCATTTTTGGTATACTTTAGTTTTACAACAGCAGGACTCAATCCCCCCAAATACCATTCCAAAATTCCAAAAATTTTTGGTCCATTACACCTCTTGTTACATATATCCTGGGACACACTGTATATTAAGGCTGAATTTTTTTTTGGAATAGTTTATTTAATAAGAAAATTAAGTCTACCGAGCGTCTCATGTTGCTAAAGCCTCGGTAGACGTAACGGAATGCAACCGCATGACTGCGGCCCCTGCGCTTCGGACTATTGCAGTTCGCAGAGAAGTTTTGCATTTTCCGCCCCGGAATATTAATCTACAAAGTTGATTTTTTATCTACAAGCTGTTTATGCACTATCTAGATTAAAAATCACATTCTACCTCCGCTGAAAGGTGGCTAAACCTTTGGTAGACGTTGCCAAAATGGCAATACATACAGGTCTGTAGCTAGAAAATGCTTTAAGGGTGGGCAAACAATTTTTCAGAGGGGGCCCGTGAGTCAAAAATTCGTTTTTTCAATTTAAAAATAGCTACCTCCTTATTTTCTGCGGTCGCCGTAGGTCGGGCGAAAATTATTCCAGGACGGGCTACGCCCGTCCTGGCCCACCCCTAGCTACAGGCCTGAATACATAGTCAAATTATGACAATTATATTCTTCATTAATATTAACGAACAGACAGTTTTCTTATAATGTGTTAATAATCACTTTTATTATGATCTATGTTTCGGTAAGGGAAATTTATCTTTCAATTTATGTTTTTTTTATGTCATAGAAAATATATTCAACATATTAATAAATAATAAATTTACGACCCTGTGTAAATCTCATTGTAAGAAATGATTGTTTTTTATAACTTATTCAAAAAATTAATTAATTAAAAATTTATTATTATTTACCAATGTTACTCTCAATTAAATACTAAAATTATTCCGAAATCAGCTACGAGAGTGAATATGGAGATTCAGATATGAGTAGCAAAGTATTCGACAGTTAAATTGATTATAAAAATATTATGTTTGGCCTAATTCAATTATTAATTTATATGTTATGTTATTAATTTATATAAAAAATATCACATGAAACTATAATAATATATCGATAATGGGTGCAAGTAAAAAAAGTTAGTTTCGATTCACTGAAAATAAGCTTACTTTATCTCTCACATTTCTATCCATAACGTTTCTATACCATCTGAAATTTGAACGTTTAACTTTTTTTATGCCCTGTAATTTCAGCAACGTTTATCAAAGATTTAGCCACTTTTCAGCAGAGGTAGAATGTGATGAATGTGATTTTTAATCGAAATAGTGCATAAACTGCATGTAGACAAAAATCAGCTTTGTAGATCAATATTCCGCGGCAAAAAATGCAAAACTTCTCCGCGAACTGCAATGGCCCAGAGCGCAGCGGCCGCGGTCACGCGCTTGCATTCCATTGCGTCTACCGAGGTTTTAGCAACATGAGACGATCGGTAGACTTATTTCTTGCATGTCTTATTCAATAAACTATTACAGAAAAAAATGTCAGCCTTGTAGATATAAGTAAAAAATGTTCGCTTTTTCCACATTTTGCGTGGGTGGTAGACCTGACATGGCAACGCTTCCTACACGGTAGAATATTATTTTCCGGTATGTTTTTATGTCATCTGTGAGTATGTAAAATTTCAATCTTGTAGATATAATACATTTATGCAACTTTTTGCAACAAGTTGTTTAATTTTTTACTCATTTTTGCAACACATAGATTGGTAGAATTGCACCTTCATCATAGATACTATCTAAACTTTCTTGGAAAAAGAAATCTAACTTTATAGAAATGATTTCACAAAGAATGTCGCTACCTCCCTGGCTATTACATAGGCCACTTTTATTTTGCATATTTCGAGGTCTCGCTCTCTCACTATTAAATTTATTTAGAAAACATTTCCACCCCTTTCCTTCAGCAGCTAAAGTTAAAGGTTAAAAACTCTATATATACCAGCTCGACATTTAGTTTGATATACCTGTCGTAAATGTAAATATAGGACGAGGTATCGATTGGTGATTTGAACCCTATAAAACTTTTTAATGGTTTCTAAAAAAGCAGCAATTTAAATGGCAAAGGAAACTCCTTTCAGTGAGGCTAGAGCAGTAAATGAACAGTTTTAAAAATCGATGTGATCCTTGATTATTAATTTTTGCTTTGCTCGAAGCCTCGGGGCGTTAGAAAATAAATGAACAGAATGCATTTAGTAATAGGAAATATAATTACACTAAGCTATGAATTTCACAAGCACCAAGACAATGAACAATACACTAGACGCGGCTGCCGGCAATAAAGTTGGCATCATCAGAAATCCATACAGAGAAGGGAAATCATACAAAATCAGCAGTTGCCGAACAGAAGAAACCGGCCATTTGATAAAATTCGACAAAGAAATTAACCAACTGCAAGAATTATTAACCAAGAAGATACAGAGAAGCCATTGAAATAAATAAACATCCGAATAACTATAATCGTGACACCGGACTACAGTTACCAATAACGCAGCAGAGCTGACTTCGCTTCAGAAGAAGACCACGACAAGATGGTCGAAACGTCAAGCACTCAACAATGTCAACGCGGAAGAATACCCGGAAACCAGCAGCCAGCTTCCCATCTTTATATACAATGTGGCCCACTTTTCACGGTAACACCTTCGTAGATCAGTTATTAGTCATCCAAATTCAACCAAGTTTGGATCGGTGTGAAAGACCTTTACTAGAACTTTTTTGAGTTTTTATTTCATCGAAATCGATCTACTCTAAGTCAAGTTTTAAGGAAATCGGTTTAGTAGAACCGGAGATACAATAAGCGTATTTTCGTAGTTTACGTTCCCTACAATAAGCGTATTTGCACGACATAAACTTTCATGATGAAACTTCTGTAATACACTCAAAGAAAATGATAGGTAAATTCAACCAAAAAGAGCATATGAAATCGCGCCTATCTAGTTTCATAGTTAAATCAATCAGAAAAGAATAGTCATATAACTTTATTTGTTTTCGTAAACAAAAAGTAGTTTAATAATCATATCTTCTTGTAACAAATTAAATAGTACAATGACATTTTTTTATGTTCACTAACCATTTTCAATTTGGTCTACAATTAAATAGTACAACGACTTTGTTTTTTGTTCACCAACTAATTTTTAGGTTGATCTAGACTTTATTGTATGATAAAGTTTTTTTTGGTTAGCCAAAATCTCAGTATTGAGACATCAGACCACCCAAACCAAAGGTTAGAGATCGTTTATAAGATCCATCCAAATATATCGATGATCCCTGAGAGAATTTGAACATTGCAATCATGTTATTAATTTTCTATAAATTCATAAGAGTATAAGATAATGCATGATTGATTATTGTCAGTGATTTGTATGTGGCGTCATCTGGGAATAATTTCTGTAATAGACTACGTGGTAAGCAAGCAAATTTTATGGTAATTCTTTTAGAACTTCTAGAAAACGACAATAATATTGGTTTGTCTACCAAGTACAATAATACAGCGAACTAATACTGGGTTAGAATTACAATTCGATAATAGTTAAAAATAAAATATACTATTATCTAGTTTAATTTGACAGAATTCAACAAAATAATAGTCAGACGAACAAAATAATAGTCTTATTCATCTATTTTTTAAGTTAATGTTTGTTTTGTTGTACGACAACTTTTTATTAATTAAAATAACAATCACCTCTTGTTTAAAAATACCATCAATATAGTTTGGTTTAACAAAATTAACGATATTGTTAGTTAACCATTTTTTTTTGTTGAATTTACCCATACTATTTCTTTGAGTGATATTCCAGAAAATTCGAGAGCATTCTGGAACATTCCAGAATCTCTTTGTACATGTCCCTGGTAATTCTACCTCACACGTCGTTTACAAAGAAGCTTTTTAGTTAATTTCAAAATTCCACGCGAACGGAGTCGCGGGCACTAGTTCTCTTAATACAAATGCACGCCAATGACTGAAATAAGTTTTGGTTTACTCAAAAAACAAAAAAGATACCATAAAAGTCTTTGACACCGATCCAAATTTGGTTCAAATTGGATAGTTAATAATTGAGCTGCGAAGGTATTACCCCCAAGGGATCTTTTCAGTGTAATTTTGTTGTGATTGGTTGTTTCAGCACACGTGATTAGAAATGTGAGAATTTAATGGGATTGCTATTTGAGCTAAAAATTTCCAGTGTAATTTTGTTGTGATTGGTTGTTTCAGCACAAGTGATTAGAAATGTGAGAATTTAATGGGATTGCTATTTGAGCTAAAAATTTTCAGTGTAATTTTGTTGTGATTGGTTGTTTCAACACACGTGATTAGAAATATGTGAATTTAATAGGATTGCTATTTGAGCTAAAAATTTTCAGGGAAATAACTTAGATGCGAGTCAAGGAAATGTAATTTTAAATTCATTAAACAAACTAATTTTTGGTAATTCTTGATCATCTAAGCTACAATGCTTTCGTAGTCATCACTTCTATGATTCCCTAGGTACTGATGGACTACTACTGCCTTAAAGCTTTGCCATGCACCTTTCTCTTTTGGAGTCATCGTTGTAATGCACATATCAATGATTTTCTAAGAGTCAAAATTTTTCGAATCGAGGGTCCATCATAAGTTCCTTCCTTAAGTTTAGCTTCTGACAACTGACTGAATGAATGTTCGATTCAAATATTCAAAGCAGTCACCCTGTTTATCAAGCGCTTTTATAAACTGCTTCATCAAGCCTAATTTTATATGCAGAGGTGAAAGGAGGATTTTTCGACGGTTCAACCAGGGTCGAAAGCGTCTTATCACCCGATAAGAAGCACAATCGCGTGGGCCAGATCTTTTTTTGCAGTGATTTTTTCGATCTCTGCTGTCCCATTCACTTATGTTCATATTTTATTTTTTAATATAATCTCTAGATTGGTGTATTTTTCTTCCAGCACTGTCGAATGTGCTATGGGTACAGCGGCATATTTATTTGAATTATACAATAATACTCCTTTGAGGCTTCTCTTTCCAAGTAGCACAATTAATTCCTCAAGATATCCCGAGGATAAAAATTTAGGAATTAGTAAATATCTTCTAGAGGTCTGTAAGAGTTCCCCAAGATGGGCAAATGTCAGCATATCAGTATTAAATAGTACTTCCCATGGTAATCGAAAAAAGCTATTAGTATAGAATCCTGTGAGCAGCCTTATGCATACCTATAGAATTTCCATAGTAATCTTTAGGATATCTTATCGCTTGCCAATATAAATGGTCCCGAGGACATCTTTATAGGATTTCTGTTAGATGTACCGCATCGATCCTGCAAACAGATTTAATTCCTGTAGTAATCTTTCGGGTATTTTATCGCTTACCAATATAAACGGTACTTGGTACTGAAAACATCTTTATAGGATTTCTATTAGATGTACCAACACACACTTCTTATAGAATTGCCAGCGGCAGCTGGTGAATTGTTGGTTAATCAAAATCTCAGTATGAGACATCAGGCCCAAACCAAACCAATGATTAGAGATCGTTATAAGATTCATCCAAATAAATCGATGATCCGTGAGAGAATTTGAACGTTGCAGTAATGTTATTAATGTTCTATAATTTCATGAGTATAAGATAATGTATGACTGATTATCGTCAGTGGTTTGTACGTGGCGTCATCTAGGAATAATTTCTGTAACAAACTACGTGGTAAGCAAACAAATTTTATGCATTAAAGGAATTTCTTCTTGCGATTTCTATAGGTGTTCTATTAGCGATAATAATAATATTTCCATTTTAATACTTTATTTGATCTCTGTAGTACATAGAAAATTGAGCTGTATGGTAATTCCCTTTTAGAACTTCTAGAAGATGTCTACAAGTATTCTGTTAGGGATAATAATACTATTTCCCTTTTAATACTTTATTTGATTTCTATAATACTTAGAAAATTGAGCTGTATGGTAATTCCCTTTTAGAACTTCTAGTAGATGTCTGTGGGTTAACAAAAGAAATTCCTATATAATGCCCAGTTTACATTTTCCCAGTGCATAAAATTTGAGCACATATAAAGATTTCTCATTTTGATTTCGGAAGGACTTCTAGAGTACATAAATACAATACTTAAAGATATCTTAAAGAATTCTGTGCTACTTGGGTTTGATGAGTCAATGAACAATCGCCACTCGTCTGCTTTGTTTATATTTGGTTTTAACTCATTCATCAACCCGTTAATATTATTGCAGCTTTTTCCAAGATAGTTTTCGCTCGCAATCTGGAAGCCAATAATTCCTCGGCATCTTTTGGTAATTCGAGATCACGTACTAAGTCATTGAGTTCTGCCTGTGTAAACTTTTGTGTTTCTTTGCTTTTTCTGACAGATGAAGCGTAATCATCTCCAGAGCTATTTCCATCACTACTATCGCCTCCTTCATTGTGTGCAGTTCTGCTCAGCACCGCGAACACAAGTACAATCCCAAATCAATCTAAATGAATATGTTTATAAACCACCGTTGGGAGCAATATCCTCGAAAATTTTATATAATAGTGCGGTTCAAATTGAACCGTACCTGAAGTTTTACCAACTAATGGAATACATTGGAAAATACTCTATTTTCTCCCAAAAATGATATTTCCATGTCTCCCAAATTTTTTCTATTCATTTCGAACCTGGAAATATCACAAATCCCGAGTTTTCACGATTTTCGTCCAATTTTGACCTCTGGCTCGAAAATTCGTCCACAAACATGCTATTCTGATTTCAAATTTGTGTTCAGCGCCCCGAAAAACATAAGAAAAAGTGGGTCTTAATTCTCGCTCAGGAATTTTTTTTTGTGGGCCTGTGTTATAAGACATGGTCGGGGGTTTTTTAAAATTTCCAATTTTACTTGTTATCTGTTATAATAAATACAAAAGTATTACTCATTCTCTTTAATAAGTATATATTATTAATACAGAAGCTGCAACTTAATTACAACAAACCGACATGGTATTTTTAGTAATCCATTTTTTGTTTTGTTTCAGGAATGTAGCCAAAAGATTTCTTTTTTAATATTATGAGTGAGTTGCAGTCAACAATAGAGTTTTCTGTGGAGCTATTTAAATTTTACAATGTTGATTTATTTCAAAGAGGGTGAGTAACAAAAAATATTGTATTATATAGATAAATACATAGATAGATATATAACGTTTATTTAACCACATTATGTACATGTTTGTACATTTGTAGCAAGCTAATAAAACAAAAAACAATAATAATAATAATAAAAAAGAGTAGTATACACAGATTTTGTAATCAGTACATTGTATAAAACGAATGCTATCTTAAAGTTTATAGCACAGGGTGGAGATTTGGGATTTTCTCTAAAACTATGGCAGATAGGCAGAAACCAATATAGAGAAACAAAGAATGGCGCAAACCGCGATCGTCTATATTTTTCGACTACCGAGCTACAGAGCGTTTTTGGAAAATTGGCGTTTTTGGATGACCCTCTATATCTCAATTGTCAAGTGTCGAATCGAAAATCGAGTAACACATTCTTAAGGCACTGTAAATTATTTCATTATTCGATCACAAATTAAATTAGCTATCCAACTATATATCATACGTCATATTTATCTCTAGAAAAAGTTAATTTTCAAAAAAATTAATATATTTGTGAGGAGGCCATGGAAAACTATTAACAACAACACTTCTTATAATATAAAACAATTTTGCCAAAAATATGAAAAACTAAAACTAAACTACAATAAATGTTCGAATTGTCTTCCATTCTATGCATCATATTTATCGCATTTCCAATACTTATTGAGAAGGCAATGGTAAAAAAAAGAAAATCGAAATAATCGTGTAAATGTCAAAAACTAATTTGTGAATTAATTGTGAGTGAGCATTGTTAAATATGGTTCAATTTAGTAATGGTGAAAAATATGATATGATTAAGTGTTTTATAGAATGCGAAGAAGATTCAAATTTAGCTTCCGAGCTTTATTTTAATAGTTAAGTTATATTAATAATACTGCATCAGATTCTCATGATATTGACCTCGGAGTTCCGCAGGGATCAGTCTTAGGTCCGTTGATATTTTTATTATATATCAATGACCTACCACTTGAAATTAGCTCTGACTGTGTCGTTCTTTTTGCCGATGACACATCTAGCAATAGCTGTTTCTGCCCATACTCATGAAGAACTCCAAGATAACCTAAATATTATATCCAGCCAATTTACGAATTGGTGCAATAAAAATAAGCTTCTGGTAAATGCAAATAAAACAGTATCTATGCACTTTTATAATAAAAGAATTACTGCACCAAATACAGTAATTGTAAATGGAGCATTGATCGACAGGGTAAAATTTCTTGGTGTACATGTTGACGCAAATATGAGATGGCAGACACACATAAATGCCATAAGTAAAAAAATTAATAGCGGTTACTATGCAATACTGCAGCTTAAGTCTTCCCTGCAAAATAACCAATTAATTAACGTCTACTATGCATTAATATATTCAGCCATACAGTATAATATAGCACTTTGGGGAAACTGTAGTGGCGCAGAAAGAATTCTCATATTGCAAAAACGAGTACTAAGATTAATTTTTGATCTGGATCAAAGAGAATCGTGTAGGCCACACTTTAAAAAAAATAAGATATTAACTGTATCCTGTGTATATATATTAAAATGCATAAATTGCATAAAGACAAACCTACAATCTTATCAACAGATTGGAAACTTTCATGATTATCCAACTCGAAAAGGCAATGATTTGAGATCTACTGTTCATTCTACAACTTTGTATGAAAATTCACCCAATCATTCTGGTATAGTCTTATATAATAAATTACCAGACGCAATAAAAAATATTGGATCAGTAGAGAAGTTTAAAGGGAAATTAAAGGAGTTTTTAATCTCAAAAACATATTATTCAGTGAGAGAATATATGGAGGATAACTGTTAGGCAGTAACGGTTACCTTAAACTAAACATATTATATTTTATTTTCATATTGCAATAATATGTATATAAACATGTCCTTAACTCTGTCTTCTTTAAGGTAGACTGTTTTTATTATTCTTTTATCTGTGTTTAGACTATGTAAATACTATTGTATTTACTGTTATTATATGTTAAATGTACTATAGTGTCGTTATTTAATTCAGTATTTGCCAATTTACTTATTACTTTATATATTTACTTTATTTATATTTATTCTACCTGACTTACCAAATGTACTTAAATGTATCTAAATTGGTTAATAAACTTATTATTATTATTATTACTATTATTATTATAGACAGCAAAACTTTGTGCCAAAAGTGCCGCCTAAACAATATTTTTAGATATCCAGAAAAGAGACAGCCAGGCATAAAAATATTCAAAAGGCTACAACAAAATTTAAAAGAGTTTGGATCATTTGTAAAACCTCGAGCAAAAATATATATCTTTATTAATTTTTAGAAAACAAAGCACAAAGTACATTTGTTTAAAAAAATTACGTCAAATAATTAGGTATACAAATACAAAAATATTAAATGTAAAAAAACAGTCAACTCACAAACTATATACTATTAACATACATATAACGTCCTATATACACATACTTTAAAAGACTGACTGACTGACTGAATTCCTCCACTGTATAACAAGTTTTATCAACAAGTAAAGCCTTTACAGCACGTTTAAACTTAAAAATGTTTAACAAATTACTTCCACGTCCGGTGGAAGTATAGTAACGACAAAAAAATTTTTAAAAATTTTTATTGCCCAAATAGGCTTAAAATGTCATGAAACGTCGAGATTTTAAGTTTGAGCGAAAAAAAAATTTCTGTCTGTCGGTCTGTCTGTCTGTAACTTTTTTTTGTGCGCACGTTTACTCTGGAACCGTTTGAGATATTAACTTGAAATTTGGTACACATATGTACTTTAACGAGATCTAGAACTAGATTATATTTTCATCTTGTTCCGTCGAAGGGTTGGGGGGTAAATTGGGGTAAATTTGGGGTAAATGGGTAAATCAAGCAGGTAAGAGTCAATAAAATTGGTATTTAGTATATACAAGAGAAGCTGAGGTCTCAAAAAAATATTTGGCATTAGCCACCCCCATTACCACCCCCACCTCCTTATTAAAGGGGATGAAAAAAAAATGTGATTTAGTGCATGTACAGGAACCAGAAACCTCAAAATATTCTTTTACTTCATCCACCCCCCAACTACCACCCCCCTATCACCACCCCCACCCCACTACCGATGTGGGGTATCGTTTTATGGGTTTTTGGGGTAGAGGATTTCAAATATTATATTGTTAAAGTTCCATAAACAATTATTTTCACATACAAAGTTTTTTCGTTGTGAGTGACTTGGATAGAGAATCTGGATGCGGAAGTAGTGATTCCTTGGGCAGCGGTTTTTTTTAATATGTTCTGGCAATATATTAAATAACTTACAACCATTAAAAAGAAGGCTCTTTTGAAGTAAAGCAGTGTCATGTTTAGGAGGTAGCATTTAATCTTTTTTTCTTGTATTATAATGGTTAATTTTTTTATCCCCAAATTTACGTTTATTCTCATACACAAAACAAACTACTTCATAAATACACAAAGAAGCTAAAGTAAGAATGTTTTGAGATTTAAATGCCCCTCTACATGATTCATCATATTTTATATTAGCAATAATACGTACAGCTCGTTTTTGCAGTACAAACACTTCTTGTGCTTCATATGAAAGACCCCAGTGTACAATACCATATTTAATAGTATTATGGAAACATCCAAAATACAATTGCCTGACAATCGCCCGACTACATTGTTTAGCTGTTACAGTGGTGCAAAACAATTCTTGACCAACTTTGAGCATACATTCTGAATGTGACCAGACCATTTTAGGTGACAGTCGATTGTTAAGCTAAGCATTTTAGATTCAAATGAATAATTAACAATATTTGCAATGTCGAGTGTTATGCTGCTATCAGAGACAATGTTTGATTGAAGGGTCTTAAACACTACACAAGTTGTTTTGTCAGTATTAACAGATAACTTATTTTTTTGGACTCAAATACTTAGTTTAGTAAAAATGTCTACGGCAGGGGTTTCAGCGTTGCTGAGACTGTTACTTGTTATTAATATATTAGTATCGTCTGCGTAAGATACTATGATACTTGATGGATTTTCTGTGTAGATTAGCATATCGTTAATATATAACAGAAAAAGAGTTGGTCCCAAGACAGATCCTTGTGGTACTCCTATATTTATTGCTTTTAAATCAGACATTGCATCATTAACAATAACTCTCTGGTAGCGTTCTGACAAATATGACGAAAACCATTTGTGTGGCACACCCCTTATACCATAACTTTCTAACTTTGTAAGTAATATTGCATGATCAACGCAATCAAATGCCTTGGAAAAGTCTATAAAAAGTCCTAAGGCAATTTGAGATTTATCTAAAGCATTTACAAATTCGCGAATGCAGCGTTAGTCACCATCTATATCTAAATTACTCTCAAAGGCGTCTCGATTTTTGCCAGTGGTTTTTGCGTCAGTGCAATGAAGTGCCAGGATTTGAAGGAACAATTATATGGACAGAGGAGGCCCGTATAAGCAGTGCCGGAATTTTTAATTGGCATAATAACCACCATTGGGCTCATGAAAATCCCCAGGTAACCGCTACAGTTAATCGTCAAGGACGATTTGGATTTGGTATGGTGTGGTTTTATTGGATATCAAATAATAGGTCCTCATTTTTTTCACGGTAATTTGAATACCGAAAATTTTAAAAAATCGGAAAAGGGGTGCTATTACATCCTTAACAGTTATAAGAAACTACGAATTATGTGCTGAGAGAGGTGGTGAGTTAATCGAATAGTTTGAAATATTCTTGAACTAGTTTATTTATTATTTTGCTCAATTTTCCCGTTTTAATAACACACTGAATTAATTCTGAAGTTGGAATTACAGATTAGTCTCCGTTTTAAATCAAGCAAAACATTTTATTTCTTTGTCAATTTTTTGTAAAATTCAAAATTAAAAAATCCCTCTTGTAAACTCAACCCAGGGACATACTGTATAAAAAGATGTCTCTGCCATGGCGTAGCAAGCACTATATTTTATTATTTATTTATTTATATATCGGTGTGTATGAAAATTTGCTTTCTCCAGCTTAGAAGTTACTTTACACATACAGGAATTCAATAATGAAACTATAAACTTCGTTAAATATTTGGCTAGAATTTGTATGAGCAAGGATACTTGGACAGATAGTGTTTCTTGTGTATCGAAAGCGGTCGTTTATGTCGATATTGAAGGACAATTAGTAAAGTACCCACGTCATTTTCTTGCCTTGCTGACAGTTCATCATTCCCAACAAACCTAGATCTTAGTTCCTTCAGGACAGTCAAGCTTAAACTTTGAGTTGTACTACAACATAATATAACAAGTCATTATTTATGTACTAATACAGGGGTCCTATAAGTAAAGGTACACAGAGCAACAGCAAATTCCTTGCATAAAAATATTGCGATTCAGCCAAACTCACCACGCAAATTAGACATTTTAGAAGAAATAATTTATACAGTAATAATATTTGAGATGCACGAAATAGGTGAGGATAAGCTACAAGGTTAATAGGACATTTTTTATGCAGAATTTAACGATAAATTTTTTATTTCCTATATTTTTTCTCTTCCGACGAACGGTTTACAAGATAAAAGTGAAAAACCAGCTTTAAGTCCCCTAAATTGGGGAGGAACTTTTCGGGTATCTATTTTTAACCTTATCTAGAGTACGCATCTCAAATATTATTACTTTATAAATTATTTTTCCTATTCAGTGTTTTTAATCTAATTTACTATTATTACAAAAGTTAATAGTAACCAAGGTACACGGTGTCAGAGTTATTTTTTTTTAAATAACTTTAAAAAAAATATATTTTTTAACCAGATTTGGTGATCAGGATTTCTCTGAGGCGAGGAATCTGTAGTCGGCGCCATTTACGGTATTTTGTATGTCATTAAAACGTCATAACTTTTGCGCCTTACTGTCTCTCTTTTTAATAAAAATGCTTGTTTTTATTCATAAAAGATATATACTTTGTAAATGCCACTGCGAGTAACCATTTTCGAGATATTAGCTTTTAAAGTATTCAATGCTCCGATTAAAGAACTTATATCTAGATACATAATGGCATTAGTTTGTGTGATCCTGAAAGATTCACAATCTAAGGCACTTCTTCCCATAAGTTCTTGATTGGCTAGTCGATCTATTCGCGGCCGATTCGGGCACCATCGGTTCAGTTTGATTATCATAATCTCAGTTTGACACTTTTGACAGTATATCCGCCATTAATGTTAATAAGCGTTTTTCGATCAAAATGCGGTGAAGAAGTCTTTTTATTTTAAGTTGTGATTTGCTTAATACCTAAATAATATTCTCTATTCATATTTACACAGTTTAGTGACAATATATTTAGTGTAAATAAATAGTGAAGTGCTGTGCCGTTTGCAGAAAGCAGTTTAGAAAAGAAGAAAATCGATCGTTCCATAGTCGTAACATGATGAAGTTCAGTTTACAGTTATAAAGTAAATAGCAATTAAATTTTAATATCGTTTCAATACATATTTATCTTACTGTTTTATCTTACTGTAATATCGTATGCCTACATCACGTTATATAAAGAGCCGGTAATGCAGGAATTGGGTTGTTGCACTAAGTTAAAATTTGAGGAGAATCTATGTTAAACAATAACAATTATTCATAAAAAATCATTAGAAACATGTAGAAGTTGAAAAGAAAGTCTTATAATATTAATTACAAAAATACATGCATTTAAAACGGAGATGACATAATAACGGCAGTCTCTAGAGAAGTTAGTTATAAAACGACGAGAAACGCGTACTAATTTAGAAACTCGCTGATAGCGACGGAGAAAAAAGACAATCACGACAGTTTAATCTGACATTATATTTAACGTCAAATTCAACTGACGTTCATAGGTTACAATTCGGTATAGTTTAACAGCATCTAGTTATGGATAAATATAAATACAGATAGTATTTTCTGCCGTACTGTGTAAATAATACCACCAATTCACCAGAAAAACTGTTGTGTTCCAATAATAAACGCTGAACGTAATAATGAATGATTCAAAGCCACCAGAGAAGGACCAAGTCTTCTTATTGTGGAGACCATTTCAATGTCAAGTAAAGTAACAAATTACAATGTATTCTAAGCGTTTTATTTGTGGTAAGTTGTATCTTAATGTAGGAATTTGATTTTTAATATGGGTTTATGTTGTAGGAAAAACGGCCGCATTACAAGACTTGTGTGGCGTTCTAGCTGTTACAAATTTAAATTACCCGCCAAACTGGTGGATAAAACAGGGTGTATTACTGTATTCTTAACGGCTCTAGATTAGAATATTATTCATGCTTTGACTTCCTAAAAGGAGGGAAATGGCTTTAATCTGCTTTTATGTATTTTATCTAGTTTATGTTGGAATAAAGTGCAGTTGTTTTTGTTAGCTATTGATTATTTATGAAGCTCCCTAGACGCTCCATAATACTAGGATGATCAATAAATTAAGAAAGGAAATTTAAAAACTCGCCGTTGAAAAACTATATGAAATAAACTGTGAAAATCGTCTAAAGTCGGTGAACACAATCAGTCGGAAATATATATACCTATACCGTTTATCTATGGTCGGAAATGGCTACGAATGCGTTGGATTGTAGTTATAAATGCCCTTTAAATTATGTGTGTACATATCATTGTTTATTGCTTAGATAGATACTAGCATAAAGTACTTACCTATTTATTATTTTTTGATATAATACAGACCTTTCTTGATATCTTCGTAAGTCTCATTCTGACTCTTCTTAGAAGTGAGTATCAATGGATAATACCTAAATAATTTCTTTAGTAGATAAACTTACTTTGTTGTTTTCAGTTAGATACGCATATATATAGTTAATAGGAAATAAAACAATGAAAAGGAAATATTTAATAAAATACAAAGTATAGTTAACAAATTCATCTAAATTAAATAATAAAATACATATTAGACATATTATGTAATATTAATAAGATAAGATAAAGGAAGTTCTTGCAGAAATTACAATAGTTTGTACTGTCTATGGCAGCTGTAACGTAAGTACCTTGCAGCTTTTGCACTTCCAACCATTGCAATGTCAAAACGATCGTCTCTTTTTAAAAATTCGCTGACCATAAATATATCTACCGCAAGTAGAATGTCAGAATTAGCTTTTACAGATATGCCTTAGTCGTTTTGTAAAAAAATATTAACAATAACTGCAAACATCAATCACTGCTAGTTAAACGTCAAATTTACTTTTGACATATGAGGTTATTTTCTTTCTTGTCAGCAATGTCAACTTATTCGTCTTCACCTGTTCTGCTTATAAGTTCACATCTAACTGCCGTTATGATGTCACTACCGTTTTCGCGGCACCTTCAAATAGTCGAAGTTTAACAATTTTTTAAAATACGTTGCGCTAAGAATTTTTCTTCCAAATTAAATATATAACTAAATTAAGTCCTCCACTACCATATTTCACCATTTTTGAAAATTCGTCAACAACCCAATTGCAATAATTCATTTTAATGAAAATATTTATCATTCTACACATTTTCTACACACACAACGCCACTGTTGCCTATGGGATGTGATGTTCATCTATCCATTTTAATGGACATATAATGTGACTATGTTAGGAGCAAACAAGGTATATAGTGAAAAGATAGCCTGTTATGTATCTAGATATAAGTTCTTTAATCGGAGATTCAATGCATTATTTTAAAAAAAATAAAATGTCATATTATTGCTTGATTTACAGAATAATTAAGTGAAGCGAATAGTATAAAACTGAATTCTCTTTTCCTAGATTTTTTAAATTTATTAAATTTCAACACTAGCAAAAGAAGTAGGAAAAATAATGACTTAAATAAATAAACCAACGTTTTTAAGAAAATATGATTTATTTAAATACAAATTTTATTTTAAAAATAAATAAATAACAATAATTAATAAAAAGAAACAGATCCGTCTTCTGTAACAAATGTTCGAAGTGATTTCTATTTACTTCAATACATGGCGATCGCCTAATTTTAAATAACAAGTGTTAGTTTTGAAATGATTCCATGGCATTTCCAAATCTCCAGCATAATTGTTCTCGAATATTTATTGTATCATAATTCACAAGAAATTTCATGTACGCAAAAATCCAACGGATTAAAATCGAGGATCCGCACAGGACACAGCATCTGGCTCTCACGACAAGTGGGAGTAAGTAAGTTTGACAGAAATTAAGTTTAAGCGTTTTTAATTATTTTTGTTGTAATCAAAGCCCACTTTACAATTTTACATCCCTAAATCAATTTAAATTGGTTGCATTCGGTACTTTAAAAGCAAATATCTCGAAAATGGTTACTCGTAGCGACATTTACAAGGTCGTATACCTATACGTATACGTAAAAAGATAGAGAAAAAATGGTGTTTTTATTAAAGAGAAAGAAACATTAAGGCCCAAAATAGTTGTGATGTTTGAAAGACATCGCATATCGTAGGTGACGCGCTCTACAAAGAACCGCAAAACTCTGAATAGATTTAAATTCCTCGCCTCAAAAAAACCTCGATCACCAAATTTTGTCAAAATACTTATGATTTTTTTAAGGTTATTTTGAACTAAGGTAAGTTTGACAGAATCGCAATATCTGCTATTTCTATGTGTACTATTACTTGTGGGGCACCCTGTATATATTATACAGAATGTGTCAAAAGTAGTCGAAAAAGATAGACAATCGCGGTTTGCGCCAGCGTTTTTTTCTCGAAAGTCGAGCTCAGGACACCTATATTGGTTTTTGTCTATCTGCCATAGTTTTAGAGAAAACCTTAAATCCCATCTAATTTGGTCCACCCTTGTACTATAATTGTCCGTTTTATGTCTTTGCTTTCCAGAATGTATCAAGTTCGATGTTCATTACGCGTATCTTCAAAACTGAACGTTGAAGTGGAAGTGACCACGCCAGAAGTAACCACCGGCCTAGGAACAGCGATCGTTTTAGGAAACTATGGTGCCTGCAGACCTTTCCAGATCCTCTACAGAAACGAAGAAATCAATTTAAAAGACGTCGTTTTGTTCAGATGCCACATGTTGGTCGACGGCAATAACCTTAGGGAGTCCCTGGAAAGGGCCGAATTTTCTTTAATCTTGGAGTTATGGTTCAGTGATACCTCCCCCGTGTCGATGGTGATGGTCTCGTCGAGAATTTTGCAGTTGAATATGTCCCCAATCGAAGGCCTACATTACCACTTGCCTATTTTGTTCGACTACTTCCACTTGTCGGCAATCTCTTTGACCATACACGCTGCTCTGACTGCCTTACATCAACCTTCAATGAAGTAAGTAAAAGATCTGAATTCTTATATAGTTTTTTTGCAAACGGAGGACCATGTAGTGGAGTCAAAATAAATTGCGAATAGAATTGTTTTGCTGCAACGATTTTATGGTTTTATTTTGTTTTGGGTATGGCAAGTGCTATAAGAAGTTTTGGATTAGATCGGTCCACTGCTTCTTACAAAATTTAAAAATGTACGGTACGTTACCCCGCCAACTGAAAAATTTTTTTCTTAGATTTTCTCCCCCCGCTCATTAATTTTTATTTTGGGTAAAAGTTGGAAATTCGAGATGTAAGTTGGTAATTGTTATTGAAATTTTTTTTAGAACCCCCCCCCCCCCCGCTCATCAATTTTTTTTTGGAGGAACTATTATTTAATTATTTTACACACTCAAAGAAAATGATAGGTAAATTCAACCAAAAAGAGCATATGAAATCGCGCCTATCTAGTTTCATAGTTAAATCAATCACAAAAGAATAGTCATACAACTTTATTTGTTTTCGTAAACAAATAGTAGTTTAATAATCATATCTTCTTGTAACAAATTAAATAGTACAATGACATTTTTTTATGTTCACTAACCATTTTCAATTTGGTCTACAATTAAATAGTACAACAACTTTGTTTTTTGTTCACCAACTAATTTTTAGGTTGATCTACACTTTATTGTACGATGAAGTTTTTTTTTGGTTAACCAAAATCTCAGTATTGACACCCAAACCAAAGATTAGAGATCGTTTATAAGATCCATCCAAATATATCGATGATCCCTGAGAGAATTTGAACATTGCAATCATGTTATTAATTTTCTATAAATTCATAAGAGTATAAGATAATGCGTGATTGATTATTGTCAGTGATTTGTATGTGGCGCCATCTGGGAATAATTTCTGTAATAGACTACGTGGTAAGCAAGCAAATTTTATGGTAATTCTTTTAGAACTTCTAGAAGACGACAATAATATTGGTTTGTCTACCAAGTACAATAATACAGCGAACTACTGGGTTAGAATTACAATTCGATAATAGTTAAAATTAAAATATACTATTATCTAGTTTAATTTGACAGAATTCAACAAAATAATAGTCAGACGAAAAAATAATAGTCTTATTCATCTATTTTTTAAGTTAATGTTTGTTTTCTTGTACGACAACTTTTTGCTAATTAAAATACCAATCATCTCTTGTTTAAAAATACCATCAATATAAATTAGTTTAACAAAATTAACGATATTGTTAGTTAACCATTTTTTTTTGTTGAATTTACCCATACTATTTCTTTGAGTGCAGAGTTGGCTTTTAAGTCTTATGAAGTTAGCAAATTTGAAAAATAACCCCCCCAAAAAAGTAAGAAGTAATCACATTATAACCTGATAATAGCCATTTAAGGAGAAGCTTTTTTAAAAATAAATAAATAACCATATATTAGATATACACCGTTCTTATGGGTGGTAAAGGGAAACGAGGGGGGGTGAATCTTAGAATCTTTGCTTCTTGTTCTACTTACCTAACGAAACTGAGTATTTTGAAAGAATTTCCTGCACCGAGGGGGCAACCGCTGGCGAAATTTTGTACACCTAATACCTATTCTAGAAAAATACCCTTTATTTCCCCTTTAATTCCTTGTAATTCCCCTAATTCCTCAAATACCTTTATTTCCTCCTAATACCTTAATATTTTCTAGATTATCTCGGGAACGGTGCACTTTTTAATAAAAATACCTATACACAAAATTGTTGCTTATAAAATTCTCTATCAAAAATGTCTCTACACTTTTTTCCTAAAATTAATAGTACCGTGGGTAATGAGGCGCACACATAAGGAAGGGTTGGTTCCGGTCAACACAACACATTGTAATCTTTACTATAATCTACTTTAAAGTTCAATACTTAACGCTAAAGCAGTAGCTACTAAAGTCCGCCTAAAATTATAATAAATTCCTCTCACCCCTATAAAATAACGCGATTTTTGATGAAGCGAGAATATTGTATACCGGGTCGCTCAGCCGATAGGGACACTGTTGTAACTTTTGAATGGGCGAATGGATTTTTTTCAAATTTGGTAGTAGTAGTAATATGGGATATAATTTCCAATTATACAATGTAAAAAACCAAATTGGCCGACTTCCGGTTTCGATTTTATCCGAAAGTGGGTTTAAAATACCCGGTTTTTGCGTAAGTCCCGCACATTGGCAGCCCTGAAGAGTAACAGCGTTTACAGCAAGCTCTGAAATAATGCATTGACCTTGGGTCGTCTGAGATGTAGTGGGAGAAATTGAAATTTTTTACATTGTGGTGGTGTGTAGATGTTTATACTTTTTTCGCGTAAAGACAGCCATACGGATATTCAGCGAATTATATGACCTGCGCTGATTACATTTGCACCTCATTTACCAAAGTACTATTAATTTTAGGAAAAAAGTTTAGAGAAGTTGTTTATAGAGAATTTTATAAGGAATAATTCTGTATATAGGTTTTTTTATGGAAAAATGCACCGTTCCAGAAATAATCTAGAAAACCTCAAAATGGGGGTGGAAACGACGTCCTCAAGGGGATGAAGCACGCAATTTTTGAAACTTTATGAATTTTGTCCAATATATTACAATTTTAACTGTTATATTACTGAAGTATTACAAGACATCGTGCAAAGTTTTAATAATGAAAAAGCTAGTCATGGAGAAATTGTAGACGTAGGAGAGCGATTTGTTCTAGTTTTATACAACTCTACCTCCGCAGAAAAAAGTCATGATGTATACAGATTCATGACTTTTAACAAACTTGTTGGTAAAGCGAACAATACTGTAATATTATCAAAACTACCAACAACTTCTGCTGCTGCTCGGCAACACTCATATCGCGTTTTTTACCAAATTCAAACATGGAAAAACGTTGCGCTAGAAGCTACTGATTGGGGATGGAAAAAAGTTGGCGGTATATTAATCCGAACTATGACAACAAAAGAACCGGCTCCCGAATCTGTTATAACATTAATTTCTGGTTCGTGCAAATTAGGGTGCGAAAACAGGTGCAGTTGCAGAAGAGCAGGCTAACGTTGCTCCACAATATGTTACCATTACCACGGACAAGCATGCATGAATGTCGAATCTATGGAAGACGATGAAGATTAATTAACGTAGGTAACCTTTTGATAATTAGTGGATTCGGCCCACAGGGGACACCACACGCCAAGTACTTTACCTCTGGGGTGGAGCGGAAACAAGTACAATAAACAATATTCTCGCTTCTTTAAAAATCGCGTTATTTTATAGAGGTGAGAGGGTGGAAGTGGTACATTTATTATAATGTTAGGTGGAGTTTAGTAGCTACTGCTTTAGCGTTAAGCATTGAACTTTAAAGTAGATTATAGTAAAGATTACAATTTATTGTGCGCCTTATTTCCCACGGTACTATTAATTTTAGGAGAAAAAGTGTAGAGACGTTTTTTATAGAGAATTTTATAAGGAATAATTGACCAAAAAGTGCACCGTTCCCGAGATAATCTAGAAAACCTCAAAATGGGGGTGGAAACGGCGTCCTAGGGGATGAAGCACACTATTTAGGGTTGGGAACTTTTCGGTTTAGTAATTCTTATGCTATCCTTAACATTTCTACCGATTTTCAAAACTTTATGAATTTTGTCCGATATAAATCGTTATATTACTGAACTAGAAGTCCACAGTATCATCGGTAGTTTAATTAAATTAAATATTTTTTCTTTAGTAGATATTTTTAGCGCTAATCTCTGCGCTAATATTTTTACAACACTGACGTCCCTTATATAAGAATTGGTATGTAATTCTTCAAGATAAACATTCCATTTCAATATTTTTACGCTCTAATTCCCTCCTAATACCTTTTATTTCCTCTTAATTCCCTTCTAATACCTCGTAATAATATTTATTTCCTACAAATTCCCCTGTAATTCCCTTAATACCTAATAATTCCTTCCGAAATACCTTCAATTCCTTCCTAATTCCTTCCTAATTCCTCCGATTTGTACACTATTTCCCCTCAGCGGTTGCCCCCTCGTCCTGCACTAAAGAATAATTTTTTTTTGCAAGTTCTAATATCAATTTCAATATCACCCCCAAATAAGGATTGTTTTTTTCCGTCTTCCCGATGTTTTTAGCCAATTCAGATAACAGATTCGTCTTAAAAAAACACTTTTTTAACATTGTTCTTTCAATCCCTTATTGTTTAAGTGCATCGACTTGTGGGAAGATTTTTTTTTTTCAAAATGTAAGTTTCTACATGTATTTATAATGGTATTAAGAAAAACAAAGTTGTATCTTCATTTGAACCGTTAAAACTAACTCCCTTATCCATTTTCGGAAATAATATTATATAAAAGAGTACCTTTATTTTTTGGCGAACTGTCAACCACAGAAATATTGGGATTAACCACCGTGTATAGACGAATTTATTTGAAACACTAAAATAATAAAAAATGTCACAGGTCCGCCGCTGTGTACGACTGTTTTTAATCGACATCCAGATTGGTTATTGGTGTCAGGTAGTTATAAATAACTTCAAAATAAATAGTAAATCAATAGCATAATAAAAAATCAATTCGATAATGGTAATTTATACCCACCTAAGAGACCCCCAAGAGTCTACGTATACACTTGATGTCATCCTGTGGTTGTTAAAATCGTCCCCTAAATATAGAACCAGGACATTCTATCCAAAGCCGAAAGTATTAATAACAATATCGTTTACATTTTCCTTCCAAGCAAAAGGATATTGATTAAAAATGTTAGTAAACTGCACTGACTACAATGAACATACAGTGTGGTCGTCGGGTAACTCGACAACTGGACTCGAACAATTTCGATAAGAAAAATAAAAAAGAAGCAAAATTTCACACCCACTACTACACAAAAATAACAGTTATTGATTATTTATTGTTTATTTGTTACTATAATATACGAATACCACAAATGGGGCTAAATTTTTGATTTTTAACAAAAAGGTCACGTTATAAAAAAATTTGATTGTTAAAAAAAATACGATTTGTGTGGAGAAAATGTGTTCTCTTTTATACAGGGCGCTCAAAAATTTTAAAAAATTATGAATTTTACCTAAGAGTTAACCACCTTTATTTTTCATTTTTAATGAAAATTCTATTTTAGAAAAATAAATTATTTTTTAGAAACAAGAATTCTGAATGTTTAAATAAAAAATGTTCATATCGAGTTGTGGATAAAAATTAATAATGCCGCCAATATTGAAAATTATTCGGAAACTTTATTTTATGTTTAATCTACTCTGGATTGTCTTGCTTTTTCAAACTACAAGGTATAGCTTGGCGGTGTGGTGGTCCCATTACAGTTTCATCATGCTAAGTCTAGTTAAGTTTTCGACTAATAGTACTTGTCATCAGATAAGTACTCGCCAAAAAAATAATTTACATATACCATTCTCTAAAATATCATCTTCAAAGCTTCCAGCCGTATAGGCGCCAAAATATTTCATTGCCTTCCAAATACCATAAAATCCATAGACAAGGAAAATATATGTAAAAAAAAAATTGACATTTTTGCTTGATAAGTGCCTATACAACACCCCATTATTTTGGAACGCGTTAGCCGATTTAAACATTTTTTTTTGAGACATAGTGTTCGATAAGCTTTATTTGACTGTTTTGAAAAATTTTTAATATTCATATTTTCAAGGCCTACTAAGATCCTCTAAATGGGTCGAAATCTCGAGATCGACTATTAGACAATTTTTTATCGGCAAATTGGATAGCTATTCGATTCGCAGTTGTCTCAAATACCTCTATACAAAACCTTGGCTGGATATCTCATATAGAGTGTTTGCTATTCAATAGCCAAATTTAAAATTTCTCACATTTCGACTGACCCTGTATAGAAGTCTGTTAAGTTTACAAAAAAGGTAAGGTAGTCATTCGACTTAAGGAACATCAGACACTAAATGAGGAAGAAAAAAGATAAGTTATTCTTTAAATGAATATGCTTTTATTCATTATTTGGTTGCTATACATGGGTGCCTTAATGAAAACTTTTCAAAGAAATGGATTGAACGGAATAGCTTTGCTTTTTTTTCCTTATCTAGTGACATCAACATGAGATACTAAATGAAAATGAAAATTTTGAAATCCAAAAGTTTCTTTTATCCGAAAAATTTTTTGATAAGCGAAAGCAAGATTCTAAAAAAAATTTTCACGAAGATAATTAAAATTGCCCCCTTGCAATCGCCATAGGTCGGGCGAAAATTATTCCAGGACGGGCATAGCCCGTCCTACCCCCCCCCCCCCTAGCTACAGGCCTGTATACCAGTACCAGTATATGTTTTCCAATAAAATACTTATTTATTTCAAATAATATACAGGGTTATTAAGTATATATGTAATATAATGTATATGTATGCAATGTATTATATATGTAATCTTACACGAAGGGGATATCGCACTAGATTTTTCTAAAAAAAAATTGCTAATATAAATTTTCAGAAAATCCACCCTTACGTTTACTTCACTAAATGCACGCCTATGGTGATCTCTCAAATTTTACTCCTTAAATAAATTCGAACGAGGGGCCTCAAATTAAAAAAAACGCATATGAAATTTGCATGGGACACGTGTTAGGTATACCATATCAAACTAATACTTTTACAGAAACTATACACAGAAAATCGACAACCCAATTTTAACAAAAGTATACAAACAAGTTTGCCATACTTGCGTTGGTTTACCAACAGATCGCAATAACAATTGATATACCCCACCCATGCACTGCATATTTCCACGTTGTTTCCTAGATATAGTGTATTTATTATATTATATAAATAGGTACTTACCATCAAATACAGGGAAAACTCCTGTAACTCCCAGGATTCCAACATTTTTTCCATGTCTACACCAGCTATTATTGTACACAACCAAATTAAAAACAAAGCGGTACTACTGCGCTGCAAATTCTGCGATAGACCGCTCGTCGGTGTTAGTTGGATGCCGAAAGGACTTTCTCCCCACCTATGGCCTTTTTTCTTAGCGACAATGGGACTTCAATTTTTTTCATTTATAAAAGGTTCGCTTCAACGATAAGGATTAATGAAGCTAATACTGGATATAGTTCTTATAAAGGGAGCAACATTTAATTTATTAATATCATGGATAGCTAAGAAAATATAAAACATTGTACCCATTATTTATTATAATTTAAGCAAATTATAAGTATTTTAGATCGATGACGTTCTTTATTAATTAAAGAGAAACAGACTATTGCTGAATACCCATTATTTTTATTGGACAAATTTGAGAGGTCTGCTTCAATAAAGCTAACTATTTCTGAAATAACTATATACTTCAGATCGTTATTAACAGTGGTTTTAGGATTCATTTGATTATTTTTTTTTTTTAAAGCAAATTTAAATATGATCGATTTTCAATTAAAAATTTGTGCTTAAAAGAAATTTTGATATTTCATTGTTTAGACAACACTGTTTTAGATCAATGCTAAGTAATATTAATTTAAACGAAAGGTCATCAAACATAGGACTGTCATCGGAAATACAATAACAGTTTTTTCCGTGTATGATCTCACCCTCAAATAGCTAAACTGATTAGTCTAAAATAGTTATTACATGTCATCGCAAAAAAAATTAAAATTATTTTAACCTCTTAACATTTTGTATGTATTTTTCATTAAACTAGGAAAATTGAACAAAAACATATTTGGTTCAATTTCCCTATTCTGTAATATACATATGTACCATTTCTTACGAAACACTTTGCATAATTGCATATTTACTTATGTTCTGGATATAACTATTTAACTACATTAAATAAAGATAATTTTCCCAATTCATGCAGATGTATTAATACTGTCTTAATTTAATGCTGCCTTCAGGAAGGGGATACTGCGGTACATGCAGAGTTGGTAAGTACTTACGTTTTTTACATTTCCTAGTAACATTTTTGTCCTTTTAATGAACTAATTTGCTTTTTAATTCATGTTGGGGTTGGCATTTTAAAACGATTTACTTACTTATAAAAGATAATTATTTTTTCATCTAAATTCTCTAGCACTGTCCATCAGGGTCGGATTTAAGGGATGGCAGAATAGGCAATCGATTGCTTCTTATGACTCCGACACTTGCTCTTACCCCAAGGGTAAAAACCACCAGTAAATCGAAAAATGTAATATTTGAAAAAGTATTTATTTATTTTTGAAACATCTGATTGCGACTCTGAAGTCAAAAATTAAAAAACTTAAAATGGCGGCTCCAATATAGTGGATGGATTTTTTTCTAAACAGTGCAATGCTTTAAATGGGCAAAAACATTAGAGCATCTAGGTAATTTTATATATTAACGAAAAACACATGAGGACACACCTTGTTTCAGTCTTCATTGTTTTTCATACTACGAAAACACAAAAAATCATTTGAAAGCTTCATTAACTTTAATTATTTTTCCTATTTTTGCAAAATAGCGTAACTCAGGTGTTTGGGGTGCCTCCTCAGTATTTGCACAAGTTTGCCAAAATTGAATAACAAATTTAAATTAATTATTGAAAATTGTTTACTGTCAATGATTCAATTCTCCTCTTATAGACATTTGTAACCTTTGAGGGGCTGTAGCCCATGAACTATTGGTTCTACAAAAAAAATTGAAGTAAAAATTATTAAGAATTTAATGCTTAACAAGATGGATAATAACGTATTTAAGTGTATGATGAAAAATAATTTTGGTGGATAGCTAGAAAACTATCAGTTCTACAAAATGGCATCTCTAGCAGAAATTGTAGAAAATTTAGTGCTCTACAAGATTGCTATTGGACATTTTAATGTAATGTAATCACCATTTTATGAAATAATTCGCAAAAAACTAGTTTTTGCAAACTTTGACGCGCTGTAACTTATAAATGGTTAGTTTTACGAAAAGTGTTGAACAAAGAAGTTCATTACTATTTTTGTCATAGTGTAAATGGTTCTCAAGAACTTTTCGCAAAAATGGCTGCTAACGGAACCCCTCCGACCGCGCCAACTTGGCAAAATACTCGAGAGGCACTCCCGAACACTAAAAAGTGACTCACGCTATTTTTGCATTTGCGCACTCACTTTTTTTACTTAATGATTGGACCCAATCTAAGTTTTCATTTTCAGTGCTCCGAAAACCTCGAAATCGTGGAGCAAAATCAGATCAGCCCATTGTTCTTCTTTAACGGATCCCGTCCTACCAGTGACTAGTAATAAGATTTATAGCAGAATTAATGAATCGCCGCAAGTACATTTAGAGGCGTACAACGTTTTGTTGGATTCTAGCAATAACCTAAAAACCACCATCAAAGAATACAAGGTGTTGTTGATGCAGAGGGAAGAGATCGTATCGGAAAACTACGACACTCTTATCGTGAAACACAATGAATACGATAGCACCAAGGTACTTCTGCATTATTATTCATTTATTGGAATTTGTACCGATTCTGCATTTACTTTTCAGCTAATGAAGAAACGGCCTTTCGTACAAAATTCGGGACTTGCGGAATTGTGCGCGCAGAACATTAAACTCTGGAACTACTTTTTGCTCACCTTCAGTTGTAAAATAGCAATTCAACAACATCTGAGTAGGAAACACCACAACTTAAGGGTACGAAGATTCGCCGAGCTGTTTTTTCTAATGTACCATCCCCGGAGGTCGGCATTCGGGTGCTACGAGACGAACTACCAGAATTACTTGGTGATCGCGGAAATAGCAAGAAGGTAAGAACAATGGCCGATCATTTGAAAAAGCCAATGTAAAAGGGGCCTCAAGTTTGATTCTTGAGGTATACTAGATGTCAACGGAATGTGGTATTTTTCTATTTTTTTTTTTTATTGAATAATATCATAGAATATGTATAGACAAGCCTTCCAATACAGATTTCCGCGAAAATAATTATCAATTTTTTGAGAAAACAAAAGTTAAAATACGTGGCGCGAAAAGCTTTTTAAATTGGTGACGTAAGTAATCTGCCGATGACTTAGGTAATCTGAGTGGATTTATTGATAGAATAGCTTTATACAAAACAGTGTGGTGTTGCCAAGTTGAAATTTTTTCTCTAGTTCTAGTAAAGATAATTGAAGAAAACAGGGGTATAATAAAGCTTATTTGTTAAATCAATTTTAATATATTTATCCACGAAATTTAATTTTCTTATGTAAAAAATAACAATAATAAGCGTGAATTTTTAAATATTTTAAATAATTTTTAATGCTGATTAGATTTTTGAAAACGTATTTAGCAATATATGGCAACAATGTCAACGACTAGTCAAATGACAGATGTGTTCTAACGTTGCGTTGATTCGAAGTATTTCAATTTCTTTTATCGAGGCATATGCTGTATGCTTGTATAAACAAAGGCATTAAAAAAAATGATAATAATAGATGTCATTTAAAAGGTATTTTATAAAAAGTTGTGGAAACACAAATATAAGTGCTCCGGAAAAAACGGTTTGTAACTGTTCCGAAAAATATGGATATTCGAAGAACTTGGTGGCAATGGTGGCAAGCTTCCAATATTTTTGATCCCATCCCTTCAAAAATCCAAATTTTGTTTATAGAAAGAATCTATCATGTCATAATCAACTTTGGGCAAATTGGATGAATGTCCTTTCACAGAATTCAACTCCATCTTGTATTAATAATTTATTGATAAAATATAAAATAACAAAATCAAACGCCAAATAAACAAACAACAAATAAATCTAACCAATATCTCCCTTTCACTTGTATTGTGACAAGAAGTGACAACTGACAGCACGCAAGCAAAGTTGGAAAAGGTGGAGAGCCGTTTTTATACAATGTTGCCACATAATCTTCGCCGTGAGTTTTGTTTATATTTTTAAGACAACTTCTAAATAATAACAAACATAAATACCTTTTAATTCCTTCTAAATACAGGTATATTTATTGATTTTCAAGATATTAAACCTATAAAATATATTAACAATTATTCAATTGAGCTATGTATTGAATGTTCTGCTGTAGTGTATAAAAAATCAGTACTGTATTATTAACATTTATAGACCTTCATCAGGAGATTTTGAAAATTTTCTTATGCAGTTGTCTCAACTCTTAACCAAAGCAATAAATGACTTTAGATTTATTATAATTTGTGGAGATCTTAACATAAATAATACAAATCAAACTCGAGAATCAAAACTTTTAGCGGATATATTTTCATCACTTAACTTAACTTCTCTAATTTTTGAACCCACTAGAGTGGCAACCAGTGGCAATTCTACTACTCAATCATGCATTGATTATGTGGTTACGAGTGATACCCAATTTACTAAATGTATAAATTTTAATCCTGGACTATCTGACCACTATTGTCAATTAGTTCACTGTAATCCCTCTATTTTTAAAGAACACGATAACTTGGTCAATAACCCTTCAAAACTTTTTAGAAAAATAAACAGCAATTCTATAAATGAATTTAAATTTCTATTTAGATCGTTCTCATTAAACAAAACCTCAAATGATATCGACATTATATTTAATGATTTCTTTGAACACTTCATGTAGTGTTTTAATACCTCCTGCATTAAAAAATTATCTTCCAATAAAATACATAACAATGGAAAAATCAAATTCTCACAAAAATTAGAGGAATATAGAAGAGAACTAGAAAAGCTAAACTGGTTAAAAAATAATTTATCCGATGAAAATATAAAAATAAAATATAAAAACTTATAGAGAAAATTGCAGAAAAGTATTCGTGTTGAGAAAGCTGCTCATTATGAAAATATAATTAGAAATTCTAGTAATAAAACCAAAACGGTGTGGAATATTGTTAATAATCTTAAATCAAATGTTCGTGAAAAAAAACAAATTACTCTACTTGATACTGATGGTGGAATCGTCCAGGATCCACTAGAGGTTGCAAATATATTCGGGGCTTACCTCGCTACTGCAATTGATATTAAAATTATTGATCATTTTGGGAATAATATCTCGCATACATGCACTTCTCCCACGTTTAACATAAATACAATGTTTTTTGAGCCAGTTACTAAAGATGAGGTGGAGTCGGTGATTAAAAATCTTGCAAATAAAAAATCAACTGGCTTAGATGAAATACCGGTTAAACTAATTAAAGAATGCAAAGCAGACTTGCCACAAGTACTTGCCGATATAATAAATCTATCTATCTCTCTTGGACAGTTTCCTACCGTGCTAAAGCAAGCTGTAGTCATTCCGATATTTAAAAAAGGGGACCCACATAGTGTTGAAAATTATCGACCTATATCCTTATTAAGTGTATTTTCAAAAATTATTGAAAAGGTCATATACAATCGTATTCTCCATTTCTTGAATCAAAATAATATCTTGACAGATTGCCAGCATGGATTCAGACATGGCCACTCCACAGAATCCGGCACTATCGACTTCATTCAGCACGTGTATTCGGAATTAGATGAGAACAAATACGTAACAGCCTTTTTATTTGATCTTACGAGGGCATTTGATACCATCGACAAATATTTTCTGTCCGCGAAACTTTATAATTTAGGACTGCGTGGACCAATAAATGAGTGGGTAAGGTCCTTCCTGTCTGATAGACAAATAAAAACAAAAATTAATGAAGCTGAATCAGACACTTTCGATATGAATATTGGAACACCACAAGGGAGTGTACTAGGTCCTTTGTTATTCCTATTATTTATAAATGACTTGCCGAAGCATATTACAGAAGGTAAAGTTTTTATGTATGCGGACGATACGACCATCGTCGTATCCGGTTCTAAACCTGACATTATTCTAGACAAGGCAAAAATAATACTTGCCGAGTTTAATAATTGGTGTCATCAAAACCGTCTCATCATCAATTATGTTAAAACCAGCTGCATTGAATTTAAAAATAAGCATAAAATTAGCATTAACCAAAAATTTACATTCAGCAGTCATGAAATCAAAACAGAAACTACAGCTTCCTTCTTGGGAATAACACTGGACAATAATCTTCTCTGGGAACAACACGTAGACAAAATTTCATCTAAACTAAATAAAAGTTTTTATGTTATCAGCTCATTAAAAAATAGTTTAAATAAGGAGGCTCTCTTAAGCGTTTACTATGCTTTTGTACATTCCGCTATTGGATACAATATTGTTGTCTGGGGGGCAAGCGAGTGAGGTCTCTAGAATATTTATTCATCAAAAAAGGATTATTCGACTTATCTTCAATCTTGATTACAGGGAATCCTGTCGTGACACTTTTAAAAAATATAAAATATTGACACTGGTGTCTATATATCTGCTAAAGCTTTTGACCTACATTTATAACAGCAAAAATAAATATATAAGAAACAGGGATTTCCATAATTACTTCACGAGAGGAAGAGACGACATATCCCTCTGTCAACACAAACACGAGTTCTTTAAGAAATCACCTGTAAATGCTGGGTGTCGTATTTATAATCTATTACCAGATGAAATAAAAAATAGTAACTCTCAAGTTATTTTTAAAAATAAACTTAAGAAACTTTTACTGTGTCAGACTTTTTATACAATTAATGAATTTTGTGATTTTATTCGAACTTTCTAATGTTCTTCACATCTTTTTGTCTGTTTTGTGTAATTTTAAATTTATTTATTGACTAAACTTAAAAATGTGTATACATATATATTTTAAATTTTACTTATTTTATTTATATCTTCTTACTAGGTATATATGTTATCATTGTAAGCCCATGCAAGGGCATGTTTGACTTGTCTTATCCATGTAGTTTATATGGCAAAGAGATGAATAAAGCTTATTATTATTATTATTATTATTATTGAGCAAAATAGAAAGAAGTGTTATAGGTAAAAATAATATAAAGTAAATACACAATTTGGCATTCATATAAGACAGTTACAGTCTAAGCGAAAGTTGTCTATCATTGGTTAAATTATTTCCCTCCAAATACAATCATTTGAAATCTGTGTCTAGACGGGCGTATTCTTATTTCTCATTTTTATTTAAGAAATTATTGTTTTGGTTTAAAGTGATTATGCAGTAATTGTTAAAATAATATTACTTTATATATATGTCACCAAAACTGAATTTAAAAAAAAAAGGGAAATACCCCATTATTAGACAAGCCATATAGTTTCGAGTTTTCAAGGTATAAGATTCAAAATTATTGGCCAAAATAGTCAATTTTTCATTCAAATAGGCATTTTTTCATCACTTCCGGTTTCTCCAGAAATGACCCAAACAAACAAATTTTAAATGGAACACCCTGTATTTTTTTACATTTTTTGATTCCTGGGACGATTTTAAGTATGATGGCACAGTTAAAAAAAAATTAGAGACTACTTGATTTTTAGGGCCATTTTTGTTTTTGCAAAAAATATCATCGAAAACCTAGAAAGTTCTTATTAATTAACTATTATGATTGTACTCGAAAAATAATGTCATACCAAGTGAAAAGTTTCATTGAATCTTCGTCCAAATCAGCAAAAAATTATATTCCTACCTCCCAAAAAGTAAGTTACAAAAAAACTATATAATTAATTTCAAAGATTCATTAGGCAACTTTGAACACTCCACCATGCATAGATAGTTGCCTAATCAAGATTCAAGTAACGACAAAAAAATTTTTTTTAATTTTTATTGTTCAAATAGGCTTAGAATGTCATGAAACGTCGAGATTTTAAGTTTGAGCGAAAAAAAAATTTCTGTCTGTCGGTCTGTAACTTTTTTTTGTGCGCACGTTTACTCTGGAACCGTTTGAGATATTGACTTGAAATTTGGTACACATATGTACTTTAACAAGATCTAGAACTAGATTAATTTTCATCTTGTTCCGTCGAAGGGTTGGGGGTAAATAGGTAGATCAAGCAGGTAAGAGTCCATAAAATTGGTATTTAGTATATACTTAACAAGAGAAGTTAAGGTCTCAAAAAAAATTTTGGCATTAGCCACCCCCATCACCACCCCCACCCCTTTATTAAAGGGGATGAAAAAAAATTTTGGCATTAGCCACCCCCATTACCATCACCTTTATTAAAGGGGATGAAAAAAAAATGTGATTTAGTGTGTGTACAAGAACCAGAAACCTTAAAATATTCTTTTACTTCATCCACCCCCACTACCACCCCCATCCCACTACCGATGTGGGGTATCGTTTTATGGGTTTTTTTGGTAGAGGATTTCAAATATTATATTATTAAAGTTCCATAAATAATTATTTCCACATACGAAATTTTTTCGTTGTGAGTGACTTGGATAGAAAATCTGGATGTGGAAGTAGTGATTCCTTGGGCAGCAGTTTTTGCATACTATTGTCCCAATTTAGATATGTCCATGCCACAGGCCACAGGATCAACCAAAGTTTCCTAAACTAGTCACTCATTGTAATTAATTCACCTTTTTCAAATGGCCAACATCTGTTAGACAGTGGTTAAATACTAATTTTCAGAACAAATCTATTGATTATTTCTATAGAATTTTTTATTTTGATAGAGACAAAAATACGTGACTTTCTTGGATTTCATAGAGAATAAATATTTGTGTTTCCGATTCTTGTTATCTGGCTGGCTATTTAGTTTAAAAAAATATCTCAAACAAACGTGCACCATCTCTAATAGAACAAGAATATATTAAATATTACATATGCAATTTCTTGATTTCATGTATGGTCCAGTGAATTTTTCTTATTATTTTTGTTAAAACCTTTATAATGCATTATATATACCAAAACACCATTCACTAGATGTGATGCACGTTTTGCTAACCTAGTTGACATCAACTTATTACTGTGCGAATGTGCTGTTTGTATTTGGTGTGGTAATAGAGTGTTAGCTTCAAACCAAAATTTCCAGCCATTTTTATGGTTAGTGTTGATTTATTACCTCTTATTTTAGATCAAAATACATGCAAATGTTACCACCACTGCCAGTGCATTGTGTAGCATTAGATGGAGAAAGTGCTAGCATGCCCGTCATTTTTGAGGATCAATACCAAGAACCATTCGAATTCGAAAAAAGGAATTGCGAAGAATTAATTGTAACTCCAAGTGAAGGTAAATTTCTATAGCATTTTTATGCTTTGTTAAGGACACTGTAGATATATTTTAATATTTCAGGGTCAGATCCGTGGACGTTGAAAGCACCCAAAGCGATAGACCTAGACGACACGAACTGTTCCTGTGGAATCGGCAGGTTATGGGAGAACCGAAAAACATCCGAGAAGACTCTAGTCAATGTCGATCTGTACAACCTCGAAGACCCCTTGAGTTTCACGATCCCCGCCAGGCATAGCAAATCCTTAGATCAATTACAAATGTGTTCAAGAAACAATTTCCACTATTCTCTAAGTAATATAAGGGGGCAAAAAGGGTTGGGTCATAGCGGGCACATAGAAAGGTCGCAATTTTACAAAATCGAACCACATCTGAAAAACGTAGCTAGCGAACATAACATGCGAAACCGAAAATCTTTTTTCCAAGACGAGTTCACAAACGCCAAAGAAAATTTGTGCAATTGTCCCTTAAATAACTACGTAACCTTAAGCACCATTAAAAAATCAAAGAAACATAACGAGAATATAACGAACGTCGATATACCTTTAGGTTTAAATAGTATGATAGCGGAAAAGAAATATAAACAGTTCAGCATAAAAAATCTGACGAACTTCAAGCAGCAATATCATACTCTAGTCAAATCCGTAAGCCAGACACCATCAGACGGCACGCAAAACATATTCAGATCGAACTCGATGCAGTTCTTCTCGCCGAAGAAGAAAGTCGCAAACGGCATCAACAAATTCAACTCGCTTCTAACGAGGCGTAGCCAGAGCCGGAAATCGGACAAGATAATCGAAAACGGAGCTCAAATCAAAATAGAGGGGGAGCAACAGAATCAAATGAAAAAATCGAAATCAAAAAAACACTTATCGAATGGTAAACAGTTCGAAGTCGGTTCGACGAGCAGCTCGACGGAGAGTTTATCCATTGGGAAATTAACAGGGTCAAAAAGCGAAGCTTTACTTAGTTGTAGTGGTCTTAGGAGAGTGCGTAGCACTTCTTGTTTAGTTGAGGAGTTTTTCCCGCCGATATTGTCCGGCACCGAATCACTGCCGAACATAACTCCGAAAGTAGAAGAGAGACTCTATCCAGAATTAAAGTATTTTAGCAGTTCCACCTCGTCCGGGACGAGTGAGCAAAGCGGGTGGATAACCTCAAGGAGTAGTTCTATAGGTAGGTCTATTTGATAATGGACGGAGAGTGAGGTTTTGTGAGCGTGACAGTAAAGTGTAGTTCCACTGATAAATAGAATATAATATAATAATTTTCTCGCTTTCATTCACTACAAGTGATAAATAAACAGCTAAGTAAAGGTTAAATTAGTATATACGAACGAAAATTCAAAATAGCGGCTCTAATATGGCGGATGGAATTTTTTTTCTAAAAAAAGTGTTTTAAAGGGTCAAAATAAACTGAACATCTAGGTGATGCTATATATTAAAGAAAAACAGCATTTTTGAAAGAAGAATTAATTACTGTGCAATAGCAATAACAAAATGGCGACATTCTGTTTAAAAAAATGTGAAAACGCACATTGAATCGGCCATAACCTATTTTGTTCCTTAGAATTTTTTATGGAAGTGTCATAGTTTCTAAAATATTCAACATTTTAAACTAAATACTTCATCCTAAAAACGGTCGGATACCATCTATAAAATTAAATATCTCCGAAACTATCAACCCTACACAAATGTACATAAAAAGTAAATTCATTCTCAATTTTTGATGTTCATTATATTTTCCCTAAAACTAATATTTATTGAGATATTTGTAGAGAAACAAAAATGTTACGTTCTTTTTAAAATTCTTTTACAGTTTAAAATGCATTTTTTTCTGAAGCAAACGCAATAAGCGGACGAAAATTTGAGCATCTAGGTCATACTATATATAAATGAAAAATAGTATATGGGAATATATTTTTTTACTTGCTGACTACTTACATTAAAAAAATGGCGACGTTTTTATTAAAAAACATTGAAAAAGTACATTTGTTCTGTCATAACTTCTTTGTATTTTATGCTATAGAAATATAAAATCATTTGAAAGCAGGGGCGCAGCCAGGGGGGGAGCCATGGGGCCCGGCCCCCCCCCCCCAAGCCGTCCTCTATGAACCAAAAATAAAGAAGCATAATCTCTATCAGTACAAAGCAGTATTCAAAGTAGTAGTATAGCAGTATTATCTAGTAAAGGATTCTATACACATCCGTTTGCAACAATTTTCTGAAAAGTTTTCCTCATCCTCTGGAGAGGCCGGTTCTATTGGCCCCTCCCAGATGAATTTTCTGGCTGCGCCAGTGTTTGAAAGCCTAATCAATAGTCTCTCATTTCGGTTCTTACTACTTTTGACGTAAGTGTCATAGTTTCTGAGATATTTAACATTTAAACTAAATACTTCATCTTATAGACGTTTGTACGCCAGATTTATACTTCCAGATCTCCAAAATCATTAACTCTACAGAAATTAGAATAAAAACGAAATTCATCCTCAATTTAGTAGTTTTCTAATTTGTCTTTAGCATGTTTTCGCTCAATGTAATACTTTTCGAGTTATTTGACGAATATTGTTTTGAAAAACCTTTTTTTTAAGCTAAAATCCCAATTTTCAAGTCATTATAATTTAAAGATTATAAATTTTTATGAAAAGCATAGAGCCTTTTCTTAAAATTTCATTTTCTTTCAGCTCCAATGTTTGTAATTTTTTCTTAGTTGCCACCCCCTGAAAAGGGGTGGCATTTACCATCACTGTACAATGGCAATAAACAAACAAAAATATTTATAAACAAGCCACATTATATGCATTTACAAGATAATTAGATAACATTTTTAGCCTCTAGTACTGACGTAACCAATCCTGCCACAAGTGCTATCATGAATATAGAAAATATACAAAAAAGACTATTCGGTAATTCAGAGGGTAAACGAAGTAAGGATAGAAGAGAGGAGAGTCTATTCAGGAGTAAATCAAACAAGTTCTATTTGGACAGTGATAGCTCGAATAATGGGCATAGCAGAAAATATCAAAAACAGGATCGAGACTTTTCTTTATTTAAAGGTAAGCTAGAGGGTGGAAAACTTTGCATGTTAATATTTCTAGCAACAGTAACTAATGATTTGCTAACGCTAAGATTATTAGTTACCAAAGTGACGCTGTCTCTGAAGTTAATCTCGTGTACCATAGAAGGCGCACTAGACTATTCTGACTTTTCAGTCTGGTTATACTCAACACTTCTCAGTGCTGCAAACGAGTACACTAGATTTCCTATTCACATCTGGCACTACACGTGGATTGTATCAGAAGTTAGTAATCTGCATTCACAGATTCGTGATGACTTGAAATAGTTGAACTTTGTAAAACATTTACTTCTGAACAATTTTTACCATCTTGCATAGAGGTCTCATAGTCACACTCCATAAGATATTTATAGAGTATTGATTGAAGTGCTTGTATCTTCATTCTTTCTCTACCGTGTGGCCGGGAAGGCGAAATGTTTCTGCCACTGTTGAGAAATGAATTCCTATGCCATGCGCTTCAACCAACTCTCCTCAAAGGCGTGCAGATCACCCCCGTTTTAACCAAGTAACCGGTTAGGTTGAGGTAACCACTTCTACACTGGTTTTTCTTCAAGTTGACATCGAAGAATACTTACAGTAAAAAATTTGCCAAAGTTAGTTGATCGGAACATATAAATAATTGCATAAAACTATAATTTTTTTATATCACGAATTTTATCGAATTTCATCTTCAACTCGCGATATCTCGCCAAATAATGAATATTTTTAGATGAAATTTCAGCACAACATTGTTCAAGTTATTCTTTAAGATATTGAATTGGTCCGAACCCTTGTTTATTTCACAGATGAAAATAGTGATTTTTCAAAAAATTTCTTTTGTCAAGCCTAATTTTGTTTTTCAAACACAAAAATTGTGTGACGAACTTTTAATACGATAATTTTTGACAAACTTATATTAAAGTACAATATTTAAAGAAGTTTTCTGTAAAGTTTTACGTATTCATATTGTATATATAAAAAGTTATCGCACTTTGAAGTAGCGTCTCCGCGCGCAGCAGACATGTTGTTTGGTGGTTGCCGTAATGATGTAATTTTAATGTTAAATTACATAACTAAAAATATGACTGACCCTTTTCAATTATCGAGCGCTAATTTGTCTTTAATTAATATTTCAAGTGGTATGATGGCAGAAAAAAGTATTGAAGAGTCATTGTTACAATCCGTTATGCTAGGCGAAACCATGTTGCAAGATTTTATTTGCAAACGATTAGAAAAAACTAATAAACTCGCAAGTTCTTATGATACATTAAAACGCTCTAAATTGAAAACTTTTACAGATATGATAAAAAAAGTACTGTAAAAAGAGCAGAAAATAGCATCCTAAATCGCAAGAGAGGTCAAAAAGGTATAAACTAAATTCTAATACTTACGGTATTAATGCTAGTCGACCTATACCAGATTGGGATAAAGTTATGTCTACAGATGCAAATAAAAATGATTTGAACCTATTTTTATGCGACTACATCGAAAAAATATTGAAATCACTAATTCACTTAAACGTGTGGTTACAAATTTATTTTCGAATCTTGCTGAAGCTGACTCGCAAATAATTTGTCATCTGGTCTACATCTCTAAACAATACTTAGACACTCAGGACATGATAGTGATCGTTAAGTCCCCAGATACACATGTCTTTATTCTTTTAATCGCACATTATTTTCAAATAAATACAAAGATTCAAGTGTGGTTTCAAACTGGAAAAAATAGCATCAAAACGGATTTGCGAAGCTTTATACCAATACACACAAAAATTATCGTATTAATAGTTCGTCACACAACTTTTGTGTTTGAAAAAAAAAATTAGGCTTGATAAAAGAAAGTTTTTGAAAAATCACTATTTTCATCTGTGAAATAAATAAGGGTTCGGACCAATTCAGTATTTTAAAGAATAACTTGAACAATGTCGTGCTGAAATTTCATCTAAAAATATTCATTGTTTGCCGAGATATCGCGAGTTGAAGATGAAATTCGACAAAATTCGTGATATAAAAAAATTATAGTTTTTTACAATTATTTATATGTTCCAATCAACTAACTTTGGCTAATTTTTTACTGTAAGTACTCTTCAATGTTAACTTTAAGAAAAACCAAGTTAGAAGTGGTTACCTCAACCAAATCGGTTACTCAGTTTTTAGAGCACTTATTGGGGGTGATCTGCACGCCTATAACACTTCTAATAAACAACTAAACTTTCAGTGACAATTCTCATTTGTCTTTTTTAGGCTGTGAATTTAATCAAAGTAACATATGCGAGGATATCGCTTTACCCCCACCGAAACAGTTTAGGGATTTAGATTCGCCAACAAGTTCTGTAACCAACGGAGCAAACGAAGAGGAAATCAATGCAGTAGACAACCTTTTGTACCATGTGGTCGACACGCAAACCACCCTTGAGAGGAGACCAAGTCAATTCGATTTAAAATCAGCTAATGAGACTGTAGGTAAGTATTTCGGCTTTTGTGCTCACCCGTTAGTTTTAGGGGCCATTCAGAAAATACGTTCGCTTTTAGAGGGGAAGGGAAGGTTACCAAGAATGTGGCAAAATGAACTGTAAGGAGAGTTCATAAAAAGTGAACTTTCTAACAAAAAAATGTACGTATGTTCTATGCTTGTGGCAAACAAATCAACAGATTTTTTTTAATATAATGAGACGGGGGAGAAGGGTTCAAGCAAACATTCATTTGGAGGGGGAGGTTTCCAATAAAATAACAATACCATATCCAGGTCCTTATTTTATCAAATAGTTTCAATCCATTTTTTATTGAAACTATTCCCAACCTACTGACAAAATTAGGTCATCATATCAGCACTAGAGATGGGCGCGTGAGTCGATTTTGACTCACGCTCACGACTTTAAACCTTTAGCTCACGCACACTCACGCACGACTGATATAGGTTAAGGCAAACTCACGCACGCTCACGCATGGGATCTTTTGACTCACGCACACTCACGAAATATTCCGTGATTTGGTACCTTAAATGTACACGCTCACGCCGTGACACGGTGAAATTCACGTCACGTGCCCATCTCTGGACCAGAGTGACCAGACCAGACCAGGCCAGGAGGACTAGGCGACTGGCGAATGCAGTAGAGAGAGATTGCAATTACGCAGTTTGATTTGAATGTTGCGTCATTCATCCTGTCTCCTGCCCCTTTCCCTTTCTTCTAGCGCTCGTGTTCCGTCTTCCGTCTGTCGCTTCGCTTTTTATTTTTGTCACGACACGACAGATTGAAGTTTTAAAACAGAGATGGGGCGTCGTGTCACGGCGTGAATATTATCTCACGCACGCTCACGCACGGGATCTTTTGACTCACGCACTCTCACGAAATCTTCCGTGATTTGGTACCTTAAATGTACTCGCTCACGCCGTGACACGGTGTGACACGGTGAAATTCACGTCACGTGCCCATCTCTAATCAGCACAGACTACAAAAATTTAGTAAAAATCAAAGATCTTTAACTACTAGATGGTTTAACCCATAAGAAATTCGTATATGACAAAGCAGCAAACATCTCAACGGAGAGAGCAATATTAACACGCCTCAAAAAGCGAGACACCAATGTTGGAATTGTCGGACTTTACCATTGCTATTGTCGGGTCAGTTCGAGTTTCTCAACAAGATTTTAGGCTCTTAAAGCGCAAACGCAATCAAATCTCAACCGGCACTAACAACTGATCGAAGCAACCAGCGGTGTTGCCGGACTGTCACCATTTTCTCTACATTTTCCGATCGCTCAACGTTATTGCGTTTGACCACTTCAAAATTCCCCGCTTTCAGCGACTTTTGTCTCTGATCTTTGACAACGTCGCGAAGGTTTGCGACAGGACACCAACTAGATGCGAGGCATGCGCATAGACAACACGAGTGTTTGTAGTTGGGCCCGGAGTGGAAGCAAAGTGGGAGAGATAATGGGCGGTTCTTTATTTGAAAAAGTGGGATATGTTTTATACAAAATTGAGATAGGGTTGAGCGATCTAGGAGTTAAAACATCTTTGGTAAAAATTAATAAATAAGATTTTATACCCTACATCAGTCGAGGAAATATGTAATTTAGTGAAAAAATTTAAACCAAAAACTTCTAGTGGGTTTGAGATGACATCTCACCCAATTTTCTAAAGAAATCCACTGCTATTATAGCTACACCACTTAAAAACACCTTTAATGCATCATTTAGTCAGGCATGTTTCTAGACACCCTGAAATGAAAATGAAAAAATTAAAATGGGTGCCACGATTGAAACCTCCCACATGTGAATGTCAGGTAACAAACTACTTTTAAATCAGAAAAAAACAATTTTCATAAAATTTTCAATAAATCTGCAGCAAATGATCAAAGTGCTCTAATAAAATGTAACGGTAGAAGTTTAGAACAAAAATTATCACATAAAGGACCCAGCACACATCCTTATATAAAAGTGGCTTCTGTTAAATTGGCTGGATTTTTGATATGTTCTTATTTTGGGCCTTTGATCAAATGTCTTAATAGGTCGGAGGTTCCAAACCACCAGGGTTTCAATGACATTTTATAAAAAATTTGGCAGGTGCAACGGTCTGCAAGAACCGTTATAACTTTCTTCGTGTAGGAGATCCTCATTCGCTTTTTGGCACGTAAAAAGAACACGAGGCGAGCTACACTCTACATTAATAATAAATTCCATAATAGTATACAAAGTGTTCCATTTTTCACGTTACATTTTGTCAAATTCACACCTCAAAAACTTTTTTAATTTAAATGTATTTTTTTACATCATGTTATGTAAAATTAAATTCTCTTTGCTCTAGTATAAGCACTGTAGGGGTTAAAGTTACAACTTTTTCAGATATTCGCGATTTTTAAAAATTCTAGAACATTTAAGAAAATCGCGAATATCTCAAAAAGCTGTAACTCTAATCCCTACAATGCTTATACTAGAGAAAAGAGAATTTAATTTTACATAACGTGATGTAAAAAAATACAGGGTATTCCATTTAAATTAAAAAAAAATTTTAGGTGTGAATTTGACAAAATGTAACGTGAAAAATGGAACACTTTGTATACTATTATAGAATTTATTTTCAATGTAGAGTATAGCTCACCTTGTGTTCTTTCTATGTGCCAAAGAGCAAATGAGGATCTACTACGAGGTATTTAAAACTCAAAGGACATTTAAAACAAGCTAAAAACGTACTCTTCACCTGTTCACTGATCTTTTTATATAATTATTATACATTCTATAGGATACTCTTCGCAGTTTTTTGTTATGTATTGACATTTTTAATTTTATAGTACGAACTTAGTTGGTAAAATACTCAGTGTAAAATAAAGTAAAAAAAAAAAAACTATACCATACCCTATTTGGGTTTTGAACCCGGGACCCTTGGATTCCGAGTCAAAAGCGTAAGAACTACAAAACCACCTTACACGTAACAAAATGTAAATTTTTACATTATAAGACACGAGCTAAAATCATATTTTCACGGTTGTATATTACATTATGAAATGTATATTTGTAAAATATACAAATATTTAGATATTAAAATGAAATATCATTTCACCAGATTTCTATTCAATTACAAAAATATAAAAATCAAAAAATATTTTTTTCAAATTTAAATCATTAATAACATTTTTATTTACCAATCGATTTTGTTCAAAAATAATAGGGTTCTTCCTCTAGCTAACACTAATTTACTGTCCAAATTTCAGTACAATCGGATTTTTCTTTCTTGAGTTATCGTGCTTACAAGAAACGTGACGGACGGACAGACGGACGGACAGACGGACATTTTGACAGTTGTTCAGAATTCGTTCATTAACACAATGATATGAAAATTTTTTGTCTGCGAGCGATATTTACGTGCCAATCAAATGCAATATACTTTTCGTTTTCGTATTTGCGAAGAGTATAATAATGTACAAATTGAAATTTGATGAATCGTACCAGGGACACTTTATAAACATTGATCGTGACGTTTGCGAATCCTTGTTTTTCATAAAACGGAAAAAGTATCTCATAGTGTATAAAACAATGATATGCCGAAAAAGTCACCTAGCTCCTGCTATAACGTTACTGTAAATAGCTTCGTGTAAGTGTAAGGTTACACTGGATGCGTAGTCGTACGGGTTTTCACTCGTGCGTATTCGGACGTGTACGGAGTTAAAAACAAACACATGGATTTGAACGCTTATGGTTACATTGATAGCGGGTTAATCTCACGCGCACGTACGATATCGTCCGTTAATCAAAGCCAAACAAACCAGTTTGTTTTTTCATGCGTATTGATGCGTGTGCTTCTTCCAGATATATTAAATTCTGAATTAAAATGGATGTTGAAAAATTAATTGTATGTGTCCAAAGTAATAATCCATTATGGGATCAAGCATGTAAGGAGTATCACAATAGAAATATAGTGAAAAAATTGTGGGAAGAAGTTACTCACTTAATTCACTGTACAGCGTCACATATTCACTTTCCTTATATCTTGTCAAGTATACATCATTAACCCAATATTGTTTCTTCTTTTTTAAAATCAAATACTTTAAAACACTATTCTCTAACACGTAGAAATCATCATCGTTCATATTGCAAATGCAAAAGACTCGCTCGAAGACCGATCCAGTGTAACCAGTCGATCGTCAGATCACTATTCATCCGAATACGCACAAGTAAAAATTCGTACGACTACGCATCCAATCAGTGGCGCAGCCAGAAAATTCATCTGGGGGAGGCCAATAGAACCGGCCTCCCCAGAGGATGAGTAGTAGATTCCTCTACTGGATAATATTGGCATTAATTACAAAATATTTATTTCAAGGGATAATTTGGATACTGCTTTGTACTGATAGAGATTATGCTTCTTAATTTTTTGGCTCATGGAAGACGGCTTGGGGGGCCCGGGCCCCATGGCTCCCCCCCTGGCTGCGCCCATGCATCCAATGTAACCTTCGACTAAAAGAATTTCGAGTTACAGATTATAAATTACTTATCCTCATTTATTTCCAGATTTTCATTTCTACAAAGACAACACTGAGTCCCTGAAGACGTTTTTAAAAGCCAAGAAGGAATTCAAAAGTCAATTAAACTTTGCCGGGTTGCTGTATTCCGATTTGAACAGTTTTGCTTCGACGGTTCCCTACTTTCACATCAGCGACGAGTTTAGGATATTTTCGCCAGAGGGGATGCACCTCGTTGTCTGCGTACATGGGTTGGACGGAAACTCTGCCGATTTAAGGCTGGTGAAGACTTATCTAGAGCTTGGACTGCCGGGGGCTTATTTAGATTTTCTAATGTCCGAAAGGAATCAGGGTGATACGTTCAGTGATTTCGATACAATGACTGATCGGTAAGCATATTCCGTTCTTCTAGATAAATACCCCAGTCAAATTACGATATCTATTGGACAAAATTAATATCTACCTGAAATTTTCAGGATATTATTTTTGACATTAGTAGCAACATTTAAAAACCCCCTGGCTTCATCTTCTACCCTTAATGACACGATTATTCAGTTTTTTGCTCATAAATTTGAAACTAAAAATTTTAGACGAAAATGTCTAGACAGGCAATTTATGCACAATAAAATTCTCTTTCGAATGGTTTATGATTAGATTTGAATTTGGGCAAGTTGCATATAAAAGCAGGAATGTTTTGTACGGCTATGTGCAGGGAGTGCCAGGGCATTTCTTGCAAATTCTAATTTTGAAACTAAAGAAATAGGAATTAATTTTTTTTTTTGTTTTTCTTATTACTATATTGACATTTTAATAAAATGTTTGTTTTATTATTACTCTAGGGCATTTAATTCTCAAAGAATTGTTTATTTTGAAATGTTCTTAAAACGTTTGATTCATAATTAATACGTTAAAAACTGGAAAACGTTACCTCTGTTGGTATTATTGGAGTGATCTTCCCAAGTAATAGTTGAGGTAAGTATGTCTTATCTAAAGAGAATTTTATTCTGCATAAATTGTCTATCTAGATACTTTGGTCTAAAACTCATAGTTTCAAATTTATGAGCAAAAAGCAGAAATTGTATGTAGTTTTAGGGATGAAACCTCATGTGAGGACTGTGGGGTTTCATATGTTGTATGGTATCAATGCAGGGTTGCCACAGAAATTTCAGTTTCAATTTTCTTGACTTTCCCTGCCCAATTTTCAAAAATGTTTCAAAGTCTAACTTAAAACATATGTGTACCAAATTTCAAGTCAATATCTTAAACGGTTCCAGAGTAAACGTGCGCACAAAAAAAAGTTACAGACAGACAGACAGAAATTTTGTTTTCGCTCAAACTTAAAATCTCGACGTTTCATGACATTTTAAGCCTATTTGGACAATAAAAATTTTTAAAAATTTTTTTGTCGTTACTATACTTCCACTGGACGTGGAAGTAATAAAAAGGTACCTATAGGCTATTGTCTATGTACGAAAAAAGAGGGTTGAAAGGAACTAAAACGTTAAAGGGTTTTTATTGTTTATTATGTTCAATTGACCCCAAGATATGAAAAAAACGCGGAGTGCTACCATTTAAAGTGGTGCCTTTTCCAGATCGAAGTAAAAAGGTCCACTTTTCATATTTTTTTTTGCTCGAAAACTATGAATTTTTTCTATAAACACGTCAATAGAAAAGTGTGTAGAGAATTAAATTTCCAATCGAAATGGCACCTTCAGAAGTCAAAAATTTTTTTTTTACAAAAATACGTCCAAAAAACAGACAAAAAAAAACGAAAAAATGCAATTTTTTATTTTTTTTTATTTTAGCCTGTAACTATTTTTCGGGTACATTTAGGCATAGACATTGCTGCACAACAAAAAAAGCTGGCGTTTTACCCGTTGAAATGAGATTTTGTAAACAGTTTTACGATTAATAGTGACCGAGATATAGCGTTTCAAAGTTTGCAACTTTTAACTTTTTTTGCTAATTTTTACTATTTTTTTTCAAATTTCGTCCTGTAACTTTTTTCTGAGTGAATTTAGGTGTAGACATTATTATATTAAAGTGAAAGCTGACTTTACGCCCGTTGAAATGGTGGCTGGTAAAAGTCTCCACGACAAATAGAAACCTAGATCAGCGTTTCGAAGAGTATTACTTTTATTAATTTTCTTCCAATTTTTACGTTCTTTTTTAAATTTCGGCCTATAACTTATTTGTCAAATGCTTTAAGTACAGATATTGCTAATTGTTGGAATAGTTGGTCAAGATGTCGATCTTCTTATTATCCTATCATTATTACCAGAAGAAAATGAAAATATATATTTTTTTAAACCTAGTATAGGAAATGTAACTGCCAAATTATATAACCATAATAGTTTCAAATTTAATCATCTACAAAAATACCTTGGCTTCGTCCATGCATTCAGTGGCTGTGATACAACCTCTTCCTTTTTTGGTATTGGTAAAAAGAAATTCTTGAATTTCATTAATAAGAATATTTTGCTTTTGGAAAAGTATTTAAATGAATTTTTGTCTGAAAATGCAAGTCCAGCAGCCATCGGTTCTGCTGCTGAATGTATTGTAACATTACTATACGGTATGAAAATTGATGGCCTGTCGCTATAAGTTATTTCAGAAGTACTCAACAGGTGCGAAATTCTCATTGTCCCGATTGTCTCCAACAAGTGATGCTGCTAAAGATCATGGTTTAAGAACTTACTTGCAAATACAACATTGGAAAGGAAATATTGTAAATCCTCTCATCTGGGATTGGAAAAGTTCAGAAAATGGACTAGTACCAATTTTGACAAATAAACCTCCCGCACCACAAGTTTTGCTGGAAAAAATAGCCTGTAAATGCACCAAAGGATGCAGAGAAAACTGTGATTGCAGGAAATTGGGAATGAATTGCTCCAGTTTTTGCAAAGAATGTATGGGAATGAACTGTGAAAACGTTGATGTACCTCAAATAACGAAAGACGATGTTTACATAGATGCCGATGAAGAAATCGACTTTGATTTTGAAAATATGTTAAATCCAGCATTTGAATAATTCATAATGTAAGTTATTAATCTAAGTTATTTGAACAAAAAAAAAAAACACGTGATATAATAAAGTTCAGAAGTGGAAAAATGTAAAAAGTTATTTTTTAAGTACAATAATCTACTATATCTAGACTGTATCTTGGTTACTATTTATCACTTTTATTGCAGACCATTTAAACAAGAATGCTGCGAGTACATTCCATGTAGCAATATCTGTATTTGACAAATAAGTTATAGGCCGAAATTTAAAAAAGAACGTAAAAATTGGAGTAAAACTCTTCAAAACGCTGTATCTAGGATTCTATTTGTCGTAGAGACTTTTACCAGCCACCATTTCAACGGGCGTAAAGTCAGATTTCACTTTAATATAATAATGTCTACACCTAAATTCACTCAGAAAAAAGTTACAGGACGAAATTTGAAAAAAATAGTAAAAATTAGCAAAAAAAGTTAAAGTTGCAAACTTTGAAACGCTATATCTCGGTCACTATTAATCGTAAAACTGTTTACAAAATCTCATTTTAACGGGTAAAACGTCAGCTTACTTTGTTATGCAGCAATGTCTATGCCTTAATGTACCCGAAAAATAGTTACAGGCTAAAATAAAAAAAAATAAAAAATTGCATTTTTTGTTTTTTATTTGTTTTGTTTTTTGGACGTATTTTTGTAAAAAAAAAAATTTGGCTTCTGAAGGTGCCATTTCGATTAGAAATTTAATTCTCTACACACTTTTCTATTGACGTGTTTATAGAAAAAATTAATAGTTTTCGAGCAAAAAAAAATATGAAAAGTGGACCTTTTTACGTCGATCTCAAAAACGCACCACTTTAAATGGTAGCACTCCGCGGTTTTTTCATATCGTAGGGTCAATTGAACATAAGAAACAATAAAAACCCTTTAACGTTTTAGTTCCTTTCTACAGTACATGGACAATAGACTACTACCAGGAAAAAAATTAATGTTTTTTTGAATACGGTCTTATAGCAGTCAAAACTACTAACCTAAAGCATAAAATCCTGTATATAGTACTATATAGAACTAAATGGCAAAACTAAAAAATACAAGTTATTAATTTAAATTTTAATAAAGGAACAAAATACCAAACTTTTAACCTAAAAAGATTCATCACATTTGCACAATGTTTCATTGCATGCAGATGTTTATAAACAAGCGCGGATTTATGGGGGAGGGTAACGAGGTAATTACCCCCCCTCAAGATTCTGTAAACCATCAACTTTCGTTTTAAAATTTCATGATTTTTATTATTTTATTTTATATTTTTGAATATATATTTTATTTAGTTGTCTATAATTTTCGAGGAAGTACATTTTTGTTATTTTCAGTACACGGCTGTATTACCCCTCCCCCCCCCCCCCAGCTCAAGGTCCAGATCCACCCTTGTTTATAAAATACTGTTTCCCTGGCTTTCTTAGGTTTGCTGGTTTTTTCCCTGACTTTCCAGATCTGTGGCAACCTTGCAATGATATCAAGATAATATTCTGCAAATTTTACCAAGATATTAATTTTGTCAAAGATTATTTTGGCTATTTTTACTGTAGTAAAATAGTTTAACAATTTGGCGGTGGCGGTTTCTTTATTAATAGTTTAAATTTTTCAGGTTAATTAGCGAAATTCTGCATTATTTAGATACAAGTAGTATACGACCAACTCGGATAAGTTTCGTCGGCCACTCTTTAGGAAATATCATAATTCGATCGGCTTTAACAAGACCACAAATGAAGTTTCTGCTACCAAGACTGCATACCTTCTTATCACTCTCTGGACCACATTTAGGAACTTTATACAATAGTAGCGGATTAGTTAATATGGGTAAGGAATGGCAATGTGAATGTGCAATGTAACTGTCACTTTTTGACCATTTTTTCATATATAGCATATCTTTTTGATCAGTTTTTCATACATTTTTTTTTTTTATATAAACCATACACCACAAAGGCAGTGTTATGAAGTGCAGGGGGAGCATGTGTTAGGGCAGCATATGGATTTAACTCAACAATAATTATTGAATTAAATGTTATGAGGTTCATGCTTTTTCAAAAATCAATGCAAACCAAAAGAAGTGTTGCTTGTAATATATCTTTACTTACATCAACATCTGAAGCTCTTTACGAACACTCATTAAGAGTATAACTCTAAAAGAAAAAAAAATTTTTAGTTTCTTTTTCCGGATAGCGTGCGCGCCTTTCGGAAGTTTCGTCTGCCAGCGTAATTGGGGTATGTGAAGTACATATATATAGTTTGTACCATCGATAATACAGCGACATAAAAAAGCTCGCAAAAAAACGTAAAAGATGCCGACCATGTATCAATTTCAGTCTATTTACATAAAAGGCCATAAAAGTGTTCGGCTTCTTTATTATCTTCACAAAAAAATGGTCATATATTTCCGAACAAAAATGCAGGCCACTCCCACTGAATATAATTGGTTGAAATTTTCTCTACCGGAATTATGATAGGTTGGAATAAACTATATGGTCAATGTGGACTAGCGGTACCCTTTACCTTTTTTTTGTGAGCTTTTTTATATCGCTGGATTACCGATGGGCCAAACTATACTAACTACCTATGCGGACAGATATCGATAATCATTCAATTTAAAAATAAATGCCCCCCCTCCCTATCCCTCCACCATACCAAAAAGTTCCAGAGAAAAAAAATTTGTATTTATATGGTCTCCGATTACCGACTGGCAGACGGTAACCACTCGTCGTCGAATTTGCACGCTATTTCCTAGACTAATAGCTTTCTTTCTTGAAAGAAAAAGTACTTACATCCTGACGTAAGTAAGAACGTAACAGTAACTGTCATCGTTTATGGCACCAAAGGACTTACTTTCGTAGTTTTAATTTACATAGTTATCATTTAACCAGTCTATAAACACCAAAGTATGGAATTTTTCATAATTAACAGAGTTGGACTTATCATTTAATTTTTCAAGAAATTATTATAACTATGTCGTGTCTTGACTCTGGTACACTTGTGTGCATCAAGGCACAAAACATCATTTTTTGCACTAGCCTCTACCTTGGGAACGTTTTTTAACCTCACTACATTAGGGAGATTTCTATTATGAATAACTAAGGAGAAAATGAGTCGGTTAAATAGATCAATTTTTTTTATTGTTAGAGTAGTTTATAATACCAATATATCTATAATTTTCAATCGAAATCAAAATTTTGTGGACTAACCTACTGAATTCGTTTTACTAGAGATTGCAGCATGTGTATGTGTAATTTTTAACTATATAAAATGTACTTGCAGGTATGTGGTTTATGCAGAAATGGAAAAAATCAGGATCTCTACTGCAATTATGTTTGAAAGATTCTGTGGATCCCCGACAGTCATTTTTGTATCGTTTAAGTCAACGAAGTACCTTACAGCATTTTAAAAATATATTATTGTGTGGATCAGGCCAAGACAGGTAATTTTACAGCAATGAATAATTAATTACCATTAAGGCACTAACAGATATATCGGGAGACTGTGTATTTTCCAAACAATCAGTTTTTATAGTAGGTACCATATATAGTTCAATAACGGGGTACTTTATAGTTACATTAAACGAGGTAGTAGATTTTTTTTTCCTGTATATACTGTAGAGAGTATGTAGAATCCAAGTTTTAGAGCTCCAAACCCTTGGCTAATCTACATGAAAAAATCCATAGACTGAAAGTTGTAGAGCATGTAATGTCAAGTTCATAGATTACCTGGTTTTCCAATTTCGATCAATATTAAGCAAAAAAAAATAAAAAAAAGAAAAAATTCAACTTTGAGGTACTCATTCAAAGCGAAATTTAACGCTCTTTAATTTTGTTCATAGATGACTTTTCGATTGGATGCAACAATCAGTTTTTATAGTAGGTACCATATATAGTTCAATAACGAGGTACTTTATAGTTACATTAAACGAGTTAGTAGATTTTTTTTCTTGTATGTACTGTTGAGAGTATGTAGAATCCAAGTTTTAGACCTCCAAACCCTTGGCAAATTTTTGTGTGAACGAAAAAACCACGAATTTTTGGCACTTTTTTCAGTTTGTGGCCTATAACTTAAAAACAATGCATCCAATCGACTAGCCACTACTATTTCTAATATTTCTGCAAAAAAGGGCTATAAAATATATGAGTAAGGCTAATGTAAGGGACCGGTGTAAACCGCTGTTTTTGAAACATGGAACTATGACACTTGCATGTATTTTTATTTTTGAGATTGCATGCCTCATGCATAAAAAATTTAGACATGAGATAAACGCTAACCCAGTTCACTACACACGTCGAACTCATAACATCCGTCTCCCCATTCCATCATCAGCTCAGACAAAGAATTCTATCTTATATAACAGCAAAAAAATATTCAATCATCTTCCTATAAATTTGAGGCGAATTATCAACGAAATTAAATTTAGAAAAGAATTAAAGAAATTGTTACTTAGTAAAGCTTACTATTCAGTCGATGAATTCTTTCAGGAGACAATTGATTGACTTTATTTGATTTTATTGTTTGTTTTTAGGCTAAGTCCCTGTTTTATACAAAAATAAAGGTTTTTGTGTCATGTTTGTATTTTATACTAGGATGCTTTGTTTTTATACATAGTGTAAGGACTGGCTTTGTCAATAAAAATCTTTTGTATTTTTTAGACAATAAAGCATATTTGATTTGATTTGATTTGAGTATGGTTCACTACACAATTCTTAAGCGTGTAAATAATGTCAGCGTCCTTGGCGGTGTGGTAAAGATCAAAGATGTCGGTATTTTTTTACACACCTAAGAATTGTGTAGTCAACTTTGTAATTGAACAAGAATTCAAATCTTTTAATTCATTGTTTGAAACTGAAAATACATTTTATGTCCGCTCCTGTGTACTGCTCAACCTAATGCCGGCGGTACACTAACCAAAAGCAGTCGATATCCTTTACCCTTTTTTGTGAGCTTTTTTATATTGCCGAATTATATACGGAACCTACTGTAACTCTAATCATTTTTCATGTCTTTTCTTATATACTTTTGGTTTTTGTTAAAGATACGTGCCTCTACATTCGGCGAGGATAGAGCTCTGCAAAGAATCACTGAAAGACACCTCCGACCAGGGCACCATTTACCGTGAAATGGTACACAACATAATGTCTCCGATCATTGCTCAGAAAGAACTGAAGCTGGTGCGTTACGATATCCACCATGCCTTACCGAACACCGCCAACGCATTGATTGGCAGGGCGGCACACATAGCGGTTTTGGATTCAGAACTTTTTATTGAAAAATTTATGGTGGTAGTGGGTATAAAATATTTCCGTTAGGTTATACTGTTTATTAAGTTTTATAAAATAAAGATATATTGAAATTTAACTCTGTCTTTTTACCTCACATGGAGAATCTAATTTTTATACATTTAAAACGTTTCTTAAAAACAGATTTAGCGGAGTCAAATTCGGACTAAAAAATTCGCAATGTGAATTGTTTGGTCAAGGCAACTGTTTTGTTTTAACGTGTTCAGGGGATCACCTTAAATTCACAGTTCAGGTTTGCAGTTTCTGCGAGGTCGGCGTATTGTTTATTTAAACAATTTAATTTTTTAGACCGTGTTTTCCCTCAGTTTTCTTTGAATATCTCGAAATCTGTAAGTCCTATGGAAAACAACAAAAAGAAGGAAAATGTTCGTTATGAGCTGTACGATAAAAGTTTATAAATTATAATTCATTCCAATTGTTATTATTATTAAAAAAAGAATTGAATGTTGCAAAATTATGCATTTCTAAACAAATCACTGTTCTTTCAAAAACAATGGATAATATTCAATGAAATTTTGGAAAAATATATAGCTCTTATAAAGTACAATCATCACTTAAAAGGACCCCGGAACAAAACCCATGAAAATGTTGATTCGGTGGAATCGGCTGAAATTTTGGTATTTTGTAGTTCAAGTCATGCTGATCAAAAGTTCTTATCACATCAAGCCAATCCTATGGACAGTTTTTGAGATACAGCTTCAAGAACTTTTTACTCCTAAACCATTAACTTTAGCAAAAAATTGCAAGGGTCGAAATATTTTTGTTCTAGTCCAATAAAGCTCAAGAATTTTTTACAGAATTTTTTTATCAATTTTTAGGTTAGGTGAAATATATATATATATATGACATATTTCGGCATGCTTCGGTGGGATTGGCTGAAACTTTGCTATTTTGTAGAAAAGTCATGCTGATCAAAAATTCCTATTGCACTGAATCTATCCTATGAGTGGTTTTCACTCCAGGAGTGCCTGAAAGTCTAACAACGAGGTAACGGGTAATCTATATGTACGTGTTTATAAATGGCTTCCAGCGTATTTGTGTACGTGCGTGCATGTGTGTGTGATTATTTTTATCAAAGGACCTGCTCTTATCGGCACTATGTTTCTTATGAGAGCGTTTTCATTGCCAACCAGGGTGATCCCATTTTTTTGGTTTCACTTTCTATCTGTTTATTTTTACTTTTTGTTGTTTTTTAATATTTTCTTTTTAGTTTTTAAATATTGAGAACATCCATGGGATTTTCAGGAACAAGTGCTCTGTTTCCTGCATCATGTATCGTTCGAAGAAGAATCATTGATGGATATTTTATGTGATTTTCATGCCGTGCGTACCCCAAAAACCATAATACGCTTGTGTTTTCAGCGGTTCCGCATCAAACTCATTAGAACGGTTTTTCTCACACTAGTCCTACGACTGAAATGAGAGAGGACATTTTTTGTGTATTTTTAATTAGTGAATGAAATTCTTGTACCAACGTGAAAAAAAAAATAAGACAAGAAATTAATGCAAAATATCGACAGCCCCCCTCAATATCACCCACTTACGGTAAAAAATATTTTTAAAAAATACTATAAAAATAAGCTTGTATTATTGTTCAATATGCGTATAAAGTCGCGCCCCTGTAAATCAAAAGGTTTCTGAAAGAAAATAATAATAATAAATATAATAATCAATTTTTGGGTGCCATTTTCAAAGGGCAGTAGCTCAAATTATTATAAAGTTCTACGAACAATTATTTATGCTTATTGTTTTTAATAAATCGGAAAATATTGTTTTCCGCAAATCGTTTAAAAATATTGACATTTTTGACAAAATTTCTAGAAAAAAAGTCAATATTTCCATGCGTTTAGTCGTTGGCAGCCAATGAAATATAACTGCTTGGAAATAAGTCATTTTTGTACTGTAAGGAAATATTATTTTTCTTCAAGCGTATTAAAATGTTTAAATTATGTCACCAAAAACAGAAGTAGAAGTAGGACATTGTTTTACTAGTAACAAAATGTTAGTACCAAACGCCACCGTAGTGGACATTGTTTTACTAGTAACAAAATGTTAGTTTCGAAAGCGCCACCGCAGTGGGTATTGTTTTACTAGTAACATAATGTTAATACCGAAAGCCACCGGTGGCGCGCTATCCACTAGCCACTTGTCATATTGTGTCAACATGTAAGACTGTAGTTTGAATATTTGTACATTTATGATAAATAAATGAATTTTTGCATTTTAATACGCTTGAAGAAAAAATAGTATATATTACACGGAGTAGAACGCCTTTTTTTGTGTTTCGCCCAGTTTGTGGCTTCGGCTTCGCCTCAGCCGCAAATCCTGGGCTCAACACAAAAAAAGAGTGCGTTCTACTCCTAGTAATATAATATACTATTTTTCCGAAATCTATCAAGAATGTCTACTTTCTCGGTGTAATTTCAGATCCCAAAATACACTATTCTAGTACTTTAGTCCGTTGCTAAGCAACTATCAGAAAACAAGAGTGACTTTTTCGGCCTAAAAGTCACTAAAGTAAATGTCCCGGACCGTTTTTTATTATCCTATACTATTAAAAAAAATACAGGGAAGAACCCTCCCTCATTTCCAATTTACAATTGCAAAGGCTTTCTACGGAGAGATCTTAGGGGACGAGGTTTTTTATTGACAGAACTGCGACGAACAGCTTCATCTCAACGCGACATTGCGAAAGCTGCGACATCTATATTTAGTTAATTATTAATTAATTAAAATCGCCTGTCTCCTTCCCCAACATTTTTTACGTTGCAAAAAGTGTTTTTGGCGATAGGCCACTTCCGGCATTCAAGCTCCTTCCTGTTTCCGGTGATTTCCGGTAAAAGTCAATTTTCGATCTTTCGTGGCGGACCGAAATTTCCATTTGCTCCAGGAAATTTACGATGCGGATCAACTAGAACTCGTCTACTTTCCATCGCGATATCGTACAAACCAAAAAGGATAAGATAGAGCGGAAGGCTCGCGTACACATGCCATCTGTCGAGTTTTAGGCAGCAACAACATATTTACAGGCATCGGCATCAATGAAAGAGATTGTTGTCTATACTATTGACCTTGCTGTTGGTCTATAATCAACAGGTGCGTTTTTTTGCTACAATTCTGACACCGGAATATCAAATCTTGTCGTTTTTTGCTCGCCATTCTGATTCCATACACATGAATGTCGATTCCATTATTCGTTATTTAAGAATCCTAAGAAATTTGTCGCCTCCTACCTAGGAATTTCAGTTTTGTCGTTTTATTGGTAAATATCATTCTGGTAATTCTAACTCTACCGGTCGTGGACAAAAAAACGCACCTAACCTTACAATCATGCAATGCAATGGTAATGGTGATCATAATAAATGTCACATGTAGAAAAAGCAAATGAGTTTTATATGTGTAAAAAATTATAGTTTTGATTATAGTTATAAAGTATATAATGGTTGTGGCCTGCAATTTTTCAAACTGTCGTAGAAGAAACGATAAATATAAAGGACATGGGTTTTTTATGGTCCCTAAGGAACTCGAAATGTGAGTAAGATCCCAGATGCCAGTTTGATTTGAAATTGTTATGAAAATATGCTACCAGCTTGGTACCCTCCGCCTTACGAAGATCTTTATCATGTACTTAGCATACAAATCTTGCAAATTGCTAGCACTTAGGGCGAGTTGTACCAACTAAGTTCAAACCAAGTTCAGCTTGAGATGTTATTTCCCATATTTCGTATGGGTCCCACGCGCCACAAACGAGAAAAAAAAATTGAAATATCACCAGCCGCCACTGCATGATCATACCTTGATCATCAGTATATAGAAAGAATATAATTTTCTTGTTTTTGATATTGATATTGTTAGATGAAAGCAGTTGATAAGATGTCTCGTAAGAGTCATTTTTTGTTGATATACTGGTATGATCAGACTTGGATCGATAGTATATGGAAAGAATGAATGGTTTCATTGAAAGTTATCTGCTGAATTAGTACACAAAATAATATTTTTCGATAATTTGTAATGGTTGTATTTTGAGCTACCACCAATTAGTGATTTTTGTTTTACCCATTAATTTATTTTTAGTATATGATATACGATTTTTTTTTATTGGAGCTGACATGTTTATATTTGTTATTTTTTCTGTCAGTTTTGTGTCCGTTTTATTTATTAATTTTGTATGATTAATTTTTTTCAATTGCACACGTTGAATTCATTACGGCTAGAATTTTTATTTTCTGTTCAATACAACACTGTAGCATAACTATTGATCAGTGTTATACAAATTTCTAGTTATAAGTTATTATACACTGTCATTTGTAGAATATTTTATAAATTATTTATACTATTTAAATTCACTTATTACTAGTAATATTTGTTTTGTTAGTGCAGTGGCTATTTCTTAAAATAAAGTAATTTTTTTCACGTTTATCGCTTCTTTTTTCCACGTTTATCGCTTCTTTTTTCCTTAATTTTTAAGAAATCCAGTGGCACGAGTGCGGTGCCTCGAGAGTTTAAATTTCCCGGTAATGGCGGTAGTGGGCAGTGGGGGATTTAGTTACGCATCTGACCTGCAGAGGGCGCCGGCTCGGTACTTCCGAATTTAAATTTCCCGCTAAAAATTGAAGGCTGAAAGTTCCTTTACGAGCTCGACCCGCGCAGGGTGCATGGATTGAAGACCTTGAGTTTCAGTTTCCCGCTATGTGTGGTAGTGGGGGGATTTCATGCTGCCTAGGACTCGCCCAGGTGGCGCAGGAAAACCTTGTACGGAAAAATACATTGTGGCCATATGGAACCTTCCACTCTATCCTATCCTTTTTGGTACAAACAGTACTGAACTCTACCACAGAAGAAGAAACAATCAGAAGGGAATGTCGGCAAAAAATCCTTTGATCTCGTGTTGTAAATTTCCGCCATTCTTTTGTTGGGCGAGTTCAGGACAGTACTCAATATTTTTTACCCCTTTTAGGAACGGACCGGTAGAGATTCAGAGAACCTGTGAAACATTAGATGAAGACAAATAATATTTGTTTCAGATTTTCAATATTTCTTAACTAGTTAGGCGGCATCATGATATATAAACTGTATCACGAGGCGAGATCACGCCACTCGCCATTTGTCGCAGACGATCCGGTTACAGAAGAAATCCGTGATCCGGGCCTGGCACAATATTTTACAATTCCGTCCGAGATTGACAGTGCGCGATGTAGATGCGCGAACTTTTCGCGCCAATGAGAGATTCTATTCTGATTGTTTCTTTTTCTGTGACTCTACTATTATAAATGGAAGGCCAATATAGGTATATGCGCGTGAACAAAATACGGCAATTACGCCACAGATTAAAACTCAAAATATAAAGCCACGCGTCGACGCAGTAGAGAAATTGATGTCTGTGCTTGAACCAAACGGCTGTCTACGGAAGTTATGCGCTGACGCGATTCTGTGTTTTATTCGTTTCCCATAGATTCCGTAGCGTAAGTCTTGGATTAGATGTGATTTCCAGAGTCGGTTTCACTCATTTTATTCTTTGTTTATTTCTGTCATTAATGTAAAGTTGTTATAAATTGATTATTTTGTGAAATATATTTTGTGACTGTTATAAACAGTTAATTGTGACAATATGGTGCAATCTTGTATGGTACTGTGTTGTAAGAATCGTTGCAAAATCCCGTGTTTTAAACAGTTGCAGTAACAATAAGACAGGCTCTGACGTATTTTGTAGTGCGATTGCGCTCCGCATTAAGGTCGCCATACTTGCGCGAGGTTCAATTTCACGTAAAAATTGGTATAGATATTGACCTTCCATTTATATAGTCATAGATTAAAGAATATTATATATGATATATATAGTAGAGTTCAGTAGTGATGGGCGATATCGTGATTCTTCAATTACAACGTAAATCGTTACTGTGATTTTCTTATATCCGTGAATTTAAAACGTGATGTGATCACGACTTTCATAATACGACGTACGGGAGAAATTGTTAATTATTATAATATTGGTCTTGGTTGAACCACGGCAAGGCAACGAAATACGGAAGGAAAGTCGTGATCACGTCACGCTTTTCTGCCAACTTTACTAACAGTCGTTACCTGTGATTTCTTAATATCTGTGATTAAATCACAGTTCGTGATATATCGCCCATCACTAGAGCACAGACTAAAACAAATCAGATATTTCACTTATGACGTATCATGGTTTAGATAATAAATCAACTCCCAGCAGGTACCTTATGATGCGTAAAGTAACCTAGTAAATACTCAAAAAACCACTTAAATGTATAACAGTAACAACTCTAACCTTCAATACAATACACCACATTCCAAAATATTTAATATCACCGGTGGAGCTGTTGACTACTTCCGTCTCTGAGATTTCAGTACTAAATACTCGCTCCTGTGAGACTATACTCGCTGGTCTTAACTTCCATGTCAACATAAATCTGTTATCTATGATGTCAACCGCAAGATTTCTCTGTTTGTCTTCTGCGCAGAATCCTGGCAGGTATACGTCACATCACAAAAAATGAAACTGGTAACATAGGGAATACATCTTGGGCAGATTTCTAAATTCACCGGTGGATCGTACCGGTAAGCAATAACATTATTTGATTGGCTATTTTGAAAAGCATAGCCAATCAGCTTCGTATTTTGTCCACCCGGTGTGTCCACCGGTGAATTTAGAAAAGTGCGGCTTTTGGGCAGATTTCTAAATTCACCGGTGGATCGCACCGGTAAGCTATAACATTATTTGATTGGCTATTTTGAAAAGCATAGCCAATCAGCTTCGTATTTGGTTCACCCGGTGCGTCCACCGGTGAATTTAGAAAAGTGCGGTTTATCTATGACTATTGCACAGATCTGTGACTATTGAGTGAAACATCTGATTTGTTTTAGTTATGTCACAGAAGACCTATAGGTCTTCTGTAGTGATGGGCGATATCGTGATTTTTCAATCACAACGTAAATCGTTACTGTGATTTTCTCATATCAGTGAATTTAAAGCGTGATGTGATCACGACTTTCATATAACGACGTACGAGAAAAATTGTTAATTGTTCCCTATCCCTAAATAAGCGCCGACAGACGGTGAATGGTGAATTAGCTACTTTTGGTAATCTGTGCTGCCACAGATATGCATAATATGTATAATATATTATGATTTGTTTATCCAAATAACCTATCTGATGTATGGATTGGTAATAAAGCAAAAGCATACTAGGTTTTGAATGGAACTTGATAATAGGATATTTTTGTAAAGTTGTACTGTCGTGCACAAAAAAAAATGAGACAGGTCTTATAACGCATTTTTGCTAAAATCTAGTTGTGTACATCTAACTTTAATTTTTGTGCAAGTAGAGACAGATTTACATTAGAAAAATAGTTGTCCTATTTTTTTTTGCTCACGATATAGTACAAACATTAACATTTCGGAAGCATCCAATAAATTTCTTGTTTATATTTATGTTTATTTTATAAGAATTTTTGTTAAATTAAAATGGTATATTTATTTTTTAATGTTATTTTTGTTGTTGTTTTATAATATACCTAAAAGGATGTTTTTTAAAAATGTTTTCATTTGCTTATATTGTCGAATATTCCATATTTTTATTCATATTTCATGCCGAAACGTAAATGCTCAATATTTTCAATAAAATTGCTAGTATATTTAATCATATAAAATATTTTTACGCATGGTTTTAGTAGTTATACTTCTGGTGTTATAACAAAAATGTTCCGTCACGACCCTGCCTCGAATCGCCACATCTCATCGCCAGTCAATAAAAGAAAGATATTTATATAAATATCTAAATAATGTGAAATAACGCTAATAAGGCACGGGATCGCTTGCTTTACGTGTTAATACATACGACCGCAAACAATAATCGACTCAAAGTAAATATCGTGAAATATCGTCTTGGTTAGACCACGGCAAGGGAACGAAATACGGAAAGTCGTGATCACGTCACGCTTTTCTGCCAACTTTACTAACAGTCGTTACCTGTGATTTCTTAATATCAGTGATTAAATCACAGTTCGTGATATATCGCCCATCACTGGTCTTCTGTGGTTATGTTTTAGTCTGTGACTAGAGTTCAGTGGTTTAACAGTGCGTGACCCGACCTAACCTAAAATGCCCAGGCATTGTGTTGTACCAGGCTGTAAGTCAAATTATGCTTCCACAATGAAAACAGACGGTCCAAAGACCACATTTAGTTTCCCTAAGGACGATGAATTAAGAGAAAAATGGGTTAAAGCTATTCCCAGAAAATATTGGATACCATCAAAACATGCTGTTGTATGCGAATTACATTTTGATCCCGGTGAGATTATTAAATTTGATAAATATCTTTTACCAGATGGAACATTGAAAATGATTCCTTATAAACCAAAATTAAAAGAAAATGCTGTCCCATCAATTTTTCCAAAATTGCCTCAATACTTACCTACAAAAAAATCAGTCTGTCAACAAGATGCAGAAAGTATATAGGCGCGAAAATCAAATTCATCAACATGAAATTTTAATCCAAAACTTTTAGAAGTCTGATATTATTGAAAATTATGAGGAATTTATTAACGTTTTATCAAAGATTAATATCTCTGATAGCTGGAATGTGAAAATTTGTACGTCTAAAGTTTTATTTTATACGTTAAATTCTGATGCTGATAATGTTAGTATTGAAAATCAAATTTCAATCAATACTGGCCTAACTGTAAAAATATTTGCAAAGGGTAATGAATTACCTTTTAAGGAATTGAAATTGATATTAAATTTTGATATGAAACTTAACAGATGGTCACAAGTGCAAAATTTATTAGATCGATTTAAATTTACTTAGTTATTATTATGACAGTTCAGAACAAGATTCCATTCCAAATTTATTACAACATGCTCAGGGCCGGATTGGCAGGAAATATTATACCGGGAAATGGTGTCCAACCACTGGCCCCCCTACGAGTACTACAAAAAATTAATGATACAAAAATTAAATACTGGAATATTTTATTTAAGAAACTATATTATACTACTTAGATGTTTAGTTTACATAACAAGAAAAAAAATTAATCAAAATTAAGATTTAGGTAAAGTAGCTTTGCAAGAAGACTGCTTTTGCAAGACAGTTTGTCTCATCAGAAATGTCCGCCAGGACAGCTTTTTCGGTGGCCATAACCATTAATTGATCCAAATGATCTTGTGAAAGACTTGATCTTAATCGATTTATGCAATTGCATTTGCGCTTTAAGAGCATAAAATCTTGTTGAGAAACTCGAACTGACCCGACAATAGCAATGGTAAAGTCCGACAACTTCAGTATTGCTGTCTCGCTTTTTGAAGCGTATTAATATTGCTCTCTACGTTGAGATGTTTGCAGCTTTATCATATACGAAGTCCTTATGGGTTAAACCATCTAGTAGTTAAAGATCTTTGGTAGCTAACGGTCAAAGCTCACAGCTTGTTTTGTCGCGGTGAATGTGAATGAAAATTAAAAAGTAGCAGATTGGCCCATCACCTATCTCTACTGAGAAGTTCCTGTCCTGTCTCGTGTCTCGTGTCCACTCAATACTCATATTTTGCAAGTTTTGTATTTCTTAAAATATCGTAATTAATCAACTCAGAATTGTTTTACATGCAAGTTTATTTGTTCAAAAGTACCGCAGTGCAGCCATTCATAAACTCGTATCAGTTATTAGTTGTCGGCATGTTCCGCATGTTATAATATAGAGAATTCAGAGACAAAATAAATTTTAATTGCAACAACAGTAATCTGATACCTACTCGGTCTGCAAAACTGTTCTAGGAAACCGAAATGATACAATTTTATAAAGGAATAGCAGGTCTGTATTCATTCTGATTCTAATTATTTAAATTTTAACAAAAAACGAGAAACTGAAAATTTTGACTACTTGGCCACTGGCCACCGGCCCCGTTAGGCCTGCGGCCTACCGGGAACTTCCTGGTTTCCCGGTGGGCCAATCCGGCACTGAACATGCTTCGATTTTGTAAAAAAAAGCCTCACAACTTTCCGAAACTGATGACACATTTAGGTGTAGACCTTTTCATCATAAGCGTGCGCATGTGCTGCCGCTATGTTTGTTTGCGGGAACTATGAAATGTTCGGACACTTGGTTGTCAAAATGGCTGGACCGGTACCATTTTTCCACATTAATTTAGACGAAAGTGTGATTGACGGTGCAAAATTAGTACACAACATTGTGAAAGAACACACTTGTGCTCAATTAAGGCGCTAGCTCAAGTATCCTGGCCGTAAAATGACTGGAAGCAAGAATAAAGAACTGGTTGCAAGGTTAGAATTCAACTATCAACTTATCAATTTATATACAAGTGCATTAAAAGAAAACAAATGTGTTTTGTCTACAATATGCTTAATAACATTCTTCTTGCAGTAATTGATAATGTAGTAAAAATATTTTCGGTTTTTTTACGAAAATGTAGGGTCAGAAATGCAATTGAAAATGAGGTTTTTTGTCCATCCTTCTGTGGATAAAGCTGACTCCTTTTTTTCTAATTTTTTCAAATAAGTAAACTATACGATATGGCACTACCTATTTTCAGAAAATTGGTAACAGATTCATCATTATTTGGTTAAAAAACGTAATGTTTATGTCAAATCCAATATTGACATGCGAAAACTGCACGAAGAAACATCGCGGAACTCGACGTTTTTTAAACAAATAATGATGAATCTGTTACCAATTTTTTGAAAATAGGTAGTGCCATATCGTATAGTTTACGTATTTGAAAAAATTGGAAAAAAAGGAGCCAGCTTTATCCACAGGATCGACAAAAAAACCTCATTTTCAATTGCATTTTTGACCCTACATTTTCATAAAAAAACAGAAAATATTTTTACTGCATTATCAATTACTGCACGAAGAATGTTATTAAGCATGTTGTAGACTAAACGCATTTGTTTTCTTTTAATGCCCTTGTAGGTATATAAATCGATAAGTTGATAGTTAAATTCTAACCTTGCAACCAGTTCTTTATTCTTGCTTCCAGTCATTTTACGGCCAGGATACTTGAGCTAGCGCCTTAATTGAGCACAAGTGTGTTCTTCCACAATGTTGTGTACTAATTTTGCACCGTCAATCACACTTTCGTCTAAATTAATGTGGAAAAATGATATCGGTCCAGCCATTTTGACAACCAAGTGTCTGAACATTTCATAGTTCCCGCAAACAAACATAGCGGCAGCACATGCGCGCGCTTATGATGAGAAGGTCTATTGTAAGCAATTGATATTGTTGTGGATCAGGTAGTTCAAATGACCAACTCAAAAAAAAAAAATTCTAATTCCTCTGTGATAACTGCATTTATGATATATATTCAATCACCAGCAACTTATAATTTGTTACAAAATTTTTTAATTTTGCCTACTAAGAGATACCTTCAGTATCTTATCATCAGGCATGGATGTTTCACCAAATAAGGAAAGCAATAACAAACATTATTTAAGTAATATGTCGTCCTTACTTTCAGCCACTGACAAAGTAGTAGTGCTCCTGATCGATGAAATATATGTTAATTCCAGATTAGATTATCGGGCTAAACACATCGTCGCAACCGCTTCTAACAAGGAAGAAGTGCACTCAGAGAAATTTGGCGTTTTAAAAAGCACAAGAAATCACTTGAATATAAATATATTGATGTATTGAATTTTAGTCGTCAAAACTCAACATATCAAGTTTGTATATTTTTACTTTTATATTGATTATTGAACAAATTATTGCTATATATACCCTTCAAAATATAGGGAATTTCCTTTCCTTTAATATTTATAATGACTGTTTACTTGCCTGACTATATTAATAACTCATCCATATAAACAAAAGTTGAACATTTACATTTTAAAGAAACTCATTGGTTTTGTATATACGATACCTAGTTAACATTTTTAAAGAACAACACAATTGAATCAAAATTATATTATTTTACATTCCAAAGAAAAAGATCTTGTTGTTAAAAAGGCCTACAAATTAAATTATAAATCAGTTTATCCTACAAATCTTGAAAGACAAAAAGTTTTTTTGGTAGATAATATTTTTCATCATTCAACTATTGCAGCTATGAGAGATTTTAATTATGGCGACACTGCGGACTTTTTAGAGATAATTAAGCACTGTAAATGATTCAAAGATACAGTTTTTGAAAGACTTTGTCATTTGGCTTGACAAATGGCATGAATTAGATTTTAACGGGCACTTAACTAAAGAAACATATTCAGCACTTCGTCAAAGCACGTTAGTTCTAGTAGATATAATTATGTATTCCTTTAAGACATTTTCAATAACCTACATTCTTCCTGGAAAATTCACAACCGAAAAATGGGAAAAAAGATTTGGCATCTATAGACTATTGTGTGGCTCCAACTATAATGTATCTTTGGATGAGGTGCTTAATGCTGAAAAAAAAAATCAGGTTAAAACATGTTTTTAAAAAAACAAATTTGGTTTAACGATATAAAATTACATTTTGGAATTTCTGAAACTACTGAAAGTGATCTTGAAAAGTTTGAAACGGTAAATAAAGATGACCAAACACCACATAACAATTTTTACAGGTTTTCCGAAATTTTTTGGTCCCAATATTTATCTGAATGTAATATAGACGAAGCAGTTAAAATTTATATATCTGGATATGCATCTCATGCACTAGCTAAAAAAATTTCTTGTAATATTTGCCTTTAACGTATTGTTGAAAATAAGGGGAATTTTACTGGAAATCAATATTTTGATTATCTACAACGTGGTGGTCTATCAGTACTAGGGTGGCCCATCTTTTTCGAAATCGAAATTTTTTATTTCTCACCCCTGCAAATGGTTCCATTTGAAGAAAAAACAGTCCCCTCAAAATATTATTGAGGCAAATTGAAGGCAAGGGGTGCCGCAGAATGCATTATTATGCAATAATAAAAGTAAATGGAATTATTTACATTCTTTGGTTGATGCATTATTTTTTTTTTTTTTAATCAGCAACATTTATCTTTAGGATGACTAATCAAGTCATACAAATATCAAAGACATTATCTGTTGTGACTATGACATGTGTCATACTACTGTAAATTCGTAGTCTAAGAAAACTAGACTAGAAGATTTTGAAATAAAACTCTCGTTTTATCTTTGTGTATTTTATTATGAAACGTTTTTTTCATACATAGTACCAAATATTATCCTAAATCTACAAGACATATAGTAATAAAAACAATATTTTTTGCACTAGGCCAAAGCATGCGACAGGGTTTCTTTTTTTACATTTGGAAACTGTGATTTATAATCATTTACAACTTGGAGTAAAAACTGTTTTTGGTCTTCATTTTTTGTTAAAATGTCATTATAGTCAGTAATAAGTTTGATTCCTCTCTCAGCGGCATCATTTACAACTTTAATTTTGTTTACAATATTGAAACATCGGGTATAACTTTCATTTTCCCTCCATGTTGTTGGATCATTTTCCAAAAATTCCATAGACAAACCTAATTTTTGAAAAAACTGTTTAGTGTTCTCGCATATGAAGTCCTGAATTTCCTTGTTTTCAACGTCAGTAATGTTACTAATCATAAGTCGTTTAATACCCTCTTGATTTGGTGCTTTCCTATTCAAAGCTTTAACCATTTCTCTTTTAGTGAAATATCATCATCAAAGCCAACATTTACTGAATTAAGGTACCACAAATGGTTCACTATTTTCCTACTTGCGGCTTGAGATATTTCTTTGTCAATATTTTGATAATTAATGAGTTCTTTACAAAAGTCTAAGTCATGAAGCGGTGCTTTACTAGCAAATGACGCTGTAAACCAGGCCTTTACATAAACCTTTACAATAAAGAGACATATATCTTCAATACCTATTTTTTCTTTTTTAGTTAGTTGGAACTGATCTTGGAAAAAAAATATTTTTAGACAGTAAATGGCTTTGGCCATCCAACGTGCATGATGAAATGCCCCTGGTTGATAGAATGTCGTGTGAGTGGGCTCTTCTTCAACAAAAAGTTTAGAAAGCATTAAAAATTCTTTATAATCATCACGAGGCTGTTGCAATGTTAAAGCTGCATTTAGAAACTTTACAATTTCGGCTTTAACTGGTTGTAAAATGTGTTTAATTTTTGATACCTGAAATCCAGTTTTTAGTTTATTTTGATCTATTTTAGGCCAAAATTCCCTAAAATGTTTAAATAGTGGCACATTTGGACCAGATGAGGAAGGCATTTTTGTGTCAAACACACTTCTCAAAACCACTTCAAAAATATGATGTCTACAAGGAAAATATAGAATATCTCTTTCTAATTTTTGTTGCAATAGTGTGGCTGCCCCATTTATATAACCCATATTTGATGCTGTTGTATCACAACACAAAGCTATTACCTTTTCGTCCAAATTAAATTCACAAAGCACATCATAAACTGCTTCAGTCTGTTCTCTTCCAGTTGAATTGGGCAAAGCTGGTACTCCAAGTAGTTGTTCAATATCTCCACTAGTAACTAAGAGCAAGTCTATCGATATTTCCCATTCCAGTGAGAGAAGGTAAAAGTTTTCCATCCCAATGGATGACTGGGGCCGGCAATTCAGAATTACCGAAGGCAGTTTTTAATATTTCTGCTCTTTCTTCGCGGATGCGTTGTCTAGAGCGCTGAAGTGTGGTTCTGCTGATGGACAAAGATGTGGTGTCATGTCCTAGTGCTTCTGCTACTGCCGTCAAAATATGGACTCCATACCTGTCGCTTATTTTGCAAGCATCAAATGCAGCGGCTATTTTTGGTGTGATGATGTTACATGTTCCATACAATCTCCTCTTGTTTGGCTGTGATGGGCCAGGCTGGTCTTGTAACAACTCTTCTTGGGCTTCGATTATTTCATCTTCATTTTCGTTGGAGTCGGCTGAATTACTACTTGATGATGGATAGGTGACTGTTTCCTCTAATCTAGCTTTTTCTTGTTGACTTCGTTGCATTCGTTCGGATAATTTCTGTAATTTCTCCTCAGCTGATTTTTCTTGAGAAGCAAGTTGGTAATCAATACCATGCACAAATCCAGGACGTCCCTTTTTTCTTTGGTTAATTAAAAACTGCTTATCTTCATCTATTTTCATCAACTCCAATGCATTTGCATGAGAAATGTCAAAAAGATCGTCCAATTTTTCAACGAAATTTTTTTCTTTAGCTCCCGCACTGGCCCTTTTAGCCGATTTTTGTAAGTTCCTCCACTCTGCATAAAGTTTATCTAGTTGTTTAACACAATGAAAATCCTGACGTGTCGGAATGCGAGCTTTATCCCAAAAAACTGACACCTCTTTTATTGTTAATTTAGCACTTTCATGTACACTTAGCTTCACTTCACGAATGTTATAAAAGAGCACTTGTAATACTTGTATATTAGACGGCAATTTATTGCCAATGATTTGTGACGGATAGTGTCCAACTAAGTAAATGAAAGTATCCTTTCGTAAGGATCTAACATCAGCCATCGTTAAATGTTTTTTCAAAAAGGAACGTATGCTAGAACTTATAATGTCACTACTGTAAAACACAATTGCAAACTGACATAAAAACCTACCGTAGGTGCATTATATTTCCAAACTTCCAAAACAAATAATTTCTAGGAAATAATTACACCAATAAAACATTATGAGAAAAGAGGTAGATATTTGTATTTTAAGTAAAATTTAAGTGTATTACCGTAATAAAATCTTATCTACAAATTTCTACCGTTCACCGAATTATCTGAAACTTTGACATAAATTATTCCTAGTATAATAGTATATTTTCGTGGGGTGAGACTTAAAAAATACGCAAAAAAAATTCACCCCCTATAGAGATGGGCCACCCTAATCAGTACCCATGAATAATATGACCATAATTTTATTTCACATGTACGCCATATTAGAACACATCATTAACAATAGTTTAGAAAAGGAGTTCCTTAAAAAATGTTTTCTTAAAATGTTTTCTTAACCGCTTCTCAAGTCACCGAAGTAACTCCTTGAAAATCCATAATGATTTTGTGTTAGGTAAAGAGAAACGAGCTTATAGTGGAGTCCGAACCACTTCTTGGGGGGATAATTTTATAATTAAAATTATTTCGCGATGAGCAGGGATTGAACCTGCTTCGCTAGGTACTCCAGTATGCAAGCTAGACGCGCTAAACCACTGAGCTACCGTCCCCGCAAATTGAAAATCAAAAAAATTTTCTTATCAATCTAACTTTACATAGCTTAAAGTCAGATAATTTTTATTTAGATTTTTTAAACACGTGTATATGCGGGAACAATATTGAGTATATTTTACGAATTATTTGTACAATATTTGCTAATGTACTTCTAAATAATTACGTAAAAACGCAGAATAATCGGGCGCTTGAGGAAAGTAGATTAAAATCTCGGTTACGAACTACTGAAAAAGATGTCAATAAAATGAAAAAACGAAAATTAGATACTTTCAAAACAGGAAAGTAGAAACCTATATGTATGAATTCAATTTCATATTCGTATTTTATTCATATCATAAGTAAATATTTGTTTATGTTTTTAAATTTACTTACAGCCTGGTACAGTCCTGTTATTTTTAATTTACTCATTCCCGAATTATCCTAAATTCCCTTATTCCATTTTCACTTTATCCTTCCCGTCCTGGCAAAATTACATTACCTAATTTAATATTATGAGATATTTGTATTATTTTATTACACTCTTTATAATATAAAAATATGATATTTCGTATTATTAAAAAATGAATATGTAACTCTGCGTCTTCTCGCTACTTTTGCTGAACAATTAAACATCATTTTTTTTCTTGGTGCTAAGGCTTTCGCGGAGCTGGTGATCTGGCTACTGGTTTCCGGGTCTTCTTCCGCGTAGACTTGGTTGAGTGCTTGACGTTTCGACCATCTTGTCATGGTCTTCTTCTGAAGCATTTGATCTTGGTTCAAGCTGACTTCGCTTCAATTACTAGCAAAATGGCAGGTGCCAAAATTTTTAGTACACTTGATGCTACCAGTGGATTTTACCAAATAATTTTAGATAAGGAGAGTAATGATTTGTGCTATTCTGTTCATCGGCATACCCATCAAAAAAAATACTACTGTAGCCTTGACTGGTTGGTCCTGATTATTGATCATATATTCATATATTAATATATTATTATTAATACCATGCGTATGCTTAATAAATTTCCTTTTCATATTAAATTTCCATTTTTGAAAATTTTTACAATGCACTTTTTTTGAAAATAAAAAAACGCACTTTTTTTTGAAAATTAAAAAAACATGAACTCTGTCCCCTAAAATTACACATAAAATGATGTACAATCGAAGAGAAAAAATAGTGCCGTACAATGCCTCCTTGATAATTGACGAAGAATTAAAAATTTTATTTCGTCCGCCATCTTTGACCGTTCTATTTGGCATACGGTGTCCGGGATTTGTGCCTTATATTTGACCCTAAATGAGTTTTATTTTTGCCAACTTTGGTGAAATTACTCCTTCTCATAGAAAAGATATTCAATTTCTATTCTTTCAGCCATTTTTGGTGTTTTCTATTTTTTTCCAAGATTGCGGATTGACAAACACATATCAGGCGAATCTATATTTTTTAACAGTTTTATTCCAAATAAGCAGTATTTTTAAAATTCCCATCCGATTACTAGTACAAAATATATTAAGCAGATAAGTTGAAAATGCGTGAAAGCGCATCAAAAAGTGCATATAACTTTTGACGCAAAAGGAATTTTTGGGCACAATATTTTCTTCGTAATCAGGAGGTCATAATACATAGGAATCGACAATAAAATTTCAGGTGGAATGTTGTCGCCGAAAAAAATCAATTCAACTGCACTAAATCTATCAGTTTACATAAAGTATTTCCAGATTATTACAAGCAAAATTAACTGTAAGGGTAACTATGCTATTTGTTTTTCTATTTTATTGAATTTATTTAGAAATAAAAAATCACTTTCAATATAATTTTTCTTTAACGTAGTTGCCTTTGCAAAAATCATGTCTAATAATGAAATGTAAAAAACTACCTTTTTGTGAATAATAGCCTTTTGGTTCTCTTTTTTGTTTCTTAATAGGTATAACTACTAATGTATAAAGATCAATAAAAATTATTTTGAAAGTGATTTTTTATTTTCAAATAAATTTAATATAATAGAAAAACAAATAGCATAGATTTGAAATGGATATCAACGAATTCAGAAAAAAATCTATAATTTATTGAACACCACCACCCCATTTGAAAAAAATTTTCGATAAAAAAGTGGTTTGTTCAATTTTGGAGGCTTCATAAATAGTTATTAATGAAATTAAACGAAAAATTATATTTTTTCCTTGGACTTTACCTGCCGTAGAACAAATTTTGGTATTCCAAAGAAATAGACGAATGTCTTAAAATGCTTAAAAAAACTGAACATCGACTCAAAAATTCGCGAAAATCTCATGGTATACTCAGAATGTTGTCTTGAATCCAAATATGTAAAAATATACAGGATGTTCCATTTAATATTTGAAAGTTGAGATCATTGGTCTCGTACCGTTTTTTATGTCCTAAAATCCATTTTTACAGGTAGTTTATGCACCCCAAATTTCAAATGGATAAGTTAAAAAATAAAGGGAATATAAGGTAGAATCACTAGCCTGTGGCACCCGGTATGGTAGGTACTTAGTGGAATATTAGTAAAGTAATTAATTATTGTAATTAGAAGGTAAGTTAATAAATTAGTGTTTAGTGTTACTCTGGTGTTATAATTTCCTAATTCACGATACAGGATGTTTACGAAAAGGGTGTAAATACGTAACAATATTATACATTACAATACAATACAATTTTTATTCATCTTTTAGGCTACATCAAGTGCAGATAAGATAAGTCAGGTACAATAGTAAAATCTAATAGTAGATAGTAAAATACATTGACTAATAAAATAACAAATAAAATGATTAAAATAGTTGATAGCAGTTTGGTTCATTAATTAATATAATAATAATAATAATAATAATAATAATGAGTTTATTTCCATAGACTATTACAGTATTGGAATTGTCAAATACAAAATAGAACAAAACAAAAAAAGAAAAAATATGTACATATATATGCATGTATATATAGTTAGAGGTAGATTATACAACATATGAAAAATAGACAAACAAACAAGGAGATGTACAACTAAAATCTAATAAAGGTATAACAATAAATAAATAAATGGGTGAAATTTTAATTATCACAGCATTAGTAGGTACAAATTGTAAGATCAGATGGAGAACATTAAGTAAAGAGGTAGTATTCCTCGTAAGAGTAAAAACAATGTTCCGCTAGGAATCTTTTTACCATCTTCTTGAAAATCACAAAACTACTTGCATCTTTTATAATTTGTGAGAGGTGGTTATACATTTTAATTGAAGAGATAAAGGGCCCTCTTTTTGACTGCTCTAATCTATGGGGCGGTACAAAAATATTTTTTTGCGATCGCGTGCTGTATTTATTAACATCACCACATTTTAAAAGACTATCAATGTTTTTCCTGACAAAACATACAGATTGCAAAATATATATACAATAAATGGTGAGTATGCCATGCTGTTTAAAATAATCTCTGCAGGATGTATTGTAGGGAAGTTTAAACATACTTCTCACAATTCTTTTCTGCAAAATGAACACCTTGCTAATTCCCGAACTATTTCCCCAGCACAATATGCAATATTGCAAAACCGAGTAAATACATCCGTAATAGAATGTTTTCAGTGTGTCAGCTTCAACAGTGTCCCTTATTTGAAGAAGTGCAAAGTTTAGACTAGCCAGTTTTTTCGTCAGATTCTCAATATGAGCCTCCCATGACATATTCATATCCATATGTACGCCTAAGAACTTCGTAAGATCATTTTGATGGAGATTGTGATTTCCTCTGACCAACAGGCTAAAGTCCAACTTTGCACGAATCGGGGAAAACATTAAAAATACAGTTTTTTGCTGATTTAGAATCAGACCATTATTGCGACACCATTGTGACATTTTATCAACACATAAGGTGGCATTTTTGCTTAAGAGGTCAACGTTAGGAGCAGTTATGATAGAGGAGGTGTCGTCTGCAAAAAGGGTTAAGAAGCAATTATTTAAGTTAGTTACTAAATCGTTGACGAAAATAATGAACAATAATGGACCTAATACACTGCCCTGTGGTACCCCTGTCAGAACGTTAATACTATCTGAAAGACATTCCATACCATCATGTACAATTTTGATTGTTTGAGTTCTCTCCAATAAGTAGGACTTTATCCATTCCAATGCTGGGCCACGGATACCGTATATTTCAAGTTTTTTTAACAACAAATTGTGATTTATGGTATTAAAGGCCCGTGATAGATCGAAAAAAATGCCAGCTGATAGTAATTTTTCATCAAAGTTATGTAGAATTTTCTCATAAAAGGAGAGAACCGCATCTTGTGTTGATTTATTCTTGCAAAACCCATATTGCCTAGGGGTTAACAAGTTATATTTAATTAAAAATGAATTTAATCTGATCTCAAATGCCTTTTCAAAAATTTTTGAAAATATGGATAGGAGAGCTATCGGTCTATAATTTTCCATGGAATGAGGATCATTTTTTTTGTAAACTGGAATTATTAGCGCTAATTTTAACTGTTGTGGAAATTGTCCATTTTCGAAAGATAAATTTATGAGGTATGTTAGGATACTAATCAAATAAGTACTAACTTCCTTTATTAAACAACATGGCACATCATCTGGGCCTGACGATTTTTTCTTGCAAACAGAGTTGATAATATCAGCAACCTCAATCTCTGTAATGGGCATTAAATACATAGTGTTATTATTAACTTCTGGTGCATTTGTTACATCAAAAGTCTTAAGATTAAATGTGGAGGTAAGTTCACTTACCGAATCGATGAAGTATGTGTTGAAACCATTTGCAATATTTTGAGGTTTAGTTAAAATTTCATTTTTCAAATTAATTATTTTGGAGGGAAGTTGTTTTTTATTACGACCAACATTAGTGTTTTCTCTAACTATGCCCCACATGGTTTTAGATTTGTTAGAAGAATTTATTATTTTGTTTTGATAATAAGCCTTTTTTGAATTTTTTATATTTTCTAGGTGATTAATTTTTAATATATTATATCTTAACTTAAGGTCTGGATTATTTGATAATTTTAATTGTTTATAAAGGTCTCTGATAAAAATACCTTCTTCAATAATGTTTCTGGTAATCCAGGGTTTCTTTTTGGTAGTTTTGCGGTTTCTTTTTAATTTCACAGGGAAAGCTATATTAAACAAACTAGAAAATGAGTTATGAAACACTTCAAATTTTTTATTTACATCAGGTTCTAAGTAAACCTCCTGCCACATTTCTTTTGCCAATAAAAATTTAAAATAGTTTTTATTTTCATCTGAGAAGTCTCTTTTCCTGACATTACCAGAATTACTTCCCGTTTGCGGTAAGTCAAATGTTAGTAATTGAGCATTATGGTCAGATATTATATTATCAATCGTTTTTGTTGAAATTAAATCTGTATCAATGTCAGAAAAAACATTATCAATCAGGGTTTTTGAATCTTTCTGAACACGTGAATATTCAGTAAAACATTTATTGTATCCAAAAGATGATAGTAGATTTAATAAATCACATGTACCTTGATTATTTAAAAGAAAATTGCAATTAAAATCTCCACAAATAAATTTGGGACCCTTAATTTTAAAGAAGTATGTTAATAATTTTTCTAGCGAAACAATAAAAGTTTCGAGATTAGCATCAGGGGATCTATATAAACAATTTACATTTATATTAACATTATTAACACTAACCACAACAGATGTCGCTACGAAGATTTGTTCAGTAAGACCAAATTTTGTGATATCCTTGACACTAAAAGAAAGATCCTCTCTAACTAATATGGCGACACCGCCTCCTCTTGTATTTTCTCTACAATAATAGTTAGCAACATGATATTTGTCGATTTTAAATGACTTGGCTTCATTAGTAGAGAGCCACGTTTCTGTGAGACATACAATTTCAGGATAATTCAAAGTATGTAGCAATATATTTAGTAGATTGCCCTTTTTTCTAATGCTGCGCACATTTAGATTAAATATCTATAGATTACAACTTCCAATTTGCACTTCTTTTATTTTGCATTTAGATTCTAAGAAATTTCCATGTATGGGATCGTCAGATGTCCGTGGCATAAAAAATTAGATTTTTCAAGTTCGACACTTAGCGGCAAATTGTTGACAGGCTCTAAAATTGAATTATTAAGTACAACACTCTCAGGCAGATCATTCGCTGGTTCACTAGATGTAGCAATTTCATTTGGCCCGATGCTAAAGTTGTCACTAACGTTAATGAATTTAAGATTCTTGTTAAGGTAGTTTATATTTAGTAATATATTCATAATATTTGAAGCCACTAATTTTTGTTTAGAATATTTGGAATTTGATGTATTCACTTCTACATATTGGATCAGCCCTTCAGTGCGTTTATTAAATTTATCCAGGAAGTCATTTAGTTTTGTATTGTATTTATAGACATGCTTGTTTCTTGCAGAGTTGTTGATACTATAGGGAATAGATGTGAATAGAATATTTGTATGTCTACATAGCTTTATCTTATTGCATATAAAGCGGAATGAAGGCGTTTTCATTACGTCGATATCGTTAGATCCGCCTGTAACAATTACAAAATCTGCTAAGGTAAAATTTTTTGTTAGAATTTCAATGTTTTCCATTACTGTACTTGAGAGAGCTCCTGGTTTTCTAATTGATATAATTTCATATACATTTAGGTCAACTAATCTTCTCATCTGCCAGTTAATGCTGTGCTCATCAGACAAAAGTAGAATTGTTTTTTTCCTGTTGACTTTATCTGTGGGTCTGATATTAGTGGAAGTATTTTTGTTATTGTATAAATCTCCAGTAAGGTCATTAGCCGTATAGTCAACGTTTAGTGATGCAGAATTATTATTTTTGTTTTGCTCACTGTGTATCACTAAATTTATTTTAGATCGTTCAGATATTGAAATGGGTTTTATCATTTCTGTTTTATTTGATTTATTTGTTTGTGTGGATACAGTGTTTACTTGTTTTTTAGATGTGTTTCTTTTGAGCTGTTTTATTAACGTATTTAATTCATCGATGGTATTTTTTTGTTGAGCTATTAAGTCATTCAATTCTTCCTCCCTTTTTAATGCCTCTTCTAAAAGCATTTTATTTTCATACTTTAGTTTTAGAATGTGATTGTTTTTTAATTCACCATCCTCTGTCAAATCATATATAGTTTTTTCTAGAAGCTCATTATTTTCTTCGTCACAAACAGAAATGGAGGCGATTTCATTACAACATACGATTTTATTTTTCTCAATAAATGTAATTCTGTTTTTAAATTTCGGTACACAAGATTTATGGTAGACATTGTAACAGTTAACACATACATAATGAAGAAATGGCTTACTTTTACAGCATTTAAAGGTAAACATTCTGGAGCACACAAACACAGTCAACTCAAATATTTATTCGTATAGTACCTGAATGAGAGTGTAGAGGTTCCATTAATGGCCTGGATGAACTCATCAATGGTGTAAAAACAGTTTGAGGAAAGATATTCTTTTAAATTTAAGGAATGGTAAGCATTTCAGGACTGGTGGTAACAGGTTATACAGACGGGTGCCTGAGTATAACGGTGACTTTTCATATTTAGCGTGAAAATGTTTGTTTTGGTATATGTCATTTTTCCCTCTGGTGTCGATTGTGTGTATGTTAGAATGTTTAGTTAGTGCAGTTTTTTTTTCCATGAATGTATAACAGAATTTTTAGTAAATATATGCTAGTGACTGTGTCTTTTTTTCGCAGAAAGTTGTTCTGCATGAAGTGCGAAACTTAAGATTGAAGATCATTCTTATGACACTTTTTTGTAGAATGAGAATTCTGTTTATATCCGAGGACCGGCCCCACACAATATAACGTTGTATGAAATTACTGAGTGAAAGTTTGCGTAATATACGGACATTGTGGAATCTGTATCTAGTTTATTTTTCAGGTTCTTTATAATGTAAAATCAATATGCAGGTTCCAATTCATTTGGCTGTCGACTATAGTTCCTAGAAATTTGATAGAATTTACTGGGGTTAAGGTAATATTTTGAACAACCGGGTGAGAGTTAGTGGATTTGTCAAAACGGTTGTAGAATTTAATGAGAACCGTTTTTTTTAAATTTATCATTAACTGATTTTTTGTGCACCATTCACTGAACTGTTCTATAATGCTGATAATTTGGTGTTGGACTTCCGCACATTTACCTGAGGTAATTATAGAGGTATCATCTGCATAAAAAATTTTCCCCCCGTGATATGCTGGGGGAGATCATTGACGTACAGTAAAAAAATTAGTGGGCCAAGGACACTGCCTTGTGGTATTCCTCTATTTATGGTATATTCTCTCGAAGTCGTGTCGCAGTGTTTTACCATGAATCTTCTATTCTCCAGGTAGGATGTTAGTAGGGCGTTCCCCTTTCTTTCTAATTTCTCTGATACAAATTGAATATTTAGCGTGTTAAATGCACGAGACAGGTCAAAAAAATGCCGGTGGTAATTTCATTGTGGTCAATTCTATTATGTATGTGTTGAACGAATTCCAGAGGTGCTGTTTCAGTAGAACGATTTTTCCTAAACCCGTGTTGACAATTAGTCATTATATTAAATATATCAAGGTAGTCATATATTTTTTGCGCAATTACTGTTTCGATGATTTTTGAGAATATGCTTAGTATGGCAATTGGGCGGTAGTTTTCAATATTTTGAGAGTCACCATCTTTTGGTATTGGTATTAGAAATGCAAGTTTTAATAATTCGGGAAATTGACCTAGTTCGATGGATTTGTTTATGATATACGCAATTAGACCTGAAAGTATATGACTACATTTTTTCACTAGATCGACAGAGACCTCATCAAACCCAGTGGACTTTTTGTTGGGTAGGGCAGCAATAACTTTTCGGACATCGTTTTCTGTGACGGGTGTACAGAAGAAACTATGTGCTGTGGGTCTTGTATTAGTACAAGTTTTAGATAGTTCACCATCAGAGTGATTGTTTAATTTGTCCTCTATGATATTGGAGAAGTAATCGCCAAATTGATCAACTATGTTGGAGGCGTCTGTAATAGTTTCGTTATTAATTAACAGTGATATGTCGTTATTAGATTTTATGCCAGAATTTGTATTTTCATTTATTATTTTCCAGAGTGAGCGGGTTTGGTTGTTGGAGTTTTTTTATTTTGTCTTTATAGTATCTTTGTTTTTCAGTTCTAATACAGTTTTCTACGTCTCTTTTGGACTGTTTACATTTTTCATTTAAATGTTCGCAGTTGAGTTGTTTTTTTAAGTAGTTTAGATCTTTAAGATCTTTTTTTAAAGATTCGGGACCGAATTTGATTTTGTTTACTTGTTTTTCTGACTCTGTTTTGGTAATTTTGGGGAATGCAGTTTGAAAGCACCAGGAAAAGTGCTCATAAAATATACTGAAGATAATGTTAATATCTTCTGTGCTACTATGAAGGTTTGCCAGGAATAACTGGTCACCGCAAAATAATTTTACAAACTCAGCTATGGAAAATTCATTGAATTTTCTAAACGTTTCGATTAATATTTGTTCGTGGCTGATGTTTGTAGTGTTAATTACCCAGCTTATTAGCTGAGCGTAATGATGTGATAGGCCAGGATCAAAGTTGTTGCAGATTACATTTTCGTTACTTACATTTGTTAAGATGTAGCCAAGACTAGCCCGTGAAACATGGGTTTTTAAATTATGAATTCTAGTAGCATGATTGAATAATGAATTAAGACCGTAAGATTCCATAATGTCAGTTAGGACCACCGAGTTAAGGATGGCATCATGTCTATGTTGAAGTCCCCACATACAAATAGACTCTCATAATTATTGGTTACTTTTGATAAAAGTGCAGACAGTTGCGTAAAAAATATGTTAACATCACTATTTGGTGATCTGTAAATACAGACTATACAAATATTGTTTCTGAATGCCACGGCTGAACACTCGAACTAGAGTTCAAATGACATATCACATATATTTCATACCTAAATAATATTCTCTAATCATATCACATATATTTTTTAAGTTTTTACATTAATGCATGATGCAATTCTCGACAAAGATCGCAGTGTATGTGGGTTTGTCGTGAGTAATTACTTATTTTAGTATTACCTGTTAACTGTCAAACTTCAGAGATTCTATTAAAATATCGTTGGCTGAATTATTTTCTCTCTCCTCATAGGTTAGATTCTCTGAGATGTCTTCTGTTTCTGAGGACAGTTCTTGGTTTATACAACATGTTTATCTTGTAGAGCAACTTTTGTGAAAGGATGCACCACAGTTTTATCACAGTATTTGCAGAAATTACTTTCACTTGCATTTGGCTTGGCAGCCATCTTTTAAAGCATAAGTGCATATCTAATATTTCCTCGCGATGAAATATTTTTGTACAATTATTACAAGTACATTTTATTTTTCTTTGAATCGAGTTGTGCTTTTGTTTTATGTGTGAGAATATGATATTAAATGAAGACAATCATGATACTTTAATTGAAACCGCAGGGAAATATAAATAATTTCGAACCTCAAGAAAGTCAGGACGATATTTATCAGAATTATTTATATTTTAAAGGTTTGAAAATGTTTAATGCCCTACCAGGTGAAATAAAAGTGATAACAAACATAAACCAGTTTAAAAGAGCAGCAAATATATATGTAAAGTTAACCTTTTAATGTGATGAATATATGTATGTTGTTGATTATATATATATATTTTTTTATTTATACATGTTTATAATAATGTTACCGTCTTTTTTTGTTTTGTTTTTAATATTGTACATTTAGGTATTTGTAAGGTAAACAGCTTCAGGCTGAATAAAGCATTCATTCATTCATTCATAACATGTTAGAAATATTACCCTTTTGTTACGACCCGGGGAATAACCCGTTAGAAACTATTTTTGAAGAAGCTAGGGATGAGGAAGTGCCGCAACTTTTGCGATGCTCCGCTAGAATACGTAAACCGACTGACAGGTTAAACTTATAGCAGAAATTAGGATTACTTTTTAGACAAACAATGTTGTCTTTCGTTGTAAAATATATATATGATAGGATGAAACCGTTTTTGAATTCATAATGTTATAATTGTAAAATAACCCAGAAATAAATTCTGCCTTTTTGTAGGAAAAGAAAGTAAATAAAGAACTTTTCAAGTGATAGATTTTCTCACAGTAAAACCGGATGTTTACCGAGGGCGATTAGTCCCAATATTTTATTCGAGAATGATATGAATTTTGCTGACAGTAAGGTAGTCTTTATACATGAAAATTATTGACAGTACATTCTCTCATATGTACGCGATTATTAGCTAACACAGGTATAAACAACCCAAGTACTTAATACTTATAAGTTAATATTCTATTTTATTTTGGTTCATAATAATTGTAACAATGTTTTTGTCCTGCGTGATATTATTCTTGTGCTTAAACAAAAGTGCCCCGTTAGTAGCATACAACTGTATGGACCCAAAAATAAACATTTCAGTGATTTCCATAAAAGACATTGCCTCGTGTCCAGATCCAGTGAAAGACTATGATCAAAAGACTATCCAAGTTGCTATATTACAAAAAGACGAAGTCAGACAAGTGGCAGTTAAATCGTGTCTGATTGAAGTTATGCGTATGATCACCTATTGTGGGATGCATAGTCATAGTTCGGTGGTAAAAAAACTGACTTTATAGTTATATCCATTAAGTGGGGGGCGATGCGTGCAAAGATGTCCATAGATATAGAACCTTTTCAATTTTTAATCGGCTGATAAATCAAACAATAATGAGAGAGACGCTCAATTAATTACCGAGAAAAATTCAGGAAAATATTTGGTTATTGAGCAGGATAATAAAGTATTTGCGTTAACCTTAATGAGGAAAGATAATATTTGCAGTTCAAACGTTTGGACCACGGAACATCCACAACTCCTAGAGATAGAAGAGACTGAGGAAATTATCGACAGAAAGTATAAATTGGGACACCCAGTACAAAACATTAACTTAATGATGTATGTGAATAGCAAATTTTTATATGTAGAGCAGGCGCATAAACGATGAATCCAAAAATTGTACAGCGACACTGTGTACCGCCAATGTTTGGCACACAGAGAAATTTTCATTAACCGCTTAACCATGGCCCCCTTAACCCCGACGCCCTTAACCCCTTCAGCTATTGGGATGCTAATAAATAAAAATGTCAGATATACAGGAAGAGTTCTCGGAGAGGTACAATATATTATGAAATGTGTTCCCAAGACAGTCGAAATAAGGACAAATCAATGCTATAATGAATTGCCAATTTCTGTTAATAACGAGTCATATTTTATGTCAGCTGTAACCCATATAATCCAGGCGCATGCAGAAGAGATTGAGTGTAATTTCCTTACACCCCCTTTGTACCAAATCGATGGCCATGGCCAAATCGATGGCTTGGCATCACATCCAGTTATATCAGACCCTCCCCAGAAAAATTGAAGTCGAACAGGAAAAACGTCTAAAATTTGCCCCTATACAGCCCATTAGTTCCAGCGGCATGTATACAGTAGAAAAAATAAATAAAGCCCAGAAAAGCCTTTCTTTTGGAGTTGAGAGATCCGCAGTGGAAAATATTATTGCCAGGAGAGTAGCAGGTTTCGAGGTGAATAACCAGGAATATTCAATATTAAACATTTTTGAGAAAGCGGACTTAGAAAAGCTAGCACGATCCACCCTAGAGAAAGTTTGGGGATGGTTCACAGATGTCGGAATATTCTTTAGTGGAATTATGGAAGTCTATATTGTATGCCGAGGAATAAAATATGTAGTAGAAGTAGTAATGAATGTATTCCATTTATATCAACTATTCGGATTCAGTTTTACACTTTTGGCCAGTTTTTGGAGTGTCTTGACGATGTGGGTAGTCCACAATAGAGCTAAGCAACCCCATGTACCCGAGCAACCCAGCAACGTACTTGTAAACGAGGAACAACCCTCACCACCCCCACTTATACCTACTAACCCAGCAGGATTCCTGATGTACATTGGACGGAGAAAATCACGATGCAAACGCGGGCGTAGCGCGAATTCACGTCTAAACCATTCGAATGAGTCGAGTGCGGTTATGGCCTTTTTATCGAAAAGTATAAGTGCACAGATGAAGAAACAAAAGACTTTATTCTGAGAAACTAATATTTTATTATCGATATACCTATTGTTTGGTTAAAATTTTGTTATTTTTATATATTTTTGGGTTGTGTATACCTGATGTCTCAATGTATGTATATCCCAGATGTACGAAGGATATACTTATAACTAATATGTAAGTGAGTAAGGGTGAGAAGGAGAGGAATGAATGAGGGGAACTGTAATCTTTGAAACGTATTGTTTAACTTTTGGGAAGATGTTTGTTAATAAACTTGTTAGGTTGAATGTGTGATGAGTGTTGTAAGGGAGTATAAAAGATTGTTTACTTGTAGAAGTAAGCACTCTTTTCTTTTGGGGAGAGCATTGTACCACCCCCGTATATATATGTGTCATAATTAGCCATTTCTAAAAACCACTGAGTCAAGGCAGAAGTGAAGCGGACTGAGAGTAAAAACAGTGAGACTCGTGCAACGTGCCGAGAGTAATGGTAGGTGGACTGAGTAACTCTCTGAACCCCGTTACCCTTTTGTTTTGGAGTATTTTTGTTCCGGGATTTAAAGTAGAATCAGAAAATACCGCATCAGAGAAGTAAATATTGCTGTTACTTTCTTTATTCTAAATTTTACAAGTGTCCATTAATAATGTGTTACTAATTTTAATTTAAAAACATAAATACGGTTCGGTTACGGGCGAGCATAATATTAAATAAAAATCAAAGTTGAAGTGGCTCTAATTGAGAACACTGAAGAAAAATGGGTGAGATCAAACCAGTCTTCATTAAAATTTTGTTTTGATTTATTTTAGTTGTCTCAAAGCTACGAAGGAAATTACTTTAAAACAAGGCCTAGAGTGCTCTCCCTTGCCTATTAATAAGTGGTATGCGTGTTGAAACTCTATTGTTGATTTAAGGAACAGTCAATTGAAATTAAAAAAATACTTGTTCAGTATGCATATTACAGTATTAATGAATTTCTAAGTGGACCATAATATAGATTATATTGTGTTTTTTTTTTCTAGTATGTTATTGTATTTCCATACAACGAGAATTTTAAGTGTTTAAGTTTAAATGTGTTTGTAATATTATGTCAATTTTAAACTATTTTATTGTTATTATTATTTAACTTAATTTGTTGTGTGATGTTTATGTATATAACTACTCTTTTACTCTTTTATTGACTTATTATGTTTTAATAATATTAAACTGTCAGTAATTACTGATTATTGTACCTGACTTGCCATATGTACGTTATTTGTATCAAACATGGTGAAATAAATATTATTATTTAATTTTGATATAATAAATTTTTAAGAAAATGTAATTTTGAATAGATACGACTTACATACAAATATTTGGCGTTATTATTTAAGGAATTCTATCCTACAACCCCCACTAGGGGTCCTGAGCAGAATTAATTCTGCTCAGGACGACCTTCTCCACCAATTTAGAGATAGTTGATAGTAATGAGATGGGTCGGTAACTGCCAGTGAGTCTGGCATTCTTATTCGGCTTCAGTATGGGAACCACCACAGCGCATTTCCATTGACGAGGCCAGTGCTGTAATCGCAGGATCGTGTTAACGATGTATACAAGCTGAACAATATCCTTCCTCGGCAGATATTTAAGTAGCCTATTATCGATACCGTCCTTTCCCGGAGCTTTATTATTTGCTAAAGTCTTGATTGCTATAGGTACTGAGCGAATTTGCAATCAGCGCCAAAATCGGTGACTATCTCAAACTCAATCAATCAAAACTTTATTAAAAATTAATAATTTTACATCTGTCCCACCCAAATACCCGTGTCCGAAGCCAGCTTAACATCTACCATGCGAAGCATCGCTGTAGCAATGAAAGGCCGGACGGAGTGAGGCCGGGAAGGTTTATTGAAACAATAGTAAACTAGTGACCAACTCCTTTTACAAAAAGTAAATCAAAAGGCAATTAAAATAAAAACTTATCTAACGATGTAAATTTAAAACAATTTGTATAAATGTATAATAATAATAATATTTATTAATTTCAGAAACTGTACAAAGCGCAGTTAAGAAAAAAGTGATTTTAAAGCCTTTTTAAACTTAAAAAATGTTGTCATAGATTTAATATGCTCAGGCAAACAGTTAAAAAATTTACAACCCATGAAAAAAGACTTTTTTAGTATAAAGCCGTTCTGTGTTCTTTTGGTAAAAGGAGATCTTTTTTCCTAGTGCTATATGGATGATCAGTTCTAATCTCGTTAAATTTGATTCTGTTTTTGTAGACAAAACATGACAACTCATAAATGTAAACAGAGTTCAAGGTAAGAATGTTTAAGCTTTTAAAGGCTTCCCTGCAGGAAGTATTATATCCAAGATTAACTATTATACATATTGCCCTTTTTTGCAGTAAAAAAACTCTATTTGCCTCGGATGAGGAACCCCAATGCACTATACCATACTTTATGCAAGAATAAAAAGAAGCAAAATACAGCTTACTATTGATAGGCTCCATTGTTTAGATGTTATCGCCAATGCATAAGAGATCTTTAACAGTTTTCCACACATATCATGAATGCGATTAGGCCATTTACAGTCAATTTTCAAACCAAGCATTTTCGATTCATTGGCATACTTCACGCTTGTAGTAGGAGATAAAAGGATATTAGTGCTGAAGACAATATTAGACTGCAATGTTCTAAAGAGAATACAGGTTGTTTTACTTTGGGTAAATATGTACTTACAAATACCTCATAAGTATTTAAATACTAGAAATTATTTAAATACCGAGTATTTAAATACTTCTTGCAACAAGTATTTGTATTTATACTTGCAAATACTCTATCTGAAATATTTACTACTTAGTATTTGTGAAAATGATCCTAAAGTATTTATAAATACTTAAACTATTTAAATAACTGGGAAGTATTTGAATACTTCTAAAAAAGTATTTAAATCCTTTTCTGACAGTATTTAAATACTTTCAGAAGTATTTGAATCTTAAAAGTATTTAAATAAATACAACAAATATAATCAAATACGCCAGGGAGACAGGCAGATACTCGTCAAGAATTAAGATATGTACTATACTATGTAGTTAATAAATACATTGCATCATTCAGTCTTCAGTCATTCACGTCTTAATAATTCTCAGAAAGTTAGTTGAGAGCAGACATAGACAGTAAGTGTTAACTGTTAATGTTAACACACATGTTTTGTGATTGTGACAGAGAACAGTTGAACTAGTCTCTGTGCTTTATTTGGGTATTTGCAGAAGACGCAAAGGTCTACTAGCTCTACGGATAAGTAAAGGTCAAATACCCAACTAGAACTGATTAAGTATAGAAGTATTAAAATAGTGTTGTAGAAGTTCATGAAAGTCATGAAACCTAAAATTTTGACGCCTCAAATAGTCAAATAGTATTTAATATAATAATGATAATGATAATAATACGTTTTTATTGACTTCTACAAAAATAGAAAATACAATTTGGTAAAGTAGCCCAGACGAGAGAGAACATTTTATAGTGAAACCCACATAAACTTGCAAACTAAATAATTTTTTTTATGAGTTCGTGAAAGTGTATAGAATAATATCCTGAAAAGTTTACATTCCGCTCGGATGCAGAACTTACAAAAAAAATGGGAAAGAAATTTTTTTTCATCCATTTTTTCAAAATTTTTAAATTAAGCCAGGGCAGAAAAAAACAAAAATAGAATAGACCACATATTTCTGAACAAAAAATATTCTAATAAAATTTATCGCTAAAGCCACGGTATTCCTGGAAAAAAATAATGAAGTAACTTTGTCATTCTGCGCGGCCAAGCGCACAGTTAAATGCATACTACGGAACCTCTAAAAATTCTTAGCAGTTCTAACGAGTAAAATAAAGCATTCTTCTCTTTCTGATTACATGTTTTTAACATATCTCTTAGTGATGCCATTTTAAAAGTGCAGCCAATTTTTTTTTAGGACATGTCTTAAATTGTTCCCTAGACTTTAATCTTTATGAAAACCATTGTCCTAAAGGATCGGGGGGGGGGGGGGGCTGCACGGACACTTAGGGTGGGCTCCCGTAGTATATGCTTCAAAATATTTCAGTATTATCAAAGTATTTAAATATTCAGAAAGTATTTAAATACTAAGTTTAAACTATTTAATTACTTTTATTATTTATTATTTAAATACTTTTATCTTTTGAAAATACTTAATATTTAAATACTTTTAATTTTCTGAAAGTATTTAGTATTTAATATTTAAATACTTTTGCCCAGCTCTGATCATACATAGTTTTTGCACAGTCCTCAGCATCAGCTAGGGTATTAGATTTTATTAAAATGTTCGTATCATCAGCATACGAAACTGTCAAACATGATGGATGTTGGATAAAATTCAGCATATCATTGATATAAATAATAGAAAGTGTGGGCCCCAATATAGACCCTTGAGGTACTCCAACGCTGACAGTGTGCGAGTCAGATACAACATCCTCAATACAGACCTGCTGATTTCTATTTGTAAGATATGATGCAAACCAATCATGAGCAACACCTCTAACTCCATATTTCTCAAGTTTTGTCAATAATATAGAGTGATCTACACAGTCAAAAGCCCTTGAAAAATCTATATAGAGTCCCAGAGCTATTTGTCCTTTTTCTATGTAATTATAATTGAAGGGCATAAGAAATGTATAAAATCTAAAGTTTTAGTGGGAGTCAGCTGTCAAATATTTGTGCTGGTTGAACATAATTTATCGTTAAAGGTCCTTAAAATAATTATTAGGTTAGATTTTATTAAAATTGGACAGATTAACAGTACTTAACACTTGTAATACACCCGAATTAATAGTCCGGGGTCCAAGCACTCTAAAATCAAGATGACCTGTTCCGACTTGACGTACAAATGTTGATATAAGTAATGAAGAGAGCATTACCTGGGGCACTAGAAAACACTTGTCGGATTAATTGTTGCTCTTGCGCAACTTCAGAAATCGCAAAAAAGATGGCGGATTGATAATTACAAAATTATGTTTTACAATGGTTATTCTCCGTTAAAACAAAAATTATGTAACCTATCGATCTGATTTTTGGTATGTATACTCAAAAGATATACGTGATTCTAACTAAACTATTGGTATTTTTGAAAAGAATATTTTTTTTGGAAAAAAATAATTAAAATCAAAAGGTTGATATTTACATTCTAAAAATTTCGATATGCGGACAATTATGTTAAATTTATGAAATTCTTATATACAATTGCTTACCAAATATAGTCCATATATTGAAAAAGTTTTTTTAAAAAAGATCTTGTCGATAATGTATACAGTTTTTTGCTTATGATTTTTTTATGAGGCGCGTAATTATGCAGCATTAAAATAAAAATAGTCTACACGATAATTGGTACAGTGTAACAGTAAAAAGCACTATATTGTTCAATATAATTGCAAATTTGAATTACTTTATGTTAATAATACAACAAAACGAATGAAAGTAGTGGTAGGGCGTTGCCGATTGCGGCCACTCATTTAAAAAATTAATAATCGATACAAAGTGAATTGTGTGTTCGAGCAAAATGTTAATAAACACACCACAGATAGTAAGTAGACAACTCCCAAATCCAAAGCCAAGGCTGTCCGGAAGGGGGTTACACATTCGGAAAAACGCAGACATACATCCACACCCACCGGTGTTGTCAATACCGGGGCTGGGGGTCGAACCCAGAGCGCAGTAGCGAGTCGATCAGCGTATTCGCCACTCAATATGCCTTAACCGATTGAGCTACCGTGCCGTTAATCAAATAGGTATTCGCAATTGGCCATGCCCGAGTACAACTTCTACTCGTTTTTATATTGTTTAAGAAATAAAACATTAGTGAGAAATATTATTTTAGGTATTTAGCATATTTAATAGAAAGCAGAAAAGGGAGATATTTTAAATAAAACATTAATGTTGTATATTAGGTAATTTTTGTGTATAACTATTCTAACATTTTAGTCAGAATCACTATCAACATAAAATGATGCTTATTGCTTTTTCCCTTAAAACAATTTTCAGGAAAACCAGCACACGAGCACGCAACTGAATACCACTCACAAGAACATTTTGTGCATTTTATTTTACAGTTGCACTTTTTAATTTAAGTTAAACTTTTTTTTGTCGATATTATCGGTACCAGCTCCTGATTTCCAATTCTGCATCCAAAATTTTGTGCAAGAGGTAATTTGAATGACGGTTCACAACACTGTTTTAAAAAAAGTAATATTTGCAACATGTTGTTGAAAAGCGTCTTCCGTCGATGGGAGGGAGCGTAAATCACTTTTATTAAATTATTTTACCTTTTAATAATTTTCAAACGTATACATATAATACATTTGTAAAGTTGACGTGTATGTACATTGAAAATATTTGCAAAAAACTGATGTGGGGGATGTAAGATGAGTAATGGAATACATTAAGACAGATTTTGGAATTTTTCTCTGTTTGTCTGCTTGTCTGTTTGAACGCGCATCACGCAGAAACTACTGAACCAATGACGTTCATCTAAGCTTGGAGTAACATTTAGTTCTTATTTCATCGAAATCGGCCTAGACTAAGCCAAGTTTTATGAAAATCGGTCTAGTAGAACAGGAGATACAGCTTGATCTCTACAATAAGCGTATTTGCACGGCATAAACTTAAGATTAAACTTCTGTAATATTCCAGAAAATTCGATAGTACTCTGGAATATTCCAGAATGGTGATTCTACCTCAAACGTCGTTTATAAAGAAGCTTTTTAGTCAATTTCAAAATTCCACGCGAACGTAACCGCGGGCATAGCTAGTAAATAATAAATATGAACCGCAAACAATAATCAATCGATTTAAACAATCAAACACAAATAGTTTTTATAATGTTAAAATGTTAAGACAAATAACTTCACACTATATACATAAGTACATACCAGCTAATTCCACTGTAAACTGTTTTCAAGCGCTTTATGAATTTTAGGAGAGCTGTCGCCTTTATTACATGCGCCGCATTTTAAAAATTCACAACTCGAATACTATATGCAATATCAACTTAGTTCTTTGTCTTAAAAACGTTTTCAATATATTGGGTATGTTTGTTAGCATAGTTTATACACAAAAAATTTAAAATTGAAGTACTTGCTCGTATGTTGAAATTCTTACTAAGTACAATATTTTATAGTTACAGATATCATATTTTTTTCCCAAGAAACTAAACATATTTAAACAGTGCCATCAAGCCTCATCCAAGCGCTTATGTCTTTAATGTATACTATAAAAAAATTAGATGGATAGCATTCATAGTTTCTTTTACAGGACGTGTTATGTATTAAAAAAACTTTTTTTTAGGAATTATCAATTCGTCTCTTTTCTTATCATTTAAGAAGTTATGCAAGAGCTGATAAGAATCCGACAAGTCATTTCTGGTGTCCTATATAACCCTATTTGCAAATATGAAGTTGAAAAATGTAGGTACGTCATGTCGGAACAGGTTACTTGGAATTTAGAGCGATTTCGTACTGTTGGACCCCAGACTATAACTAAGATATTGCCAAGATAAATGTCAAAGTTTGACTCCAATTTCACGAGTGGCCAATATTCCTGACAATTCCTGGAATAGGCAGATCGACGCCAGTGGGAAAAATTAGTACAAATTAGCCAAAGGCAAAGCGTGCACCACTCTACATCAAATATTCCCTGATGTGGGACAGTACCACAACTAATGTATTTATGTTATCGTGTTTAGTGGACATCGAGACCTAAAATTCCCCCCAATATGTGAGCAGTATCACAAATGTTTCTTTTTTTTCTTTAATAAATCATCACTATAGTTGTTGGCCACCTGGATAAAAAAAAAACATTCCTTGATGTAGACAGTACCACAACTCAATGTATTTTTTTAAATGAGTTACGGTGTTTCGTCAGTAGACATCGATACATAAAATGTTTCTTTTTTTAAATAAATCACCACTATGTTGTTGTTGGCCATCAGGATCCGTACTCTATGGTAGAGTGGTACAGGCTTCGCCTTAGGCTAATTTCTGGGATTGTCCCCTTTGTGGTATTGTCAAAATGCCTTGTAGCATACCATTTGAGATAATATGCACTTTTAATTAAAACACACTAAATCCTTTCAAATTCTTGAGTTTAGTGTACGATATTTTACCATTGTATAGATTAATCAGCCGGACTATGATTGTTTTCATCTAATGTTTTATTACAGTTTAATTCTGAGCATTGTGTCCTTATATTTATCTGTTAAATATGTATTTATTTTATGTTCTAGCCTCTTGCTATCATACCACACACTCGAATCTCTTGACGTTATTTATATCGAAATGCATTCAAATTAATTAATAAATCCTAGTAGTAATAAATGAGGTTTCCACTATATTATGCTCTTGTAGAATGTTAGGTTGCCTATGTCAATTGGTAAACGTTTTGAATACCGCGCAGATCTCTTTTAGAGGGGATAATAGTTTTCATTCTAGAGTCCGTACGCTTAATAAATCATTGATTGTTTTGCAACGGGAAATAACAGTTGACTTCGTTTGATAATCAAATTGGCAGATGCCAAGTGTTAATTTTAAAATTATCAATATTCATCTAGTGTCATCCATACATTTTAAAGGTAATTTATTTTCTTAAATAATTTTAATTAACAATGTATCGCAGCCTTCAGCTATATTTTTCAATTTGTGGAATTTATTTAGTTTTTTAAATCATAACCTTATTTTTTTTACTACCACGTGGTAACGAAGTGTTTCTCTGTCTTTTATTTTGCCAGAAGTTCTGCCGTTCTTAAATATCCGAATCAAATAAATTAACTTAAATATCTGAATCAAGTAAATCAGATAAATTAACTAAACTAAATTAACTAAATTAATTATAGTAGTAATTCTATAAAAAGTTACTCTTAAAACTTGAGAATTATAATCAATCACGTAATATACTATCAGAGACTGGTAATCTCGTAATCAACCACAACTATATTGCTCAAGCAGTAGGAGACTGGTCATCTCTTAATCAACCAATATAATACTACATAATTACGTCGTTACGTAATAACTATTCAAGTTTAACTGTGGAGACTGGTCATCTCGTAATCAACCATCATAAAATCTGTAGCTGATAATTGAAGAACTTTTCTCATATTTCAACTTACCTTCCTTGAAAATATAATAGAACTTCAGGCAAATTTAGGCGTAGCAGTACCGAGACACCTTACCATCGGGTCGCAGTAAAGAGTGCAGAGCGTGGTATCCTAGCAGAGACTACTGGACCTCACCTAGGGATCATCTCTACAACACCCTTCATCAAGTGGTGAGAAAGTGTACATTTTTTTAATAATTTTTATAGTGCTCCGCAGTGGCGGCTGGTGAAATTTCAATATTTTTTTTCTCGTCTGTGGCGCATGGGACCTATACGAAATTTGGGAAATAACATCTAGAGAAGCACTTTTCTAATGACCCCTAAAAAAATTTGAAAAAGCAGTTTGCGAAAAAATTTTTGAAAATTCTTTAGCCTCCCCTGGGTCAAGGGATTCCTGTTTATTTTTATTTTTTTTTGTCATATGCATTTGACTTTTCATAAAAATACAACAACAGATTTTGGAGTTTATGAAAATATTTTCATTACTAACTGAGATATAACGAATTGAAATATTGTAATTTGTTAAATTGTAAATTACAAAATTTCGGTTCATTGTATTTCAGTTAGTAATGAAAATATTTTCACAAATTTCAAAATCTATTGTTGTATTTTTATGAAAAGTCAAATGCATATGACAAAAAAAAATAAAAATAAACAGCAGTCCCTAGACCCAGGGGAGGCTAACGAATTTTCAAAAATTTTTTCGCAGACTGCTTTTTCAAAATTTTTCAGGGGTCATTAGAGAAGTGCTTCTCTAGATGTTATTTCCTAAATTTCGTATGGGTTCCATGCGCCATAGACGAGAAAAAAAATATTGAAATTTCACCAGCCGCCACTGGTGCTCCGCTTATTTGATCATAACATAGTTATAAACTTTTGTGCAGTATCATTAAGATAATTTCATTGTATTTTCATGTCACTTATTGATAATTGCTTTAAACTTGTATGTGAAATTTTCATCATTTAAAAGATTTAATAAATAAGTATACTTTTATCGTAACTTCAATTTTTTATTATATTTGTTGTGCTGTCCGATTATATTCCAGGCTGTTCCACAGCAACTGGTTTCACTATAGTAGAGAAAGTTAGGTAATACTATTTACGCTGTGGATGGTGCCTCAATTTACGTTTTTTTTTATTAACTTTATATAGTGAAATAATCTGTTTTGGTCAAGTTCTGCGAAATTGTTGAGTTTTCCTCTGGTTCAGCTAAAATAGGACCCACGGTTCCCCGCCCCGCACCAGTTCGGCTAGCCGCGAGCCGCCGCTCTTACTTGGGCGTGAATTACTTTTATTTATATCAAACTAAGATATAAATATCAATAATTTTCGTTAAACTAAGGGTGAGTGTAACAGCCTACTCCACTAGTTGTCAGGAAAATTCGCTTACTATTAGCTTCCCGCATATTTTTATTTATGCACTTCATTAGCGCCCTTTCACCAAATATCTGAATTGCTTTGAGCTGCCCGGTCAGAATACTGAAAATAGACACAATAATTAGTAAAATCAAATTTAATATTTCATTCAATTCTGCCTTGCAAATATAATAATAATGATGATGTTTAGAACAAGCTTACCTTTTCAATAGTCATCTCCAATATCAAACCATCTGAATGCCTCTGTCTGATTACAAGCTGCAACATGTGAATCGATGTAAATAATAAGAAAACCATAATATATCCATTTTAACTAGCGTCTTTGTAGAAAATTCAATTAACTGACTGATACATGACACATTGCTTCACAATCTCATATTCCATCTTGAGAACAGAAGGCGGGATATTCAAATCATATGTATAAAATAATCAAATGCCTAACTCGTTTATAAAAATATCATTAGTTCGAGGATGTTGATGTGAGGTGAAGTACGGTACCGGTTTCAGTGGTGAGAAATCGATCAGTGAAGTTAAGGCATGCTGTTTGAGTTCAATACTTGGATGGGTGATCGTATCTCATCTCGCCGTCTTGGTTAAGTGGAGAGGTAGCATTAGCTAAACTTCGCCAGAACGTTAATATAAATAAGACAAATAAAAATAAAAAATAGTAATGTAAATGTCTTTTACGAAAGCTAAAATTAATACTATTTTAACTTTTGATGGTGTAGCTAGTGACAAGCAAAGATTGATACAAGAGACCTTCAGCGTGAAAACGATAGATATACAGCTTCCATCACAGTCATGTCTATTCGCACATCTGATAGAAAAAAATACTAATTTTTTAATATTCAAGCAGGTTCCATTATTGTTCTTCTATAGGTTATATATTTTATTTCCGCATAAGCGTCTCTATTACCGTATTATGTATTTAAATAAAAGAAATATATTATGAATTTTTTTCATTTTTTGTCTGAGGCGGCTTTATTTTACAAGATTGAATTTTTTTGATGACATATTTGAATTCGGCATTAAAAAACACAGAAAAAAAATGTAGCATGAACATTTTTAATACAATAAACTTGAAAAATCTGAATTTTTTCATTTTTCGCTTGGGGTGGCTTTATTTTTTAAGATTAAATTTTTTTGATTGCATATTTGAATTCAGCATTAAAAAGCCGCGCCGGCTTCAACATGAATGTTAGAATACTAATTTCTTTGGTAACTGTTTAACTGCCAATAAAGTGAGCTTTTAGTGTTTAGTTTTATGTGATACTCCACCCACCAGTGGCGGCTGGTGAAATTTCAATATTTTTTTTCTCATCTATGGCGCATGGGACCCATACGAAATTTGGGAAATAACATCTAGAGAAGCACTTCTCTAATGACCCCTAAAAAATTTTGAAAAAGCAGTTTGCGAAAAAAATTTTGAAAATTCGTTAGCCTCCCCTGGGTCTAGGGACTCCTGTTTATTTTTATTTTTTTTTGTCATATGAATTTGACTTTTCATAAAAATACAACAATACATTTTGAAGTTTGTGAAAATACTTTCATTACTAACTGAAATACAATGAACTGAAATTTTGTAATTTACAATTTAACAATTACAATATTTCAATTCGTTGTATCTCAGTTAGTAATGAAAATATTTTCATAAACTCCAAAATCTGTTGTTGTATTTTTATGAAAAGTCAAATGCATATGACAAAAAAAAATAAAAATAAACAGGAGCTCCTAGACCCAGGGGAGGCCAACGAATTTTCAAAAAATTTTTCGCAAACTGCTTTTTCAAAATTTTTAGGGGTTATTAGAGAAGTGCTTCTCTAGATGTTATTTCCCAAATTTCGTATGGGTCCCATGCGCCACAGACGAGAAAAAAAATATTGAAATTTCACCAGCCGCCGCTGCCACCCACCGCTCTTCGATGTCTTGTATATATAAATTAATTGACTGCATTAATATATTAGCTTCCCTAGAATAAATGTCAGGATCCCAACCTATGCTTCCATACGAAAATTAAAACTTAAATTCGATGTCTTAGGCGACCGACTTCTTTAGAGACTTTTAGTTTTGATATTATGAATTAACAAATTCCTCAAAACTGATATCTCAATCGCACTGCTTACATTTGTTTGCCCTAGAAATATGACTATTCACTTCATTATCGGTATTTAATTTAGTTACTTAAATTATAAAGTACTGTCACTTACTATTTCTTGATATATTATAATGTCCGGTCTGAACTGAAAATATCTGCAATTGTATTAAAAATGTCAATCATATTGTTTACACTATTTTTTACATTTTCAATTACGTACAGTTCCTTCAATTCGCTGCCTTCATCTAAAGTAATTAAGCTGCGCTAAGTGTATACATATACCTACTGCTGGGAGTCATTTTAATAATCGATCAGCCGTTGTTTATATTAATAAATTGCTCGAAACTGATAACGCCTTTGCATTTGACTGCAATTTATACATTCAAATCTATATCTATCTTCTGAAGCAGGTAACTACAATTTTTCCTCATATAAGACGCTGATTACGTCATTCCTTTTTTACATGAAAGCTCGACATGTTTAGGCATATCTTGAAACATATATTGATGATGGTTTTATCATTATTATTATTAATATTATTATTGTTATTAATATTTATTTACATAGACCATTTTACTCATACATTAACACACGCTCTTCTTAGACCGACCTCTAGTATAAACATTTGATAGCTCCACTCGTCACAATGTAGACTGGGAGATGACATCATTTTCGATGGCTGAGGGTCAATGGACGATTTCTAAAAGGCCCCCAAATTTTCATAATCTGTTCGTCTTTTACATATAAAACAATGTTAAATTGCTATATCGCTGCAGGGTAGCTACATATTCCCATAAGAAATCATGTATTGTAACACAAAATTATTCACGTGCAATCTTTACCTATCTTATGTCGGTAGGCTATCAGAAATGATTTCATTTGTTTACATTAACAATTTCCTGGAATCCGATAACATCTCTGCATTATATTCTTATTCTTACATTGAAATCTAAACGTAGAGAAGCGAAAGAATATTTATCTTATATAAAACTCAAGCTAACAAGTCTAGACTTGTCTGAAAAGCGTTTATATCAGGTCTCGATATTTCCTTTGATCTAGCCGCTGTAGTTATCTAAAGGTAATTAAGCACGTTTTAAATATACACATAGCATTTATTTACATTAACAATTTCCTGGAATCTGATAACGTCTCTGTATTTGACCGCAATTTTTGCATTCAAATTTTAACATATAGAAGTAAATGATTATTTATCTCATATAAAACTTGTCTTTTTAATGATGGATGTCAGTAGCCATTTCTTAACCTCTAACGCCCTCTAACGTAAACATGCAATACTATTCGCCAATAATTATCAACAATAAACGGCGGCTATCTTATTTTTATTACTACTAGATACACCCTGTATACTCTTAGCCACGTCCTTTTAGATATAATCTCTTATCCAAGCTCGGGGATTGGATCTCCCAGCTCCCCTCTCCCATTAGGTCCTAGGACCCATCATCTAAGATCCCACCTCACACTACAACCTAGATAGGGCGTGCTGACGTCACAGCTCCAGCTTGACCTTGAAGTGGAGTAATTTCGGCACACAGCGGTTTTCTTTATCGAAAAATTTATGGTGGTAGTGGGTATAAAATATTTCCGTTAGGTTATACTGTTTATTAAGTTTTATAAAATAAAGATATATTGAAATTTAACTCTGTCTTTTTACCCTACATGGAGAATCTAATTTTTATACATTTAAAGCGTTTCTTAACAATAGATTTAGTGGAGTCAAATTTGAACTAAAAAATTTGCAATGTGAATTGTCTGGTCAAGGCAACTTTTTTGTTTTAACGTGTTCAGAGGATCACCTTAAATTCACAGTTCAGTTTTGCAGTTTCTGCGAAGTCGGCGTATTATTTATTTAAACAATTTAATTTTTTAGACAGTGTTTTCCATCACTTTTCTTTGAATATCTCGAAATCTGTAAGTCCTATGGAAAACAACAAAACAAAGGAAAACGTTCATTATGAGCTGTACAATAAAAGTACATAAACTATAATTCATTCCAATTGTTATTATTATTTAAAATAAAATTGAACATTGCATTATAAAATGCTACAATTTAAGCCATTGTACACATTTCTTGGTCTTGATGGCAGAATTTCACAAGGGTGCAAAGTTTTAGCAATAATTGTATATTTGAGCCGTTTTAGTAATTATTTTGATTTTAAATTTTAATTTCAGTGATTTGTTTAAAAACGCATAATTACGCAATGTTCAATTTTTTTGTAATATAATAATAATAATTGGAATGAATGATAGTTTATGTACTTTTATTGTATAGTTGAAGCAATTGCAATAGTGATCGATGTACCACCTATTTAGGCGGGTTTGTTGAGATGCATTGGCTGCAGAACGCAGAGTCTACGCCTTCCTACACGCCACGTCAAATGGCCGGTATCTCCTCTCTCATTTAATGTATAATGTGGTAAAAGTGGAGTAAAGACGGGATCTATTTGCCGACCTATTCATTCGTCTCGCCCCTCTAACTATTAAGAATACTTCAGCTATACAGCTCAAAAGGAACATTTTCTTTCTTTTTATTGTTTTCCACTTATAGATTTCGAGATATTCAAAGAGAACCGACGGAAAACACAGTCTAAAAAATTAAATTGTTTAAATAAACAATATATCAACCTCGCAGAAACTGCAAAACTGAGCTGTGAACTGGAGTTAACCCCTTTAAAAGAGAAAAACTGTCCTGACCGGACAATTCACATTACAATCCTAATTTGACTCCACTAATTCTAATTGCTTTTGAAATACTGAAATTGTGCAAATGTCATTTTTTATATTTTTGGCGTGGGAATCATTAGTTTACCAGATAAGTCGTACGAACCTTTTTTTCCAGCAATTTATGAGTTTTCGATTAAAAAAAAATCAGCTCAAATGTTTTTTGTTTATGAGATATGAATTAATTAGCAAATGACTGGTGCTACGAAAACCACATTCTTCCAATCTGGTGACTAGAACATGATCTAACTATAAGGTTTACAATAAAAGTTATCGGCGCACTTAAAGATAGGTTTAAACGCAGTGGCCATTTAGATCTGCAGCATTTGAGTTGTTTAAAATGAGGTAATAAAGTTCCAAACAACACATTTCTACGATATTGTACCATTTATTGAGATAATAATTAAATAAATAAATTCCATAAAACACTTAATAACACTTCTTGCTCCTATAAAATAATTTAGAAACAAACTTACATTTAAACGAGTATTGAAATATGACACCGATCATTTTCACCGAATGTGAAATTTGTTTGGAATGCCTTGGTCATCTGGAACTCGAATTTACCCTGTAATCGTACCTTTGGCCTCTATTTAGCAAACTGTTCTCCACAACCGTCTCATTTATGTTGCTCAAACTGGGACCCGGATCCTGAAAATCAACAAAACATTAACACGAATATAAAAATAATATGGGAATGTTTAAAAATGTATCCCAAGAACTATTCTTTAGAGAGATACCCAAAATAGCAAAAAAATGTCTTTAAGATGCCGTAAAGACGGTTTTCTTAGACATTCACTGTCTTAAAGACATCCATGTATCCCCTACAGACCTGGAGGAAGTCTTATTATCTTTGTCCTACAGTTAGTAATTAGAAAAGTGTTACCATGGAACTCACAATTTCCGAGTGTAGGACTGGAAAAACATACCGTTCAATTCGTAGAACCACGTGGCCATTTAATTTTAAAAACATTTATCAAGCAATAGTTAAAAAATCAACTGGTTGGTAATCATTTTTTAACCCCCGACCTCAAAGGGGTCGGGCGTCAAACTTATGACACCCCAAAGAGGAACTCACTGTTATAAGTTTGACGCGTATGTTTGTCTGTCTGTGGCTTCATATCTCTTCAACGGTTGATCCGATTTTGATGTAGTTTTTTTTTATTTGAAAGAGTATTTTGTCGAGAAGGTTATAGGCCATATTAGATTTTGATGTTTGGTCGCCATCTTGAATTCGCCATGTTGAACTTCTCTAGAAATTGTCCGATTGAAGTACTTACGTTAGTTACTTTTTAAATGTATTTTTAAATATTATTGTATTTATTGTAATGATTTTCCGTTAAATTAATAAATGATCAATTTCTAGTTTTGAAATGACTTATTTAATTTTAAGGCCACTGTTAGACTTTAAAAGTTCTTTGACAAAGATCTTTTATGAGTAATTTGATAGATATTTTATCTCATAAAATATCTTTTATAAAAAACCTTTGTCAAAGAACTTTTGTAGTCTAATGATGGCCTAAGCAATTTGTTTGAAAATCATTTAAAATTCCCGCCTATGCCAATCCCGCCTGTATCAAAAAGGCGGGAATACAGCGCTACCCGCGACGTGTTTTGCTGTTTAAAAAATCCCTGAGAGTTGCCTATCTATATCATAATATTCTTTAATTTATGATGTAAACTATGAGCTATTACTTGCAAAACTCTTTGGGTATGGCATTTGGGGCATAAATCTACAATTGTTTGAATCATATCTTCATGGACGCACTCAGATAGTTTGTTTGCCGAATGGAAAAGCAAGCTCCAGTCTAAACATAACAGCTGGTGTCCCTCGGGAATCAATCTTAGGCCCTCCACTTTTTCTACTTTTTGTAAATGACCCGAATTTTTATTTAAAGAATATAACATCTGTAACAATTATACAGTATGCTGACGATACCAATGCATTGATCTTAGCTGAAAATATAAACAGTCTCATGACACTTGCGTACACAGTATACGATATGATTGTGAAGCGGGCTCAGCAAAATCATTTATGCCTAAATGAAAATAAAACGCAGTGTGTATTATTTAAGTCACGTAGATCTACATACTCTCTGAGCAATAATTTTCCTATAAAAACCACAAACTGTATCAAAATGCTAGGAATCACCTTAGACAGTCATCTGCAATGGAACTCTCACACCTAAACTCTGTGGAAAACTGAGCAAATCTTGCTATGGATTAAGATTTCCAAAAAATTTCTGCAGGAGCAATATATCCTTAAAGCACTGTATTATTCATCCTTTCACTACCATCTGAGAAATGGTATTGTAAACTGGGGGAAGAGTGCGCAGAACCAACGGGTTTTTATTTTACAGAAGGTTGCAATAAGAACTTTAGCAAATCTAGGTTATCGGGAATCCTGTAGAAATGCTTTTCGCTAACTAGGTATATTAACGGTTATTGGTACCTACATGAAGTTTGCTGCTTCATTTTCAAAAACAAAGCTATATCTCCCCACGACCATAATACTCGTTATAAGTTTGAACTGACTCTCATACGACCTCTTTATACTAAAGAAGCATTATATATATTGACTGTAGACTACTTAATTTTTTATGACTGGAAATTGATTAGTCTGGAAATCAATACATTTTCAAAAAATCACTCGAAAAGTACTTTAATAGACAAAAACTTTTTACATATTGTTTAAATACATGATTGTTTAAAAAAATTTCTACATAGCTTTTTTTACATTGTATTTATATTTATTTGTTTGTATTTATACTTATACTATACTTAACCGTTTACTTGTTAGTTACTAGTTTATTACTTTGTGAAGTGCACTTTTAAAGCTTGTTCTGACATGGCTTATCAAATATGTTGTACTATCTTTTTGATGTATATATGTATCTGATGAAAATAAACATATTTATCTATCTAGTTCTAGTGTCAGGGCCAAAGATTATTGGACGTGTGACGGGAGATCTACATATGATTTAACAAATTCATTATAAATCCCTAAAAAACTTGACTTAAACGACAAGCATAAAATTTAAAGAAAACGGTCACGTCTGATGATCTTTAATGAAAGCCTTGTACGTATCTACCAATCTGTCATAAACTTACCTCACCACTATCGTTGGGAGGAGCATCCCCGCTAGATTGGGTGATCAGCAACATTTTATTTTCTTCGGCCTCAATATCGATGATGCCACCCCTGCTTTGTTGGTAAATAAAGAGCTGCTGCATGTTCTCTTGCAGGAGCCGAAGGTCGCTGGTAACCTCAAAATTTTGAGCATTCTCCAATTCTTTGGGTGGAAGAGCTGATTTCAGTTCTTCAGCATCACAGCTTATTTGTTCACGGCAAACTGGGCAAGTTGCCTAAGGAAAATGCAAAATGCAAGACAGGTAACAGGTCTGTAAATTGTGAAGTTAGTTAGATACTAGACTGAAGTTAAAAGTAGAGGCGCGTTCAGTTTAGACGTAGGACGTACGACGAGCAGCACACCAAGGCATTCAGAATCCACGCCACAAAAAATATAACTATGAAGTGGCAGCGGGAACTTTGAACAGTAAATTTGTGGTAGTCATAACTTTACTACGACTTTAAAGTGATACTACAATTCCATTCGGTGCTTTGTAATAAATATAATCTTAAAGTTACATATTTGCATTTCCCGTCACTATTGTCGAGTAGCAATTACTTTCGAGTCACATTTCTTAGTGAAAATGACTCCAAAGTGATTTTTTTCTTAAATATGCTATTTTGATGTGGCCAAAACTTATGGCACCATTATTATAAAACATGAACCATAACTTCATAAATGACTTAAAAATTTAATTTTTGGCCGAGTGACTGCAAAATACTAATTATGCTGACTAATGTCAATCAGCAAAGCATCACTTTTCCTGACTAGGCAGCAAAATGATTGGTTGTCATGACAATTAAATATTTGATACTTTTTGGCAAAGTAAGTTCCAAAGAACAATAAAAAACAGTTCTCAGCATCTAAGGTGTCATATTCTCGCATTATGTTAAGTTAAATATTTTGAAGAGAATATTTTAATTAAATAATGCAAATTATAAAGACGTTTTATCGTTATATTTACAAAAGTAGGAAGTGAAAATTGCAGTGCTATGACATCGCTGATACATAACCACAATGTCATTGAACGTAGCCAGAGAAGTTTCAGGAACGTGGCCTGAACATTGCGGTTACTCGAAAAATACTTCCTATTTTGATTGTATGCGCGTGCATACAATGGGAACATTTCTATTGCTTGCCCGTCATTAGTAGAAAAACATTTTAAAACACCTTCAATAATCATTGCTACGTTCTAGCAACTAATTATGCTAGTTGGGTTTTATGTGAAGATAAAAAAAATGTCTACTTGCCCATTCATCAATAAAACTAATAGTCACTCATGCATCCAGCATATCAGGATTATAATATGACTCACCTGAAACCCTTTGGTAGACTTTTGCCATGCCGGTAACTTATCTTGTTCTTCTTGAAAGTGTCTTTTGGTTGTGATCAGGTGATTCGCCAGACAATAGGAATGGAAGTAGTGAAAACACTGAGTCTTAGTAAAGCTATCTCCATCGGTAAACCCGTATAAGCACACAGCACACTGACATGTTGGCAAGTTACTTTCCGTCAAGTTCTCTCTTATTAGCTGAAAATTAAACCAGTTGTTCATTTACCTTGATGTATTATAACCATAATGTATATTATTTAACTTATCAAGGATAGCATAACTTATCAGAGTAGGTAGTCAAATAAAAACATAACAAAAATAATACATACAATAATGGATTGTATAAAGTACATTATATACATATTAAAATTTCAGTTAAAACTAACTCTGAGAATACCTAACTACAGAATAAAAATGTTAACAAGGCATTCTTAAATAAATTAAAATTGTCAAATGGATTGAACTAAATTTGTGGTCGGTCCCTTATAAAACTGCTTTTTAATGTTTCAAAATAAGTACATTGTATAGCTTAAATTCATTGATGATGATTAATTTTACTGATAATTCGTAAGCAATGAACCAAAGTTCACAACAAAATTCGACAACCAGTATAACTAAGAAAGAATAATTTACCTCTATCAATTCATAGATTACAGGTTGGCCAATAAATTCACTGCACTTTTCTTTAATAGATATATACAAATTATTTATAGTGGAATCGTCGAGACCCCGTGGGTTTCGCAGCTGGACAATAGGCTCACAATCGGGGTAACCTTCGGGAAGTTTGGCTTCTAAAGTAACACAAACATATTGTTTGTCCACTTCATTTGCAGTGGAAGGGAATATGGTAGATTTGACTAGATCAGGAGATCCCCTAAAATGAACATATTGACAATAAAAGTGTTACTACATCTGAGTGAGTGGAATATTCACTTTTCATTGTAAATTATAGATATATCATCCAGCAAAATTGCTTCCAAAGCCTCTAGCTCTTCCTGTACGCTGAAAGACAAATATTTATTTACGATATTTATTGAGAAAATAACTAAATAGTTACCGTTCATTGAGCGACATTTTTATGTATTGCAAAATGAGATCAATCAATAAATTATTTTAGAAAAAGTAGAAATAAACAGTGCAAACCTCAGCTTCAGCTGTCACGTTTTGACAGATCAGCCGGGGTTGCCAAAATTACAAAAATAAAGTATACTGACACAGTAACAGCCATGGAGGTAGAATATAAACAAGGTTGGTAGACTTTAAGGTGGCCTAATAACAAAAAATGGCATTAGTCAATGAACAGCTGGCGTGAGATCACGGTCAGTAAACGATACGGTTACATCAATCAGCAGCTTTAGGACGAGAGAGACGCGGGAGGCGGGAAATCGAATGAAAGAGACAGACATATCTGATTTCCGTGCAGAAGACAGAGATTCCGGTAGGGTCTACAGCCTACGTCACCTGTAGACACTACGAGCATCTTTGTCTCTGTCTTTTGCACGGAAATCAGATATGTCTGTTTTCATTCTATTTCCCTCCCCCCGCGTCTCTCTCGCCCACAAGCTGCTGATTGAGACAACCGTATGGTTTAATGGCCGTGGCGTGAGATCACACCAGATGCAGAGCCTTATTCAAAATATTGTAAGAATTTGTGTAATGTTAATTAAGCAAAGAACTCGTAACTGGAACGGGCTCGCAATAACCCGCTTTTGAGGTCGGTGGTAATTAACCTCGCATTTTGAGTCAGTGTTCCACGGTCAATAAACGATACGGTTGCATCAATCAGCAGCTTTAGGACGAGAGAGACGCGGGGGGCGGGAAATCGAATGAAAGAGATAGACATATCTGATTTCCGTGCAAAAGACAGAGACAACGATTCCGGTAGGGTCTACAGCTACGTCACCTGTAGACACTATAAGCATCTTTGTCTCTGTCTTTTGCACGGAAATCAGATATGTCTATCTCTTTCATTCGATTTCCCGCCCCCCCGCGTCTCTCTCGTCCTAAAGCTGCTGATTGATGCAACCGTATCGTTTATTGACCGTGTCAGTGTTCTGCATGCTGGTAATGAGGATAAGTTGTAGAATGTAACACTACGGATCATAGTAACGTCAGATCATATTTCGGACCAGTACGGACGGTTCTTCTAGAGTGAGATAACTGCGCGTTCGAAGAACAAAGATAAAGATAGTCTGACCTTTCACCCCCGCACTGACTTCTTCGTCTAAAAGCTGTATGTGTATATTAAGGAACCTCATAATCAACCAATCTTGGAATATAAAAAGTCCTTTCATTTACACAAGAAGTGACACTAATTTTGAGTGACAGAGATGGCATCAATGCGGATATCATAAGTTAAAGAGAGACAATCTTACACCAGTGCAGCTAAGCGCTACACTTGTAGTGCAAAGGAAAGGACCTATTTATATTAGGATTTAGCCCATAGCACAGCCCATAGATTAAAGAATATTATATATGATAATTTCATAGACTTAAAAACAAAAAGTCTATGGATAATTTAGCCCGAAAACTAATGCAATGTTGGCAACACTGATTATAAAATAACGGTGGTTTTGGTGATTCATGCAACATGCAGTAGTAAATGTAATTAAAGTTTTAATTAGGTAGATAATTTCCATTAATCATTATTTCTAAGTAGTAATTATATACCAATAACTTTTATAATGAATTATTAATATACGATTTGTTTTTATGCCGGCATTGTGTCATAACCTCAAATTTTTTACAACTTTATTTTAAAATGAAAGAATTAAATTTCTGTCAGTCTATGTCGACGCAGTGTTTAATTATTATAATTAAAAATTTGGAAACAATATATCAGTTTATAACTGTACCTATAGTCCAATGCATTTAGATTTTTGTTTCGGAAGTTCTTTTAACTCACGATCCCCACCTCTCGCTAAATTTTTGAGAAGATGGTCTCAAAAATGGTAGAAATGATAATTCGAAAAGTTTACCGGAGCCCTTGTGCAATTTTTTTTATTTAACAGATTAGGTGCACAAATATGGATTTTTGTAAATAATTTTGTTAATTTAATTTTTTTCGGAAAATGACAGGACATACAAAAAAAGAGGAGAAAATTTTAAACAAAAGACATGTATACCATTTTTTTCATTTGAGCAAAACTATCGTAGTTAGAAATTTTGCAGCTAACGCTCGGAACGGAATTCAGCGGCATGGTACTCAAGCACGTGCATGTTACACAAGAAGTGGTATAACTTTTGACTGACAAAACCAAATGACAAAAATCAAAAAACATTTTTAAGTCAATATTATCATATAATCGATGTTTATATTTGTTTTCTAAAAAGTTTTTAAATTAATAACTATTTATAGATAAATTTACGAGATATGAAATTTGTCACTTATTTTAGTCAGCTGTCATTCTTATATTTTTTTATTAAATGACTTGAAACACTAAATTATAAAATGCATGAAGTGAAAAAAAACTACAAAAATTTATTTTGTAAAATACAGCGTTTTGAAAGACATTAAGTAAAAAAAAATCATTTGCCACTGTCATACATTAAACCTCAAATGGCGCTAACTTAGTTAATAAATAAGATATCATTTTGTTGAGCGGACATTAAAGCTTGAATGGAGTACTTTCAGATGTTATGTCGGATTTTTTAAACTAATAAAAATTTACTTATTTTCACGAAGTTCGAGAAAAGGTCAGAGTCGAAAATTGTACCTATGCTAAATTTACCAATTTTTTTACAGAGCAGTAACTTTTACAAAAAAATTTAAAAATTTTTTCAGTACCAGGATCATATTGCTGAAGGTTTCTTCTTTCAGTCTATATTTGTTATTATTTCCTTTTTTTAAATGGGACTAACAAGATGCCCGTGTTACGGAGATCGTTCTAAATTATACGTTCATTCAATTTTTGGATGCCATATCGGAGCCGCCATTTTGAAATTTTCAAATCTTTTGTAATTCGTAAAGGTATTTCCTACCTTCATACCAAATTTCAAGTTCCTAGCTCGTCGGGAAATACCCAAACAATTTATAGACAATCAGTAGTTACACTCTACTTTTATATAAAACACAGTGTCAGAAACTTTTTACCTCTATTTATGTATCCGGTGAATTGTTTGGATACTTCCCGATGAGTTAGGAAGTTGAAATTTGGAATGGAAGTAGGGTGTACCTTTTCTAGAAAATTTAAAAAAATTGCAAAATTCAAAATGCCGGCTGCAATATGGCTATCAATATGTAGGTATATAGTATACTTAGAACACAATACTTGCATTAAAATGAAAACGCTGCCAAAATGGTAAGAGCTGTGAAAAAAACTATGGGGACAAAGTTGTAGAGAATTAAATTTGAGATAAAAAAGTGAGTGACGGCATATATATATCAAATCAAATCAAATCAAATATGCTTTATTGTCTAAAAAATACACAAGATTTTTATTGACAAAGCCAGTCCTTAATCTATGTATAAAAACAAAACATCCTAGTATAAAATACAAACATAATGACACAAAAACCTTTATTTTTGTATAAAACACGGACTTAGTCTAAAGAAACAAACAATAAAATCAAATATATAAAGTCAATCAAATGTGTCCTGAAAGAATTCATCGACTGAATAGTAAGCTTTACTAAGTAACGATTTCTTTAATTCTTTTCTAAATTTAATTTCGTTGATAATTCGCCTCAAATTTATAGGAAGATGATTGAATATTTTTTTGCTGTTATATAAGATAGAATTCTTTGTCTGAGCTGATGATGGAATGGGGAGAAGGATGTTATGAGTTCGACGTGTGTAGTGAACTGGGTTAGCGTTTATCTCATGTCTAAATTTTTTATGCATGAGGCATGCAGTCTCAAAAATAAAAATACATAATTCCATATTTCAAAAACAGAGGTTTAGACCAGTCCCTTACATTAGCCTTACTCATATATTTTATAGCCTTTTTTTGCAGAACAAAGATTTTATTATACCTTTTATTATTTTGGAAATATATGCGTTTAAATTAGATGAATCTGTGCGATGCCATATTTGACACTCCTCTTCCTTTGCACATTCTATATAAGATATAGACATAATGCTCTCACTGAATTTTTTGTAGGGAATTTAATTCTCTACAACTTTACTTTTACATTTTTTTTTCATATCTCTTACCATTTTGGCAGCATTCTCATTTTAATTTGTGTAGATATTGTAAGAAGTGCAAGATACTTATGTATTTTTTTGCAATATTTGCATTATTTTCGAGTTTAAGTGGGTCATTTTCTGTTTTGCAATATAGTGTCAACATCGTAACATGAGTGGTCTCAAAAACCTTTGTATGATTTTTTCATGATTTTATCATTTAAATTGTTTGAGTTATATCAGTTGTAAAATATTTTGTGATAAAATATTGATTTTTGGATTTTTCAAGAAAAAATTATTTGCACATTTGTTTTTTAAATAAACTTTTAAATTGGTCAGTTTTAGATTACGTTGCAAGAGGTTTCATTCCCTTAAGAGTAGTGTAGATGGGGACTTGAGAAGCCCCCCACCTGGCCTACTTCAACGGTGTGCAAAAAAAAAAAGGTTGCCTCTGATTAATCATAAAATAGAAGAGCTTAACCAGAACGGTACTACAGTTCATGCCTACCAAGATATTTAGACACCTTATCAACGTAAACTCATCTTACTCTGCAAGAATTCATCCAGAAGGAGAAATTGGAAAACAAAGCTTCTGACGATTTAATAACGGCTATGTTTGAAATTGCATTGTTTCACGAGAAATACATTTACAAGGATATTTCATTAATTAAAATATACAAAATTTGAATTGGAAATTTGAAATAAACATACTTGAAATGTTATCTGTGTTTTATTTATTTACGTCGTATAAGACAAATCTGAAGTTTTAAGGAAACTTAAGTTGTTAAGTAAACCTTTAAAAACATACTTTACGAACATTCTATATACTCTTGTTATATTCAACATGTAATGTAATAAAATATTTTTAATATAGATAAAAAAATCAAATAAAAAAAAAATAATATATAAGGTGGACTGAATGGTGAATTGAAACGATCGACGATCAACTTTTTTGGTTATTGTCAGATTGACTAATGATGAACCTTGAGAAGAAATCTTTTTAAAAAACTCACATATCTCTACTCGTTTAAAAGTTGTAGGAACTCTTAGGTCAGCCAATCAGAGGCAACCTTTCTTTTTTGCACACCGTTGGAGTGGGCCGGATGGGCGGGGGTTCTCAAGCCGCCATATATACTATTAAGTTCAAAATATTTCCGTAATAACGCACTTTTTTCATCTTAATGCACTGGACTACTATACATGTGACATTCTGGTGCCTAACAAATTGTCTATGCAGTTTTGGATTCAATAAATATTGCTTGCAACTACTAAATAACAGTTCTTATGCTCTTAAAAGGTTCGAAATTCGTCCTTTTTTTGTTATTAATTTATCTATTTTGATATTATTAAATAAATAAACAATATTAAATACTGTTACAGAAAATAACTGACGAGCTAATGGCAGATGTATTAGATGGAGCCTGTATGGGAAAACCCAAAAGAGACGAAACTGATGATGATGAATCACCTACAGAAACAAATGGAAACAGGTAGAAGCATTATAGGTTTCTTGAGATTGTCGCTTCTCTAAGTTCGGTAACTGTGTTTCTTGATTTAGTGGTACCTACGTCCTCGAGTTACGGGTGGCACATTCAGTTTTTTTAAGTTAATATAGGGTTAATACATAATTAAATTTAGTAATAAAACGTGAACATGCAAAGTAGATGAACTGAGTTTTATATATTAAAGAAATTGTTACTTAGCATACAATGTGACCCATTTTTTACGGTATAACACCTTCGTAGCTCAGTTATTAGTCATCCAATTCAACCAAATTTCGATCGATATCAAAGACCTTTACTATATCTTGTGTTACTGTGAAAAGTGGGACACTGTATATAAGTGTGCTGTATACTTAGCACTTTGAGTGATAATTTTTCTTAAACCACATCTGAACATGTGTTATATAGATGTAAAATTATTGGAATATATAGTGAGTTCGTGTTAAAAGGAATGAATTCGATAAAATCACAAAACAAATCTCAAATCTCAGACAATAATGGATCGATTCGCTAGGAAGTAAATGGATGTCGAATTGAACAAAAACTTGTTCATAAAACATTTTACGTAGAATCTGCTTTTACAATAAATATGCATTACTGTCACATAAGAGAATATTTCAGAAGTTTTTCTTAACAAATATGTATTTAGGGGATTTAATTAAAACGTTTTTTTCTCTCCCATCCAAAGCTGTAGAAATATACAGGGTGTTGTATTTAAAATAACAAAGTTGGTGTAGCTTCGGTCCAGAGTGGGCAAGGTAGCCTACAAATGCTACTTCATAAATAGAAATCAACATGTTCAAGCGTTTTTCTAGAAACATATTTTATTTAACATTTTATCGAATTTGTTCCCTTCATCATGAACTCATTGTATAGTGATTTGTGGATTTTTCAGTAATGGATTCACAGCTAGGCAGACAGTTGTAGAAGACGCTCTCTATTACAAAATGAACCATAAGAAACAAGGTATTGCATATATATTCAACCACCAAAAATTTATATCGAAAGATTGTGGTGAACGTCATGGTACTGATGTAGATGGTAAGAAACTTGAAAAATGCCTCACCACCCTAGGATTCGAAGTATTTCCATTCAAAGACTTAAAATTATCTGAAATCATATTTCAAATTCACCAAGGTATCTATTATTAAATTAACTAATTACCTATAATAAACTACTAACTGAGCCCGTCGAAATTAGACGGAATGGGGATGTTTAAAAAGTATCCTAGAAATTATGGTTTGGAGGCAGACCTTTGAACTTACTACCAGCACTCACATTTTGGAGAAATTCGCGGATTTGTTTCAACGTAATGATCTCACTTTTTCCTAGAGTAGCTCATAAAACAAAAGAATCTACTCTATACATCCTCCGTCAAATGTTGATGTGTTGAGTTAATTATTTTATTCTTTAAGTGATCACCCCATATATCTTTTTCACTAAAATAGGTTTCTTATTTAACAATTGTGTTACCTACATGTCAAATATTATTGTTTTCCGTAACATTTTTTCCTTAATTGTTTTTTTGGTGTGTTTAGCCTGATGCCTTATGCCAGATTTTTTCCATTAGCAATAAGCCTTAGAAGCCTTATTTACCTACTGAATATTATTTTTCTGTCAAATATTTTTTTTAGATATAGAGCCAAGAGACTGACTGACAGACGGACAGAATGCCTAAATTTTCGTAATCTAAATCTGAAAATCCTAAGTAATTTGGAACAGTGATTTTTTCAATACTTCTCTTCGGTAAGCGAGGAATATAAAGAATTTGTAAAATTATTTGCAAAAATCTCGTCCCTCTAATTACTTCTGAACAGTCAACATCTAATTTGTGGCATATCATGTAGAACGACTTTAAACGTAATGTGCCGAGATGACCACAGCATTTCATGAAATGCCAAGGCAGATTGTGAAACCTCAAGAATTTGCATGATATGCCAGCAGTTCGTGTATTGCCTTTTCACGAAGTTATGTATTCCATCAAAAGACTACGACATATATATATAAAGGAGGATAATATTTAGGTCATTAAATACTAACATGGCAACAGTGCACCAAAATCATGTATAATTGAAGACCTAATTAATTTGCAATGTTCATAATTATTTTTTCCTCGCAGCTGTAAAAATGGATCATACCAATAACAATTGTTTTCTTCTTGTTGTGCTTTCTCATGGTGATCAGGACTTGCTCTACGCTTCTGATGAGACTTATAAACCAGATGAAGTCTTCTGGAATGAATTTACTGCAGACAAGTGCCCAACGTTAGCAGGTAATGTAAAACGATTCAGATCCTCCTCTAAAGTGAAATTGAAATAGTCTAGCATGCATGTTGTCAGAAATTTAAAGCAAATTATTTAGCAAAAAATTGTGAAACCCATTGAATTTTAGCATGTTTTTTGTGTGCTACTTTGTCCATTACTCACTGACATTGCCAGTATCAGAGGTGGGGATCGACCTCAGCAGTGGAGCAGAATTTTGATCGTAGCACGCTTATTTAAGGAGAAAATTTTTTTGGAGTAGAAAGATATGGGACCATCTGATAGAGAAATAAATAACATATTATATTCTCGGTTGATGACCTTTTCCCTTGATCGAGACAAAATTTGTGAGCATTTAATTTTAGAAATCACAATTTTTCTTATACTGCGCGCCTGCAAGTAAAAAAACATATTACTCGGAAACTACTGCACTTAGGTGAATGATTCTAGTTTTGATTAAAGAATTTGTATATAATAATTCTGATCGATTTGATTGATTTACCAGCGTGCGGTAGGCATTGCTGCCACTCCCAGGGTTACACAGCTGGGCCTGCTACGTCCATGCTGGGTTGGACTAAGGTCATGCTTGTTGCCAGCAGCGAGAGCCACATGGCGCATGGTAAAGGAGTGTGGGATGGGAGGTGTAGGTATTTGTGAAATGCGTTACCGCATTGTGTCGTGAGGGAGCGTTTAAGCCCCCTTTTTTATTGTATTTTTGGTTCTGGGCTTCTGCCTATTCTGGGTCTTCTTGTGAGATATGATGCCGGGTTGTGTCGCTGCTGTTTGTGCTCCTATTTTTGTATTTCTGTTTCTACAAGTCTTCTTCTTCTTCTGAGGCTTCTGATTCCTCTGTTTCTGATTCTGGTAGAGTATATATCGCTCTGATTTCTTTGTGGAATTCATTTTTTCCCCTCGCTTTTCTTTCCCAGTATGTTTGGTCCTTTTCCAGTTTGTTCATGATCCTCTCGATTGTTGTTTTCCACGTGTATCATGGTCTCCCAATATTTAGTTTGCTGCTGTTCAGTGTTAGTGCTTTCTTTAGTAGGTGTGTTGGTTCCCTTCTTTGGACGTGTCCCCAGTACTTCATTGCGTACATTTCTATCCTTTTGGTGATTGTCTTCCCTTCTAGTAGTGTTGATGTTTTATGTCGTTGTTTTTGCCCTGTTGTTTTTCTGAGTAATTGGATGATGTCTCTTTCAGCTCTTCTCAAACTTCTTCTGTTGGCTTTTGTTGTTGCCACGTTTTTAACTCCAAATGTCATTGTTGGCAGTATGATGGCTATGTACAGCCGTTTGACCAGGCCCCATAATAGTTTGTTTTTCTCAAAGAACGGTATAATCGCTCTTGTGACTGCTGTTTTTATTCTCTCCTTCACTGTTTCTCTCCTTTTCAGTTGGTTCGTCAGATATATTCCTAGGTATTTCAGTTTGTTCGTTGTTCTTAGGGAGTAGTCACCTATTTTGTATTCTTCTCCACTGATTCGACTCTCTTTTGTTGATGGGTCTCGCTCCATTATTAGACTTTTCTTGAAATTTATTTTCAGCCCAGATGTGTCCAAATGCGGTTTTATGTTTTCTAGGAAGTTGAGAAATTTGTTGCTCTTCTTCTGCGACGATTAGGAGGTCATCGGCGTAAGCTAATACGATTGGGGTTCTCAGTGTTTCCATATCTTCGTTAAAATTTGATGTTTTCCTTATTGTGTTTTGTATCGCTTGGTCTAGGACCGTGGTGAATAGTCGGGGAGATAGGGGGCATCCTTGTTTGACTCCTCTGTTCTTTTGTCTGGTTTCCGTCATTTGTCCGAACCATTGTATGACAGTTGTTTCATGAAGGCAGGCCTTTATTATCTTGTTTATTAGATAGTGCGGCACTCCTTTGTTATACAGGGTGTTGACTATGGTTTCGAATAATTCTATATAATAATTCTATATTAGAAAAGTGTCGTAATTCGACTTATTACATTTTGAAAAACAATATATGTTTTGCAATAATTGATAAAAATGCTAATATATTGCTTTCGCAAAGGCATAATTTTTTATTTCATGATATCGATTTCAATTACTTTTATATCAACCTCTTCCCTGATGTTTAAGAAATGTTTTATGCCGTATAACATATTGTCACGTTTCACAAATAGAGGCTATATAGATATTTGAACACGGCCGTGTCGAATTAGTCAAGTAGTACATTGCGAGTGGGATAAAGATACGTGAACTAGCTCGTCGAAAAAGGAGGGACTGACATAATACAATAATAGTAGTAGTCTATTTATTGTGTGTGATAATACAATATTGTTTACACTCGTCAGATACAAAGATTAATATAGACACTCACGTTAAAATAAAATAAAAACAATGGCATAAGAACATCAATGTAAAAGTACTACAATTATAAACTGGAATATAACATTAAATAAAACAATTAAGATCAACAATATAGACAATTACATTTAAAAACAATTAAAGTACGTGAAAAATTCATCTATCTCATAAAAGACATTTTCTTTCAGAAAATTTCTTACTTTCTTGGCGAACGCAATATCCTTAAGTGTTTTCCAGCTATTTGGCAGTAGGTTGTAGAATTTTATAGATAGATATCTAAATGAATTTATGTTTCTAGTCAGACGGAAGAAAGGAACTACAACAGATTCATTCTGAGTTTGGTAATGAGAGAGATGGTTTCTAGCAAAAAGAATTCACCCTAAAATATACTGATTAGTGCAAGTGAGAACACCTAACCTTTTAAACAAAGGTCTACAGCTTTCGTTATATTTTGAATTCGTAATAACTCGGATAGCTCTCTTTTGCAATTTTAAAATCTTGACAGTGTGTGCAGAGCCGCCCCACAGTAAAATTCCATAGCACATTATGCTATGAAAGAGTCCGTGATATGCAGTCAAGATAATATTTTGATCGATTTGATTTTTAAGTTTTTTCAGCAAATATGTTCTACTGGACAATTTTCTGGACATGCAATTTATGTGGCTTTCCCATGTCAATTTACTATCTAAAGTAACACCTAAGCACTTAACTGGATTATTATTGTCAATATGAATTCGTGTGTTTAGATGAAATATTAAATTTTGCATTTTTTGAGTGTTTAGACTTTACGTTTTACATTAGAAAAGTATTGCTCGGCTAGTTTTTGTGCATCTGCTGACATATTAGTGAGATTATCCATATTATTATGGGCTGAAAGAAGAGTACTATCATCAGCATAAGCAATAATTTTACTAGAGATGTGATCTGATATGTCGTTGATATAAACAATAAATAACGTTGGTCCTAATATCGACCCCTGAGGAACGCCAAACTTGAGGGACTTTAAGGAAGAAATTTCACCATTAGTGCTAACACACTGACGTCTGTCTAACATGTAGCTTTTAATGAAAGAAAGTGCAGATCCTCTTATACCGAGACTCTCTAATTTTATTAATAATATGTCAGGAGACACACAATCAAAAGCTTTAGACAAATCCAAGAAAGAAGCAGCTACCATATGTCCATCTTCAAGTGCATCTGTTATAAATACAATCATATCGGTTAATGCTTTAATAGTAGAAGTACTTTTATGGTAACCATATTGACTGGGATTTAGTAAGTTTTTATTTTCCAAATACAGTATTAACCTTACGTTAAAAGCTAATTCAAGCAATTTAGATAGAATTGGAATAATTGATATTGGTCTGTGATTGTTGACTTGATCCACATTACCTTTTTTAAAGATAGGCGTTACTTTAGATATTTTTAGACAATCAGGAAATAGTCCTTGTTCAAAACACAAATTAATGAAATAAGTAATAATACAGATGGAGTATTATTATTATGGTGCCAACCTGCTGTTATGAAATAAAACACAGTTAAGAAAAAATAAATTTTAATAGAATAGAATAGAATAGTCTTTATTTGTTCTTGTAAATTACAATAGGTACCTATAGGGTGTAGAACATGTCATAGTGCTTAAAATAATACAGTAAAATACAATACAACAGTAAAATACCAATAAATTACCAATGACTATTTTAAAATATTTAATCGTTTTGTATTTTTGTCCGATTTACGTCCAAAAAGTTTTGCCTCATTTGATTTTTTTTATGTTACTTGCACTTTTTATATATTTACTCTTTTAATATATTGCTATCAACTTTTATAATCCACTTTTAGTAAATTAATCAATTAATTAAGTGCTCCACTTGGTGGTTTTCCACCTGTATATGACGAACCTCATCCGTATCTATGTATAAGGCAAAAAAGGAAATGAAGCATTTGATTTGATTTGATTTTTTTTCATAAAGAAATTAAATAAAAACGTTCAAAAATCAAGTTCTTCATTAATTGGCTCAATTTGAATCGTAACATTACGATATTCTTTGCACCTGCAGGCCGATACACATTTTAGATTTTTTTCGACGACATGAACATTTTACCGAAATGCAATCATTTACCTAAGTGCAGTAGTTTCCGAGTAATATGTTTTTTTACTTGCGGGCGTGCGGTATAAGAAAAATTGTGATTTTTGAAATTAAGTGCTCACAAATTTTGTCTCGACCAAGGGAAAAGGCCGTCAACCGGCAATATAATAGCATGCTCTACCTATTGTGCTATCATCCTAGCGGCTAAAGTTTGGTATCTATTCTGTTACTCCTTCAGTAAACGGATTCTGTGTATGCCACAATTGTAATCATTTATGAAAGTCCTGTATAATAGATTATAAATATATTTCGTTCCTTCTTATTCATTCCAAGGTTTCTTTTGTAAATTATACATATTTTTTAATGTTAGGGAAACCAAAATTTTTTTTCCTACAATGCTGCCAAGGTATTAAGACCGACCCAGGAGTTAAGTTAATGCAGCCACCATTCAAGACGGAAACTGACGGGAGTCATTCATACCGGATTCCCATTTATGCTGATTTTCTCATTATGTATGCAACTTTTAAAGGCATGTTTTCATTTTTGTATAAAGCCTAATATTTTTTAAGATATTGATTCCGTAGGTCACTATGCTTTCCGGAATAGCGTGATCGGCTCATACTTCATTACAGTCCTATGCGAGGAATTAGAAAAACTTGCCTTCAACAAAGAATTGTATACCATCCTGACCATCGTGAATCGGCGAGTCGCCATTGAATTCTCAAGCGACAATAAAAAGAAGCCCCTTTACCACAATAAAAAACAAATTCCATACTTTAAGAGTTGTTTGACCAGGCTTGTGCAGTTCACAGATGTCACGAAGAAGATAGCGCCCAAATTTAATTCCATGGGAGATTACAACACACAATTGTAGTAATGGAATTGTGCAATATGTATTATTACCTATATGATGCTAAATGTATAGGATATGAAAAGAAAAACTGTCAATAATACTAACATTTAAATGGTTATTCATAACATAACCTCACCAAAAACTAATAATATAATATAAATAAGGCACGACGTTCGAAAAGAGAACCTCATTTCCTAAGAGAGACAGATAAGATTCCAAATTAAAGGTCTCGTCATTCTTTTACGTATGCATCAGCAAGTTAGGATTTCTGGATACTGCTTTTAAGTATACCCTGCCAAAAATTCCACATAGAAACTTATAAAAAAAAAGTGATGCGGTTTTATCGTTCCTATAAGTTATATTAGTATTATACAGACAGGATTTTATCTGTTTTATTAAGTTTTAAATCGGTTATGAAACAGTAATTCCGAATGAGCTATTTGGAATTATCATGTTGCCCTTTCATGAGTACTTATATGAAATATACATCAACAAATCTACAGTTTAGTGTCTGCAAATGCACCCTTGCCCTTATATCTGTAAACATATGGAATTACAGATACAACTTTTCTATAAGTAATATCATAAGAGTTCCAGTCCGTCCTTTCTCCAGTATCTGTCGTATGTAACACACCATTTATCAACATATTTTTATTGTAAATTTCAACATTGTCTTTTTATTAGTATTAATGTGGATATACATGTCAACAAAAGTACAGTTTCAATTGTATATTTTACAGATGTATTTTTATTGTAAACTTCCATTTTGCTTTTTTATTAGTATTAATTTGGATATGCATGCCGACAAATGTACAGTTTAAATTGCATATTTCAAATAGAAATACTAATATTGTGGTAAACACAAAATACTGCAAAGTCCTTATTTCCTCGGGTGTTCTTGTTCTAGCCTAGAAGCAATGAATGAGTTAGCAGTGAAAGAGACTGCTTTACTTTTAATTTAACAAACACACGTCAGTTCCTTAGGTCACATTAGATTAGATATGAATTAGCGACACGTATACAGCTCCCTCTACTGGAGCCTGGAGTTAAAGTTGCTGCTGAAATTTCTATCAGTTTCTACCAGAATGGAGCAGCAAACATTTACTTATACCACATCAATGAGAATTTATGAGAACAGTATCTAAGGTAAAACGTGCGGCTTTCCGTGGTTAAATGGCAAGTGTTTCTATAAGAAACGAGCTGCATTAGGTTAGGACAGTTTTGACTTGCAATTGAAGATTACTAATTATAATGTTTGAATAGGGATTTATGAGATCAGTTTCTATGAGTATCAATGTTTTTTTTCAGTAATATATTAAATGTGTTTTCATTTCTTTGAATGGGTAAAAAGAAAGGTCAGTTTTCAACTGCAATTACAAATACAAGTTTAATCACTTTGAATGGGGTTATATACGATTAATTTCTAAAAGTATTTATGCTGTTTTCCGAATATAATTGTGATGAGGTTTAATCAGTAACAAATTGTTCACTACTTGTTATGATATGGTCGGAAATTCCAAGTACACATTTAGTATTCCTTCAAAAGGATTGATGAGAGCAGTTTCTACGAGTATCTATTTGTTGTTCCTCTAGTAAATTATATAAGTCTTTACATTTACTTATACTATCTCAATGAGAATTTATGAGAACAGTATCTAATGTAAAACGTACGGCTTTCCGTGGTTAAATGGCAAGTGTTTCTATAAGAAACGAGCTGCATTAGGTTAGAACAGTTTTGATTTGCAATTGAAGATTACAAATTATAATGTTTGAATAGGGATTTGTGAGATCAGTTTCTATGTGTATTAATGTTTTTTTTTCAGTAATATATTAAATGTATTTTCATATGTTTGAATGGGTAAAAAGAAAGGTCAGTTTTCAACTGAAATTACAAATACAAATTTCAGTTCGAATGGGGTTATATGCGATCAATTTCTAACAGTATTTATGCTGTTTTCCGAATATAATTGTGATGAGGTTTGATCAGTAACAAATTGTTCACTACATGTTACGATATGGTCGGAAATTCCAGGTACATATTTAGTATTACTTCGAAAGGATTGATGATAGCAGTTTCTACGAGTATGTATTTGTTGTGCCAATAGTAAATTATATAAGTCTTTATCAGTATGCATTCGGATCTAATTTAAATATGAAAATTATATTAGAATAAAGCAACCAAATATTTTAAACAGTATCTATTTGTAAATCCAGACATTTACTTATACTATCTCAATGAGAATTTATGAGGACAGTATCTAATGTAAAACGTTAGAAACTGCTCTCATCAATCCTCTTTAAGGAATACTAAATATGTACCTGGAATTTCCGACCATATCGTAACATGTAGTGAACAATTTGTTACGGATTAAACCTCATCACAATTATATTCGGAAAACAGCATAAATACTTGATCGCATATAACCCCATTCGAAGTGATTAAACTTGTATTTGTAATTGTAGTTGAAAACTGACCTTCCTTTTTACCCATTCAAACAAATGCAAACACATTTAATATATTACTGAAAAAAAAACATTAATACTCATAGAAACTGATCTCATAAATCCCTATTTAAACATTATAATTTGTAATCTTCAATTGCAAATCAAAACTGTTCTAACCTAATGCAGCTCGTTTCTTATAGAAACTCTTACCATTTAACCACGGAAAGGCGCACGTTTTACATTAGATACTGTTCTCATAAATTCTCATTGAGATAGTATAAGTAAATGTCTGGATTTACAAATAGATACTGTTTAAAATATTTGGTTGCTTTATTCTGATATAATTTTCATATTTAAATTAGATCCGAATCTTTACTGATAAAGACTTATATAATTTACTAGAGGAACAACAAATAGATACTCGTAGAAACTGCTCTCATCAATCCTCTTGAAGGAATACCAAATGTGTACTTGGAATTTCCGACCATATCATAACATGTAGTGAACAATTTGTTACTGATTAAACCTCATCACAATTATATCCGGAAAACAGCATAAATACTTTTAGAAATTGATCGCATATAACCCCATTCGAAGTGATTAAACTTGTATTTGTAATTGCAGTTGAAAACTCTTTTTACCCATTCAAACAAATGAAAACACATTTAATATATTACTGAAAAAAAACATTAATACTCATAGAAACTGATCTCATAAATCCCTATTCAAACATTATAATTTTGAATCTTCAATTGCAAATCAAAACTGTTCTAACCTAATGCAGCTCGTTTCTTATAGAAACTCTTGCCATTTAACCACGGAAAGGCGCACGTTTTACATTAGATACTGTTCTCATAAATTCTCATTGAGATAGTATAAGTAAATGTGTGGATTTACAAATAGATACTGTTTAAAATATCTGGTTGCTTTATTCTGATATAATTTTCATATTTAAATTAGATCCGAATCTGTACTGATAAAGACTTATATAATTTACTATAGGAACAACAAATAGATACTCGTAGAAACTGCTCTCATCAATCCTCTTGAAGGAATACTACATGTGTACTTTTAATTTCCGACCATATCATAACAAGTAGTTAACAATTTGTTACTGATTAAACCTCATCATAACTATATTCGGAAAACAGCATAAATACTTTTAGAAATCGATCGCATATAACCCCTTCGAAGCGGGTTATATGAAGGAATACCAAATGTGTACTTGGTACTTACGAAATACGATTAAACTTGTATTTGTAATTGCAGTTGAAAACTGACCTTTCTATTTACCCATTCAAACAAATGAAAACACATTTAATATATTACTGAAAAGAAACATTAATACTCATAGAAACTGATCTCATAAATCCCTATTCAAACATTATAATTTGTAATCTTCAATTGCAAATCAAAACTGTTCTAACCTAATGCAGCTCGTTTCTTAAAGAAACACTTGTCTTTTAATCACGGAAAGCCGCACGAATTACATTAGATACTGTGCTCATAAATTCTCATTGATGTGGTATAAGTAAATGTTTGGAGTTACAAATGGATATGGCTTGACTCATTTTGCTGGTCAATTCGGATATAAACTGATAACAATTTCAACAGCAACTTTACCTAACTCTTATAGAAACTTATTGACCATATAGGTTCTCATAGATACTTATTAATTTTTGATAATTTTCAATACGGATTGATGAGATTTTTTTGACAGGGTATATATTATATTGTAAACACCAAATGGGACATTCCCAGAGAATATAAAATGATCAATATTAGTAACATTTCATCGCCTTATGCCATCTTATCCATGTTTCCTTGCATAATATGGGAAGCTGAATATTTTTGCGAAAATCTTGAATCGTCGACATACACTTTTCACTTGTTTTGCTTCCACATCCAGTGGAAGTGCAAAAAAAGTTTTCTTGTTTTTAAATAGGTTTAGACATAAAACGTCGAGATTTTAAATTTGAACAAAAAAAATTTCTGTCTAGGTTTTTTGCGCTCACGATTACTCTGGAATAAACGGATATCCGGTTACTATCCGGTATCCGGCCTATCCGGCCACTTTATTACTATTCGGTTGGGCACCGGATAGTGACCTAATATCCGGTCAAAACCGGATAGTTAAAAGAATAAAAAATGGTATAAAAAATGAAAGAGTTTTATTATTTTCACTTATCCTGCATTACAATTAATATTACAAACTGACAATATCTATAGATTAGTTACCTGCTAAATTTAATACTTAAAGTTTACCAGTGGTAAATAATCGTGAATAAAGAGGCATTTAGAGGTACTAGACGGCACTGCGTTTCTTTTCGTATACATTGCCAGCTTCTGGAGAGAGCCGAGAGAGCCTATCACTGTATACACTGCTGCAAGGAGCTGAAAGATATATTTTTACAAGCTTTGGCAAAAGTGTATACTTATTGGAGTTAGTATACCACCCGTAAGGGTCACTTATTTCTTTGAATCCGTGCTCCTTTCAAATAATAATCAATCTCCTTGGCCCTTGAACTTTTCTCCGGAATGTTTTCATTAACGCTACTATTGTTTTCGCCACTTCCTCAAAATAGTCCCAAACAATGTTGTGACTAACAGCAGTAACATTATCTTGTGGGTTTCTCTTACTTTGTTTACTGGAAGGAGAAGAACCACTTTCATTATCACTGCTTCAATATGAATCATAACATTTTTTAAGCCTCCAGCAGAATAATTTGACGGGATTTTTCAGCCTAATTTTTATTGAAAAAACTTGTTTTAAATCTGAGGTCTAGAAGAGTTGCCAATAAGTATTTTTTGTCGTCGAGGTTGCCAAAACGTGTTTTCAATCCAACTTTGAAGTAAATGTAAGCCGGATATCCGGTATCCGATACAAGAAATACGCCGGATATCCGGTATTCGGTATCCGGACAAAACACTATCCGTTGCATCTCTACTCTGGAACCGTTTAACCCTTTCACTGCTCAAAGCGTGTATACGCGCGAAAAATAAATGGGCCCACTGTGCTCCAAGCGCGTTAACTCGCCTGTCGTTTTTAAATTGGTTCAGACTGCTCAAAGCGATTTAACACGCGTATATGTACTATTAATACATTTTTATATACTTACACAAGTTTTTCTTGTACCTTAATATTTTTGATAAGAATGTTGTTTTGTTTTTATGTTTATGTTTACTTGTACTGTTTTTAACTATTTTTAAAAAATAAATTATTATTATTGAAACTAGAGCACTTGGTTTTTGTTTTTCTTTCAATTTTATATATAATAATAGACTATGCTTACAATGAACCAAATCAAATAGTAACATAATATCGGATCTGCGTGCTCCAAGCGCGTATACTCGCAAGCGGTCAGTTTATTGCGCACTACACGAGAATTACGTGAAACCGCGCTGCGCAGTGAAAGGGTTAAGATACTGACTTGAAATTTGGTACACGTATGTATTTTAACGAGATCTGGAAATAGATTATATTTTGATCTTATTCCGTTGAAGTTGCGGGGTAAATGGGAGTAAGCAGGTAAATCAAGCAAGGGTCCAGGGTTCATATAGCAATTTTTCATACTTAAATTCCCTGACTTTACCAGGACTATAGGAAGGTTTTTTCCAGGTCTAATCATTGATGAGCAGGGGGTCTCTTAATAATCGACACGAAACTAAAAATTTTTTTTGAGGGGGGGTGGTGGTGAAAAATTATTTTCAAATTCCGTGATTTCATTAAATTTTCCAAATTCCCTGATTTTTCCCTGACATGTTTAGGCATCTTTAAATTCCCTGACTTACTTTTCCAGATCGTTATGAACTGTGGAGTTATTATTATTATTTATTTACTTGTAGTCCATAAAATTATAGTTTAATATACCGGGTGACACAGGCTAGTGACTCACCCCTACATTTTCTTTACTTTTTAACCCATCCATTTGAAATGGATTTTTGGACATAAAAAATGGTATGACACAATTTCCAGTTTACCCAGAAATGATTGCAACTTTCCATTTTTAAATGGAACACCCTGTATATTTTTACATATTTGAATTCAAGACAACATTCTGAGTATATTATGAGACTTATATAAAATATAATTTTTCGTTTAATTCCATTAATAACTATTTACGAAGCCTCCAAAGTTGAACATATCACTTTTTTATAGAAAACTTTTTTTTTCAAATGAGAAGATGGTGGCTCATAGTGTTCAATAAACTATAGATTTTTTTTCTGAATTCATTGATATCCAGTTCAATTTCATTTTATTTAATTTATTTAAAAATAAAAAGTCACTTTCAAAATAATTTTTATTGATCCTTATAGTTTGCACTAGTACTTATACCTATTTAGAAACAAAAGAGAGAACTAAAAGGCTATTAATCACAAAAAGGTAGTTATTCACATTTCATTATTAGACATACGATTTTTTTTCAATTATACAAGTGCAAATCGTACAATTATAAGTGTTAAATTCCTAGAAATGGTGAACGGCATTTGAATTTTACATATATTTTTCACATCACAATCAATACGTTTTCTCATTGCATTCCTTAACATTTATAGAGTAATGCTATTAAAAACTTATTCCCAATTCGAGATCCTCGATGGTCTTAACGGGAGTTTTGTAGACCTGTCCCTTGATATAACCCGAAAGAAAGAAGTCTAATGGGGTTAGATCAGGTGACCTTGCAGGCCATCTTATGAAACCCTAGTTTGAAATAAGTTGTGGGCCATAAGCTTCATTGAGATAATTCATAACAACGTGGCTTTTATGAGGCGGTACTCATGGTATACTCAGAATGTTGTCTTGAATCCAGATATGTAAAAATATACAGGGTGTTCCATTTAAAAATCGAAAGTTGCAGTCATTTCCGGATAAACCAGAAATGTTCTCACCATATTTTATGTCCAAAAATCTATTTTTCCATAAACAATTATTTCCACATAATGGATTACAATTTTTTTTTCCTTGTGAGAGACTTGGATAGAAAATCTGGATGTGGAAGTAGTGATTCCTTGGGCAGCGGTTTCTTAATTCAGATCTGCTCAGAGCACTTTAAATTTCTTTCCCATTTATATATATTCAAATATCTGCCTTCCGAATTTAAAAATCAAGTTCCGCCCTCAATATTTTTATAGATTTATCGGCTCTATGTACATACTTTTTATTGTTCTTTAATCATCTGCATTTTGACTTCTTTATTTATCTATTTTTACCCCCCACAGCGCGAAGCGGGTATATACTTAGCAGAGTAAATTGGTGGGTTTGTTTGTCTCTTACCTTCTAACTTTGTAAATGTGGAGTTTTTCAGGAATTAAGTGTGAATTTTTTAGAGTAAACAACTTCTGTACTTTAGAGTGTTTATTGTTGAACTAAATATGGAAGCAAAAATACAAATGTGTCAAAACAGCTTAGGTAGGCACTAATAGTATGAGGTGTCGGCGTGACCGACTCTAACCTAAACATTATACAAGCTGATATTATAGTGTGTGCTATTTAATACTGCAACGCCCTATTATTTTGGCACGCGTTGGCCGATTTAAAAATTTTTTTGAGATATAGTGCTCAATGAGCTTTATTTGACTGTCTTGAAAAATGTATAATTTTCATATTTTCAAGGCCTAATAAGCTCCTCTAAATGGGTCGAAATTTCGAGATTGACTATTAGGCAATTTTTTACCAGCAAATTAGATAGCATATTCAATTCGCAGTTGTCTCAAATACCTTATACAAAATTTTAGGTCGATACCTCGTATAGGGTGTTTGTTATTCAATAGCCAAATTTAAAATTTCTTACTTTTCGACTGCCCCTCTATAGTATAAAGGTTGGTTAGGTTTACTAAAAAGGTGAAGTAGCCATTCGTTGGTCAACGCCTGCAGTGACTTTTAGTGATATCAATCTAGTTGCTGCCTTGAAACTTTTTACCAAACTTTCTAACGTGAAGTAGGTCATAATCAGAATAGTCATGGCTCACTTTAATGGAAAAGTAAAAATTAAATTAAAGTATATATTGACGTTTGAAATATCACTCATGTGGTATCATTGGATTCAGAAAATTGTGCAGAATTCAAAAATGCAATAATATACAGGGCGCTCCATTTGAAAATCAAAACTTAGTGGAAAAAAAATCATTTATATTTCCTGCTTGAACAATAAAGGATTTATTTATTTATTTGAAAAAAAAAAAAAAGGTGATGTTTATTAAGTATATACTTATAGGATGTTCCAAATTTCAATCGTTTATCTTTAAAAGGAAAAAAGAAGGGGTGTGCCATGATCCTATAACAAGTGGTATATTATATTATTAGTCTTTGACGATACTTTTAAGTCGCATAGATTTATTTGCAAAATGTGCCATTCTTTGTTCCTAATATTCAGGTTGCCTATGTAGATTTTTAAACTTAATTGTGAGGTTATGAGTGGAAGACTCTATCTTAATTTTTCAAATCTCAATTAAAGCAAAGTGTTGACCATCGCTAAACAATGCTTAGTCAGTACTTTCAGCCAATGTGCAGTACGTGCAATTTTATCCTATATAATCTGTGCTTAGAATTCAATCGGTAAAATTTTTTCGAGAGCATTGTTGTCTAGTAATTAAGAGTATAAATTAACAGTTTATTGCCTGATTAAATTGCTTTAGCGTGAGCGATTTAATTTCTGGTAATAAACTGTTCAATTTATGTGAATTCTAATACAGGTTTTTTTTACTTTTTACATGCTTTATGTTATTTATTTATTTGTATTCAATTTTAAGGACTGGTGTATTTTATATTTTGTTGTATATCTGTTACATTTTATATGTGGAAATAAAATATTACTTTGGGCAACATAATAGCAAAAATTTATTGATAAATTTTAAAACCATGAGAGGACTTTGCGTAGAATATTTCATGAAATAAAACATGTCCATCAATGGGTACATCGCATTTTACAGCAATGTACCCATTGGGCATATTCACACTTAACGACACCAGCACGGCACCGGCAGGTTATTCTCACACTTACCAACCTATTTCAGTTGTGTCGGATGTGACGCCAGCCACAGGTGTGAAGCCTCTGACCAAAAAATATATAAGTAATGGCAACACCTAACAAAACTTATCTACTTTATTTGTTATACTTAAGACGCAAGAAACGAACTAAACTACAAAAATTCTATAATCTCCTGCCAACTTTTGTCTCGAAGTATTTTATTTTTATTATCTTCGTTACTTTTGGCCCAAAGACTTGGTTTGGATTCCACCAGCTCTATTAAGGTGATCGCATCGTACTTAAACCGGCCATTTTTCAGCATGTTTAAAATATCACACTGTGTTTTTACAGTTTAAAATGCAGTGCGATGTTTTGAACTAATGTATTATTTTGCAGTTTGCGGAAAAGCACAGCACAGCACTGTAGCATGTAGGTAAGTGTGAAAGCATCGCATTAATTTACATGCGATTTCATGTCCAATGGCATCGGTGTTTGGTGTGGTGTTGTTAAATGTGAAAACATCCATTGACAATGTATTATTTTAAGTAATAAAATTGCATGTTGGTGTTTGTCTGTTCTGACATAAGCCGATCTAGCTGTTTTACTGCTATTAATGAAATTTGATTAATGCAATAATGGTCTCAAAACATGGAATTTCAATGGATACCATGTTAATGAGTGAAATTATCACATTAAAAGGGGTTAAAAAGAAATAAATGAAGAGCCTTGAACCTCGAAAATGCAAAATAATATTTGTAAATAACTATCTAATATTTGTCTAATTTTGAAGAAATAAAAACATTTTATCTAACCCCGTTATGAAATGTCTAATTTTAAATGCATTTTTGACGTTACAAACAACACATTTTTCATTACATAACTAGTTATGTAGGGAATTTTTACGTAACTGATTATTAAACCCATTTGTTGACACCAATTTTCAAATTACTTATATACTTCTTCATTCCTGCTTTTTGATTTACCAGGTATTATTGAATTTACTGCTAAATTAGCCAATTGTTCTATCAGATGGTATATACATATCTGAATCAACCATTTTCGACTTAATTTGCTTCAAAATATTCAGCAGATTGACAATAAAGTTTGTTTATATATAAATGTCAATCCACAGTGCCGCTTAGGTAAAGCGATAAATACAGAATTTATTTGTACGGCTACAAGGGTAGCTATGTTTGGGACAGCAAAATAGTATTCAAAATAAATTGCCATTTCTTTTCTATTTTAAAGCGGGATTAGATAAAATTTTGTACTTAACACGTTATGAAAAGTAATTTTATTTGACTCGTGTAATTTGCAAAACTCGTTTGCTTCGCTTACTCGTTTTGGCAAATGTTACTTTCGTCAAATAAAATTAGTCTTTTCATAACTGGTTACGTAAATAACTATTGCGCATTGTATGTTGCTCATAGAATTTTATCATGAGGATATTTTGATATTTAAATTTGACAATAAGATTTGTGTGAAGAAGTAATTCTTTTACAATCTCGATACATTTTTATGTCGACAAAATTCTGATTCTGCAATCCTCATTGGAGTTCTCAATATCCCTAATATTAATACATTTTACTAATAAAAAATAATTTGGTAAAAAGTGTCATAGCGACAACTAGATTGGAAATTAGACGAGATGGTCAACATGTGCAGTGACTTTAGTACTTTTAGTGGTGGCAATCTAGTTTTCACCATGACACTTTTTACCAAACTTTCTAACGTGAAGCAGGTCAATTTGCTTCTTGTAATATTAATCTAGTTTTATGGAACTTATTTGTGGAACACATTCCAATTATTGTCAATTCACTTTTGTATTTTTTATTTTTGTAACAGTTTTATATTGATACCGTTATTTTCTGTCTTCCTGACGTTAATTCAGCCCTCTTACTTTGAAGAGTAGCGACGTAATATTGAAGGCAAGATTCCAAAGCAGTATCATGCATGATGCTGACAATTTTATTGCTGTCATATATACTTACGGATACAGTGGCGGCGGGTGAAATTTCAATATTTTTTTTCTCGTCTATGGCGCATGGGACCCATACGAAATTTGGGAAATAACATCTAGAGAAGCACTTCTCTAATGACCCCTAAAAAATTTTGAAAAAGCAGTTTGCGAAAAAAATTTTGAAAATTCGTTAGCCTCCCCTTGGTCTAGGAGCTCCTGTTTATTTTTATTTTTTTTTGTCATATGCATTTGACTTTTCATAAAAATACAACAACAGATTTTAGAGTTTATGAAAATATTTTCATTACTAACTGAGATACAACGAATTGAAATATTGTAATTTGTTAAATTGTAAATTACAAAATTTCAGTTCATTGTATTTCAGTTAGTAATGAAAATATTTTCATAAACTCCAAAATCTGTTGTTGTATTTTTATGAAAAGTCAAATGCATATGACAAAAAAAAATAAAAATAAACAGGAGCTCCTAGACCCAGGGGAGGCTAACGAATTTTCAAAAATTTTTTCGCAAACTGCTTTTTCAAAATTTTTTAGGGGTCATTAGAGAAGTGCTTCTCTAGATGTTATTTCCCAAATTTCGTATGGGTCCCATGCGCCATAGACGAGAAAAAAAATATTGAAATTTCACCAGCCGCCGCTGTAAGGATATGATCTTTAAAATAGTTTCAGATATTTCCCATTGCTCTAAGGAATACAACCATATACAGTTTTTATCATAAATTTTGAATATAGTTAAATGCCATGCTCTAATAATGAAATTAAAAACTATTTTTATTGACAAACTACAATATTCAAGTACAACAGAAATCTACAATAAAAAATAATTATATATAGTTGTATTCGTTGGAATAGTAGCAAGGATTTAAAAGTTTATTTGTTCTGGCCTGGGTTAAAGACAAAAAATAATGGCTTCAATATAATATTTGATGGAAACATTAAATAAAATAAAACAAAATAATTTCTCGCATTATTAATTTAAGGAAAACATTTTATACCAAATGTTTCACTTAAAAAAAAATCCTGAAATGGGGGATCGAAAATTTTGGTGGTACACATACTGAAATATTTTTCATAGATATACAATATGCCAAAATGCCGTCCTCAAAACTCGGCTTACATTTTGTCAACAAAAGATTCGGGCATTAGTTTAGTTTCAACTATTCCCTGATGATTCCATCTTTGTTGAGGGTAATGTTCGGTATTTTGGTGTTTATGAAATCTATATCAGTCTTTTTGGGAGAGTAATAAAAACTCGTGGCAAGCTGCTATGAATTCGTGAAGAATTTCCTCTTTCTCCGTTTCACTCTGAAACAGTAAAGGCCAATGTGAAAACAGACAGTTAGTAATAAAATTCTATCAGGTGTTAGTAGTTGAAAAAATGCGCATGAAAATTTAGAAGTACACAGCAGGAATTTTGTTGTGTTAAAATTTTACTTCTGCTTATTCTTAACCAATAGGAAAGTAGTTGGGAGAACCTAATACGGCGAAGTTTGAAATCGACTTGATATCGAAAACAAATTAGTATACAAGAACGAAGTCATTGTTGCAGGGTGTATGCATGGGGATATGCCTACACTATGATTTTTTCATGTTGGTCTCTGTAATCCTGTTTACGAACCCCAGAAAAACCATCTAAGTCAAACAAAAAATTATCTTATAACAATTCCTCACCATATAACAGGTCTCTATGCATTTTTATTTGGAACTAGGCCAAAAAACAAATTTGACAATAATTTTTAACACGTCCGAAGACGTATGGCACCATCGGCAAAAAAGTCGAAAATAGGCCTAAATTTAGAAAATCAGAAATTGCGCCTAACTTGCACTTTAACTATGCCGAAGTTACACTCAGATTTTGTCATCTCACGACTTTATCGATATTCACAAAAGAACACTTACAAACAGGGGCATATTTAACGTTGGTGCAACCGGTGCAAAACACCGACAGGCCCCGAGGCTCACGGGCCCTTTCACAAGAGGTCTGAGTTTCTAAAATCCATAAATAATATACTAAAAAAAAAAATACTTAATTCAAGGAATAACGCAAAAGGACAATGATTATTGCAGAATAATTATTATCCTGCTCGTTTAGTATATAACGCATAGGTAATAATTATTATAATAATATGCAACGCCACTGAGAAATTCAATAGTGTTCGATAATTAGAATGATTTTCTGTGCGCATGCCGGAAACTGTCGCGGTTTCGCGTCGATCGGCCTTTTGATTTTTGATCAATTAATTACGTAATTCAACGCCACGTGCCACGATTATGATTAAATTATTTTTTATACTCTTTTTAGCTTATAAATAAATATTATCAGTAATATGCTCTCATGTCTTCCAAAAAAATCGTGTAAAGTTATGCAGTTACATTTTCTTCAACCTCTCTCCCCCCGAAAAATAATATGCGTGTTATCTGTTTATTTTATACACAAATGACTTAGATAATTACCTGTCTACATTCTTTTGTGCTTTTGCAGATGATATCTCAATTATTGCTAATGGTAAAGCCTAACTGATGCAACACACTTATTGAACACTAACTTGCTCTCCATTTCGGAGTATTTTAAACATAAAAATACACACCACAGTTATCAAACCCGTCATGGTTCTGATTTGCAACATGAAATACACAGACTTGAATTATACAAATCTAATCCATATTATATGGGCCCTGTGCTCTATAATAAACTTAGACCAAATTTAAAAAATGGCAAAGTTAAAAGTATTTCTTACTTGAAATGCATTTTATTCTGTGGATGAATTTCTGAATTTCTAATGTATTAATTTATACTACACACTTATTTTATTTTGCAGTACTGTTATCATATATATTTTTTTCTTTCATTTGATATCTGTAATGTTTTTGACTTGTCCTATATCATGTATGTGATCTATTAGATGAATAAATGTATTCTATTCTATTCTATCGCGGGGCCGTAGTCTTCGAGTTTGTACCGGACCCTTAGAGTCCTTAAAAGCGCGCCTGCTTACAAAATTATATGAGTTGTAATTTCAATAGGTAAAATACGAAGTACTGAATAGAGGAAGGTGCAAAAGGCACGTAACCTCCAGATGGATTTTTTGGCACAAATAACCAAAAATTACCAGGGCCGGTATTTACCCTAAAATTAAATTCAATCCATCGGGTGGCTTGGCCTTGGAGCAGGAGCACCGAATGGCTATCAGGAAGTCCCTTAACATATTAAAATTCTTATTCGGATATTTACATAAGACTAGCTCGGGAGCATACCTTTGGCACTCTACTCGGGTTGTATGCCATCAGTACGTCTGCACAAGGAGGCAGGAAAGTCTTATACAACTCATAAAGCTCTAACAAACGAATTTATCAAATGCCTAGTTCTGTGAATGATATAGTCACGTATTTGGAACTTTTTAAGCTAATCACAAGGCCCCAAAATTTTAGTTAAATATTTTTGTATTAATGGACCGTCAGTTCCAAGTCCAACAGCCATAACGTAATCTTCAGAGAAATTGTGAATCTTTTTTTGCCAGTCAATCAATACTGTTTTTCTCCATTGCATGTAGTTGCGATAACACCCTTTGAGGGTGGCGACTGTCCTCTTGCTGTGTTTGGAAAGCAGATTCTGATGAATTAAATTTATGTTATTAGCTACATATAGGCTCTTTACTACTTTAAGTTGTATACTGGGTCATTCACGGAAAGCAGGTATTAGACGTTTCTTGGGATCTGTCGAGTTTAGAAATTTGAAAATTGGTATGAGGGGGTTTTTGGATATGGCGGATCCAACGAAAATATTTTCATGCTTGTGCTACTTTCGCTTATACCGGATGTAGCACCTAATTTTGTTATTTTATGGAACACCCTGTATTTTATTGCATATTTCGATTCCTCATAAAATTTTAGCTTAGGTTTATGTACCATAACATGCTCTTAAACATTCCGGTTTTCGAGATAATTAATATTTTTGGAGATTTTTGACAGTTCCCACCCTTCGGTACAAAAATCAATATCTTCTATCATGTAGCCGATTAGGAAATTTTCTTCTCAAACTCTTACAAGTATCCTATAACCTATCTAAAAGTTCTCTTATGTTTTCACAATATCATATAGAGTATTTTATTTTCACAGTCGAACATTCTTTTAGTTTAAACGTCAAAAAGTAATTTTTTTCAAATGGAACCCCTGTATATTTTCACAGAATCTAATAGAGGATTGAATTCTGCATCGATTGATGTTACCATTCCCTATACCTATCTCTCTTTGTTTTCTTATTATGGACGAATATTTGTTAAACGTACAAACAAAATCAGCACTGTTTGTTAGTAGGCAATACAAGTCATAACTTGGTTCCTTTTTTATCATAAACGAGAATAATCATGTAGATAATTGATAATCATTTGTTTATTATCAAGATGACAGCTTCAAAAACGAGTGATTAGATTTATAACAAATACTTTGGGACAAAAATTTACAAAATTAATGAACACTTTGAATATAAATATTTAATGCAGCAACTGTTCAAAATGCTCTCCACTTTCACTTACAGTGGCTTGGCTAATTCATGGGGATTTGTTAAAATGTAGCCAGTTCTCTCTTCTTTGGATCTTCTTTGGTAGTAGCAGGAGTGGCATAAACAATATTTTTAATACCCCAAAGGTCCAAAGTCTAAGGGGGTTAAATCAGGGGACCTTGCTGACCATCTCCAAGGTCCTCGGTAGCAAAACCACCTATCTTCGAACGTCGCTACTAATTCGTCATAAACTTCCCGTGGACCGCAACCATTTATTGGAAAATACATAAAATTATAAATATTTAGGGGCAAATTATCAATAAAAGTTACTGTTCGCAAAATCTTCACATATTTATTGCTATTTAAATTCTCCTCGTAGATATGATACTATCAAAAATATTGTTTATGCCACCACGGCTACTACCAAAGCAAATCCAAAGAAGAGAATACGGACTGCATTTCAGTAAATAAATACCCACAAAATTCGCCGAGCCATTGTAAGTGCCGTAAATTCCAGGATATTGGCTTGTTTGGAGCAGAATGGAGAGCATTTTGAACAGTTGCTGCATTAAATATTTATATTCAGTGTTCATTAATTTTGTAAATTTTTGTCCCAAAGTATTTGTTATAAATCTAATCTCTCGTTTTTGAAGCTATCAAAAACAAATGATTATGAATTATCTACATGATTATTCTCGTTTATGATAAAAAAGGAACCGAGTTATGACTTGTATTGCCTACTAACAAACAGTGCTGATTTTGTTTGTACCTTTTACAAATATTCGTCCATAATAAGAAAACAAAGAGAGATAGGTATAGGGAATGGTAATATCAATCGATGCAGAATTCAATCCTCTATTAGATTGTGTGAAAATATACAGGGGGTTCCATTTGAAAAAAATGACTTTTTGACGTTTGAACTAAAACAATGTTCGACTGTGAAAATAAAATACTCTGTATGATATTGTGAAAACATAAGAGAACTTTTAGTTAAGTCATAGGATGCTTGTAAAAGTTTGAAAAGAAAATTTCCTAATCGGCTACACGATAAAAAATATTAATTATCTCGAAAACCGGAATGTTTAAGAGTATGTTATGGTACATAAACCTAAGCTAAAATTTTATGAGGAATCGAAATATGCAATAAAATACAGGGTGTTCCATTTAAAATAACAAAGTTAGGTGCTACATCCGGTATAAGCGGAAGTAGCACAAGCATGAAAATATTTTCGTTGGATCCGCCATATCTAAAAACCCCCTCATACCAATTTTCAAATTTCTAAACTCGACAGATCCCAAGAAACGTCTAATACCCGCTTTCCGGAATGACCTGTATATTTTGAACTTTATTTGCAATAAATGGTATTACTGAATTCTTGAATTTTCTTTCTTAGTTGAATGACTAATAACTCTATGATCTCTAATAGAGCTCTATGTGACGATTAATTGTTTTGATTGAGATCCAAAATAGGGTCCAACTAGATACGAAGGAATACTGTGTGCTGTACGCTTTTGATTTATTTTAATTGTTGTTTGTTGTTCTTTATCCTCTTCTTTAAGCTACTCTACGCTAATGAGGTACGATAATTTCGAAACCAACGTGTCCATAGCTGCTTTTTGTTGCTTCTTCTATTCTTTATTTAGGGGCATATGGCGCGATTTCCACACAAAAAAATATTAAGTGAAAATCTCGCAGAAAAACATTTCTAATAGCCACCTATATTATTTTCTCATTCTGTGTAACATTTTAGTACCTAATATATCATTCAAGTTAAATTTCACGTTTTCATGTTACTTATGTTTATTCCTACTGCCCACGTTTTTTGATGTGCAAGCGGCAAGATTTCGCTTTGTGTTAGTAGATGGAGCCACGCACGTGTAAATTTTAACCATAGACAATTTTAACTGTTTAAAAGAATCCCTGGCGGGGACTTTCTCACCGTGGATTTTGAAACATTATCGGGAAATTCTGGACCTTGAGGACGGCAATATATTTATGTCACAGATCCTATTCTATGGTACAGTCGTTGGAAAGAGCGGGAGAACCATGGTCGAAGGTTACCAGTGTTCAAGATTTGTAGAGTAGAGTGAAATTACTTAGAAAAGATAACATACGTCACGGCTTCGCGTATAACAGTTGGTATAATATCAGTGCCGTGCCATCCATTTTTTATTGAAATATTAATGGCAGTAGACAGTGCGACGCCCATCCAGCTGTAAAAATAGGATCATTACCTAGGTAACGAGCACGCGGTACCAATATCGGTCTCTGCGCATCCTATGACGGTGTTATCTTTTCTAAGTAATTTCACTCCACGGTCAATAAACGATACGGTTGCATCAATCAGCAGCTTTAGGACGAGAGAGACGCGGGGGGCGGAAAATCGAATGAAAGAGACAGACATATCTGATTTCCGTGCAGAAGACAGAGACAAAGATTCCGGTAGGGTCTACAGCCTACGTCACATGTAGACACTTCAAGCATATTTGTCTCTGTCTTTTGCACGGAAATCAGATATGTCTATCTCTTTCATTCGATTTCCCGCCCCCCCGCGTCTCTCTCGTCCTAAAGCTGCTGATTGATGCAACCGTATCGTTTATTGACCGTGATTTCACTCTACAAATCTTGACCAGTGCTACCACTGACACGGAAGACTAATCCCAACCCAACATCGAATATTGCCGATTAGAGATGGGCAAAGTAACTCCTTTTACCGATCCGCCTCTTCGCATCTGGCTACTATAAATGAGCCGGCTCAGTGAGTTGACTCAAAAGAGCTACATGACTCACAATTCACTTAATAACCCACACGGTTCGCATGTCATGCGCGCGTTGAAAACTTATATGAGCGGGTGGGGTGAAAGATGTCATTTGCTGGCACAAACCATGGAGGTAGAATATTTAACCTCCTTGGCACAAACCAAGTCAGGATTCATGACTCTTGCCACTGTAGAGATTCGGAGAGATAATTTTGTACACACTTTTATAGAGACAAATACGCGTATTTTAATTATTATAGATACCTACATTTGTAAGCAACTTACTTATTATATTAACTATATTCCAACAGACATTTTAAGATGCCACCATCCAGAAAAAATAGCGAGATTTGGAATCATTTCTCTACTAAACAGTGAAAGTCGGTTCGCACGCCAATGTGCATCTACGCACACATCAAACACAATGTCTATTCACAAACATAATCAGCTGATTCAAGTGAACCGAATTATCTGAAGAACCAAACGACTCGTTTCTATTCTATCTAGTGATGGGTAAAAGCAGTTATTTTTTAATAACAGTTTAAACTGCTACTGCTGTTTTGAAATAACAGTTTAAAATAACAGTCTAAAAATAACAGATTACTGAGAAGTACTGGCATGCGCATACCGCAGCGCGCAGTTTGCAAATGTTATTTCAGAGACGTCATTTTATACATCATGCTGCTGCCGTTGCTGCTTATCTGTTATTTTCTCACCTGTTATTTTCGAACAGAAATAACAGTCTGTTAATGTTATTTACAAATAACAGTTATAAAATAACAGGTTGTTAAATAGCAACTCATCTCCAATTCTATCTGTCACCGACGTTCGAGTCGTGGTGACTCGCGGCTCTAAATGGGCCGGCGTTCATGAAAAGAGCCGAGAGTCATGTAATTCGGAAATCGAGATCCGATTCACTTGACTCGCAGTACTGAGCCGGCTCTTTGAGTTAACTCGCTCATGAGTTACCCATGCCTATTGCCGATTACAGCCGACATCTCGCGTGCATCATGATGCAATTTCCATTATTTCCCGCGTAAAGAGATTTAATTATCAATTGCCAATCAATTGCTTATTAGGCGTACGATTGTGTGTAAGTATTATCTAAATTAATTATTATATAGTCGCTAGAATTTTGATATTAAATAACTGTTTTTCCTCTTGAATACGATAAAATGATTACTAGATGAATAATCAAATACTTAAGTACATTCAAAGATGTGACTTTTGGGGTGAGCGTATTCAAAAATTGCAAATAGAATGTTCCAGCAGGTACCAGTGGGGTGTTCCAAGATGGTGGAATGAGTTGGCATTTTTAAGGGTGACTTTGGAGGATGGGCTTTTGAAACTGCAAGGAAAATTTTCTGGGAACATTTTTTCATTAAGTAATCAAAATACATGACATAAAAAATACAATTGCTTCGTTTTAGGGCGTTTTGGGAGTGATACTCGAAAACTGCCGGGGGGGGGATATTTTTCTGCTTTTATTCAATATAGGTATATAAAACTATATTATTTATACATACCAAAAATCATAATTCCATACTTGCAATAAGAAAATTTACATATGCACTAGCAAAATTCTATTCCCTGTCAAAAAATCCGATATCAAACTTATAGAAACCATTTCAAACTTATAGATAATTAGGTATACATTTTTTATAGGTAATCAATGATTATCTATAAGTTCGAAATAGGATTTTTTGACAGGGTTTTTAATAACGTAATGTTTGATTACAGAAAATAAGCAACCACGTAGATAAAAGCAACAATGGCAGGTGTATTTGGACTATGCATGGGAAAACCCCAAAAAGACAAAACTGATAATGACACAACTGCAGAAACAAATGGAAACAGGTAGTATAAGCATTTTATAGAGATTTCTTCACCATTTCCGTGAGTTCAATCCTAATCCTTGTTTCATGCGTATGCAATGTTGCATCCCTAAAATCCAATTTTGAGTAATTAAATAACTCATTCTTATCAAAAAGCACGTGATAAGACTGAAGCACGTAAAAAAAATTAATCAAGTTCTGAATATTAAAAATATTTTTTACCTATAGTGCATAAAAAAATGCACATTGGTTGATTGATTGATTGATTTACCATGCAGCGTGCGGTAGGCATTGCTGCCACTCCCAGGTATACAGCTGGGCCTGCTACGTCCATGCTGGGTTGGACTAAGGTCATGCTTGTTGCCATGGCGCATGGTAAAGGAATGTGGGATGGGAGGTGTAGGTATGTGTGAGATGCGTTATCGCATTGAGTCGTGAGGGAGGGTTTAAGCTCCCCTTTTTGTGTTTTTGGTTCTGGACTTCTGCTTATTCTGAGTCTTCTTATGGTAGATAGTATATTATTCAACGAGCATATAATGATGGCTATTATTCACAAGGGTGAAGTTTAAGACAGGAGCCGTATGCGAATTGAAATATATATTTAGGCGACTTCAATAACAATATTAAGGTTCAGTTAACTGGGCCACCGTAAAATTTTATTTCATAATTTTTAGCGACCTTTTTGGAAGGGGGTTCAATTTTCTTTTAAACTTTCTAGTGTCTTCATCTTTACTTATCTTCACTGGGCTGTCGATCCCATCAATCTTTCCTTGGCATTTAGATGTCTACAAATAAATAAAATTACCCAGTAAATATAAAAAAAAATGTATTAGAAACACTTTTAAATATTTGTAAACTGTAAATATCTAAAAAAAAATATAGTATATAAATATAAAAATATATAACAAAAGTTTATCTTTTTCCTCCATAAAATAAAATATCAGCTTCATAAAATCAAGTTGGCAGTTGCCCTCAAAAGTGGTTAACCATTAGGTATAACTAGAAGTGCTGATGTCCTCGTAGTAGATGAAGATATGCATCCAAATGGATTCCAAATACTTCATCAAAATGTGCAGTGTATAAGAAACAAACTGTTTGATATTGAGCTGTGTTTAGAAACAATGAGAACAAAACCCTCAGTAATGTGCTTCACTGAACACTGGTTACAACCAGAAGAAAAATTATATACAAAAATTGAAGGATACGAGATGATATCGTGCTACACTCGAACAAATATGATTCATGGAGGATCCTGTATTTATACCACTAACAAAATAAATTCAGAATGGGTGGATGTCGTAGAAGAAAAAAGCATTGAGGGACATATTGAATGTGCTTGTATTAAAATCAACGAAGGAAGTCAAAAGTACATCATCCTGTGTGTTTATCGTACTAATTTAGGAAATTGTGATATTTTTATCGAGAGGTTAGATGAAATATTAACGTTAATACATGATAAGTTCAAGAAATACAAAATAGTTTTATGCGGTGACTTCAACATAAATCTGCTTGATAAGAATTCCCATACTGATATTTTTCTGGATACACTACGGAGCAATAATATGCAACAAATGATTTTTGAGCCAACTAGAGTAACCAAACGAACAAGTACGCTTATAGATAATATTTTCATAAATTTTCAGGACCATGTAAGTAGTTCTGTTATTAATCTAGCAATCTCTGACCACTATGCCCAAATTTTAAACATAGAAAATATGAAAAATGAAGGAAATGAGAAATGGGTAAATAAACGTATAATATCACAGCAAAAGTTAAAACATTTTGTACATGAACTATCAACGGAAAACTGGGACGAGGTGTATGATCTCAGTGTGGTTAATGATGCATATAACATATTTTCTTATAAAATGACAAATTTAATGGAAAGAATCTTTTCCAAAAAAAGACTAAAAGCCCATAAGCAGTCCAAGACCTGGATTACCAACGGAATTAAAATATCCAGTAAAAGAAAGCGTTCTCTCCATAGGCAAATGCTGAAAGGAGAAATTAGTGAACAAACGTATAAAACGTACTCAAATGTCTTAAAAAAAGTAATAAAAGAGGCAAAATGTAAAACGCATACAGAATTTCTTACAAAATCAGAAAACAAAACAAAGGCAGCCTGGGCACTTATTAAGAATATAACTGAAAACCAGGCAGGGAATAGCAATAATATTTTAACAAACTTGAAATTAGAGAACTCATCTTTGACCTCATCTGAGATCTTAAATCTCGCAAATGACCATTTCATAAATGCATGTCCTGACACTGACGATTTAGATTATGTTGATTATTCAAAAATTAATTATTGTCCTAAGCTGTCTTTTTCTTTTAACAAGTCCAAATGAAGTGCTTGCTTGTATACATGAATTAAAAAATAAAAAATCTGTAGGGGAGGACGAAATACCAGTTTCACTTCTTAAAGAAGCTGCTCATCTGATAGCGGCACCTATTTCACATATCATAAATTTGTCTTTATGCACGGGAATTTTCCCGGAAAAACTTAAAATGGGATATATAAAGGCAGTTTATAAGAAGGGAGAAAAAGGTAAGCTAAAAAACTATAGACCCATCTCTCTGCTATCGAATATAAATAAAATCTTTGAAAAAATTATATATAATAGGTTGCTAATCTTTCTGGAAACTAACTCTTTATTAGCTGACAATCAAAATGGCTTTAGAAAGGGAAAATCCACAACGAGAGCTATATATCAGGCATTAGTCACAATATTAAACTCATTAAATAATGATAATGAAACACTAACTCTTTGTTTAGACCTTTCAAAGGCTTTCGATAGTGTAGACCATGTGGTACTATGTAAGAAACTGGAACTTTATGGAATCTGGGGTGTGCCATTACGCTTATTGGAATCATACTTGCACAATAGAAAACAACGTACGGTAGAATTCGATGAAGATGGGTATCTAATAAAATCAGAAGAGAAAGTAATAAAGAAAGGTGTCCCACAAGGATCCATACTAGGACCTCTTCTATATATATTATATACAAATGAACTACCAAAGGTAGTTGAGCAAAGAATGATCCTGTATGCGGATGACACATCTCTAGTTTTCAGTGAACCAACATTAGAATCATGTATGCATCAGATGAAGGACTCTTTAAGTAAACTTGACAACTGGTTTTCCAACAACAACCTAACATTAAATATTGAAAAGACACAACTAATTAAATTTGATAGAAGGAAAGATGAAAACCTCACTTTAACATATAAAAATACTGAGATACGCTCAGAATCAACTTTGTCATTCCTAGGAGTAACGTTAGATCGTGGACTGAACTGGAACTGCCATATCGAGGAACTTTCCCAAGCTATGGCAAGATACAGCTATGCACTGAGAATATTATCTGTAAGCGTAGACATTAAAACAGCTCTAACTGCATACCATGCATACGTTAATTCCAAAATTAGTTATGGGATTATTTTTTGGGGCAATTCTAGTCATGTAGAAAGAATCCTGATATTACAGAAAAAGTGTCTGCGAAATATATTTAATCTAAAACAAAGGGATAGTTGCAAGAACATTTTTATTGAGAAAAAAATACTTACTGTAATTAGTCTTTATATCTTAGAGGCTACAATCTTTATAAAAAATAACTATGAACTGTTCAACAGACTTGATCAAGAGCATGATTACCATACAAGAAACAAAAATAATTTAACTTTAGATCTGACCAAATATAGTTTTATACAAAAAAATGTTCAACATTCTATAAAGAAAATATGGAACAAACTTCCACTATCCTTAAGGAATTTATCAATTAATAAATTGAAATATAAACTAAAAATCTTTCTTCTCGATAAAGCATACTACAAACTAAAGAATTTTTTTGATGACTCAATATCTGTGATATAATAGTTACTACTAGTATTTATATAAATTGTACATGAAAATGTATACTTTTTAATTTAAGCTTTATACATTTATAATGTTAATTAATTAAACCCACTGTGATATTTATTATATGGTAACTTTTAAACGTGTATGTTCACATATGATTTTACACTATAATCCGCTGTGAAATATTTCTATCTTTATTTTTATCTAAATTGTAATTCATTTTTTTTTTTTTGACATGTTCTATACCCATATGGGTCACTTATGAGAACTAATAAAGAGTATCTATCTATCTATCTATCTATATTATCTCGTCTTCTATTTGATGAACCGCTATTGGGCCTGATATGAACCACGCCGATACTAAGTTTCGAATGTTTTATTCATGCTGGTACTAAGCCTTCGCCAGGGGCTGAAAAAGTCATAAAAACAATCACAAATTGAATGTACAGAACACAAATGAATATTTTTTAACCTTCTTCTCGTCCATTACTGGAAAAACAATGTATCTTTCAAAAACCACAGCACTTTAAGTATTAATAATAATTAACTGACCCGACACCCGCACTATTTTTTATTTTATTTTTGATGCACACAGTATCTTTCCAGGCATAAAGATAAAACTTACTTAACTGCAACAATAGCAAAATGCAAATGGCGGCTAGCTTCTCTGCTCTGTACATTTGTCCATGTTAGAATCGTCATCGGTCGTATGTTTTCGTTTCTCATTTTAATAAATGAATTTCTACAATTTGACGTTTTAATTGATGCGTATTCTGTGCAATAATCTACCAATACTGGTATGTTGACTTCTCGATTTGGAGTTGAAATTTCAAGTAATTATAATTACTAATTAGTTGCTGTAAAACAAATAGGCAGAATCGTATCGATCGTAATCGATTGTATACTATCCCTTCGTGTTTTTCGATAAATGTAATTCCACAACTTGCCGCATGGAGATGACCATAAAGTTTTTATGCTTTGCAGAGTTTACAAATATCAATATTTCAGATCTTTATATATATTATTATATTCTCCACATTATTCGTTGACGTCTAGTTTTCGAGTAATTACTTATTAATAACCAAGCATTCAGTATTCCAGACAGAATCTAAGTCGAGAATAGTTGTAATTTTACAAACAAGGCATTTTAAAAATCGCGGGGAATGGACATATTGTTACCGATGTCATTTGAATTCATGATTTCATATATATTTTACCGACGGAACAATATATATGAAATATTTCTGCAAAATAACAAATATTATGAATTTCTGAAATGTGTCAGAAATATAACAGATATGTTTCTAGGAAATGTTTCATTTCTTCCAGATTACAATTTTTTCCAAACGTTTCACAAATGTTTCGTGTTTAGTGGGATATATATGAAATGTTTCTGCAAAATAACAAATATTATGAATTTCTGAAATGTGTCAAAAATATAGACAGATATGTTTCTAGGAAATGTTTAATTTCTTCCAGATTACAATTTTTTCGAAACGTTTCATAAATGTTTCGTGTTTAGTGGGTAGTATCTTCTATAATCTATAGAGGTACGAAAATCTTTCTTTTATTACTATTTATAAACTCTAAAGTTACCTACCATCACTAAACAAAGATGTTGACAACCTTAATAAACAGTACAATTTAAGTACTTTAAGGGCATCAGAAATATTACCGTTGCTATATTATATAAATTAAAGTTATTTAAGCATAATGGTGGCAAATTTACTGTTATTTTTATAGAGGTTACTAAAAATATGTTTATTGGGTACTGGATAGTACTTTACTTACTTACTACTTTTCAGCAATGGACTTGTTATGGCTATGGCCCGGATGACAGTTGCGAAAGATGCCCGCTATTACAAAATGAACCATAAGAACCAAGGTGTTGCATATATATTCAACCACCAAAAATTTCAGAAAAAAAGAAAAGATGAACGTAGATGGCAATAAACTTAAAAAATGCCTCCAAGCCATAGGATTTGAAGTGCGTGTATTCAAGGACTTAAGAAAATCTGACATCATATTTCAAATTCACCAAGGTACCTATATTATTAAATGAATTAAACTGTACTACGGTGGTAACTTTTTTAGAAGAAATTCCTGTATGGTAAATTTGTTTTGGTAGACTAATACTTTCACATTTACATTCAACACTAGGTACTCAAAGGCTTAAAATTGAACTGTAAAAAGGAAGCTCAGGGTCAACCGATGACCTTGAAGTCTGAAAAAATGTTCGCACTGTCCACCCACAGCTAAAATCCACGGGCCGCCACTGGTATTCCTCACAAAATTACCAATGAGTAGATAATAAAAGCCTAAAAATTCAAAACGTCTAAACAAATTTGATGTGGATTTAAACGTAATCATTGAAGTAATATATTTTTTAAAATACCCTAGATTTTATGAGGCACTCACAAATCGTTAAGATTTGAATTTGAGTACTTTACAAACATACTTATTACCTCGATGTACTTCTCTCTAAACCGCGGATATCTCCATATCCTGGACGGCTCACTCAACTTATACCATTACTTTTGCCTTTTTTTTAAATTTTATGCTTTATTTTTCTAAATTAATTTCTTTTTAAAGGTCTTTATGCAGATTAATAAAGCTGTTATTACATTTATTTATCGTAACATTTATAGCACTTTAAAATTTATTCTTTTTAAAAAAGCTTCAAAGCAAAAATAAATTATTTACATACGCAACCAGATATACAATCCAGTGATTTCTCAATATACAGTGGGTTGCATATGAGTCACGCCTTGAAAAACTTAAGACTTATACTCTTCCTAATATACAGGGTCTTTTTTAAACCGCTATACAACTATTGTACAACATCGATGACTGCGATGAGTAACAACAATAACAACAAAAAACGCCTAAAATACGAAATCTGACATTAATTCAGAGATCATTTATTAAATTCTGAATTATAATGAAGAAAACGCTTACCTCTAATGCTGAAATCTCTAACACAGCAGACGTAAAAAAACGTATCTCTGGCGGCTATCCAAATTTGATCACCCTGCCAAAAATGCCAGATTAGGACTCATATAAAAATGTAAACAATTTATAAGTCTCTTTAAGGATCTATAAGTTTAATCTGTAATATATAAGTATGTGATATCTGTCGTATACACTTTCTACAAGGTTTCATGATTTTTCATGAGTTTCTAAGGCTAACTGAAAATATACGAGTTTTAATCAGACAATACAGTTCTAATTTCTTTGTTTTCTATGAGTTTTTAATAGACAAGACATGTTTTAAGATTTTTACGAGTTATGACAAGATAATACAGTTTGAATTTTTATCGTTTTCTATTAGCGTTCGTTAGACAAGAAATTATGGGGGATAAACGAGTTTTATTAAGACAATGCAGATCAAATTCTGATAGTTATCTATGAGTTTTTATCCAGCAAAAAATACTTAAGAATTTATGAGTTTTTAGAAGAAACTGCAGTTCTAACTTCTATCGTATCTTATCAGTTGTTCATCAGTATATAGGTTTGTAAGGGATTTATGAGTTTTGGAGAGTACAGAGTCTTAATATTTTATTGAATCCTATAAGTTTGTATGAGACATGTAATTCATCTTTTTGTAGAATAATACAGTTCTAATTTTTTTGTTTTCTATGAGTTTTTACAAGACGAGGAATTAAGATTTTTATGAGTTATAACAAGATAATACAGTTTGAACTTTTATTGTTTTTATTAGCGTTCATTAGACAAGGAATTATGGGGGATAAATGAGTTTTATTCAGACAATGAAGATCAAATTCTGATAGTTATCTGTGAGTTTTTATCCAACAAAAACTACTTAAGGGTTTATGAGTTTTTAGAAGAAAGTGCAGTTCTGACTTCTATCGTATCCTATCAGTTGTTCAACGGCCTAGAGGTTTGTCAGGGATTTATGAGTTTTGGAGAGTATAGAGTCTTAATATTTTATTGAATCCTTTAAGTTTTTATCAGACATGCAATTCTTGTTAACATTCGTGTTTTTGTAGGATAATACAGTTCTAATTTTATTTGTTTTCTATGAGTTTTTACAAGACGATTAAGTATCACTTACAATACTTACTAAACTAAACGTACTAATACAATAAATTTCATATATAGGTATTTATATATTTTAATGTAAATTTCCAGTACGAAACCAGTTAGTATTTGTAAGTTCTTGAAGTATTTGAAATGTGTTTTGAATGTAAATTCCTTGCCTGGGATCTATCACTACTCGCACGTTTTAATAGGAAACATGAAGTTTTTATCAGAGCCGTGGAGAGAAAATAAGGGCCCGGTGGAATTTTTTTTTTTTGAAAATTGATAACGGGAGAAGGGAGAAATCAGAAAAAAAAATTTGGCGAGCGGACAGTGTAGAAATAATCCGAAGAAATGTTTAAAATATGCGAATAAAAATTATAATACAAATTTTCGACATTTCAAAACCAGGCCCCCCAAACAAGCCCGGGACCGAGAGAATCACCCCCACACCACCCCCCTCTAGACAGGCCTGTATACGATTCTTTGAGGGTGTTAATATGCAATGGGGTTTTAATGTAAATTCCCTGAATGATGTCTACCAGTATATTTATAAGTATTTATGGTAATTAAATTGCGAAGTTTTATGGATTTTTATATGAATTTGAAAGATATTAATATAAATTATCAGTACGAGGCCTATAAGTATTTATAAGTTTTTATGGTGTTCGAAATACGAAAATTGTATAGATTCTGTGAGAGTCTTTAATGTAAATTCCTCGCTTGAGGTTTATTGTAAGACTTTTATGGAAATAAGAAGGTTTTCTAAAATACAACGTGTATATATTTACAATGAATTTTAATGTAAATTATATGAAATTTATTGTATTAGTAAGTTTAATTTAGTAAGTATTTGTAAGTGATACTTAATCGTCTTGTAAAAGCTCATAGAAAACAGAAGAAAATAAAACTACTATTCTATAAAAACACAAAATTTAACAAGAAATACAGGTCTCAAAAAAACCTATAGGATTCAATAAAATATTAAGACTCTATACTCTCCAAAACTCATATATCCTTCACAAACCTCTAGACTGATGAACCACTGATAGGATACGATAGAAGTTAGAACTGCAGTTTCTTCTAAAAACTTAAATAATAAATTCTTAAGTATTTTTTGATGGATAAAAACTCATAGATAATTATCAGAATTTGATCTGAATTGTCTTAATAAAACTCATTTATCCCCCATAATTCCTTGTCTAATGAACGCTAATAGAAAATGATAAAAATTCAAACTATATTATCTTGTTATAACTCATAAAAATCTTAAAACATTTCTCGTCTTGTAAAATCTCATAGAAGACAAAAATTAGACCTGTATTATCCTACAAAAATACGAAATTTAACACGAATTGCATGTCTCATAAAAACTTTTACGATTCAATAAATATTAAGACTTTATACTCTCCAAAACTCATAAATCCCTAAGAAACAACTAGACTGATGAACAACAGATAGGATACAATAGAAGTTAGAATTGCAGTCTCTTAAAAACTCATAAATAATTCTTAAGTATTTTTTGCCGGATAAAAACTCATAGATAACTATCAGAATTTGATCTGCATTGTCTGAATAAAACTCATTTATCCTCCATAATTTCTTGTCTAATGAACGCTAATAGGAAATGATAAAAATTCAAACTGTATTATCTTATTATAACTCGTAAAAACCTTAAAACATTAATCATCTTGTAAAAACTCATAGAAACCAAAAAAATTGAACTGTATTATCCTACAAAAACACGAAATTCAACACGAATTGCATGTCTCATAAAAACTTATAGGATTCAATAAAATGTTAAGACTCCATACTCTCCGAAACTCATAAATCCCTCACAGAAAACAAAAAAATTAGAACTGTACTTACAAAAACACAAACGTTAATAAGAATTACATGTCTGATAAAAACTTATAGGGTTCAATAAAATATTAAGACTCTGTACTCTCCAAAACTCATAAATCCCTAACAAACTTCTAGACTGATGAACAACTGATAGGATACGATAGAAGTTGTTACTGCAGTTTCTTCTAAAAAATCATAAATGCTTAAGTATTTTTTGCTGGATAAAAACTATCAGAATTTGATCTGCAGTGTCTGAATAAAACTCATTTATCCCCCATAATTCCTTTTGTCTAATGAACGCTAATAGAAAATTATAACAATTCAAACTGTATTATCTTGTTATAACTCATAAAAACCTTAAAACATTTCTCGTCTTGTAAAAGCTCATAGAAGACAAAAATTAGACCTGTATTATCCTACAAAAACACGAAATTTAACACGAATTGCATGTCTTATAAAAACTTTTACGATTCAATAAATATATTTATACTCTCTAAAACTCATAAATACCTACCAAACAACTAGACTGATGAACAACGGATAGGATACGATAGAAGTTAGAATTGCAGTTTCTCTTAAATATTCATAAATTCTTAAGTATTTTTTGCTGGATAAAAACTCATAGATAACTATCAAAATTTGATCTGCATTGTCTGAATAAAACTCATTTATCCCCCATAATTTCTTGTCCAATGAACGCTAATAGAATACGATAAAAATTCAAACTGTCTTATCTTATTACAACTGGTAAAAACCTTAAAACATTTCTTGTCTTGTAAAAACTCATAGAAAACAAAAATCGTTAAAACAGTATCGTCTCATTAAAACTCGTATATTTTCAATTAGCCTTAGAAACGCATAAAAAATCATCAAATATCTATAACATTTCGCATTTCAATTACAGTGAAAACGTATAACTGCTGATGATAGACTCCATATAGGGAATTTACACAGCAAATCTTATAAAAACTTCATATTTCGTATTAATATGTGCAAGTGCTGATAGACCTCAGGCAAGGAATTTACATCAAAAACACATTTCAAATACTATAAAAACTTACATAATTATACTAATAGGTTTCATACGAAGAATGTACATTTAAAACACACACACAACGATTAAAACTAATAGAAGTTTCGTGCTACATACTCCAGCCTAAAGTAGAGGGAGCTGTTATACATGTCGCTAATTCAGATCTAATCTAATGTGACCTAAGAGACTAAGTTTGTTAAATTAAAAGTAAAGCAGACTCTTTTACTGCATTGTGGTTTCACATATATTATCACAGTGTCTTATATATACTCAAAGGGAAGTATAGAGACAGATCATTCAGGTTTCAGTTTCCAGATAGTTCCCCCATCATACCATTCTGGAACCACATGAAGCCTCATATATTCCATTGTGGTTTCACATACATTCTTACAGTATCTTATATATGCTCATAAAGGGAGCTCCTACAATTGGATAGATACAGATCATTTAGACTTCAATTCTCATATTTTTGGCAGGGATATGCCCCTATACATACCACTTTGAGACCACATTAAGTCTCATAAATGCCAACGAATTCCATTGTCTTTTCCGCATACATTCTCAAAAGATTTCATAATTACCAATTCCTATTTTTAGTGAAACCACATGAAATCTCATATATTCAAATGGCTTGTGAATAGGGAAATTCCGATAAACTATAATAACAATTTATCTGGATTTCCTGTTGCTTTTACATAAAAATCTATGCGGATTCGCAGTGTCCTGTCCATCAGTTAACGTATACAGACTCTTCACAATCATTTCTGAAATTACCATTTTGAACTGATTAAAGATGTATATGCAAATCCTGTTATAAACTGGTAAAGTTCGATGAGGGATTATAGGAAATTACAGTTTCACTATCCAACTCAAATCTTATAGATCCAAATACGTATATTTTTTATAAGTTTCTATGAGCCATTTTTGGCAGGGCAGGACGGCGTCGAAAATCGTACAATACCATAATAACAAACAATAAACAACATCTTACGGCACTGAACATGGTGTAAATATCCGTATAATTAACGGACAATTTTTTGGCGCTTCCCATATCTAACTTCAACCATACTTTAAACCTCGTTCATACTGCTAGCTACTTAATTTGATGTCTCGCGGAATGAACTATGACCCTCACTAATAGATGTCCCCTATAGTTCTAAACTGATTATAAAATCGTAGAATTAATTCTAAATTCAATTCAATTCAATTCTTTATTGGTGTTAAAATACACAAAGTGTTTACACACGTCAACATACAATAAGAAAGATAAAATACAATAAGGAAGATAAAATACCAAGTACATGATATTAAATGTATAAAATATAGATATGAGGTATAAGACTAACAGCACAGAATACAACTGACAAACTAAGAAAAAAAAAATTATAAGCAATAAATATATAGTCGGTATGGTATGGTATGGTAATTTATCATTGCTTATTTTCAGAACACTGCACAATGATACACACACTAGATTTTAATCGAGGCAAAGTTACTGGCTAAAAATTCGTTAGTACTATAAAAAGCATTATTAAGTAAATATGTTTTTATTTTATTTTTGAACTGGGTTTCATTTAACGATTTTATTTCTGGTGGTAGAGCATTATAAAACTGCCAAGTATCCAGTGCCATCCCTGGTTTTATTTAATCTATGGAAATTTATATTTAGCTTATCGTTATTCCTTGTTTTATGACAATGTACTTGGCTTCTGGTTTTGAATGATTCCACATTTCTCTTTACATAAGTAAGACACTGGTAGATATAGGTACAAGGCACAGTCATAATTTTCAAAGTAATAAAGTGTTGTCTGCAATCATCTCTAAATTTTAATCCAGAAATGACTCGTATTGCTTTACGCTGAGCAGAAAATACAGTAACACAAGATGGGGCATGACCCCAGACTAAAATCGCATATGATAAAGTTGAGTGGATGAGACTATGGTAAGTCATGGTTAGAGTATTCAGTGAAACTTTGTCAACAAGGTTTCGTAGCAGGTAAGTATATTTGGAGATTTTGCTGCAGATGCAGATGGTATGACTTTCCCAGGATAACTTGGAGTCTAAGTTGACTCCTAGGAATTTAACAGTCTCTGGATTATTTACCTCTTCCAAGCTGCGCAAACTAAATATCATTGTTTCTGTCTTAGACACATTTAGACTTAGCTTATTAGATAAAAACCAGTTCTGCGAATTTAACTCAGTATGCGGAACCTCATTTAGCAACAGATTGAGGTTACCATTAGACATTGTCAAATTTGTATCATCGGCAAATAATATGGCGCTAACGTTATCTTTAATTGACTGAGGAAAGTAAAAAAAGTATGGGACCCAGTACGGACCCTTGTGGTACACCATGCCGTAATTTTAAAGTATTCGATATGAGGCCATTATTGAGAACAAATTGCTGTCTGTCAGTCAGATATGACTTTAAAAGTGATTTGCTTTCTTTAGTAAAGCCGTAGAAACTTAATTTATTGAAGTATTTCGTGGGACACGCAATCAAATGCCTTAGTGAGATCTAGGAAGAGAGAGAAATACATTAATACTCAATAAAATTTTATGAAATGCTAATACCACAAGAATAGATTTTTTCCCATCAAGCAAAATGTTATTCTTAAAAGTCTTAGTTTGCTTCATTCAATTATAACTAATTATTGACTTTAGAATAATGACTCCACTTCAGCCAATCTTTGAATAATATTCAATACTATCTTATTCTTAATCTAATTTCATTTATTCAGTTGAAAAACACAGATTATTGCGATCTATTGCATTTAACTCTTGCTGTAAGAAGAATTTCATTTCGTTCAACAACTATATTATTTAAATAAAACTTATGAATTACTTGAATCGTAAGTTAATATTAAAAACACTGTTATAGGAGTATGCATAGTGAACCAAAATCATGTATAATTAAAGATATCCCTGCCAAAAATTCCACATAGAAACTTATAAAAAAAAAGTGATGCGGTTTTATCGTTCCTATAAGTTATATTAGTATTATACAAACAGGATTTTGTCTGTTTTATTAAGTTTTAAATCGTTTATGAAACAGTAATTCCGAATGAGCTATTTGGAATTATCATGTTGCCCTTTCATGAGTATTTATATGAAATATACATCAACAAATCTACAGTTTAGTGTCTGCAAATGCACTCTTGCCCTTATATCTGTAAACATATGGAATTACAGATACAACTTTAACTTTTCAATTGTATATTTTACAGATGTATTTTTATTGTAAACTTCCATTATGCTTTTTTATTAGTATTAATTTGGATATGCATGCCGATAAATGTACAGTTTAAATTGCATATTTCAAATAGAAATACCAATATAGTGGTAAACATAAAATACTGCAAAGTCCTTATTTCCTCGGGTGTTCTTGTTCTAGCCTAGAAGCAATGAATGAGTTAGCAGTGAAAGAGACTGCTTTACTTTTAATTTAACAAACACACGTCAGTTCCTTAGGTCACATTAGATTAGATATGAATTAGCGACACGTATAAGCTCCCTCTACTGGAGCCTGGAGTAAAGTTGCTGCTGAAATTTCTATCAGTTTATACCAGAATGGAGCAGCAAAATGAGTCAAGCCGTATTCATTTGTAAATCCAAACATTTACACCACATCAATGAGAATTTATGAGAGCAGTATCTAATGTAAAACGTGCGGCTTTCCGTGGTTAAATGGCAAGAATTTCTATAAGAAACGAGCTGCATTAGGTTAGAACAGTTTTGATTTGCAATTGAAGATTACAAATTATAATGTTTGAATAGGGATTTATGAGATCAGTTTCTACGAGTATTAATATTTTTTTTCAGTAATATATTAAATGTGTTTTCATTTGTTTGAATGGGTAAAAAGAAAGGTCAGTTTTCAACTGCAATTACAAATACAAGTTTAATCACTTCGAATGGGGTTATATGCGATCAATTTCTAACAGTATTTATGCTGTTTTCCGAATATAATTGTGATGAAGTTTGATCAGTAACAAATTGTTCACTGCATGTTACGATATGGTCGGAAATTCCAGGTACATATTTAGTATTCCTTCAAGAGGATTGATGAGAGCAGTTTCTACGAGTATTTATTTGTTGTTCCTACAGTAAATTATATAAGTCTTTATAAGTATGCATTCGGATCTAATTTAAATACAAAAATTATATCAGAATGAAACCCCAAATATTTTAAAAACTGTTCACCTGTAAATCCAAACATTTAAAGATAATATTTTAATGAGAACAGTATCTAATGTAACGTGTGCGGTTTTTCGTGACTAAATTTTAAAATTATTTGCAATAAATAAGCTTTAACGGATTCGAAGAGTTTTCATTTGCATTTCCAAATGAATAGTTTTAATTGTTAAATAGGGGTCTATGAGGTCAGTGCAATGTTTTTTTTTTCAATAAAATGTGTTTTTATTGGAAAAAACACATTACACAAAGACACTGACCTCATAGATCCCTATTTAACAATTAAAACTATTCATCTGGAATTGCAAATTAAAACTGTTCAAATCCGTTAAAGCTTATTTGTTAAAAATACTTTTAAAATTTAGCCACGGAAAGCCGCACACGTTACATTAGATACTGTTCTGATTGGTTCTCATTAAAATATATCTTTAAATGTTTGGATTTACAAGTGGATACTGTTTAAAATAGGTTGTTTCATTCTGATATAATTTTTGTATTTAAAGTAGATCCGAATGCATACTGATAAAGACTTATACAATTTACTATTGGAACAACAAATACATACTCGTAGAAACTGCTCTCATCAATCCTCTTGAAGGAATACTAAATATGTACCTGGAATTTCCGACCATATCGTAACATGTAGGGAACAGTTTGTTACTGATCAAAACTCATCACAATTATATTCGGAAAACAGCATAAATACTGTTAGAAATTGATCGCATATAACCCCATTCGAAGTGATTAAACTTGTATTTGTAATTGCAGTGAAAACTGACCTTTCTTTTTACCCATTCAAACAAATGAAAACACATTTAATATATTACTGAAAAAAAAAAAACATTAATACTCATAGAAACTGATCTCTTAAATCCCTATTCAAACATTATAGTTTGTAATTTTCAATTGCAAATCAAAACTGTTCTAACCCGATACTTATAGAAACACTTGCCATTTAACCACGGAAAGCCGCACGTTTTACATTAAATACTGTTCTCATAAATTCTAATTGAGATAGTATAAATAAATGTCTGGATTTACAAATAGATACTGTTTAAAATATCTGGTTGCTTTATTCTGATATAATTTTTATAATTAAATTAGATCCGAATCTGTACTGATAAAGACTTATATAATTTACTAGAGGAACAACAAATACATACTCGTAGAAACTGCTATCATCAATCCTTTCGAAGGAATACTAAATATGTACCTGGAATTTCTGACCATATCGTAACATGTAGTGAACAGTTTGTTACTGATCAAACCTCATCACAATTATATTTGGAAAACAGCATAAATACTGTTAGAAATTGATCGCATATAACCCCATTCGAAGTGATTAAACTTGTATTTGTATTTGCAGTTGAAAACTGACCTTTCTTTTTACCCATTTAAACAAATGAAAACACATTTGATATATTACTGAAAAAAAACATTAATACTCATAGAAACTGATCTCATAAATCCCTATTCAAACATTATAATTTGTGATCTTCAATTGCAAATCAAAACTGTTCTAACCTGATACTTATAGAAACACTTGCCAGTTAACCACGGAAAGCCGCACGTTTTACATTAGATACTGTTCTCATAAATTCTCATTGAGATAGTATAAGTAAATATCTGAATTTACAAATAGATACTGTTTAAAATATTTAGTTGCTTTATTCTGATATAATTTTCATATTTAAATTAGATCCGAATCTGTACTGATAAAGACTTATATAATTTACTAGAGGAACAACAAATAGATACTCGTAGAAACTGCTCTCATCAATCCTCTTGAAGGAATACTAAATGTGTACTTGGAATTTCCGACCATATCATAACAAGTAGTGAACAATTTGTTACTGATTAAACCTCATTACAATTATATTCGGAAAACAGCATAAATACTTTTAGAAATTAATCGCATATAACCCCATTCGAAGTGATTAAACTTGTATTTGTAATTGCAGTTGAAAACTGACCTTTCTTTTTACCCATTCAAACAAATGAAAACACATTTAATATATTACTGAAAAAAAAAAACATTAATACTCATAGAAACTGATCTCATAAATCCCTATTCAAACATTATAATTTGTAATCTTCAATTGCAAATCAAAACTGTTCTAACCTGATACTTATAGAAACACTTGCCAGTTAACCACGGAAAGCCGCACGTTTTACATTAGATACTGTTCTCATAAATTCTCATTGAGATAGTATAAGTAAATATCTGAATTTACAAATAGATACTGTTTAAAATATTTAGTTGCTTTATTCTGATATAATTTTCATATTTAAATTAGATCCGAATCTGTACTGATAAAGACTTATATAATTTACTAGAGGAACAACAAATAGATACTCGTAGAAACTGCTCTCATCAATCCTCTTGAAGGAATACTAAATGTGTACTTAGAATTTCCGACCATATCATAACAAGTAGTGAACAATTTGTTACTGATTAAACCTCATCACAATTATATTCGGAAAACAGCATAAATACTTTTAGAAATTAATCGTATGTAATATCACTAGTGCTTAAAATTTTATCGAAAATTTTTTCGAAAGCGTGTTGCCTGGTAATATAAAGAGTGCAAATTGGCAGTTTATTATCTGATTAAATCCCGACCGCTTTAGCGGGAGGGATTTAATCTTTGATAATAAACTGCCAATTTGCACGAGTTATATTAACTAGGGGCGACTTAGCTTGAGAAAAAATTTTTAAATAAAATTTAAAGCACGAGTGGTATTTGAGGAGAATATTTCACGAATAAATAATTCATTAAGTACAACTTCAATATTATGTTTTCTCATTAACTGCCTTCAGACGTTTTCTTGTCACTTTTTGGAGTTTACTGACCTTTATTTTCAATTTGATCACTAATTTGATATACAGAAATATTTCCAAACCGACTCATATTGTCAAAACAGCAAATCTGAAACAAACGCAGTAGAAACAACGGAGATTCCCTATATTTTAAAATAATCTAGTGACGTTTCCATGGCAACTAGTAAATAAAACGAGTTGAAACCTTAGATATTATAATATATAGATTGGCTTAACACCTTTCAGGCGTTTCTGAGGTGCAATACGACGAGGAACGATAGAGAGAGCACTACTTTAGTACCGATGTCTCGCCCAAATAAAATGTACACCCATGGTTCCGAGATTGACATAGAGAGCGCCATCTAGCGCTACAAGTTATATTCCATAATAAATAAATGTTCATCGACTCATATTTACGTATTTAATCCTTACTTTTAACTTACGAAATTTATGAATTATGTTGAGGTTTGCTTTGTTAAGCAAAGAGAATTTTAAATACAACAAATTATAATGTTTGATGCACAGCTTTGATTCAACGAGTTACTTTTTGTAGATTATCATATGTAAGTACTATACATTTTTAGTTTGTTCCAGAGCGAATGTGTACTTGCCATTTATAATAAATGATTTGCTTACCTTTGTAACTACGTTATCGAGCTATTGAAAGCTGTGCTTGACTTGTTCCTGTATTATGAGCTATATTAAGTACAATCTTTGTGTGTAATTGTTACCTGATTGAACACTAGGAAAACTGACATAGTTACAGATAGGCAAAAGTTACAGCCTATATATTTCAGACAAGATTCGCTTTGGAATTGAGGTGTGTTTTTGTTTGCTACTACATAATACAATATTACAATTTACAAGGTAAGTACGTTAACAATTACTTAGTAATAAGCTAGAGAAGATATTTATAGATAAAACTTAAAAGCTCGACAAAAAACGTCAAAAAATTTTCGCATATTTGCCGCTGCAGCGACCTAAAAAATTAGAGCGATAAATTTTGCATGTTGGTCCTGTCAAAAGCCGATCTAGCTTGAATTACCACTAATAATGACGTTTGATTGGTGCAATGTTTTGAAAAAACGGGCTCTCATTGGCTATAGCGTTAATGAGTGAAATAATCGCATATAACCCCATTCGAAGTGATTAAACTTGTATTTGTAATTGCAGTTGAAAACTGACCTTTCTTTTTACCCATTCAAACAAATGAAAACACATTTAATATATTACTGAAAAAAAAACATTAATACTCATAGAAACTGATCTCATAAATCCCTATTCAAACATTGTAATTTGTAATCTTCAATTGCAAATCAAAACTGATCGAACCTAATGCAGCTCGTTTCTTAAAGAAACACTTGTCTTTTAATCATGGAAAGCCGCATGTATTACATTAGATACTGTGCTCATAAATTCTCATTGATGTGGTATAAGTAAATGTTTGGATTTACAAATGGATATGGCTTGACTCGGTTTGCTGGTCAATTCTGATATAAACTGATAACTATTTCAACAGCAACTTTATCTAACTCTTATAGAAACTTATTGACCATATAGGTTCTCATAGATACTTATTAATTTTTGATAATTTTCAATACGGATTGATGAGATTTTTTTGACAGGGATATCGTGAAATATTCATAACTATTTTTTTCTCTCACAGCTGTAAAAATGGATCATACCAATAATAATTGTTTTCTTCTTGTTGTGCTTTCTCATGGAGATCAGGACTATCTCTGGGCTTATGATGGGATTTATGATCCAGATGAAGTCCTCTGGAACCAGTTTACTGCAGAGAAGTGCCCAACGTTAGCAGGTGATGTAAAATTATTTAAATATTCATTTAAAGTGAAATTGAAATAGCATAGCATGCACGTTGTCATCATATTTGAATGAGAGAAATGTATTGTTTTTTTGTGTAACTTGGGTCATCAATCATGCTAATATTTCAAATATATACTCGGAGATGGGCAAAGTACTCATTTAAATGAGTACTTTGCCCATCTCTGTATACAGCGTGATCTACCATGATATGCGGAAAATAAAATGGTGTACTAGTCTTCACTGTGGGAAAGCCCCTGCAAAATTTTAGAGGTAATTTGGTATATTAAATTATTAGTAAATTTGCGAAGATACACTACTGATGTTGAGTAGGTCAGGAATAGGTCGACGAACTTATCTGTGAAAGAACATATTGGAGTTGTTTCGTAGCCTACGTAAATGATTTTATCAGGCCACCGCATTGCACTCGAGTCCGCGTGTGACGTCATGAAAGGAGTCCTACGACTTTACAAAGTTACTGCGGCTACGGGTGGATTTAGCGCTCTTTTGCAAGATTAATATTTTATTTCTTCGTATAATTTGTTTAGTATTAAGTTGAGTATGGATTAGTGCCAACTAATTGGATTTCAATTTGTACTGGAGTCGAATGAAAAGGGAATTACTTAAATATTTAATGTGCCTAATACAGTAATAATTCACAAAATAGATCGTGAGAAATACTACAAATAAATGATTCAGCCTCCTAATACTGAAATTAGGTATTGATTTATTACTGTATCTTTATACTGTGAACATTATGAAAACGCCCTTAATTAATGAATGTCAATTAAAAGAATGCCCCGTCGATGGCGTCGATGTTGTGTGCCAGTGCAAATCAAATTACAATAAACAACGATATACTACTGTTTCGTTTTCCGTCGGACAAGAACCTGGCAAAAAATGGTCTCACAGCATTCACCGAAAACATTTTATCTCGAATAAAAATTCAGTAATCTGCGTTAATCACTTTAGTAAGCAATTACTTCCACATCCAGTGGAAGTCTTGTAACGACAAAAAAATTAAAAAAAAAGTTTATTGTTCATTTAGATTTAGAATGTCATGAAACGTCGAGATTTTAAGATTGAGCAAAAAAATTCTGTCTGTCTGTCACTTTCTTTGTGCGCACAATTACTCTGCAACCATTTAAGATATTGACTGGAAATTTGGTACACGTATGTATTTTAACGAGATCTGGAACTAGATTATATTTTCATCTTATTCCGTTGAAGGGTAAATTTGAGTAAATGGCGGTAAAGAGGTAAATCAAGCAGGTAAGAGTCCAAAAAAATTGATATTTAGTATATATAAGAGAAGCTAATGTCTCAAAAAAAATTTGCCATTACCCTCCTTACTACCCCCACCCCATTATAAAAGGAGGTGAAAAGAAATTGTTATTTAATGTTTGTACAAAAACCAAAGACCTCAAAATATTTTTTTACTTCATCCATCCCCAATACCACCCCCCTTCACTACCCCCACCCTACTACCGATGTGGGATATCGTTTTATGGGTTTTTGGAGATAGATGATTTCAAATATTAATTGAAGTTCCATAAACAATTATTTCCACGTACAAAATTTTTTCGTTGTGAGAGACTTGATATACTTTTCTAATATATTGTTGAACAATTATTCTAATGTGAAAAATAATCGTATCAGTGAGGAAAAAAATGAGGTGTAATAAGAAAAAAAATGACTAGCAATGAAGAGATTAAAATAAAGTCTGATAAAGAAACCGCTGCCCAAGGAATCATTACTTCCACATTTAAATTTTTTGTCCAAGTCACTCACAACGAAAAAACATTGTATGTGGAAATAATTGTTTATGGAACTTTAATAATATAATATTTGAAATCCTCTACCCCAAAAACCTATAAAACGATAACCGACATCGGTAGAGGGGTGGGGATGGTGATAGTGGGGGTGGATGAAGTAAAAAAATATTTTGAGGTTTCTGGTCCTTGTAAACACACTAAATCACAATTTTTTTTCATCCCCTTTAATAATGGGGTGAGGGTGGTAATGGGGGTGGCTATTGCCAAAAATTTTTTTGGAACCTTAGCTTCTCTTGTATATCCTAAATACCAATTTTATGGACTCTTACCTGCTTGATTTACCTATTTATCCCAAATTTACCCCTTAACCCTTCGACGGAACAAGATGAAAATATAATCTAGTACCAGATTTCGTTAAAGTACATATTATGTGTACCAAATTTCAAGTCAATATCTTAAATGATTCCAGAGTAAACTTGCGCACAAAAAAAGTTACACAGACCGACAGACAGAATTTTTTTTCGCTCAAACTTAGAATCTCGACGTTTCATGATATTCTAAGCCTATTTGAACAATAAAAATTTCTAAACATTTTTTGGATGTGGAAGTAAAAGAAAAGTTGAAAAGTTGCAATCTCTGTGATAGGAATTAAATTTAAAATAAATATGTTGTACATACTCGTGTATGTACCGATCTTTTAATATTTATTACAATAACTGTTGTAACTTATTATTAGAGAGGCATTTTAAATTTTTGTTATCCACAATTTATTGCTGTTAGAGATTAAAGAAATAATTATTTTTTGTTTTGTTTTTAACTATTATTAGAAGTGTTTATTTTACTCTGAATCAATAAGGTATCAAGTGTGTATTTTAGTTTTATAGATATATTTTATTTAATAGTACAATAATACTGATTCTTAATCATTTATTTATTTATTTTTAGAAAACTATTTATGTTTTTATAATATATTGTATTATTAATTATATAAAGTAAATCATTTTTAAGCATACGTTTTACATTCTTTGTTGTATTAGTTCATATAATTTTATTAGAAATATTCAAGAAAGCGTTGAGGGTTTCAGTATGCACCGGAATGCTAGGACTCCGACGGCCGCCTGATAAAATCATTAACGTAGGCCACGGTTGTTTCCATTTCCTTAATTGGCATAAAAAGTGAAGCCGCCAAGTGCGGCAAAGCACAAATCAAAGAGCTGCGTTTTTTGCTTTCAGTCGAACAATGAGGACACTGCCATGTTATTGTAAATATCTCTTGCTATTGCAAAGTTGAATGGCACAGGGTCATTGTCTTTTCGATTTATTTCGCTATTTTTGTAGTGTGATTTGATTAAAAAAGTCACTTCTATGCTCTCCAGCTTTACTGTTAGTAGTGTCATTCCCAAGTCTGATAAAGTGGTTGTACCGCGTTACGTCAGATTAGTTAAAGTCATTGGCGGTGCATTTCTACAAAAAAATAAGGTCATTTTTTTGGTCATTTTATTAACTCCTTTCGGTGGGGACAGCCTACTGTTAAATTTTCCTCATGTCATGATGGATCACGTTGTATACTATAAAAGAATTGGGCCCTTTCTTTTTTATTTTAAGGTCTCTTAAATATATTATATTTTAGGGAAGCCAAAATTTTTTTTCCTACAAACCTGCCAGGGTGGAAAAACTGACCCAGGAATTAAATTATCGAAGCCATCCACGATTGAATTTGATGGGGGACATTCATACAAAATTCCTATTTACGCTGATATTCTCATCATGTATGCAACTTATAAAGGCATGTTTTCATTTTTGCATAATCCCTAATATTTTTTAAAAATATTGATTCCGTAGATCACCGCGCTTTCCGGAATGAAATAACTGGTTCATACTTCGTTACAGTCTTATCTGAAGAATTAGAAAAATGTGCCTTCCACGAAGAATTGAATACCATCCTGACCACCATAAATCGGCGAGTTGCTATGGAATTCGAAAGCAACAATAATGAAGATCCGGATCTCCATGGGAAAAAGCAAATTCCATACTTTAAGAGTAGTTTGACCAGGCTTGTGCAGTTCGTAGATGTCACGAAGAGAACAGCACCACCACCTACATTCCATTCCACAGGAAGTTACAGACTACAATCGTAATACGGAATTGTGCAATATATATTATATGTGATGCCAAATGCATAGGAAATGGAAAAAATAATTATTAAAATTATTGTTATTATTATAGTATACTATATTTTATCTTATCTCATCTTTATGTAATATCTTCTTATTTTAACTCTGATGACCATGTATTATATTTTATACATTTAATAATAACTTTGTCAATAAGAATTTGCCCTTCTTAGACAATAAAACATATTTTTGATTGATTTGATTGATTGAAAATACTAAAATTTGAATGGTGCGATTTGTTTCATAACCTCACAAAAAAAACTACGTTTAAAACAGAGTTGGAGTGAAATATCCAATGCACGTATGCTGCTATGTAGTTAATTTTGCGCCAAATTGCGGCTGCTTGCATTGCCATCTTGATCATTATTAGAGATAGAGAAACAGTTAAATGGGGACAAGAATTTTATGACCGTTTCGATAACCTTTTTAAATTTGACCTCTAGCTATCTCCATTTTTGAGATATTTTCAACACACTGAAAAGGTGCATTTTAAAAACTTCCCGAATCTATACCTAATTTATTAAGATACTTTCGTAGGCTTTACCAGGAAATCTTTATTGTCATTGGTTTTTGAGTTAATGCCTTTAACGTTGATTTTTCTTATGGGCGACATATTCGGTTTTTAGTAGGTATGCTTTTAGAGTTCATCAGAATATTTACTAACGTAATATTTTGTCGAATTCCTCTATACATTCCCTTAAATACATATGGAATAAAAACCAGACTGCAACCAGCTATTCTCCGGACTAATGCCCCGCCGAGTGCCGAATTACAAATTTGAGTGGGAATAAGTCTTTTGGCTGGTGTTTGTTGCAATCGCAGCTTCAGCATCTTGGCAATTGCACGCGGTCAGGCTTGTAATTTGTAATCCAGCACTCAGCAAGACATTAGTCCAGAAAGTAGCTGTTGGTTGCGGTCTGGTTTTCTATTCCTTATATATTTAAGGAAGTGTATAGAGGAGTTTGACAAAATATTCAGTTTTTGATAGTTCAATAGTCATTCTCTTTTCAATGATGTATCATAAGTCGGAACAAAATTAGTAGAAAATATCTCAAAAACTGAAATAGCTAGGTCAAGGAACCCTGTACAAACCTTATGGGAACGCGGTCCTAGCCAATTCCATTGAAATTGTGGCTACATATTCTCCAGACCATCCTGATGAAAAGTTACTATAATCAATACCTGCTCATATGCATCGTTTTTGAGTTAAAGACGCAACAAGGTTGAAAATAGTGGTGTAACCTCGGAAGTACTGGTTGAGCTCGAGTATGAACATGAGCGAGTCTCTGCACTTGTGTCTGTATATATACATGAACATATTAGTGTAGATGTGTATGAGTGCACATGTATGTGTGTTAGTGTTCTTTTACCCTTTCCTAGCGTTATCGAGGATCAACGGTGACAGTTATTCATGCACATGTGGCCCCTAACTTTCCAATTCTTACTTTATATTAGATTATTTATGTGATCCTACTGTTGGTGTATTCCAAGTAAATCTTGCCCCTTCATATTCAAGATAATCTAGGAGAGGATGGCGGACTGGACATAGATCATGCTTTGTATCATCAGGGTCTCATACAGGAATGAATACATTCTAAATTTCATAATGCAACAACACATCAAGTTTTCATTGCTTATACAGATGAAGAGGATGTTAATGACGATGAGGGGCTAATAATTGGATATTATTGTGCATGCCAATCTGATAGTCGAACTTTAGGTACTTGCGGTCATATTGCCATTGTTCTATGGTACCTAAGATATCAATGTTAAATACCCTATCTTAATGTTAAATATCCTAACAGCAATCTGCTCGACGTTACAAGAAACGTAAATGTATCAGACCTCAGAAATGATGATGAAGATATTGAGATGGATGAGACTTAAGACCCGATATTGATTTCGATAGGATGATTCACAAATTTTTTACTGCAGTCATTAAAATACACACCGTTACTGACAAACACACACAGACAATGGAATCAGGTACTCGTCATGGCCTCTCTGTTGATCCTGGATAGCACCTACTTTGTGTTTGTTATTGTATTGTACATATATTTCAAGGTTTTGTATGTGTAAAGTAGGCTAATATTTTCCTGCAATTTTTTTTTTGTCCAAAATTGGCTTCAGAACGTCAAAATACTTCAGAAAAATTAGATCAGAACCTTAGGACAAAACCATTGCCCCATTTTAGGGGATAAAAGGGGTGGTAACCAAAAACTGATAAATTTTTTTTTAATATCAGAATCGGTTTCAACATGTTAAAAAACAGAATTAGATGGTTCTGATCAAAAGCGCAGCCCTTTTTTTTTGTTGTCTTGTGTTTAATGATATTGCTTGTATCGCCATTAAAAAAATTAATTTGATCATTAGAAAACTAGAATTGTCTGAACCTTTATGGTTAATTTTGTTGTAATAAATTAAGACAATTAAGATTTGTCATTATTAAAAATATGCTTCTGGTAGAATTAAATCATCTTGGTAAAGGACCCCGCACATTTTCTTATATCAAATGGCTCTCGGTGAATGTAATAGTATAATATAATTTAATATTTATATAAAAAAAGCTTAAGAAACAGTAACAAGTTCGAAAATTGAATTGTTGATTGTTTACTTTTCAGTGGCGTTAATTAACAATTTGTTTATATGACTGTTAAAGAAACTACTTTTATCATGGGATTCTCACAAGATTGATGCACTCGTCTACAACTTATTCATGAAAAAAGTACTGCTTTACACACTTGTTGCATAAATAAGTAGGTATTTTAAAATTATTTAAAACAATTTTTTGGCAATTATTTAACAAATGCATTATTTTCACGTTTCACGTTTAAAAAAATCGTGTTAACACCACTGCAGAGTAGGAGAAAAATCTACATTCTAAAACAAATTGTTCTATGACTTGATGCACTTAACCCTTTCGCTGCGCAGAGCGGTTTCACGTAATTCTCGTGTAGTGCGCAATAAATTGACCGCTTGCGAGTATACGCGCTTGGAGCACGCAGATCCGATATTACGTTACTATTTGATTTGGTTTATTGTATGCATGGTCTATTATTATATATAAAACTGAAAGAAAAACAAAAACCAAGTGCTCTAGTTTCAATAATAATAATTTATTTTTAAAAAATGGTTAAAAACAGTACAAGTAAACATAAACATAAAAACAAAACAACATTCTTATCAAAAATATTAAGGTACAACAGAAACTTGTGTAAGTATATAAAAATGTATTAATAGAACATATACGCGTGTTAAATCGCTTTGAGCAGTCTGAACCAATTTAAAAACGACAGGCGAGTTAACACGCTTGGAGCACAGTGGGCCCATTTATTTTTTGCGTGTATACACGCTTTGAGCAGTAAAAGGGTTAAACAGTCAACGGTTCAATTTTCGACTTTGTTATTGTTTTTTTTTGGCGTTGTTATAAACATTTCCACTTGAAATTTGGTGTGATGATTTAATGGGCTTATTTAGCATATTTTTTGATTACATTTTGCAAAAAATTTTAGAGTGAAATTCAAAAAAACAGGATATTCTAAGATCTCTAGCGGTTTTAAAATTAATCAAGAATATAGACGCTGCGTGAAGTCATTCACTCCTAGTTTCATTCCCCTTTTTTTCGGCAGTTATATGCTGCATACTCTTATGTTGAAATACTCCAATAGTTCCCAAATCAATATCTCTGGCAGATTAGATAAATCTGATTTTAAATAGCTGGGTTTTAACAGTGTAAACTCAACTTTGAGACAGACTTTCGGATTGAATGACAGCACTTTGAGCACATCGGTTCATGTTTAAAGCAGTATACTTCTGAAATGTATCGGATCGACTTCAAATTTTCCATTCCATTGGAAGCGTGTTTTCGTAAAGTTTTGTTAAAATATATATATTATTATTTAAGCTATCATAAATTGTTTAATAACTTAACAAATTGATCAAAATAGTTTGCATCTAGTTTTCTTCACAATTTAGTAAAGGGAAACAAGCTGTATAACCAGATTTACTACACTATACTTGTTACTGTTTCTTAAGCCACTTAAAACTCCCCAGACTTGTAACTTTTTTATTTTCGAAGCGATGACCATGTTGGGCACATCAACTTGTAGACATTTTTAAAGCCTTTAAATATCCATACAGAGTGATTAATTTTTTTTTTAATGGTTAAGAAAGGAAACTTAATTTCTTTGAATATTTTTTTGCCTCACCCTGTACATGGACTGTGTTATTGTTCTTATAAAGGTTTTAATTAGTTTCGATTTATGTTATTAAAAAAAAAAACTTAAAAAACAAAATTGCAATTTCCTACTTAGTACATTTTAATATGTTAGTTTTTAAAAATATTTTTTTTATTTTTTGTTACTGTTTTATTACGCTGAATATTGTTTGTGATATGTCTTTTACAGATAAAGCACAAAATTATTATTTACATTCCTTTCAAAGTAATTTAAAAAAAAATCAATTTAGAATGTTTTTAATTCCTTTCTCTAAAAGCAAAAAGAATTTCGAATATGACGTAATAATATAAATTGAAGCTAATTAAAACCTTTATAAGAAAACATTAACGCAGTTCATGTACAGGGTGACGTGAAAAAATATTCCACGAAATTAAGATATCTTTCTTAACAATTTTTTCAAAAAAAATTTTTTTTTAAGCTTTAAAAATATCTACAATTTGATGTGCCTTAAAAAATAAGAAAATTACAAGCCAGGGGAGTTTTAAATGGTGCACCCCATATATGAAATAGACCTAATATTTCAATTATTTTCACAGGTTGTGTAACTGATGTTCAAGTAGCAAATGTCAGAGTGACGAAGGCTGACCAAAGAACGAGTACAATCAGAAACGACTCTAGAAATTCTTAACACTTATTGTAGATACTTAGTTAACTTGAATATAGATTAGTTACACAAAAAACACTAGTATAATCTCTCCTAAATCAACAGTTAATAAAATAAATTAAATGAAATTTGAGCTTTACTAGGAATGCAAGGCAAGATAGGTAGGTGGGTATACATCAGTGGAGAAGAAAAAATATCGTATAGCTGCTTTCTAAAGAACATATACATGACAACGTCGAGGACAACGCCTAATGCCTGGTTTACCTACTCTGGCTGGGATATGCAGAGATTAAGATGGAATTGAAACTTTGTTGATACTAATTAACTTAGTTTAAACTGTCATTCAATTCGAGAATCTTTCCTAAGCTAATATATGTTGACAAATTAGACAACCATATCTTGCATTATATACTTTTTATCTCTTTTTGATGTAGCATGTATTTGTTTTATATACCTACCATAATGTTCAAAATAGCACCCTATAGTACTTCTTAAATATTGATACTAGAGAACTGGATTCTTGGAGTTAAATATATGAATATAAATTCCTCATGAATTGTCCAGAAAAATTGATATTCTTTAGGAAATAACTGGAGGAGACATCAACTTTTATTTTTAAGTAGAATACCTCTGAACATTTTTAGAAAGTTAGATAGTTTTATATTTTAAATATAACCATTTTTGTACAAAAAAATTTTCATTCAAAATATAAAACTACTCGGCTCTCTAAATAAGGTATCCGACTTAAAAATAATTTTCTAAAGAAATATATTTTTCTGTATAACTTATAAGGAACTTTATTCATATATCTAACTTTAAAAATCCAATTGTGTAGTATCAATATTTAAAAAGTGCTGGGATATGCCATTTTGAACACACGGTAGGTAGATAAAATATATACATGTTACATCATAAAGAGATAAAAAGTGTATAAGTTACGTAGCGTAAGATCACTATATCATAAAGAGATAAAATTAGTTACGTATGCTTTACATAGCAAGTGGTTGAATACACATATACGCTATGTCATTTGTTCCATACCGTGAGGTCACAGTGTTACCTCTTCACTATGTAAAAATCATATGCACATGTTGCTGACATTTCGCAGAGTATGCACATATGATTATACGTCACATTTTACATAGCATGTTACTTCTGCGAAACTTAGTTTACGTAGCATTTACGTATATGCTGTATATTTATGTTTGCTGGGTAACTACAAATTTTTTTTTATCTCGCACAATATAACGAATTATCATTTCTTTCTCCTTGTTCTTGCAATATGCCTACCCCCATAAACTCACTTATTGTGATATACATGTCTAAACGTAAATGGAAATGTTTTTAATATGTCCATTCTTTGTCTTGTTTTCTTTTTATTGACTTGCTACAAACACATATGCTGTAAAGTAGTAAATAAAGATATTCTATTCTATTCTATGGTATGTATGTGTAGTGGCGTTTTTCTTGTGTTGCCGAGATGGTAGCAGTGGGATAGACTGCGATTGTGTGAGAGACAACACGGTCTAGTCCCTCTCCTTTCTTGAGTTCGAGTCTCAGCTGCAGCAGATGGCAATGTCGCAGGGAATGGGTGTTGTGATGTTGTCTATGTGTGTGTGTGTGTGTGTCCTAGTTGAGTGGTAAAATAGCCTACGGCTAAACTCTGCCAGGACATGAATATAAATAAGACGATTAAAAAAAAAGTGTGTACTACAAAAACTACTTAGAATTAAACATACTTTAATAATATTATACTTCCAAAGTTCCTTGTCGAAAAATTGCCGGCGTCGTGACGCCGCAGACGCAACTGTCATTGGCAACGTTTGACAAACAAAATAAAGTCACCAAGAATATCTAACAACTGACTTTTACAAAATTTATTTGACTATCTCTTTTTCGTTACTACGGAAACTGCCTGGGGAGTTTTATGTGAATCACCCTGTATATACAAATTGATACGATTCGATCAAGGAAATTGCTGGAGTATCAATAAAATGAGTTTGTCATATAATTGCTCTTGAAATTAACTTAACTAAACCTTACTAAGGACTAATGTCAATTTTCTTGATATTTTTCTATTTTGTCCAACGTGAGAAGCCGCACTTTTCTAAATTCACCGGTGGATAAAATCCGAAGCCGATTAGCTATGTTTTTCAAAATAGCCAATCTTTTACCGCACCACTTTTCTAAATTCACCGGTGGACGCACCAGGTGGACAAAATACGAAGCTGATTGGCTATCTGTTTCAAATTAGCCAATCAAATAATGTTATTGCTTACCGGTGCAGCAGCTTCGAATCCAAAATGATGAATTGAGGAAAAATGATTGAATCTCAAATTCGCGATCCACCGGTGAATTTAGAAATCTGCCCTTAATGTTATTGCTTACCGGTGCGATCCACCGGTGAATTTAGAAATCTGCCCTTAATGTTATTGCTTACCGGTGCGATCCACCGGTGAATTTAGAAATCTGCCCTTAATGTTATTGCTTACCGGTGCGATCCACCGGTGAATTTCGAAATCTGCCCTTAATGTTATTGCTTACCGGTGCGATCCACCGGTGAATTTAGAAATCTGCCCTTAATGTTATTGCTTACCGGTGCGATCCACCGCTGAATTTAGAAATCTGCCCTTAATATGACTGGCTATGCTTTTCAAAATAGTCAATCAAATAATGTTATTGCTTACCGGTGAGATCCACCGGTGAATTTAGAAATCTGCCCTTAATGTTATTGCTTACCGGTGCGATCCACCGGTGAATTTAGAAATCTGCCCTTAATTTTATTGCTTACCGGTGCGATCCACCGGTGAATTTCGAAATCTGCCCTTAATGTTATTGCTTACCGGTGCGATCCACCGGTGAATTTAGAAATCTGCCCTTAATGTTATTGCTTACCGGTGCGATCCACCGCTGAATTTAGAAATCTGCCCTTAATATGACTGGCTATGCTTTTCAAAATAGTCAATCAAATAATGTTATTGCTTACCGGTGAGATCCACCGGTGAATTTAGAAATCTGCCCTTAATGTTATTGCTTACCGGTGCTATCCACCGGTGAATTTAGAAATCTGCCCTTAATTTTATTGCTTACCGGTGCGATCCACCGGTGAATTTAGAAATCTGCCCTTAATGTTATTGCTTACCGGTGCGATCCACCGGTGAATTTAGAAATCTGCCCTTAATGTTATTGCTTACCGGTGCGATCCACCGGTGAATTTAGAAATCTGCCCTTAATGTTATTGTTTACCGGTGCGATCAACCGGTGAATTTAGAAATCTGCCCTTAATGTTATTGCTTACCGGTGCGATCCACCGCTGAATTTAGAAATCTGCCCTTAATATGACTGGCTATGCTTTTCAAAATAGTCAATCAAATAATGTTATTGCTTACCGGTGAGATCCACCGGTGAATTTAGAAATCTGCCCTTAATGTTATTGCTTACCGGTGCGATCCACCGGTGAATTTAGAAATCTGCCCTTAATTTTATTGCTTACCGGTGCGATCCACCGGTGAATTTAGAAATCTGCCCTTAATGTTATTGCTTACCGGTGCGATCCACCGGTGAATTTAGAAATCTGCCCTTAATGTTATTGCTTACCGGTGCGATCCACCGGTGAATTTAGAAATCTGCCCTTAATGTTATTGTTTACCGGTGCGATCCACCGGTGAATTTAGAAATCTGCCCTTAATTTTATTGCTTACCGGTGCGATCCACCGGTGAATTTAGAAATCTGCCCTTAATGTTATTGCTTACCGGTGCGATCCACCGGTGAATTTAGAAATCTGCCCTTAATGTTATTGCTTACCGGTGCGATCCACCGGTGAATTTAGAAATCTGCCCTTAATGTTATTGTTTACCGGTGCGATCCACCGGTGAATTTAGAAATCTGCCCTTAATTTTATTGCTTACCGGTGCGATCCACCGGTGAATTTAGAAATCTGCCCTTAATGTTATTGCTTACCGGTGCGATCCACCGGTGAGCAATAACATTAAGGGCAGATTTCTAAATTCACCGGTGGATCTCACCGGTAAGCAATAACATTATTTGATTGACTATTTTGAAAAGCATAGCCAGTCATATTAAGGGCAGATTTCTAAATTCAGCGGTGGATCGCACCGGTAAGCAATAACATTAAGGGCAGATTTCTAAATTCACCGGTTGATCGCACCGGTAAACAATAACATTAAGGGCAGATTTCTAAATTCACCGGTGGATCGCACCGGTAAGCAATAATATTAAGGGCAGATTTCTAAATTCACCGGTGGATCGCACCGGTAAGCAATAACATTAAGGGCAGATTTCTAAATTCACCGGTGGATCGCACCGGTAAGCAATAAAATTAAGGGCAGATTTCTAAATTCACCGGTGGATCGCACCGGTAAGCAATAACATTAAGGGCAGATTTCTAAATTCACCGGTGGATCTCACCGGTAAGCAATAACATTATTTGATTGACTATTTTGAAAAGCATAGCCAGTCATATTAAGGGCAGATTTCTAAATTCAGCGGTGGATCGCACCGGTAAGCAATAACATTAAGGGCAGATTTCTAAATTCACCGGTGGATCGCACCGGTAAGCAATAACATTAAGGGCAGATTTCGAAATTCACCGGTGGATCGCACCGGTAAGCAATAAAATTAAGGGCAGATTTCTAAATTCACCGGTGGATCGCACCGGTAAGCAATAACATTAAGGGCAGATTTCTAAATTCACCGGTGGATCTCACCGGTAAGCAATAACATTATTTGATTGACTATTTTGAAAAGCATAGCCAGTCATATTAAGGGCAGATTTCTAAATTCAGCGGTGGATCGCACCGGTAAGCAATAACATTAAGGGCAGATTTCTAAATTCACCGGTGGATCGCACCGGTAAGCAATAACATTAAGGGCAGATTTCTAAATTCACCGGTGGATCTCACCGGTAAGCAATAACATTATTTGATTGACTATTTTGAAAAGCATAGCCAGTCATATTAAGGGCAGATTTCTAAATTCAGCGGTGGATCGCACCGGTAAGCAATAACATTAAGGGCAGATTTCGAAATTCACCGGTGGATCGCACCGGTAAGCAATAACATTAAGGGCAGATTTCTAAATTCACCGGTGGATCGCACCGGTAAGCAATAACATTAAGGGCAGATTTCTAAATTCACCGGTGGATCGCACCGGTAAGCAATAACATTAAGGGCAGATTTCTAAATTCACCGGTGGATCGCGAATTTGAGATTCAATCATTTTTCCTCAATTCATCATTTTGGATTCGAAGCTGCTGCACCGGTAAGCAATAACATTATTTGATTGGCTAATTTGAAACAGATAGCCAATCAGCTTCGTATTTTGTCCACCTGGTGCGTCCACCGGTGAATTTAGAAAAGTGGTGCGGTAAAAGATTGGCTATTTTGAAAAACATAGCTAATCGGCTTCGGATTTTATCCACCGGTGAATTTAGAAAAGTGCGGCTTCTCACGTTGGACAAAATAGAAAAATATCAAGAAAATTGACATTAGTCCTTAGTAAGGTTTAGTTAAGTTAATTTCAAGAGCAATTATATGACAAACTCATTTTATTGATACTCCAGCAATTTCCTTGATCGAATCGTATCAATTTGTATATACAGGGTGATTCACATAAAACTCCCCAGGCAGTTTCCGTAGTAACGAAAAAGAGATAGTCAAATAAATTTTGTAAAAGTCAGTTGTTAGATATTCTTGGTGACTTTATTTTGTTTGTCAAACGTTGCCAATGACAGTTGCGTCTGCGGCGTCACGACGCCGGCAATTTTTCGACAAGGAACTTGAATTTAGAAATCTGCCCTTAATGTTATTGCTTACCGGTGCGATCCACCGGTGAATTTAGAAATCTGCCCTTAATGTTATTGCTTACCGGTGCGATCCACCGGTGAATTTAGAAATCTGCCCTTAATGTTATTGTTTACCGGTGCGATCCACCGGTGAATTTAGAAATCTGCCCTTAATTTTATTGCTTACCGGTGCGATCCACCGGTGAATTTAGAAATCTGCCCTTAATGTTATTGCTTACCGGTGCGATCCACCGGTGAATTTAGAAATCTGCCCTTAATGTTATTGCTTACCGGTGCGATCCACCGGTGAATTTAGAAATCTGCCCTTAATATGACTGGCTATGCTTTTCAAAATAGTCAATCAAATAATGTTATTGCTTACCGGTGAGATCCACCGGTGAATTTAGAAATCTGCCCTTAATGTTATTGCTTACCGGTGCGATCCACCGGTGAATTTAGAAATCTGCCCTTAATGTTATTGCTTACCGGTGCGATCCACCGGTGAATTTAGAAATCTGCCCTTAATGTTATTGCTTACCGGTGCGATCCACCGGTGAATTTAGAAATCTGCCCTTAATATGACTGGCTATGCTTTTCAAAATAGTCAATCAAATAATGTTATTGCTTACCGGTGAGATCCACCGGTGAATTTAGAAATCTGCCCTTAATGTTATTGCTTACCGGTGCGATCCACCGGTGAATTTAGAAATCTGCCCTTAATGTTATTGTTTACCGGTGCGATCCACCGGTGAATTTAGAAATCTGCTCTTAATGTTATTGCTTACGGGTGCGATCCACCGGTGAATTTAGAAATCTGCCGCACTTTTCTAAATTCTCCGGTGGACGCAACGGGTGGACAAAATACGAAGCTGACTGGCTATGCTTTTCAAAATAGTCAATCAAATAATGTTACCGGTGCGCTCCACCGGTGAATTTAAAAATCTGCCCTTAATTTTATTGCTTACCGGTGCGATCCACCGGTGAATTTAGAAATCTGCCCTTAATGTTATTGTTTACCGGTGCGCTCCACCGGTGAATTTAGAAATCTGCCCTTAATGTTATTGCTTACCGGTGCGATCCACCGGTGAATTTAGAAATCTGCCCTTAATGTTATTGCTTACCGGTGCGATCCACCGGTGAATTTAGAAATCTGCCCTTAACGTTATTGTTTACCGGTGCGATCCACCGGTGAATTTAGAAATCTGCCCTTAATGTTATTGCTTACCGGTGCGCTCCACCGGTGAATTTAGAAATCTGCAATTAATGTTATTGCTTACCGGTGCGCTCCACGGGTGAATTTAGAAATCTGCCCTTAATGTTATTGCTTACCGGTGCAATCCACCGGTGAATTTAGAAATCTGCCCTTAATGTTATTGCTTACCGGTGCGATCCACCGGTGAATTTGGAAATCTGCCCTTAATGTTGTTGTTTACCGGTGCGATCCACCGGTGAATTTAGAAATCTGCCCTTAATGTTATTGCTTACCGGTGCGATCCACCGGTGAATTTAGAAATCTGCAATTAATGTTATTGCTTACCGGTGCGATCCACCGGTGAATTTAGAAATCTGCAATTAATGTTATTGCTTACCGATGCGATCCACCGGTGAATTTAGTAATATGCAATTAATGTTATTGCTTACCGGTGCGCTCCACCGGTGAATTTAGAAATCTGCCCTTAATGTTATTGCTTACCGGTGCGATCCACCGGTGAATTTAGAAATCTGCCCTTAATGTTATTGCTTACCGGTGCGATCCACCGGTGAATTTAGAAATCTGCCCTTAATGTTATTGCTTACCGGTGCGCTCCACCGGTGAATTTAGAAATCTGCCCTTAATGTTATTGCTTACCGGTGCGATCCACCGGTGAATTTAGTAATATGCAATTAATGTTATTGCTTACCGGTGCGCTCCACCGGTGAATTTAGAAATCTGACCTTAATGTTATTGCTTACCGGTGCGCTCCACTGGTGAATTTAGAAATCTGCCCTTAATTTTATTGCTTACCGGTGCGATCCACCGGTGAATTTAGAAATCTGCCCTTAATGTTATTGCTTACCGGTGCGCTCCACCGGTGAATTTAGAAATCTGCCGCACTTTTCTAAATTCACCTGTGGACGCACCGGGTGGACAAAATACAAAGCTGACTGGCTATGCTTTTCAAAATAGTCAATCAAACAATGTTATTGCTTACCGGTGAGATCCACCGGTGAATTTAGAAATCTGCAATTAATGTTATTGCTTACCGGTGCGCTCCATCGGTGAATTTAGAAATCTGCCCTTAATGTTATTGCTTACCGGTGCAATCCACCGGTGAATTTAGAAATATGCCGCACTTTTCTAAATTCACCTGTGGACGCACCGGGTGGACAAAATAGGAAGCTGACTGGCTATGCTTTTCAAAATAGTTAATCAAATAATGTTATTGCTTACCGGTGCGCTCCACCGGTGAATTTAGAAATCTGCCCTTAATGTTATTGCTTACCGGTGCGCTGCACCGGTGAATTTAGAAATCTGCCGCACTTTTCTAAATTCACCGGTGGACGCACCGCACCGGGTGGACAAAATACGAAGCTGATTGGCTATGCTTTTCAAATTTAGAAATCTGCCCCTCTGCGGTATCAAGATTCGTAGACTATGAAGTTCCTTAATATACAGCTTTTAGGAGAAGAAGTCAGTGCGGGGGTGAAAGATCAGACTATCTTTGTTCTTCGAACGCGCAGTAGCGGCGCAGCGCAGTTATCACACTCTAGAAGAACCGTCCGTACTGGCACGAAATATGGTCTAACGTTACAATGATCTGTAGTGTTACATTCTACGACTTATCCTCATTACCAGCATGCAGAACAGTGACTCAAAATGCGAGGATAATTACCACCGACCTTAAAAGCGGGTTATTGTGAGCCCGTTCCAGTTAGGAGTTCTTTGCTTAATTAACATTACACAAATTCTTACAATATTTTCAATAAGGCTCTGCATCTGGTGTGATCTCACACCAGCTGTTCATTGGCTAATGCCATTTTTTGGTGGGGATTGTGAGTTATTAGGCCACCTTAAAGTCTACCAACCTTGACCTTGCTGCGGTATATCCATTATATTCCTATACCGCAGTTTTCTAAATTCACCGGTGGACGCACCGGGTGGACAAAATACGAAGCTGACTGGCTATCTTTTTCAAAATAGCCAATCAAATAATGTTATTGCTTACCGGTGCGATGTACCGGTGAATTTAAAAATCTGCCCATACTGTGCATTTACTCTCGAATTTGACTAATCGTCTAGAGTAAAGCAAATATGACCTTTGGAGTAATGTTACAATGTTTTCGAACGCACCTAATAGCACATGTACTTGTAGTTCCATATATTTCCACTCGTCCCTGTTGAGGTTGAGCGCTCTTTTCGCGCAGTGAATTTACCTAATCGAGATGGTACGTAATTAAATCTGGATTTGAAAAAGCCATCCTGCCTTTATTTCACAAAAACACGTATGAATTAAATTAAGTGAAGTGTCCTTCTAAAAATAGTATTTATATTTTGTTGAAAGAATTGTGTTTTGTTAGTGTTTTGTATAAAAATCCAACATGGTAAATGACAGATAGCTTTATTGTAAATTGTTTTGCCCATATATAAATAAGAATATGTTCAATCATATAAAACAGCACCTACGACAGTTTTCATTATCTTATTAGTTTTGTGAGATAGAGGCTCGGTTAAATAAGTTATTTTCGTGGAATACATAGTTTTTTGTGTTCTAACCTCAATCTTAACTTACAATGTGATTTATTTTAGACTGAAGGAACAGCCACAATTAGGACCCGTAAATTTATGACCAACAGATTGTTGGCTCGTAAGCAAATGGTTGTAGATGTTTTACATCCAGGACAACCGTCTGTTAAGAAAACAGACATCAGAGAGAAGCTGGCAAAAATGTACAAAGTATGTACCCGTTACTAGTTACGAAGTGATGAACTCATTCGGTTTAATTTAATTTTTTAGGTTACACCGGATGTAGTCTTTGTTTTTGGATTTAGGACAAACTTTGGTGGTGGTAAAACGACAGGTTTCGGCCTTATTTATGACACTTTGGATTTTGCCAAAAAATTCGAACCCAAACATAGGCTGGCCAGACATGGCTTGTATGAAAAGAAACAACAAACTCGTAAACAGCGTAAAGAACGTAAAAACAGAATGAAGAAAGTACGCGGTACGAAAAAGACTAAAGTTGGCGCTGCTTCTAAAAAGGTTAGTTGAATGAGAGACAGGGTCTGGTACTTTCTCAAAGTTTTGAAAAATGCAAAGAGTATAGGTAATCGTTATACAAATGTTTGAAATGTGTTTATTAATAAAACATTTGTATAGACATTTTGCGATTTAGTATGCCATAAAATGAAAGTGTTAAATTCAGCTCCTTGCACATTAATTGCCACATCACATCACAAGGCACGGAAATTTTCAGCGTTAACAGAGTCCAACTTCATATTTAATTTTCGATAAATAGTAAAATTATGTTCTAGTAGAATTTTTAATAACAAATAACAATCAGTTTTTTATATACAGGGTGTCCTGGTGCCATTTTCTTGATAAATAAAAGATATATTTGAATTCTTTAAAAGGTGTTCACTAGAATATATAAATGATATCAGTTTTGAGTAAAAATGGTCATTTTACAAATTGAGGTATACATGGCGTTGCAACGCAAAGAAATTATTTGATCCTAATAACGTTGAAATGAGGTGCAAGTGATGGAACATTACATTTTGAGCAACATTTATGATAACAATTTTCGAAAAATCTCTGGTTCTCGAGATATTTGAACTTCATTATAATTTTTTTAAATATAAAAATCGTCATAACTTTTTTAAAATAGTCCTTAAAGTCCTTTGGAATGTTTTTCATAGTGAATCAGGCTGATTTAGATGGTAATGAAACATATTTATTTCAAAACACAAAATAACTTTTTCAAATAAAACAAAGGTGGTGCTATTTGGAAATCAAAGATTTTGACATTTCGGTTTATTGTGTATGGTCTAATTTTTACGTCATGTCTATGTTGTATGTTCGACTAAATTTTACACTGTAAATTGTAGACATAAGAAAAAAAATGCGATTTTTGTTACTTGGAAAATTATATTGAAGTTCAAATATATCGAAAACCAGTGATTAAAAAAAAATTGTTTGTATTAAAAAAGTTGCTTAGAATATAAATCTTCATCTCATGCACCTCATTTTATTGTCCTTAGGATCGAACAATTTCTTTGCATCGAAACGCCATCTATACCTCAATGTGAAAATAACCATTTGTACTCATTTATATAATATTCTAGTGGATACCTTCTATAGAATTCAAGTATGGCTTTTGGTTCTCGAGAAAATGGTGCCGGGAGTATTAAGTGGGATATTGTTATTTTACATATATGTTGCTAGTTAGAAATATGAGAACTGTCAAGTGTCGAAATAAAATGTATGATTGTATTGTATGATGAAATATATTGAAATAGATTCTAATTAAAAATGAGTACATACATTTAACCAACGATTAATTACTTTTTATTTATAAGAAAAGTGTGTAAGTTGTGATTTGCATAATACCTAAATAATATTCTCTTAACCAACGATATTGAGAAAGCATACATAACACAGCTGAAACAGTGAAGGTATTGGAAAATGATAAGTACTGAAGTCTGAAAGTATGAAAATCTAAGACTTGGTCAACAACCGTTTTTAATTAATTATTATTTCAATACAAAAAAACGGATGGAAAAAGTTAGTTTAGCTGCTTCTATCTTGTGTTGCAGGACCGGACTCCGCATGATTTCTGTTTAGAAATTTAGATGTATAATATAATAATTTACCATTCTAATAATTGTGAAACGACTTCATTTTGCCAGTTCGCATATACTGTTATACATATATTTACCTACACGAAAATCATAGTAAAATTTAAGTTATCGTGTTTTCTTTAGTTAGTGTATTTTAATTTAAGTAAATAAATCTTTGCATTTTTCAATACGAGAACACGCATGACCGCATAAATAGGTGTTTGGTGATTAGGTGGTTTAACTGATTCATTAGTTATTTTTATTGTTTCATGTTTTTACTTTATTATTTTCAGGGTGGAAAGAAATAGGTTTCTGTTATAGGTATTGTTTTTTGCTTGTCGATTTAGAGACCTTTGTTTTTGTTTTTAGGCTTGTACTTGCTTTTGTAGATTTTAACTAAGTAAATATTTGAAATTGAAATTAATATAGAAAGAATATTAAATGGGGGCTTTAAGTAGTGAAGAAATCCACAGAAAATGTACTACACAGGACTTTCATTTTTTAAAGATATTGATTGCCAAAACAGTTAAAAAACAAAATTATGAACATTTTTTAAATGAATTTTGCATTTAATGAATTTGGAATCTGATTATCATTTTGGAATCTGACTATCACTTAAATCCCTCAGTATTTGATTAATATCTTCTCCCTGTGAACTAACATTGCCGCTTTGTCGCAAAATTACGCGTAATTGCAGAAATCCATTTTATTCTTAGCCATTGTACACGTTTATCAAAAAGTTTAATCAAAGAAATGCACATGTTTTTATATTATTTTCCATTTTGTAATAAGTACGTTTAACAGAGGTGGTTGCTACATTGCTTTTTGTAAGTCCTTCCCCTAGCTAGGTCAAAAATCGTGCTTTGGCATATAATCCAAGATGGACGACTTATGCCCCTAGTCTGGTATGCGTCCTCCCTCGAACTGATAGTAACGTCCGTAAGTCAAAGAACCCGCACATTTCTTATGGGAAGTGGCCCTTGGCGAAATTGGCTGAATTTATTTCGACTTTCTGATCAGCTCTCATGGGCCCAACTCGATCCTATGTCTAGTTTCCGAGATACAGCTCAAAAAATGTACAAGAATGACCTCTTGTACAATAAAAAAAAATTTGAATTTTTTCATATATTTTATACTGTGATACGTTCTAATAGCCCTTTATAATATTTTGCACTAAAACATTTGTTGTTTTAATAAAAATAGCGTAGAAAAAAATTTAAGTTTGAAAAATGTTGGTGAACGCGCCGCCGGAAAATCTATGTAAAAATAACAAGTAAACAAAATATTCGGTTAAATTTTCTAAAACATTTTTTACATAAAGTATGCGTCTTCTGATCAAAAAACCTTATTGAAAAACTTTCTCCTTTGACCTTTAACAAATGAATCAATAAATTAAAAATTCGACAAGATACAGAATTTTACAAGAATTTATACATGTATCTCGGAAACTAGTCATAGGATCGAGCTGGGCCCATGAGAGCTTTTGATCAGAAAGTCGAAATCTACAACATATTAAAAATTCAGCCATTTTCACCAAGGGCCACTTGCCATAAGAAATGTGCGGGGTCCTTTTGGGTACATCTGAGGGCATGGTTTTCGAGCTTAGGGGAAGAACTATATTTTTTACCCAATAACTTACAGTAAGGATTGCGTGTCACAAAAAATATTTAGAATAATTTCGACAAAAATAACTGAAAAATTATTTGGAACAAGTTCTACTTTTTTTTAAAGAAATAGACATGGTAAACACAACACATCTGATATTAATTTCCAGGAATCAAAAATTAGCATTGAAGGAGAGAATTTGAATACAGAGATTGGCCAAATTTAATTCAGCCAAAGTCTTCCTTAAATTATAAACATTGACATGATATCCAGAATACTGCATTAGAAAACATAAAGAAAGCCCTCGAGTAGATGAACAATGCAAAATAACAATTTTAATATAAATTCTTGAAATAATTTATCTGTAAATTATTTTAGAAAAATTATCAAGTGACACACAGCTTTAATACTAACCTATGTTTGCGTTGAATATTCCAGTATTTTTTATTTTTAATGTGTGAAGTAATATGGTAAGCTGCATTTGTATTAGTACTTAATAATAACATACATTCGTCACATCATTTTTCCCATCCACTAGCTGGTGGTAATGGATGATATTTCTATTTTTTTTTTGTGCATAAACTATAATTGGGTTCATAACGATCTGGAAAACCTAGAATACCAGGAAAAAATCAGGAAATTTGGAAATTTTTTTTGAGAAACCAATGAATTTTAGTAATTTTTATAAAAAGTTGGGAAATGTGAACATTTCTAATGCTCATAACATAAAACTACGAATTGTATGTTCCAGCAATTAATTAAACATTAAACAGTGTTCCTTTATTAGACCTGGAAAAAAACTTCCAAGAGTTCTTTAAAACCTGAAAGAGTTAAGGAATTTGAGGTTTGAAAAATTGCTGTGAACCCTGTATAATAATTAATTTTCGTGTTACCAGTAATGCATATACTTCAGAATCAGCTGAGATTGGATGATATATTCCTTATTAAACATTTGTGACCAAGAATGTATGTTTTTATTTCTGTATTTCAAAATATGCTCACTGGAGTTTTCACTAACTTCAAAAGATTGACGTGAGCTTCGCCAAGTTGGCAACGTCAGGAGGTGATTAAATCTAAGTGTTCAGTTTTAATCATCTCACAAAAATATGATTTTAGCTTTTTTCACTACAATGGGCTAGGTAGAAATGACGACTTAAAAGCCTGCCATCTGCTGAATTCAATATATATACAAAAGTTGTTGCGTTGATATTGTTGTCTTGTATATATTAGGCTGTAGTAAATTCTCCCCAGATTTAATTAACAGTTTGCTTTTATGTTTGTTGCTCGCTATTTCATCAAGCAGTAAACTAATTTTGGTTTTGTTTTTTCTTTCAGTAAATGGTTTGACACCATCCGGTGGTACTTCTTGGCACATCTTTTGAAGTCCGAAATGTTTTTATGTATTAACATCATTTCCATAAAATATATTTAAGTGTTTATAAGAATATTCGTTGTTTTATTTTGCTTGTGGAGTTTTAACGGCTTATGTTAAAATTTCCATAGAGTTGCTTTGCTGTCATCATTGTTCATGTTCGTATTTGGTGTTATTAGTTATATGGAGTAAATACTAACTTTTCAATTCTATTATTATTATTTTATCTGAAAATAGTATCAAAGTTGTAGAAGAATTGGATACTAAAATACGTATTTTGCAAAAAATAAAATGACATATCCAAGGTCTGACAAGTGACATTTGGGGGTAATATAGGTGATATCACCCATCTAAGCCCTGTTAAAAACGAAATACTTTTATTTTTATTTATTTGTGCATCTGAAGAGTACATATTATGTATATATAAAAATAATAAAAAAAACTAAATAATCGCTTCAGGCGATAAATGTTGACAATAGGTCTTAAGTTATATCTATACATGGAATCCCTACGGGTACTGAAATACTGGGCACTAAAAAAAAAAAAAAAATAGTTATTTGCTAATTGAGCAAGCTTGAAACATTGCTAAATTTTGGCGAAGAGTGCTGGAATTTAAATTAGAAACTTTAATATGAATCTTCTACAAAATATACCAGATATGCAAGATGTCCCGTATCATTATGTTCAGATTTTGGGAATGTAAAATAGATTTAATTGTTGTGAGACTAAAACACACAAAAGTTGTAGGCCGATTTTTATTAGTTACGGATCTGTTATTGTGAACAGTAATATAAAAAATAACTTTATTGTTTACAAATTTAATAGGCCTCTAACTTTGAAACAAATAAAATGAGACCTAGCAGTTTTGTGTTTTTTAGTATTACAAATAAGTCTACTTTACTCTCCATTTTATCATATAGTCCTGTCAGTGAATGGTTTCTAGAGGAAAATGCCGAGATCATAATTTTTGACTTGAGAGCTGTGTTTGAACTATTTAGAAGGTAAACGTACCAAAAGTCAACACAGGAGGTGCAGGAGGGTACGAAGAAGGTCCCGGTTTGTGGTTTTTCGAGATATGAGCGAAAAACCGGGACCTTCGTGCCCCCTTGTACCTCCTATGTTCGGGGACTTTTTGTATGTTTGCCTCCTAAATAGTCCAAACAGCTCTCAAATCAAAAATTGTGATCTCGGCATTTCCCTCTAGACCCCCTTATTGAACGTTCATTGACAGGGCTAATAATGATATGAGACGCCTTGCATAAAGAGATGTAGGTATGTAATTTTTTATCTGTAGATTTTTATTAAAGCGACTTTTTCGTTTTAGCTCAATGAATTATTATTACTCGTGTATTACTTTTATGAGTTACATAAGTAATAGAAAACAGGTTAATATTCATGGTAAAAATTGTATATGTAGGTATACTTACATTTTCGTCTTTTTCAACAAGAGACATACATTTCATATATTCTTTGACAATTTCGCATTTACTTTGCGGTTCAGTTGGTTTAGTAATGTCTTCTAAAAAAATACTAGAATGAATTCTGTGCTAAATCAGTAAAAGGAGGATAGATGTTTGTGTATAAAATCCGTAGTGTAATATACCGTTTTTTGGCGTAAATATACAATATGGGTAAATATCCAAATTATTTTAAGAAAATATGCAAACATTACTAAATACAGTTTATTACGATTTAATTGAATCGAATCATGTACATCTAGAAAACGACTAAATCAAGACATCGGGGTATTAATGAAGAAGTTCAGTTATCCGTTAATGCCGTAAACTAGCTAGTATGTGTACTTATATGATAAAGACAAAATAATTTTTCTGCGACTTAAAAAACTTTTTTTCATTATTTTTTGTGTGTAAAACATGTTTATGGTAAACTAAAATCGCCCACACGCCAATGATTCTGCAGACTCGCTACATGATTTATTCTCTACGACTCTCCTTATTTAATTTTCTCATCTATCGAATTATGACTTGGGACGTTTTTAATCATTGTGAATTGTTTTCATTCCGCAGCAAAAATTTTGGGTAAACAAAGCACCAGATACGACTAAACTAAGTTTCATTCGTTCCAAATGGAATGAAAACTAGGAGACGGAGTGAAATCCTGTTAACTTTATCAAGTTATATGCTGTACCCAGGTTTAGATGTAGAGATAACATATCGGATCATGGGCTCCCAGGCAGTGGACTCATTGGTAACGTCATTTTTTTCATTTTAGGCAAGTTTATGCATTACCTCGTAGTTTGTTGCAGAAAATATTTCTAGATGGTGCCTCATACGAACCATCGATAATATTCAGTCACTCTTTTTCTTATGCTCTAATGAATTTATGAAAAATAAGTAATATAAATTGCAATGTTCAAATTCATACAGGAAATATCGAGTGACTTGGGTGAATCTTATAACGGTTAAAGATCATTATTCAGTGAGTGCTTATCCTATCAATTGTCCATTCATGTACATGGCGGCTAATCCTATAACACATCATACATTGGAAAGTTGGGACCTAGAGCCAGAGCCCTTAAGATTTTGCACTGAATTGGTTTAATATATTTACCTCAAATGTACATTTATTTCAATTAATCAAAAATATCTTACATTATGGTATGGATAAATGTCATTAAATGACGTCTCTGGACTGTGACAAGTCATTTTTGTGTCATTTCAGAGGTCTAAATGACATCTCAAGTGACTAAAAAATGTCACTCTGCTGCCTGGCTACGGCGCGTTACTGGAGGAGCAACTAGATTTTATCCAGCTATATTAAAAACTGTGCGCAAGTAGTCTATGTGAATGGAAAAAAGCAATAAATATCTAATAAACGCCGGTGTACCACAAGGCTCCATACTGAGTCCATTTATTTACCTTGTCTTTATCAACGATCTTGCGTTATACATTCAAAGCAAATACAACGTTTGTTGTTATGCTGATGATACTAACTTTTTAGCTGTTCAAAAAAGTCCTGATGTAGTAAAAAATATATCGAAAGATCTATGCAGAGTCATTACAATTTGGTCAGAGAAAAACTGGCTTACACTTAATAAAGAAAAAACAATGAGGTATCATTTAGGTACAACATCGAGCGCAGAAAGCTAACGACGAATTTTTAGTAACAGATTCTGCTAAAATCTTGAGTGTTACGTTCGACCGAAATTTGATGTGGGCTGCTCACATAGATAGTTTGTGTGTGAAGCTCGGTAAAGGTTGTTACGTACTGCACAACTTAAAAAATCACTGCGGTAAAAGTTGTCCTGTATTTATTGACATTTTATTACTTTAACATACATTCCCATCTACGGTATGGAATTATGCTGTGGGCGTTGAGCACTACCTATGTTCGTCAGGAATTTATTCTGCAAAAATGTATCATTAGGGATTATGGAGAGTTTACATCCCCGAGAAGTGTGCAGAGAATCCTTTAAAGCCTTAAAAATACTAACTCTGCCTAGTATATATATTTATGAAATATGTTGTTGTTTCTAAAAACAAATTAACTTTTCTTACAAACCAAACACCACAATTATCAAACAAGATTTAAATATTGGCTAATTCCTCATCAGAATACAACAGCAGTATATCAAAAAAGTGTGTTTTACAAAATTTATAATCATTTGCCCATTGATTTGCAAAATTGTAAAAGCCTTTTTACTTTTAAAAAGCGGATAAAAAATGTACTAATTGAAAAGTGCTTGTATGATAATGAATTTTACTCAGTCTGACTGACTATATAATTATGTGATGTGTTTATTTATTTATTGCGTGTTTATATACCTTTGTAGTTTATTATGTATGTGCTATCCCTTATACAATTTTACATGTATTTTATTCTATATGTTGAATTGTATTATGCTTATGCATATTAGCTCAGATTTTTAACGCACTTCTGAGTTACTTGTATGGTTATTAATTAATCGTACTTGTGACTGGAAAGTAAAGGTTATATTTTTATTATTATGTCGGTTTCCCACCATCATAGTCATGTTAGAAACAAAAGTTTCTCCTAATCTGGTATTTTTCTCGTGCTTGTTTTCAAACGTTCACACCCCATGCTTGTTATACACATACTTTATATAATAGAAAAGTTTCTATTTACCGTCAGTTACTGCAATCGCTTCTCCGAAGTCTCCATAAAAATAGATGTCTGAAACTTAGTTAAAAACATGTAAAACATATAAAACGATAAAAGTTGCATTTGTTTGCACAAGCTCCAAAATACTTGATTACTACACTCGAATACTTCATTCAATGCGCGTTTTGTCAACCATCTTGGTCAGAGATTTTGACAAAAAATTTTTTCCCTCTAATCAATTATTAGACACGGGGGCCCGCCACTGAATTTGGTACCAGGGCCTGCGTTCTTTTCTGAAAAGAAAATCTGAGGGATATGAAGCGAAAAAGACCAAAACTTTGACACCAGAAGAAATTAATTTTATAAAGGACGCACCTGATAGAGTTATCTTTTACATAAGATAAGATTGCCAGATACTTAGGGTCGTATTAATCGTGGGAATTATGGGTGCATGTCGCTCTGATGAGCTCTACGAAATGAAAATTGAAGACGTGAAAGATCTAAGTACAACAATATTAATAACTGTACCTAAAACGAAAACCAAACTGGTAAGAAGTTTTGTCATTACTGGTCAATTTTATGGAATTCTAAAAAAGTGCATGGATCTTCAACCAGTCGCACGTGACAATCAGCTCATTTTTTTTAAATTACCAAAGAGGTAAAAATGCACCATTCAACGAACTGGAAAAAATAAGTTTACTGTACTTGAAAAACAAATAGCAACTTATTTGAATTTGCCAAATCCTGAACTTGAACACAGGTCATTGCTTTCGGAGATCTTCGGCTACACTATACGTGGATGGAGGTGGCGATATTACGAGGTTGAAGCGTCACGTCATAGCTGAAGGATACATTGACCAATCTGTTAAAAATAAAATGATAACAGCCGAAACTATTTCAAAGCAAGTGAACAATGCAGCTTCTACTTCTACAGTTGCTAGAGTTGTTAATGCTGTTGAAAATAGTGCTAATCACACTATAACACAAAATATGCTCTCATCAGTTCAGTTTATTAACTGTAGTAACTTTAACTTACATTTTGTTGAAAAGAAATAAATAATTTAAAAATCACCATTTTTTATGCGTTTATATATTATGTATGTATCACTATATTTTATATGCAGGTTAGTATATAAAGTATAGCAACAACTCGCTATACTGGCTATTATTACCTCGGATGGTTACAACACTTGCTCGCTGCGCTTGCTCGAATTGTAATCTTCATCCTCAATAATAATAACCTTCATTATAGCATCGTTGTATAATATACTATTAATAACTTCTAGGTGATGCCAACATGGTTGGTGAAACGGGCGTTGAATAATAGTATTTGCGTGTAGTGTTCTTGTGTTTAGGTGTCTGTGGAAACTACACCATGTCAGTTCATCCCAAAAGTTCCAACCACACACCCAGGATTATAAAACAAATGCATTCATACGTTGACCAGTTTGTTCTTGCTTTGACAACACAATGTTTTTTCATTTAAGTTCTACCATCACATGGGTTACAGGGTTGGCATGTTTAAAACAAAATGTTTTAAACAAAGTGTTTAATTGCACCGTATTTATTTTGGAGTTTCTGGAAAAGCAGGAAAAGTGCCGATGATGGGTCCATTATGGCCACTTCAGGTCCATAGTTAACTCACAATAGTATACTGGAGCAATTTATTTATAGAGTGCTGTAAAATCCATTTAAGAGCTCTATCTGGCATCAAGTAGGAGTAGCAGACACAGTAACTTGGTACCACTTAATTTTCAACCCGTTTTAAACATTTTTTAAACATACCATTTAAAACATTGAAAACAAACTGTTTCAAACAAAAAAAAACCCGTTTAAATGAAAAAAAAAACTGTTTTTTTTACAACCCTGGTGGGTTATCCATTATATCCATTGATGTAGAAAACTATATTTTATCGCTATCTCTACAGTTATGAAACATCCCTCTCTTCTAAATGGCAATGACGGCATATGCAATCAAAGATCACTGTCGCCAGCAGTAATGATGATAACAAATAAATTCGTACTCTTCACTCTGGATAGTACTTACGTGTACTATTTGCTAACCCCTCACTACATTTGTCTACCTGAGACAGCAAAATTTTAGCATGGTCATATATCACATTGTGTTTTATCCAATTTGTCGTTTTCTCGTGACAAGGGTATCCGTTTCCATTTAACTAAAAGGCAATATCAATTCATAATTAGATTTAAAAATTATTTTTTAAACGGCTCACCATTTTTAGTTCTTGGAATATACATTTGTAGTAATCACACTAAAAAAAGCATACATAAGGTTAGCTTACATTTCTTTTATTTAAAAAAATTTAATAACATATTTTCAACATGACTTTTTTAAATTTTAGTCTATATATTTGATAAGACCATTACACTATTATTTTTAAATATTATGCTTACTATCTACCAGAGCTGTTCCTAAGAGTCCCTTGAGGTAAAGCTTTTACCCCAAAAGTTCTGCGTCCGGACCGCCCTCGAGGGCGAAGAAAACGATGGTGACAATATTTTCCTACCTACCCTCCAACCACTACCCCTAAACCGAAAAACCACCCCTTTTCCCGATTTTCCGGTGCTCGGCATTTTTTTATCGGAAAATGTTATTAATGAAAATTATTCAGAATTATCCAAAAACCCTAAGCCTAATATTTCATCAAAACAAAACAATTGAAAAATTGAAAAAAATGATAAATTTAAAAAATATAAAAAAGCTAATAATTACTTGACAACTACCTGACAGCTTGGTTTCATTTGAAACAAAATTGTCATGAATTTTTTAAACAAAAAAACCCATTTAAATGATATTTTTGGACTTTGGACATTATTCTTAAAAAAATTTCAATATTTTTTAACTCTGATTAAATTTTGGATTTAGGGTTTTTGGGCAATTCTGAACAACTCTCATTAATAAAATTTTCCGATAAAAAAAAATGCCTAGCATCGGTTTGGAGGTAGGTAGGAAAATATTATCACCATCGTGTTCCCCGCCCTCGAAAATGGGAGGGAAGATGTCTTGCGGTCCGGTTGCAGAACTTTTGGGCTTTTTGCCTTTTTCCGGTTTACCTTAACGGACTATAAGGACTTTTCCTACAGTGCTCGTCTAAACATTCTAAGCCTTTTTGTGCTTGCTAGCACTGTGCTTTTAAAATCGTCGCTTAGTTCGAGCACTTCTCGAAAGTGCTTGGTAATTCCACAAAATGCTCATAAAGGCTCACTTTAGAGCTAGTGAGCACTCCAAAAAGCTGCCAAGCACTTTAAAAGTCTGGCGAGCAAGGCATTATTTTTACATGAAATTTGTATAGTAAATATGGGTATAAAATGCCATTAAACATTTGAACTCGCACCCAATTTAGAAAAGAAAATATTAAATAGACTATGCAGAATAATAATAAGAACATCGACAATGTCTTCGACGACTTTTTTGACCATTTTATCTGGTGTTTCAATACATCATGTAGTTATAAAACCAGCTCTAACAGACAGCAAGTAACAGGTAAAATAAAATTTTCACAAAAATTAATGAACGACGTAGAGGAATTAAAAAAAATAAACTGGCTCAAAAAAGACATCGCAGACGAACATCTAAAGGAAAAATATAAAACATTTAAAAAACAAGTACAAAATGATATTCGCGATGAAAAGGTGGCGTATTATAATACTATCATTGAGAATTCTCATAATAAGACAAAAACTGTATGGAATCTTGTATATAAGTTAAAACAAACATCATCTAATAATAATAATAATTCTATAACAGCCATTAACTTTGACAAAGCAGTGATTAATGAACCACAAAAAATAGCCAATACTTTCGGTGAATACTTATCTAATGTTGTCCACAAAAAACTTGAAGAGCATTTTGGTAACAATGTCTCAACAGTGTGCACATCACCTACATTCATTTCTAAAACCATGTTCTTTACGCCAGTTACTAAAAGTGAAATTGAACTCATTATCAAGAAATTACCAAATAAAAAAGTACAGGCCTGGATGAAATACCAGTAAAATTAATAAAAGAATGCATTAGCGAAATAGCAGAAGTCTTAGCTGATTTAATTAATTTGTCAATTTCAACCGGAAAGTTTCCTGACTCATTAAAAAAAGCTGCGGTTATTCCGTTGTTTAAAAAAGGTGACCGGACTGATATCGAAAATTATCGTCCTATATCGTTGTTGAGTATTTTCTCCAAAATCTTTGAAAAAGTTGTCTACAATAGAATTTTAATGTTTCTAAATGAGAACAATATTTTACAAGCTCCCAACATGGCTTCAGACCAGGGTTTTCAACTGAGTCGGGCACTGTTGATTTAATTCAACATGTAATTAGTAAAATGGATGAAAATCATAACGTAGTTGCTGTCCTGTTTGATCTCACAAGGGCGTTTGACACCATTGACAAAACCTTTGTATGCGAAAAAATTTATGACATGGGCTTACGTGGGCCTATAAATAACTGGATAAAATCTTTTTTATCGCAAAGAAAAATGATTGTTAAGATTAAAGATATTGAGTCTGATATAAATATTGGAACTCCCCAGGGGAGCGTATTGGGACCACTCATTTTTCTTTTATTCGTAAACGATCTCCCTAATTATATAACTCATGGTAAAGTTTTCATGTATGCGGATGACACTACAATTGTAGTGTCTGATGCAAATCCTGTAATTCTTAAGAATAAAATTAATGAACTCTTGCAAGAATTTAGCGATTGGTGTAATAAAAACCGTCTAATAATTAACTATCCTAAAACAACTTGCATAGAATTTAAAAACCGGCACAGGATTTCGGATAACAATTACACCTTCTCATTTAATAAACACGTTATCAAAACTGTAAACTCAGCCTCTTTTCTGGGTATAACCCTAGACAGTAATTTAAATTGGAGTCGCCATATCGAAATACTGTCTGCAAAACTAAATAAAAGCTTTTATGTAATAAGCTCTCTAAAAAAAATAATCATGCTTTGCTAAACGTATACTACGCTTTCGTTTACTCGCCTATTTCATACAACATTATAGTGTGGGGACAATCAAGTGACATTGCCAGAATATTTATACTCCAGAAAAGGATACTTAGGCTTATATTTAATGTTGGGTATAATCAATCATGCCGTGAAGTATTTAAAAAGAACAAAATTCTTACTGTGACATCTATATATCTGTTAAAACTATTGACATATATTCATGCAAATAAAAACAAATTTATGCATAATGGTGATTTCCACAATTATCTCACTAGAGGAAGAAATTTAATTTATTTAAGTAAACATAAACACGAATTTTATAAAAAGTCACCTATTCACTCTGGTTGTCGTGTCTATAATCTTCTACCGAACGAAATAAAAGATCGCATATCTTTAGTCAGTTTTAAAAACGGTTTAAAAAAACTTCTGACAAGTAATTCATTTTATTCCATTAATGAGTTCATACTTTTTTTACAGACCAAACTCGATTCGTAACTTAAATGTATGTTATGTGTTTTTTTATTCGATTTAAATGCTGTATGTCCGTTTTACCTTTTAGCTACATATATACGTTTTTTATTGTATTGTATTGTACCCTTATAAATAGTGAGGTACTTTGTACATTAATGTATTTACACTTTTATTTTTTGTTTTTCATTTTTAAGCCATTGATATGGCTACTGACATGTCTTATCTATAATTATGTATTATAGCTCAAAGATCAATAAAGATATTTCTATTTCTATTTCTATGCCAAATCAATGCCAAATATTTTATCTAAATAGAATTTTTCCGTAAAATTAACAGAAAGACCAGTTTACTGACAATGATTTATTTTCTTTTATTTGTCCTCTTATATTAACTCCGCGAGTTAGATCCCATTTTAACTGAAATTTGGTAAAAATTCATGTCAAGCAGACCAAGACTGCAGAAAATGAAAGCCGTATTAATTTTTTTTGGTATATTAATCTATCGCAGTCAATCCGGGGACACACTGTATATAATTACATGAAATGGAATTTATATTGCATCTCATATCATAATTCTTTGAAATACGGTTTAAAATAAATTGTTCACATTCATAACTTTCTAAAAATTGCTTCTAGTTATTTTTTTCTAGATTGGGTGTGATTCCAAACATTAAATGATGATTTTTTTCTTTCCTCGAAAGCAGTGCGATTTTCAAATTCATTCATATATCATCATCATATTGTATTACATTACAAGCATACATAAATTTTTCATGTAAAAATGATACCTTAATTATGGTATTAGCTATAGTCAGAAGTGCCAAAAATGATTTGTCTAAAAAAATAACTACCTAAATAATTTCTCATCAGGTCTATAGCTCGCGTGGGCGCGTACATCAAAGCATTATTTCTATAAAAAATAATTCCCCCACCAACTTTGGTGAAAATCAGAATAGATATTATTGATATGATAAAAAAAACGAAAAAATAATTTCCATTTGACACCCCCTGTATCTAATCCACAACAAAATTTTATTAAAGTAGGTATATTGGGTTCAATTTCATATTCTGATCCACAAATCTGCCATTGCTTTATAATTCATTAATAATGGCCCACCCAGTATAATTTTGGCAAAAAAAATTAGTTTTCTTAAAGAATATTCAAGCCGAAAAATTCCGTTTGTAGTTCACCATTTTTACCTTCTAACTTTTTATTACATTCCCTTGTGGAAATCACTAAAAATTTAAAAAAGCTTTTCAACGAGCAGCTAAATCTTTATTATTTTTATTGGTATTTTCACTAAATTAAAGAAATATATTACATTCTGTAAATTGTGATATTCGTTTCCTGCATTGTCATCCTAGGTCGATTTTGTTGGCCTTTATCCTTTTTTATAAATAACACTTAAAAATGAAGACCTAGGCATTACAAGCTTGGCCGCGTTATACTACAGGGAAAGATTGAAAAAAATCACTGTAACTCGAAAAAAAAAATGTGTGCAGACTTTAAACTTTGGTTATAAGATAAAAAAATCGATTTTTCGTTATTTTCTCGGGAAATATGGCATTTACAAAAAAATACTGCAAATAAAAGTTGTTTCTGGCAAAATTATCTTTAATTTGGTGTTTTTAAATTAATTTTATAGCAATAATTAACCGAAATACGGACATTTTTCGATGGCGGGACGGCGGATGGAATTTTTTTCTAAAACAAGTGTTTTAAAGGAACAAAATAAATTGAGCATCTAGGTGATGCTATATATAAACTAAAACCAGCATTTTTTTTAAAGAAAAATTAATTACTGAGCAATTACAATAATAAAACGCCGACATTTTGTTAACAAAAATGTGAAAAAGCACATTGAATCGGCCATAACTTCTTTATAATTTGTGATGTAGAAACAGTCATTTTTGATGAAAGTGTCACAGTTTCCAAGATATTCAACATTTTAAACTAAATACTTCATCCTAAAAACGATTGGATGTCATCTATAAAATTAAATATCTCCGAAACAATCAACCCTACACAAATATATAAACAAAATAAATTTATTCTCAGTTTATAAGCTTCGTTTTTGATGTCCACCATATTTTCTCTTAAACTAGTATTTATTGAGATATTTGCAGAGAAACAAGGATGTTACGTTTTTTTCTAAAATCCCTTTACAGTTAAAAATGCAATTTTTTCTCTAAAGCAAGCGCTGTCAACCGATGAAAAAATTTGAGATTCTAAGTCACACTATATATTAACAAAAAACAGTATATGGGAATATATTTTTTTAGTTACTGACTACTTACATTAACAAAATTGCGACGTTTTTATTTAAAAAAATGTGAAAAAGTACATTTTTTCTGTCATTACTTTGTGATTTTATGCTATAAAAATAGGAAATAAATCATTTGAAAGCCTAATTAATAGTTTTTCATTTTGGTTATTAGCGTTTTTGGCCATAGTTTCTGAGACATTTAACATTTAAACTAAATAAACGTTCGGACGCCACCTTTAGATTTCCAGATCTCCGAAACCATTGTCTACAAAAATTAGAAAAAATTCGTCCTTAATTTAGTAGCTTTCTTATTTGTCTCTAGCATGTTTTTGCTCAATGTAATACTTTTCGAGTTATTTGACAAAAACCTATTTGAAATACCACTGTTTCAAGCTAAAATCCCAGATTTTCTAATAGTAGTATTTTGGTTAATTATTGCTATAAAATTAAATTTAAAAGCACCAAACTTTGTCAGAAACAACTTTTATTTGAACTATTTTTTTGTAAATGACACATTTCTCGAGAAAATAGAGAAACATCGATTTTTTTATTAAAAATACCCCTTTTCACCCCCCTATAGGTTCCCGCGGATCCGTAAAACTCCTAAACTTTTTTGTTTCATGAACTTTGGCCTATTTTGAACCTATAACCAAAGTTTAAGGTCTGCATAATTTTTTTTCGAGTTGAAGTAAAGTTTTCCTGTACTATTAAGTGCAATAACATATATTGCCACAAAACGCTAAAGTTTCGATTGCAACAAACACCAGCCGTTCCTTATATATTTAAGGAAATGGATAGAGGAATTCCACAAAATATTACACTAATAAATATTCTGCCCTCTAAAAGCATACTTATTTTTCAGGGTGTTTAGTAATCGTAAGCACTTTACTATTAACAGTGCTTAGTACATAAGAGATAAAAGCACTCTTTTAACTGTTTAGTGCTTGCTAGCACCATTTTGGAGTCTATTCCGTTTAGAGAATCATTTGACTAAGACTTCTATATCAAGGTCCAATCTGTTTTACCCTTTGTGGCTGGTTTTCTGGTTCCACATCTATCCCCAATTTCTTCTTGGCAAAGTTTAAAACACTTTTTCCAGTGTGCTGTAATCTGTCAACTACTTCGACATTTCTCGTCCAACAATAATCTTCGACACCTCTGATTTCAAGGGACCGTTCGCAACATTCAGCACCCTAAAAAAATTAATTCCTAATCTGTGATTTATTACGAATACAAGGTGTCCCGTATAGTAATGTTTAAATTTTGGGAGCGTAAAGTAGACTTAATTATAAGTCCAAAAAACTCAAAAGTGTGTCTATTTTTATTTGTTCGAAGTTGCAGGCTTATTAAATTTCTGAATAGTAAATACAAAAAAATAATAATAACGAACTTATCTTAGGAAGTAAAAAAAAATATTGCTCAAACAAATGAGGGTTTAATAAAGATATCTAACATATGGGCCTATTGCAAAGAAATCTGACTTTTCTAGCATAATTTGAAAAAAAGTTGAAAATAAATAATACCTAATTGATAGTTTAAACAATTGGAAAATATTTGAAAATAAATTGCGATGTCATTTAAAAATAATAGACTGCCAATTTTAGACTTATTCTATCCAATGTATCATTGGCCAAAGAATCAATAAATTTATTATTATTATCCGACTTAGAAAACAGGACTTTAGACGAATTTTCGAGAAAAAATATTGTTTAAACAGATGGAATTTGTTTGATTAAATGAAAATTGGCTAAAAAAATGTTGATGAATATTCCACTAGACCATTAGTAATAATTTTTGAAGACCAGATAAAAGTGCTCAAAAGGGTCAATTCCCTGAAGAATTTACATTCTTTGATTTTAGAGTAGTTTTTGGGGCACCGTGGTCCATGGTGTTAAGGGTGATAAACCCACATGTATGTACATCTTCGTTAGATAGTCTTCTCCAAGTCCTATAAGTTTAATGCAAGATTTTCCCTAATCTGAACAATTATTGAAAATATCCCAAAAAGTAATTTTTCCCCATGCAATTCAAATGGAAAACTTCAGGTCTCCATAGGCACCATTTAAAATCAAAATTTTAAAAAACTAAAAAATACGTACTTAACTTTTTTCGGATTTGGAAACAAATTGGGGAGATCGAGACCCTCTATAATAGATTAAGTAATTTTTGGACCACCGCACCTTAGTGTACAAGAACCAAATACCTTAAAGTTTTTTTGGCATCAGCCACCCCCACTACCACCACAGCGACCAGCCAGAGCTCAAATTAAAGGTCATTTTATAAACTACAAAAAGTCCCTTAACGCTTTTTTTTTTTTGGAAAACCAGACCACAATGTAACGTCAAAAAAATATTAAAATATATTGCAATTAAAAAAAATTATAAAAACCGCTGCCCAAGGAATCACTACTTCCACATCCAGATTCTCTCACAAGTCACTCACAACGAAAAAACTTTGTGGAAATAATTGTTTATGGAACTTTAATAATATTATATTTGAAATCCTCTACCACAAAAACCCATAAAACGATACCTCACATCGGTAGTGGGGTGGGAGTGGTGACAGGGGGGTGGTAGCGAGGGTGGATGAAGTAAAAAAATATTTTGAGGTTTCTGGTTCTTGTACATACACTAAATCACATTTTTTTTTTCATCCCCTTTAATAATGGGGTGGGGGTGGTAATGGGGGTGGCTAATGCCAAAAATTTTTTTGAGACCTTAGCTTCTCTTGTATATATTAAATACCAATTTTATAGACTCTTACTTTTTTTTTTCATCCCCTTTAATAATGGGGTGGGGGTTGTAATGGGGGTGGCTAATGCCAAAAATTTTTTTGAGACCTTAGCTTCTCTTGTATATACTAAATATCAATTTTATAGACTCTTACCTGCTTGATTTATCCATTTACCCCAAATTTAACCCAATTTACCCCCAACCCTTCGACGGAACAAGATGAAAATATAATCCAGTTCTCGTTAAAGTACATACGTATACCAAATTTCAAGTCAATATCTTAAACGGTTCCAGAGTAAACGTGCGCACAAAAAAAGTTACAGACAGACCGACAGACAGAAATTTTTTTCTCGCTCAAACTTAAATTCTCGACGTTTCATGACATTTTAAGCCTATTTGAACAATAAAAATTTTGAAAAATTTTTTTGTCGTTACTATACTTCCACTGGATGTAGAAGTAAAATTTAATAAACAAATAAAAAGCAATTTTTTTAATTGTACAGGTTTTAGTATTTTTAACATTTTTATAAAAAAGAACATTACCAGTTCCCAAATAAAACTGCAACAGTCCTTCATTGATATATACATGTTTTCGACTTGTGTGTACTGTGTAATAACATATTGCCTACTTTTCAATTTTACTTCCACATCCAGTGAAGTATAGTAACGACAAACAAATTTTTATTGTTCAAAGAGGCTTAGAATGTCATGAAACGTCGAGATTTTAAGTTTGAGCAAAAAAAAATTTCTTTAACGAGATCTGGAACTAGATTATATTTTCATCTTGTTCCGTCGAAGAGTTGGGGGTAAATTGGGGTAAATTTGGGGCAAATAGGTAAATCAAGCAGGTAAGAGTCCATAAAATTGGTATTTAGTATATACAAAAGAAGCTAAGGTCTCAAAAAAAAATTTGGCATTAGCCAACCCCCATTACCACCCCCACCCATTATTAAAGGGGAAGAAAAAAAAATGTGATTTAGCGTGTGTACAAAATATTTTTTTTCTTCATCCACCCTCACTACCACCCTCTATCACCACCCCCACCCCACTACCGATGTGGGGTATCGTTTTGTGGGTTTTTGGGGTAGAGGACTTCAAATATTATATTATTAAAGTTCCATAAACAATTATTTCCACATACAAATTTTTTTCGTTGTGAGTGACTTGGACAGAAAATCTGGATGTGGAAGTAGTGATTCCTTGGGCAGCGGTTTTTTTATACGTTAGCACGCACGGTTTAAGCCACGAAATTTCTAAAATAAATATTTAACTTACAAATAATAGGTTGAAACCAGCCCACCAGAAAAGAAATAAATGCCACCTACTACTGGTCATGCTGACATGGACATTAACACTGTTTGTTTTGGTTAAAAAACATCGTGCAGTATATGGGAATTACTGTTTTTCGTTGTAGAAAAATATAACCTACACTGTCCTTCATTATTATTAAATTATATACAATTACAGTTCGATAATTTGTAATGAAAAATAGTTTTCTAGGCAATATAATACCTACCTAATTATCTTTAATTGCAAATAGCCATAAAAAAAATTCAATGCCTTTTTAATGATCACATATCATTAAATTTTGGTACTAGTGCACTCAATATAATCAGGATTGGTTTGCATCTGAATATTCGGAGTGTAGTTAAGTATGTTCTTCAATAAAGTAAATGTATTGCAGTATTGCTTACTTAATTTTCACTAAACTGGGAAGTTTTTTAAATGATATTGTTCAAAAGTTAATTTTGTTATTCTTGTTAATTTTTTAGTTAATAAATAAAATAGAAGGCATAGTTAACAAATGTCAGTAAATAAAATTAATAAAACAATCTGTCAAAAAACATAGCAACATCAGTTTAAAAAAAAAATGTATCTTTCATGAAATATATTGTTAGCACGATTTTCTATTTATCATTTCTGCAAAAGCAGTGGTCCTTCGAAGTTATCATAATTATCATAAATAGTGGAAGCTTACCATCTACGGTAAGAAAGTGCTCTGCTAAACGCAGACTAAAGGCAGCCACACAACAAGTTGGTCCTTCAGCCGGACGAGCATTTTGAGCAATCAAGCCTCAAATTTGCAAAGAAGTACCAGTGAAATCATCGAAGCATTTTATGAAGAATTACTCCATCACATCAGCGGATAGAGACAGCGAATAATAGTTAGCAAGCAACGAAAAATTGATATCAAGCGCTCTGGTCAGAGTCAAGGTTAGTTATTCACAAAATAATTTGCCAGTCTATACTTTTACTTGTGTTAACTCAGTTTCGTGCATTGCCAAATTATCTCAAATTTAAATAAACATTTAAATTGTCAAAATGTCAGAAAAAATTGACATAAAATCTCTTATTCATAAACGTGGTGTTATAAAAGGCCAATCAACCCGATTTATACATTTTTTGGACAATTTCGACGTAAACCAAACAGATTTAAATCAGTTGAAAGATAGGTTAAGCGATTTTAAATCATTATTGGGCAAATTTAGTGATATCCAAACAAACTTGGAAATTTCAGACACTGATACAAATCCTGAAGAACATGATAAAAACAGGGTAGCATTTGAAAGTTCCTACTATTCGGTGTTATCTCGAGCACAGAAAATTTTAGATGAAGTCGCAGGAAAGGAAACGGTGTCGGTAGCCAGTAATCAGCTGTTGGCTATGGAGAATTTAAAAAGAGACATAAAGTTGCCTCCCATCAATCTTGGAACGTTTGAAGGTTCTTTTCAAAATTGGTTATTTTTTAAGGACACCTTTACTTCTCTCATTCACAACAACAAAAATATTTCTGACATTCAGAAATTTCATTACCTAAGATTATCACTAAAAGGTGAAGCGGCACAAGTAATTAGTGCATTAGAAATATCATCAGAAAATTATAACGTGGCTTGGAAGCTGCTCTATGAGCGATTTGAAAATAAAAATTTCCTCATCAATAACCACGTTAAATCTATCTTTAATTTAGCTAATGTCACAAGGGAATCATTTGCTGGCTTAAGGTCATTACTCGATAATCTTACAAAGCACATAAGGGCTTTGCAGGTTTTGAAATTACCTGTAGATCAATGGGATATATTGCTCATTCACTTAGTAACGTCGAAACTTGATTCAAAAACTAGGCGAGAATGGGAGGAAAAGTGCACAGGGCCAGAATTGCCAAAATTTACCGAGTTAGAAGTTTTCCTCAAAAACAAATGTAGACTCTTGGAAAATTTACAATTAAATAACATAGAGGGTAAAATTTCAAACGATCGTGGAAGCAACTCACGTCAAAATTATTCGCATTTCTCAATCGAAAATGTATCATGTGTGTTATGTAAAGAGAATCATGTAATAAACTCTTGTCCAAAATTCTCCAGTATGTCTATTAAGTCACGATGGACAGAGATCAAGCGTCTGAATTTATGTCACAATTGCTTGAAGGGAAATCACAATATAAAATTCTGCAAATCAATCTCGTGTAAGAAATGCAACAGACGACATCATACGTTACTTCATGATCCAGAATTTTATACAAATTTTCCTCGCAGTAGTTCAGACCAAACAAACGTGAGCAAAATAGACCAACCATGCATTAACAAAAGGTCGGAGAGCGATGCTCTCAACCAAGACACACATGATGATGCCATACCTCAAAAGACACACGCTTTATCTAATCAAGCAAATTACTCTCGTACCTCACAAGTACTCTTATCTACAGCTATTATACAAGTAATAGATCGCAATGGTAAAATTCACGAAGCCAGAGCAATGCTTGACAGCGGCTCACAGTCTAATTTCATAACTAACTCTTTATGCAAGAAATTAAAACTTTCGACTTCAGAAATCTCATATACGATTTTGGGGATCAATCAAAGGTTAAGCAACATAAATGCTCGCTGTCAACTGAAAATACAATCTCGATTGGATAATTATCAAACAACATTATCTTGTCTTGTGTTACCTACAATTACGGATAAGTTGCCATCGGTTTCCTTTGACAAATTTACCTTAAATATTCCCCATAACATACAGCTAGCCGATCCAAAATTCGATCAGGCTGGTGACATCGATATTCTCATTGGGGCTGAAATATTTTGGGATTTGTTGAGCGTGGGGCAAATAAAATTGGGTAAAGCTAAACCTAATTTACAACGAACAAGACTAGGCTGGATAGTTTCGGGATTGTTGAACTTGCCAAACGTAAATCAACAAGTGAATAAAACCGTGTGTCATTTTGTTAGTAGTAATGACATCGATACACAGTTAACTAAATTCTGGGAACTAGAAAACATTGATAATTCAAAAAGAATCACAAGTGAAGAACGGGCTTGTGAAACAAATTTTAATGAAAACACGAAACGAAATAAAGATGGTAGGTTTGTTGTAGCGATCCCATTCAAGAAATCTCTTGAACTTCTCGGCGAATCGAGGCAACAAGCTGAAAAACAATTTTACAATCTTGAGCGCCGCCTCCAAAAGAATCCTGAACTTTCACAACTGTATACCGAGTTCTTAAATGAATATGAACAAATGGGTCATATGGTTAAAGTGACAAATCCCGAGCAAGCAAAAATTAGCTATTATATGCCTCATCACGGCGTTTTTCGAGAGCATTCTGAGACAACGCGATTACGTTGTGTTTTCAACGCTTCAGCGCCAACGTCAACTGGGAAGTCATTAAACGACTTACAGATGGTAGGGCCAGTATTACAGAGAGAATTATTTAGCATTCTTTTGAGTTTCCGTATTCATAAATATGTAGTAACTGCCGACATTGCTAAAATGTATCGACAGGTGCTTTTATGTCCTGAGCAAACTCCTCTCCTCAGAATTTTATGGCGTGCTAACCCGTCCATATCCCTGGAAACATACGAGCTACAAACAGTCACATATGGTACCGCTGCAGCTAGTTATCTTGCGATACGATGTTTATTTGAGTTGGCTAATGAGTGTCAACAAGATCAACCAGAAATCTCTGAAATAATTAAATCTGATTTTTATGTGGACGATCTATTAACTGGCGCTGAAAACGTTGAACATGCTGCAAACATTTCAGTTCAAATACAAAATGTTTTAAGACGCGGCGGTTTCGACTTGCGGAAGTGGCGTGCCAATGACAAACGAGTTATTCAAAATTTAAACGCTCATGATTCCACAAAATTTAACTTTGGTGAAAACGAAAATGCAAAAACGTTAGGTCTGATGTGGTCTTGCGAAACTGACAATTTCACATTCGATATAGACTCAAAACCTAGACCAACGAAGATAACCAAGCGAACAATCTTGTCCGAAGCAGCACAGATTTTCGATCCTCTTGGCATATTAGGTCCATGTACTATAACACCAAAAATATTCTTACAACAACTTTGGCAAGAAAAACTTTCTTGGGACTCAGCTGTACCCTTGCATTTAAACTACAAATGGGTAACCTTTCGGAATCAGTTACACATGCTAAATAAAATTGAAATTCCCAGACGCGTAACATGCGAAAATTATAAAACATTGGAACTGCATGGGTTTGCAGATAGTTCCAAGCAAGCTTACGGGTCATGTATTTACATCAGGAGTACTGATTTCTCTGGCAATATTTGTTGTAAACTTTTATGCGCTAAAACCCGAGTAGCTCCTTTAAAAACTATAACTATTCCCAGGCTAGAGCTCTGCGCAGCTTTATTATTAGCTAGGTTGTCCAACAAAGTACAGAACTCCATGAAACTTAAATTTAATAAATATTACTATTGGAGCGACTCCAAAATAACGCTTTCATGGATAAAATCTTTATGCAGTCGATGGCAAGTCTTCGTGGCTAATCGAATCTCTGAAATTCAGTCCTTAACTTCGCCCGACGACTGGCATTATGTAAACACGACCGAAAACCCAGCGGATTTACTTTCCCGTGGTATTGAGCCCAAACTATTGTTCGACTGTAAGCTATGGTGGAAGGGACCGACATGGCTCTCATTGTCGTCAGACCTATGGCCGATAGATAATCCGGAAACACTCGAACCCAAAAATTATCCCGAGGATGTGTTAGTTGAAATGCAAAAGGATAAGAGGGTTGTAGGTGCGGTTGCAATGGAAATATCTTTCATTAAAAATTATTCCGATTTAAACAGATTGATAAGAGTCACAGCTTATTGCTTGCGGTTCAAAAATAATGCCTCATTGGCAAAAAACAGTAGGAACAATGGTCCCTTATTACCCCTTGAAATACAAGACGCATTAAATCGTTTAATTCTATCAGTTCAAAAATCGCACTACCAAGAAGAATTGAACAGTTTGCTTAAATCTGGTTCAGTGAATTCAAAAAGCAAGTTGTTTGCTTTAGCTCCGTTCTTAGATGTAGACGGTATATTGAGAGTTGGGGGACGATTGAAACATTCCAATTTTGACAATTGGAAAAAACATCCCGCCGTACTACCTACTAATCATCATTTATCGTATTTGATAGCAGAACATGAACATAAGCGTCTCTTACATGCGGGTCCGCAACTTTTGCTGGCCTCACTTAGAGATCGATATTGGTTCATATGTGGGCGAAATTTGGTAAAAAAATTGTACATAAATGTATTCGTTGTTTTCGTTTCAATGCTAAAAATGTTCAAGCTATTATGGCAGACTTACCAAAGACTCGCGTCACTCCATCTCGACCTTTTTTAAACTCCGGCGTGGATTACGCCGGCCCGTTCTTAATTCGCGATAGAAAAACGCGAAATTATAAAACTACCAAGGCATACGTTTGTCTATTCGTCTGCTTCGCAACTAAAGCCGTACACTTAGAGCTGGTGGGCGACCTGACATCCGAATCCTTTTTAGCAACTTTGCGAAGATTTATGGCCCGCAGAGGCAAATGTCTAAACTTATATTCAGACAATGGCACCAACTTTGTTGGAGCTAATGCCGAACTACGTAATTTTTTACTCAAAACTAATGTCCAGATTTCAACTGATTTAAGTCTCGACGGAGTAACGTGGCATTTCATTCCTCCCCGAGCACCGCATTTTGGCGGACTCTGGGAGGCCGGAGTAAAGTCCACAAAATACCATATAAAACGTGTTATCGGTGAGTCTATTTTATGTTTCGAAGAATTCATAACAGTGTTAACGCAGGTAGAAGCGTGTTTAAATTCTCGGCCACTATGCCCGCTATCATGTGATCCTAATGACTCTGAACCATTGACTCCGGCGCATTTCTTGATCGGCGAAGCTATTACTACAATCCCCGATCCAAGTCTGATGGGCACACCAGAAACCAGGCTAAATAGATTTCAAAGACTCCAACAAATGACGCAAAATTTTTGGACCAGGTGGTCAAAGGAGTACATAAGCGAACTTCAAGTACGTCAGAAGTGGAAAACTCAACATGTCGAACTATTAAAGAAAGGAGTCCTAGTGCTCATCAAAGAGGAGAACTTACCCCCCCTTAAATGGCATTTGGGTAGAGTACTCGAGTTGCATCCTGGAAGTGACGGCATTACTCGTGTGGTAACGATCAAAACTACGAAAGGCGTATACAAACGACCAATTTCAAAGATTTGTGTATTACCTTGTGAGGTAGTGTAGTGCTTCGCAATTAAAGAACAATGTCCTTTAAGGCGGGCGCCTTATGTTCAAAAGTTAATTTTGTTATTCTTGTTAATTTTTTAGTTAATAAATAAAATAGAAGGCATAGTTAACAAATGTCAGTAAATAAAATTAATAAAACAATCTGTCAAAAAACATAGCAACATCAGTTTAAAAAAAAAATGTATCTTTCATGAAATATATTGTTAGCACGATTTTCTATTTATCATTTCTGCAAAAGCAGTGGTCCTTCGAAGTTATCATAATTATCATAAATAGTGGAAGCTTACCATCTACGGTAAGAAAGTGCTCTGCTAAACGCAGACTAAAGGCAGCCACACAACAGATATTATTATTACAAGTAGATCTAGAAGCCTTCTCTGGGGTAAGGGCATTTAACAAAACATAATATTAAACACATAAACAATAGTTAAAATATTAAGAAGGTACCAAGTATCTATAATCCCTCAAAATATAGCGAAATTCAAAAAATAGCATGGAAGGCTAGGTGGCTTTTTTGACACGTTAAAAATCATGCCATCGTTACAAGGCTCATTTTTGGTATACGTACACATTTTATGCCTGGTATAAATAAAATAAGATCAGGATCACCAGCAAGTGTGCGACGCCAGAGGAAGCACAGCCAGAAAAGTCAAAGTTATAAAAAAGCCGTCGAAGTTTATCTAAGATATATTGCAGATGGCATGTGCCCTATGACAATTTTTCAGTCGAATTATTTGTATGTATTAATTGGGACGCCCATGGTAAATATTTTCTTTACCCATTATAATGACCAGGACAATAAAAAGACCTTTGGCTGAAAAAGGCATTTAAACTTAATAGACCGGGAAGCAGCGACACATTTTTGGGACCGATACCATTAAGGCTTATTTTCACATATGTAGTAGTTTATTGCGTGTACATACAAGAAACGGCGGTCAGTTGGCGCACCCGCGGTGGGGGAAGCTACGAGAATGCCACCCCCGCGTACTGAAATAAAAAAATTACCATCAAAGTTGAAATTTAGTATGTTGTTTAATAATGTTAAAAAGTGATAAAAAATCATAGTCAGCTGTTAAAATAACGGTGGATGATACTTCCGCTGCTCATATGTACAGTGTATCCCACTTAAGGACTAGCTATGAACCGATTTCCTTTAAAATAATTTTTTCCTCAGATCTCAAAATTGAAGAGCAGGGGGTATCAGAAAAAATGGTAAAGGAATAATATCGTCATCTACAATATAAACAGAATATTTACACGGACGAATATTAAACAATAGACGTCCTGCTGCTGTCCCTGTAGGGAAAATGTGTGTTCTTGCCGTACATAAATTGGTCATCCAGAGGATGTTCGTTGCGGCACATATGATGGACGTTCAGTGTGGTATTCGCTGGTATGTATACATATCTCGGAGGAAACGTGTTGAAGAGAAAGCAGTATGGCGATATTGTTATTTATTACAAAAATATAATGTTCAAATCAGCGGACACGAAATGAAGGTCCATCTCCTGTCCCTATATGGACTTAAAATGTACAAACTTCCCGTACATAAAATGGACATTCAGAGGACGTCCATTCCGTATAATTTTAAAGTAAACCCGATGATAAGCGTCCGGTGTACGTACAATTTATGTCCGTGGACATTAAATATAAAACGGACGTCCGGCGGACATTGTGCGCTATTAGAGATTGATTATTCAACAAAGTAATTTTGGAGAAAAAATAAATAGTGGACGCCGTAAGCTTTCGTGCATGATGTTTGCATACCGAGATTTCGACTTTCCAGATTTGAAGTAAAGTACATGAAAATGTTAACTGTTATTGGCCAAAGGCGCGTATACGCATCCATTATATATATTATATGGCAATATGAACATCATTTTTAAAGTATGAGTGAATTTGATCAACAAGAGATATGAAGTAGCAAATTGCAAAGTTTCAAACAATTTGACGCAAAGCCATTTTCCATAAGAAAGTGGGAGGATCCTTTATCAACTTTTGTTTCTAATAGTGTATAGTGTTATCTACTTGCCAAATATGTCGTCGTGATTTAAATTCAATATAATTAATATCAACGCATAGAAAATACTTGTGACGGTGAATTTCCAAAAAGGACCTACTAGCTCTCTCACTATGACGTTTTATTTATTTAGTTTCTACATAATGAAGGGGAATCTTGAGAGAGAATCTATAGACTGTTTAATTCTATTAGCGAGAATACATATGATTATTATACACTATTTCTCACCCCAGGCCTAGATTTGTTTAATTTTGAATGTTGAATGAGGACAAAGGAACACATTGACAAAGAATGTTCGTGAAACCAGATCCTCCGCCATTTTTGCAAATAATAATGCATGCGAGGTTTCTTACTGTTTCCATAAGAATTAGTAAATTTAGGAAATCTAGAAACTATTTTGAGATTTTTAAACGATTGCATTGCTAAAAGTTTAATTGAAATAGCCCCGTTTTCGTTTATGCGTGGACAAACATATACGAATGTGTGTGAATACCTACTTAATTACCATTTTGCTCGATTACCGCTCAATCTACTTTAAGGTGATGCCACTGATATTACCCAAGTAGCACAATTAATTCCTCAAGATATCCCGAGGATAAAAATTTAGGAATTAGTAAATATCTTCTAGAGGTCTGTAAGAGTTCCCTAAGATGGGCAAATGTCAGCATATCAGTATTAAACAGTACTTCCCATGGTAATCGAAAAAAGCTATTAGTATAGAATCCCGTGAGCAGCCTTTTGCATACCTATAGAATTCCCATAGTAATCTTTAGGATATCTTATCGCTTGCCAATATAAATGGTCCCGAGGACATCTTTATAGGATTTCTGTTAGATGTACCGCATCGATCCTGCAAACAGATTTAATTCCTGTAGTAATCTTTCGGGTATTTTATCGCTTACCAATATAAACGGTACTGAAAACATCTTTATAGGATTTCTATTAGATGTACCAACACACACTCCTTATAGAATTGCCAGCGGCAGCTGATGAAATGTTGGTTAATCAAAATCTCAGTATGAGACATCAGGCCCAAAAACCAAACCAAAGATTAGAGATCGTTATAAGATTCATCCAAATAAATCGATGATCCCTGAGAGAATTTGAACGTTGCGGTAATGTTACTAATGTTCTATAAATTCATGAGTATAAGATAATGCATGACTGATTATCGTCAGTGGTTTGTACGTGGCGTCATCTAGGAATAATTTCTGTAACAAACTACGTGGTAAGCAAACAAATTTTATGCATTAAAAGAATTTTTTCTTGCGATTTATATAGGTATTCTATTAGCGATAATAATAATATTTCCATTTAAATACTTTATTTGATCTCTGTAATACATAGAAAATTGAGCTGTATGGTAATTCCCTTTTAGAACTTCTACAAGTATTCTGTTAAGGATAATAATACTATTTCCCTTTTAATATTTTATTTGATTTCCATAATACTTAGAAAATTGAGCTGTATGGTAATTCCCTTTTAGAACTTTTAGTAGATGTTTGTGAGTTAACAAAAGTTGAAATTCTTATATAATGCCCAGTTTACATTTCCCCAGTGCATAAAAGTTGAGCACATATAAAGATTTCTCATTTTGATTTCGGAAGGACTTCTAGAGTACATAAATACAAGATATCCTCGCAGGCAGTAAATAGAACTTCCTAAAGATATCTTAAAGAATTCTGTGCTACTTGGGTAATCACAGAGCCAATAGTTATTTTCATTGTTCAAATAAATATTCGCAGTTGGAAACTCTCTATTGCATTTCTCCTTGTTTCATAATAGTCTTATTATTAATATCTTCTAATAACATTTTAAAGTAAAACTGACATGATCTAATCTACGAAAAGTTCAAAGTTATTAAAACGATGTCTTTTAAAATAGTACAAACCCAAGAGCCAGGACATAAATTACCTATGCTCGCTGTTGTTCCAGCTGCATGGGAAAACAGTGGTTCATTATATTGGCACATATTTGTTTCTTGTACATTATTATCATTCTCAATGGCGGATTCTATTGCATTATTGTTATCTGGCTGCAAATTTAGTGAGGGCATGGAATATAAGATTTTACGCAAATTTCTTTTGATTTTTCAACGGAAAGTGCCACTGGATTTAACTTTTTTCCAGTTTAATTTTTCCATTTTACACAGAAAGCAATAAAGCTCAGATTTTTTGACACTAGCTATATTTGTGTATATGGAATGCCATACCCCACATTTACAGCAAAGTACCAAATAGTAATATAGTGTTTCTGAAAATTTCTAATGGTTTTGTAAAAACAACTGTACTTACAAGTTACAGACAAAATTAAAATTGATGTTTTATTGTAGTGTTTTTAAGTTCTATTTTTCCTCAAGTTATATAAAAGTTTCTGCCGTGATTGTAGGATCAGGAAGTTTTATAATCATTGTAGCAATTGCCTATATAGGAACTGAACACTATTAGTTTTATAAATTTGTTACTGCAAGTTTTATAAAACCTCTTTATATAAACAATAGTAACAGTTACTGAAAGTTATATAAGTCTGTGGTGGAAATATTTCTGTTGCTATTTTATAAAACCTAAGGTTCTAACATCTTTTAGTAATTTTAAATACCTCCTATAGAACTTGGCAACCATTTAGTAATCTTATAAACCACAAATATAAACTCACAACCTTAATAAACCACTTATGAAAATAGTCAGTTACTTCAGGTGAGGAAAATTGTTCATTGGGTATAACAATTAGAATGAATTATAGTTAATGTACTTTTATTGTACAGCTCATAACGAACATGTACCTTCTTTTAGATTTCGAGATATTCAAAGAAAACGATGGAAAACAGTCTAAAAAATTAAATTGTTTAAATAAACAATACGCCGACTTCGCAGAAAATGCAAAACTGAGCTGTGAACTTAAGTTGAGCCCCCCGAACACGTTAAAACAGAAAAACTGCCTTCACATTAAAATCCTGTGACTCCACTATAAAGAATTTCATCTCTGTAAAGAAAACTGCGGTAGTGAGGTGATTTTTTTATTGGGGGTAGCTGAATGATGTATTTTCCTAACCAAACACCATTCATTCAATTACCATTACCTATAACAATCCAATAAAATAATTTTTTTTTGTAAAACTTTATGCAGTCGCGCATTTCGTGATACTTACAAGCGATTTGAAAAAAAAATGCACTACGGAAAAAAATATTCTCTATTTCAAAAACTAGGTGCCTTACTTGGTCCTAACTGATAAAGATAATGGACCTACATGGGAATGGGGAATGTAGAGGAAATATGAAAGCGAGCTTATTAAAAATAGAAAAGACATTTTTATTTGTACATATTAGTATCATCGCAGTGGGTATTTTACAAAAAATATTAAAAATATTCTAATCCACACAGTATAAGTAGGTACTTTCTTCATAATACATTAGTAAAGAAATTGAAATACATTATTATATTATAACAATTATACACTATAATATAAAAATTATTTACATAGGCATATGCATACCAGAATAAACTATACCCACTTGCAATCAATATTAAAAATTATTGCAGTGCAGAGTAGATTCCTTATATGAAAATAATCCTAGGGCCAATTGCACAACATCAGGGATTAGATAGATACCATAGAAAGACAATATAATTATTTCTATGGTATCATTGCAGTAGATATCAAAATTAATTCATGTAGTGCAGCCATTAACAACTATAAATACTTATATATAGAATATCAATGTTATAAGAGTGTAGCAACCCATAAAATATTCCTGTGGGAGAACTAGTACATTAACTCCGAAGGTGCTTCCATTCATTTTAGTAATTTCGGTTAAATTTTAAAAGTTTTTTTTTCTAGTAGAACATAAAATACCCCTTTATCTATTGTTATTTTGGCACAGATTTCGGTTCCGAGAAACAACTTTATTCTAGGACAATCTTTAAACTGTTTTGGTTGAGTCCTAAATACTCAAATTAGGGATTTTATTGTAGTGAAATTTTGAATTCGAACTGTTACATATATATAGATTTTTAAAATAATCGTCGCTACTTTTCCTGAAACCCAAATCTTAGGTTAAAAGCTCACGCGAGTTTTAAAAGGAATCTACCCTAAATATAAGTGTAGGAGGATAGGTCTAAGGATAAATGTGATAAAAAATATACATAATCAAATCCCCAGGGAAAGAATAACGGTAAAAGCTGAGATTAAATAATCCTTACTGTGAATATATTTTTACAGAAGTAGGTTTTTGATAGTACAAAAATATAAAAAAAAGTTCAAGACTACCGTCGTTACAACGTAGAACAATATGGCGTTAAACTCGTATTTTTTTTGGAAATAACTCTTAAAACGTGCAAACTACAAAAAAATGTTAAAGAAAAAATTTAAGAGCACAAAATTATACACAAAAAATCTCCTTACCAAAAACAGTCTTCGCGTAAAATAAGAATCAATATTATCTTGTTGCGAGCCAACGCGCGAACGCCAAAATTAGCCTTTTTCCTTGCGTTTCGGCGCAAAAACTTTTGGAGAAATCGGTTTGTAATAAAAAACGATTTTAAAGGGAAAGTGTGCTACTTTCATCACCATATAATAAATTTTTAACCATACCATTTGTGGTTTGCTTTGAAAACAAATTCAAACTTTTTTTGTCATTTTGAGAACCTGCTCCGTTAAACTGTCTACATATTGAAACATACTCATTAATATAATAAGTCCATTTGGTTTTGCGATATTTTTATGTCACTTTTCGATAACATTATAGTCAAAAAATGTGCAAATGTTCTAGACAGAAAATGAGTTTACTTTCACATTTTTTCAATTTTGCTGAATTCAAAATATTTTTAAATGATGGAGAATTAACATTGACACAAAAAAATATAAATTAAAGCCAAGGGTATCTAATTTTACTTAGCACATTTCTCCACATTTTCATTATAATTCCCATTTAACAGGAATTTGCAACGTATGTATCTTAAAATCGGAGTATTTTTTATTATGCCCTACGGCAAAGGAAAGATAAATATATCCGTTCTTTCGATTGCATACAGTGAAATTTTGTGTAGCAGTCGAGACATAAAATGAGCAAATACAAAGCTTCAACGAAAGTTTGCTCCAAAAATGAGAAAAGAAAAGTTATAATTTACTTTATGTTACAACCACGGTAGTCTCGAGACATTTTTTTATATTAAATTCCACATAATGATTATTTAATCCCAGCTCAGAATCCCTGGGGATTAGACTAACATGACAATTTATCCAAAGACCCAGGCAACTACGCTTTTAGCTCCTTCGCTAATTAGAGTCCGAATTAATCCACTTGAGAAATCGCTGCAAAAGGTCTACTACAAACTTGGCTGCCCGGTCGAAAAATCCCTCGCTTTGCTGGCCAACGTCGTCAGTCTGGTTGTTGTCCACCTCATCTAGCTCTGTTTGTCTTCTGGTCCTAATTGACTCTTTTGGTCCATCACCTAAAAAATACACGTTCATCTGTGGGATTTGTCAAAGGTGATAGTAAATGCGTATCACTATGCATGAATAGTTAGGACTTCAGAACTCTTAGCACGTTTGCATTATGAATATCTGCGACGTATATCGGATGTCAACGGAATCATTAGATGAGCCATACTTTCCAGAGTTTTCAAAGTATAAGACTCCAAAATTAGACCAAAGCGATAAGAGAAAAATGTAAACGTGAGATTTTTCGAACTACATGGGTTTAGTACCTACTACCAACCAAAATATCCGAAGTCACTAATTTATAATGAAGATAACTTTTTCAAATGGCAACGTCTGCGTCTTTTAGACATTCGGTAGTTAAAAACTAATTTTCATGATAAATCCATTGACAACTTTATTCAAATCGAAAATATTAACCCAAATACACAAGCTCTTTGGTGAATAATTATAAAGAAATCGAGAAAATACCCTTATCGAGTATGCCGGTGAAATTGAATAAAACTAGAATCAAAATATTACTTTTTTTGTCAATAAAGCAACACTGCAAATATAAAATGTGCTGAGGAAACAAACAACAAATACTTTAATAAACTTTTTATTCGCAGTGTTGTTTTATTGACCAGTGGCGGATTTGGGGGTGGTGGGGCCTATAGGGGCTATAACCCGGGGCGGCAAATTTTTTTAAAAACACCAAAGGCACATAAAAACATGTACATGTACTATCAGAACATTTTTGACTATTTGAGAACGTGTTTTTTATTTTAACTAGACTAGAGTTCCAGTCAACTGTACAGGGTGGTCGCGCAAACGTCAGAACCTCATTTAACTTCGTTACTTTTGGAGTTACGTAAAAAGTTCAAAAATAAAAGTTATGAGAAATCACATGTATTTTCCAAAAATATTTTCAGAAAAAAAAGTCGAATTTCGGAGATATGGAGAAATGGAACACCCCATACATTTTTACACCGTTTGAAAGGCCATAGAAAAACCTTTTCAATGATGTATGACACATAGTATTTTTCTTAAAAACTATAGTAAATATTAAGTTTTATATTTTCTTATATTAAGTCATGGTAGTCCATATCAATTATTGGAATTCTCCATTTTATTTAAAATAAAGTGAAATTAGATACTAACAGGTATTTTGATAGAACTAACATATTGTTTATTTTAATTTACAGACTTTTGTTTTCTATGGCTAATTTGATAAATTGTAAATTTATAGTAAATTAGACAACATTTTTTTAAGATAAATACCATGTATTATATATAATTAAAAAGCTTTTTTAATGGCCTTCAAATGGTGTAAATACATATGGAGTATTCCAGTTAAAAAACAAAGTAAAGTTCATATCCCCGAAATGCGACTTTCAAATGCTATTCTGAAATAATTTTTGGAAACTACATGGGATTTTCTATAACTTTTATTTTTATAATTTTTTACGTAACTCGAAAAAAAAACGAAGTTAGAAGAGGTTCTAACGTTCGCGCGATCACCCTGTACATTGAATTTTCTCAATATCTGTTATAGAACTTAAATTAGTAGGAGTTGTTTTACTGATTGCTGATAAGCAGATAAGCCTATCTGGCTTAGGCCTATTTGGACTATGTCTAAATGAATAACATGTTCAATGCATACCAAAGTTTATTTCCAATTTTATTTTATTCTCGTTCTCATATAAAATAAACAATATTATCGATCTGGTTTTTAATTTATCCAATACCACCGTTTTGGTTCATTAGATTGAATTCAGTACATTTACTGTACTTTAGATCCAAAAATGAAAATGGCCCTAAAAATGAAGTAGTCTCAAAATATTTTAAAAAACTATGCAGTCGTACTTAAAATCGTCTCCGAAATCCAAACATGTAAAAGTATACAGGGTGTTCTATTTAAAATTTCAAAGTTGGAGTCATATCCAGCCAAACCGGAAGTAATGGTAAACTGTCAAATAATAAAAAAAAAAATGGCAATTTTTGGTATATATATATATATATTAGTCCTATCAAGTTTGAGTCTTGTACCTTGACATCTCTGGAAACTATGGTTTGTCTAATGATTTCGTTAACACCTGGTATACGCTACTGGAAGTACGTTTTAAATTAAAGGTAAATTAAATAGTCACAATTGTTGGTAGAAAATAACATATAGATTTTCTTTGTTAAAGTCATCTTTTAATCGGTTTTCTGCTTGAATTTTAAACCCCTTGAAAAAAAATTCTTTTGATATAACTAAAGTTTACAAAAAATATGTCCCCTAAAAGGTCCATCTAATATTAGTACAGGAAAACTTTACTTTAACTCGATAAAAAATTGTGCAGACCTTAAACTTTGGTTATAGGTTCGAAATGGGCCAAAGTTCACAAAAAAGTTTAGGAGTTTTACGGATCCGCGGGAACCTATAGGGGGTGAAAAGGGGTATTTTTAATTAAAAAAATCGGTTTTTCTCTATTTTCTCGGGAAATATGGCATTTACAAAAAAATAGTTCAAATAAAAGTTGCTTCTGACAAAACTATCTTTAATTTGGTGTTTTTAAATTTATTTTATGGCAATAATTAACGGTTTGGCAAATTAATAGTAAATGCATAAAAAAAGAAGTTACTATATTATGCAAGAGCTCGCTAATTTATAGGAGGTGCCACCTAAAAAAAAAAAACATTGCAGCTGAGAGAGAATTAAATTTTAAGAAGAAAAGGTACTATGCAATTTTCCATATAAATTGATGGATTTAAGTTATAACTACTAGAAAATGTGGGATTTTAGCTTGAACAAGTGGTATTTCAAATACATTTTCGTCAAATAACTCGAAAGGTATTACATCGAGCAAAACATGCTAGAGACAAGAAAGCTACTAAATTAAGGAGAAATTTCATTTTTTTTTTTTTTGTAGAGTTAATGGTTTTGAAGATCTGGAAGTCTAAAGGAAGCGTCCGAACGTTTATAAAACGAAGCATTTAGTTTGAATGTTAACTATCTCAGAAACTGTGGCACTTAGGCCAAAAACGCTAATAACCAAAATGAAAAACTATTAATTAGGCTTTCAAATGATTTTTTTCCTATTTTTATAGCATAAAAACCATAAAGTTTTGACAGAAACAATGTACTTTTTCACTATCTTTTTTTTTAAAACGTCGCAATTTTGTTAATGTAAGTAGTCAGTAATTATAAAAATATATTCCCATATACTGTTTTTCGTTAATATTTACTCTGACCTAGACGCTCATCAACTTACAGCACTTGCTTTAGAAAAAAATTGCATTTTAAATTGTAAAGATTTTAGAAATAATGTAACAGTCTTGTTTCTCTGCAAATATCTCAATAAATATTAGTTTAAGAGAAAATATGGTGGACATCAAAAATGAAGCTTATAAACTGAGGATAAATTAATTTTGTTTATATATTTGTGTAGGGTTGATTTAATTACTTCCACGTCGTGGAAGTATAGTAACGACAAAAAATTTTTTAAAAATTTTTATTGTCCAAATAGGCTTAAAATGTCATGAAACGTCGAGATTTTAAGTTTGTGCGAAAAAAAAATTTCTGTCTGTCTGTCGGTCTGCCTGTAACTTTTTTTTGTGCGCACGTTTACTCTGGAATCGTTTAAGATATTGACTTGAAATTTGGTACACATATGTACTTTAACGAGATCTAGAACTAGATTATATTTTCATTTTGTTCCGTCGAAGGGTTGGGGGGTAAATTGGGGCAAATTTGGGGTAAATAGGCCAATCAAGCAGGTAAGAGTCCATAAAATTGGTATTTAGTATATACAAGAGAAGCTAAGGTTTCAAAAAAATTTTTGGCATTAGCCACCCCCATTACTACCCCCACCCCCGTATTAAAGGGGATGAAAAAAAATTGTGATTTAGTGTATGTACAGGAATCAGAAACCCCAAAATATTTTTTTACTTCATCCACCCCCACTATCACCCCTCTATCACCACCCCCCTCCCCACTACCGATGTGGGGTATCGTTTTATGGTTTTTTTGGGGTAGAGGATTTCAAATATTATATTATTAAAGTTCCATAAACAATTATTTTCACATACAAAGTTTTTTCGTTGTGAGTGACTTGGATAGAGAATCTGGATGTGGAAGTAGTGATTCCTTGGGCAGCGGTTTTTTATAGATGTCATCCGACCGTTTTTAGGAAGAAGTATTTAATTTAAAATATTGAATATCTTAGAAATGTGACACTTCCATCAAAAGTTGTAAGAAACAAAACTAAAGGAAACTAATCAATCTTTAAAATGATTTTTTGTTTCTACATCACAAAAAATAAACAAGTTATGGCCGATTCAATGTGCGTTTTCACATTTTTGTTAACAAAATGTCGGCATTTTGTTATTGTAATTGTTCAGTAATTAATTTTTCTTTAAAAAAATGCTGATTTTCTTTAATATATAGCATCACCTAGATGCTCAATTTATTTTGTCCCTTTAAAACACTTGTTTTAGAAAAAAATTCCATCCGCCATCCCCCCATCGAAAAATTGCCGTATTTCGGTTAATTATTGCTATAAAATTAATTTAAAAACACCAAATTAAAGATAATTTTGCCAGAAACAACTTTTATTTGAACTAACTATTTGTAAATGCCATATTTCCCGAAAAAGTAGAGAACAATCATTTTTTTAAATACCCCTTTTTACCCCCTATAAGTAAAACTCCTAAACTTTTTTGTTTCGTGAACTTTGGTCTATTTTAAACTTACAACCAAAGTTTAAAATCTGCACAAATTTTTTTCGAGTTACGGTCGTTCTTTCAATCTCTTCCTGTACTATACTTACCGAGCAATGATCCTTTTTTTAATTCTGCTAGAAACTGTTGGTCCTGTTTTAGAAATTCTTCTATATTCCTTCTGAGGTCTTTGTCTGAATGTATCGCCCTTGGGGCCTAAAAAAAATAATGTAATATGTAATGAATGGTATTTCGGTTAGTAAACCTCAAATAATGACAGTCGCCCTAAAGAAAACTTTAATTAATGGTAGGATAAGAGGTTAACAAGTCGTCCTCACAAACGTTGGGCCAATATTGCTGAAGAGAAAGATCATTGGTGAGGCAGTGCGCCAGATGACGTGATGCTGTTAAACGTGCCGTCCAGCAAAGGGGGGCCGACTAGAATAATACATGAATCATAAAAGTCTGACAAGACGTTATAAGTAAGAAGTTGATTATAGACAATGGTTTTATAAAATTGGCCAATGACAGGTTACATCACGTACACAGAAAAATCTTCAGTAACGTTATTTTCAGAGACTTCTATACATTTTGTGAAAATATTAAAGGCATCAATGACTTATTAATTCCTTCAATCTTGACTATTTATTATTACATATGTAATTAGTATCAAGTCTTGCTGAATGTACAGGGTGGACCAAATTAGATGGGATTTGGGGTTTTCTCTAAAACTATGGCAGATAGACAAAAACCAATATAGGTGTCCTGAGTTCGATTTTCGAGGAACAAACAATGGCGCAAACCGCGATCGTCATCTTTTTCGACTACCGAGCTACAGAGCGTTTTTGGAAAATTGGCAAGTGTCGAATAAAAAATCGAGTAACACATTCTTCAGGCACTTAAAATAATTTCGCCAAAAATAGGAAAATTAAACTACAATAAATTTTCGAATTGTCTTCCATTGACATCTATGCATTTTTGACACCTTCTCCTTACAGCATTTGTTGTATTTCCAATCATAACAGGAGTTATTGTCCGAAACGCAGCTAATGTTTTGTTTTCCCATTCTTGTTATTAGAACGAATATTTTTTAAATAACCCCAAAGCCAAAAGTCGGCAGGAGTTATATCGGAAGATCTAACTATCCACAAAATAGGACCATTATTTCCTAAAAATTAAACATTATCTAAACTACCTTGTTGTTTATTAATGTCCAGTTAGCTAAATGAATTGTTAGTTATCAATTTAGTTAACTTAGCTAATTAGACATTGATACACTAGTCCTGAGTGATGTATAGATACATATTCAATCCTCCCCAAATTGAGTATTTAAATAATTTCGTGTTCCATTTGACGTATGACCTCTGGGGTGCCATCGTGTTGGTAAATTAATCTTTGAAATTATCTTACAGGCATACTGTCTACGAAAGGCTCTATTTCTTGTCGTAGAATGTTAATAAAATTTTCGGTATTCAAATTACCGTGAAAAAAAAATGAGGACCTTATTTGGTATCCAGTAAAACCACACCATACACCAAATTCAAATCGTCCTTGACGATTAACTGTAGCGGTTACGTGGTGGTTATTATGGCGATTAAAAATTCCGGCACTGCTTATATGGGCCTCGTCTGTCCATATAATTGTTCCTTCAAATCCTAGCACTTCATTGCACTGATGCAAAAACCATTGGCATAAATCGAGACGCCTTTGAAAATCGTTTTTGTTTGAATTTATTTTTTTTAAGCAACGCAACGCAGTTGTTTTTGGGATTCTTAAATTTTCCTGTATTTCGCGAGACGATATATTAGGATTTTCTCTTACAGTTTCCAAAACAATATTTTCTACAGCTTCTCTACCTGCTTAATTATATATTTTTACTCGAGGTTTTACAAATGGTCCAAACTCTTTTAAATTCTGTTGTAGCCTTTTATGTGTATTTCTATGTCTGGCTGTCTCCTTTCTGAATATCTAGAAATATTGTTAGGCTGCACTTTTTGCACAAAATTTTGCTGTCTATAACTTACCTATCAAAATAAAGCTCTGAAGCTAAATTTGAATCTTCTCTTCATTCTATAAAACACTTAATCATATCATATTTTTCACCATTACTAAACTGACCCATTTTTAACAATGCTCACTCACAATTAACTCACAAATTAGTCTTTGACATTTACAATTATTTCGATTTTCTTTTTTTTACCATGGCCTTCTCAATAAATATTAAAAATGCGATAAATATGCATAGATGTCAATGAAAGATAATTCGAACATTTACTAGTTTAGTTTTCTTATTTTTGGCAAAATTATTTTACCTATATTATAAGAAGTGTTGTTGTTGTTAATTGTTTTCCACTGTCTCTTTACAAATACAGAGTGACCCATTTAAAAGCTGAACAATTTTCTAAAATTTTTATTTATTATGCGATTTGAACTTTACTCAAATATAGAAAAAAATTAGGATCTAATCATGGCTAGAAAAACATTCACCTCCTATAAATGCAAAGCCACCTGCGGTATTGTATTATTCAAAAACCTTAAGTCCAAAATTTAATCAAAATAAAAAAATATTGAAATTTTGATTAAAATAATGTCCAAGTTCGAAAATATCATTTTAATGAGTTTTTTTATTTAGAAAACTGTACTATGACAATTTTGTTTAAAATTAAACCCAAGCTGCCAGGTAGTTCTCAAGTAATTTGCAGTTTTTTTTTAAATAATTGTTTTTAAAATTTTTGAATCTTCAGTTTATCAATTTTTTAATTTTGATTAAATTTTGAACTGAAGGTTTTTCGACAATTATTCACAAATTTCATTAACAAAATTTTTCGATAAATAATGCCTAATATGATTTTTTGTTTTCTTCCGCATATTTTGGTACCGCAGATGGCTTTGCATTTGTAGGAGGCGAATGTTTTTCTGGTAATAATTAGATCCTAATTTGTTCTATACTTGAGTAAAATTTGATTCAAATCGGACAATAAATAAAAATTTTAGAGAGGTGTTCAGCTTTTAAATGAGTCACTCTGTATATTAAATTTTTAGGAAATTAACCACTTTTTCTAGAGATAAATATGATATATGATATATCGTTGGATAACTAATTTAAGATGTCATCGAATAATTAAATAATTTACAGGGCGTTCCATTTAAAAAAACACAAATTATTAGTCGGGGAGCCCACCCTAGCTGTACGTGCACCCCCCCCCCCCCGATCCTTGGGGACAATGTTTTTCATAAAGATTAAAGCCTAAGGAACATTTTAAGACATGTCCTAAAAAAAAACAACTGGCTGTACTTTCAAAATGGCGGCCATAATGTTAAAAAAACTGTTGCCGTTGTTTTTGTCATTTAACACAAAAACTAAAAAAAATGGACAAAAACTTTTTTCACAAAAAACGTGCATAAAATTTTCTACAATTTTGTTCCTATACAATATTTTGATCGGAGTTACCATTTTAGATAAATGAGTCCGAAATTAAGGAAACGGAAATTCATATATCGGTAAATCACTTAGAGGAAATAACTTATAATTATTGTAAGGCGTATAATATAACTTTATATTATTAACATAACAAAAAATAAAGTAAACTGAAAAAAATTAATAATAACAACAATATTATAATTTGCAGACATTTATCTCGAAAACGGTAACAATGGTATCTGGAAAATGGTAACTCCTATCCAACCTATAATCAAATATTGTATAGGAACAAAATTGTAGAGTATTTTATGCACTTTTTTTTGTGCAGAAAGTTTTTCTCCATCTCCTTTAGTTTTTGTGTTAAATGACAAAAACAATATTTGCAAATTTTATTTTTAAACGGACGCCATTTTGAAATTCATTTTTTTTTGGGGGGGGGGCATGTCTAAAATTGTTCCTTAGGCTTTAATCGTTATGAAAAACATTGTCCCTAAGGATCGGGGTGTGCGGGGGTGCACGGACACTCGGGGTAGGCTCCCGTAGTATGTATCTATATCTCGAAAATTAGGGCATGCATAATTTTCTTCTTATCAGCAACGGATTCTACTCAAAAATGTGCCTTAAGAATGTGTTATTCGATTTTCAATTCGACGCTTGGTAATTGAGATATAGAGGTCATCCAAAAATGTCAATTTTCCAAAAACGCTATGTAGCTCGGTAGTCGAAAAAGATAGATGATCGCGGTGTGCGTCATTATTTTTTTCTAGAAAATCGAGCTGAGGACACCTATATTGGTTTTTGTCTATCTGCCATAGTTTTAGAGAAAACCTCAAATTCCATCTAATTTGGTCCACCCTGTACTTAATATTTCAAAGCATTCTTTGTGAAAACCGATTTCTTAATAAAATGTAAATGCAAGTTGATTTGTAAACATAAATTACTTGAGAACTACTCGGTTTATCGAAATGCAATAAGAATAACTTTTTTATTTCTAATGATCTGAAAGTTATTTTTTTATAAGAACTTTTAGAAGTTAGTAAAAATTAAAAAAGTTTGGGATAAAATACTGACAGCGGCGTCCTAAAACTACCCCTTGAGCAGAAAAGAGATTTTGACTGATACTACGTAAATTGATGTCCAGACGGGCTATATCTAAATTTAAAATATGATTTTTATTATCCCATTTTAAAAGTCCTTATTACCCATTTTCAGAAATAATTTTTTATAAAAAAATACCTTTATTTTTGGATGTACTATCAGCCACAGAAATATCGGGAGATAATTTTGACCACCGTGTATCTTCCATTTATTTAATACAAAAATTACTTGCTAATTTTTCAAAAATGGTGTGTATATTTTTGAAGGTGCGTTAATTAACGTGCGACTAACTTACCCCCAGAACAAAACCCACCGAGATCACTACAAAGCCAATAGCAAAAATCACTTTGGGCAACATCTTCACTCCAGACTTGATGCCTACGGACCTTTTTGCAGATAAATCTCAAATGAGACAATCGAATAATTACGTTAGATTTTATACGATTCTGAAAAGGATGCGCAAATTTTTGGCGCATGTCGCCCTGACCGTGAAGAGTTATATAATCAGATAGGTTCAAATCACACGTTTATGTTATTCCATTTACTTGGAATCGAATTAATAGTGTACCTCTTTCCGGTATATTATTAAAATCGTTCGCCAATTGGCATTGAATTAACGACAATGACAACAATTTGCGATGATGCTGGTAATCATGAGTAAAAAAAAATAACAATAACGATGAGTAACTGGAGGAAAAAAAAACAACAAAGCTTCGTTTCGTCGCTGGGTATTTGTTCAGATATATCCGGAGAAAATTAACAGCAAATCCCAAAAAAGCACGGTTTTAAAACGTTTATTTACAGAGCGTACGTTTATTTTACGACGTAAAATAATTTCCACTTCTGCAAAATTTCAACCAGGTAGGCGCATAAAAATGCAACTGATAAATGTCTAGAATTTTACCAGATCGACCTTAATTACTTCCATCCAAAAAATTTTTAAAAATTTTTATTGTTCAGATAGGCTTAAAATGTCATGAAACGTCGAGATTTTAAGTTTGACCGAAAAGAAATTTTCTGTCTGTCGGTCTGTCTGTAACTTTTTTTGTGCGCACGTTTACTCTGGAACCGTTTAAGATATTGACTTGAAATTTGGTGCACATGTGTACTTTAACGAGATCTGGAACTAGATTATATTTTCATCTTGCTCCGTCGAAGGGTTGGGGGGTAAATTGGGGTAAATTTGGGGTAAATGGGTAAATCAAGCAGGTAAAAGTCCATAAAATTGGTATTTAGTATATACAAGAGAAGCTAAAGTCTCAAAAAAATTTTTGGCATTAGCCACCCCCATTACCACCCCCTCCCCATTATTAAAGGGGATGAAAAAAAATGTGATTTAGTGTATGTACAGGAACCAGAAACCTCAAAATATTTTTTTACTTCATCCACCCCCACTACCACCCTCCTATCACCACCCCCACCCCACTACCGAGGTGGGGTATCGTTTTATGGGTTTTTGGGGTAGAGAATTTCAAATATTATATTATTAAAGTTCCATAAACAATAAACAATTATTTCCACATACAAAGTTTTTTCGTTGTGAGTGACTTGGTTAGAGAATCTGGATGTGGAAGTAGTGATTCCTTGGGCAGCGGTTTTTTGCTCTAGCAGTTCTATTCACAAATTAAAAGCATTCTAAATAAACCAACATAGTTTCAACACTATGGCGCTACTCTTCATTATGCAAGAAAGGTCCGAAAATAATTAGATGAAGTTTTAGACAACAGATGAGAGAACGGAACTATTGAATGGCCTACGAAATCACCGGATTTCACTCCTTTTATTAGGTAGTGCTGTCCTTTTTTCAAGAAGGGCAGTGTAGAATTGGTTTCGGGGCACAGAGAGTTGGCTCTCTAAAACAAAACTATTTAAGCACTCTCAACGTCACGAGTTTTAATAATAATTATTTCATAACTGTTTCAGATAACATTATCAGAACTTTACCCAAATGGGAAATAATATATTTAAAAAAATATTCCATCTCCCTCAAATTCATACTTCTTTGAACCAGTGACAAAGGCTGAGGTGATTGATAGTATAAAGTTACTAAAAAATACTTTTGTCACATTTAAACTAGTGGAGTCAATAGATGCTGAAAATATGCATTATTTCGGAATAATTATGGGAAGCCTCGATTTTCCTAAAACCATTTGATATCACTTTTACATAGCTTAAAATAAAAAGTTATAAACATGGTTTTCGAGGTCGAGAAAAGAGATTATGATCAAAAAGTAATAATACAAAATGGCTGATCCAATATGGCCGACTTTTTGGTAAAAATTTCAATAATTTCATTAAAAATTACGTAACCCAATAAATTTCAAACTTTCGCTCGGATTAACATTCTCAATATGGTATTGGTGAGGTCTCAAAAAAATAAAAGATTTCTATTAAACATAATAAATATTCAAATTATATTGAACGATATAGATTTATTTTTAAATATCGATTTCTTCAGTTAATGAAAGTTCGACCTGCTCTCGTTCCAAAAATATCTGACGTTTGTGCAATCAGATCCGGCACAAATAGCCCTGTACCACGTGAATATTAATTATTTAGTATGTTTTCGATATTTTAAACAGGATAAAAATTTTGGAAACAATCAGCATTGAGTCGGTTTACAGAAAAAAACTTGATTTTTTCAATGTTTCTTGAAGTATAGGTTTATATACTTTTGAGGTCCTATTACAAACGTATGCTGGATAGGTAGGTTAAATAGATTTTTTATACAAGTTATTAACGTTCATTTTACCCATAATTTCACGAATTTTCGAGCAAAATTTTTTTTTAATTTCGTAAAAAAGAGGGTTAATTTAATTTTTAAGGTAAATCCCTTGAAGCATCTTAAAGTACACATTTCAAGATTTAAAAATCGCACCTACAGAGATCTAATCTTCACGCGCCGTACTTACGTGTAGCCGCGTTCCATTTTCGTCCGTTAAACAAAAAAATCTGGGGCCTACATTTTTGAGCGTACAAAAACTTCATATACATTTTTGATATGAAATTCCCGGTACTTCCGAATGGCGCAATTAGTTTTTGAAAGAAAAAAATATTTTAAGATATATTTGACAAAAACTGGTATTTTGCAACTAATTACACTCATTGTTGGTAACTTTTGGTACGTTGTTCCTGACATGTTCAGAGACGTATTCTCAAAAGTTACCGCTTCCCGGAATTTTTTCGAGGTGAAAACCTCTATTGACTCCACTAAACAGTCAATTGCTGAAATATATACTGTTAACAATATCGCTCCTCCTCTCACGGTACTTTTTAATGCATGTATTATAGTGTAGGATATTTTCCAATTGCTTTTAAAGTATTTCGCTTAGTGCCAGTATCTAAGAAGAGTACTTTGGACTATATAGGTAACTTCGTGCAAATGTGTTACATCTATGTCAATATGGCTTTCTTAAAAACCGATCTACCAATCAGGCAGTATGTAGAATCGCGGGTGACATAGTCCAGGGCCATGAACAAGATCGCGATACGACTATATCTTTATTCGACCTTACCAAGGCCTTCGACTGTGTCTCTCACGATCTACAGCACTGTGGTGCCCTGCTCTTATTATAAAATCCTACCTTAAAGACAGAAGGCAATGTGTTTTTGTCAAGGATACCCAATCTGAACAAGAATTAATTATCCAGGGCGTAACCCAAGGATCGGTGCTTGGACTGCTGTTATTCATTATTTATATTAATGACTTGTCTTATTATCTTTCTCTTGATAAATGTTTTATTTGCAGACGACCCAACTCTGCACTATTCTGATTTAAATACACACAGTCTTGGTTTGCACTAGGGATTGCAATTTACCGGAAGTTTTAATAACCGGTAAATTGGTAAATAAAAATGTAAATAACCGGTTAACCGGTATTTACCGGTAATTTTTAGAATGAATGATTAGAGTCGCGAAAATGACAATTGTCTTTTTCCATGTACTAAATTATCTAAATTTAACAAAAACATTTTTTTATACGTGTGTTTAATATAATGAACAAACAAAAGGTTTTTTATTAAAAAATATAAATGAAATAAATTTAAATAAATAATTATTAGGTAAATAACAAAAATATCAACTTAAATGACAAAAATTATAAACATAAACTCAAATAGGGCATTTACTGAATACCTAATCTAAAAATACAATATTTTCTTAAAATAGCCCGTTAAAAGGGTTAGTTTTTAAAAGCTATATCTGACATTTTTTTTTAATTCTGTAGCCTCCCCTGGGTTTATTTTTTTTTGTCATATACATTTGACTTTTCAAAAAAATTCAACAATAGGTTTTGGAGTTTATGAAAATATTTTCATTATTAAAGAAATACAATGAACTGAAATTTTTTAATTTACAATTTAACAAATTACAATATTTCAATTCGTTGTATCTCAGTTAGTAATGAAAATATTTTCATAAACTCCAAAACGTATTGCTGTATTTTTATGAAAAGTCAAGTATATATGACAAAAAAAAAATTAAACAGGAGTCCCTAGACCCAGAGGAGGCTACCGAATTTTAAAAATTTTTTTCGCAAACTACTTTTTCAAAATTTTTTTAGCGGTCATTAGAGAAGTGCTTCTCTAGATGTTATTTCCCATATTTCATATGGGTCCCATGCGTCACAAAAGAGAAAAAAAATATTGAAATTTCACCAGTCGCCACTGCTGTTAGTCGTCTGATATTTGTGCATAGAATACCACCAGCTGAAGATGCCCTTCCTCAATCGATATTGGTGGGTCGATAAGTTAATAAGAATTGGTAATAACATTCTTCTAAATGTATTCCACGGATATTTGCGGCAGTGAAATATTCAATTTCCTGTCGCAAGATGTTGTCAATGTCTCTCTTGTATTTCTTGGGGCTTGGTGTTTGGATTTTACTTTTTATAATATTATTTATTTATTGTTAAAAGTGCTCAGTGTTGGGACAGTCATTCTGTATTTAGTGAATACTAGTCACTGACATAAATAGAAACGTTGAATACGTGACATATCGTAAGTTCAGAATTTACCGAAATAACCGGTAAAAAATTTAAAATAACCGGTAATTATCGTCGTGTGTTTTTTGTCCCGATAACCGGTTAACCGGTTAACCGGTATTGCAATCCCTAGTTTGCACATAAACAATTTAGAACTTAAAACGAAAACTTGGTTTACAATAATTTAAAAGTAAACAGAGACAAAACTCACCGTTGAACCTTTTCTACTAACAGTAATAGATCTACAGGACATACAGTTTGGGGATTACTCTTGATGGTAATTTTAACTGGCTAAATCATATTGAACAATTATGATCAAAATTAATTATCAAGCACAATTTTTTTGCTTCGTCAGCTTAAAAAGGTCATTACTATTGAAACGAATTATTTTTTGCTATTCTCTTTTTCATTCGCACTTATCTATGTCGTAATCTTATGCAGAAACGTTTCAAATGCAATAAAAATGTTAGATTATAGAAACAAGCATTAAGAGTAGGTACTATCTAGTGAAGGATCCATTTTTTTTAAATCATACATATTTATTTTCACAATATAAATACTATTGAGTATATAGTGTATACATACGTAAAAAAATGTATATTATTTTAACATAAATAGGAATTAAATTTTAAAAATGATACACCGAGTGACCAAGAAATACTTGGAAATCTTATACCAATCATTATTAGCCAATCGGACACGTTTATTTTGTCATTGTTTCTATGACAACCATGACATTTTTTGAAAATCTTACTTACCCATGAGCACCTACCTATGTGATTAATAAGTGGAAATTTCCCCGGTTTGACAGCAATGATTAGACAATGGCGTTTATATTATGAAAAATATTTTTATATTTATTTTAAATTAAATTAGTACAATTCTGGCTTACTATATGTTTTCTTACATCATTAACTAATTCCAAATGCTTTAAAAATTCCACTTGTACATCTTCTTTCTTCAAAAAATAAAGCACAGAGCCGTTTTATGACATATTCCAAGACACTTGTGATTCCATGGCTAACTATTAGCGGTTTTTTTAGGAGATATTATTTGTCACCACTTTAAATCACAACAAATATTTCATCTTGGTTTCCCTTTACTGCAGTATACAGATTGTATACGAAATAAATTATTATGACTAATATTAATTCACTATATTATTTTTATGCGACTAGAGCGTAGGGAATATAAGAAATAAGTATACTAAACTTGTTTTAATTTTACTTCACTCTCATTATTCCATATTGTATCTACTATTAAATATTTCATTTTACTAAGATATGAGAAAACCACATAAAAATAAAAACCAAAAAAAATAATCTAACACCGGCACCAGCCTACAAGATTTTGCAAACATTTCTGAAGTTTTTTTTTGTCAAGTAATTTTGGTCTAAAATTTTTTTACCGAATCTCCCTTGCTCTTGAATTAAAAATCCGGAAATTTTTTTTCGCTCACGAATTTTTGAAGAAAATTCGGACCTCAAAAAAATTTCTGGAAATAATTCAAGCACTAGGGAGATTATAAGTGATAACTGTCAGAAAATTAAAAATTTTTTTTTAGATCATGCTAATGCTATTCCTGTATATATATCATCAGTTAATTGAAATACCTACATTCTTCAAAAACTACTTCAATTTAAACTCCAATCTTTTATAAATATAGGCTGGAGATGACGTTAGGCCATTTAGATATAGACTTACTCCGAATACCCATCTTTATAAGCACTTATCAGCAAAATTTAAATAAACAAATGAAATTCTTCTTAAAACACAAATAAAAAACTATATACATTGGTTTTATTCTCTAAAGGACTATTTAAACACTCCACCTGTATTCCTGGCAGAATCTGATATTCTGACGTAAAATTTTTGAAATGAAATTATTTACTTTTTGTGTTATATATACCATTATAGTTTCTATTATGTTCTGTTCTATTCTATTCCATTCAATTCGCTAAGCTCCTTGGGCGAAATGGATTTATTTGTAGTTTATCAAGAGAGAAGTAATAAAACCGCTGCCCAAGGAATCACGACTTCCACATCCAGATTTTCTATCCAAGTCACTCACAACGAAAAAATTTTGCATGTGGAAATAATTGCTTATGGAACTTTAATTATATAATGTTTGAAATCCTCTACCCCAAAAACCTATAAAACGATACCCCACATCGGTAGTGGGGTAGGGGTGGTGACAGGGGGGTGGTAGTGGGGGGTTGATGAAGTAAAACAATATTTTGAGGTTTCTGGTTCTTGTGCACACACTAAATCACTTTTTTTTTTCATCCCCTTTAATAATGGTGGGGCTGGTAATGGGGGTGGCTAATGCCAAAAATTTGTTTGATACCTTAGCTTCTCTTGTATATACTAAATACCAATTTTCTGGACTCTTACCTGCTTGATTTAGCTATTTACCTCAAATTTATCCCAATTTACCCCCCAACCCTTCCATAGAACGGGATGAAAATATAATCTAGTTCCAGTGTAAACGTTCGCACAAAAAAAGTTACAGACAGACCGACAGACAGACAGAAAATTTTTTTTCGCTCAAACTTAAAATCTCGACGTTTCATGACATTCTAAGCCTATCTGAACAATAAAAATTTTTAAAAATTTGTTTGTCGTTACTATACTTCCACTGGATGTGGAAGTAAAAATGAAAGTATACGATGCCAACATGTACAGTATGTGATTAGAAAAGAAAGTTTTTCGCTGACATCATGCAGCTTCTTGAAACCTCAGATGTAGTTACAAGAAGCTGTTAGTACTTCTCAGTCCAAATGTTCTTCTGAAGCTTCAGAAACTTTTGAAGACGTTTACAAAGTAGTTAAAGAATTGAAAATGCTATAAAGCGTCACTGAAGAAACAGAGCGATTATAAGAGTGATTAAAAAATTGTAATATCTATAAAATTTTCATCATTGAAATTTTCCATTTAATGTCACCTCAATAGGCTTAATCACCGATAGGAAATGAAATAATTAGTCAAAAGTTAACAATAGGATATAGCAAATTATAAATTATAATAGCTTGTCGCATGAACAAGAGGACAGAAATTATATGGTTATTTGCATTTTTCTGAAAACCATTATTTGAATGGTTTTGAAAAATACAAAGCAGGAAGCAATTATGTTAAATATCGTTTGAACAGAGTCGGAATCATTATTTTCTGTCAGTAACACATACACGTGGTTCAAAATGGTCTCCCGATATTTCTGTGGCTAATAGCACATCCAAAGGTAGGTACTCTTTTTTACTTCCACATCCAGTATAGTAACGACAAAAATTATTTAAAAATTTTTATTGTTCAAATAAGCTTAGAATATCATGAAGCGTCGAGATTTTAAGTTTGAGCGAAAAAAAATTCTGTCTGTCTGTCTGTCTGTCGGTCCGTCTGTCTGTAACTTTTTTGTGCGCACGTTTACTCTGGAACCGTTTAAGATATTGACTTGAAATTTGGAACACATATGTACTTTAACGAGATCTGGAAGAACTAGATTATATTTTCCTCTTGTTCCGTCGAAGGGTTGGGAGGTAAATTCGGCAGGCATGACTCCATAAAATTGGTATTTAGTATATACAAGAGAAGCTAAGGTCTCAAAAAAATTTTTGGCATTAGCCACCCCCATTACCACCCCACCCCATTATTAAAGGGGATGAAAAAAAATTGTGATTTAGTATGTGTACAAGAACCAGAAACCTCAAAATATTTTTTTATTTCATCCACCCCCTATCACCACCCCCATCCCTCTACCGATGTGGGGTATCGTTTTATGGGGTAGAAGATTTCAAATATTATATTATTAAAGTTCCATATACAATTCATACATACAAATTTTTTTCGTTGTGAGTGACTTGGATAGAAAATCTGGATGTGGAAGTAGTGATTCCTTGGGTAGCGGTTTTACGATAATAATAATTTATGTCTTTATTGTAAACTCAGAAGTTGTAAAATTTCCAAAAGCGAAGTTAAGAAATAGTTACTCGGTTTCCCGGTGGTACAATCCGACGCTGTTCTCACTCGTTTTAATATCTGCATTACCTGCAGTGAGTAATGTTATAGATAGATAGATATTTATTATTTATTGGTCATTAAAAACTAATACATGATTTTGCACATATGTCACAAGTCAAATATGTTGTTAATATACATAGAAGCACAATATACAACAAAGATAAATAATCTACAGAAAATGTATAAAACGGCAAAGACAAAAACTAACTATCTAAATAATCATTTACAGAATAATAAACATTGTCAATTAAGAAATCTTATATTCTTATATCTTATATTCTAACCGTTTGCGTCCTAGCATGAAACGGTGCTGTCCATCTTCACAGGAATACAACAGTAAGAGTCAGTGATATGCTTCAAGTGAGTAGAACAATAGAATTGAAAAATAAATAAATTTTACCTGAAACATCTTACAGTGACTGTGGCAGTGATACAGAGAAATAACTGAAATAAAACATACAAGGTGGAGCCCCCTCTAGCTCTACGTGCTGTACGTTCACCCCCCCCCCCCCCCCAACCCTTGAGGACAATGTATTTCATAAAGATTAAAGTCTAAGGAACAATTTTAGACATGCCCCCCAAAAAACCGGAACCGGCTGTACTTTCAAAATGGCGGCCAAAAATTTTTTCCCAGATATTATGAAGTTTTTGAGGTCAAAACTTTTTGTGGTAGTATCTTACGCAAAGATACATCACTGAAAGGAACCACACGCAAAAAGGTTACAAAGGCACGGACACTTATCTTAACCTGCCATGGCCTTTCGCCCCCTTGCCTATCAATTATGAGACCTGGACAAAAAAATGTTTTCAACTTCTTCCCTCCTGCTCATCAATTATTAAAGTGTGGGGGACCGCCAGTGAATTTGGTTGCCGTGGCCTATGATTTGATGTCGGAGGCCTGATTGTTCACGACCATTTACATGTGGTTTATCCTAATCGTTGGATAGGTCACGGAGGACCTCAGCAATGGCCAGCAAGGTCCCCCGATCTCAATAGTTTGGATTTATTTTTGTGGGGTCATCGTAAAACCTTGGTGTATAAAACTCCCATTAACACTTCAGGAGATTTAAGAGAGCGTATAGTTGCCTCGTGTGAAACAATACGGAATACGCCTGAAATATTTGAACGAGTGCGCAATTCGAGGCGAAGACGGGCGGAAGCATGCGTATTAAGTGAAGGTGGCCATTTCCAACCGTTTTTATAAAACTAAATTTATTATTATCAATGTTAATGATAATTAGTTTCAATTTGCATTTAATTGTTTTAATCAAAAACTGTACGTGCGTCTGACGAGAAAAACGCAAGAGACCGTTTTCATGTAGAATTGACCAGGCTAATTAGTATAGGAAATAGCGTGCAAATTCGACGACGAGTCGTTACCGTCTGCCAGTCGGTAATCGAAGAGACCATATAAATTTTTTTCTCTCTGGAACTTTTTGGTATGGTGGGGGGATAATTTATTTTTAAATCGAATGATTATCGATATCTGTCCGCATAGGCAGTTAGTATATGTACTTCACATACCCCAATTACGCTGGCAGACGAAAATTCCGAACGGCGCGCGCGCTAACCGGAAAAAGAAAAAAAAATTTAGTTTCTTTTTCTGGTTAGCGTGCGCGCCGTTCGGAATTTTCGTCTGCCAGCGTAATTGGGGTATGTGAAGTACATATACTAACTACCTATGCGGACAGATATCGATAATCATTCGATTTAAAAATAAACGCCTCCCCCTCCCTATCCTCCCACCATACCAAAAAGTTCCAGAGAGAAAAATTTTTTGTATTTATATGGTCTCTTCGATTACCGACTGGCAGACGGTAACCACTCGTCGTCGAATTTGCACGCTATTTCCTAGACTAAATCAGAAGAAATATCCACATGGTAAAATATCAGTGGCGTACCACTTTTTTGGTAAAAAATATCACAGGACATATTTGGAGGGACGCCACTGGTGGAGCGATAAAATAACTTTTTAAAAGCTTTTATTTAACTTGCAATGTTTGTTTGTGTTTGTTGGTTTGGGTCAAATCTCGCAAGCTGAATTTCAACTAGTTCTAATTAAGCTAGAGCTTTGAAATTTGGCGCACGTGTATAAGTCCGGTGACAATGCAACATAGTACAGCCATTATCGGTCTAAATCCAATATGGCGGACGTCCCAAGATGGAGGATCGGCTTTTTAGTCACACCCCTCCTGATATGGGTATCAAATGAAAGGGTTTGACGAGTAAAATACGATAAACAATGTGACGTCATTCTACATCTAATATGGCGGATGTCCCAAGATGACGGATCTGCTTTTTAGTCCCAATCCCGTTGATATGAGTGTCAAATGAAAGGGTTTGACGAGTAAAATACGATAAAGTGTGTAACGTCATTCTAAATTCAATATGGCGGACGTGGGAGAGGTGGGGAAGAGGTGGGAAGAGGTGGGAAAGCGGTGGGAAAGGGGTGGGAAGAGGTGGGGAAGGGGTGGGAAGGGTAGGAAAGGGGTGGTAAGAGGTGAGGAAAGGTGGGGAAGAGGTGAGAAAGGGGTGGGAATGGGTGGAGAGAAGTGGGGAAGGGGTGGAAAGAGATGGGGAAGGGGTGGGAAGTAGTGGTAAGGGGTGGAAAGAGGTGGGAATAGGGTGGAGAGAGATGGGAAAGGGCAGTGGAAGAGGTGGGAAAGGGGTGGGAAGAGGTGGGACTAGGTTGGGACGAGGTGGAGAAGCGGGAATAGGGTGGAAAGAGGTGGGGAGAGGTGGGAAAGGGCAGGGGAAGTGGTGGAAAGAGGTGGGAAAGGGGTGGAAAGAAGTGGGAAGTAGTGTTAGAGGGGATAGGGAAGGGGTGGATGGCGGTGACCAATGAAAGGGTTTTGTCTGTCTTTGTAAAATAAGTAAACTAAAAAGTAAAAATAAAATTATATAAAAAAAATATTTTGAAGGAAAAGCTTTTATTTGAAAAAACTACTAAAAAGTAAAAATAATGTGGTTGAATTCATACACATGGAAACCAAAAGCTTTGGGGGCGGTCATATAGCGCTATTGCATAGTTACTTTGCTCAATTGACCGCCCCCAAAGCTTTTGGTTTCCATGTGTATGAATTTAAACAAAATTATTTTTACTTTTTAGTAGTTTTTTCAAATAAAAGCTTTTCCTTAAAAATATTTTTTTTATATAATTTTATTCAACTAAAATATGAGGTTTTATATCCTATTAACACGTACCAAAATTGAAAATAATATATACAGTACTTTCTGAGATATTAAAAAATAACGATTTAAAAAAAATTCAACACCCTGTAGCAAAAAATTTAAGCCGTTGCAGTTATATGTTCATATGAACTTTTCTTGATAAAATGACCTAGGGAATCACACTTTGAAATATTAGCACGTCATTAAGGAACACCCTGTAAGTTAGTAAATTCTAATATGGCTGTAAATTACAATTTTTCCTTCAAAAATCAACTACTGCTTTTTTCAGGGAATCTCTCGATATGTTTTCTTCCTTGCGAATAAAAATCTATTATATAGTTACCTTGCAGCAACTTAATGCCATTGTTAGATTGTTAACATTGATAGAAATTTTTCAATTTGTAATAATTCAATGAATTAACAAGAAGTGAAACGAACAAAGGTAAAACATACCATATAAACGAGTAAAGTTGCAGTCAGGCGTGGTCGATCACACATAGACTCATACTTATTTGATTAGCACTTTGCTCGAATACAGCATGTGTGACTATTACGTGATTCTACTGAGGTTATGTACACAGCCAACATATTTTTTTATTTTTATTGTTCAAATAGGTATTCGCAGTCGACAACATCCGACTGATTTGCCTTTGAAGCCTTTGAAGCAATTTCCACAAACACCAAAATACTTGTTTCGGCCGCACACCCTGTATACATATGCATATATAATGTAGTTATATTTAATATTTTGATGAAGGGTTATGGTAGTGAAATAATTTAGTGTAATTTCGACTTATTATTAAGGATAGCCTTTTTTGTTATAATTTTTTGTCATACTTTTTCCTCGCGGCTACTGGTTGCAATCGACTTCGCCACGAGGTACGACAGATCCAATTCTGACTTGTAACGTGAAGAGATACTATCGCGCTTGGCGAGCTGAAGTCACGTCTTCCTAGTGAATTTATTTAAAATCTTTAAATATTGTGCACTACCTTCAATTTGGGAAAACTACTCCTGCTGGTTTGCCACCTACCAAGAAGCCTCCACATTGCACGAACGAGCTGCATGGAAAACTCAGTAAGTCGTGTTGCAACCACCGTCTTTTATTGTTTTTCTTATTATCTTCAACATCATACTTATTCAACCTTTTTTTCTACAGTCCGCTCAAAATTCATTTTTTTCATTAACAACACTTGAATACTATCACTCGACGCGCCTTTCGCCAACCTTGTTGGCATTATCTGGAGACGAATTTTTTTATATCGTCTTTTGAGACTGAAAACTTTTTTAATTCGAGAATTTTGAATTGATGAAATACTTGGTACTATTAATACTTTCAGTGAAAGGAAAGTTAGTATTATTCTAAATATTTTCATTTAATTTTCGTGCATAAATATTACATGAAAAGCAAATAGTTGTGTTAATTAATACAATTCAGGTAAATTCAACATTAGAATAAACTTTTAACTTGCAAGTCCGGCCCTGCCTTTGAAGAACTTTCATTACTAGGCAACTGTAGGCATATTTAACACGCACCAGTAACTTCAATTTTAATTATTTCGCCTTTTCTCCTCTCAGACATAAAGCTGCACGAAACACGAAACGGGGATATTTTTTCGTATAATAAACAGATTACACTGTATTTTATAAGCTCAACAACAGAAGCGTAATTCCAGATTGGGGCCCCGCAACATTTTTGGAGGAACCCCCTCACCTCTCTGAAAAAAACAAGAGAAGAAATAAACATAATATTTATTATTATACTCTTCACAAATACAACAACGAAGAGTATATTGCATTTGATCGCCATATTTCTAAAACCGGAAATGTCGCTCGTAGACAAAAAAATTTCATATCATTGTGTTATAGTCCAATCAACGAAGGAGTGGTAGAGGACATGGAGGGGGGGGGGGGATTTTCCTCTTCAGCAATGTACTGGGGATAGTTGGAAGGTAAACATACTAAAAATCCCCGCCCCTAGCCCTGCCGCTTTTCGATTCTTGGCTTATAACTCGGAAACGATGCATCGTACGGAAAAAGTATTCTATGCGAAATTAAACATAATTAAGAAGAATGCTTATATTCATTTTCTTCCTATCTGTTATAATTTCCGAGATATTCGCCAGCGAAAATCGATAATTAATAAATAAATCAATTAGGTATGTGACATTTCTCTATGAAAACGGTTTACCGTGATCTGCTAATAAATCACAGTCACAAAATAATCTTTATTTTACAATACTCGATATATTTACTAACGTAATATTTTGTCGAAATCTATACATTTCCTTAAATGACTTTTTTATTTTGTTTCCGATTTAAATCAAATTTTACTCAAGTAGAGAACAAATTAGGATCTACTGATTACCAGAAAAACATTCGCCTGCTACAAAGGCAAAGCCACCTGGTGTACCAAAATATGCGGAAAAAAATTAAAAATCATCGGGTCTACGAATTTCACGTAGACAGCGTCGGATTGTGGGGGCAAGGGCCCACCGGGAAAAATATGTAGGGGAGTAGGTGGGGGAATTCTTAAGAAAAAACCGCTGCCCAAGGAATCACTACTTCCACATCCGGATTTTCTATCCAAGTCACACAACGAAAAAATTTTGTATCTGGAAATAAAAATTATTTATGGAACTTTAATAATATAATATTTGAAATCCTCTACCCCAAAAACCCATAAAACGATACCCCACATCGGTAGTGGGGGTGGTGACAGGGGGTGGGAATGGGGGTGGATAAAGTAAAAAATATTTTGAGGTTTCTGGTTCTTGTACACACACTAAATCACATTTTTTTTTCATCCCCTTTAATAATAATGGGGTGGGGGTGGTAATGGGGGTGGCTAATGCCAATTTTTTTTGAGACCTTAGCTTCTCTTATCTATACTAAATATCAATTTTATGAACTCTTACCTGCTTGATTTACCTATTTACTCCAAATTTACCCCAATTTACCCCCCAACCCTTCGACGGAACAAGGTAAAAATATAATCTAGTTCTAGATCTCGTTAAAGTACATATGTGTACCAAATTTTAAGTCAATATCTCAAACGGTTCCAGAGTAAACGTGCGCACAAAAAAAGTTACAGACAGATCGACAGACAGACCGACAGACAGACAGACCGACAGACAGAATTTTTTTTTTCGCTCAAACTTGAAATCTCGATGTTTCATGACATTCTAAGCCTATTTGAACAATAAAAATTTTTAAAAATTTTTTTTTGTCGTTACTACACTTCCACTGGATGTGGAAGTAATTTTTTTAACTAAAATTGATAAGCAGAGAGAAGGAAATGGAAAAAAAAATTTTTGCTCGAAAACGATAATTGATTACGCGCTCCTCTTCATGCACAGTCACCTTATGGATAACTCCTCCTACGAGTGTTGCTCTTTGTCTTTGCGAAAAATCAACTAAACACTAAACGAAGCGAGGCACGCATGTTAAACACAATTTAGGAACACATCACATTACCAAGCAAATACAGTATCGGAAATTTTTACTTTTGGGATTGCATAGTTTCAACGACTTAACCGACCGCCCACAATAAAGGCGTCTACCAGTAATCTAACAGAAGCAAAGTGTAACACGCCCCTTCGTTCTCGCTTGCTCTTATTGCCCGCACCAAAGCGAACATTTTCCGATAGTGTATAAGTGTGAACTGAAGTCCCGTCAAGCGACCACGATAATAGAGCTTATTGTCGCGTTGCGCGTGTCTTCTAAAATATGTTTAGTGGAGTCAATAGAGGCTGAAAATATGCATTATTTCGGAATAATTACAGGAAGCTTCGATTTTCCTAAAACCTTTTGATATCACTAGTGATATCCTTTTACATAGCTTAAAATAAAAAGTTATAAACATATAATCGTGAGGAAATTGTTTATTAATTATTTAAGCAAAAATATACTTTTTTTAAACAAAATTATTATAAGTTGAAAAATATTAAAGTAATTTAATTCAAATTGACATATAAGGGGGTTTTCGAAGTCGCTGAAACAGATTATGATGTCAAAAGAAAGTAATTCAAAATGGCTGATTCAAAATGGCTGATCCAATATGGCCGACTTCCATCAAGCAATAAAACAATTCAAAACACTATTCAATTAAACATAAACACACCACAGAGAGTAGACCAAATCCAAAGCCAAGGCTGTGCGGAAGAGGTTACACATTTGGGAAAACGCAAACATACATCCACGCCCACCGGTGTTGTCAATACCGGGGCTGGGGGTCGAACCCAGAGCGCGATAGACAGTCGATCAGCATATTCGCCACTCAATACGCCTTAACCGATTGAGCTACCGTGCAATTAAAAACACAATATAAATATTCACATAAAAACTTAAAAAAGAAGCCGAGAAAACGTGATAATGTACATAGCATTACAAGATGATCTGTGAAAAAGTGTCCAAACTACTTTTACAATGCTCTGCGGATACACACACACAGCGCAGCGTGCGGAGCAGGTGAAGCGTACTGCTTGCCGCAAAGATGTTTTTCTTTCAATCTCTTTCTATTATTCAAGCATTATAATTTGACTCATGGCTCTGTACCACGTGAATATTTTTAATATGTTTTCGATATTTTAAACAGGATAAAAATTGTAGAAACAATCAACATTGAGTCAATTTACCGAAAAAACTTCATTTTTTCAAAATTTCGTGAAAAGTATAGGTTTATATACATTCCAAAAATTTTTCATCATCAGATATACTATAAATGTATGCTGCATAGGTAGGCTAAATAATTATTAACTTTTATTTTACCCATAGTTTCACGAATTTTAGAGCAAAATTTTTTTTTTATTTCCTTAAAAAATTTTTTAAGGTAAATCCCCTTGAACCATCTTAAAGTACACATTTCAAGCTTTCAAAATCGCACCTACAGAAATCTAATAACGCGATTTAAACCAGAGAAATACTGGGTTAAAGTTAGTTATATATATCAAATTTTATCATTTTCTCAAAATTTTGAAATTTTGGAAATGTACATCTTCAGAAATAAATTTTTTTCACTCATCGGATCTTTTTATACATTACTTCAAGTCAGGAGTAAAATGTGAAAGACCCAAGTTTTTATCTTTAAATTTTTAGAAATGGTGGAGCTTTTACCTATTTCATCGCAAATCTCTTTATGTTCCGACTTCATGTATGTACTATGTACTATTCCTACATACATTCATCTTTATATTTGAAAATATAATAATTCAATAGCTACATGTTTCTTCTTTCAATTAAGCTTTTGTGAGGTCAATTTCATTAATTAGTTCAAAAGTTACAACAAATTTAGAGTAGCGCGCCCGAGGCCGCGCGCGCTTCACTTGCCGTCCTTACGTATCTCCGCGTTCCATTTTCGTGCGTTAAACAAAAAAACCTGGAGCTTACATTTTTGATCGTACAAAAATACTTCATATATATTTTTGATGTGAAATTTCCCGTATTTTCGAATAGCGCAATTACTTTTTAAAAGAAAAAAATATTGTAAGATATATTTGACAAAGACTGGTATTTTGCAACTAATTACGATCAAGGTAACTTTTGGTATGTTGTTCCTGACATGTTCAGAGATGTATCCTCAAAAGTTACCGCTTCCCGGAATTTTTCCGAAGTGAAAATCTCTATTGACTCCATTAGTTGTATATGGGAAAATGGGCGCCAATTTTGTATATCTTCTACTTTCAACTTCAATATTATTTTCATCAAGAATAATAACAATATTACGGTCTCTCGACCAGAGGCCTCAGGGGCACCAAAACTGGCAAGTCGAGGGCCCACCGGGAAATTTACCGGTTTCCCGGTGGTACAATCCGACGCTGCACGTAGACCCCACAAATTGCGGAAACTGAGAATCCCCTTTGAGCTTATGTATGAGAAATTCCCCATCAATAACGAAATCAAATTTTGGTGTATGTACGTTTTTGACGCCGATCCGATGCATTTTTTTGGAATTTTTAACATTCGAAATGTTTCTATTCTCTTCCGCATATTTTGGTAGGTACCGTAGGTGGCTTTGCCTTTGTAGCAGGTGAATGTTTTTCTGGTCATAAGTAAATCCTAATTTGTTCTATACTTGAGTAAAATTTGATTCAAATCTTAAACAAAATAAAAAAGTTATTAGGGTGTCTTCATTTTAAGTGAGCCACCCTGTATATTTACGGAAATAGGCCATTCATATTAGCTTAAAAATAGCCCAATAGAAAATAAAAATTCGAAATCTACAACATATTAGCCAATTTCACCGGGGGCCACTTCCCATAAGATCTGAGCGGGGTCCTTTGAAAAATAACCCCCCAAAAAAGTTGGCTCGCTACGCCCCTGGATTTGAGCAACAATTTCAAAAATTGTAAACAAACTCCACTAATACAAGAGAACCCTAGCTATTAAGAACTACTGAGATCATAATTATTAATTCCTCACCACAGCCGTTTTGTTGCTTCAAGTGCAGATAATAATATAAGACTACCCAGAATAAAGGTTCATCACATTTAATCACTATTTAGCACATTATCTTAATACCTTTTCACAGCTGATAGTTACCTAGATTCCTATCGGGGTCATGGGCGCAGCCAGGGGGGGAGTCATAGGGCTCGCCCCCCCCCCCCCACAAACCGTCTTCCATGAGCCAAAAAATAAAGAAACAGTACAAAGCAGTATCTAAATTATCTCTTGAAATAAATATTTTGTAATTAATGCCAATAAATATTATCTAATAAAGGAATCTACATCAGGGACGCACCCAGAAAATTGCTGAGGGGTGGGCTACTACAAATAATAATATGATTAATACATTTAGTATATTTATTGAACAAAAAATGAACAGGGAGTATAAAACTTTCCTTTCACTCCGGTGTGGCGGAGGGGGGAGTTGCGATTCAGTGGGACAACAAGCATAGCCCATGATGTATATATTGCCACGACCACTCAATCGTATATTTCGTACAATGTATTTTGCTTTTATATTTTGTTTTTTTGTTTATTTATACTTCATTTTTACTTTAAAATATGTAATGCTGACCTCCAGGGGGGGCTTAAGCCCCCAAAGCCCCCCCCTCCAGTGCGCCTCTGATCTACATACACATATCCGTTTTCAACCATTTTCTGAAAAATGATGAATTTTCTGGTTGCGCCACTGATCGGGGCAACAGTCGTATACATAACACTAGCACTAATAAACAAAATTAATGTACACCTTAAGTTTGAATTCCAGTTTGTTAGGTTAATTGTCACATTTAACTGTTTCAATTTATAAAAATTTAGTAGGTACACGTACACAAAAATATTACTCAACACCTCAAAACGAAACAAGCATTACATTGTTGCAGTATGCGCAGACAAAGCTGCGTCGCGCAGCTGCCAAATTGTGCAATATGTAATATAATTGAATCGAAACTTGAATTTGGGAAATCTTATAATTTATAATATTGACAATAGCTCATTACTAGGTAGGAGCCACGGGGAAAGAGATAATTGCAAAAACCTGGAACGAAGCACAAATTTTCCCCATCCTGACGACTGCGTAAATCGTAAAATATTATGTAATATAAATAAAAATAGTTTAAACAGAAGTTGTGGCTTTTTCCATTTACTACACAATATTAGTAATACTTAATTTTAGGATGGAACTAACAGTATTCTGACAGTCATTTTTTCAATATGGCGGCCATTGCGGCAATCCCCCCGTAGGAATTATCATGGATCCCCCTCCTCCCCTTTTTTTCTACAGACTGTATTCATGAGCAATGGACATATTTAATGCAAAACTTCTCATTACACTTGTTGCATCTAAAACAAAATTAAAATAATACATTGGTTGCTTATTCACCTTTTTCGGCTCCACTTTCCAATATTTCCACTAAAAGCGTCAGCCACTCGTACATATATATACATAATGCATCGACAAGACCACAGAACCTGGCAGAGATCCACGTATCCAAATAGTAAATAGTTAAATAAACAGCATTTTGGCCTCACATTTATTTTATGTTTAATATCAAAGGCAGCAAATATTAAAATAAACAGTAGGCGTAGTAAACAAAATAAGAATAAAAATGTTTAGATGCGCTGGCAACGCCGCGCTTGCGTACTTCCTCCGCATTTAATCTAGTTGACATTCGCTCAACCTCCGTCGATCCGTACGTTTCAAAAGAAGACGGAGTGTTTCACGCATGTGTTGCCTTGAATCAGGTCAAGAATAGTGAACAGTGGCAAAAAATATCATTCTAAAGTTGGATTTCGACGCGGCCGTGTCGGTTTATATCAAAGCGATTTGATTTCTGTCGAGAATAAGTGTTGTTTGTGGAAAATGTTATAAAATTCAGTGCAGACGCGTTTATGTTTATTCGTTTGTCAGTGTTGAGACATAATTGTTTGATTTGTGATGGCCTTAGGGAACGGGAGCACCCCGAATGGGGGTGTTACCCAAGAAAAGGCCCCAGTTGTCAACGGGACGAACATGGAAACGTTACCTAGGACAGGAAAACAGGTAAAAAATGAACATCTGTTGCAAATAAACAACTGTGAAGCACGTATTTGCGTAAATCCATCGCTGTTACTGGGCTCTGGACGGTTCTACTTCACGAACGCGTTAATTATAACCTTAAAAGGAATATTGCATAAAACTAGTACAAGTGTGTTTTGATTCAAACCGGTAAAACGATTTATTTTGTTACATGTGTGCGAGAAAACCGGCTGCTGGGTATTTATAATACACGCGTCTAAATATAAAATCAAATGTAGTAGACACTCTGTCACAGGGTGGGCTGACCGAACTCATTTGTCATTTGTTTTGTTTTTGTCCCCAGGTAATTTAAGGTTTCGTGTACGAAACACAAAACTAATGAGAATAATAATAACAATAATTGAAAATGAAGTCAGAGTTAGGGTACCTAGAACCTTATTTTTTATTCTCGTTCAGTATGAGCTACCTACAAAGTATAAACAATGTAGGTATTTGTATTGCTATTTTCTTTGGTAGGTATTTACTAAAACTGCTATTTCAATGCGATCAATGAATTGCTAATGTGAAATAATATGACTGTTCATATGGTTAATCTTCAAGGTTCTTCACTTTATTTGCATATACACGGTGGTCCAAAATTCGCTCCCGATGTTACTGTGGCTGCTAGTACATCCAAAAATAAAGGTACCTACTTACCTACTTTTTTATCTAAAATTATTTCCGAATATGGATGAGAGTCAGGGCCGGCCTTAGTTCCTCAAGCGTCCTCGTTCGAAATTTTAAAATTTTTTCGTCCTCATCTCAAAATTGATAACACTGGGGACAATCCAATTTTTTTTTAAATTGATGAGCGGCGGGAGGGTAAAATCCGAAGTAAAATCCAAAAATTTTTTTAGTCCTCGTAAATTTTACTCGAAAAAAAAAGAGTATATTAAGCTCGTGGCGCCCCCTGGGGTAAAACGGGGCACAGCCCCCCCCCCCGCAAAAAATGCGTATACAAACATAAATGAGAATAAACTTGAAAAACTCAAAATTTAAGATTATGTTGGTTACATGATGCAGATGCTGCTGTAGGTGGCACCATCTATTAAAAAGTACTGTACTAAAAGTTTTCACTGGGAAAAAGCAGTTTTTAGCCAAACGGCTGGAGTTATTAAATTGAAAAAAAGATATTCTTTTAAGGAAATGAATACTACACTTCTATTGAAGAAAGTTTTTGGCTTAAATTTGTTTATTACGAAGATCTCTCTTCACATTGGCTCATTGCCGCCTGCCCCCCTCTGATTTGATCGCCTAGGCCCCTCTTAAGGAAATATTTTGACCGCCGTTTTTTCAACATGGCGGCTGCAGCAGCACCGATATTTTTGTGGAAAACATAATAAATAATAACAAGACAATACGAAATTGCATAGGAATAGTTTATAGACAACTACAAAAGTAAAACACAAGTAATAAAAAGGTCAACTAACTTAAGTAAATTACGAGGTAAATTAAATTAAGTGTAAAGAGATAAAAATCTGATAGTGGGTAGTCCTTGGCCATGGAGGAGTTGCCCCACAAACAATAAACACCATATCACAACCTAGATTCGACCTGATGCTTATGCAAAACTAATCATAAATTTCTAAACATGTAGGTATGTATTAGAATTTATTTTGAAATTAAAGTGTGTACAATGAGATTTCCAGCTTCAGCATTCATCCATGTACACATCCAAAAGTTTTACAACTGAATGTTTGTTTTGAAGAGTAGTGTTATTAACCTTGAGTTTTAAAGGTTCTATCATCTTGTGATAGTTATGAAATCGTAGCACTTGTGTCTTACTGGTAATAAAATATAGATTATGCGAATTGAAATAGGTAGAAGTTGAAGTTACAACTTTTTCACATAATGTTTTCAGTATTCTCTGCAAAGATAAATAAAAAAACGTCATCTGCATACATAACAAAGTGTGGGTGGGATATTTCCGCTTCTAGTTGATTTATATAGGTATAATAGGAATAGGAAAGGTCCCAATATGGAACCTTGTGGGATGCCCATTTGAACATGTCTAATTTTAGATCCCTTTTAGATGTAGCATTGGAGATTAGATTCTCATTTTGATATTTTATGGAATCATTGTTCACGACTTGTCAGGAAAGAGAAAATCCAACTCAAGGAAACTCCTCTTACACCCGAGCTTAGACCACAATATTTTAATAAAAACATCAATTACCTTTCAGTATTAAACAAAAATCCTTGTAGGCATTGTTCACAGGTCAAACTTGAAAAATCGACCCTGTTTTTCTTAATAAAAATGCACGCAATTGACTGAAATAAGTCTCGTTTTACTGAAAAAGGGGATATAGTAAAGGTCTTTGATACCGATCCAAGTTTGATTGAAATTGGATGACCAATAAATGAGATGGGTCACACTGTATATATAGGTAAATTTTAAATATCTATGAATTTTATATTTTAAAGCGGTCCGAGATACTGCAGAAAAACTGATATTTATGAACCCCCTTTAAAGGGGGTTAAATTGCCTTATTATCTATTTCCGGAATTAGTTTTATATAAGAGTATTTACTTTTAGATGTACAGCCCCAGTAATATCGAGAGACAATTTTGGAGCACGGTGTAATGTGTATTATAGTTACTTATTACAAACATACTACGACATTGACATGTATTTTTATTTGTTTAAACAGAAAATATAATTAGTTAGGTTAGGATACGTGTATTGTGTCGCAATAGAGCTAATAATAACTCCGTTTAGATAATTTACAGGACCTTTATGCATTTTAGTAGTGGTGACATCATACCGCGAATATAATTTGCATTTTTAAATTGGTATTATAAACAATTTTACAATATAGAAGTTGTGGTTTGAGACGAAGGTTTTAACCAGTTTCGGGCTATTAAATTAATGATAATGATATCGCGGTTGGGTCACGGTTAAATTTAGCCTATTTAATCAAAATGTTTAGAAAGTGGCAAAAATGTTACGTCGAGAATATAATAAGTAAGAACTTTTCCCGTAATTAAAAAAGTGCAAGGTATAATTTGTTCACGTAGATATTCAGAAAAATCACTAGTTGGAACATATCTAATTATCTAATGTTTCTAATCCAGTTTCATAACCATGAATACGAACCTGCTAACTGACAATGTGTTCACAATTGGATATACCTGTATTTCATAATTTAATCTCGAGCTTAAATAATACCGAGAATCAGCGGTAGATCTAGAATAAATCAACAGGGGAGGCACAAACATAAAAAATGCGCCGCAAGTGAAAATTTTGTATATTTTCCAAAGTTAAACACTCTAAAATGAAAAGTCAGAAATTAGTTAAAATGGATACCTACCACTCTCACTTGCTTTATAGTCTATTATGAATTATAAATGTCCGTCGGTATGTCCGTCACGTTTTTTGTAAGCACGATAACTTAAGAAAGAAAAGTGTGATAGTACCGAGGATTGTACTGAAATTTGGAAAGTAAATTAGCGCTAGCTAGAGGAAGAACCCTATTGTTTTTGAAAAAAATCGATCAGTAAATAAAAAAGTTATTAATCATTTAAATAAATAAAAAAAAGAATTCTTAATTTTTGTTACTTGTACTTAAGTACTTAAATAGAAATCTTGCGAAATGCTATTTTCTATAAGTTTTTTTCATACATTTTACTAATATATGTATATACAGTGTGTCCCAGGATAGATGTAACAAGAGGTGTAATGGACCAAAAATTTTGGAATTTTGGAATGGTATTTAGAGATTGAGTCCTGCTTGTTGTAAAACTAAAGTATACCAAAAATGACTTGATTTGGTGTTCTACAGGGTGTTTTATAAGCAAAGTTGTAAAAATCACCACTAATAAAGTACCTTTATTTTTCAAAATATGAAAAAATTCCACTAAGAAAAGTTATTTAGAATGCAATTTTATACCTCTCTATACCACCAAATTTCAGGAATATAAAATTATTTTTTTGAAACTTCCCATTTTTTCAATAAATTAGTATTTTATTTTGAACCATTCAATTAAAACTGCATAGAAATTATTTTTTGTGAATTAATATTTAAAGTTATGTAGAAGCTAAAAGTAGGCTATGAGAAAAGCAGGGTTGGAAAAAAACAGTTTTTTTTTTCATTTTAAACAAAAAAACAGTTTTTTTTGTTTTGAACGGTTTTTTTTTTGTTTAAAACAGGTTTTTTTTAAGTTTTAAATGGTATGTTTAAAACATGTTTAAAACAGGTTTAAAATGTTTAAAACTATATTCAACTAAAATTAAATGGTGCCAGGCACACTATGTCTGCTGCTACTAGTTGATGTCAGATGGCGCTCTTAAATGGATTTTACAGCACTCTGCAAATAAACTGCTCAGTTTAGTGCACGTGACCACTATATCGGAATTATTTACCGGAATGGACCATCATCGGCACTTTTCCTGCTTTTCCACAAACTCCAAAATAATACATTTATTTAAAACTTCGCATTGTGTTTTAAACTATGTTTTAAACAGTTGTTTAAAACCTAGCATTTTGTATTAAATATGTTTTAAACATTTGTTTAAACACAGTGTGATGTTTTAAACATGTTTTAAACACTTTGTTTAAAACATTTTGTTTTAAACATGCCAATCCTGGAGAAAAGCAGTGGATACACATTTATCATTTATTATTGACATATCTGTCAAACGTAGTCAATATTATCCTTAATTTCTGTTTCAAATTAACGAACCAAGCATAAAAAATTAAGTGAAAATGGTACTCACAGTGCGTGAAAAAATTTATATTGTGCAATGCTACGGAATTGGCGGTGAAGAGAAGTGGTAAGCCAATTTAATTTGAAATTTTCAAACACTGCTTTGTCACGTAGTCAGGCTATGAGAATAATTAAAAAGTTTCTGGCTACTGGTAGTGTTCTTAACATGAAAATAAAAATAAAAGCATATGATGAAGACAATGTTGGGGCTATTATAGCTCATGCCTCTGTTATAGAAAATCCTAGGATGCCACTAAGAGAGAGATCAGCTCTTATTAATATTAGCAAGTCTGAACTCCAAAGAATTTACAAGGCAAAGAAAATTAGGGCATATAAAGCAAATTATAAACATACGCTTGAAAAGGGAGATGACGGCCGTAGGTTGGATTTTTGTTTGACCATTGGAGAAAAAATCATGGAAGAGATTTTTTTCATCATTTCATAATTTTCTCAGATAAATCCACATTCACAACCAATGGTGTTGTTTCATCTCAGAATTGTCGGTTTTGGGCTTCTGAAAATCCAAATTTTAAAATTCATTGTAGAAGACAATATTATAAAAAAGTGAATGTGTGGTGTGCCGTTTCTTATCACGTTGGAGTTAATGGACTTTATTTCATTGAGGGAAGGTTAAACCAGCACACTTATTTACAGCTTCTTGAAAGATTTTCTCAAGAACATTTAAATATTTTAAGAGATATGCCTTTAGTTCATTTTCAACATGATGGTTGCCCTGGCCACTCCACAGAAATGGTTAATCGGTGGTTGAATTTAAATTTTGGAGAAAATTGGATTGCCAGGAATGGACCGATCAAGTGGCCGGCGAGATCCCCAGACCTATCAATATTGGATTTCTTTTTATGGGGTCGCCTCAAGCAGTTGGTTTACGCTGAACCACTTCCTAACGATGTAGCAGTATTGAAGCAGAGATTTACAAATGCCGTCAACTCCATACCTTCTTACATCTCGTATATTCAATTTTTTATTTACTAGCAGCTTACTTTTTGAGATGATTAACATTTGCTTCTACACAACTTTAAATGTGAATTCAACTCTTAATTCGCAAAAAATGGGAAGTTTCAAAAAAATAATTTTATTTTCCTAAAATTTGGTATAGAGGTATAAAATTGCATTCTAAATAACTTCTCTTAGTGGAATTTTTTCATATTTTGAAAAATAAAGGTACTGTATTAGTGGTGATTTTTACAACTTTTCTTATAAAACACCCTGTAGAACACCAAATCAAGTCATTTTTGGTATACTTTAGTTTTACAACAAGCAGGACTCAATCCCCAAATACCATTCCAAAATTCCAAAATTTTTGGTCCATTACACCTCTTGTTACATCTATCCTGGGACACACTGTACATATATATTTCATAATAATGTTGAAATGTAATTCTCGAATGATGTATATATTACAGACATTTAATTTTTGTAGTAATGTGTGATGGTCCAATGGCTAAAATTTTGCCTTGAAATCCAAATGTGTTCGAATCCCTCATAGGGCGGTTGTTTTTTTAATTTTTTTTTCATAGGTACTACATTTTTTTTTCACAACAAAGTTGGTATCACAAAATTTAGAATGACCAAAAACTAACATTAATTACAAGAAAACTGCGAAGAATATGCTAAAGAATGTGTAACAATTATATAAAAAGCTCAATCAATTGACGAAGACTATAATGCTTCCACTAGTTTATTGTTCAATTTATTACCAACTGGTAGCAAACTTTTACAATTTAATTGTTATATAATCGTTATATAATTAATTTAATAACTACTTTAAATCTTAGCTTTATCATTTTCTGAAAGTAAAGCAATAAGATTTTATTGCTTTACGGCCCTCACAGACAAGTATTCCTTATACTTTGTGAGTACCTATTTCTTTATTTATTGTACTACACTACTTATACTTGCTAACAAGTACTTGTACTTAACTAACTGTATTTCTAAATAAATTATTATCATTATCACTATTATTATACGAGCATCTGAGTATTTTTTAAATCTATGGTTATTGTGCCCTTTACTTTGTGTACAGGGTATTTCACTTTCATATAAAACAATTGCATAATAACGTTGAAACACAAAAGTATTGAAAGTACTCTTAATTTAATAGAAAACGTTTCTTTTCTAAAGTTAAATGCTGAAACAACACTGGGCCATATGGCAGCGCTATCTACAAATGAACTTTTCTAAATCATTTCTTTTTGCCAAAATAAACGACAGGGGAGGCACGCGCCCCTGTGCCCCCCTAGATCTGCTATTAGCGAGAATAATACAACCAAGCAATAGTCATTTGACTACAAGAAATTTTTTGTTTGTATAATGAAGGGGGGGGGAGGTGGGATGCGAATGCTAGTTACGAGACATCTAATTGTTTTTGAATCATTTTTACTTTCTAAAAATGTACAGGGTGGTCAAAAATTATTTATCAGTTATGAACTTTTTAAATTGAATTTTCTCAATTTTTTCAAATAGTACACCCTATATATTTTTCGACGATGAAGAAATGAAAAACGAACATTTTTTGTAAACTTGTCCATGGGTAATTGCAACCATTTTCATTTTATTGAGTAATAAGTACTAAATTCGAGAATAAACTTAAAAAATAGAGATTTCTTCAAATAATTCATTAGAAAAAAACCGCTGCCCAAGGAATCACTACTTCCACATCCAGATTCTCTATCCAAGTCACTCACAACGAAAAAACTTTGTGTGTGGAAATAATTGTTTATGGAACTTTAATAATATAATATTTGAAATCCTCTACCCCAAAAACCCATAAAACGATACCCCACATCGGTAGCGGGGTGGGGGTGGTGATAAGGGGTGATAGTGGGGGTGGATGAAGTAAAAAAATATTTTGAGGTTTCTGGTCCTTGTACACACACTAAATCACAATTTTTTTTCATCCCCTTTAATAATGGGGTGGGGGTGGTAAGGGGGGGGTGGCTAATGCTAAACTTTTTTTTGAGACCTTAGCTTCTCTTGTATATACTAAATACCAATTTTATGGACTCTTACCTGCTTGATTTACCTATTTTCCCCAAATTTACCCCAATTTACCCCCCAACCCTTCGACAGAACAAGATGAAAATATAATCTAGTTCTAGATCTCGTTAAAGTACATATGTGTACCAAATTTCAAGTCAATATCTCCAACGGTTCCAGATTAAACGTGCGCACAAAAAAGTTACAGACAGACAGACAGACCGACAGACAGAATTTTTTTTTTCTCTCAAACTTAAAATCTTGACGTTTCGTGACATTCTAAGCCTATTTGAACAATAAAAATTTTTTAAATTTTTTTTGTCGTTACTATACTTCCACTAGATGTGGAAGTAAATTATAATAAGTGCTCCACATGTTGCCCATTTTGATCGACACACATCTCTATGCTCTTTTGAAATGAGGTTTCTACTGTTCCTAAAAGCAGTTATTATCCTTTCCTTCATATCTTGTACTGTTCTTGGTGTGTCTTTACAAACAATTTCCTTCACGTATCCCCATAAAAAGAAATCCATTTTTATAAGATCTGGGGATCTAGCAACCATTTCTTCCAATCCATTGAAGTGGGTAAGTATTATTTAAATGGTTTCTAACTACATTTAAATAATGTGGTGGAGCACAATCTTGCTGAAGTCATATCCTATTTCGAATTCTTTCAGGAAGATTCGCCAATACTTGTGGCAGATAGTTTTCCATAAAATGAAGATAAATAGCTTCAGTCAATGTACGGTCAAAGAAATGTGGCCCTATTACATGTTCTCCACTAATTCCTCCCCAAACGTTTATAGACCATCTGTGCTGGTTATCAACTTACCTAAAAAAGTGAGGATTTTCCGAAGCATAATAACGGAAATTGTGTCTATTAACACATCCATTTTTATGAAAAGTTCCCTCATCCGTGAATAAAACATTATAAAAGAAGGTGATATCTTGCATTTTATCTCTGGCCCAATTAACAAGACAGTAGACGTCTTTGAAAATCGTCATCACATAATTCTTGGTGCATTTGAATGTGTTATACATGAAACTTACTTGTTTTTAAGATTCGACCAACAGACCAGACCGTCTACTTATTCCTACTAACGAGCTCTCTCTGACTAATATGGCTATTCCGAGGGGGATTCTCAACCTTGCCAGTACCACACAAAACTCATTTTCTTCATTCACAACAAGTTTTATTCTTTACCTTTTTTGATATTCGACATTTTCAGTTTCTACAAATCTATCGAGGAGGTTTTGGAAGCTGCTAACATCGGGAATCCTTCTTTCAGGGTAACTTTGCTTATAAATTCTAGTGGCAAGCAAACAATTTCTGTCCGACTCGCCCAAAACAAAATAGTCTACGTAATGAAGGCGGGAATAGTGTAAAATTTCGTGCAAAGATGAGATTCCCCCCCCCCATTTTAGAGGATGCTGAACACGATGCCAATAGATCCCTCAATGTTTTCATATATAAACGGGTCAGGGGAGTGATTTATCGACGGATTATACTTGAAATAACATGGAAGGAGGTTATATATATTAAGTGGAATCCAGACAGCAGGCCTAGGGGGTTGATTAAACTCTCCCGAGGGTGAAAAACCATTTTTTTTTTCAAATGATTCGGTTCAAGCGCGTGTCTCTCCGTTTTCGGGGTTGCTGATCACGGGAAAAATATTCATTTTTAGCTCCAACCCCTCCTCATCTCTCAAACGGTGAATGCCCATTTGAGAGATGAGGAGGAGCTAAATATGAATATTTTGCCCGTGAACAGCAACCCCGAAAACGGAGAGATACGCGCTTGAACCGAATCATTTGAAAAAAAAAATGGGATCAAATGGAATTGATTAAATCCTTGGGAGGGTTTAATCAAGCCCCTAGCCCTGCTGTCTGAATTCCACTTACTCTATAACCCCCCTCCATGTTATTTCAAGTATAACCCGTCGATAAATCACTCCCCAGACGCGTTTATATATGAAAACAAAGGGATCCATAAAGGTGGTGGCCATTTCAGGGGGTTGCGGCAGTCAAAAACTTGTTCCACCACTTGAATCGTGGGGAGGAAAGGTAATCTCGTCTTTGCACGAAATATTTACAAATACTATTTCTCATAATATCGTTAACATGCAGATTTTATATTTGTTTCTACAGTACTTTAAAGTTCGACGATCGAGAAATTAAATTTGTTCAGTTTTTTGACATAAAATGTTATTAACAATCAAAAATTTGTTCTTTGCATACACCTATCTTATAAGGGAACCCATGACGAAGAAATTGGGTCGGATGTTTTTCTACGAAATTTAGAAGCAAATAAGTAAGTTGCAAAATTCATTTTGTTTACAAAAAGTTAAATAACCATTAAAGCCGCCATTTTGAGTGGTCAACACTATTTTTTTCGGATTCCTGAGGAAATTCTGTAGGGCTTGTCCCAAAACTTTCCGAGAAATCGTTATTTTTTAATCTAAAATCACCGGACTATAGTTGTTATCAAGCTATACAATTTTCCAAAACCTTTGTTTAAACAATTTTCTTCTGCTGTGAATTGTTTAAAAATTACATCAGCTTGAAATTTGAAAAAGTCCTTGAATTTCGGAACAAACTGATATTATTAGTTGCAATTGTTTGTATCCATTCGGTGTCGTCATCGAGAAAGACGTAAAAAACGGAGATTCGAGATATACCGTCACACCTCACCCCATTTTAGTTTTTATTCCGCTAGGTTTGTTCTTGGCACCATCCAGAATCTTGTCTCACATTATCCCCTAGTTTCAGACTACAGCAATCCTTAAGAGTCGTTCTTGACCCAGTTGACATCGATTGATCATCGAATAAACCACTCCGTTTGCCTCTGTTATAGACAACGTCAGCGTCTCTACTTCTTGTTCCAAGAATCTCAACATTTATAAGTACTTATGTGCTTTTGTTCGAGTTCTTTAGTCAATAATATATTTTTTAAAACGGCATATACATGATGTTTCATTGAGCCGACGCAGGATGCACCGATCTGACCCCCATGTAAGTTATGCGAAATTTGTTAGTTACCTACGAGGGTTACCTCTCGTAGGTAACGAGGCGATTATTGATATGACACTGAATTAAAAAAAACGTTAAACAGAGAAAGGTTTCTTAATTTCTTAAACATAGATTTTTGGAACTTTAAGGGAGTATTAAATGAGAAAGAAAAAAGAAAATTGATTTTTCAACTAGATGGTGCCTCTATACATTATTGGGTTGTTGTACGTAGGTGGCTGAAAATTTTCCAAACAGACGATTGGACGAAATAGCCCTCTTATTCATTGGCCCCGACGTTCACCAGATCTAACTCCTTTAAATTTTTTCTGTGGGGAAATTTAAAAGAAATAGTTTACCACACGAGACCACAAAATGTAAATGAATTAAAGATAGGATTGAACAAAAGTGCAGGGAAATAACACTACAACAATTAACGAGAACCACCAAAATTCGAAACGACGTTATGAAAAATGCATAAGGTGTGAAGGTATATTGAGAACACAAAAATTTGAAATGCTTTGTTAAACTTCTATGTTTTTCGATCCGTTTTTTAACCGACATCCATGTTATGAGATTTGCTCCAGTCGCTTGTTTATCTATACTAGTAAATATTCATTTTTAAAGTAGTGTTATTGACTGTTGCTGTATTATTTGTTCCAGGTTAAAATAATAATTTTTCAACTTCAACAACAGTCGAAAAATGAGAAATTTAAAAATTTGGTCTTTGAATAACAAACACCTTATATGAGGTATCGAGCTAAAATTTTTATACAGAGGTATTTAAGACAACTGGGAATCGAATACGATATCCAATTTGCCGATAAAAAAATTGCCTAATAGTCGACCTCGAAATTTCGACCCATTTAGGGGATCTCAGTACACCTTGAAAATATGAAAATTACAAATTTTTCAAAATAGTCAAATAGAGCTCATCGAGTACTATGTCCTAAATTTTTAAATCGGATGACGCGTTCTAAAATAAGGGGTTTTGCGGTATTAAATACACCCACACTGTATAAGAGAAGCTGAGGTCTCAAAAAAAATTTTGACATTAACCACCCTCACCCTCGTAATATTAAGTATTATTAGGTATTGTTGCATTTTGTAACCTGGGTATTTTACAGGGTTGGCACGTTTAAAACAAAATGTTTTAAACAAAGTGTTTAAAACATTGCACTCTGTTTTAAACAAATGTTTAAAACATATTTAATAAACAATGCGATGTTTTAAACAACTGTTTAAAACACAGTACGATGTTTTAAATAAATGTATTATTTTGGAGTTTGTGGAAAAGCAGGAAAAGTGCCGATCATGGTCCATTCCGATAAAAAAATCCGATATAGTGATCACATGCACTAAACTGAGCATGTTTTTGCAGAGTGCTGTGAAATTCATTTAAAAGCGCCATCTGACATCAAGTAGTAGTGGCAGACATAGTGTGCCTGGCACCATTTAATTTTAGTTGAATATAGTTTTAAACGTTTTAAACCTGTTTTAAACATACCATTTAAAACTTAAAAAAAACATGTTTTAAACAAAAAAAATGTTCAAAACAAAAAAAATTGTTTCGGAAAAAATAAAATTGTGATTTAGTGTGTGTACAGGTTATTCGTTATATATTGACCTCCTCTTAATTTCTGTTATTACTGAAAATAAAAATAAAGTTTCGTATAAAAGTTGTAGGGTTGTATAAGTATATATATATTTTAAATGCAATTAAAAAAACAATTGTTTTCATATAACAGTGAAGGTTGTTTTTTAAATGTAAAACTCTGTATGTTTTTACATATTCTTTTAGATCTTTTTTTCCCTGATTTTAAATATATATAATATGTAATATCCTTCAGAATGACTAAAATTTAAATAACAAAGCTGAGTTTCTCTGTAAACAAAGCATTTTATTGATTATTTTAATAATCATTAACAAACTTATTACCTAACTTAATGCTAATTATAACAATCTTACCTGTAAACAAAGAAACGACATTTAAAGTTATTCGATTTCAGTCATTCCTTTCTTACAGTATTTAATTCTTTCTTACACTAATGTAAAATGTCTTTCTGCATTGCTATCTGTCTTCAAACTGACAACTCCCGTCGTTTATGACAACGTGTCAATTATTCGAAATTACTTCACAATTCAAATAGCCTTGTTTAGTCATCTGGCCAGTGACCGCGCGAGCGGAATGCAGAGTCAGCAAAGTAATGCATGTGTTACTTTACATATATATTAAAAAAAAATAAAAAATAAAAAAGAAATAAAATAATACAAAAATCCCCTGGACCGATTCCATGGCCACCAAACGGCCTTGATTTAACACCTTTAGGTGTATTTTTATAGGGGTATTTAAAGGCAAAGTGAATTATAACCATAAAATAGTTATAAAATATTGTTCATCTCAGGATTTTGTTTTTATTCTTATAATATATCAAACTTTTAATGTCCGATATGTCAAGAAATATTACAGCTAGACCTATCAACCCTTATATATTTGAAATCAGGGAAAAATATCTAAAATAACATGTAAAAAATAAAGGAATTTCCATTTAAAAAAACAACCTTTATTTTTATGTAACGTGCAAACAATTGTTTTTTAATTGCATTTACTTAAAAATATATATACAACCCTACAACTTTTATACGAAAGTTTTGTTTTATTTCCAATAATAACAGAAATAGAGGAGGGGGGGCTCAATATAATATATAATGAATAACCCTGTACAAGAACCACAGGCATTTGTTTTGACGTCAGCTAGCTCTACTACCTCCCCCATGACCACCCCCACCACATTATTAAAAGGTTATTAAAAGGGGTAAAGAAATAAAATTGTGATTTAGTGTGTCTACAATAACCAAAGGCCTCATTTTTATTGGCATCAGACCCCCGCATTACACCGCCCCTCCTATTATTGTTAAAGGAGATAAAAATATAAAATTGTAATTTAGTGTGTGTACAAGAACCAAAGGCCTAAAAAACCTTTTTTTGGCATCAGCTACCTCCACCGGAAATTTGGATGTGGAAGTAGTGATTCCTTAGGCAGCGTTTTTTTTTGTATTAATATCAAAATGATTGAAAATTCGAGACGTGCTGTTTTTCAAATGACCGATTCAAATGTAAATTTATGTCTGTAGACAACCTTCAGTGGAATCGTTGCCCATATCATTAATCTCCTTTCACTTCGAATCTCCACATATTTGAAATTGCCATTATTCTTGAATTATAACCTCGATTATGACAAAATGGTCAAAACGCTAGCAAACGGGCACCACCCTCTATATATCCAATTGTGTTGTACTTTAATGACGTCCTTCCTTATTATCCAATATTGGACGACGTTAAGTGTTTATACCGGCAACCAGAACTGTCCTCATAAAGAAACCGTATCAGCACAACAAATTTTGTGTTGCGTAGATGTAATAAATAGGTACATGTAACAAACGTTCTGAAGGCAAAACAAAAGTCACATATTCGAGTATTTATAAATATATCCAACTCGAATCGATTTTAGTTTTATTCCTTCAAGGCCAACTTACTATTTTTGGAAATAATTAATAAAATTTTGAAAATTTTTATTGTTCAAATAAGCTTAGAATGTTATGAAACGTCGAGATTTTGAGTTTGAGCGAAAAAAAAATCTGTTTGTCTGTCTGTCTGTCTGTCTGCCTGCCTGCCTGTCTGCCTGTCTGTCTGTCTGCCTGTCTGTCTGTCGGCCTGTCTGTAACTTTTTTATGCGCACGATTACTCCGGAACCGTTTAAGATGTTGATTTGAAATTTGGTACACGTATGTACTTTAACGAGAACTGGAACTAGATTATATTTTCGACCTATTCCGTTGAACGGTTGAGGGTAAATTGGGGTAAATGGAGATAAATAGGTAAATCAAGCAGGTAAGAGTCCATAAATTTGGTATTTAGTATATACAAGAGAAGCTAAGGTCTCAAAAAATTTTTTGGTATTAGCCACCCCCATTACCACCCCCACCCCATAATTAAAGGGGATGAAAAAAAATTGTGATTTAGTGTGTGTACAAGAATCAAAAACCTCAAAATATTTTTTTTTACTTCATCCACCTCCACTATCACCCCCACCCCACTACCAATGTGGGATATCGTTTTATGGGTTTTTGGGGTAGACGATTTCAAATATTATATTAATAAAGTTCCATGAGCAATTATATCCACATACATTTTTTCGTTGTGGGAGACTTGAATAGAAAATCTGGATGTGGAAGTAGTGATTCCTTGGGCAGCGGTTTTTTATTTTATTATACAGGGCGCACCACGATTAGTGGCCTATTATACGTTTTAGAAAAACTACAAATAATTTGAAGCTGAAAATTTAGGGAGAGGGTTTTCAGGAGTGCTCTATTTAATGAAAATAACGTAACGTATGTGACACTTCCTTATTTTAAATGGCATGCCTTATTTTTTATACCAGATTCGAATTCTATTCATTATGTTAAGGTAACTTTCAATATCATTCTCTATCTGAAAAACCAATAGTTTTTGAGATATTTCGATTTTAATGAAATCAAAAAGACTCGGAGTGGATTTATTAAAGTTGCTTAAAGTTCGTCAGGGATGGAAAAAGTTCGGTTTATTTGTGTTTTGTCTCTCTATCTGGAAAAAAATTAAATGTGCAGTAAATACATGTAAAACATCGAATCATTTCGTACGTAGGAGGCGTTTGGCACTGCGCAAGGCCGTCGAGCGGGCGTGCCGCTACACTTTTAAGAGCACCAACTCTCATTCCTCCACTGTCTATACTTTTAAATCATTACCTAGTATAGTTTCAGATATGGTTATAATACGCGTACCAAATTTCAAGTCAATGTCATAAACCGTTCCAGAGTAATCGTGCGCACAAAAGAAGTTACCGACAGACAGACCGGCAGCAGAATTTCATTTTGTTCACGCTTCTAATCTCGCCGTATCACGACATTTTTATTTGAACAAAAACAAATTTTATTTTATTTTTACCTTTACTATACTTCCACTCCAATGGAAATAAGGTTTCATATGTGAGTGGTGTTTCCTATCCTTATCTAATCTAAATACCTATAATCCATTCAATCATCTCCATCACTTCAGCCGCTAGGCATTTATAAAACAATTAATTGTTCCAATCGAGTGTAAATGCCGAAAAATAAAGTCAAGTATGCGATTATCCGGTTTAAAATGTGTTTTACGTCTTAAAATGCATAATTAATTAATTTAATGGCAATTTACCTATATATATTTTTTAATAATACGGAATATTAATATGAAAAACAACCTATCAGTATGGCATTCCGTTTAAAAAATAATATAGGTAATAGGTTATTTATATTTACATTCTAGAAATATACAGGGCGATTAATATTTCATGCCTCAGGTCTGCGACATGAAAACGGGAAAGTTTAGAATAAAAATAAACGAGAATGATGTCTCGAAATCACACCGACTCTTGAATAGGTTTTCATATATTCATCCAATAGTTGAATTATAGCCTCAAATTAGATAAATGAAAATAATTTAAAAAATTAAGACCCAAAGGTATCTCGCCTCATTCTTGTTCACACTAAGAAACAAACTACCTATATCACCCGTTCCAAACTCAATGTATTACGGCATCAAACAACCAATCTAGACAATTTAGACGCTATTGTTAATGCATTTGCCGGTCACTTGGCATCAGCTTTTGTCGAATCTAACACTGGTTACTTAAACTTAATAAATGAAGCTCAGGAAATAACAGTATTGTGTATATTTACCAAATATTCTAGTCACAAAATACTTGTGTAGAAAAATAACTCGGAATTGGAATTATTTTCTTTTGAACCGTAATGTTAAGTCTCAAGTGGAATAATATAATTGGTAATACGTAAACACTACTAAAACTAAAGTTTATTTTGACAGAATATTCGCAATTTGGCCAATTGCCCAGTGATTTCAATTAAAAATTTTAATTTTCTATTTATAATAATGATATTTTTTACGAACAATAGGGTATTATTGCTCAGCCATGATGCTATTGTATTTTTTTCAGCAATCTACGTTCAGTGCACAGGTATGCAAATATGTATTCCTCAACGCTATAGAAAATTTCTCCTATCAGCAATGCTTTTAGTTTTCTTTTGAATAAGTTGGGAGTATTTATTGATTTGAACTCATCTGAAATACGTAATTCCACAGTAACTCGGTGACCTTTCATAGAATGAATGGTAATATTTTTCCGTGAGAACTTATACTTACCTCTAGTGTTATACTCGTGAATAACCTCACATTTCAAATTAATATTTTATACAGATAAATGCCGTAAGAATATTTTTGGAGCGAAAAATTTGCCTACACGAGTCTAAATATTTCAAGTTAAAAATTATTGGAATTACTCACTTTTGAATTATCTATTTACCAAAGGTGATGACCCCATATTATAATACTGTAGGTTAAATGCGAATAAAAAATTCCGTAATAGACTGATACTAGGCAATCGATTATTATCAGTGAGTTCTTTAAGAACAGAATGAGAAAGTATGACTTGTTTAATGTATTTGTTAGGTGCTCAATGTGGTCCGACCAAATCAAATAATTATCAACGATTGTTCCAAGAAATTTAGTCTTTTATATTATCATTGTCGGTGGAAAAAATTTTAGCTTCGTTTCCGTGGACTTAAAAATTCTAAAGCAACAGTCTTAGTCATATTCATGATTAAATTGTTTTGTCGCACCACTCTTTAAGAGACTTCGTTACAAGAGTCACTTTACGAATAATTTCCGATTCGCATTTATCACTAATAATTAACGATATATCATCAGCGGACATGAAGATTGCATTCACTTAGATGGTCAGGCAAGTCGTTGGCATATAAAAGAAAAATGAGTGGACCCAGGACACTACCTTGTGGGGTGCCAAGTTCAGTATCATAGCTCTCTGAAAAAACATCGGCATATTTAACAATAAATTTAAATTTTCTAATTTCGAGATAGGATATTATAAGAGAGTTAGCATTTCCAAGTTTACTTAATTTCATCGAAACAAATCTACTATCTATGGTAAATAATTTACATACATACCTCCAATCATATGAGTACGTCATTTGTTCTTTTTCCCTTAAAGCATTTTGACACTACTAGTTAGATATCGTTATACTTAACAGTTCAATTAGTCTTGACAAATTAAACCTGGTGAAGGCTTACTACGATTCACTATTAGAATACGTATATTTAATTTCTTGTAATAGTTTGTAATGTTTTTCAATGTAAAAAAATTCATTTTTTTGTTTTTAATTGCGTATTCAAAAGATAGTGGATCGACTTGCCATAAAGTAAATGGATGTCAACCCCAACAGAGACGAACAATCTAGAAATCATCCTGTATGGAGATAAATTGTGTAAATCAAATATTAGGCACTATGGCTATAACAAGGCCTAAAAGGAAAGTCGATTTATTTTGACAACTCCGTGCATCTCCAGTATGCCTACTCAACTAAAACATATACAATAAACAACTGTGTGTGAACTGTTTAAATTTTTAACTTTTTGCTTGGAGACTGTCTGTACAGAATGTGTATACAAATTTATTACAGTCAAATGAAAAGGACACTGTGAGAAACATGTGACGAGATACTTCCGACCACGAACTTGGTGGCAGATGTTTTTATAGGGGCACTCTTCTTTAAGTAAAAGCGTAGACAATAGCATGTGGAAACCACATTAGTACATACATTACTAGCTTTTAAATGAGTCATTTTAATTTAGTTCAGTTGATTAAAAAGCGTCACACACCCTTCTTGCTGTGTTGTGTTGTATTGTGGTTACACCAAAATAACGATTTACTCACGTAGACAACAAAGTAATTATATTTGCGAAGGACCCAGCACGATTCTTATGGAAATTTGACTTATGTAGAATACGGTATGTTCACAAACTTCCATGGTACCATATTTGGATATATCTTGGAAAGACAAAGGATACGTGTTTTTTTATTTTTATCAGACATGTATTAGAAATCTATAAAAAATTCAAATTCTTAATATGACGTACTAATTTAACTACGCCACTTTATTGGCCAACCATCACTTTGAGCCCCGTGATACATTCCCTCGATCCCACCATTTCATAAGGCACCGTTGACATGCGTAATAGGGTGGGCTGAAAAACACGAAAATTTGAATTTGCTGATGGCCAGTTACTAATTTATTACTATGTATCTAAAACTAATTCTGGTAAATTTTTTGCCAAATCGGTGAATATCTAGCCGCGCCCCCGCGGTCTTGAAAATGAAAGAAAGGGCCAATTTTTCAATTTTTAGCATTTTTTAAATTGACATTATTTGAAAACTTTTTTTGACTCATTATTAATGTCTAAACGCGTGTAGCAAAAGTTTTCCGTATAAAATATTTTTCAGTTCCAAGGAAATTAGAAATCTTATACAGAAAACCTCATTTTCGTCGAATTTTACGTTTTAGTGACAAATTTCTAATTTCCCTGGAACTGAAAAATATTTTATTCGGAAAACTTTTGCTACACGCGTTTAGACATTAATAATGAGTAAAAAAAAAAAAAATTCCAAATGACAATTTAAAAAATGTTAAAAATCGAAAAATTGGCCCTTTCTTTCATTTTCCAGACCGTGGAGGCGCGACTAGATATTCACCGATTTGGCTAAAAATTTGCCCGAATTAGTTTTAGATACATAGTAATAAATTAGAAACTAGGCCATCTGCAAATTCAATTTTTCGTGTTTTTCAGCCCACCCTAATGCGTAATCTCGCGTTCTCCACATTGACTTACGAATGGTCATTTTTTGGGTTGCATGTCAAAGATCAGTGCAATCACAAATCGTGCAATACACCGGGCAAATACGGAATTATCGTATACGTAAAGAAAGTGAGGTTGCAATATCATTGGTCAGACAGAAAAGCGCTTTGAATAGAGAAGGAACAATAAAACACATCAAGGCAGAGTTTAATTAAAGTAAGTGATGCAGGTGTAATTATACTAACTATAACTAATAATAATTATCCGAGTAATTTTATTGCCGTCATTATTTACCATTTGCGCAATGAAATTAATAAGAGTAAACAACAATCAAAGGCGGACCCCTTGCGATTACTGTCATGACATTTACAATTCTAAAAATGCCTTTTCGGTTTTTCGTACATCAACGCTGGCCAGATTAGTTTTTATGGATCATTAAGTGGGGCGGTACCAGTGTGAGTGGCAAGTGACGATCGTCAGTCACGCGAAACCGCATATGCCTATACCTGCTACGTCTAATTTGCTGAATAGGATGAATTTCTCATAGCCCTTCAAAAAAATCTAAAATAGTTGCGTATTCATCATTACATCGATGATTCCTTGTTTGCTCATATTTCACGATTTGTGATTGGCATTGATCTTTAACAACGTAAAACGACCAATCGGAAGTCTATGATGCGTGGAATGCGATATCTTGCTTGTCAACAGTGCCTTAAATCCTGCAGTAAGTCATATTAAGAATTTGAATTTCTTTTATTTTTTTATGGGCTTCAAATTTGTTAGCCTTTTTATTCTAGACGTTCGCTCACAAGGATGCAACAATAATTTTTATGTTTTATTACGATTGACGGTCCTTTTAAACTCACAAACTTGTTCATTTTTAGTTTTCCGGCTAAGAATCATAAGAATTCACCAAAAATAGGATTAATTTTTAAGATTCCGTTTGTTACCGAGTCTAATGTAACGTATTTTGTAGGAATTTTAAGATTAATAAAACTATTATTATTATATCTGCTCGTTCAGCCCTCCGGCTAACCTCCAAGAGTTCAGGCACAGAATTTTGCAAAAAAAAAAAACAAGGTAAAAGATCTGATGAGAGTGATCCTTTAAGGGGTCTACAGACGATCCAACCAAGCAACTGACCTTCTCGGTACGCTTTGAAAATTGTCACGCGAACTCGTAAAAGTGAGCTGGTCTGCTGGAGCCAACATTGTCGGTACGCTTTGAAGACGCTGGAATTCCAGCAGACCAGTTCACTTTTACGAGTTGTCATGGCAATTTTCAAAGTATACCGAGAAGGTTGATTGGTTGGTTGGTTCGACCGTCTTTAAGAAGTCATCGAATTAACTACACCACACACATTATAACTCTGTTACTCTATACATATAGTGTCCGCCAAAAAGTTTGAACCATATGGGAAACTGTTATCGACTTTCTGAAAAATTTTATTTTTGATAAAAGTTAGTGCATGTTCTCAAACGAAAAAATGGCTGTACAAATGTGTGTTAGTCCTGGCGCTTAGATCGAAAAATTGATTTTTTTGAAATTGCCTCGAGTAAACTACCTTTATTTTTGAAGATCTCGAAAAATGTTATTTAAATAAGTTGCTTAAATTGCGAATTTATCTAGATCTCAAATTTGGCTGTTCTATTTTAAAAATAAAAAATTTCCACTTTTTTACGCATAATTCCTGAACTATATTTTTAAATATTTTTCTGTTATTACTAATTCTCTCCATTTAATAGTTTCAGATTAAAAAATGGATGAAAATCCACTTTGAAGAACTTTTAGTAGTACTTTCTTGACCAAATAAATATTTTGGGAAAAAATGCTGAATTTTTTGGTGCATAGTTGTTCTTATTTTTTCCAGTGTTAACTTATTCGAAAATTTTTAATGCAGATCGCTTAAAAAGAGTTTCCTTTAGCGATTTGTATTTAAAAATTTCGAGAAAGTTAACATTAGAAAAAAAGAGAAGAACTATGCACCAAGAAATTCAGCATTTTCTCCCAAAATATTTATTTGGGCAAAAAAGTGCTATTAAAAGTTCTTTAAAGTGGATTTTAATCCATTATTTAGGCTGAAACTATTATGTAGAGAGAATTATTAATAATAGAAAAATATTTAAAAATATAGTGCAGGAATTATGTGTGAAAAAGTGGAAAATTTTTATTTTTAAAATATAACCGCCTAATGATATCTAGATATCAACTTCGCAACTTCTTTAAATAACATTTTTCGATATCTTTAAAAATAAAGGTACCTAGTTTACTCCAGAGACAATTTCGAAAAAAATTATTTTCCGACCGCCAGGTGTAACACATATTTATGTTTGAGAACATGCACTAACTTTTATCACAAATCAAATTTTTCAGAAAGTCAATAACAACAGTTTCCCGTATGGCAGACACTGTATTATATAAACTTTTTTATATTTTGTGTACAAAATCCTATTCGAAATTACATCCCAATGTCGAAAGTGACTTGACTAGTGCTTTTAAAGTATCTATTTTCTTAAATTTTGGGCAATGACGGGCCTTCGGGAAAATATTTAAAAAATAATTTAAAAAAATACGTGTTCTAATCCTACTTTTCCTCTCGAGTTCTTTTTAATAAATAAAGATTTAGTAATAAAATTAAGATAATTTTACTCCTACTATATAACCCACAAATAAATAAATAGAAAAACACGAAGATATTCTGATGGCACTGCTTTCAATAAACAGCCTCTGACCTTAGGTACACAGTTTTTCTTACAAACGTGGGCTTATTTATGTAATAATTGAACTAATACCTGATGCAAAAACATACAGTAAATACTTCGAAGCTAATAAGGTTTTTCGTAATAATTATTACAATTCTTCGAATCTGTATGCGCGATAACAGTCAACAGTGTCATAATGGTTAAAGACATGAACTCATGTACATACATACAATCTATATACTTAAAACACAAGGCGTTTTTCTTCTCCGGCTTCGCTAACGGCTCCCACCGATTTTGATGATTTTTTTTTTAAATGAAGCCCTCTATCCACAGATGTGTCATCACTAATTATACTTCACATCCAGTGGAAGTATAGTAACGACAAAAATTTTTATTGTTCAAATAGGCTTAGAATGTCATGAAACGTCGAGATTTTCAGTTTGGGCGAAAAAAAAATTTCTGTCGGTCTGTCTGTCTGTAACTTTTTGAGCGCACGTTTACTCTGGAACCGTTTAAGATATTGACTTGAAATTTGGTACACATAATATGTACTGGGGTAAATAGGTAAATCAAGCAGGTAAGAGTCCATAAAATTGGTATTTAGTATAGTATAAACAAGAGAAGCTAAGGTCTCAAAAAAATTTTTGGCATTAGCCACCCCCATTACCATCCCCACCCCATTATTAAAGGGGATGAAAAAAAAATTGTGATTTAGTGTGTGTTCATGAACCAGAAACCTCAAAATATTTTTTTTCCTTCATCCACCCCCGTATCACCCACCCCACTACCGATGTGGGCAGAGCTAGGCAGTACTCGAGTACAAGTACTTGACTTTGGTACTTACAGTACATTTCATGTACTCTGTACTCGAGTACTTTCTTAAGTCAGTACTTGGTACTTGTACTCATAAAATTAAATACAATTACTTGTACTCGAACTTTCAACATTCAAGTACACGAGTACATAGTGCATATACTTAAAGCCAGTTTCAGCCAGTCTGATCCTGTCTGTATCAGAGACGGGGTGCAATGAAAAGTACTCGAGTACCTTGAAAAGAACTCGGATATACGAAAAATATTCGATTTTATAATCAAACGAAGCCATTATGGCTGCAGTGGTGCGCCCAAAATTTAAACTGCGCTGGTACAATTCAGTAAAAGATGACTTGACCATTGACTGTATTAAACGAATGGTTGTTCTTGCTGCTGATAATCTCACTTCTCCAGCAGAGCGAAATAATTTAGATATAATAAGAAACCAAGAGGAAAAGGAAGAGAGTGATGACAGTTTTTATGACTTTAATGAAACCAAAGAGAATGTGGAAATGGAATCCAATCAGGTGAAGTCAAAAATTGAACTGGAGTTAGTGCGATAAATACTTGGACGATAAGCGAAGTAATATAGATATTTTGACAGATTACCATTATCAAAAAGCTTTTTGTTAAATATAACACTTGACTGCCTTCATCTGCCGCTGTCGAGAGATTATTTTCATACGCTACCATCAATAAGCAGTCCTCGGCGTCATGCTCTTACAGACGAATATTTTGAAAAGTTGGTGGTAATGAAAGCCAATAAAATAGGCACGTTTTAAACCAGAATTAAGTACCAGAAATATTAATATTGGTTTGTAATGTTTTTGTTTTATTATTATTACAAATATAAATAATAATAGTAAATGACTAAATAAGCAGTACACCACACTTGTAATTTCTAACATCGTTAATTAATCCTTTACCTTTGTACTTTCAGATCTCCGAAACCTAGAGAAATTAGAAAAACATTAAATTCATCCTCAATTTAGTAGCTTTTTGATTTGTCTCTAGCGTGTTTTCGCTCAATGTAATACCTTTCGAGTTATTTGACGAAAACCTATTTGAAATAGGTACATCTTTCAAACTAAAATCACAATTTTCTAGTCGTTATAACTTAAAGACTATCAATTTATATAAAAAGTTGCACAGAACCTTTTCTTCATAAAATTTGATTCTCTTTCAGCTCCAATGTTTTTGTTGTTTTTCTAGTTGCCACCCCCTATAAATTAGCAAGCCTTCGCATAATATGGAAACTTTTCTTTGATACATTTACTCTTAAGTTGCCAAAAATGAACGAAATCCGTTTCATATGACATTATTCCGAAGTTAAAACCTCTAGTTGTTATTGTACTATAAACCCGTCAATATTTGACGGAGGTAAGTCCAAAGGCGTGCCCTCTAAAGAATAATTTCTAGGATACATATTTTTAAACATTCCCATTCCGTCGAATCTCGACTGGCTCATTCTAGTTTTAATAAGCGCTGAAAGACCGGTTGAACATAGGAACACGGAGCCATGACCGACGCGGTGGAAAAACGTGACCAAGGATGGGCAGTATTGGATTAGTCGATTGCATTATCACTGATTCACTGGATTTACTTTAGATAAGTGGTGTTTAATATGACTTCAGAAGGGCGCGGGCATGTGGAAGTCGGGCGGCAACTTCCCTCGTATTGATTGTGTGGTTTAAAAGTTTTAACGAGATTGCATGAACTGGAATAATCCTTTCTACATCGACAATGGCTAACGAGAGGAAATTAAGAAGTCCACTCACAAAAGTAAAGGACACAAAGTGACTGTAAAATTCTAGCGGCCAAGCTAGAATAAGCGTTAAGTCATGTGATTCGCAACAGACTTGCTATCCAATTTTAAATTGACTCATATATGTGTGGCAAACGATTGAAAGACAAGGCTTAATTGCAAGGTATCCTCGAGCCCACGATCTTAGCCCTTTGGATTTCTTTCCCTGAGACACAATATGCATTGATTATTTTTTTAAATCCTTGTAGTCGCCCCTAGCTGTACGTGCACCACCCCCCCCCCAATCCTTTGGGAAAAAATTTTTCATAAGGATTAAAGCTTAAGGAACAATTTTAGACATGCCCCCCCCAAAAAAATTGGCTGTACTTTCAAAATGGCGGCCATATGTTAAAAAAACTGGCGCAAATAATGTTTTTGACATTTAATACAAAAACTAAAAAAGATGGAGAAAAACTTTTTTCATAAAAAACAATGTGCATAAAATTTTCCACAATTTTGTTCCTATGCAATATTTGGATATGAGTTGCCGTTTTCGAGATAAATGTCTGCAAATTATGCGCTATCCAATCTGGGATCAAATTTTCAGTACGGCGCAGGCAGCGGTGAACAATGCTTGCCAATTTGAAGTTACAAATATTAGTTTGAACACCCTTTAAGCCACCCCGTGTTATTTTACCGATTCGCTGCTTCTATCTTCATCCATAACGCTCCTAAATAACATTATATATGTAAATAAATCAATGTGATTAGCTACATACGTCTAAGTGTTAGGTATAGGTATAGAAGTTTTATATTTCTGATAAGTTTATTGTTGCTGGACCTAAAACAAAAAAACCCAAAGACTGGAAACACTTTTTAACAAATGACGAGAATAAACAACAGCAGATAAATCTGCTTTATGATGTTTGGACAACTGAACCAACTTTTACCCAAAATTTGAGGGGCAGAAAGTTTATTTTAATTAAAGGGGGCGGTTGATATAAGCGGGTCAAAAAAGGAAAAGTCCATATCTGAACTAAAATCTAATCAAGAAGAAACTGACTCAACATTGTGTTGTATTGCAAATACGCTGGAACGTCATCAACATATTAGGGTTAAAAGTGTTTTGGATTCTGCTGGCTCATTCCAATAAAATTAAATGTAAATTACTCTTTGATACCGGATTTGGCAATAAAAGAAGTTATTAATATATCCGCATTAGCAGAAAAATACGGATCTCAAAAATGTTCGGCATTATTGGGCCTTCATTCATGTACTGGATGCGACTCAGTCAGCGCCTTTAATGGGAAAGGAAGATAAAACCCCTAAAAATGTTAGTTTCTCCCAGATATACCAAATATATCCGAACATTTCAAGATTTGGAGAGCAGCTGGAATATTGATGATATATTAGTCGCATCATTAGAGGAGTTTACATGCGCCATATATGGATCAAAGAAATGCGCTAGCGTGGTGGACGAGTTTCGCCTAATTGCCATTAGACAGAAATGTGGTGACAAAGATTTGTCTTTATCAATAATTCACACTAAAGTTGATTTTTCTTCTATTCCACCATCAAGAGCTTGTCCTATCGAGCATATTAAAAGGAGTGTTTACCAAACGCGTATTTGGCGATTAGCCGACGAAGGCATTCACAATATTCCAAATCCTTGGGATGATTATGGATGGCAAAAAAATGGAGCACCTCTTGGTGGTCAGCAGATAAAATACTGCCTCAATCACTTACTGATATTCTTCAGGAGATGATTCCAAATCAAATCGAAAGTGAGGATGATAACGATATAAATAAAGCAGTAGAGGAAGAAGACTTGGAAGATAGTGAATCTGAAAGCGAATGGATGTTACTTTTTATACTGAATTTTATGTTATTTTAAGAGCTGAATCATTTATCTGGAAAATTTTAACTCCTATCCAGATATTGTATAGGAACAAAATTGTAGAACATTTTATGCACTTTGTTTTTTGTGAAAAAAGTTTTTCTCCATCTTTTTTTAGTTTTTGTGTTAAATGACAAAAACAACATTTGCACCAGTTTTTCTAATATATGGCCGCCATTTTGAAAGTACAGCCAGCCAGTTTTTTTAGGACATGTCCAGAATTGTTCCTTAGGCTTTTTAATCTTTATGAAAAATATTGTGGAAATCCGGAAATATCGCTCGTAGAGAAAAAAATTTCATATTATTGTGTTAGTGAACGAATTCTGAACAATTTTCAAAATGCCCGTCTGTCTGTCCGTCCGTCACGTTTCTTGTAAGCACGATAACTTAAGAAAGAAAAGTCCGATTGTATTGAAATTTGGAAAGTAAGTTAGTGTTAGCTAGAGGAAGAACCCTATTGTTTTTGAAGAAAATCAATCAGTAAATAAGAAAGTTATTAATCATTTAATTTAAAAAAATATATTTTCTTAATTTTTGCCGCTTGCACTTAAATAGAAATCTTGCGAAATGTTATTTCTATAATATATATTTTTTTGTTTATGCATTATATTTTATAATAATATGTCTGCGTTGAAATATGATTCTCGAAAGATATATATTACAGGCATTCAATTTTTGTAGTGATCTCTGATGGTCCAGTGGCTAAATTTTTGCTTTGCAATCCAATGATCCCGTGTTCGAATCCTAGTCAGGTTGGATATTTTTTTTAAAATTTTTCTTCATATATTTTTTTCACAACAAAGTTTGTATCAGAAAATTTAGGATGTCCAAAAACTAACATTATTTACAAAAGAACTGCGAAGAGTATCCCATAGAATGTGTAACAATTATATAAAAAGCTCAGTAAATTGGCGGAGTACCTGCGTTTTTAGCTGAAAAAAATTAAAAAAATATATAAAATTAATTGTCTTAAAAGCTTGTCACGTGAATAGAAAAAAAAACGACAAGCTTTTAAGACAATTAATTTCATTTTATTTTTATTACTTCCACATGCAGTGGAAGTATAGTAACGACAAAAAAATTTTAAAAAATTTTTATTGTTCAAATAGGCTTAGAATATCATGAAACGTCGAGATTTTAAGTTTGAGCAAAATTTCTGTCTGTCTGTCGGTCTGTCTGTCTGTAACTTTTTTTTTTGTGCGCACGTTTATTCAGGAACCGTTTGAGATATTGACTTGAAATTTGGTACACATATGTACTTTAACGAGATCTAGAACTAGATTATATTTTCATCTTGTTCCGTCGAAGGGTTGGGGGTAAATTGGGGTAAATTTGGGGTAAATAGGTAAATCAAGCAGGTAAGAGTCCATAAAATTGGTATTTAGTATATATAAGAGTAGCTAAGGTCTCAAAAAAAATTTTGACAATAGCTACCCCCATTACCACCCCCAACCCATTATTAAAGGGGATGAAAAAAAAATGTGATTTAGTGTGTGTACAAGAACCAGAAACCTCAAAATATTTTTTTACTTCATCCACCCCCACACTACCACCCCTATCGCCACCCCGCCCCACTACCGATGTGGGGTATCGTTTTATGGGTTTTTGGGGTAGAGGATTTCAAATATTATATTATTAAAGTTCCATAAATAATTATTTTCACATACAAAATATTTTCGTTGTGAGTGACTTGGATAGAAAATCTGGATGTGGAAGTAGTGATTCCTTGAGCAGCGGTTTTTTTACGTTTTAGTACACCTCTAAATAATAATAAAAGCTTGTTTTTTAAAAAGTTTTTATTTAATTAATTTTTTTTATATTTAGCAAGGGGAATGATGTTATCGGATATTGTTTGTAAACAATACGCTTGAAGTTTTACATGTGATTTACCGTTTTAGTGAAGGGAAAGTTGTAGTGGATGCCGCATGCAGTTACGAACATTAATTATTATTCATAGTGTAATAAAGTTGTGAAAGGAAATTTTATTAGGAAGATTTAATAGATTTGTTAAATAATTTTGTTATGAAATTGACGGACAATTTTACAGAGGAGACAAATCTAAAGAAATATATTTCGATTGCACGGCGTGCATGGCATAGGTTCCAAAGATGCCATAGTAAAATTGAAAAGAAGGATTTGTCTTATTAGTCCAGATTCTGGAGAAATTTATCTTTCAGTAACTGTCAGACATACAGCTGGAAAATGTCGTAATCGGTGTAAAATTTTCTGCTGAATACCAATCCGAAGGGCGCATAAAAATCGGGGATTGCCTTCAACCCTTAATTTGCGAATTTACCGTTATTTCGGAAATCGTGAAAAATTCAATTTTAAACTATAATTACGTTTTTCCCACAAAAGATAAGCTAAAAATCCATTCTTTTTTTTTAATTGTAACTCACACTGTATTTAATACAACAGTGTAATCGAAACACATCTAATATTTATAGAAATGTTACAAAAAAATGTGGCATGAACCTCTACGCCGTCGGCGCATTGAAAAATGCGAGGATTTTTTTTATTTTGGGAAATTGACAAAAACTAGATCCTACGAAATTACAGGAAAAGACCAAATAATATAGTTGTTTAAAAATTTTTAATTTTACTTATTCATAACTTTAGAAATACTTAAATACACTCAAAATAGTATGGGTAAATTCAACAAAAAAAAATGGTTAACTAACAATATCGTTAATTTTGTTAAATCAAACTATATTGATGCTATTTTTAAACAAGAGGTGATTGTTATTTTAATTAATAAAAAGTTGTCGTACAACAAAACAAACATTAACTTAAAAAATAGATGAATAAGACTGTTATTTTGTTCGTCTGACTATTATTTTGTTGAATTCTGTCAAATTAAACTAGATAATAGTATATCCAGTATTAGTTCGCTGTATTATTGTACTTGGTAAACAAACCAATATTATTGTCGTCTTCTAGAAGTTCTAAAAGAATTACCATAAAATTTGCTTGCTTACCACGTAGTCTATTACAGAAATTATTCCCAGATGACGCCACATACAAATCACTGACAATAATCAATCATGCATTATCTTATACTTTCATGAATTTATAGAAAATTAATAACATGATTGCAATGTTCAAATTCTCTCAGGGATCATCGATATATTTGGATGGATCTTATAAACGATTTCTAATCTTTGGTTTGGGTGGTCTGATGTCTCAATACTGAGATTTTGGCTAACCAAAAAAAACTTCATCATACAATAAAGTGTAGATCAACCTAAAAATTAGTTAGTGAACAAAAAACAAAGTCGTTGTACAATTTAATTGTAGACCATATTGAAAATGGTTAGTGAACATAAAAAAATGTCATTGTACTATTTAATTTGTTACAAGAAGATATGATTATTAAACTACTATTTGTTTACGAAAACAAATAAAGTTGTATGACTATTCTTTTCTGATTGATTTAACTATGAAACTAGATAGACGCGATTTCATATGCTCTTTTTGGTTGAATTTACCTATCATTTTCTTTGAGTGTAGATACTTGTATAAATGCAATTGCCTTTAAATATGATAGATATGAATCTATTGTACATCACAATTATGTAATAATTAAAAATTATTATAATTAGAATTAGATTATATCACGAAAAATGCACAGATTCATAACCATGAGGAAGCCGATGCAGTAATACTCTCCATGCTAGAATGTGTGTTGTGAATGTGAATTGTGTTTTGAAAGAACAGTAATAGTGGCAAGTGACAGATATATTTTTGTTTCACTGTTTTTTACACCAAAATGAAAGTAAAATTGTGGCTTCAAAAGTTCGATTTTTGTTCTCCTCTGTACATCACAGTTCTTTTTATGTCTACCTTATGTACTTAGTGGGTGCGATAGCACAGGTTATCCGTTTAAGAAGGGAAAGAAGACAGCAAGCATTTAAGACGGCAACTGAAAATTTGGAAACACTCACTCCTTTGTCACAGTGCATAAATGACGTGACGATTGCGACGTGATTTATTTAATTCATTAACACTGCCTCCATATTCTTTAAATGTCTGTACTCAGATTTTCAAGGAAGCCTTGATAGAGTTTTATCATTTACTGAAGAAGCATTTTATCAACATGCCAAAAGATGTGCCTATATATACAGTGTGTGCCATTTAATCCTTTATTTTGGAACGCGCTGGCCGATTTAAAATAATTTTTTTTGAGATGTAGTGCTCGATGAGCTTTATTTGATCGTTTTGAAAAAGTAATTTTCATATTTTCAAGGCCTACTAAGCTTCTCTAAATGGGTCGAAATTTCGAGATCGACTATTAGACAGTTTTTTATCGGCAATTGAATAGCGTATTCGATTCGCAGTTGTCTCAAATACTTCTACACAAAATTTTAGCTCGATACCTCATATAGGGTGTTTGTTATTCGATAGCCAAATTTAGAATTTCTCACTTTTCGACTGGCCTTGTATAAAAGTCGGTTAGGTTTACTAAAAAAGGTAAAGAAGCCATGCGACTTAAGGAACATCAGACACTAGATGGGGAAGAAAAAAGAAAAGTTATTCTTTAAATAAATAGTGCTTCTGTACCTACATTATTCAGTTGCTGTACGCAGGTGCCTCAAACAAATGGATTGGACGGAATAGCTTTTCTTTTTAACCCCCGACCCCAAAAGAGGTGTGTTATAAGTTTGACGCGTATGTTTGTATGTCTGTCTGTCTGTGGCTTCATATCTTTTCAACGGGTGATCCGATTTTGATGCACTTTTTTTTATTTGAAAGAGTATTTTGTCAAGAAGGTTTTAGGCCATATTAGATTTTGATGTTTGGTCGCCATCTTGAATTCGCCATGTTGAACTTCTTTAGAAATTGTCCGATTGAAGTAAAATTGAAAATGTGCAGACAGTTATGATTTCGGCTTCATTTTGATTCGGTCATTTGAAACTGGTACGATTAAATATGTTCGTTTTTAACCCCCGACCCAAAAAGAGGAGTTTTATAAGTGTGACTCGTATGTTTGTCTGTCTGTTTGTCTGTCTGTTTGTCTGTCTGTCTGTTTGTCTGTCTATCTGTCTGTCTGTCTGTTTGTCTGACTGCCTGCCTTAAATAGAAATCTTGCGAAATGTTATCTCCATAATATATATTTTTTTTGTTTATGCATTTTACTAATATAGTTCATAAAAATATATCTAATGAGTTGAAATATATATGATTGTCGAAAGATCACAGACAATCAATTTTTGTAGCAATATGTGATGGTGCAGTGGCTAAAGTTTTGCCTTAATCCTAAGATCGTGTGTTCGAATCCCACACAGGTTGGATTTTTTTTCATATAATTTTTTTTCACAACAAAAATGGTATCACAAAATTTACGATGTCCAAAAACTAACATTATTTATAAGAAAACTGCGAAGAGTATTCTATAGAATGTGTAACAATTATATAAAAAGCTCAGTAAATTGACGTTTTTAGCTTGTTTAGTATGTGATGTTGATGTCACTAAATGGCCAGGTTCCTGTTTCCCGTATTTTTTGGCATATTCACCAACTTGCCAAAATGCCTCCGGCCGTGATATTATCGACCCTAGTTTTTCCATAATTTGTTTTTTCTATAGCTGCCTCCTTGTATATTATGACTTACCTACAACTAGCTAAATTTTCCAGATTCGTATTCGTGTCATGTTCGATTATAATAAAAGAGTTTTTCACGAGGCACCAAAATTACATCATGACGATTATAAATTCTTATTATATTATGTGAATCACAAGTCGACATTTGAACCATTCATAAATATAGTAAGTTTGTATAAATAAACATGTTACATAATTAATAATAATTCTAGAATATTTTCATTATCTCTTGTGACGTTTAAATTAGAGATTAATGTCTAGTTATTAGCGGAACATCTCGGTTAATCATTCAAATACATGTAAAAAGAGGAGTTAATTTGGTTAGCGGCCGAGTATGTTTATTTTAACCTTAATTTATTTACAGCTTTTGTTGAAGCCTTGAATTCAACGTTAATTTAGTAAAATTATTATACAAGCTACTTTGCATTGGACGCTTTTATGCGAAACAATGGCCGAAAATGATAATTTTTTTAGGCTACATGTTTGGCTGTTCCATCGTTATAGTCGGAAGCTGGTAGAGAAAATAGTGAACGAATAATGATCTAAATGTTCACTAATAATAATCAATTCATATGCCTTTGGGTGTCAAGATCGATGATCGTCTGCTGTTCCAAAGTGGTAGAATTAACTTGCAGTACAGTAAAAATAGCACTTTAATTATGAAAATGAGAACTGTTCGTTAGCCATCAAAGAACAGAAAAAAATTACCCATTCAATGGGGGGTTTTATGAGGGTGACAATGTGGAGGTAATTTCTCGTAAATCTGTTATGAACAGGGCTCGGGAATTTTAACTCTGCGCCAGAGAAGGCTCTCATATAGACATAGTATTATATTACAGACACCCACTGAAACTTTCAGAAAAACGACGAAACGATGAAATATTCGTCATTGCCAGCTACAATGTATTTTTGGTAATTTTGACCTAAAAACGGTAATGGTTCTTACAAAAACGTGTAATACATATCTAGAAATTAAAAAAACCATTTTGAATCAAACACACTTTCTTGTTCTAGGCCGTTGGAATTAATAAAAAAAAAGGTGATTTTCAAGTTTTATCTCCAAAAGATTTTATTGCATAGAATGCATCTTTTAGGTATAAAAACTTGAAAAATCATAGTCCGTACGTACAGACTGACGGGGAAAGTACCTAAAAATGCATAATTATGCAAAAAAAAATGCATTTTTTGCTGTTTTTGTGCATTTTTCAAGGGTAAAGCAAATTAAAAAATTAATTTACGGCTTTTTTTAACTAAATTTTCAATTTTTATTTGTTTTTTGCATCCCCCCCTCCTATATATATGTTATTTTTTAACGCGTTGGCATTGAATATGAAAATTGATAAAAAGAAAAGTACATTAATTTTTTTTTTAATTATTTTTTAATATATAGCCTATATTTTTTTGAAATTCGCGCTATATTTTTAAGTTACCATAAAAAAGTAGAGGCCCTACTTTTGAGTAAGTTATATATATACACACACGCAGTCATCTTCAATTATGAGTATTTCATCATTTCAAAGGACATTATCAATGAAGAAAACGCTATTCACAAAAGGATTTCTTTTGACCCTCAAAGAGTTTAAATTAAAAGATTACAGTTTTGGGTTATTTCCCTGAACCCCGTATGTTGACGTCGCGGCGGCGTGATGACACGAATGGCGGATCAGTGTTCCCAACTTTTGTGTGGGCGATTTCCCTAAATTGACCAATTTTTCCCTAGACCCTAGTGAACCTAATTTACGATTTACGACACTACATGGCCATCTACGAAATATCGGAAATATGAAGCATACATATTTCAAACAGATAATTATAGAGCTAATTTTCATATATCTATTAAGACATTTTATATTATGTAAAATACGCAATACTGTATTGTTAGTTGTCTATATTTGTATCCCTGCATGCCTCCATAGAATATTGTAATATGTTGCACCCCTTAAAATTTAAGGTTATGTTACTAAAAAGTAGGCAGACTTCAACAGATCGAATGTATGAATGAATGTAGTGTATTTGCACCTACTCGAGAAACCTACCAGAAGTTAGTTCTGGTGACATCTGGAATGATCTAGAGAATGGTGGCGTCATCACAGAACAATCGAGATCTGTCATTTTTGGGTATAAAAGACCGACCGCATTCTCGGCGGGTAGTTCAGTAGTTCAGAAAGTATAGAAAGTGAGGTTAAGACTTCAAAGATAAACAAAGTGATAAACATTGTGATTTTAGTCAGTAAAGTGTATTTAAATTAATAATAGTATTGTGAAGTATCCAGTAAATATTTAATAAAGTGTGTTAGTGGACAATCTCTTGTTATAATTTTTGGAACCCACGGAATTTTCAAGGGGTAGTTTCCTAAGGGTGGAAACACGTCACAATATAATACATATATATGTACAATTAATTATTCTTGATTTTTACTTTTATTTTTTGATTTTATTATTATTGATTAATATTATTGTATTCAAATTTAGTTAATTATAATTCTGTATATTTTCAAAATTCCCTAGAATCCATAGAAATTCCCTTTGTCCCTAAATGATCCGAGACTTCCCTAGAGTTGGGAAATAGTACTTCAGAAATGACGTCCACATTTTACCCGGGGGGAGGGGGGGGGGGGGGTCTAGATTTTGTGACAGCATGGGACAGCAGGGGGGTGGGGGTTCGATGAACTGGACGTCCACTTGGAGAGATAAAACGGGTGCAAGCTCCCACGTAGCGAATATTACATTTTACATTGCTATTATAAGCGGGTTATTCTGTAAGCGGTATCAATAAAGTTTATTATTCTCGAGTATTGTTTTAATTACCAAAATTAATGAAAAAAAACATATAACAGGGGGGTTAAATATTTGTGACAGTCTCGGATACAGGGGAGGGGGGGCATGAAAATTCTAGATTTTCTGTGGACATCATTTTTTAATGATCCCTCATTGACGCATAAGGTGGGCGGTGCCGCGAACGTAATTCGACAATTTCTCCTACGTCCCTGAACCGATTCAAAAAATTTTTTGATAGACTTTTAGAGGCAACTTTATTGAATGGTACTAGGCGATTGAAAATAAAGAAATTTTTTTTTCTCTTGTGCGAAAATTATTATTTTTTTTTTTTTTTGTTGACTTATATATTCTGGTATCATTCTATCAAGTTTTCTTTAAAAGCCTATCAAAATATTTTTTCAGTCGGTTCAAGAATGTATCAGAAATTGTCGAATTACGATGTGCAATATCTTAAAATTATATGCATAAATAATAACACACTTATTTTTTGTCGAAAAGATCGCTACGAATATTATCGGTGGTGATTCAGTGCGTCAGTGCGAATAAGCGAGCATACTTTACATTAAAATAAATTGGTAATTGCAAAATTACATCACGTCACCGTTTATTTTTATTATTCCGTTTTCCTTAAGCCTATCCAAATGCGGGTCAAGGTTGAACACTGGCACTCGCAATGAAAATGAAAAATATTTCATAGCCATATATGATGTTTTGCCATCAATATTAATTACATTTTTGCGTTCTTATGCCTTTTTTAATTGAGTTAAGCGGGAATTAGGTTAATGAGTAATTGGCTTATTTTTCCATTTAGTGGCATCCACGACGCCAATAAATCTTACGGGTAATTGGACCCCGATCGCAAACATTCGGCGTTTATGTACGCATTTACTACCTAGATTTATTCATTAACGAAATAAGGGTCAAACAATTAACACAATTGCTGAATTGAAAAATTAAGCAGCGCCATTCCTTATAGTACAGGCTCCTACAGCAGATTAATAGTACCACACAACTAAATTTTTTTTATTGCAAAAGAACAATATTAAAAAAGGGGCTTTTTTTACCCATCCGTGGTAAAGTGTGGAAGCCATCTTTTTTTTACTAATTTTGGCGAAAAATATCGGGAACACATTAAAAAACAACCCTTATTTGGAGGTGACATTGGAATTGATATTAGTCTAAATAATAAGTTTCGATAACAAGTAGAAAAAGAAGTAAAAAAGCCAAATTCACCCCTTCAACCCTCCTCGCCATTCCCTCACCACCCCTAAGGTACTATAGAAGCTACTATAAGTACTATATAGTTATTTACAAAAAAGGGCTTTTTTGGCCCATCCCTGGTAAAGTGTGGAAACCATTTTTTTTTTACTAATTTTGGGGTGCTGACTACAAATCTGTCCTCAAAATTGGCTAAAAACATCGGGAAGACAGTAAAAAGCAACCCTTCGGTGGATGGCATTGAAATTGATATTAGAATTTGCAACAAAAGTTATTCTTTAGTGCAGGAAATTCTTTCGAAATACTCAGTTTCTTTAGGTAAGTAGAAAAAAAAGCAAAAATTCTAAATTAGCTCCCCCCCTTTTCCCTCACACTTCACCGCCCATAAGAACGGTGTAAGTTACAATATCTAATATAGAGTTATTTATTTATTAAAAAAAAAGCAAAACTCCTCGTTAAATAGCTATTATCAGGTTATAATGTAATGAATACTTCTGAATACTCTTACACCCATCCCCACCAATTAAGCTGGTAGATTTTATCTTTTTAGGGTTTTTATTGGTTTTAATTGCGAAAGAAATCCCTAATCACCCAGTTTGATGTTTTTTTATCATAATAAGGTGATTTAGTCAATTCAGATGAATATTTCTCACACTTTTGGGGTTGGGGTGTACGGTGTACATATCACTATCCAGAAAATATTACTTGTTTTTTATATTAAAAAAATTCTTTAATTATTTAAATAACTAAATAATTTTTTACTATAAAAATCAAGCAACATTTTTTAAAGGGGATATTGACACCCTACACCCCCTCCCTAGAGAGGTAAGGAATATTCAGGAGTGGTCTGAATTGACCAAGTCACCTTAATATGGTAAAAAAAACATCCAACTGAGTATGAGGATTTTTTTTTGTAATTAAAACCGATCAATATCCCTGAGAAAATGAGACCCACACCTTTTGGGGGTAAGGAGGCATATGAGTGTACTCGGAAGTAATGGGATTATTATATTCTGGTACCTCTTAATGAGGTGTTCTGGTTTTTAAAAAATATGTAAATAACTATATAGTAGTTATAGTAGCTTACAACCTTCTTAGAGATGGTGAGGGAATGGCGAGGAGGGTTGAAGGGGTGAATTTGGTTTTTTTTTACTTCTTTTTCCACTTAGTTATCGAAACTTAGTATTTAGACTAATATCAATTCCAATGTCACCCCCAAATAAGGGTCATTTTTTAATGTGTTCCCGAGATTTTTCGCCAAAATAGATGGATGAGCCAAAAAAGCCCCTTTTTTAAAATAACTATAGAAGCTACTATAACTATATAGTAGTTATAGTAGCTTCTATAGTACCTTTTTAGGGCTGGTGCGGGAATGGCGAGGAGAGTTGAAGGGGTGAATTTGGTTTTTTTTACTTCTTTTTCCACTTAGTTATCGAAACTTAGCATTTAGACTAATATCAATTCCAATGTCACCCCCAAATAAGGGTTTTTTTAATGCGTTCCCGAGATTTTTCTCCAAAACGGATGACGGATTCGTTTTCAGCACCCCAAAATTAGTAAAAAAAAAAGATAGCTTCCACACTTTACCACGGATGGGTTAAAAAAGCCCCTTTTTTAACATTGTTCTTTCTGATGAAAGTATATTTTTATGATTAATTTTTACTTTGTTACAGGTAATGAATCACATAAGAAATTACAAAGAGAAGTGGGACCTAATTCATAAGGCGTAAGTTGCACTAAATTATGTTATATTTTAAGTAACCACGGTCCAGTGTCTATGTCCTTAAAGTGCTATGAAAATTAAAAAACCGCTGCCCAAGGAATCACTACTTCCACATCCAGATTCTCTATCCAAGTCACTCACAACGAAAAAACTTTGTATGTGGAAATAATTGTTGATGGAACTTTAATAATATAATATTTGAAATCCTCTACCCCAAAAACCCATAAAACGATACCCCACATCGGTAGTGGGGTGGGGGTGGTGATAGGGGGGTGGTAGTGGGGGTGGATGAAGTAAAAAAATATTTTGAGGTTTATGGTTCTTGTACATACACTAAATCACAATTTTTTTCATCCCCTTTAATAAGGGGGTGGGGGTGGTAATGGGGGTGGCTAATGCCAAAAATTTTTTTGAGACCCTAGCTTCTCTTGTATATACTAAATACCAATTTTATCTACTCTTACCTGCTTGATTTACCCATTTACCCCAAATTAACTTTTTTTTGTGCGCACGTTTACTCTGGAACCGTTTAAGATATTGACTTGAAATTTGGTACACATATGTACTTTAACGAGATCTAGAACTAGATTATATTTTCATCTTGTTCCGTCGAAGGGTTGGGGGGTAAATTGGGGTAAATTTGGGGTAAATGGGTAAATCAAGCAAGTAAGAGTCCATAAAATTGGTATTTAGTATATACAAGAGAAGCTAAGGTCTCAAAAAAATTTTTGGGATTAGCCACCCCCACCTCCTTATTAAAGGGGATGAAAAAAAATTGTGATTTAGTGTATGTACAGGAACCAGAAACCTCAAAATATTTTTTTACTTTATCTACCCCCACTACCACCCCCCAATCACCACCCCCACCCCACTACCGATGTGGGGTATCGTTTTATGGGTTTTTGGGGTAGAGGATTTCAAATATTATGTTGTTAAAGTTCCATAAACAATTATTTTTACACACAAAGTTTTTTCGTTGTGAGTGACTTGGATAGAGAATCTGGATGTGGAAGTAGTGATTCCCTGGGCAGCGGTTTTTTTACATGGATGAATAACGTATACAATAATAAATAAATACCTATTATTTCTGCTTACATCATTGTTAAACAATATTATTTTGGGTATTCAGCAGATAACTTTCAAAGAAAACATTTGTTTCTTTCATATACCATTGGTGCAAGTCTGACCAAAAAGGAAGATCAACAAGACTCCCCCTACGGTGACTTGTCGACTTCTTTCATACACCTACCATATCTTAATATATATTTTAGCATGATCAGACTTGAATCATCAATATATAGAAAGAGTGGTTGTTTTATTGCTTTTCATGCTGAATCTTAGATATGGTAGGTGTATGAAAGAAATCGACATGTCACCGTAGGGGGAGTCTTGTTGATCTTCCTTTTTGGTCAGACTTGCACCAATGGTATATGAAAGAAACAAATGTTTTCTTTGAAAGTTATCTGCTGAATACCCAAAATAATATTGTTTAACGTATACAATTTCTCACATTTTGATTCCATACACTTAATAATTTAACAATTATGAACAGTTTTTGAGAAATATTTTTTTTTATGAGATTGAAACTAGCTTAACAATTGCTCAAATATCCACCATTTTGACCCACGCAACACTGAAGTCTCTTGATAAATGAACGCCTTATATTGTATAACATTAACATTTATACGATTGAAACACTGACGAATCCTTTAAATCTTATCGTCTCTACTCGTTGGTTCTACTTTATAAGCGTCCGACTTCACAAATTCCCAAAGGAAAAAATCCATTGAAGTCAGGTCGTGTGACCTAGGTGACCATGCAATGGGACCTAACATAATTGAACAGTTTATTAAAATATCAGACCTGCTCTTCCTATCCACCTTTCAGGAAACTAGTTACTAATGATCTGACGAACATTTCTACCAAAGTGTGATGGTGCACCATCAAATCGTAACCACATATTATTTGTAATGTAATCAGGAATATGTACGATCATTTGTGGAAACGTATTTTGCATAAAATCCAAGAAGACTGCTCCATTCACATTTCCCTAAAAAAAGTGAGGACCAATAACATAATCATGTACAATTCCAAATATTTAAACTCCAGTTGTGCTGGTAATGATTTTTCTATATAACATAAGGATTTTCTCTGTCATAATAATAGAAATTGGGCCTATTCACAAATCCATTGCGATGAAACGTTGATTCATCCGTGAACAACACAAATTTGAAAAATTCTTAATTTTCTCCAATTTGGTTTTGAGCACACTGGCAAAAAATTAATCTACAGTTTAAATCCACATTCACAAGTTCTTGATGCACTGTACTCGATAGAAGGGGTGAAACTTATTTTTACGAAGACATAGGGAAGCACTAGATTTACTGACTTCTAAATCCCTTCTAAACTCCCGAACACTTGCCGTAGGATTTTCGATTACCGCTAAAGTTTATAGCCAGCTCATTTTCTTCAGTTAATACATTTCGTCGTATCGCCTTTTTTTCATATGCAACACTTCCAGTACGTTCAAAACTTTCTTTCAAATTTTCTAGAGACCTCACATCAGGGCACCTATTAGGATATTTTTGACGATACGCTATTGGTGCCAATAAACAATTTGCATCACATTCACCAATAACATACACGCACCATAGATAATAAATCTTGTTGACAATAATTATAATTCATATTTTTAAATATTATTTAACAATATTAATTCAACTTAATCACGATAATCTTAAACAGAAATTTTATAAAGTGAAAAACAAACTCAAAACAAAAGACCAAAGCCATACTAGATTTTAATGCTAAAATAACGAATACCTCAATTTACGCAAAAATTATTTGAAATAAGTAATCATATCTCAAAAACCTTTTGAAATAAAAAATAAAGTGTATGGTATTAAAATGTGGGGGAATTGCATGCTTTATTCATCCATGTAAAAGGCATTCCATTTAAAAAAATTGAGAAGAATAATAATTAAATATCACGAAATGTAAACAAATATTTTGGACACCCGATATAATAATAATTTATTTGAAAAAAAATGTTTTTCAGTAAATACACACTCAAAGAAATAGTATGGATAAATTCAACAAAAAAAAATGGTTACCTAACAATATCGTTAATTTTGTTAAACTAAACTATATTGATGGTATTTTTAAACAAGAGGTGATTGTTATTTTAATTAATAAAAACTTGTCGTACAACAAAACAAACATTAACTTAAAAAATAGATGAATAAGACTATTATTTTGTTCGTCTGACTATTATTTTGTTGAATTCTGTCAAATTAAACTAGATAATAGTATATTTTATTTTTAACTATTATCGAATTGTAATTCTAACCCAGTATTAGTTCGCTGTACTATTGTACTTGGTAGACAAACCAATATTATTGTCGTCTTCTAGAAGTTCTAAAAGAATTACCATAAAATTTGCTTGCTTACCACGTTGTCTATTACAGAAATTATTCCCAGATGACGCCACATACAAATCACTGACAATAATCAATCATGCATTATCTTACACTCTTATGAATTTATAGAAAATTAATAACATGATTGCAGTGTTCAAATTCTCTCAGGGATCATCGATATATTTGGATGGATCTTATAAACGATCTCTAAAATCTGGTTTGGGTGGTCTGATGTCTCAATACTGTAGTGATGGGTAAAAGCAGTTATTTTTTAATAACAGTTTAAACTGCTACTGCTATTTTGAAATAACAGTTTAAAAATAACAGATCGCTGAGAAGTACTGGCATGCGCATACCGCAGCCACAGAAAAGAGAACTATCAGAAACGACACTTGAGCTACCCGCCAAAATTCCATTGCCGCCATTTTGTTGTTAGTACATCCGTCAGTTCATTTATTGTTTTAGGTTAAAACAATAAAGTGCGGTAAATGACAGACTGTGACGTAATACCGAAATAAATTCTTAAAAGGTTTTAGTATTATTGTGCTGTGTTAATAGTAATTTTTATTAGCGATATGAGTAAACGAGGTGGAACCGTTTGCGCTGTTAAGAAATATATAAGTAGTACGACAGGAAAAGACATTAGTTTATTTGGGTTTCCTAAGGATTCCCAAAGGTATTTTATTATTGATGTAAATTATAAGATATTTCCAAGTAGTTGTGAACCTTTCTTCTTTTAGGTCCATATTGTGGTTGGAAGCATGCGATCGTGGGGATTTGGCAAGTAAAAGTTCAACCGAACTTTATAACAATTTTAAGTTGTGCGCACGACAAATATGTATCAGAATAGATTGCTACCAATAGCACTTACCTACTATTTTTCCTCAATTTGGTAGTTTAAACAGAAAAAAAATTAATATTTCCTCAGAACAACCTCCCAGTAAGAAATTACAGATTTTCTCGAGATATTGTATTGATTTTAATACATTTTGTGACTTTATTTATATTAAAAATACAATTGTTCGTAGAGACAAATTTATCTAGTTTACTTTAATAGCTTTAATGTCCATTATAAGTAGAATTCTTCGAATAAGGTGATTGTATTCAGTTTGTGTAAAGTTTGTTTATAAACATGCTGTTTAAATTTCCCGCCAAAAATTACCAACAACAAAATGGCGAAGGTCACAAAAAAAGATCAAAGGCGGTGCTGAGAGTGCCGCTTCTGGTAGTTCCTTCTTCTGTGCCGCAGCACGCAGTTTGCAAATTTTATTTCAGAGACGTTATTTTATACATCATGCTGCTGCCGCAGCTGCTTATCTGTTATTTTCTCACCTGTTATTTTCGAACAGAAATAACAGTCTGTTAATGCTTTTTACAAATAACAGTTATAAAATAACAGGTTGTTAAATAGCAACTCATCTCTACAATACTGAGATTTTGGCTAACCAAAAAAAAACTTCATCATACAATAAAGTGTAGATCAACCTAAAAATTAGTTGGTGAACAAAAAACAAAGTCGTTGTATTATTTAATTGTAGACCAAATTGAAAATAGTTAGTGAACATAAAAAAATGTCATTGTACTATTTAATTTGTTACAAGAAGATATGATTATTAAACTACTATTTGTTTACGAAAACAAATAAAGTTGTATGACTATTCTTTACTGATTGATTTAACTATGAAACTAGATAGGCGCGATTTCATATGCTCTTTTTGGTTGAATTTACCTATCATTTTCTTTGAGTGCATTATTATCAAATGACATCCTACATCTCTAGAAAAAACAATTAAAAAATAGCGGAGATATGGCAGTCAAAAAAATGTTTGTAAATTGCTAAAAGAAAACAGGGAAATAAAATCATAACTTGGCAACGCTGCATCCGATTGGCAAAATATTTTAGGGTGTAAGTAATACAGGATTAACTAGCGCCAAAAATACAGGCTGTTCCATTAAAAAAAAAATACTTTCTTGTGTAACTCGTTTTTCTAACACCTAGATTCTCAGTTTCTGGGGCTAAGTGCCACTAACTAACAGATTGATTCCTGAAGGTGGTGTCAACTCATAGAATTTTTTCCCGTTTATCTAATTTGATTTTTTGCCTGTTGTATTTATATGATAAATTGAAATATTTCTGGTCTAATAAAATTCATCTATACCACCTGCCTATCAGTAAATTAAACGTGGGGTAAATACAAAACTCATAAAGGGGGAAATTATCACAAAGGAAACGAATAATCGATAAAATAAATATTAGATAGACGAATCTATACAATTTTACTATGGACTGGGTATTTAAATAGTTCTTATAAAAAGTGAAAGTCTATTTTGGCTTGTGCTGTGCACGTATGACTCAACCTAGAGCGAGTGCATTGCCCCGTGCAATATTTTTAAGTGAGTTGAGTTTTTTAAATGTTCTAGCACAAGCCGCAAGGCAGGACCTGTTCCAAAAATGATTAAATCGTTATCAGCTCATTTAATTACAACGTAAATATTTACTCGCTTCGCGTTCGATTCGTCAGTTTGCACATGTTACTGCCCAGACGATATATTTGTGGTGTTTTCGTGTTTAATTAATTTTTTAACGGGTGATGGAGATTTTTAAATAAACTTGGGAATACCGCATCACATTATGTAACTGAACTACTTTTCAGATATTTTTTACGTCATCTGATCTATTAACCTAGTCAATTTAGGTTAGGGATGTAAATGGAAATATTTCATTTTGAAATTTATTTAAATTTCGAAATATTACTGAAATATTTCACTTTTTCGATTATATTTCGAAATATTGAATATGGAAATATATTTAAATCTTGAAATATTTCACTTTGAAAAATATATTTTGATAGATGATATATATGATGATGATGATGATACATGATGAAAATGAGGCTTCCAGTGACATCGACAGCAACAGCGGTAGCTCAGATTAGAGGATGGCCTCCCCTAAACTTACACTAGTTTAACTACAATTTATAATTATTTCTAATTTTATCTTATAATTTTAAATTACAATAATACCTATTGTCTTTAAATTTCAATAAATACAATATAATGTCCAACATAATTAATATTACCTGAATCCTGGATTACACAGGTGTGCAAAAAAAATTGTGAAAACTTTTTTTATTATTTAGGGTGATCTAACAGTTTGAAGGGTGCTGAATCCGAAAATGACATCAGTTTTTCTCCATCACCCACCGTTTTTCCGCAACTCGACCCAATATTTTCAACCTAATAGGCATGAATATGGCTATTTTGTAATGTAGAGAATGTGTCTTAAACATTTTTAAAAAGGCTTTATTATTCCAAATTAAGTTTATTTACAACGAAAGACATTGTTAATGAATTTTCAATTAATTTAATCCACATTGATGGCCCTGTACTTCCTTTCCCTATTCATGAAAAAGCTCCGATTGTTATTTTTCCTCTTGTGAGTAACACCTGGATTCTCTCGATAAGTGACCAGCAGTAGCCTCAATGCAAATACTCAAATACAAATATGTATGTACCTTCATAGTTCTCGGTGATATTATGTTATTATTTTACATAAAAACGTCGGCATCTTTGAATGGCGGTACAAATTGTACCACCACTAAAAGACGCTGACGTTTTTTATGTATATAATATCACCCAGGACTGAGGAGATCGATACATTTCTTAAAACTTATTTATTATTGTCAAATCCTAAAAATAATGAAGAAATTATGTCCATTTATATGTTACAAGTTATAATAAATGTGTGAGGCTGATTTTCAACTAAAAATTTTATACAGCCACCCAGAAAAAATGAAATTTTTCAAAAATACTGAGGGGTGATGGAATTTTTTCATTATTTTTCTGGATTCAGCACCCAAAAATCTATAAAAGTCACCTGTTAGTTTTAAATAAGTTTTTTGGTCGCAGGCCTGTATTATTGGAGTTCTTTGGCATATTTATATTTTGAGTTAGTTTCATAGAAAACAAGGCAATAAACGGTAAACAGCAAATTTGACGAGAGAAAGCCATATTTGGAATATTTCACATAGTCTGAAATATTTCATGAAATATTCCATTGAAATATTTCAAAAAAATATATTTCGTGAAATTTTACATCCCTAATTTAGGTATTCGACCCAGAAAAAAATAATAGAGAGATAATTTTTGGTACAGATAGCTCCTGAGGGGATTTGTAAGCTGCAGATTATTTAGTCACAGAGTGTAGGTAGGTATACTTTCTGGAAATCAGGGAAAAGTCAGGGAATCTAAAATTTTATAAAAAAAAGTCAGGGAAAATTTATTAAAACTACTTATATCTAAAGTTGTTCCCATATTGGCTCCCCGGCTCGTCAAAAAATGTTTTCCATTTCCCCTCCCTCGCTCATCAATTTTCACTTTCGAACAGAAAACATTTCTGGAATTCTTATCGAAAAGTCCTAGAAAACCTGGAAAAGTAAGGGAATTTCAAAATTATGAATTGGTATACATCCTGTAGTCATCGTTCTGCTCTATAAGTGGCGGTGAAGCTCATAAATGTTTGAAAATAATACCTTAGGTTTTCTCTAAAACTATGGCAGATAGACAAAAACCAATATAGGTGTCCCGAGCTCGATTTTGGAGAAACAATGAAAGGCGTAAACCGCGATCGTCTATCTTTTTCGACTACCGAGCTACAGAGCGTTTTTGGAAAATTGACATTTTTTGGATGACTTCTATATCTTAATTACCAAGGGTCGAATTTAAAATCAAGTAACACATTCTCAAGGAACTTTTTTGAGTAGAATCCGTTGCTGATAAGAAAATTATGCATGCCTGACTAATCCTAATTTTGTAGGGTTTGAATTTATTTTTTTTTAAGCAACACAACACAGTTGTTTTTCGGATTCTTAAATTCTTCTGTATTTCGCGAGGATAGGATTTTCTCTTACGGTTTCTAAAACAATATTTTCTATAGCTTCTCTACCTGCTTTATTATATATTTTTGCTCGAGGTTCTACAAATGATCCAAACTCTTTTAAATTTCGTTGTAGCATTTTGAATATTTTTATGACTGGCTGTCTCTTTTCTGGATATCTAAAAATATTGTTTAGGCAGCACTTTTGGCACAAAGTTTTGCTGTTTATAACTTACCTATTAAAATAAAGCTCGGAAGCTAAATTTGAATCCTCCGCATTCTATAAAACACGTAATCATATGTTTTTCACCACTACTAAATTGAACCATTTTTAACAATGCTCCACTCACAATTAACTCACAAATTAGTTTTTGACATTTACGATTATTTCGATTTTCTTTTTTTTTACCATGGCCTTCTCAATAAATATTAGAAATGCGGTAAATATGCATAGATGTCAATAGAAGACAATTCGAACATTTATTGTAGTTTAGTTTTCCTATTTTTTTTTTAATTATTTTATATTATAAGAAGTACGTATACGTAACTCCGATTTACAAAGCTGGTAACAAATCTCTTACCAATAACTATAGGCCTGTGTGCATGCTATCTGCAATTCCGCAATTATTTGAGTCGTTAGTCGAAAAAAATTTATCTGCTTCCTTACGTAGTATCATCATTCCAGAGCAGCATGGATTCCTCCAAGGTCGTTCTGTGGACTCCAATTTATATATCTGTACCAATTTTATCGTTAAATCACTGGTAAGAGGCGCTGATGTGCATGCGGTATACATGGACTTTAGCAAACTCTCCATATAAGGAAACTCCATAAAATCGGAGTCGGTCCTCCTTTATTTTCTTGGATTCAGTCGTATCTCTCTGTAGATCCCAGCTAATTTCAGTTGTGATCGAATAATTGGGATGTTCCATTTAAAAAAACACAAGTAATGTCTATGTCTCGAAAACTGAGGCAAGCATAATTTTCTTCTTATCAGCAACGGATTCGACTCAAAAAAGTGCCTATATGTGTTACTCGATTTTCAATTCGACACTTGGTAATTGAGATATAGAGGTCATCCAAAAATGCCAATTTTCCAAAAACGCTCTGTAGCTCGATAGTCGAAAAAGATAAACGATCGTGGTTTACGCCATTTTGTTTTTCAAAAATCGAGCTCAGGACACCTATATTGGTTTTTGTCCATCTGCCATAGTTTTAGAGAAAACCCCAAATTCCATCTAATTTGGTCCACTCTATACAATATTGATAGTGAGATTGGTGTAGAAATGAACAAATTACCAATTCAAATGTACTTTAAAACCGACTTCAATTTCGAGATTAGTTAGGTAGTAGATAATGAGGTTCAGTGAAATTATATTTTATATTTTATAGCGACCTTTTTTTTGAAGGCGGTTCCATTTTTTTTTTTTTTTTTTTTATGGAAAATGGGAATTATAGGAAGTCGTGCGGTGGCCGCGTTCTACGTTTTCAATAGGGATTTACGTATGAAAACTGTAATTATGGCCATTTATAAAATCTGACATATAGGCGAATAGTTACTAAAAAATCAATTTTACTCGAATTTCAAACATAAAATGTACCTACCGTGCGCTTTGTTTATTCATACAAAGCTGATTTATATAGCAAATTCTTGGAATCCCATCATGAATTTAATTTAGAATCCAATTTTAATCGGCATTCTTTTCCCAGCGGATTTATCTGGAAAACTTGACTTTAATAGATAGTCGTTAATTTTGCGGTATTATAAGTAATCCACTGATAAAAAAGACAAATTACAGATAGTTAATCTCAGATTTATCCCCACATTTTTTTATCAACGGCTGTAATAATATTCTGGCTATTTTATTTTTTCTCTCGGTGTTGCTGTTTTAATAATACGTGAATGGGGATTTCCCACTACATTCAAAGTTGCATTTATTTATGGATATATTCCACATTATATGTGCAACCATTAACTATAATTGATTGATTTTAAAAAAATTCCAAAACCTCAAAAAAATGTTTAATTTTAGCACAGTTTAAATTTGCCGCTAGTTAAACAACCAGTAAAACAAATCACGTCATTTGGCAGTATAAAACAGTGATGTCGTATTTTTTGTGGTTATGACATTGTATCTTCGTATTTGAAATGAAATTTTATTTCATAATTTTAGGTAGGTATATTTTTTTAAGGTGGTTTAATTTTGCTTTCAAACATTTTTTATTAAAATATATAATCAAAAAAGTACACAAATATTGTACAAGTAATATAAAAGGAAATTACATCTCAATTACTATTACAAAAAGGGTCTAACTGATCAGGGCTGGCTCCAGGTATTTTGCCGCCCCGGGCACAGTTTCATTTTGCCGCCCCTCTCTTATATAAATAACATTAGGGTCAGGCGGGGTAAAAATGAGACAAAATGACATCTTTCAATTTTTAGGTTGCTTAGAATCACAGGAAAAACTATATTTCTATGTATTTTTTTACTAAAAAGTACCGTTAATTAATAAACAAAAATAAACAGTGTGTCATTTTTACCCTCCAAGTGGGGTAAAAAAAAAGACAGTAGCGGGCAAATGAATGACACGTGATTTATTCCCATTCTTATTGACGTCGTACAAATGGAAGTGCAAAAATAAGACGGCTGAGGGTTTTTTCTATTATATGTAGTTTATTCAGATTTTTTACTAAACAAGAAGGGGCTTCAGAAGGGCTAGCTTCTCCTAAATTAGAAAGCTGAAATGTGCCTGCTTCAGTCTGCCCATTTGGTCTCTTTAGTCTTTTTTTTACCCCGCTTTTCATTTTTTTGTTAAAATCAAATTTTGATGATTTAAAACTAGCAGATTAATAAAACTTGATCACAAAATGTGCAGTATGACACTTCTAGTTGACGTCTGTCAAATACGGACAATGCAAATAGAGAAACTATAAAATCCCCAAAAAAGTACTAAGGTGCATTCAAAAATTTTTTAAAAGTGAATTAAGGAGTTTACTGAATAATATTTTTTCCCGCATTAACAGTAGGCATAGGACCTGATTGGATAACATAAAACAGTTCTGAATGTACGAAACAAATCTGAATAAAAAACCGCTGCCCAAGGAATCACTACTTCCACATTCCGATTTTCTGTCCAAGTCACTCACAACGAAAAAATTTTGTATGTGGAAATAATTGTTTATGGAACTTTAATAATATAATATTTGAAGTCCTCTACCCCAAAAACCCACAAAACGATACACCACATCGGTAGTGGGGTGGGGTGGTAGTGGGGGTGGATGAAGAAAAAAAATATTTTGAGGTTTCTGGTTCTTGTACACACACTAAATCACATTTTTTTTTCATCCCCTTTAATAATTGGGTGGGGGTGGTAATGGGGTTGGCTAATGCCAAAATTTTTTTTGAGACCTTAGCTTCTCTTGTATATACTAAATACCAATTTCATGGACTCTTACCTGCTTGATTTACCTATTTACCCCAAATTTACCCCAATTTACCCCCAACCCTTCAACGGAACAAGATGAAAATATAGTTCTAGATCTCGTTAAAGTACATATGTGTACCAAATTTCAAGTCAATATCTCAAACGGTTCCAGAGTAAACGTGCGCACAAAAAAAAGTTACAGACAGACCGACAGACAGACAGAATTTTTTTGCTCAAACTTAAAATCTTGACGTTTCATGACATTCTAAGCCTATTTGAACAATAAAATTTTTAAAAAATTTTTTTGTCGTTACTATACTTCCACTGGATGTGGAAGTAAAATTAAGTTTTATTATTTCAATCTGGGTTGGATATCACCTTGTCTTTTATTTACCCCGCTACCCGTCTGTCTCATTTTTACCCCGCCTAACTCTATCTTTTCAGTCCGTTATTTTTTACAACATTATAAAAGTCACCTACTGAATATTCTTGATGGTTCGTTTTTTTAGTTATAAAGTTTACAGCAATTTTTGGATTTTCAGCAATATGATATGATTACTGTATTTAAAAGGGTAAAATAAAATAATTGCAAAAATTAACCGTATTGAAACTTAAAAAAAAAAAATACCACACCACAGATATTAGATAAGAAATAAAATCACATGTAACCTACTTTATATACAAAAAAACTGACAATAACAAATTATTTATATAAAGTTAACATTACTATTACTATATTAGTGAAACAATGGTTTCCTAGCCTTTTTTTATATTTTTTGGTAACTGTGGACTTGAAAATTTGCCGCCCGCTTCTCTACCCCCCCCCCCCCCTAGAGCCAGCCCTGTAACTGATGAACTTGAAAATTATAGCTAAATCTCTATTTTAAACGCCATTTCAAAAATATTCGAAAAAGGTAGCATAAAATTCTAAATCCAACATTATTTTTCGATTTAAAAAATTCCAAAAAATAAGTGAGATAGGAACAATTTTTTATTTTTTTCAAAATAGCCGCGTCAGATGAACGCGACGTAAGAAAATTACTAAGTAGGCTATGGATATTATTAGTAAGGTTGTAGACTTATCTATAAAGAACAAAATAGTTATTTTAATTACTGATAGGTATACGACTATTTTTAGATTTTTCTCAAAAGACAATTTCATTTTCATTTCCGTAGAAAATTTCATAATGGTACCGTGCTATTTTTTTTATTAATCAGAAATAATGATTCAGAAACTTTAAGTTTTTTCGCCATGAATCATTTCTTAACGATATCCTTCGTAATAATAAAAGTATTTTTAAAAGGTAAACGCTAACAGATAATTTTAATAAGGCATCTATCTACAGTTAAATCCAAAATTGCAGATAGCCATGAAAATGACAGACATTCGCATCAATTGAATTCTTGACATAACTCACTGATTATCTGAAGTAAGTGTATTGAATGTGTTATAAACAAGTAAATTAATATATAAGTAATGGCTGAAAAATATTCAAGAGATGAAAATGTTGACATGTTGATTACTTATGGAGAGACTCGACGTAATGCAACTAAAGCACAAACTCTGTATGGACAGAGATATTCAGAAAGAAGACAACCTCCGAGAAACTCTTTCGCCCGATGATAGCATCAATTTAGAACTGATAAAGAAACGAAAATTAATGTATTACCTTTAGTGCATGTGACCCAACTATTTCTTAGATGTTCGTGAAATATTATTGGACCTATCATATGGTCGCCCAGTACGCCTAACCAAACATTGAAGCTATTTTGAGAAAAACCTAAAAATAGTCATACCAGTCAGAATAGCTTTTTTGCGCGAAATATCGTTTACTTGCATTTTTTTTTTTTTTTTAAGTATACATATGCCAACTATCCGCGCGCGTGACAGGTGGGACAACACACTTTGAAATTAAAAAATCGTCCATTCTTTGCCATTTTTCGCTTTACTTTGAATATAACTCGTAAATGAAGCACTGTTCGAAAATATATCAAGAGATAGAAAAGTTAAGAAAACTAATTTTGAACATTTGATTATTCTTGACATTTTCCCAGAAAATTCTTGTATTTCTGGGATAAAGGGTAACATTTTAAGTTGGAAAATGTCTTACTAGGGGAGGATCTGTCACAAGTACTAGTTCTCGTACTTGTTCTTCATGTAGGATATTATCCAACTTAAAATAAATGCGATAACCGCTGAGAATAATCACTCAACCTGATTACTTTTTGATTTTAGTCAATTGTTGTGACTTCGCCGAACGGTGTAAAACAAATTGATAGTAAATGCCACTACAATTGAGGTTGTCAAAAGATTGTTTTTTTGTAGAGGAATGTCATAATGTCAAAAACGTTTAAATGTATTAGTTTTTTGTGCATACGATTATGATTGGTTCATTTATTTTGGAAGAGAAATTGGAGTCACTTCCGATGAAACCGGAAGTCGTAGAAACTTGACAAATGGATTAAAAAATGTCGTTTTGATAGCATGTGCACATATCAAATTGCTCACGATCCGTTAAAGAATAAAGATATGGCGGCCAGAAAGTGATCTCATTGACACCCGGTAGAGTTAGATATTTTGGGTATAATTGTCAAGAAAATTTCACGCTTTATATCTCTGTTATTCAATTTCTAAGAAACATCAAAGAACTTTGAAAATGTCGTTTTTTATTAAATTACTGGTAGCACCAGTACCCTTCAATCAACATTTATATTCTAAAGTTACCTCATTTCTTTTCAGTTCAAAATGAAAAGATTTTATGGTAACCGTTAGTACGTGGATATGATAAAAACGTTAGTCAGTCGATCATTCCGTCGCTCAATATTTATACTACACTTATTTCCTCATTCCTTCATTTCAGTAAAAGCATCATTTTATTTCGATTCGTATCACATGTATCAAGAGAAACAGACTAGGATACATAAAAAGGCAAACGAGAAACTGTATTCCCAATAAAGACCTCCGAGCTCCAATCCAATATTTTTAATGTTAAAGTGGCGTTTCACAGTTTTCAGACGTGGATCAAATCAAATTCTTCCCCATTCCTTGTAACATGCTGTTGTCTTATACCGCTGAAAGTAAGTTAAGCCTTACACCGTTACGAATTTATGCCCAGGAACTAGGGTTTTCAATCCCAGAACAGGATTAGGCTTTCGGGGTTATCGGGATTACAAATTCCAAATCCCGGGATTTCCCGGGATTACAAATTTCGAGGCTCAAAATACATTGTCAAATATTAACATAAAATTAAAACTAACAATTTTTAAATATGTTTTATTTATTTGAACGAAATAGTAATAGATAACAAAAACAAACGTTTTAAAATTTATTTTTTAAAAAGGATCTTAGAAGAACTACCGGATTTTTGTACAGAGCCCACCAGCATTAGAAAAAGTCATCTCCGCCTCTACACTCTACAATTACGATCTTATTCTTATAACTATGAAAATATCTTTGATGGTTTTGAGTATAAATTCTGGAACTTGTCCAATACATTAACAAATGTATAAGGAATCCATTGGATATAGCTGAAATATGGATAGGTGTACCTGTAATAAATACAATACAGTAAAGGCACGTAAAACTTCATGCGAGCGATTCAGCGGCTATGTGTGGTGGCTGTGTACGCGTTCATAATTATATATTTTCCCTCCATACTCACTATTTATCCTCCTATTCACTAAGAAAAATGTTAAAAATGTGTCATCAGAAAGATAAAAAAGCTTTATTTTACTCGTTAGAACAGCTAAGAATTTTTAGAGGTTCCATAATATACATTTAACTGTGCACTTGGCCGCGCAGAGTGACAAAGTTACTTCACTATTTTTTCTTAGGAATACCGTGGCTTTAGCGATAAATTTTATTAGGACATTTTTTGTTTAGAAACGCATGGTCTATCCACCAGCATTTTTATTTTTTCCCACCCTCGATTTCAAAATTTTGAAAAAATGGATGAAAAAACATTTTTCTTCAAGCGTATTAAAATGTTTAAATTATGTCACCAAAAACAGAAGTAGAAGTAGGACATTGTTTTACTAGTAACAAAATGTTAGTACCGAACGCCACCGTAGTGGACATTGTTTTACTAGTAACATAATGTTAGTTCCGAAAGCGCCGCCGTAGTGGGTATTGTTTTACTAGTAACATAATGTTAATACCGAAAGCCACCGGTGGCGCGCTATCCACTAGCCACTTGTCATATTGTGTCAACATGTAAGACTGTAGTTTGAATATTTGTACATTTATGATAAATAAATGAATTTTTGAATTTTAATACGCTTGAAGAAAAAATAGTATATATTACACGGAGTAGAACGCCTTTTTTTGTGTTTCGTCCAGTTTGCGGCTTCGGCTTCGCCTCAGCCGCAAATCCTGGGCTCAACACAAAAAAAGAGTGCGTTCTACTCCTAGTAATATAATATACTATTTTTTTCATTTTTTTTTATGTTCTGCATCCGAGCGGAATGTAAACTTTTCAGGATATTATTCTATAAACTTTCACGAACTCATTAAAAAAAAAATTATTCATTTTGCAAGTTCTCTGTCGTCTGGGCTATGTAATGGCCCAATGTGCTTCTCCGGCACTGCCTTGAGATGTTTAAGTAGAGCGCAAAAGTGGGTTAAAGGGAACGAGCCAGGTCAGGTCGGGAACTCCATAAGGATACGTCCGGATCGATCCTGTCGTACTAGCATTATACTATTCCACGAGAGTCCCTCGATGATTTCTTTATATTGCAGTGGCAGCTATTGGAGATAATATTTTTTCATTATTCAACGATAAACGAATTTAAGGAGGAAAATTTGATTGTAAATAACACGCTTGCGAGGAATAGATTCATGTAAATAAACTCCTCTTGCCAGACGTTTTGTGATTTATGAAAATTCTTCTAGGTGGCCTACGCTTGCTGTATAGTACGTCTGACGGCATCACACCATCTAACAAGTCACCGATCTTGCCATTTGTATTCTTCACCGAAACTCAAATACAAATCGTGGTATATAAGTATCTAGTGCACACAACACTGATGCGCTTCAAGGCTCTCAACGTCCCTCTTGACTTAGCTTGATTGATATCACTTCTTTTTGTTCTATGATTAACCTTTCGCTCAACGCCGAAATTTAAAGTTTTTGGGGATCAATTTAACTTTAAAAATGTTATGATGGATGAATTTTTAAGAACACTATTACGAAAAGAATTGAAAGTTGCAAGTCAACGTTGCCAACTGCAAATACATATTGAACACGATAACTTCTGTTGGACTTAAATTTTTATTTCAAATTTGAATCATAAATAAAATAGCATGGTAGAATACTTGATATTGAGCCATATTCTTCATACAGGGTGATCGCCAGAGGCTTGTAAACAGTAATGTTTTGTATACATTTATAATTAATTATTCAGAGCAAAATGTTACTAAGTTCATAGTACATAGTTTGATTAAGTAGATAAAAATACTTATATGTACAAAATATCGAAATTACAATATACAGTGTGTCTCTCGTTCGAGCGAACTTTACGTAAATGAGGTATATAGTATATCACATTTTAGTTTAAAATATTGTTAGAAGGTATTTTTAATGCAGGGTTTATAGCGACCTGGAAAACCTGGAAAGGTTGTCTAAAAAAATATCAGGGAAAAATCAGGGAATTTTAGTAATAGTCAGGGAATTTGGAAATAATTTTTCACCTCCGCTCATCAAAAACATTTTGAGTTTTGTACTTTCTCGGTATAAGAGATTCTGAACGTCTATCACTTCAGCAATTCTGTACACTCAAAGAAAATGATAGGTAAATTCAACCAAAAAGAGCAGGGGTCATACTTGTCATAAAATCCTAAAATGTCATAAAATACGCAAAATGTCCTAAAATTGTCATAAAATCGTTATCTTGTCATAAAAATCATAAAAAAAATTGTTTCCGTTACTATTTTCAACCATGCATAAAATTGTTAAACCAATTTAAAATTTAATGCAAATCAGAACATTAAAATTTGGCGAGTTTTTAAAAGAATTTCGTTTGATTTCAATTCTTTTGCGCAAGATGTGCATTTCTTTTTTAAATATAGGTAAATAAATTATACTTACAATTCATTTTGTAAATATTTTATTTTATCTCCTATACTTAATCGAAATTTGATGTAGTTGCATCGATTACTGACATTGTAACGAAACACATGTTATGGCACGTAAATAGTCGATAGCTTCTCTTTAAAAAAATTGTTATCCCGAATTTTGAAAAAGTGGGCTTAAAGAAATATTTTTTAAAACAATTGCCAAAAGAGAAAGGATTTTCACATAACGTTACTACCTAAATACAAAGTATTATAACATATTTTCATTTTCAATAAAAAACTATTAATATAATATAGCTTCTAGTTCATTTTTCAGGCATTAAAACTCAAATTTTGTGTCATAAAATGTCATAAAAAAAATTTGAAATATAGTGGTAGGAGGCCTGAAAGAGCATATGAAATCGCGCATATCTAGTTTCATAGTTGAATCAATCAGAAAAGAATAGTCATACAACTTTATTTGTTTTCGTAAACAAATAGTAGTTTAATAATCATATCTTCTTGTAACAAATTAAATAGTACAATGACATTTTTTTATGGTCACTAACCATTTTCAATTTGGTCTACAATTAAATAGTACAACGCCTTTGTTTTTTGTTCACCAACTAATTTTTAGGTTGATCTACACTTTATTGTACGATGAAGTTTTTTTGGTCAGCCAAAATCTCAGTATTGAGACATCAGACCACCCAAACCAAAGATTAGAGATCGTTTATAAGATCCATCCAAATATATCGATGATCCCTGAGAGAATTTGAGCATTGCAATCATGTTATTAATTTTCTATAAATTCATAAGAGTATAAGATAATGCATGATTGATTATTGCCAGTGATTTGTATGTGGCGTCATCTGGGAATAGTTTCTGTAATAGACTACGTGGTAAGCAAGCAAATTTTATGGTAATTCTTTTAGAACTTCTAGAAGACGACAATAATATTGGTTTGTCTACCAAGTACAATAATAATACAGCGAACTAATACTGGGGCGAACTAATACTCGAATTACAATTCGATAATAGTTAAAAATAAAATATACTATTATCTAGTTTAATTTGACAGAATTCAACAAAATAATAGTCAGACGAACAAAATAATAGTCTTATTCATCTATTTTTTAAGTTAATGTTTGTTTTGTTGTACGACAACTTTTTATTAATTAAAATATCAATCACCTCTTGTTTAAAAATACCATCAATATAGTTTGGTTTAACAAAATTAACGATATTGTTAGTTAACCATTTTTTTTTTGTTGAATTTACCTATACTATTTCTTTGAGTGTAGAGACATGGAAACGTTGGTATATATTCTTACGATATTAACTTTTAATGAGAATGCGCAAACTGACTATTGTTTAATTCATATTGTTGTATTGTTCTATTGCATTTTGATATCCGTGGGAAAACTATATCAAATTGACTAGATTGCATAAGTGCATGTACCTACATGACTAAATATAATTTAATTTTGCATTCTAGTCGAGTGCATTCGGGCATCGCGAATATTGTTGATGTCATCACACTATTGCATTAAATAGTATTGGCTAGGTACTAGAAATACCATTTGATCTAATACATATAGGCAGACACTATTGTATCGACTAATTTTTGTATAGTACAGGGTGGACCAAATTAGATGGGATTTGGGGTTTTCTCTAAAACTATGGCAGATAGACAAAAACCAATATAGGCGTCCTGAGCCCAATTCTAGAGAAACAAATAATGACGCAAACCGCGATCGTCTATCTTTTTCGACTACCGAGCTACAGAGCGTTTTTGGAAAATTGGCATCTCAATTACCAAGTGTCGTATCGAAAATCGACTAACACATTCTTAAGGAACTTTTTTGAGTAGAATCCGTTGCTGATAAGAAGAAAATTATGCATGCCTCAGTTTTCGAGATATAGACATAACTTGTTTTTTTAAATAGAACACCCTGTAAATTATTTAATTGTTCCATCACAACTTAAATTAGCTATCCAACGATATATCATATGCAGGCGCGTAGCGAAGGGGGTATGGGTGGGGGTGCTTACCATCTTTGTCAGACTAAATACGTAACGTAAATTATTTTATATTCTAATGCCTGCAGTACACTCTCACCGAGACCGCTCGGCGAATGTCTCGGCGAGACATTTACCAAGGGACCAGGAAGCACGAGGGAGATGTGTACACTCTCGCCGAGACCGCTCGGCGAATGTCTCTGTTTTTAGTAATGTGAATGAAAGACATGGATATTTTTACAATTAATTAATTTTATTTATTTGCTTTTATCATGATTAGAAAATATTATTTAGGTATTAAGCAAATCACAACTTACACACTTTTTTATTTATTACGAAATTACCTACTTTCTGTATATGGTTGCCCTAATCTGGGCACGCTAATATACTAATTAGATAAATATTTAAAAACACTCATTATTGGAGAATCAATGAAAACAACTACTCTTCTAGCTAATACTGACGAAGTATTGAATTACATGACATGATTCCTAGCATTTAAAAAAAAAAATATGTTGAAAATAATATTTTCTAATAACGACATGGACGTTGCTGAAATTGCCGCTGCAGCAGCTTATTGTGCGTTTGCATATTTTAATTATGTGCATATATATAAAAAATATAAAATTGAAAATCCTTGGAAACCAAGAACATGGTGGATGAAAACAATTCATCGAAATAGTGAGTGTTGAAAATTTAAATATGATTTTAATTATTATTATTTACCTCACTGTATAACAATGAAACATGCCTGAATTAATAAAGGTTAAGCATATGAAAAATGCCCATAAAGGAAATTACATGAAATGGACATCAAAATATTCCCTTGACTATAAAAAAATATTTGTTACAATATTATTCCAGAAATCCAAATCGATAAAATTCTCAAAATATGTTAGTTATGAGGTAATCTTTGCAATCCCCTCATCTGTAGCCTAATAATCCAGCCAGACCATATTTTTAAATAAAATTAATAAATTAATAAGCAAATTAGCCTTATAAATGCTTCTAAACTATGTATGATGTTTTAGGGCACCAGATTTTAGGTTTCTCAGGTTAAGTTTACTTAATTTTTCTCCAAGAAGTATGGTTTCTAAACGTTTTTTTGTGTCATGTAGTACAAAAATTATGTTAACAATGCATTATCGAAATGACACAGAATGACTCTCGTCATCAGAATGACCTAATTACTAACAGTATAATAAACTTTCGAATTGATATGAAAATAAACAAATGAAAACAAAATAGAACAAAATTGTAATGTTTAATACCTGTTTAAAAAAATGAAATAAAACAAGAAGTTACAAAATCTACTACGTACTATTTATTAAATATTTGGTTAAAAAGTGTGTCAATTTCATCGTTATTTAAAACTTTAAAATATTTTGATGAAATTGGAACCGGTGCATCTTTTAATTTGCTCAAAATTCCAGTGCACTCCAGCTCCTGCCTATCTTCCTTATTGGGCCAAAAGAAAGTTTTATTGTTTCGGGCCATGAACGAAACAAGAATCTTGGTACCAACTTCTGTCTGTCTGTAATTAATTCGTGCACAGTAGACACTGCACTATCACCCACTTTTTGTTCCGTGAATTTTGAACACCCTGTATATGAGTTAAGTTTGAAATAAAAGTCACTTTTCACGAGAGAAAATAAAATAAGTTTTTATTTTTGTTCACGTTCTCACAATACTTGATTTTTGTTGAATAGAACTGAATTAGAGCGATTAATTGGTACGATTAATTAGAACGACTGGATAAGCACTAGAGTAAAAATCTGCCTTTGAGTTTTGTCGCGTTTCGACGTAATATTTTTTTCTGAATTCATCTGGAAGATCTTTATGGTCGATAATTTTCAAATTTTTTCGTCAATTAGGTAAGTTGCAACAAATTTTTAATTAACAATTGCCCTTTTTGCAAAAATTCAGCTCCCCCAGACAAGAGCAAGTGAGAATATACTAGGTGCCCTCGCCCTCGCGGCTTGTGTTCCCTTTGACTCGTGGCCTAAAAACCGACACAAATCGGAGCGTTAACGAGGCGTTGCGAGGCGAAGCGAGGGCGCACGGGGCGATGCGAGCGTAGCAAGTACACTCTCGCCGAGGCGTTGCGAGGGCAGGCGAGTGCATTAACGAGACAAGGCGAGGGCACACGGGGCGATGCGGGAGCAGCCAGTACACTCTCGCGCTCGCCTGCCCTCGCAACGCCTCGGCGAGAGTGTACTGCAGGCATAAGAAGTGTTGTTGTTGTTAATAGTTTTCCATGGCCTCCTTACAAATATATTAAATTTTTCGAAAATTAACCACTTTTTCTAGAGAAAAATATGATATATGATATATCGTTGGATACCTAATTTAAGTTGTGATCGAATAATGAAATAATTTACATTCAAAAAACAAGTTATGTATATATCTCGAAAACTGAGGCATGCATAATTTTCTTCCTATCAGCAACGGATTCTATTAAAAAAAGTGCCTTAAGAATGTGTTACTCGATTTTCGATTCGACACTTGGTAATTGAGATTTAGAGATCATGCAAATTTTCCAAAAACGCCCTGTAGCGCGGTAGTCGAATAAGATAGACCATCGCGGTTTGCTCCATTATTTGTATCTCGAAAATCGAGCTGAGCACACCTATATTGGTTTTTGTCTATCTGCCATAGTTTTAGAGAAAACCTCAAATCCCAAATCTAATCTGGTCCACCCTGTACGTATAGGCGTTTTATGTTACATACATTTGATTTAAAATTCATTCAACATTATGTAGGAAGATGTAATTAATGTGAGCACGTGTTTGAAATGGCACCAGACCTTCTAAATCTAACTATTACTGTCAGCAAATATTCAAGACTCTCAAATTCTAGTTTAGGCACATTGCTGACTGACTACCTGATTCGGGTAAAAACATATATAGTTGGTGTCTTCTTCACAACGCACAGTGGAAAAAAAGAGCCTTTTTTGGACAAAAATCTGTCTACAAGTCAAATCTTAATCAATTTTGATCTACCTTGGCTTAAAATGTAGGTTATTGGCTACTCTTTCAGAGTATACTGCCTAAATTGCAAACCCCGATTTCCTAACCTCAAAAAATGTATCAAATATGACTCACTTTTTTCTATTTCTACAAGTCAAATCTTGATCGATTTTGACAATCTTGGGCTTAAAATGCAGGTTATTAGCTACCCTTTCAGTGTATATTGCCTAAATTGTGATCCCCGATTTTCTAACCTCAAAAAATGTATCAAATATGAGAGTAATCACTTTTTGCTATTTCTACCAGTCGAATCTTTATCAATTTTGACAATCCTGGGCTTAAAATGCATGTTTTAGCTACCCTTTCAGCGTATACTGCCTAAATTATGAACTCCAGGATTGTCAAAATTGATCAAGATTTGCCTTGTAGAAATAGAAAAAAGTGATTACTCTCATATTTGATATATTTTTTGAGGTTAGGAAATCTGGGTTTGCAATTTAGGCAGGATACTCTGAAAGTGTAGCCAATAACCTACATTTTAAGCCAAGGTAGATCGAAATTGATTAAGATTTGACTTCTAGGCAGATTTTTGTCCAAAAAAGGCTTTTTTTTTCCACTGTGCAACGCCCTGGCAGATATTTTGCCAGCCATTAATTATTCCAGTTGGCTTCTCTTGGCGGTATGGCACGCCATCTGTCGCTGTTGCCTATTGGGCGCGCAGCCTCGTCAAAGCTTTTTCACATCGACTCCTTTTTGATATCAATCAGCCCCCACGTCTTTTCCTTTTGCCATCTGGTTTTCCCTGAACAATCAACCGTTCTATATTCCGTCCTCTCTTCAGTTGATGTGACCAAAAAATGAATGGATTCGTGAGACTACGATTCTAGAATTGGTGTAATATTACAAATTAACATCTTACTTTCAAACATTTTTAGTAAAAAATTTAACCGCTTTAAAAAAAAACGATTTTGAACAAAAAAATGTCACCCTTTCACTTTTTTTTTTTGAAAATGTTTGTCCGGTGATTATAAATATACCTAGCCACTTTTGATTATAGGCGATTATAGTGACAATTCAAACGTGAAAGATACTGAATATGACCCGTGGACAACGAATCGAGAACTTGAAATTAAAATTTTAGATGAATTATTTTGTATTTGGTACATGATGAAAAGATAATTAATTATTCTTCTATATCAGTAAAAATTTAATCTGCCATTTACTTCCCATTCACGCTTCAATTCCGCATTAATCTCGCAAATAACTTAAATGACGGGCAATATCTTGTTTTCGTTCTGGCATAAATAAATTGGTAAACGTAGAATAAACAGCAACTTTCCTATTCCGCATAAAATGAGACCAAAAACGAATAAAAGATTATCTTGCACGTTCTCACATATTTATCGATTATTTAACTCTACTCGTTATTTAATGGATATCCTCGTGGCGCCTTAGGAATAGGATTTTGCAGAGTGAGAGAGAAATATGCGTTTATTTGCGGTTTATTATAAATATTTAAAAAATCATAAATGGTATAATCTTTAAAATAGTTCCAGGTACTTAAATTTAACACAATTAATGGCTTTTTCAAGAAAGTGAACTCGTACTTAATCATTTTTCATTCTTCCGTAAAATTTTTTAGAAATTACGAAAAGAAATATTTTTCCGATTACAGCGCCATCTGCCACGAATTGAAAAAAACGTTTCAGACAAACTTGACGTAATTTTTGCCGTAGAATCCGATTCTGTAGTAAAAAATGGGGGTACCCATTTAAGATTTTAAAGTTGCCCCCCGCCCCACTCCAAGGAGTGGGGGTGGGGGGTCGAGTTTGGTACCATTGGATAGCCCTTTTAAAATTATTAAGGAAGTGTTTTTTCTTTTTTGGGTTCAATGTGTATTTTTCGAGATATTTGACTGTTTCCAGGCTTTTTGTATGTAGTTAAATAACATGCTCTAATAACGAAATTAGGAACTATTTTAATTGACAAACTACAATATTCGAGTACAACAGAAATTTACAATAAAATATATACTTGTATTCGTTAGAACAATAACAAGTAGTATCTAAAACAGTTTTAAAGATTATATTATGTTTGGTTTTTTAAATATTTATAATAATTCGAAAATAAACGCATATTTCCCTTTCACTCTGCAAAATCCTATCCTTGTAATAACGGTATACAGGGTGATTTACCATGACATACTGAAAATAAAATAGTGTACTAGTCTTCTATGTGGGAAAGTCCCTGTAAAATTTTAGAGTGATCCGAGGTAATTTAGTAATTTTTGTTTCATTAAAACTTTCAAAGATATGCTACTGTTACTTGTCTGTGGTCAGTATAGAGCAATGAACTTACTTAGGAAACAACATATTTGGAGATGTTTACATTTCCTTAATTGGCATAAAAAGTTAAGCTGGCGCGTGCGGTCAAAGTGCCGCGTTTTTTGTTTTCGGTCGAACAATCAGGACACACCAGCAGGTACAAAGTGCCGTCAAAGTTTGGTGTTTTTGTGTTATCGACGGGTTTAAGTAAATATCTCTTATCAACTTGTTGTAGAGTTCATTAGCATAGGGTCAATGTCTTTTCGACGTATTTTCCTATTTTTGTAGTGTGATTTGATTAAAACCAAAAAGTCATTTCTATCTTCTGTCAATCCAAAGTTTGATAAAGGGGGAGGCGAAGTGATATGGTTGTACAAGACGAATGAAAAGGCGTCTTTACACCACTTTTACATTAAAGCGAGAGAGAAGATCAGGTCGCGTACCTGAGATAGGCGTGTCGAAGTTAATATATGCTGTAATAATAATTCAGAACCGCAGTTCGCAGGTGTTTTGTTAAATGCGTGTGGGGATATAATTCAATAATTATTTTATATCTGTTTATTTGCTAATTTGTTTTTGAAAATAATTTTAGTAAGTTTTGTTACCAGTTCATAGCAGTGCTTTGGGGGATATTGTAAGTGTAATATTATAAGTTATAATTATTTTATATCTGTTTATTTGCTGCTGTGTTTTTGAAAGTAATTTAAGAAATAATTTAAGGTTATCATATTTAATATAAAAATGTTTCGTGGGAGGCCTCTACGTCTACATCTGATCGTATTTGTGAAAATGAAACTGATAGTGATTACAGTGATCAAGAAAATCAAAGTCCATCAGTGCTTTTGTAGAAGAACGCACTACCGGGCGTCAAAATGACGCGACACCAATTTATTTCTCAGGGGGCGCCAGTCGCGTGCTTCCTCGTTCTTCTACCTCCCAGGCGGGTTGGAGATAAGATGCACTGAAGATAGTCGAATAATGGACCAAGGCTGCACTACCACAGATCGGAAACAACGCCCTCTCTGGACGTGAGTTCCCTCGTTAGGGGTTTAGATACCTTTTGAAATTCTGAATTTTTACATAAAAAAATCCTAACCGAAGAATTTCTCTTCGGAGGGATTAATTTTTGTACGTAGTATCCACGTTTTCATCTGTTAATAACGGATTCTACCCATAGGGATTTCTCAAAGAACGCATAAAAAATCCCTATCGAACCTCCGTAAGGCAACCAGAAAGTCAAGTGTTAATGTGAGTTAACTCGACACATCCGGTTTTCGATACGTAAGTTCCAGGGATTATAGACCGTCAACAGGCCTCAAGTTCAATTAAGAAACAATAGTTCAAAGATTCCGTTTATTTAACAGAAATGGTTACACAAAATTCTCAAGATAAGAATCGTGCCTTCCCCAATCAAGGCAATGGCTCTCAGACCATACAAGTGAGAGCGCTTACGCTAACAATCGATTAGGCAGAAAAGATTCATGCATACCTTCTCAGAATCAAAATGCGAGCTTTTTAGAGAAGTCTGAGACTATTTGTAATTTCATAATTACGACTGACTGATTTTAACTTAAAAAAGTTTTACTAAATGAATTCAGTTTCGCTAGAGACTACTTAGCTTTAAAGTTCTTGTATCGTAGCGGTTCACGTACTCAAACACATTCGTGAGGACTTATGACTGCATAAGTTTGATGACGTTCAATCAGTCCACAATTTACTTGCCCCTATGCAGTTGTTCAATATTATCGATATGGCAGCAACCCACCTTCGAGCGACTTTTAGGCAAAATTGAATTTTTGTTTTTTTATGCACAAGGCGTTTTCCTCTATTTTCCTCTCATCTGGAAAACCCCGCTATTGGCTTTCCTACCATCGCTTTGTCGAGACCACTCAACGCGCTCGACCAAATTGCGAGCCGCTGAGTTAATCCAAACTCTTTCTATGCGAGAAACCGGCCTTGTTCATGTGCATCGATTTTTATCAATTTTTGCTTATCGGCACTACGCCGACTTTGTCAAAATCGTCTATTTTGCCTTTTAGACGCAATGCATCGCTAAAAATTTTATGCTCATACTTTAGAACAGGGCATTCAATGACAATACCTCAATGGTCCATGTCTTTGGTTGAGGAATAAAAATGGAAAATATTTTTATATTTTTTTAAAGTACATTTTCGGCGTACTTTTTAAACTAGCTTCGTGGTACTTTTGAAAAATTAACCTTTAAGCCCAACTTTAGCGTACCTTTGAAAAATCAATTTTCAAGCCAAATGTCGACGCAGTTTTGAAAAATTAATCTGCAAGTGAAATTTTGGCGTACTTTTGATAAATCGATTTTCGAGCCAAATTTCGACGCACTTTTAAGAATATTATTTTTCAAAGTCCAACTCTGTTGCACCTCTGAAAAAAGTACATTATTCAAAAATCCTTGCCATTATATACTTTCACTCTCATATCCTGAACCAAAACATATTTTCCTAAGTGAAAATTCGGTGTTTCTCCGAATTTTCACCTGGTAATTTCTGACGCCTTATAGAACTCATAACGGTCCTTATGGACTGATCTGTGCCTCTGCAGACTCTTAAAAATGTCCTTAAATGAAATTTTTGCCTAAGTCGAATTTTGATTCTGTCTTCAACTTAGGACGATTTTGCAGAGTTCTACAATACTTTCAGTAAGAAAAAATCGAGTACATTTGAACGTGGACGCGAAACAAATTTGCTTAAAAGTTTACGATAGTCTTTTGGAGCGAAAAGCTGATGTCTGCTTTTATTTCAAATTAATACATTTTTTGTTCATTATTGCTAGCTAAACTGAGCATAAATCCAGCGGCGGCTTGTGAAAATTAGATTGGCCATATCTTAGTATTGAGTCGTGGGACCCAAGCCATATTTTATGGCACGACAACCAAGATAAAATAAAGCAGTTTTGCAAAAAAGAAAGTTTTAAAAATGAGTTGGACACCCTGGGTTTTTGTAAAAAGACTTATTTCAATTCTACTTGTTTTTTTCTCCTTTTTTTCTTAAAAAAAAAAAATTAGGAAATTTTAAATAAGTCTTTTTACAAAAACCTAGGGTGTTCAACTCATGTTAAAACTTTTTTTCGCAAATTTCGATGGATTTTTTTTCCGCAAAACTGCTCTATATTATCTTGGTAGTCATATCATAACATTAATATAAATAAGCCGATTAGAAAAAAATGTATGGCACCCTATGTAGACACACTATATATTGCAGTTTCGATATCCTGTAAGATAGAGAGAACCTTAATTGTTGCTTATCGAAACTCCGAATAAACCACGAAATCTTGAACATCGTTAATTCGATCGAAATTTTGTAGCGAAATTGTATTGGCTTAACAATTTTTGGAAAATATAAAAAATTATTATCCTTTGATATTTTCAAAGCAGCAAAATGCAGAAATAGTCCAGTCCTTTTCAAAAGATATGTTCCTGATGTGTGATTTTTGTTTTTTGGGGGTGAAATCTACCTCTTCTGAGAAAAAAAGTTTTTTTTTCTATTTATTTAACGTCGGCCCATTTCCGCTACCAGGGCCTATCACCGACACCAGGAGACGAGCTACCCCCAACCTGGAAATTTTGCCGAACCTCTTCCCTTAAGAAGAGTAGGGATCTTTTACTTGCCTAACATTTAATAGACAAGGGACCGCCTGCTTTACATCCCCTCCGAAGGATGGTATATCCACTACGTAATCCTCGTCTGAAATTACGTAACTTCCGCGTATACACTGATATACAAGCCGCTAGAAGGTGGGACGAGAACGCTGTATTTCCCAAGATGGGTCACCCATCCAAGTACTAACCGCGCTCGACGTTGCTTCAACGGAATATCGACTGAATGAATGAATAACAATTTATTAATAATTTTTATACATCATTCACATTGAGGTCGCCTCTACGCTCGCCCCTGGAAAAAAAAAATTAAAAACATAGATTTAAGCGCTACATAGATTGAAATCATGTTTAAATATGTAGAATAAACATTATTTCGTGCCCTGGAATATAATTTACGATGTGTTACAACGTTTCAACTTCTTTATGACGAGATTTTTTAAAAACATTAGTTTTCAACAGCTTGAAATGTTTTAATGGTGCATTTAGAATGAATTAAAATCCCCTTACTATTTTTAATACAATTTATAATTTATTGCAACGTTTCATCTATTACAAACCGCCCTCATGATAAAATTAACTACCATATTTACTTGAAATTAAAAACTGATATTATTGAATGAATTTAAAGGGGAAAAATAAAAATTTTATTTACATTACAATAGCATGTTTTATTATTGAAAACCTATCGATCATCAGAAGAACTATCATCACTATCGACCTCCTCCACTTGGTCTGTAATTGTAGGACAATTTTGTCACCGGAGCATGTTCCGCATGTTGCGTTACGAAAATATCCAACTTTTCGGCAGCTACAAGCTCCGCCGCATCCTTTTTTGCAATTATAAAATATCATTTTGAGGAGTTCTTCCGGTGCAGCATATCCAGCATTTTGATTGGTAGTAAAAATCCTTCATTATTAATCCATCCCATCAGTTGTACGAATATTTTTGTTCCCAAGCCACATTGCTGATGTTTTCTCCGAAAAAACGAGACAACCATTTTATTTTCATCATAACTCCGTTAGTTTTTATGCTAACGACTTTTATCAAAGCTCATTTTAAAGGTCTCATCACGTACTTTTAAAAATGTCTTATGTGTTTTCATCCGAAAATTTTTCGTTTTTCCGTTATTTAACGTTGAAAGGTTCGAATACAGTTTTCAGCGAACAAAAAATCACATTCAACAAGTCATAACTCGGTTCGTATTACATCTTCAGAAATTAAAAAAAAAACAATTGATTTATTATTTTATAAGCTTCATTTTTGCTTATAATAATTTTTTTCATAAAACGTAAGGTATTCAAGTTATTCGGGGAAAATCGTTCTAAAACATGAATTTGTTGGATGAAAAATCAAGATTTTCAATTATGATTAACTCAAAAAGTATTGACTCATCGAAAAAACTTTATAAGGACATTTTTTGCTTAGAATGTATTCCCCTATCGATTTCTGCGGTTATTTTGAATGTAATAATTTGCACCCCCGAGAAGGGGTGGCATCCACCCCCAGGGTAAAAGCACACGTCGGCACTATATAACTTTTGTTCCTTGTGCTATTCCCTAATTACTGTCCAAATTTTACGTCAATCGGTTGTGTACGAAAGAATTCTGAGCGAAAAACCGTCAAACACTGGACTAAAGGTAAGATAACTTTGTTTTCTTCACAATTAGCTGACAGAACTACAAATCTGCATTTATTTAATTCAAGTGCATTTTCCATTTTATTCATTGTCGCGCAGCACCAGAATGAATCATGTTTTATATTAAAAAGTCGCTGCTGGTAATTTCCTAAAATAATTATTATAAGGTTATATAAACACAAAAATCTAGAATAACTGACTGTGTAACTAGCCTAAAGCTAAGGATCTCAAGGTTGCATTAAATTTTATAGTTAATGGCTGTTTTGTAATGAATTACGAATTACGTCATTCCACATTCTCCTGTATAGTTGTTTAAACAGCTGGTGCAGTTTTTGCAAAGCAATTTTGAAGTTCTCGATAGCTGTTTTCGTGCTGTAGGCATGCACTAAGGGAGCGTCCAATATTGTTTGTCATCCAATACGTATAAACTATTCGAAAAATTGAAAAAATATCGAGATATATTCGTCGTTATTATACCTATTTGATTTAATCAGGTATACCGAGTGTCAACGAATTCATCAGCCAAGCCATAGTCCGAGCTTTCAAGGTAATATATATATACAAACAAAATGATTACTGATAATCAACATGGCTTATGGCTTCCAAAAAAATAAAAGTACTAGTTTAGCAGTTCGTTCTTTTCGTAACAATATCACATCACATCAACAAAATTGATGCTGGCGAGTACTCTGTTGGGGTATTCGGTATTCCGTGACCTTAGCACGACATTCGACTGCGTTGATTATAATTTACTTTTATCCAAACTAAATAAACATGGTATTAAAAATTTTAAACTGGATGAACTGTTAATTGAATAGCCGGTCTCAATATGTTCATCTAACTTACATTACTGAGCTCCAAAAGCTTTTCGCAGTGTGAAACCATGAATGCTAAAATAGGAGCACCTCAGGGCTTCGTTACAGGCCAGGTTCTCTTTATGCAGTACATTAATTATGTAAAAAATTCAGTACCAAGTATAAACTTAACCATATACGGCGATGACCCTTCTGCCTTCGTATCTTGTAAGGATGATACTAACTGGAAGATTCATGCTACTCTTTCTAATCTAAATACATGGCAAAACAACTGACAAAGGATGTGCAATAATCCCAATTTCATACTAAATCACTCATCTACATAACTCGCCCGTATAGGTGTTAAATTTTTAGAGGTGTACTATGACATTACCTTGAGTTGGAAATATCACAGTGAAAATCTTGTTTCTAAGCTGCACAGTCAAAACTATTTATTCATTAATATAAAAACTTTTCTCGACAGTGTTCAGTTAATAAAACTTTTTTGATATATTGCTATTCGAAAGGAATTAGTTTGAATCTGTCCTACTGGTGACTTATTTGTTTTTTTTTAATGCCTTGTTGATATTAACGTCCTGGCGAAGTTTAGCTAATGCTACTCTACCACTTAACCAGGCGAGATGAGATACGGACTAGCCCGGCTTAACTTCGCCGATCGATGTCCAGTCACTGAAACCGGTACCGTACCTCACCTCACATTGCTTAAAAACATAGACTTGTTTTGAAAACGTATGTACCTACATTGTACATACATGTATATAAAGACTTGAACGTGTTTCTTCAAGTTTCTAAAGTTATTAATCCCTCACTAATGCGTACTGCAAATTTCTTTAGCATGAAAACTATATTTACTTGTGAGCTAATTAATTATACCATATTTTAGGCTTAAATAAAAGTTAGTACTATAAATAATAGTAAGTAGAATTTCAGTAGTACAATTATTGGACATAAACTTTAGCCCCAAACTGCTTATTAATTTCTTAATGTCTCATATAGCGTTTGTATATAATGATTACATTGTGGATGCATATATCTACAGTGATGCCCAATATTTTAATGGATTCTGTAGGAAATATTTTAATATTGTCAGAGAAATGTTGGAAGATGGGTACCTTCGGTGACGGATTTTGTTGTTTGCCTTGTAATAAAATGCAAATAAACACAACCAGCCAAATGCAATTTGTTCAGATTATCTTTAAAATAAGCAATATTGAAGTGGTAAGTTTTAATTTATTTAAATCATCTTCTACTTCTATTTTATAAAACTGTTAGTGTCATTAGCATAGCAGATTATCAGAACATTAGGTATTTTATTCAAATACAGAATTAAATCGTCCACAAAAAGTATAAAGAGAAGGGCCCTGAGTATAGATCTCTGCGGAACACTTGTTTTACCTCTAAACCTTTGCTGGATGCACCTTTAAGAACTTGTACAAGTTGTTTCCTGGCCTTTAGATATGGGGATAACAAATTTAAAGGATTACCTTACTCCATATCTACAAAGTTCAGCTTTTAATAACTCAAGGTTACCACAATCGAAAGTTTGACAGAAATTTATAAATAGCCTTAAGACATACTTTTTGTTATCTAGTGAATTATTTTATGATGAAAGACACAATGCTGTCGGTGCGTCTGTTACTTGAATGCCGTGTTGTGGGGAGCAAGTTATTTCATTTAAAAAAATTCCTTTATAAATAGCTAATTCAGTAACTTTTTATACGCTGGAGAAAAGTCTTGGTACTCTGTAATTTTCGCACATATTTGCGTCTCCTTTTTTAATCAACGGTTGAACTCCAGCTAAGTTTAACATTGCCCGAAAAATTAGTTTTATTTTACCAAATAATTTTTTTCTGTTTATCGTGACATGACATTAAAATTACAGATTTCCATTACACAAATTGCCGTATAAATTACAGAGGTAACAAACGGTTTATCGTATTAATAAACACGTAAAAAGAAATGGAGGCCACTTTCTGAGAAAAAAATATATTACGGTACCGGTTTTGGTAATCGTTCGGTACAAAACAGTTTATTAATCTTTGGGATCTCAATGGTAGGACGTGCGTTTAATTTAAAAGAAGCGCTTAGCTATTACGCAATGATTTCGAACCCAAAAAACTTTCACTCTAGTCTATAGTTATTATATAGGTAGCTTTATAATAAGAGCATCTCTCGATATATACACGGTGACCCCATATTTCTGAGGCTGATAGTACATCCAGAAATAAACCAGGTACTCTCTTATACAAAATTATTTCGGAAAATGGATTATAAGGGAGTTTACTCCTTTAAATGGTGATATCAGTTTTTCTGCAATATCTTTCGACCGCCTTGAAATATAAAAGTCATATTTTAAATTTAAATATAGCCCATCTGGACACCAGTTTAAATAGTAAAAGTCAACCCTCTGTTCTGCTTAAAGGATATGTTTAGTATTTTACCACTAACTTTTTTATCTTTTACATGATTCTAAAAATTGTTATAAAAAAGGCATTTTTTAGATCATTGGGAATAAAACAGGTATTCTTATTGCATTTTGCTAAACGGAGCCTTTGTCATGTAATTTATGTTTACAAACTAACGTGCATTTACACACACACAAAAAAATTTGTTTAGAGCAAACAAAAATTTTGTTGCGTATATACAAGCAATTTCTTGGTTGATGTTAATAAATTTTTGTTGCTCCAAACAAAATTGTTTGAGGCAACAAAAATTTATTAACATCAACCACAAAATTGCTTTGTATATACGCAACAAAATTTTTGTTTGCTCTAAACAAATTTTTTTTAGCGTGCAATATTTTATTAAAAAAATCCTTTTACACAAAACTTGCTTTGAAATTGAAATACATAAAGTAATTAAATCAAACGTATAAAATTGCTAATTGTATAAAAATGGTCCGAAATGTCCTCCATTTTCCCTAATGCATAATCTAAGCCTTTTTTTGAGGAACGTTGATTACCACGGCATCGTTTTGTAGCATCGTAAACTCGTGATCGATTTTATCTCCCAATTGTTCAATGGTGTCAATTTAAGTATTATAAATTCTTGATTTTAAATAACTCCACACAGTGAAATCAAGAGGAGTAAGGCCTGGAGACCGAGCAGACCACCAATCTATATATTAGGATAGTGTTTATTTAACCATCTTCTACATGTTCTATTATAATGCGGTAATACACCATCGTGCAGAAAAGACATGTTTCTTCTCCTTCGCAATGAAATATTATCTAATAATTCATGCAAGATGTTTTCCAAAAAATCACAGCTCGTATCACCATTTAAATTTCCAGGCAAAATATGGTATCCAACAAATTGATTCCCTAGAAGAAGCCCGTTCAGAATTTTTTTTAAATTTTAGAAATCGAAAGTAGAACACTTTTTAAGGCAATTTCCACATTTTTAGGTTTTTATTCGGACGTTTAAGTCCTTAAATAAATTACCAAATTTGGACCGCGCGAAAACGGGGCGGACCTTCGCGTGACGTCACTTTGTAGATGCTGATCAGGCGGCAGTCGAGATTTAATAATTAAAAACATTGGAGGTGAAATAAAATATAATTTTCAGAAGAAAATGTTCTATGCAACTTTTCATAAAAAAACCGCTGCCCAAGGAATCACTACTTCCACATCCAGATTTTCTATCCAAGTCACTGACAACGAAAAAAATTTGTATGTGGAAATAATTGTTTATGGAACTTTAATAATATAATATTTGAAATCCTTTACCCCAAAAACCCATAAAACGATACCCCACATCGGTAGTGAGGTGGGGGTGGTGATAGGGGATGGTAATGGGGGTGGATAAAGTAAAAAAAATATTTTGAGGTTTCTGGTTCTTGTACACACACTAAATCACATTTTTTTTTCATCCCCTTTAATATTGAGGTGGGGTGGTAATGGGAGGTGGCTAATGCCAAAATTTTTTTTGAAACCTTAGCCTCTTTTGTATATACTAAATACCAATTTTATGAACTCTTACCTGCTTGATTTACCTATTTATCCCAAATTTACCATTTACCCCCCAACCCTTCGACGGTATAAGATGAAAATATAATCTAGTTCTAGATCTCGTTGAGGTACATTCGCGTACCAAATTTCAAGTCAATATCTCAAACGGTTCCAGAGTAAACGTGCGCACACAAAAAGTTACAGACAGGCCGACAGACAGACTGAATTTTTTTTCGCTTAAACTTAAAATCTCGATGTTTCATGACATTCTAAGCCTATTTGAACAATAAAAATTTTTTGTCGTTACTATACTTCCACTGGATGTGGAAGTAATTGATAGTCTTTAAGTTACAATGACTTGAAAATTGGAATTTTAGCTTAAAAAAAAAGGTATTTCAAAACAATATTCGTAAAATAACTCGAAAAATCTTACATTGAGCGAAAACATGCTAGAGACAAATAAGAAACGTACTAAATTGAGAATGATTTTGTTTTTTTCTAATTGCTGTAGAGTTAATGGTTTCGGAGATCTGGAAGTATGAAGGTAGCGTCCGAACGTCTATAAGACGAAGTATTTAGTTTAAATATGAAATATCTCAGAAACTATGGCACTTATGTCAAAAGCGGTAAGAACAGAAATGAAATTAGGCTTTTAAATGGTTTTTTTTCTATTTGTAATAAAAAAACAAAGAAGTTATGACACAAACAATATATTTTTTCAGTTTTTGTTTATGTAAAATGAAATGACGAAGCGCTTAGTACCGAAACCTAATCTTTAACATTGAATATCAAAGGATTGGATATACTTATGAATCTGAAATTTTAACAGCTTATCTTGATGATCGAATTCTGTTGAATACCATAAAAAAAATAACGAAAAAGTTATCGGTAACAAGCCCATTGTTGCTCGTACATTTACTTTGGAAGTATGTTGAAAATGGGTTTGTATTGTTCCTCAGCCCAGAAGTGCATATTTCTAGAATTAAACATGCTAGAAAAAACAGCAACAAAGTCTAATAGGTTACCATAAAAGATAAATGTCACTTGATTATACTAAAGTTGACTGTTTTGAGAAATGCCATACTAACATTAATTTCAAAGCATTCTTTTTGATAAATATATAATGTATTTTATATTTTGAGGCGGTCAAAAGATGTTGCAGAAAAACTGATATTTGTTATCCCTATTAAAAGGAAGCTCCCTTATTATCCATTTCCCGAAATAATTTTTTGGATGTACGATGGGCCACAGAAATATCGGGAAACAATTTTGGACCATCGTGTATCTATAATGAATCTGTATAGTTGGCGAGTCTGTACATTAAAAATATTTGCAAAAAACTTTTATGAATAACAGAATACATTAAGATAGTTTTTGTAATTTTTGTCTGTTTTTTTGAATGCGCATCAGACAGAGACTATTTAACCAATTTGAATAAAGTTTTCACAGGTAAATTTATCTAAATTTGAAGTAACATTTAGTTTTTATTTAATAAGCGTATTTGCTCGGCATAAACTTTCATAATTAAACTTCTGTAATATTTCAGAAAATCCAGAGCATTCTGGAACATTCCAGAAAATTTGTGTCTTCTGAAATATCCCACAATATTCTGTAATATTCCAAAAAATTCGAGAGCATTCTCTCTCCCGTGTCAGTGACGCAAGCAATTTCTTTGTACATGTCTCTGGTGATTCTACCTCAAACGTCGTTTATAAAGAAGCTTTTTAGTTAATTTCAAAATTCCACGCGAGCGTAGTCGCGGGCACATCTAGAAATAAATATATTTAGGCATATATGAGGTCGCCTCATGAGCTACACCTGATGATGAATGTTTCTCTTTTTTTTACGAAACGTTGTGGCACTTTTGACTAAAGAATCTCATGCAGAAGTCATTTCTACGTAAAAAAAAGGTACACTTGATAGAACTCGATAATTCCAATCATTTTCGAGAAAACTGCCGTAAAGATTTCAAGAATTCTTTGAAAACAAACTGAGTTTGAAAAGGACAAATTGTATTTATTAAAAAGTGTGCTTTGGTGACGTCTTAGTTCTGTCATTTACGTATTAGTCAACCATCCTAAGTTGGCAAGTAGTCGCGCAGAGAGAGAAGAAATATCGCCACTGTTGGACAGAAACAAGCAAGCTTCTTAAGCTAGCTATAGCTATCTAGCTAGCTTAAGAAGCTTAAAAATCTTGTTTGTCTCTGTCCAACAGTGACCATTACTAATGGTCCACCCTGTATATCATATCGCATCATACTTACGTATTTAATGCTGACGGTGGACAAATAATGACCTTGTTCGTGGAACTGATGCAAATATATCTCAGGTTCTGTGTCTTTTGTTGTCTTGCTATTGTAACGTAAGTAGACCAGTCAAAACAATGGTTGAATAATACCTTATTATCATCGAGAATTCTTTGTATATTTTTACAATACACAATGTATGCTGTATACACTAAGTATCTAACTAGTTATGTAAAATATCGTTGAATTTAAATGGCCGTAATACGAATATTGACTTATAAAGATGGTTACTTTTACAAAATGGGATCAAGGTCATCAGTTAAATAGGTGAACTCGAGATTATTAAATTTATCTGGCCAACCCAGTGAGGATTGTCAAATATGTTCCTTTAACATATTTTTTTATTTGGCTGTCGGAAAGGTTTTGCAATTTTAAAGCTCTCAGCAAAAACTAGAGTTTTCCTAGAGCTTAGAGCCATATAAAAACTGAAAATAGGGGACATTGTATTTTGGCCCGTTAATTGGAGCACCTCAATCTTCGTAGCACTACATAAGTTTTTATGCATCTTCTTTTAATGTATAAATTCCTCTGTTTGCTTGACTATCATTGTCACGTGTAGTTTGCGCGAGCAGTGTGCTTGAGTGTTAATATTAATTGTTTTTCTAAAAATCATTAAATTAATCGAACGCGAATGAATTGAAATTATTTCTATTATTTGTTTTGGTGACATAATGCGCACTCAAACAGAAGTAGTTGAATTGTTCAATGCAAGTCACCTGATGGGAAACCTATTGGCCAAAGCATGATAAACAGAGTAGAGTAAGAATTCAGGGGATTTCGGCATGTCCGCGAACTTCCTAAATCTCGGCTGCTCCAAGGAAGAACACAGTAACCAACATTTTTTCCAAACTTGAGATTTTCACTCATGTGCTGATACTGTGCTGTGCTGCGTCTTTTTATCCAACAGTCGAGCCAACAGTGGTAGTTCTATCTGCAAAGGATATAAAATGCTGTTGGATAAAAAGACGCAGAACAGCACAGTATCAGCACATGAGTGAAAATTTCAAGTTTGGAACAAATGTTGGTTACTGTGTTCTTCCTTGGAGCAGCCGATCTGGTCGATCATCACCACAAAAAGGAGATCAACTTAATGTTTTGTTGACAGTGCAAGAAAGTCCTCATTTGGCGAAATTAATTTGACGAGCAACTAAGTATGCAATAGTCATAACTTTGAAAAAAAAATCTGATGAAGCCACCTTTGTTGTAAATGGCCATGTTAACGGACAAAATTGTCGTTATTGGCTGCTGAGGAATAATGGAGTATTACACTCAGAATTCTCAATAATTGAAGTGCGGTGTAGGATAGTTGATGAAAGAATTCTGGGCCCTTATTTCTTTGACGAGATCCTAACGGGTGCGAGGTATTTGCGCTTTCCTCAAGACATCCTTTCCACGCACTGGTTACTTTTTAGCCAGATTCTAAATCGTTGGATAAGAAGAAGGGTTCAATTGAATGGCCAGCCAGATTGCCAGATCTGCCGCCTCTCAATCGCATTCTTATGTTATAAGAAAAGATATAACATAATTTGGATTTTTTCGGCTATTTTTGGTGTTTACTATTTTTTTCCAAGATGGTGGATTGACCAATACATATCGGACAGGTCTATATTTTTTAAGAATTTTATTTCAAATAAGCCACTATTTTTAAAATTCCCATCCGATTACTAGTACTATATTAAGCAGATAAGTTGAAAATCCGTGAAAGCGGATCAAAAAGTGCATATAACTTTTGACGCACGAGGAATTTTTGGGCACAAATAATTTTTTCCTAATCAGGAGGTCATAATACATAAGAATCGACAATAAAATTTCAGGTGGAATGTTGTCACCGAAAAAAATTAAATTAAATCAGTTCGACTGTACTACTATATAAATTCCAACATTCCGAAAGAAAAAAATATATAAGTAAATATAATTTTCAATAACACAAACATTTTCGGAAAAACATTGTTTTCGCCTTTTTGTGATTCCAGCCAGATTGGCGCCCCCTCCCCACATTCAGATCCGCAATGTCATTCCATATAATATACGAATTTTTTCAAAACTATATCTTCAAATACACACCCAATCAGCGAATTTGGCTCTCTAGATTCCCGACTACATATTCGATAGCGTTGTTAACAGTTAATAAATGTATAATCTCGCGTTCAAGAGCTGTGTAGCTCTATACAAAATTAAGTGTTGACATAAAAGTAATTATCGGGGCCGTGTAAGCTGTTTCGTAAATTTCAAGTCGAAGAAGAAAAACGTCAGTCTGTAATTTCACGAAGTATAAAAATCGTTTAATGGTCTGTGAAATATGTGATGATGCTTTTCGAGGAAAACTCACTCAATCATAGACGGCTGTCAAGTTGAAATCGAATGTAAAGGTGTGTTAAGTGAACGGTTACCGTTCAGAGAAAAGTTTAATGTACCATCTGATCTGTTTTGGTGAAGAGGTTAGATTTTGGATATACTTAAATAAATGAATAAATATTAATACCCAGTCATTGTATATTAGGTGATATTTAAATATTTAAGTAAGTATTACTTCGAAAGACAAACACACTTGGCTCTCACTTTAAAGTCCTGGGTTCGATTACAGTTCGTGGCTCTGGGATTTTTTCGAAAAAAGAAATTAATCCTAATATACTCGAATGCTGAGTGAAATACCACCTTCCGCACAAAGACCCTTCAGGCCTTCGGGGATAAAGGGAGATGTATTAGCTGTGGTGCGTTATTATTATTAACTCAAGTACTAAGTATTAAATACATCAATTTGCCACTTCAAGTATTTAAATTTAAGGTGCTTAGTACTTAAAGATAAATCTTTTTAAGTCAAGTACTTTACATGTCGAATTTAAGTACCAATACTTTGGCTCATAAAGTTGTCGTTATCATTACGTATTATTTCTTTTGATGAAAAAACAGTAAAAGTATGTACATAAAGCCGATGAATCAAGATTTTCACAAAAATATTCATTCTCGGCAGACCCATTACAAATAACATTTTACCCATTGTATATTGTATAAGCTAAGAAGGACACAATGCGATAAAATATGTTCGATTTTGTAATGCTTGAGAATATGTAAAGCAGACACTGAGAAATTTATCGCCGCGATGCCGATGCGGTCTTCATTTATATTTAGGGGTAACTAGCTTTCTAAAATGAAAGTACATCGCCTGAAATAATTTTTAATATTTTATTTATTATGAAAATACCTACTTTCTGTATATTGTTGCCCTAATCTGGGCACGCTAATACTAGTTAGGTAAATACTTTAAAACACTCATTATTGGAGAATCAATCAAAACAACTACTCTTCTAGCTAATACTGACGAAGTATTGAATTACATGATAGATTTCTTAGCATTTTAAAGAAAAAAATATATTGGAAATAATTAAATCGTTTATTCAAATTTAGTTAGAGCCAGCGATTGCCAGCGTGAAAAATTGTCTAGTTACCTGCAGATCTTGGTGGTAGTAGCAAATACTCCAGCGAGGTCCTGGAGAAGGGATTATGTTCTCATTATACTTTTCGCAAATTCGAAAAGAAAGAGTGTACCTACTGTATTTGTTCGGCGTATTTCTAAATCCATAAATATCGCTCGTAGAGCAAACATTTTCATGTATTAGCGAATTGTTAATTTCTGTTCGTCCTTTGGATAGTAAACTAGCTTTAGCTGAAAGAGATGCTCTATTATTTTTTTAGAAAATCGTTCAGTAAATATAAAAGATATTGTATCTGAAGATGATTTCGACCTTCGATAAGATTTAAAAAACCAAAATATTGTATAGTATACTGACGAGCATTTCGTGGACAAAGTTGGTATCATCGGGAGACAATTAAAAGTAAAAATATAGCAAAAAAGAGCATCCTAAGAATGTGCAGCAATTATTTAAAAATTTCAATAAACCGACTAAGTATGTTTCCATCTGTTTACTTTGTTCTCACTTTTTTTTGTTCTCAGGAACAAAACGATAAGAACGGTCTTTTTTCTTAACTAGCTTTAACTTAAGCAATATTGTCCTCAGCTGTGATTTTATGTATTGACCAATGGCGACTGGTGAAATTTCAATATTTTTTTTCTCGTCTTTGGCGCATGGGACCCATACGAAATATGGGAAATAACATCTAGAGAAGCACTTCTCTAAGGACTCCTTAAAAATTTCGAAAAAGCAGTTTGCGAAAAAACTTTTTAAAATTCGGTTGCCCTCCTTGCCCTAGGGCAGGGTGTATTAAATTACACCCTGCCCTAGGGACTCCTGTTTAATTTATTTTTTTTTGTCATATACATTTGACTTTTCAAAATACAATAATAGGTTTTGGAGGTTATGAAAATATTTTCATTATCAGGGCTGGCTCCAGGTATTTTGCCGCCCGGGGCACAGTTTCATTTTGCCGCCCCTCTCTTATATAAATAACATTAGGGTCAGGCAGGGTAAAAATGAGACAAAATGACAACTTTTAATTTTTAGGTTGCTTAGAATCGAGTCATATTTAATGAAAGATTGGTATCATATGTAAAAATGACAGGAAAAACTATATTTCTATGTATTTTTTTACTAAAAAGTACCGTAAATTGATAAACAAAAATAAACAGTGTCTCATTTTTACACTTTAAGTGGGGTAAAAAAAAGACAGTGGAGGACAAATGAAAGACACGTGCTTTATTCCCATTCTTATTGACGTCGTACAAATAAAAGTGCAAAAATAAGACAAAGGAGGTTTTTTCTTTTATATGTAATTTATTCAGATTTTTTACTAGACAAGAAGGGGCTTGCAGAAGGGCTAGCTTCTCCTAAATTAGGAAGCTGAAATATGCCTGCTTCAGTCTGCCCATTTGGTCTCTTTAGTCTCTTTTTTACCCCGCTTTTAATTTTTTCGTTAAAATCAAATTTTTGATGATTTAAAACTATCAGATTGATAAACTTGATCACAAAATGTGAAGTATGACACTTCTAGTTGACGTCTGCCAAATACAGACAATGCAAATAGAGAAACTACAAAATCCCCAAAAAAGTACTAAGGTGCGTTCAAACATTTTTTAAAAGTGAATTAAAGAGTTTACTGAATAATATTTTTTCCCGCATTAACAGTAGGCATAGGACCTGATCGGATAACATAAAACGGTTCTGAATGTACAAAACAAACTTGAATAAAAAATTAAGTTCAATTTATTTCAATTTGGGTTGGATATATCACCTTGTCTTTTATTTATCCCGCTATCTGTATGTCTCATTTTTACCCCGCCTGACCCTATCTTTTCAGTCCGTTATTTTTTATAACATTTTTGAAACTTAAAAAAAATACCATACCACAGAAATTAGACAAGAAATAAAATCACATATAAGAAACAGAATGTATGTATGTAACCTACTATATATACAAAAAAAAAAAACCGCTGCCCAAGGAATCACTACTTCCACATCCAGATTCTCTATCCAAGTCACTCACAACGAAAAAACTTTGTATGTGAAAATAATTGTTTATGGAACTTTAATAATATAATATTTGAAATCCTCTACCCCAAAGACCCATAAAACGATACCCCACATCGGTAGTGAGGTGAGGGTGGTGATACGGGGGTGGTAGTGGGGGGGTGGATGAAGTAAAAAATATTTTGAGGTTTCTGGTTCCTGTACATACACTAAATCACAATTTTTTTTCATCATGGGGGTGGCTAATGCCAAAATTTTTTTTGAGACCTTAGCTTCTCTTGTATATACTAAATACCAATTTCATGGACTCTTACCTGCTTGATTTACCCATTTACCCCAAATTTACCCCAATTTACCCCCCAACCCTTCGACGGAGCAAGATGAAAATATAATCTAGTTCTAGATCTCGTTAAAGTACATATGTGTACCAAATTTCAAGTCAATATCTCAAACGGTTCCAGAGTAAACGTGCGCACAAAAAAAGTTACAGACAGACCGACAGACAGATAGACCGACAGACAGATAGACCGACAGACCGACGGACAGCAATTTTTTTCTCGCTCAAACTTAAAATCTCGACGTTTCATGACATTCTAAGTCTATTTGAACAATAAAAATTTTAAAAAATTTTTTTGTCGTTACTATACTTCCACTGGATGTGGAAGTAATAACAATAACAAATTATTTATATAAAGTTAACATTACTATTACTATATTAGTGAAACAATTGTTTCCTAGCTTTTTTATATTTTTTTGGTAACTGTGGATTTGAAGAATTTGCCGCCCCTAGAATTTTGCCGCTCCGGGCAGCCGCCCGTTTCGCCCCCCCCCTAGAGCCAGCCCTGTTCATTATTAACTGAGATCCAACGAATTGAAATGTGTAATTTGTTAAATTGTAAATTACAAAATTTCAGTTCGTTGTATTTCAGTTAATAATGAAAATATTTTCATAAACTCCAAAACCTATTGTATTTTTATGAAAAGTCAAATGTATATGACAAAAAAAAATTAAACAGGAGTCCCTAGGGCCAGGGAGGGCAACTGAATTTTGAAAATTTTTCTCTCAAACTGCTTTTTCAAAATTTTTAGAGAAGTGCTTCTCTAAATATTATTTCCCATATTTCGTATGGGTCTCATGCCTCAAAGACGAGAAAAAAAATATTGAAATTTCACCAGCCGCCACTGGTATTGACAAACGTAAAGATTATCATTTTCGTTGATTGCTCATCTATAATAGTATGTTCTCCGAATAAAAAAAAAAATAGAAATAAACAAAAAGAGGTGATAGGAGGACAATACATTGTTATTATTAAGGCGTGCCATTTTACATGTTTTGTCTTGATACTGTTTACTTTTTAGTAAAATTCAAATGTGTATGTATACATTTGTTTTATTGCTTCCAAGTAAGCCGTTTTAATCATCTGCATGTAATATTTTCACATTCCATCAGTCTTTATAATGGAAAACCCACACACAAACACAAGGAAGATAACTATTACCTATTACTTTACTGTAAGATATAGATTACCCATTGCTGGCAAGCAAAGGCACGTCTAGCTAAACCCGTGATTGTTTTATTATGAGTAGGTGTCGGCAACTTCCAGTTAAGTCTGTTGATATACCGTTACAAAATGAAATGAATTTAAACCGTAGTGTATAGCTGAGGAATAATTAAAGAGCCGGATGAACGTTTAAAGTAAGTATGGTCATTTGAAGGTTTTGGATAATTTTGTTTTATCAAAATGACTTGTAGTGGAGTTACTACACTCAAAGAAATAGTATGAGTAAATTCAACAATGGTTAACTAACAATATCGTTAATTTTGTTAAACCAAACTATATTGATGGTATTTTTAAACAAGAGGTGATTGTTATTTTAATTAATAAAAAGTTGTCGTACAACAAAACAAACGTTAACTTAAAAAATAGATGAATAAGCCTATTATTTTGTTCGTCTGACTATTATTTTGTTGAATTCTGTCAAATTAAACTAGATAATAGTATATTTCATTTTTAACTATTATCGAATTGTAATTCTAATCCAGTATTAGTTCGCTGTATTATTGTATTTGGTAGACAAACCAATATTATTGTCGTCTTCTAGAAGTTCTAAAAGAATTACCATAAAATTTGCTTGCTTACCACGTAGTCTATTACAGAAATTATTCCCAGATGACGCCACATACAAATCACTGACAATAATCAATCATGCATTATCTTATACTCTTATGAATTTATAGAAAATTAATAACATGATTGCAAATGTTCAAATTCTCTCATCGATATATTTGGATGGATCTTATAAACGATCTCTAATCTTTGGTTTGGGTGGTCTGATGTCTCAATACTGAGATTTTGGCTAACCAAAAAAAACTTCATCATACAATAAAATATAGATCAACCTAAAAATTAGTTGGTGAACAAAAAACAAAGTCGTTGTACTATTTAATTGTAGACCAAATTGAAAATGGTTAGTGAACATAAAAAAATGTCATTGTACTATTTAATTTGTTACACGAAGATATGATTATTAAACTACTATTTTTTTACGAAAACAAATAAAGTTGTATGACTATTCTTTTCTGATTGATTTAACTATGAAACTAGATAGGCGCGATTTCATATGCTCTTTTTGGTTGAATTTACCTATCATTTTCTTTGAGTGTATTCAGCAAATAATCGTTCATTTTTTGATACTGATATGAAAGGCACAAAATCATGGGATTTTGGATCTCATTGAAAATGTCTGAATTTTTTATGTGTCAGTTTATGCCCTCCTGATCAAAAGTCCTTGTGGTGCAAGACCGAAAAATTGACAGTTTTTGCAATACGCGGGATGGAAGGTCACCTTCGGTGACATAAATAAAGAACAGATGTCTGTGTGACGGATTTCGATTTTCTTTACACCTATTAAAATATCTTTCTTTTGAGGTATCACGAAGGGTAGGTTGCTATTTGAAAAAAAAAAGTTGGAATGGCTGGGGATGGGGATGGGGGGAGGGGGGATACACATTTTGATTGCATTCAATTACGCAACTTTTGGTGCAATTTATAATTTTTAATTGGTAGATCGCTGTGTTGAAGGAAACACGACAAATGTAGGGTATAATGGGCTTGTTGCATGTGCCGTATATTTTATTTTTATATATTAATATAGTGCTACTAAACATTAGCAATAATCAAATCTGTTTTCATAATTTCTGACTGGAAAGTATTTAAGTCACCGACTAATATCCGGGAGAAGGGGCAAATCTGAGAACACACTCATATTGGACTTGACGTCATCTATCACTATATACGCGTGCAATGATTTGTGCAGTTTGCGGTTATTTCCTAAAATTATTTAATTGTATTCGGTCTGTGATATTAAGTTATTGTGTGTATTTAAGTGTACCAATGCCGTATTTAAAAGGGTTTAAATTGTTTTAAACGCGACTGAAAAAGGTTATTTCAAAGGTCAATCGGATAATTTACACCGTAAGCCTGCCGGGTGTGTGCCATATTCTACTGCATCACAAAAATATTCATAAATAAAAAACTAAGTCCTAGATGGAAATTTTTTTTTCAAAAACTTCTCTTGTATTTTGGCTTCAATTGCTTCGCTGCATGTATATGAACATTTTCAAAAATAAAAAAGTTTGTCGCTTAGTCAAAATATGAGTACATTTTTAGCGAAGTAATAGTCGAGTAATAAATTCATTATTGTTTAAAGAAAATAATAAACAATTATCGATAGAAACAAAGAGACCATTGGAAGCGCTTGTTTGTGTACTTGAATAAAAAAAAAGTCAGATCGATAGCTCGATTAGATTTGAAGATATGGCAGTGTAAATGTTAAAAAATACGGTTTTTATAATCAATCAATTTCTCCAGTTTTTTTCGAAATAAAAAATATCTGTACTTGCCGGAAAAAAATATCTTATATAGAATTGTTCACTTTATAAAAACTATGAGGTCTGGTCTGGTTCTACGCTATTTTTTTTTCTCGAGAACGGTCTATGGTCTATTTCGCTCCACTATCAAGTCCATGAATGTTGTCAAATTAAATTTAACCGTCAATGCTATTTACAGTAATTTTACATATTACTCAATAAGATTAATATAGTTAATTCATTGATTAATTTCTTCAGTAAACAATTTAATCAAAAATATTTAATAGTCGTGGACAAAGTTTAGTATTCTACTTGCATATAATGGCTACTGTTCAAAGACATGATTTAAGTACTGTTTTTTGATTGTTCTACGAAAGGGAATAATCATCCATTATTCCCTCATCATCAATCCCTGCAGGAATGACATATGGCATTATATAGCAAAATTGACACATATAAATATTATTATATTGTATATTAGTCGAAGATAAAGAAATTTTATTTCACAGCGTGAAATAAAACTTATTGGTTTCTATGGCAACAGCAATAGAATTCTAGAACTCTATTTTTACAAAATTATATTGTTTTCTAATTTCGAATGGCGATACAAAAAATTTTGTTTGTAACTCGAGACGTAAAATGTTTTTTTTTTTAACTTTTTTTTTTACTTGCAAAAAAAACACCATTTTAGCCACTTGTTACATAAAATACTATTTTTTACAACAGGCCTATTATCAAATTGTGTTGTATAAGGGAACTGCGATCGTCAATATTGTTACAAGAATATTCGCATATTTGGTGAATGCGCCGGGATTTAAATAAAGGTGTTTTTTTTTTTAACAAAGTTTCATCTCGGCAGACATTCAGAGAGCTGCAAATTATTATTTGTGTTAAGATTTAATACCAGTTTATTAAAATATAAATTTTTCAGAAATACATACCATGTTCGATAAACCTTAACCTTTTCCCAATATCTTATTACCAATTTTATGGACTCTTACCTGCTCTATTTACCTATTTTCCCCAAATTTACCCCAATTTACCCCCCAACCCTTCGATGGAACAAGATGAAAATATAATCTAGTTCTAGATCTCGTTAAAGTACATATATGTACCAAATTTGAAGTCAATATCTCAAACGGTTCCAGAGTAAACGTGCGCACAAAAAAGTTACAGACAGACAGACAGAAATTTTTTTTCTTTCGCTCAAACTTAAAATCTCGACGTTTCGTGGCATTCATTTGAACAATAAAAATTTTTGTCGTTACTGTACTTCCACTGGATGTGGAAGTAATTACAGATGTTTTCAAACTTACTAGTAATAAGCATTGCAATGGCGATATCGTAATGATCAATGTTAAAAGTGATCTGTGCATCATCTGCGTATGTTTGGATATGACTTATTAACACAAAAATTGAATCTTGTGGAACACTCGAACACGCAAATGGGAGGGCAATGCTTATTCTGAAAAACCACAATACAAGTGTAGTAGTAACGAAGAAAAGTACCTCCATAACTTTTTATGAAGATGATCTAATGTAATATAAATAATGGCCCTCATTGCCAATTCGGTGGGTGTTATATCATGTTATGTTATATGTGATTTACATGTTGTCAAATTTGTTTTGTTCATGTGCATACTAATTGATACAACAGTAAACCATGCCAACGTGATGATCGTTTAAACTGTTTAAGTATTGGTTTTTTCGATTGTTTATTTTGCTGTGACGGAATTATTGTGTGATGATCTTTTATTAAGAAGTATATGAAAACCGTTTTTAAAAAGGTAGGGTTTAAAGTTTCACCCAAGGACTAATAATAGTATATAACCACGAGAAAATAGTTCAAGATGTAACAAAAGGGCAACAAATTTTACCCTAAAAATGCCCTTATCAATATATTCTTGTCCAACATTTTCCGCGTAAAATGAAGTCAAAGTTTACACCGAAATTGAAGTTATAATAAAAGTGAATTTTTGTAATTTTGTAAATATTAAAAATATGAAGTTATGAACTGTCGCACTGAGACTTTCTTAAAAACATCTGTCGACCTCTAAGACGTACCCAATCAATACCTAATTTCAATATGATATTGGTTGTAGTTGTGATTATGTAAATATATTTAAAAAAATGAAATTCAACACTCAGTACCTCGAAAACTATTCTTATTAGGACATAATATGTTTATTAAGCAAACTCCGCTTATTTTTTTTTTTTGTATGCACTATCTCCCTAGATATATCGGTATCTGTTTTTCAAACATCCTGTATCTTAATTTTAGGCTTTATTTTCGAGGGCCTCGAGGAATAGACTATTTACAACGTAAAACCTCATATCGTCGTGCCTACTTTTAATTTGACGACCGCTGTACATTCGAGTACATTCGCTAAGCGGTATCTTGCATAAGAATGATGGCGTACGCATTTGAAGGCATCTTGGTGCATGAAGGAATGCGTATTTTTGTAGTATAGCAAAGCTTTTTTCTTCGGTCTGGAAGTTATTGGAACGACGTCACCGTTAACACATGATTTACTGTTTTCATCGACTGTAATTAGAAATAAACACTGCATTAAATTCTTAGCGTCCATCACGCCAAATAATTTTTTTGTATGGGAGTATAACATGAGCGAATCACATTATCGAATAAACATCCCGAGATTAGTTTATTGTAGTCTGACTTGGTTTTGATTATTGATGAATCGAGAAAACTATGTGATGCCCCATATACCAGGAGAAGATACCAAAAGTCATTGATGTTTCGAAATTATTGTTTCTCATCAGCGCAGCGTAGTTCAAGATATTAGTTCGTGAAGGTAATATTGGTAGTCAAAGACTTATACATGATTTGTTTATTTTTATCAGGTTGGAGATTATTAACACGCGAAGTAGTTTTTGCAAAAATCCTGGGTAATATTATACTAGGCGCTTTTTTCCCCAACCGGGTTTAGACTACCTCGACAACTACTTTCTTTTTACGTTGGGATGAAATATTTCCTTTCCAGATACCAGTACGTCACTGTGCCGATGAGGATTAATAATTTTGAAACACATGTCTATTAGTATTGATATTATAACTGCCATTACCAGTTTATTTCGATATGATTGGTCGGACACTACGATAGAGGTAAATTTTGTCATTTTCTCGTGAAAAATGTGGGCCATTTGAAAACTATTTTTTGGGTTTTTTAACCCCCACGTGACAATTCCGGGTAGTTACAGTTAAATTGTTCTATTGTGTCACACTCTATAGAAACGCCAAGGTGGAGACTGTCTTGCTCGACTCGACTATTTACATGCTGGGACGTTTCCTTTTCATCATACAGGCGCAAGCGAAATTCTAATGAATTATAAATGAGGTAATTTATGCAGGGGATTAATCTTTTATCCAACACGGAAACTGCTTCTCAAAAGCATTTTTTTAAATGGCTTTGAGCAACTTTGAAAGGATTACACACTGGCTCGGCAGGCTAATTTACAGTTGAACTAGGACGTGTCGTCCTACCTAGGGCGTGCCCCCGCATGACATTACTCTGCACTGCTAAACGACTATTAAATATTCATCAGTGGCGAAATGTTTTTCTGTAATTAATGTAGATATTGCGATAAAGCTCATTTGGGCGTTTTGCTTTGGTACTCTCGTGATTACGAAAAATTTAATAAAATAATAGGCTGATGACCTAATGCCACACCTATATAATATATATAATAATAATGGAAATAGTTATATCAAAGACGCGACGGTGACAAGTTCTTGGCATTTGTCGAAGTAAATGTTACTTCGAAATAGGAGGAAAAACGAACTGCAAATAATATGATTGTATCTCCGAGTGCATAATAGTTGATCTCGAAATTGCGGATTTTGCATTGAAAATATAAAAATTTTAAATAACGCCAAATAAAGCTTAATATGATAAAAGCTGGTGCATTTTTTCAACCTATCTGATAACTTTCTCGCACTATATTATACCGGGTGTCAACGAAATCACTAGCCAGAGTTTTCAAAGTATAAGACTAAAATTTGACGGGGGTAATATATACCAAAAATGCCCAATTATTCATTATTTTACACTTTTCCATCGATTCCGATTTCCCCGAAAATAACCTGACTTAGAAAGAAATTTTAAATGACTTTCGACTGACCCTCTGTAAAAGTCTATTGAACCTTAATTGAATGGTGAATATTTATTTTTTTTATAAACAGAATAGTTTTTAATACAGGGCTAGTGAAAAAATAAAATATTTTAAAATTCGCCATTCCTGTGACAAACGCCCTATTAGTACAGTAAAATTAAAAGTTGACCCGGAACAAATTTGTAACAAGCTGATTTCTTAGGGATTGTATTCTATGACTGCGCCGCCATGTTGAAATTAGGCACTTTTTTCCTTTAATCAGTAATAGCCCATACGGATGACACTTTAGAAAAAAAGTAAAGAGGCAAAATTTTTAGAGAAAACTAAGTTTTAATGTGATATGAAGTTTCTTGAAATCTGTTAAATTTACGCTTGTCAAAATGACAGATTTGAATAAAAAAGATTACTTTTTGTATTTTAATACCATAAAATGCAACAAAATGCAACAACAATTATTAATGGCAATACTAATTAAATGATTTATTTTAGAAATTGCAGAACGCATGAATAAATAAGCATCAAAGACCCAAATCAAATACGAGCTTTAACTAAAAACTAGCCTCATTCTCAGAAAGTAACACCTCTCTCATTGTCACAGTCCTGTCCAATGCAATTTACACAGCTGGTGTAAACAGTGTTACTTGCAACTACAGAATAAAATATTTAAAATGAAATCAAGGGCACACTTTTGTACTGTTTTTATTGGTTCTAGATAACCGCTGTTTTTCCAACCCCAGTTCTCTGGATTAAGATTGTCGCCTAACCAGACTTGAATTTGCCAATACACTCTATAAATATGATATTTAGTGGCATCGGATGTTGGAGGAAGAACTGCTAGATAGAAGTGTTGGAAAATATTTTGCCTAGCAGAAATCTGATTTTACCTAACGAACCTGTAATCATTTAAACTATTAGTTTTTTTATACGCTTCTGAAATTAAGATTGCAGCGCCTGTGCGGTTGACATCGGAACTAATTCCTGTGTGATAGGTGTTTTGTTTGCATTCAAATCTTTGTATTTTCCTCCGATTAAAGAACTTATATCTAGATACATAATGGCATTGATTTATTTGTCGCTGAAAGACTCACAATCTAAGGCACTTCTTCCCATAAGTTGCTGATTGGCCCATCGGCGTATTCGCGGCCGCTCGTGCATGATCGGCTTCAGTTCGATTATCATAATCTCAGTTGACAGTTCGGCCATTAATGTCAATAAATGTTTTTCGTGTTCTCCGACCAAAAACTGGTGAAAAAGTAATTTTATTTTAAGTTGTGATTTGCTTAATACCTAAATAATATTCTCTATTCATATTTACACAGTTTAGTGACAATATATTTTGTGCAAATAAATAGTGAAGTGCTGTGCCGTTTGCAGAAAGCAGTTTAGAAAAGAAGAAAATCGATCGTTCCATAGTCGTAACATGATGAAGTTCAGTTTACAGTTATAAAGTAAATAGCAACTAAATTTTAATATCCTTTCAATACATATTTATCTTACTGTTTTATCTTACTGTAATATCGTATGCCTACATCACGTTATATAAAGAGCCGGTAATGCAGGAATTGCAGTAATTCATTTTAATGAAAATATTTACCATTCTACACATTTTCTACACACACAACGCTACTGTTGCCTATGGGATGTGATGTTCATCTATCCATTTTAATGGACATATAATGTGACTATGTTAGGAGCAAATAAGGTATATAGTGAAAAGATAGCCTGTTATGTATCTAGATATAAGTTCTTTAATCGGAGGTATTTTCGGTGATTTAAAAGATATTTTATAAATAAATATCAATGAAAATATATGTATAGCAATTGATTTTATTAAAGCGATATAAATAATAAAAAAAATCTTGCATAATTCAGCTGAAATACCAAAAAGAAGAGCTAGTGTAACATTAAAATTACATTTTAATTTAGTAAATAGTAAGACAATTCTCTCTTTTACTGTTAATCTACGAGCTCTTTTGTCTCTAAAAACAGACTGCACAGCCTCCACTATTGTGTCCAGAAGTTAAGTCCAATAAAACTGTTCAGCTTACTATCTGTTGTTAACAGAGTACACAACGTAAATACTTCCGGAGTATTTACTTGAACTTGGAAGTCGCAAAAACTTTTTGGTCCAACATAATCAGGTTTTGCCAGTAGTACTTGCAATAAACTCTCATCTTCTTGGGTATTTTCATTTTCTTCACAATCACACTGATCGTCGAATGGTCGTTTCAGGTTTCGGGGACCGTTTCTGCCAACACAAGCCTACTTTGAAATCGTTCAGACCTATTGATGGTCCCCAGATGGTCCAGGAATGGCATCATTATCACTTACAGTAAATTTCTTGATGGGACTGCTGTTTTTTTCAAGATTTTATTTTTTTTACTGTGTTCTAAAAATAAGACAATGTCTATTTAACCTTAACCTCAACATACAATAAATACCTCCTTGATAAAAATAATCATCTTCTGTGAAATGAAGTGAACAAACCTTCATATACTTTGTCACTGGCTTTCCAATTTTTAATTTTATTATCCAAGCTTTTAGCCTGTCCACAAAATCCTTCCCTCCAAAACTGTTATCCATCTTCACGCGGTGTTTGCCGGCTTCGGGAAACAAATGTTGGTTTTTTTTTGCCCAAGACGAACACTGAGGAACTGAACAATATTGATTCATATTGTTTTCAATTTTAATTTAATCCAATCGACAATAAAGACAACGCAAAACAATTATGACACAAGCAAACAATGAAAGTTTGTCACTTGTCATCTCACACAAAGTAGTTCGTAATCGGCACCGTAGGTGGCGTATCGCTTATTTTGAATCGCGTATATCATCTTAAAATAAATTCTTCCCCAATTACTGGAAGCTGATTTGCTTCGTCAAATTTACTTTTGAAAATTAATAGACTGTTATTTAATTCAGTATTATTTTCTAAAACTGAATATACTGTCTTTTGCCCTTTTTATGGAATGCAGAGGTGGTATCGCATCTGGAGATGATATGTGCAAAAAGAACATTTTTTACTACATTTTCACTTAGTTCTGAACGTAACTTACAGATATTCGTTATTTTACCAAATTTACCTTCATCACCGGGTTTCATCATGTATACATTTTTTGTTTTGCAATGCTCATGAGTAACGTTTTTAAGTCTGTATTTTGACCAACGACTATAACAAGGTTACACTATCAACTGAGCAATCAATAGCAGCTTTTACAATTAAATAATCAACATCTGCATCACTGCATTCGTACTACTTTTGACTGTGATATTATTTTGGGAAAAATTTGATGTTGATGCAAAAAATTCGTTTTAAGATATCTCTACTATTTTTTTGTTGGTCAATATTAATTTTTTTTTTTATTTATATCGCGAATCAAAAAAAAAAAAAGTTTCAGACAAAACCTACTTGTAGCGTAGAATACGAATCTACAATAAACAAAATGGGTGTTTCTATTTAAGATCTAACAGTTGCCCTCCAACCACCCCCAGGGAGTACGGGTAAGGATTGAGTTTGGTATCATTGGATAGTTTTTTTTTTAAATATTCAACACGATTTTTTTTTTGTTTTTCGATCCAATGTATATTTCTCGAGATATTCTGACCGTTCCGGGACTTTTTATTCGCCCGGTATAAGAGTATTTCTGGCTTGTCCGAATCGAATACGCTATCCAATTTTTCAATAAAAACGGTTCATTTAGAGGATCTTATTAGATGAAAATTTGAAGTATTTTTAAATGATCAAATATGATCGAGTATTATGTTCCAAAAATCGGTCAACGCTTTCCAAAATAAGATGTTGCGGTCTTAAATCGTACACGCTGTAGAAACTAGGAAGTTTCGGTACTGCTGAATATGCACTTGTTAAACAAAACAAAATGTGCCGTGGTGAGAGAGGATGTCGGCAATGAAGCAAAAATGTCGCGACCAGCAAGTGGAACCAATTATTATCCGACTCCGAAGTGGTTTAAACCAAGCTACCATGACCTGACACAGTGTTACGTTGTTACAAGTTTAATGTGAATGTGGAGTTTTTAAAATGTATGCTACCGTGCAGACGGTATCGAGGGCCTATAGTCAGGAGCCAGTGCCTCGAAATATGCAAAATAAAAGTGGCCTGTACAACTCTCGCACATACAAAAACTAATGTCATAATGTCCAGAAAACATTGATAATTGCAGGCAGATATCTATACTTAGCACATTATCTAAAGTAATAGAAACAGCCTTTCATATCCGTCTTATTAATTTTGTAGAGGAAAATAATATATTGACGCCATCGCAACACGGTTTTAGATCAGGTAGATCGATTGAAACGGCTTCCTGTCATTGTCTTAATTATGTATATTCCTGTTTAGATGCTGGTAAGTATGTTGTATCAATGTTTTTTGACTTATCCAAAGCCTTTGATACCATTGACTATGATATACTATTATCAAAATTGTATCATCTAGGAATTAGAAATACTGCTTTAAGGTGGGTCAAATCTTATATGGAAGAAAGGTCATTAATAGTAAATTATAATTATACAAACTCAAGGACTCATAAAGTCAAACTTGGAGTTCCCCAGGGCTCGGTCCTGGGGCCTTTATTATTTATGTTATTTGTAAATGACCTTCCAGATTATGTAAGAAATGAAGGACATGTTACGATGTTTGCTGATGACACCACTATTTCAACAACGGCAACTAGTGTGGATGAAATTCAGTTACAGGCTGAAAATATTATTAATATTTTAAGCGCTGGGTGTGATAGTAATAAATTAATATTAAATGCTGGTAAAAGTGTAGTAATGAATTTTCATATAAGAAAATCACTACCTACAAATTTTAATATCTTGGGTATAGAACTGAAGGATGAAACGAAATATCTTGGTACTGTACTGGATTGTAAGTTATCATGGGATAATCATATTGTCACTGTATGTAAAAATTTGAACAAAGCATATTTTGGCATCCTGCAGATGAAAAACACTTTGGATGAAAATGGATTACTGAATATTTATTATGCTTTGGCCTACTCACACATCTCATTAAATATTATGAGTTGGGGATGCGGCAGAGAAATGAGTAGGGTATTCATTCTACAGAAAAGACTAATTCGTTTAATATTCAATTTAAGATCTAGGGAAAGTTGTAGAACAGTTTTTAAAGAAAAGAAAATCTTAACTCTACCATCCGTATACATATTTAAATGTATAATGTATACTAAACAAAATTTTAATATGTTTGTTAAAATAGCAAATACCCACCCATATCACACTAGGCATGGGGAACTCTTAAGCATTCCAGCTCATAAAACTACCACGTTCGAACATTCCTCATGGTATAATTGTGTCAATTTGTACAATGCACTACCAAACACAGTGCGAGAAATCAGCAGCACTATATTATTTTAAAAAAAAGTTAAAACCATCTTACTGGAAGGCGGTTTTTATAGTATTGATGAGTTTGTGTCCGGGATATCCTAGTTAGATCTTCTCGAAGATAATCCTTTTATTTATTATTAGAATAAATTTGACTTTCATATTACATATTTTTATGACAAAATGAAAAACAAATTTTGTACATGTATTTGTTATTTATATGTGTATTGTTTTTATATAACATACTGTTTTTTATTGTTTATATTGTTTTATTTTGTTTTTATATTGACATATGTACCATGTGTATCTTTTGTGTGGTTAATAAATATTATTATTATTATTATTATTATATTATTATTATATTATTATTATTATTCTTATGTAAAATGATCTGCTGAGTTCGTTTATGGAGGTCGCGATTCGGTTGGGAATTGCTAAATCGGAAAAATCGCACTTCTCCACTTTTTTTCTCATAAATACAGAATTTTACATTCCTCATCTCATAACTTTGTTTCATACCATTGAATCAGCTTGAAAGTTTAAGCCATATATTCTGAAATATGATGAATCGACTCCCGTATAAAACATTGTACCAAAACTAAGATATCGGTAAGTACAAAAAAAAATTCTGTCGAGATAACATGGATTTTCGTTTTTTTTTGTATTGAAGATAGAGCACTAGTATAAGCGAGTAGTTTAAGTACGCAATGATTTTTGAAAAACAAAAAATTGTCATATAAATGTAATAAGTTTGAGCGGGTTTACAGATTCAACAAACTTTCACTTTAACTATTTCAAAAACGGAGGAGCGGAAAAACATTGAAAAAATTATGTGTTCATTGTATCTCTGTTGTAAACCACTCACTAAATTTTGAATAACTATGTTGAACAGTTTTAAAGATCTGCTAAGTTATATAGAAAAATATCAATCAATCAATCCTTTTTCAAATAGATTTTAGCCAACCGTATAAGCTTGAAGAAGCGTTTTTGATCGAAATTGACCCAAAAAACTAACCGTAGTGAACTAAACACTCACATATAACGTAATAAAATGGAAACTATCTGTTTCTCCGATTAGGAATTGCGCGCCAGATTGTGTTACAAGTTCTTTTTCTCACTTACTATGCATTTCATAAAAAAACACTCCAACTAAAAAAATATTCGTCATATCATTAACCACAACTTACTCGCATAAAAAAAGTCACCTCTATCCACATTGTTTCGCTGTAAATTACACAAAAATAGCAACTCTTCCATTAATATTTATTTATTTCTCAATCATATCAAAACAAATATTATTTTTGCATACAAAGCGAAAAGTTTGAGTATGTAATACTAAAACATCAAATTTCTACAACAAATGACAGATATAGAAGAATGGGAAGATGAAAAAATGCAAAAATAGTGTTTTTTGTAAAGAAAAATGAAAAAGTGCAATTGTTTTTCAATTTCGCAATTCCAAATCAAAGCAACCTTAAAAATATGTTTTGCGAGGTATTTTTACATGAGAATCAACTGTCTGTTTTTGTATGTTCGATAGTTGCTTAGCAGGGGGTCATCAGGGGTTTCTCTCTTCAACTACTACCTATATGTAATGTTTTGTTTTCCTCTTTCCACTGTGGTATTTTAATTGCAAGAGGTTCGGGATAACGTAATTTGCGGTTTCATTAAAATTGCAGTTTTTAATTAATGGTAGGTATCGGGTTTTCTGCCGAAGACCTGCCCCTCGATGCAGTGCATTATACTGCGATAATCGATAATAAATGCGGCAATCTTCTAGGTCGAAACACGGTGAAGGCAACCACGTTACTCAGAAGTTATTCTGGAACACTTATAAATAACTACAATTACCTATATATGCGTGCATCAAAAGAATCGAAGAAACAAACGTACGTTTGTTTTTAACGTGGACATTCGCGATTATTATGTAGCGTCCTTGCGTCTAGCTCGGGGGTTGTGGGTTCGAATCCAGACAAGCATGTGCTTTAATTAAACATCAAACACACAAGTAGACCAACAGAATCGAAAAATGTTAAGTTTCTGTAACAGGTAAGTTACCTGAAGATCACAGCTCGGAATTTACGTATCTTTGACGTCAAAACCAGGCTTGGCTCTGGGTCATGTGCCAGCCCGTAAAGATTTACGTGTACTTATGACATAATATACAGTATGTCTCTAGATTGGGTTTACGAGAGGGAGTTTTTTAAATTTTATAAAAAATTGCCAAAGGAATGAAAATTATTGCTTGATTTAAAACGGACAAATCTGTAATTAAAACTACAATATTACAGTGTGTTCTTAAAATCGGAAAATAGAGCCAAATAATAAATAAACCAATTCAAGAATATTCCATACTATTCGATTCTATGTCGTATTCGCCCCTCAAAGAAAGTTTTGGATTAACTACTGAATCCAAAAATAACATATTCTTCATCATGTACTATCTTTTTTTTCTGTAAATTGATTACGGAACCAGTTTTTTTTTTTTAATTACCACCTTTCTAATACCATTACGGAGAACATTAACACCAGGAAAATTTTCCTATGTAACTTCTTTTTATGTAGCGGTAACTTTTATTTCCCTTACGATAACATTATACAGGGTGCCCCATTATATTTTGACCCTTATAACTTTTGAACTAGTTGAGATAATGAAATGCGGTTTTTGTCAGTCTTCATCTAATTTTGATAAGTTATTTCTTGAGTATTCGTCTTTTTTTTGCTCACTTTCGGTTTAACCGGAAATGACAGCGTATTTTCGGAGATAGGGCAACTCTGTTATTTCAAATGGAACACCCTGTATATTTTTCCACAGTTGGAAAGCCCATTATTTTCCCTTTCCAAAAAAGTCCATATTTGTCATGGAAATTATAGAGTGATGGTTTTATAAGATTTTAAAATGAATACTGCGTTTTATCGAAATGCTACGAAAAAAATAATGATTCACAAAGTAGACTATGGAAATAAAAGACAACATCACTTGTCAAATGTCAAATTAGTTTATTGACAACTCGGATACTTGAGTTACTTTTAAAAAAATGTTTACTTTAAGTGAAAAAGCTAATTGTAATCTTTTTAAATATTATATCCTGTTACACTATTATATCCACATGTTCAATATTAGCAATTGGAGTAACAGGCAATTGTTACTTGCAGGGATAACATTTTTGGCAAAAAAATCACTCTTTTAAATTACACTCAAAGAAAATGATAGGTGATTTCAACCAAAAAGAGCATATGAAATCGCGCCTATCTAGTTTCATGGTTAAATCAATCAGAAAAGAATAGTCATACAACAACTTTATTTGTTTGCGTAAACAAATAGTAGTTTAACAATCATATCTTCTTGTAGAACAACAAATTAAATAGTACAATAAAATTTTTTTATGTTCACTAACCATTTTCAATTTGGTCTACAATTAAATAGTACAACGACTTTGTTTTTTGTTCACCAACTAATTTTTAGGTTGATCTACACTTTATTGTATGATGAAGTTTTTTTTGGTTAGCCAAAATCTCACTATTGAGACATCAGACCACCCAAACCAAAGATTAGAGATCGTTTATAAGATCCATCTAAATATATCGATGATCCCTGAGAGAATTTGAACATTGCAATCATGTTATTAATTTTCTATAAATTCATAAGAGTATAAGATAATGCATGATTGATTATTGTCAGTGATTTGTATGTGGCGTTATCTAGGAATAATTTCTGTAATAGACTACGTGGTAAGCAAGCAAATTTTATGGTAATTTCCTTTTAGAACTTCTAGAAGACAACAATAATATTGGTTTGTCTACAAAGTACAATAATACAGCGAACTAATACTGGGTTAGAATTACAATTCGACAATACTTAAAAATAAAGTCTACTATTTATCTAGTTTCATTTGACAAAATTCAACAAATTATTAGTAAAATGAATAAATTATAGTCTTATGCATCTATTTTTTAAGTTAATGTTTATTTTGTTGTGTGACAATCATCTTTTGTTTAAAAATACTATTAAATATACTTCAATTTAACAAAATGAACAATATATATACTATTTTTTTGATTGATTTAACCCATACTATTTGCAAACAAAAGCGCTGATGCGACGTCTTAATTCATCAAAGTGGATGGCAGAACGATGTTATGTTTATGTAAACAGAACTGCGGGTTAACTCTACAATAATATTGGTTTATCTGTCAACTATAATAGTAGAGCAAACTGCTACCTGCTTTACAATTACAATTCGACAATAGTTAAAAATAAAATATACTATTATCTAGTTTAATTTGACAGAATTCAACAAAATAATAGTCAGACGAAAAAAAATAATAGTCTTATTCATCTATTTTTTAAGTTAATGTTTGTTTTGTTGTACGACAACTTTTTATGAATTAAAATAACAATCACCTTTTGTTTAAAAATACCATCAATATAATTTAGTTTAACAAAATTAACGATATTGTTAGTTAACCATTTTTTTTTGTTGAATTTACCCATACTATTTCTTTGAGTGTACTTCCGCCCAAAAAAACAAATTTAATGCATATATAAAGTAGCATATCGGAGACAGCTCTATGCACTTACTCGAAGGAACCTGTTACCTAGAGCTTAGGCGATTATATGTGATTTTTCTAATATCCAAATAAGGAGTACCTGAGATCGAAAGCAAAGTTCCTAGCAACTTTACCGTGAGATTCTGTACATTTCCAGCCAGTGTAATATTCATTACTCATATTTAATTACATCTTTCATGAGAAAGTATTGTTCGTGCTAAAAAGATTCCATTCTACATAATACTAATTACTAATTATGCATTACATAAAGAGTAATTAAACAAAATTTAATTAAATTCATTCCTGTATTTCTCTTCTAAGAGTTACTGAGACGTACATGATGACCAAAGACTCGACCAAAGAGTTTTGAACCTTTCCTCTTTTTTTTAGTAACCGCAAACTATATACGTACATTAACACCGTAACATTTTTACAGAGGCGTCCACAAAGTGACAAACGAGAATCGTTTGTGCTAGTGAAACTATTCTATACTGAGTGTCAAGAAATAATTCATTGTTATACACACTGATCCAAAATTGTCTCCCGATATTTCTATGAATGATAGTACATCCAAAAATAAAGGTACTCTTTTACATAAAATTATTTCCGGAAATTACGGGAGTTTCCTTTCAATGGGGATAACAAATATCAGTTTTTCCTCAATATCTTCCGACCGCCTTAGTTTTGAACCACTTAAAAATAAAATTAAATGTAAAACGAAACTTTTTTAAAACAAGCTTTTATTAATTAGTTGTGCTAAAACGAAAAAAATAAAAATAAAATAATTGTCTTAAAAGTTTGTCGCGTGAATAGAAAAAGAAAATAGTACATGCTTTTAAGACAATTAATTTTTTCTTCAAGCGTATTAAAATGTTTAAATTATGTCACCAAAAACAGAAGTAGAAGTAGGACATTGTTTTACTAGTAACAAAATGTTAGTACCGAACGCCACCGTAGTGGACATTGTTTTACTAGTAACATAATATTAGTTCCGAAAGCGCCACCGCAGTGGGTATTGTTTTACTAGTAACATAATGTTAATACCGAAAGCCACCGGTGGCGCGCTATCCATTAGCCACTTGTCATATTGTGTCAACATGTAAGACTGTAGTTTGAATATTTGTACATTTATGATAAATAAATGAATTTTTGCATTTTAATACGCTTGAAGAAAAAATAGTATATATTACACGGAGTAGAACGTCTTTTTTTGTGTTTCGCCCAGTTTGCGGCTTCGGCTTCGCCTCAGCCGCAAATCCTGGGCTCAACACAAAAAGAGTGCGTTCTACTCCTAGTAATATAATATACTATTTCGTCAGAAAAACATGACATTTTTTAACTCATTTCAAGACATTAAAGTTTGACTTTTTAGACGGCTGTGCGTTGCCATTGACAACGCAGGTAATAGTATATTATTCAACGAGCGGTAATGTAGGCAATAACTCACGCAGCACGAGCCGCAGGCGAGTGCTGTAATTCGTCAAGTGAGTCGTTACCATTACCGCAAATTGAATACTATACTTTATCTACGAATATAACATTAAATATTAAATTGAGAAAATTTTGTTTAAATTACTCAGTTTGTTTATTAATAAAATTAACTGTAAAATTTAATTTTTGTACACAGTTTTATATTTGTTCTGCGATTTTTCGGGTAATAAATTATACATTGTATCATTAGCTACTTGTCTTCATTCTGGTGGTGTACATATTAGTTCATCTTCACTAACCGAATTCATCATTTTTGCACAATTATTACTTAACTTGATTTGAAAACGTCGAAATTATTCAAACATGATAAATCACCTCCCTCCCCTCAATAATAATGGGCCGTTCTAGTTCACCGTATCGGAAGAGAATTTATCTCGGACACTTCGTATCACGTCGTTCGTTACGTCGATTGGACAAGCTAGGTATGAAGATAAAGGTGATTGGCTATGTACCTAGTGATTTATAGCAACTCACTCATTATAAGTCACGCTATTTGTTTATGGATACTATTAATTGTTCAAAAGCAGTTCGTTAATTATTAATAAGAGTAGATAATAGTATTTTATGTAATAAGTGGCTAAAATGGTGTTTTGTTTTACAAGTGGGGCGTTTATAGTACGAGCCGAAGGCGAGTGCTATAAACCACACATTTTAATCTCGAGTTATATACAAAATTTTTTGTATCGCCATTCGAAATTAGAAAACAATATAATTTTGTAAAAATACGGCAAATTGACAAAATTACCTTGTCGTAATTACTAAATTCTATTTCTGTTTCCATAGAAACCATAGTTTTATTTCACACTGTTAAATAAAATTTCTTTATTTCACGCTTTTTTCTTTATTTTACACTTGTCAATAATGCCATTGTTTTGATTCATTGAAACTGTCAAGTAAATATAATTTTAGAATATGGCGTTACAAAATAGTATTTTATATAACAAATCGCTAAAATGGTGTTTTTTTTTACAAGTGGGGCGTTTATAGTATGAGCCGAAGGCGAGTGCTATAGACCACACGAGTAAGAAAAACACATTTTAGTCTCGAGTTGTATACAAAATTTTTTGTATCGCCATTTGACTAAATTCTATTGCTGTTTCCATAGAAACCAATAAGTTATCACAGTGTGACTCACTTGATGAATTACAGCAGTCGCCTTCGGCTCGTGCTGTAAACTTCATCTGCGTGAGTTATTACCTACATTACCGCTCGTTGAATAATATACTGTTATTTCACTATTTTTTCTTTATTTTACACTTGTCAATAATGACATTGTTTTGATTCATGGAAAGCGTCAAATGAATGCCATTTTAGGATGGCGTTACAAAAAAGGGTTTTTTTCTGTCGCTGTGAGCGGCAGAACAAGTAATATCCATAGCAGCGCGTATTTTATTTAATACGCCGGCCATGCGATTTTAACACAATGTGTTTTTGGTGGTGAAATTCGAGATTTTTATCTATATTTTTTTTTTAACTAATCAACGTTTGAAGAAAAAATAGCATGTTTTAGTCGGAATGAAAGCCTCACTTCGTTCGTCCGACAAACCTACAGAGTCGTCACAAAAGTATCATTTTTACTCCTAATAAGACAATATACTATTTTTTTTTTTTTTTTTTTTTTTTTTTTTTAGTAGAACTAAATAATAATAAAAGCCTGTTTTTAAAAAGTTTTCTTTTACATTTAATTTTATTTTTAAATTTTTAGTTACGTCTTAATTTTTATATTCATATGTTTGTTAAGTTAATGTATTAATGTAGGTATTATTTCTGAGGCTACCGATGCGGGCAAACAAGTTAACGTTATATATACTGATTTCTTCAAAGCTTTTGACAGGCTCGACCACGGCATTGCCCTACATAAACTTAAAGTACTCGGTTTTTCGGACTTGCTAATTTCCCTGCTGTCATCCTTTTTAACTGGAAGCAGCCAATACGTAGAATACCGTGGCTTTAAGTCTGATCAATTTCTAGCTACTTCCGGAGTACCCCAAGGCTCAGTACTGGGGCCTCTATTATTTATTTTATTTATTAATGATTTAGTGACTTGTGTTGATGTCAACTGCCTGCTATATGCTGATGACATGAAATTGTTTAACTATTGATACCGACGAGGATTGTGTGTTACTCTAAAGTAATTTAAATTATGTTAATGACTGGTGTCTTCTAAATACCTTTAAACATCGCCAAATGTAATGTTCTGTATGTCTGCAGGAAGAAGAATCCACTGTTATTTGATTATGAGTTGAAGGATACCGTATTAAATAGATCAGATGAGTTTAATGACTTGGGGGGGTTCTATTCGACTCGAAACTAAATTTCAACAAATATATAGAAAATATTGTTCTCTCTGTCTATAAAAGTTTTGGGATCAGAAATTCAAGTGTTTTTGATGACATTGAATTTTTAAGTCTTTATACTGCATTTGTTAAATCGAGACTTGAATATGCCTCACTTATTTGGAATCCAGGCTATAATAAATATTGTAATTTCATAGAGAATATACCACGGTGCTACCTAAAATTTGTTTCATACAAAATTGATCATGTACATTGTTGGATTCGAACTTCGAACATGGACAGTTGCTAAATAGATTTGGTTTTCTTAGTTTACACGACCGCAGGAAACTTTGTTCTCTTTTGTTTTTGCAAGTTCATTTTTAATCTCATCGATTGCCCTAATATCTTGAAAATGTTATTTTCATGCCCCCTCATTTGAAACCCGTAATCATAAAACGTTTTATCTTCCCACTCCACGAACAAATGTTCTGATGTTCTCTCCCTTATTTTTTATGTATAACACTTACATGTCTATTGAAGAACAGCTTGATATATTTTAGATATAAATTATTGTGTTTTTTCCCACCCCGTAATTGGTTTTTACTGTGGGGTGGTGTAACTATATAAATAAATAAACGAATTAAGTTTTTAAAGACTTTTTAAACTTTTTGCAAATAAAAATTTTTACTAGTAAAGTTTGTACTTTTTCTTTATAACATTTAATCTTGAAAAGAAATAAAATTATATAAAAAAGGTATTTTTAAGAAAAAGCTTTTATATGAAAAAACTACTAAAAAGTAAAAATTTTTTTTTTAAATTCATACACATGGAAACCAAAAGCTTTGGGGGCGGTCATATAGTGATATTGCATAGTTACTTTGCTCAATTGACCACCTCCAAAGCTTTTTCTTAAAAATACCTTTTTTATATAATTTTATTTTTTACTTTTTAGTCCACTTATTTTACAAACAGACAGACAAAACCATTTCATTTGCCACCGCCATCCACCCCTTCCCTCTTCCGTCTTCTCACCACTCTAACACTACTTCCCACTTCTTCCCACCCTTTTCTCACCTCTTTCCACCACTTCCCCTGCCCTTTCCCATCTCTCCCCACCTCTTTCCACCCTATTCCCACCTCTCCCCCATGCCCTTCCCCATCTTTCTCCACCCCTTTCCATCCTATTCCCACCTTTTCCCACCCCTTCCCACCTCTTTCCACCCCTTTCCTACCTCGTCCCATCCCTTCCTCATCTCTTCCCACCTCTTCCCCACCTCTCCCACGTCCGCCATATTGAATTTAGAATGACGTCACACACTTTATAGTATTTTAGTCATCAAACCCTTTCATTTGACACCCATATCAACGGGGTTGTGACTAAAAAGCCGATCCGCCATCTTGGGACGTCCGCCATATTGGATTTAGACCGATAGTGGCTATACTATGTTGCATTGTCACCGGACTTATACACGTGTGCCAAATTTCAAAGCTCTAGCTTAATTAGAACTAGTCGAAATTCAGCTTGCAAGATTTGACCTAAACCAACAAACAAACATACAAACAAACATTGTAAGTTAAATAAAAGCTTTTAAAAAAAAATCACAATTTAAAAAAAACAGCTTGATTAAAAATTATGATTTTAATCGTGATTTTAATCAACTGATTTAAATCAACCGATTTAAATCAACCTATCCCTGTAAACTTTTTCTAACTGGAGTTTTCCTACCAATATTACCACTACATTTTTGTCTAGATCATGAATGGAACAAAACGCTTGCAATTTCTCGAACCCTCACAAACAATTTTCGCGCACACCCATGTCCGCAACTACTCACAAAAAACACCGAGTAAGAGTAATCAGATTTCTCAACAGGAATCATCGCATTTCGATTCCAATATCTCCGTTTCTTGTAGCACTCTCGGTAAACGCAAAATCGATTTTATCTGAATCGAAAAGAAATTCAAAACCGATCTATGCTTCCGCGGTGTCGGTCGACCGATATTTATATGAAAGCTCTCGACCGTAGTGAGTGAGCAATACGCGGAAGAGAATTCAAACTTGGTATCGATTGTGGAATTAGCCGGCCGCTAATTTGCGGATCTCGACGAATATGGTGTTCAGGAGGGTGAGAATTTTTGTTTAGTACTTGTAACAGCATCGCTCACAATAATGGATTTTACATGAGGGCGAAATTGTGTTTGTGGTCGAATGTGTGGTTAGTGTTGAAGAGGATTTGACTAAGTGACGTGACTTCTGGCCTAGTCCCCAGGGGTTTTGAACTGGGTGTAAATAATCCTTATGTGTCTGTTCCTGGAACTCAATTGAGTGATCCCTATGTATTTCGACGTACTGAACATGAATCGGGTGTCCGTTTAGCCCACCATTTTTTGTAAATCGCGAAAATAACCTAAAAAAAAACTCATTGAAGTTTTTTTGTTCAAGTAAGCTTAGAATATCATGAAACATCCAAATTTTAAGTTTGAGAAAAAAATTCTGTCTAACTTTTTTGTGAGCACGATTACTCTGAATCGGTTTATGATATTGACTTGAAATGTGTTTATGTTTATGTATGAAATTTGGTACACTCATGTATTATAACGGGATCTGGAACTAGATTATACAGGGTGTTATTAAAAGTATGTCAATTACTTAACCACAAATTAAGTACCTTAAAAAAAGTTGATTGAACCTAATTCACCTCTATCCAAAATCGCACCCCCATGAAGATGCAGCCCTCTAAAGTTGGAAATAAAAAAACATATTCTTTAAATATTGTACAAATGGCTACAGATATTTTTTTCAGTACTGGTATACTGTAACATATGTCAGAGGGTAACAGTTTAAAGTAAAAATATTTTAAAATAAAGTTTTAGAAATGGTTGATCTAGGGTTAAACAACCCTTCCCCCTATCCCCTTTTTAAGTGGTACCCCCATGACTTTTTGGTATATTATATAGAAAATTTAATTCTACAACTTTTTTGCATCTTGTGTTTTTTTCGTTTAAGTGATCATTTTTAAATGAAACTTAGAATACTAAAAACATTGTCATGTGTTTTAAAGGATGAAATGTTAAAAACTCTAGAAAAATCATTTATTTTATTAGTCGCTTCTTAATTTCAGTTCTGTATGTACCTAGTATGAGTAAAAAACCAAAATAAAATTAAAAACAAAACAAACAGAAATAAAAAAAAATAAAATAAAAAAAATTCATTATTTTTTTCCAGTTTTCAGCATTTTACCCTCCGATTAAAGAACTTATATCTAGATACATAATGGCATTACTTTGTGTGATCCCGAAAGATTCACAATCTAAGGCACTTCTTCCCATAAGTTCTTGATTGGCTAGTCGATCTGTTCGCGACCGATTCGGGCACCATCGGTTCAGTTTGATTATCGTAATCTCAGTTTGACACTTTTGACAGTATATCCGCCATTAATGTTAATAAACGTTTTTCGTGTTTTTCGATCAAAATGTGGTGAAGAAGTCTTTTTATTTTAAGTTGTGATTTGCTCAATACCTAAATAATATTCTCTATTCATATTTACACAGTTTAGTGACAATATATTTAGTACAAATAAATAGTGAAGTGCTGTGCCGTTTGCAGAAAGCAGTTTAGAAAAGAAGAAAATCAATCGTTCCATAGTCGTAACATGATGAAGTTCAGTTTACAGTTATAAAGTAAATAGCATTTAAATTTTAATATCCTTTCAATACATATTTATCTTACTGTTTTATCTTACTGTAATATCGTATGCCTACATCACGTTATATAAAGAGCCGGTAATGCAGGAATTGCAATAATTCATTTTAATGAAAATATTTACCATTCTACACATTTTCTACACACACAACGCCACTGTTGCCTATGGGATGTGACGTTCATCTATTCTTTTTAATGGACATATAATGTGACTATGTTAGGAGCAAACAAGGTATATAGTGAAAAAATAGCCTGTTATGTATCTAGATATAAGTTCTTTAATCGGAGATTTTACCCTTTCAAACATGACAATGTTTTTAGTATTCTAAGTTTCATTTACAAATGATCACTTAAACGAAAAAAACACAAGATGGAGAAAAGTTGTAGTATTAAATTTTCTATAAAATACAATATACCAAAAAAGTCATAGGTGTACCACTTAAAAAAGGGAAGAATTGTTTGTTTAACTCTAAATCAGCCGTTTCTAAAACTTTATTTTAATAGTATATTATTATATGAGCGATTATGATAGCCATTATTCACGAAGATGACGTTTGAGCCCACGAGCCGTAGGCGAGTGGCGCAAATCATCTGAGTGAATAATGGCCATAATCGCGAATATAATACTATGCTTTTTCTACACCTATTAAACAAATAAATTAGACTGAAAATTGATAGCATTAATCGGTACCTTTTCGTAATAAGTCGAAAACGTAAACAAACAATATGGCGGTACACTTGTCACTGTCACGTGAGTTGATTGTCAGCCGCAGCAGCAAGAGTTAGTTGATCGCGGCCGATTTCAAATATCATTGAATCAGCGAAATAATGATTTTTGAATTTGTATTTGTGATTGGCCGGATGCAGTGAATTATGAATCGATAATTCACCACAGTGAATTATGAGTACGATTTTTCACCAAAAAAATGCTAATAATTGTCATATAATTAAATAGGTGTAGAAACAATATTTTTACTTTAAACTGTTACCCTCTGACATATGTTACAGCGTACCAGTATTGAAAAAAATATCTCTAGCTATTTATACAATATTTAAAGTATATGTTTTTTTATTTCCAACATTAGAGGGCTGTATCTTCGTAGAGGTGCGATTTTAGATACAGGTAAATTAGGTTCAATCAACTTTTTTTAAGGTGCTGAATCTGTGGTTAAGTGATTGACATACTTTTTAATAACACCCTGTATATTGATTTTATGTGTTACAGGTAAATAGGTAAAGCAAGCAAGAGTTCATAATATTGGGATTTGGTATATGTACAAAAAGTCGAGGTATCAAATTTTTTTTTGCATCGTTTTAGGGGTTTTTGGAGTAGACGATTTCAGATATTATGTTATTAAGGTTTTATGAACGTTTATTTCCACATAGTGATGTACATATGTAGCATTACATTTTTTTCCGTTGTAAGAGACTTTGATAGGAAATCTGGATGTGGAAGGCGAGTAGAATTGTATACCTGTACCTCACTGTAAAAATTTGCAAAAGCAGATCACTGATTCTTTATGCTGTTTGTTTTTTACATATTTTTGTACGACTGTTGTTTTGTTTTTACGCTTTTCCTATATTTGTTTTTATTATCTTATACACTTACTGTGACAAAACCGATATTGTTCTTTTAACGCTTCTCATACTTTGCGTCATTTGTTGTACGAATTTCTTTTCCATTTGTGAAATATTGTCAGGAAATATGTGAGAAGTAATGAAAGTTTTATTTATTTACCAATACATGATTTCTACGTGTTTAATAAAGACCCGTACGAACTATTCACAATAATTTCATAGCAATTGTGAAAATATGATATTGCATTAAAAGTGAAGCACAAATCAGTAAAGTATTCGTGAGTTAAGTACTACACAGTATGCCGTGCATGTAAATTATAACTTTCTGCAATTTGATAGGAAGCTCGTATAAAATTACACCTTTTTGTTGTAAGCATGCCGCGGCGTGCGCCGCTAATGACCACTACAGTTACCGCAGTGGAGTTGCAGTTACTACTGGCACAAATGTAAATTTATTTAATTTTAAATGAATTGCTTGGTGCTTATTTTGTTATCTTACGGGACAGATCGTCCTCGATATTAGTTAAAAGTTAACTGACATACTGGGAAATAAACTAAATTAATTTTCCGAACATTTTTTTTGAAAATCTTACGCATGAAATTTTGTAGAAAATACGGTAAGATATTTTATTGTTAAATATTCAGTGAAAATTATTACTCCAAAAATGTTTTATTGATCGTACGTACTAAACCAATTCGAAAAATCCCACGTTTACATTTTTCTCTCATCGTTTTGGTTCATCTAATGTGTATTCACTGCACTCTAGATGCAAAAATAAAAATCGTCGTCCTATAAATCAAATACTTAGTACAATCGTACTTAAAATCGTTTCCGGAATCAAAACATGTAATGAAAACATACATTTAAAATTTCAAAGTTGGGGTCTTTTTCGGGGAGATTGGAAGTGACGGGAAAGTATCAAATAATGAAAAATTGTCCATTTTTGATGTTTACCACCACTGTCAAGCTTAAGTTTTATACTTTGAAAACTCTGAAAACTATAGCTTATCTAATAATTCCGTAGACACCCGGTATGTGGATGACTTGGCAACGTACTCATTATATCAACATCAACATAAAAAATTTATGTGCACTTGAAGGTTATGTTGCGTTGCCTTTACGTAATTTAAATCGTGATTTGTATTTGTATCAGGGTTGAAAAAAAAAATAATTGTTTCTTTGTTTTAAACAGTTTTTTTTAATGTTTTAAATGGTATGTTTAAAATAGGTTTAAAACGTTTAAAACTCTATTAAACTAAAATTAAATGGTGCCAAGTTACTGTGTCTGATAAGTGTAAGACTACAGAGGCTATTTTTTTGTGAGTGTGTTTACTGTCACTGTTTATACAGGGTGATTCTTTTAAGGCGGCCATTAGAATATTTCCCACTTGCAGATGAGATAGAGATTTGAGATTTGGTACCCTACCATAGTCGACCATTGAGGTCCGAAAATAATAATTTTAAGATGGCGGCACTTCCTGAAATACCGGAAGTCGATACCAACTTCCTCATTTTAAATGGAACACCCTATATATTTTCGACTTTTCGAAATGATCATAAAATTCTGAGTCAAAACATGTAGCACACCCTATACCTAAACCGAGCAGTTTCGGAGATATATGACATTTTATAAAATTTGACAGGTGCAATGGTTTGCAAGAACCGTTATAATTTTCTTCGTGTAGGAGATCCTTCTTTGCCCTTTGGTGCGTAGAAGGAACACATGAGCTACTCCTTACAAAAAAAATAGATTCCAAAATAGTATACCAAGTGTTTTATTTTTCTCGTTACATTTTGTCAAATTCAAACCTCAAAAACTTTTTTATTTCAAATGGAACCTTTTTTCTAGTATAAGCATTGTAGGGGTTAAAGTTACAACTTTTCGAAATATTGGCGATTTTCTTAAATATCCAAGAATTTTTAGTAAAAATTGCCATCAACTTACCCATGATTAGAAACAGTCATTAATGTCAATCATTCTCTTTTGTTAAAAAATGCCAGCACGTTTAAATTACACCCACGAAGACTTTTAGATTTGTTTATTATTTATGGAGAATGTGATAAAGTAATAATACCAAGAACATGTAACACATTTGCTAATCGATACCCACTTTATTGTTTCAATTGTTTCATAGGCTTCTACGTTTTTTTGGATGAATTATAATTTTCAACAAAAACTCAACGAAAAATTCAAATGTGTAGATATAGGACATGCTGATATAAGTCCACCTCAAATTTAATTCTACATCGATTGCCATAAAAAAATTTAGCACGTGCTATTTGAGAGAGCCAAATATTCTAAAATTATCCAATATGTGGTTTACAATAGATGGTGGATGGTTTCTGTTCTTGTGGGTATCGACTAGCAAATGTGTTACATGTTCTTGGTATTACTTTATCACATTCTCCATAAATAATAAACAAACCTAAAAGTCTTCGTGGGTGTAATTTAAACGTGCTGGTGTTTTTTAACATAAAATAATGACTGACATTAATGATTGTTTCTAATCATGGGTAAGTTGATAGCAATTTTTATTAAAAATTTTTGGACATTTAAGAAAATCGCCAATATTTCGAAAAGTTGTAACTTTAACCCCTACAATGCTTATACTAGAAAAAGGGGAATTTAATTTAACATAATTTGATGTAGAAAAATACAGGGTGTTCCATTTGAAATAAAAAAGTTTTTAAGGTTTGAATTTGACAAAATGTAACGTGAAAAATAAAACACTTGGTATACTATTTTGGAATCTATTTTTTTTTTTGTAGAGAATAGCTCATCTTGTGTTCTTTCTACGTACCAAAGAGCAAATAAGGATCTCCTACACGAAAAAAGTTATAACGGTTCTTGCAAACCGTTGCACCTGTCAAATTTTTTATAAAATATCAAATATCTCCGAAACTGCTCGGTTTAGGTATAGGGTGCGCTACATGTTTTGACTCAGAATTTTATGATCATTTCGAAAAGTCGAAAATATATAGGGTGTTCCATTTAAAATAAGCAAGTTGGTATCGACTTCCGGTATTTCCGGAAGTGCCGCCACCTTGAAATTATTATTTTCGGACCCGCAATGGTCGACTATGGTAGGGTACCAAATCTCAAATCTCTATCTCAAGTGGGAAATATTCTAATGGCCGCCTTAAAAGAATCACCCTGTATAGGAGTTATTTTTCGGAATGGACCATCATCGGCACTTTCCCGCTTTTCCGCAAACTCCAAAATAATACATTTGTTTAAAACATCGCATTGTGTATTAAATATGTTTTAAACACTTGTTTAAAACACAGCGTGATGTTATAAACATGCCAACCCTGTACATTATATTTTTTTTTCTTTAAATCCATCTTTTTGTCGCTGTATCTCGGTACACATTAGACTTACAATACAAATTTATATACAAAAATGTTGTAAATTTTGTCTTTTTCAACTCTGTCTTGGACATTCTTTTCATAGGACTAACCGTTGCGAAATTATTTTTAAAAAAACAATTTTTTGCACCTTTCATTCAAGATAGTAGATCGCACCTAATCACAATGTCGAAAACTTGAATTTCTCATCAGGTTCTCGACTTAAACAACATATATCAAAATCATTAGGTGCGTTTTTATGCTCCACCAATCGGTAGCGGTAGAATTAACAGAATGACATTTACCAAAAAAACGACCAAACGGAAACCATTATGAAAAATCATAGGTTACTTTCTGGATTAAACCACACATATTCACCACTGTCAGTTTTGACGATATTATGAGTTTCCATTTTAATAATAAACACTATATAATAAATATTTGTAATTTACAAACGCAGCAAAAACGTCGCTCTCTAATCTCATAAGCAAACATAACCTCCGTTCCTACGCGTTTATTGACATTTTATACATTCCACCGATCATTCCGTCTCGTGAGAAAGAATGAAAAGTTTCAAACTGAAATCAGAATGGTGACCAAAAAAAAACGACAGTTTTGCGGAATTGGAGCATAAAAACGGACCTATTTCTACTCCACCTTTTGTCCAACTGATTGGACTATAAGTGATTTCTGTGAAATCCTTCTCAATCTGCAAGGTATGGCTCGGCGGTGCGGTGGTCCCATAATTTCATCGAGCAAAAATTAGAAACAACTTTCATGTTCTCCAAAAATGGGCACATTTACAAAACCAACCTACATAATATAAATTAATATGGCTCAGAAAAGCAAAAAATGTATTCGGATATCTGTGCCAGAAAGTGGAGTGACTATCATTAACTTATAACCGGGCAAGAAATGAAAATTCGTCACACTCAAAACTGTGTAAAACAACGGAAAAGAACGAACCGTAACGTTGCAGGTACCCACTCACTAACTTTTAACTGTTCTCTCGGTATTAATAATTTTATTCCTCATTAAAAGCCTACTTCAAATAACTAAATACGAGCAGCGAAGCTTATTACGGAATAGTACAATTATTTTTACGAGTGTATGGAAGCATAAATATCGTAATAAACGCGAATAAACGTAAACGCGCATAACATATACACTATACAGCGATGGGTTGGTCTGTAGATGGTTTCACAAGATAAACATGACCACATTTTTGCGCCATTAACATTTACAGATGGCAAATAAAAACAGTTTACAGTCGGGTAAAGTATTGAAGCATTTCTATGTAATTTGTAATAGTATATCATTGATTATGATTGTAGATTAGACTGAATAACCGCCGTGGAAGGGATTACTTCAACTCATACTATATACTTTACCTCTAGTTAAAATAAAGGTGTTGGATTTTTCCTCTGTATTTTAACAGATTCACTGCATTTGCAGTGTTTTGTACATTTAGAAATAATTTTTTTTTTTCATCCAATTTTTCAAAATTTTGTTCTAGAAATCTAAGGGAACTTGGAAACTACTTCTAACTAACTACTAGCTTCCAAGTTCTAGATCTCGTTAAAGTACATATGTGTACCAAATTTCAAGTCAATATCTCAAACGTGCGCACAAAAAAAGTTACAGACAGACCGACAGACGGGCAGACAGACAGAAATTTTTTTTCGCTCAAACTTAAAATCTCGACGTTTCGTGACATTCTAAGCCTATTTGAACAATAAAAATTTTTAAAAAAATTTTTGTCGTTACTCTTCCACTGGATGTGGAAGTAATACGCGAAAACCTAAATAACTTCTAAACTAACAAATTTCGCATAACATACGTGGGTGTCAAGTCGTTGCATATTGAGATCCTCTGTCAGTCTACGCCGGCTGGTCCCTCGTTAATAAAGCACCCTGTATATAGATTATAATTACTACAACGCCAGCACTTTTGATCATATATTGTAATATTTAAGGTTATGTTGGTTGCACTGAAAAGTAGGCACAGAATTCAGTAGTTCGGATGTCTGAATGTGGAAAGAACTTACTAGAGTTCTGGAACTGTCTAGAGTATGGTGACGTCATCAGAGAAGCTACTAGATCTGTCATCTTTGGTATATAAGGCATGGAGTAAACCAAAAAGGGAAGAAGTTAGTGCAGTACTAATTGTCAGTTGAAATGGTCAGAGAGTAAACACAGTGAAAAAGTTCAGTTTAGATAGCAAGAGTAGTAAGATCAGAAGAGAGTAAAGTGATCAAGTAGTACACAGTGTGTGATTAGCCAAGTAGTTATTGTTGTAATCAAGTAAGTTAATAAATTAGTGTTTAGTGTTACCCTGGTTGTTATAATTTCCGAACCCACGATACAGGGTGTTTACAAAAAGGGTGTAAGCACGTCACAATATATTGTCTCGCAATAAAACTGACTGCTCACGTTGACTTACGAAGCTGCTGCGTGAGGCCGCCGCGCAAAGTCAATACGCACCTTTATATGTTTATGGATCAAGTGCACGTGATGAAATCCGACCTGTTTCTATAATACACTACGAAGATACAAAATTATTTAAATAAAATAAAATTACTGGAATTTATCTACAACTTAATCGTATACTGTTTCCTGAGATTGTTCAATCTCAGCATTTAACAGTTCGCTGCAATTTGTTGCGCAGGTGTTTGAGGTTAATCAACCATAATATTACTCGGCAGGATAGTGTATGAATCATTAGCGTTAAAATGTCGCGGTCGATCGGATGTGGGACAAAACGGTTTTTGCTATATTTCGGTAAATTTAAAATTTATAGAGTGAAACATTAATTCGTCAATGAGGCATAGGCGTCCTAGGAAGTCAAGTGCAGATGTTACCAGCCCAAAATCTATTGGAAAGAACTCGGTAGAAAGTATAACATGTTGTATAACATTTGTTTCTGCTAAAAAATACACAGTCTTGCGAAGAAAATATACCCAGTTATAATGGAGTATAAATTATTTTACTTCTGAATTTTTGGCACCTATTTGATAAAGTTTAAAAAACTAAGAAAACACGCTTTTATAAATACTGCACTAAAAAGCAAAAAATAATCATCGAACCCGTTCTCTCTGTCTACCCCGTAAGGGCCTTAGTGTAAGCCGTGTTTGTAATTAAGTATAACCTTTGAGTATAAAAGCGTGGGGCGTTTTTCGAACGCTATTTCGAACAGGTTCGATAACTGAAACTCTGAAGACATCATTAGATTAAATGAAAAATGCCCCACGCTTTTATGCTCAAATATTATACCGAAACATCGAGAAAGACTGAATGTGACGTCACACGGAAAAGTCACTAAAATTATCAAAATTGATTTCTATTCTACATTATTAAAACTAATTTCTTATGTTGCTAGGAGTAACGACTGGTTCTCTAGTCTCTGTTGCCAATCTGATGTCTGTCCTTTTAGTGAATGTTATTATTATTGGTTTGTGTTTAATTTATCATTTATCTCCCTTTTTGACTAATAAATCAGTGTTTTTTCAACGCAATCGGTTCTCTGTCACTTGTGTGGTAAGTTAATAAAGAAACTTGCATTTTGTGTAAATACTGTAATTGACCATATTTAAGGTTACTGTCGCCAACGTGAAAATGTTGAAAGTACCAGAAAATAGTACATATTAATGCAGTGTGTAGGCGGCACGAAAACAATCTTTAGGGAGCGGCACGTTCAGTCTTTCTCGATCTCCCTGTACTTAATTATATACACGGCTTAGACTAAGGCCCCCTTTTAGGGCAGTATTTATAAAAGTGTGATTTTTTTAGTTTTTTAAACTATTACTTTATTTTTTACTTTTTAGTCTTATATTTAAGGAGCGATTTTCAGTCAAATCCGATGATAATTATTGATCAAACCTATCCGCCATGTTGATGCCGCCATTTTGAATTTTGAAGTTTTGATCGCATATTTGTTTTCTACTTATCAAGCCCTTTCTTTTGATACCGAAATCAAGGGGTTATAAAGAAAATGATAATCCGCCATGTTGGGGCGGCGCGCGGCGGTCATTTTGAACATATTGTAATATTGAGTATACTATATTATATTGTCATCAGAGCTACACACAATTGCCAGGTTTCATATTGATACAACAATTAGAAGTGGATGAAATTCAGTTCCTTAAACCTTATTACTTACATACATAGATACAGGTCAACCTTATAAAAACATGTTAAAAATAATTGAAGCTTCTAGCGAGAAAAACCCATAAGGTTTGGAGCATTTGCTTGGAATTATGATATTAGTCGGGGAGCCCTCCCTAGCTGTTCGTGCACCCCCCGCCCGATCCTTGGGGATAATGTTTTTCATAAAGATTGAAGCCTAAGGAACAATTTAAGACATATTCTAAAAAAAAAAACTGGCTGTACTTTCAAAATGGCGGCCATATGTTAAAAAAACTGTCGCCAATGTTGTTTTTGTCATTTAACACAAAAACTAAAAAAGATGGACAAAAACTTTCTTCACAAAAAACAACGCGCATAAAATTTTCTACAATTTTGTACCTATACAATATTTTGATAGGAGTTACCATTTTCCAGATAAATTAGTCCAAAATTAAGAAAACATGGAAATTCATATATCGGTAAATCACTTAAAAGAAATAACTGTGAGAATTATTGTAAGGCGTATAATATAACTTTATATTATTAACATAAAAATTAAATAAAATAAATTGAAAAAAATTAATAATAATAATAATATTATAATTTGCAGGCATTTATCTCGAATATGGTAACGATGGTATCTGGAAAACGGTAACTCCTATCCAAATATTGTATAGGAACAAAATTGTAGAAAATTTCATGCACATTGTTTTTTGTGCAGTAAATTTTTCTCCATCTTTTTTAGTTTTTGTGTTAAATGTGTAATGAAGCATTCTTTAAATTCCTGCTCCATTACTAAGATTCCGGATTTACACACGACACCAATGTGCACACGGCCCGCAAATCTACCAGCTCCCGTCTAGAGGCGCGGATTTGCACACGACACTAAACTATACGCAGTGCTACGTCACCAGTAAGCGAGGATTCTCGGATATAAAAGCCCGGCCGCAAATCAACATAATTCAGAGTGGATAATTCTGCCAATCTGTCTACAGCGTGCTGAGCTGGACATATTGCAGTTTTGTGCATCTCCCGACGCAAACACGACGGAACGAATGCAATCTGACCCTGGGAATCCTACAGCGTGTTGAACTGGGACCCCTCGAGTCGTTAGTCATTCCCCGGCGCCGTTTCGCCGCCAAAGCCAGAGACGTCGCACCGCAACCGTTACACTCTCTCTCTCTCTCTCTCTCTCTCTCTCTCTCTCTCTCTCTCTCTCTCTCTCTCTCTCTCTCTCTCTCTCTCTCTCTCTCTCTCAGATAATAGAAAATGTTGTCCTAAGAACCGTAAAAGATACGGACATATAACCTGTACCTGTATGTTATGTAACACTGCCTGTTTCAAGAAGTAAATAAATTGTTTATATTTTTATTGGGCTGTCTTATTAACTAATCTGGACCCTGATTAATCTCCGAACCAGCTACCCGACAAGAAACCGTTACAAATGACAAAAACAATATTTGCATTTTTTTTTAAACGGACGCCATTTTGAAAGTACAGCCAGCTTTTTTTTTAGGACATGTCTTAAATTGTCCCTTAGGTTTTAATCTTTATGAAAAACATTGTCCCCAAGGATCGGGGGGGTGCACGGACAGTTAGGGTGGGCTTCCGTAGTGTTACGTTTTATACTGAATCTTATATTTTGTCTTAAGAGCTGAATCATTTATCTGGAAAATGGTAACTCCAATGCAAATATTGTATAGGAACAAAATTGTAGAAAATTTTATGCACTTCATTTTTTGTACAGAAAGTTTTTCTCCATCTTTTTTAGTTTCAAATTTTTTTTTTTTAACGGACGCCATTTTGAAAGTGCAGCCAATTTTTTTTTTTTTTTTAGGACATGTCTTAAATTGTTCCTTAGGCTTTAATCTTTATGAAAAACATTGTCTTAAAGGATCGGGGGGGTGCACGGGCACTTAGGGTGGGCTCCGGTAGTATATAGACATCCAGTTATACATAGCTTGTTATGAAATAGTCTCTAACTATCTGCACACTTGATATATAATTTTACAAGATTGTAACGTGTGGGTATTACAAACTCTAATAATATCCTTAGAAGGTGGCGCAAAGTCTTCTGTCTATCACACACACGTTCTGTTGGTGATAAATCTGGAGATTTGGCTGATCACTGAATAACGTCCACATTTGGGTTTGTCAGAAATTGCTTAGTGATGGCTGCTCTATGTAAGCACAAGTTACCTTCCAGTATTTGGCCGATGTCTTGGACATATTTATGTGTATTTTAATTGTGACGTAATACGTAATGGTCATTTTTTAACATATTCTAGACTTGGAAAGAGAACTGTTTTGTAATATCAATCGTTTTTTTCAGACTGATCCTAATACAGCCTTCTTACGGGCAGCTAGAGCAGGACAACTGGATAAAATACAGGAATATTTGGATTCTGGAACAGTTAGAGATATAAATACGTCAAATGCGGTAAGTAAATTTATTTCTGTTTTTTTCCCTTTGCATTTGGTGAAATAAGCCGAGAACGGTTTTTAAAAATACCTAAATATTTGGTTTTTATACAAAAATAAAATAGACAATTTTTAAAAATGGGCTCAGAATTTTCGTAATACTAAGCACTTTAATGAAGAACTGCGAAAATTGCAATCCAGCTTATTTTTGACACGACAGCTGTCAAAAGCCTGTGAAAACCCTATAGGCGTCTGAATTTAAGACGCCAGCGCCAAAGTGGAGAACTCGTGAACTAATTATAGGCTTTTTGTTTGTTTATGTGGCGAATACTCATATTGATTTTTTTCTGTTTATTGTTATTTTTGGCGTTAAAAATAATAACATTAATAATATATGACCTAAAGGTTTGCAAGATTTATTGTAAGTGATTTGCAATATGTTAATGGCATTATTCAGCAAAATTCATGTTTTTTTAGGTTATCTAGTTTTTCCCTTGAAAAGTACAGTTTCTTCGACATAAACGGTATCTGGCTAGTTAAATATTAATAAACCAAAATATTTCTTTAAATTTATGTACAGTTGTAGTTTAAATCACTTTTCTTTCAGGAAACATGAGTGACATTTAGGTTAAGCACATTGCAATGTATGGAACATTTGGGAAGCACTAAAAATGTAAAAATTCTAAGTGTGTGTGTATGAAGAAGAATATGTTTTAAATGCAGGACATATTATTTTGTGTGGTACAACCCATATTCAACACAAAACTTAATAAATGTGTATGCTCTATGTTCACAAACAAGTGTCTCAGATTCAAATACCCATGAAATTAGTGGTACATTGAATCTAACTGCAAAGACATTTATTAATTCTTTAAGTAAAATAAATGAAACAGTATTTTGTAAAATATGAAAAAGAAATATTCAGAGGTAAATATACTGAAATTACATATATTAACTTATTTCAAAAATTTCACTTACAACCCAATGAGAACACAATCGTTAAAAAAACGTTTTTTATAACGATAACCATGCGTTGAATAACCATTTTAGTGCACCGTCGATATTACGTACAAATGTCCCGCTAAACAACGTTGTTCTTAACGTAATATTTAACGGTTTTTTTTCATCGTAATACCACTATAATTTAACGTTGATATTAGCGTTAGTAAAACGATATATTTTCTAGTTGAATAATCATTATAGTGCACCGTCAATTTTACGTACAAATGTCTCGCTAAACAACGTTGTTTTTAACGTAACTTTTAACGTTATTTTTTCATCGTAGTAACACTATAATTTAACGTCGATATTAGCCTTATTATTGATGGTTTATAAAAGGAATACAAGTTAAATAATCACGTTTTTTTAACGTGTCTTTTAACGTCTTTTTATTATTGTAATATAATTACAATTTAACGTCGATATCAACGTTATTAAAGGTTTAAATAACGTTAAATATTTACTAATTATATAAGTTAATTAAACGAAATTAAACTGGCTCTAGGAGGTCCTCCCATTTTCAAATATATGATTGGTTACAGAACGAGTCGTCATGTAGATGAATGGTCAATTAATAGGTTAAGCACATTAGTTTTATCATAAAACCTGGGTAGGTGCCTAACCTATTGAACAAATAGCACAAAACTTTTATGCTACCTCAGCCGAGCCACAAAATAATGATCTTTAATCTGATCCTTATAAAATCCGTCCAAATAAACCGTTGTTCCCTGAAAGAATTTGAACATTGCAATTTATGTTTTTTAATTTCTATAAATTCATAAGACCATAAGCTAAAGCATGACAAGTTATTGCCAGTGGTTTGTATGTATGTGTCGCCATCTACAAATAACTTCTGCACCAACTAAGTGGTAACTAGGCAAATTCTATGCATCAAGATAGATGAATAGAAAAACAAAAAAAAAACGTCAACATCTACCATTTATTTTACCTGTAGATTTAAAACGTCGGTGTATTTTAATAAGTGGAAAGCATCAGTTATTTTAACGTTGTATATAATATAACTTCAATATCTAATAGTTATTAATGGTACTAGTTTGGTATGAACATTATATAATTTTTAGCATTTAGTATAACGAAACATTTAGTATAACTTAACCAGGAGGCGGAGCCGAGTGACTTTATCACACTAGTTTCATTAATTGTATCATTCAAAATTTAATACATTTAACTTTAAACTTTAATATAACATTTAGCTTTAAGATATGGTATATTTGTCATTCATTTCTTACGTCAAAAACACGTAAAAATTTAAATAATTAATATGTTAACGTAAAAATTGCATTTGATTTTCACACACATTTATTTTTGGTATAATTTTGCAGTCATTAAAAATGCTTGGCATAAGCGTTATTTAATAATTTACTAAATATGTAAATATAACGTTATATTTTATAGCATGATTCATTAATATCTTACGTTTAAAACTCGTCTAAACAAAACGTTTTTACAAATGTTATTTGTAACGTTATAGTTAGTGAAATTTTACGTAATTAGAATGTTCATAACAAACGTCGGTAAATATTTAACTTAGAACGTTAATTTAACGTCCAATGTTAACACATGGTATATTTATCATTAATTTCTTACATCAAAAATACGTAAAAAATTAAATTGTTAAACAGCGATATGTTAACGTGAAAATCACATTTGACTTTCACGAGAAATATATTTTTAGTGGATTTTGTCGTTTTCAGAACGTTAAAAATAAATGTTATTTAATAATCCACTGAATTAGTTATAATAATGTTTTAATGCATGATTCGTTTTAAATTTATAATATTACATTTCAGTAAATATTTACGCAATTAAAACGTTCAAAACTAACGTTGGTAAACATTTAACTTTAAACATTAAAATAACGTTTAGCTTATTGATCTGGTATATTTTTCATTAATTCCTTACGTTAAAAACACGTAAAATTAAATAATTAAATAATTAATATGTTAATGTGAAAATTGCATTTGATTTTCACAATTTATCTTCAGTGTAATTTTGCAGTCGATAGATACGCTTAGAATAGACGTTATTTAATAATTCACTAAATATGTTAAAATAACGTTATATTTTATCGCATGATTCATTTTTCATCAATATCTTTAAAGCTTATCTAAACAAAATGTTTCAATATATATATTATTTGTAATGTTATAGTCACCAATACATTTTTACCCAATTAGAACGTTCATAACAAACGTTGAAAAACGTTTAACTTTCAACGTTAAAGTAACATCCATTCTTAACAAATGGTATATTTATCATTAATTTCTTACATTAAAAACACGTAAAAAACTAAATTGTTAAACAGTAATATGTTAATGTGAAATTCACGTTTGAATTTCAAGGCAAATTTATTTTTAGTGCATTCTTGTCGTTTTCAGAACGTTAAAAATTTACGTTATTTGATAATTCACTGAATAAGTTAAAATAATGTTATGTCTTAAGGAATGATTAATTTTTATAACCTTATATTCAGTAAAATTTTACGCAATTAAAATGTTTAAAACAAACGTTGATAAATATTTAACTTTGAACGTTACAGTAACGTTAATTTTTAGCATTTAGTATTATCACTCATTTCGACCATTAAAAACACGTAAAAAATTAAATTGTTAAACATTAATATGTAAACGTGAAAATTACGCTTGAATTTCACAGATAATTTATTTTCAGCGAATTATTGTCGTTTTTAGGACTGTAAAAATACACGTTGTTTGATAATTAACTGAATACGTTAAAAGAAGTTATGTCTTGAGGCCTGATTAATTTCTCGTTAATATCTTACGTTTAAAACTCGTCTAAATAAAACGTTTTTCCATATGTTATTTAAAACCATATATTCAGTAAAATTTTACGTACCTAATTAAAATGTTTAAAAACAAACTTTGATAAACCTTTAATTTTGAACGTTACAGTAACGTTTATTTTTAACACATGGGATATTCGTCATTCATTTCTAACATTGAAAACACGTAAAAAATTAAATTGTTAAACAGTAATATGTTAACGTGAAAATCACGCTAGAATTTCACAGACAATTTATTTTTGGTGAATTGTTGTCGTTTTTAGGACATTAAAAATATACGTTATTTAATAATTCACTGAATACGTTAAAATAACGTTATGTCTTAAAGCATGATTCATTTCTCGTTAATATCTTACGTTTAAAACGCGTATAAAGAAAAATTTTTTTTATATGTTGTTTATAACCATATATTCAGTAAAATTTTTCGCAATTAAAACCTTTAAAACAATGGTTGATAAACACTTAACTCTGAACGTTACAGTAACGTTTATTTTTAACACATTGTGTATTTGTTATTCATGTCTAACATTAAAAACACGTAAAAAATTAAATTGTTACATGGTAATATGTTAACGTGAAAATCACGCTGTAATTTCACAAACAATTTATTTTTAGAGGATTTTTGTCGTTTATAGGACGTTAAAGATAAACGTTAACCCAACATAGTAGTTTAACGTTTCTTAATAGTAATTTTAACACTTTAGGTTATTTTGTGCCGTTACATTAACGTTTAAAAAATGTTCAGTTGAAAAGGCGTTTAAAAAAAACGTTGTATTTTTAACCATAAACGTTATTTCAACCAAGGCAACGTTATTTTAACGTTTTTTTAACTATGGTGTTCTCACTGGGAATGTGTGATTGTCCAGGTTATTATTATTTCTACTCAGGCCACGGTTATTTGCACCAGCTTTTCCCCTCTCAATGCCTGTTTAAAGGGGGTATCCTTTGAACATTTCAGTGCAACTCAACTTTCACGAGTTGTCCCTGCAATCTGCAAAGGATACCGACTAGGTTGGCTCCAGCTAATTGTATCTTGTGTAGCCCCTTTAAACGCTATCATATTTTTAATATCTTAGCATCTCATTTTATCTTTTTACTTATTGTTGATATCATCGTACACTAAAGAGACAATGACAGAAAGGCCCATAATTAGTTTGACTATAGACCACCAGGTGGCGTACTCCTTATTTTCAGACGCCTATAAAGGCAGAATCTAGACACTGTTATTTTCTATATAACTCCTTGGAAGTCCATCAATATCATATTTTATCATGATTTTTGACTTGCAGAATCTGAATTTCAAGATTGAAGAGAGCCAACAATAAATAAATAAATACTATAGGGGAGTATTAGAGGAAACTCAAAAAATTAAAACGTTAAACATTTAACGAATCGTAACAAGTTTATTTAACTTTCTTTCTGAGAAACTTAATAATGTAACTTAAGGGGGTTCCGCTCCAATACATGTGTCATATTTCAAAACTTTATTATTTCATTTAAATAGAATGGTTCAAAAAATTCTAAATTTCTGCCTTTATAGGCATTTACAGGATTTTGACAGCCGTCGTGTCAAAAATAAGCTGGATTGCAATTTTCGCAGTTCTTCATTAAAGTGCTCAGTATTACGAAAATTTTGAGCCCAATTAGATTGATTTTGGTTGAATTACAAAGGAGGAGTCGAATGTTGACCTAAAAACTCGTAAATGCCACACTGTGCGCTGATCCGATGCATTTTTTTAGAATTTTCACATTCAAAATGTTTTTATTTTTTTTTTCAGCGTATTTTGGTACCGCAGGTGGCTTTGCCTTTGTAGCAGGCTAATGTTTTTCTGGTCATAAGTAGATCCTAATTTGTTCTAATACTTCAGTAAAATTTTATTCAAATCGGTGTCTTCATTTTAAGTAAGTAATACTGTATATTTAAGGACCACGGTAAACCGCTTTGATAGAAATATTTAAGGTACCTAATTAATTAATTTATTAATTATTTATTTTGGCTGGCGAATATCTCGTAAACTATAACACATAGGGAGAAAATGAATATAGACATTCTTGTAGGAAATTTACCGTACGACGCATCGTTTCCGAGTTATAACCGAAGAATCGAAAAAAAGGAACCTTTCCACCCCCTCACCCCCTGAAGCGGCGGGGCAGGGTGCGGGGACTTTTAGTAAGTTTATGTCCTAACTGCCCCCAACACATCCTGAAGAGGAAAATTCTCCCCTCCTCCATATTCTCTACAATTCCCTTTTGGGCATTCATTGATTGAACTATTAAGTAACACAAGTTTTTCTAAATAAGTATTTTTAAGTATATCATCTAGTTACGTTTATATTAGGACTAAAAGAAACAAACGTGCATAATAGCTAGTGACAGAAGTTTTAGACCGGTTTCATTAATATTTTATTATGTTATTTCTCTGCCATAAATAGTGAAAATGGATGTCTGCCAGGGTTCACGCGAGACAAGGCTCCATAGGAGCGAGCATAGGAGTGTCTCACCTATGAAAAAAAATAGTGTCGTTGACTGAGGTCATTCATTTTGAATTGTGGACATTGTGAAATGTCCAGAAAAGCCTGTCTGCCACCTTATCTGCAGAACAAAATGCATCTGCCACTTGAACAAGAAGTGTGTCAAAAAAATTAAGTAGCTTGATTTAAATCTTTATCGTTGAAACTTCTCTCGTTGAATTTTGTGATTTGTTAAATTGTAAATCACAAAATTTCAATTCGTTGTATCTCAGTTAGTAATGAAAATATTTTCATAAACTTCAAAACGTGTTGCTGTATTTTTATGAAAAGTAAAATGCATATGACAAAAAAAATAATTTTAAACAGGAGTCCCTAGACCTGGGGGGGGGTAATCGAATTTTGAAAAAAATTTTCGCAAACTGCTTTTTTAGGGGTCGTTAGAGAAGTGCTTCTCGAGATGTTATTTCCCATATTTCGTATGGGTCCCATGCGCCACAGACGAGAAAAAAATTATTGAAATTTCTAGATCCGCGCTTGTATTCGGGATTATATTACACCCCGAATTAATTTTTCTCCACAAAACTCGTTACGGCATATGAAACAACCCTCTTCCCCATCAAAATGCATTTTGAATTTTTCAGATATTTTTCTTCTCGGAGAAATCGTTAAATCCATTAATCTGGCGGTTTCATTCCAAGTATAATAAAAAAAAAAGTAACTTCTAATTGTCGTGTCGATTTGAAACTTTGCAAACTTATGCATTTCTGGTGACAATACAATTATATAATATCATTGACCTTGTATGATGACGTAGGTGGGAGGTAATGATAACGACTCCGCCACAAACTCGAATTTTTCCCAATGGGAGATAGAATGATGTCAGATTTCTAATTTTGAAAGGTGCAGTATGGATAAAATAAGATGTCTGAAAAATTCAAAATGTATTTTCATGGGGAAGCTAGGTGCTTTCATATGCCGCAACGAGTTTTGTGGAGAAAAATTAATTCGTGGTGTAATATATTTTTGCAAAAACTTCTGGTAAATTATACTCTGGTCTCATGGTCTGGAGTTTCGTCCAATTTTGTCGGCCTGTGTAATTTATATACTTGATATACTTGATTGTCTTGAAAGTTGTATGAATGTACGCAAAAGTAACACTTTAAAAATAAACAAATCGTAATTTAAAACAAGACTTCCCTCGCTGTTTGGCGTTCTTTATTTATGAATTATTTTTTCTGTTGGATGACCACTCTGTATATTATTTTAGTAAAATTGTATCACAGGTTTTCCCGGCAATAGACTACATTTTAAATATAATTTTCCCTGTATATTTTTCACTAAAAGTATGTCAGATTTTCTTCTCGATAATTGTGTCAACTACAGCCCAAATATTATTTCCACCACAGTTTTTTTAATCAATTATTTTTTAGAGTGATCACCATGTGCATTTTTCATACTTTTCTTCCTTGACAGTTTTGTTAACTACATGCGAAATATTATCGTCCTCCGTCACATTTTTCCATTAATTTAGGCTAACCACACTTTTTAATTATTTATTCTAGGAGTCCACGCTGTATATTTTTCACTAGATATATCTACCAGTTCTTCGTTGGCAGTAGCGTCAACAAACTACCAGACATTATTCGTCTCCGTCAAATGGTTTTGTAGATATAGCACCAACAAACAGACAGACATACAGACACCTGACCCACAGACAGACAGAGTGACGGCATTAAAAGACTAATTTTCTTAATCTACTTAGTCTGAAACGTAAATCCGGAAAAAACATATTGTTTTAATTTTAAAGCAATGAAGTAGAATAGTAGAAATTGTATTAAAATATTGACTTCTGTTACTTTTAAATAACGTACAGCGTGTTAAGTAAGGTTACAATTATGTAATGAGTGCGCAGCAATTCGTGTTGCTTTATCTTAATGTTTATAATTGTATTATAAAACATGATTATGGTTTGTAGAAATAACAATAAAATTATTTAAATTAATGGATAATTACTAAACAATTCAATATCATACCATGAAATATATTGTTATTTAAATATCTTTGGAAATCACTTTTAATAATTTAATATTTTTTTACTATTCATTTCAGTAATTATAAAATTTTGCAACATTAGGTAATATGAAATATTATTAAAAATAAACTTGAATTATTTGAACTTTTTGTGTGTACAGTAATTTTTATAATAGAGGAATTAAAAAGGAAATGCTTCTATATTAATTTAATGTATTCCTATATTATAGTAATGAAACAAACATTCATACATTAATTACATAATGAAACATAATAAAATAATAATAATTAAAAGTGACGATAGTAATAAATGAAAGTTCAATCTGATTCATATAATGAGGAAACATAATGTCGTTATATTTTTATATTCGAGGCAAAAGTAAGTGCACTTTTCATGCTGCATTCGTTAGTAAAATGAATAATCAAATTATAATGAACGACGTTGTTTTAGCACAGCGAGAATGAGTGAAAAGGAAAAAGTTATAAATCAAATAATAAGTACATGAATGTTTGAACAATTTTATTTTTAATAGTAATTAAAATGAGAAATTTTACGAGAATATAAGTACTATATTTTTGCAATTTCATGCAAATTTCAAGTCAGTGAAGTATGGCTCGCGCATTCATCCCTTCAGACTGCTGGTAGATGGAATTTGTTCCGCTAGAAGACTGGCATATTACACTTTTCTTACATTTTATACTATAGACTTCATACAAGAAGTTTCAATGTTAAAGCGCGAGCCGCCATCTTGATTGAAAGGTGCAAAAATTTGATTTTTCTGAAATAATTCGGCAACGCTTGATCCTACGAGGGAAACGTTCGAGAAAAAGTTGAAGAAGACAAAATTCCTACAAGTTTTTGTACATTTTTATGTAAGTCTAATATGTAACGAGATACCGCGGTGGGAAAATGAAGTTTAACTTTTTTTTTTTAATCGTGAAATTCTGAAACTCCATTTTTGTTTGTAAATTATCTATGAAAAAATTACATTTTATTATTTTTAACGTTTTTCTACATCATAATGATTTTATATAGCCAAACTATTTTAAATTTCAGTGAACAGGTGTTTCTTTGTTTCTTTTGTAATGGTCGAAAAGGACGTCCCTTTCCTCCCTCTTTAGAGAAAGCAGCACAGTAGCATTCCCCTCCTCGCGCGTACGGTCCTGCTTTAACACGCACAGGCTTAATGAGCAGTGTTGTCGATTTGCTAGTAATTACTATTTGTAAGGATTTTGTAAGGAAATTAAAATTTTGTACCCAATAGTCGAGACATAAAATTCCTCTATCGTGCAGTCATATATTTTTATACTAAGTTTTATTTTGTTTTGTTTTATTTTTTTCAAGTTACTTTTAGATGCTACAATCATGAATTTAGTGTTATCCTAGTTCAGCTTTAGACCATTGTCACATTTCCATTTATATTCGTTTAATTTAATTTCAGTATATTCTACTTTACCTTTCACATATTGTATCATCCTCAAACAATTTGAAGTTACATTTCTTATAACTGTTACAAATATCGTTAATGTATAATAAAAAGGGTATAGGAGCAACTACCGATCCTTGAGGTATTCCATGTTTTATAGCCAATTCTTCTGAATAACTGTAATTAAAGGACAATGTTAAAAATAGCTGATTTTTGGCCCCCATCGCGGAACGCATAAGACCCAGAGAAAATGGTTGGAAGAGGCTCAAAATTAATAATTATTACAAAAAAGCTCTTTAATTAGCGACTTTGGAAACCACCAAACTACTCTATTCGGGGGTGCAATTCTATTCACAGTCTCAAATAATAAAAAAAGTGCCACTTAGTAATGCACCAAATTATTTTCTACTAGTAAAAGGTACAGACATCCACTTTCTCTTGACGGGAGAATCCTTATTACGAAAAACTACCTCTATATGAATATGAAAAATATTTACAGCACGTAACATTACAATAGATCTGTATGGTTTTAGTCAATACTTTTTTTAATAAAGAACAAATAGCATTTAGCAACCTCGAAAACAACCAAACTACTTACTCTTACTCTATTCAGGTGGTAGCTTCAAATACTAAGAAATAGGAAACAAGGTGACTAAAATGAATCAAAATCTTCTCCAGTTTAGGGAATTAATTCTTTTCACAGAACGTGAGTGATTCAGTTTTAAACCCTATGAAAATAATATACAAAGTGTTAGAAAATTAAGCGTTTTCTCCGGAAAAGGACGGGAACGTTGTGCAGCGTTTTTCAAGTGCACGATTGCTGTTTGTATTCTACCAAAATTACATGTATTATATTTTTTGAAATCTCCGTATAAATGTGTGATGCTCAGCATTTCAATGGATTTTCCACGAATGAATATATCATCTGTGAACTAACATTATGGAACTTTGAGTTATGTTTGTCGTAAATGCAATATAAACGCAATGCACTCTAAAATTAATCAAGTGTGTTATTGTTTTAGATGTTCAATTAAAGAAAACAAATGGAGTGTCATATTTATACAAGATAAGCTAAAATCAAACGCGTGTTAAATGATATACAATAATGATAATATCTATAACCGCATTGCGATTGTAGTATGAAAATAGCGGAAGTATACCTATTTTTAGATACTTGATTTAAAAATAAATAACGCCGAAATAACATTTCACTTCGGTCAGAAATGATATGTCACTATACTTAAAAAAACCGCTGCCCAAGGAATCACTACTTCCACATCCACATTCCCTATCCAAGTCACTCACAACGAAAAAACTTTGTATGTGGAAATAATTGTTTATGGAACTTTAATAATATAATATTTGAAATCCTCTACCCCAAAAACCTAAGAAACGATACCCCACATCGGTAGTGGGGTGGGGGTGGTGATAGGGGGGTGGTAGTGGGTAGTGGATGTGGATGAAGTAAAGAAATATTTTGAGGTTTCTGGTTCTTGTACATACACTAAATCACATTTTTTTTCATCCCCTTAATAAGGGGGTGGGGGTGGTAATGGGGGTGGCTAATGCTAAAATTTTTTTTGAGACCTTAGCTTCTCTTGTGTATACTAAATACCAATTTTATGGACTCTTACCTGCTTGATTTACCCATTTAAAACAAATTTACCCCAATTTACCCCCCAACCCTTCGTCGGAACAACATGAAAATATAATCTAGTTCCAGATCTCGTTAAAGTACATACGTGTACCAAATTTCAAGTCAATATCTTAAACGATTCCAGAGTAAACGTGCGCACAAAAAAAGTTACAGACAGACCGACAGACAGAAATTTTTTTTTCGCTCAAACTTAAAATCTCGACGTTTCATGACATTTTAAGCCTATTTGAACAATAAAAATTTTTAAAATTTTTTTTGTCGTTACTATACTTCCACTGGATGTGGAAGTAATTATATTTTAACTAGAGATGAGATACACTGCTGAAATTAGTGCAAAATACAGTGTGGTACTCTTTTATATAAAATTATTTCCAAAAATGGACAATAAGGGAGTTATAATACCCCTTTAAATGGGAATAATAAATATCAGTTTTTCTACAATATCTTCCGACCGCCTTAAAATATAAAAATCATATTTTAAATTTAGATATAACCCTCTCTTCTGCTTAAGAGGTAGTCTCGGAGCTGGCTGTCAGATTTTTATCGTGTCAGTTACAACTCCCTTTTATCTCCTAGGGGTGGCAGAAGGAAACTGACACGATAGAATTTTTTTTAGTCCAAAATTAGCTTTAGCACATCAAAATACTTCAGAAAAGTTAGATCGGAACCCTAGGACTAGACCTTTTTTTTTTGTCCTTTTTAGGGGATGAAGGGGGGGGGGGGGTAGACAAAACTGATGCGGTAGATTTTTTTTAATATCAGAATCGGTTTCAGCATGTCAAAAAACATAAGACGGTTCTGATCAAAATAACAGCTCCTTTCTTTGTCGATCTTTGTTATTTTACTTCCACGTCCAGTGGAAGTATAGTAACGACAAAAAAAATTTTAAAAATTTTTATTGTCCAAATAGGCTTAAAATGTCACGAAACGTCGAGATTTTAAGTTTGAGCGAAAAAAATTTTTCTGTCTGTCGGTCTGTCTGTCTGTCTGTAACTTTTTTTTGTGCGCACGTTTACTCTGGAACCGTTTAAGATATTGACTTGAAATTTGGTACACATATGTACTTTAACGAGATGTAGAACTAGATTATATTTTCATCTTGTTCCGTCGAAGGGTTGGGGGGTAAATTTGGGGTAAATAGGTCAATCAAGCAGGTAAGAGTCCATAAAATTGGTATTTAGTATATACAAGAGAAGCTAAGGTCACAAAAAAATTTTTGGCATTAGCCACCCCTATTACCACCCCCACCCCTTTTTAAAGGGGATGAAAAAAAAATGTGATTTAGTGTACCTATGTACAGGAACCAGAAACCTCAAAATATTTTTTTATTTCATCCACCCCCACTACCACCCCCCACCCCACTATCGATGTGGGGTATCGTTTTATGGGTTTTTGGGGTAGAGGATTTCAAATATTATATTATTAAAGTTCTATAAATAATTATTTTCACATACAAAGTTTTTTCGTTGTGAGTGACTTGGATAGAGAATCTGGATGTGGAAGTAGTGATTCCTTGGGCACCGGTTTTTACAATAGCCCAGACGACAGAGTACATTTTTATAGTGAAACCCACAAAAAGTTGCAAACTGAATAATTTTTTTTTTAACGAGTTCGTGAAAATGTATAGAATAATATCCTGAAAAGTTTACATTCCGCTCGGATGCAGAACATAAAAAAAATAATTTTTTCCAATTTTTTCAAAATTTTTAAATTAAGTCAGGGCAGGAAAAAATAAAAAATACAGGTGGATAGACCACGTGTTTCTGAACAAAAAATATCCTAATAAATTTTTTCGCTAAAGCCACGGTATTCCTGGAAAAAATAGTGAAGTAACCTTGTCACTCAACGATAAATTTTGTTGATAAATACGTGATCTATTCATCTGTATTTTTTATTTTTTTCTAGCTTGATTTAATTTCAAAATTTTGAAAAAATGGATGAAAAAATATTTTCTTTTCACTTTTTTTTGTTGTGCGCCCGAGCGAAATGTAAACTTTTCAGGATATTATTCTACACACTTTCACGAACCCATTAAAAAAAAGTTTACGCAGTTTGCAATTTTTTGTGGGTAAATACCTACGTCGACTGGGCTACAAAGCTTTTATCGCTATCTAGGTAGTCCCAAGAAATATTCTAATGTTTTTTACAAATATTTTCTTTCTCCTTTGCTCGTATGTGTATACAGGGTGTCCCGTAATATGTTGTGTTGTAAACATACATTAGGTATTTAATAAAAAACAAATTTTTCTTCTTAAATCCATCTTTCTGTAGCTGTATCTCTTTAAACATTAGACTTCAATAAAAATGTATATACAAAAAAAAGTAGGACATTTTGTCCTTCAATTTTGTCTTGTACATTTTTCTCGTAGGACCGAGCGTTGCCGAATTATTTTGAAAAAACAATTTTTTGCACCTTTACTTTAAGATGGCGGCTTGCGCCTCTCCCCCTCCCTCCAAGGCCGAGAACTTGTATTATACTACTTCACCTCTTGCAGGGCAAAATTCCCCACTGATTGGACTATTTTCTTACTTTGACATTTTTTGGAGTAAATTGTTAATATTCCTGAAAATCAGCAACGTACACGCCAGCCAATGTTTTTCTCTACTTATGGATATAAAAACTAACAAATTAAAATCAATGCGATGTACAATAAAATGACTTAATAGCGCTTTTTTTTGCAAACTAACAATTTGTTTTATAAAAAAAATCAGAGTCATGGATTTCAGCCAACCATTTTTTTATTTATATTTTTGATACATGAACAATTTTATAGCAGTGGCTGAAACAATAAAATAATATAGGAGAGTCTCTTCTTGCAAATTTGAAATTCATTTATTTAAAAAATCAGCAGCAACCAAGCTCGGTAGCTGCTCTAATCGATCTATTATATCAATACCTTCATTCCATACAGAGCTGGGCAAATATGTACTTACAAATACCTTATAAGTATTTAAATACTAGAAAGTATTTAAATACCGAGTATTTAAATACTTCTTGCAACAAGTATTTGTATTTATACTTGCAAATACTTTATCTGAAATATTTACTACTTAGTATTTGTGAAAATGATCCTAAAGTATTTATAAATACTTAAGCTATTTAAATAACTAGGAAGTATTTAAATACTTCTAAAAAAGTATTTAAATACTTTCAGAAGTATTTGCTTCTCAAAAGTATTTAAATAAATATAACAAATATAATCGAATACACCAGGGAGACAGGCAGATACTCAAGAATCAAGACATGTACTATACTATCTCGTCAAGAATCAAGACATGTACTGTACTATGTAGTTAATAAATACATTGCATCATTCAGTCTTCAGTCGTTCACGTCTTAATTCCCAGAGAGCAGACAGTAAGTGTTAACTGTTAATGTATATGTTTTGTGATTGAGAACAGTTGAACTAGTGCCATAGTCTCTGTGATTTTTTTGGGTATTTGCAGAAGACGCAAAGGTCTAGCTCTACGAATAAGTGAAAGTCCAATACCCAACTAGAACTGATTAAGTATAGAGGTATTAAAATAGTGTTGTAGAAGTTCATGAAAGTCATGAAACCCAAAATTTTGACACCTCAAATAGACAAATAGTACCTATTTAATATAATAATGATAATGATAATAATAAGTCTTTATTGATTTCTACAAAAATAGAAAATACAATTTGGCGTAGTAGCCCAAACGACAGAGAACTCCCAAAAACTTGCAAACTAAATAATTTTTTTTTAATGAGTTCGTGAAAGTTTATAGAATAATATCCTGAAAAGTTTACATTTTGCTCGGATGCAAAACACAAAAAAAGGGAAAGAAACAATTAACTTTGTCACTCTGCGCGGCCAAGCAGCGCACGGTTAAATGCATACTACGGAACCTCTAAAAATTCTTAGCAGTTCTAATGAATTAAACAATGCTTTCTTCTCTTTCTGATTACACGTTTTTAACATTTGTCTTAGTGAATAGGAGGATAAATAGTGAGTCTGGAGGGAAAATATATAATTATCAACGCATACACAGACACCATACATAGCCGCTGAATCGCTCGCATGAATTTTTACGTGTCTTTACTGTATTGTATTTATTACAAGTACACCTATCCACATTTCAGCTATATCCAATGGATTCCTTATATATTTGTTAATGTATTGGAAAAGTTCCAGAATTTATGTTCAAAACAATCAAAGATATTTTCATAGTTATATGGATAAGATTGTGAAAATTGCAATTTCTTATCATGATCTGATTGATCATATTTTCGAAAAAATGCATACAAGTAAACGAATTTGTATTTGAACATTCGAAAAATATACATTTTTTCCGAAATAGTGATATTTTATTTTTTTCAATGGGTCAAGTTCTCGGCAAGTTACAGCCTCCAATATATATTTTATCAAAAAAATCATCAAGCAAGGAAATTAAAACGATCTGAAATGTACTTTTTTTTAAATCCACGTTACTACAATTTAATAAACCATAATAATCATGAAGTGTACATACTTTTTAACAGATCTCAATGAAGAAAGGAATTTTTTGAAGGGCTTTACTTTTTTTCTATATTTTTTATTGCGACGATTGAGTTCGGGCGTGATAATATATTTAAGTATATTTTTCCCATCCATCCTTTGCTTGTATTATTTAAAACAAAAAAGCATCAGCTGCAATTTCAATCTTTTAAATGAACCAACACTCATGTAGGTTGAACAAATTCTGATTTATTAACCTGTAATTCAGTGCGTCGGTCTCACAGGCATGCGTATTCAAGCGCGCGCGCACATGTATCTCGCTCCGAGTTATAATAGGTAAATTCGGGTTCTGAAAATTACCGTCCAAGAACTGTCAGGAGTTTGCGCAGTTGCTTTTGATGTGGTCGGATTTGGAACTGCGCAAACTCCTGACAGTTCTCTGATAGTTCTGGGACGGACGGTTATTTTCAGAACCCGAATTTACCTAATAGTCCACAGTACATCGCCCCTTTTTTTTTAATGATTAGTAACAGGCTGAATTTTCGTGAGTAGCTTCGTTTTGACGAGACGCTCAACTTTTCTCTCTGCAAAAGTTCTCGTTAGTGGTAACTAATAGCAAAAATTATTTTTTCTATTTTATACGAATTAGACAATTCGACAACCTGTCAATTATGTTGTTGTGGACAAACACGGAGCTTATTATAATTAACTCGCGCAAACGTAACTAAGGCAATCGAAAAACAAACTCTTTAACAAACGTTTAATGAATGAAAAATATATTGCCAAAATAATTTGAATTGAATTGTCTAATTCGTGTGAAATGGAAAAAATTATTTTTGCTCTTAGCTTCCACTACCGAGAATTTTCGCAGCGAGAAAAGTTGAGCGTCTCGTCAAAACGAAGCTAATCACGAAAATTCAGCCTCTTACTAATCATTAAAAAAAAAGGGCGATGTAGTGTGGACTATAACGTTACAGTTGATTATTTTCTTCCGGGAAAACCGTGACTTTAGCGGTAAATTTTGTTAGGACATTTTTTGTTCATAAATACGTGATCTAACCATCTGTATTTTTTATTTTTTCCTAACTTGACTTAATTTTAAAATTTTGAAAAAATTGATGAAAAAATTATTTTTCACATTTTTTTTATGTTCTGCATCCGAGCGAAATGTAAACTTTTCAGGATATTATTCTATACACTTTCACAAACTTATTAAAAAATAATTATTCAGTTTGCAAATATTTGTAAGTAAATACCTGCATCGACTGGGCTAAAGTTTAGCCATTATAGGCTATTTTTACACTTAACTATGCTTCAAAATATTTCAGTGTTATCGAAGTATTTAAATATTCGGAAAGTATTTAAATACTAAGTTTAAACTATTTAATTACTTTTGTTATTTATTATTTAAATACTTTTATCTTTTGAAAATACTTAATATTTAAATACTTTCAATTTTCTGAAAGTATTTAGTATTTAATATTTAAATACTTTTTCAAAGTATTTGCCCAGCTCTGATTCCATATTATTGTTAATTACAATGAAATCATATACCCGTATTGCCATCAGCTCCCTAGCTAGAAGATATTGCAGAAAAACTTATTTATCACCCTCCCATATTATCCATTTTCGGAAATAATTTTATATAAAAGAGTTATTTTGGGATGTGCTATCACAGAAATATCGGGGGATAATTTTGGACCACGCACCGTGTGGATTAAATAAAAGTAATGGCAGTACAGTTTAAACAAAAGGTCCAGGTAGATTTTGGAAAAATACGTTGAAATGAACTTTGTTAAGTGGTCAATATTTCTCTAAAAGTCGAATCATCTAATAAGTACAGCAATGTGAAAAATGTAATTAATGATAATCAACACGGTATTATGAAGGGAAAGCGACAGATACTATTTTATATGTATGTTACGAGTAGTCAATTCATATCTAACATTCTTGACATTCTTAACAAGGTTAAGTTGATGTCATCTGTGCAGTTACACAACAGTTAAACAAATTATGTCATACTATCTTGTTGCATAGTCCAGATAATTTATCTGTATCTCTATTTAAATTCTTATAAAGGCATGTTTTAAAATCGAATCTAAACATTGATAAATAAAAAAATGTAGATACTTTTCCTCTGGTTTTACTTTTGTGTCTGATATGTTATCTAATCTGAAATTATTGATTTCCCTCAAGTTCTTTAATCGTTTTGTGAAATTCCGCAAGTTTTGCATTTTCATCTCTTGTAAAAAGTAAAAGATAGAAAAAATTGGGTGATCGCGTGAACGTTAGAACCTCCTTTAATTTCGTTATTTTTGGAGCTACGCAAAAAAGTTAAAAAATAAAAGTTGTCGGAAATCACATTTATTTTTCAAAAATCATTTCTGAAAAACAATTGAAAGTCGGATTTCGGAGATATGAACATTGTTTTGAGTCTTTCGACTCTCGGAACTCCAAGGCCACCTTCGACTAGAAAGGATACGGCCTTAGAGGCGTTCAGGCATAATCTCACGGATAGTAGCTTCGCACCACCGTCCGCTCGAGCGAGTGCGTGAACCAAATGTCCGAACCTGCGGTTCCTCGTACTGAGCAGGATTACTATCGCAACGACGAGTCATCAGTAGGGTGAAACTAACCTGTCTCACGACGGCTTAAATTCAGCTCACATTCCTTATTATTATATTTACTATTAACATGCACAAAGTAGCTTAGTAGACACTGGGAACAACGTAATAATTAAAAAATTTCTTAGAGGCACGTACAATTTCTTCGTCAGAGTCAAAATTCTCGGCATCCTGTTATACTTTTCCGATTCTAAGGCTGTGTTGACCCCTTAAGCTTTCAGATTTTTCCTGCTTTGCACTTCAGTTAAAATTTCAACAGAAGGTTAGCTAAGGAGGTATTTACCAAAAAAAGACAATGTTGAAGTTTGAATGAAGGATATACATACAACATTGTATGACTGACAGGCCCGTAATCTGCAGTTATAATAGTCATCTGATTCTGCCATTACCTTTTGATGTATTGGCGTAAAGATGAGGTTATCCTGTCCAAGGTTGGAAAAAATGATTTTTTTTAATTTTAAACAAAAAAACAGTTTTTTTTTGTTTTGAGCAGTTTTTTTTTTGTTTAAATCATTTTGTTTTAAACATGCCAACCCTAATCCTGTCATCGGGTCAGATTCCTTATGTTTGGTTTACTCTGTTAATTTCCAAATGGTCCAGTATAATATTCGAAATGGTATTCGTTTTGCTGTTTGTTGAAACTGCTTCATCTTATTCGGCAGAGAATTCTCATTCTATCTCCACAAACTAACTTTGGAGCCTCAAATTTTCACGATGCATCAAGAACTCTCCCTTTTACAAAATGATGGAAAATGCATTTTTTTCTGCTTTATCTCCAAGGCCCTTTTAATGTGGTCTATTTATATCCAAATTATATTTTTGTCAATTAGCGTTCTCACTTACAACGCTCGATTGAAACTTATAAAACTTCTCATATTAGGCCAAGAATATTTAGTCCAATTAAATAAGTCGACAAATCAAAATTTTTAGGTAAATACTTGAATTTTTGATATAAGTTACTTTGATGTATTAGAACACGATTAATGAAAGAAATTTTTTTTAACCCCCGGGAAGGGGTGAAAAAATATAATAAAGTGTTTTTTCAAAATTACTCAAAATGTGTAAAAGCTAGTAAAAAAAGTTTCAAATAAAAATTGTAAAGCATGAAACTTTACATAAAAATTATCACTTGACTTTTTTTGATATTATTAAAATTAACTGAGTTAGGGTGGTTGGAAGTTAAGGGATGATATGTAAACCTTTAAAAAATCATAGCGTGCTGAAAAGTTAATAAATTTAATTTTTTTTTCTGTTTATTCAGAAAAATATAAACTTACGTTTCAGAGAAATTGTTTTTTTTTAAATTGCTAATCAAAAAGTTGTAAAAATTTTAATTTTTTTATTTTCAATTAAAACCACTTTGACCGGTAAACGATTTTTTTTATACCATTCTGTTCATCATTTAATATATTGAACATTTGCTTTTGAATTTTTTTTTTACCCATCATTTTCAAGCAGGTATGAATTTATTTACCTATTTAATTTTTTCCAAACGTAAGACACTGCTCTTGTGACGTCACGATAACTGAAAAGAAATAAAGAATGCGTACGACAAAGATAAAAATAGCTGCTGCTGCTGCGTTGCCTACAGGACGCGCATGCGTCACATATGTAGGGCATCTGCACGTGACGCCACAGGTAACCTCAAAAATATGTGTTTCTTAAGATTTAAGAGTATTACGCAGCTATTATTAAAATTTCTGTCTGGTTCCCATATTTTCAACTAAAATCTAGTTCAGTGTAATGTTTATGAAGTTCTAAATACTTTGTCCTAATAAAATAGGACTCTTTTTGTAGGTTGGAAATCTAACCTGTAATTAGCATTCTATTTCTATTAATCAACAATATTGAAAAATTATTTACGTGAATTTTTAAATATTTGCTTAGAGCCAGTACCGGCTCCAAGCTAAAAATGCGTATACAAACATTAAAAATGAGAATAAACTTGAAAAACTTGAAAATTAAAAATTTTGTTATAACAATTTGTAGGAGCATTTATTCACCAAAACATTCACAACCGCTGCATTGAGATATAGGGCATCTGCATCATGTAACCAACATAACCTTAAATTTTAAGTTTTTCAAGTTTATTCTCATTTTTAATGTTTGTATACACATTTTTAGCTTGGAGCCGTACTGGCTCCAAGCAAATATATAAAAATTCACGTAAATAATTTTTCAGTATTGTTATAAACATTCCACTGAACTAGATTTTAGTTGAAAATACGGGAACCAGGCAGAAATTTTAATAATTGTTAAATCTTAAGAAACACATATTTTTGAGGTTAGTTGTGACGTCACGCGCGGATGCCCTTACTGCCATCATAAGGTGAAACACCGCATCTAGGTATTTGTCATAAATGAGATTTTAATAATATATGAGCACCCAACAGTTCTGCAGTTAAAAATATTATTAAAAAATTCTAAAGTACAAAAACATAAGTGCATAAAAAGCCGCAGCTACATGATTTTCTTAATTAATATTTACTAGTTGGGAAAAATACAAACGCCTTTATTACTTTCCTCGCCACCCGACAATTTACAGATGGGGTATTATTCTCCTTACGACGGCAGTATAGATGTGACGCATGCGCGTCTTGTAGGCAACGCAGCAGCTATAAAACAATTTTATCTTTGTCGTTTTCTTTATTTCTTTTCAGTTATCGTGACGTCACAAGAGCAGTGTCTTACGTTTGGAAAAAAATTAAACAGGTAAATAAATTCATACCTGCTTGAAAATGATGGGTAAAAAAAAATTTCAAAAGAAAATGTTCAATATATTAAATGATGAACAGAATGGCATAAAAAAAAATCGTTTCACCAAAGTGGTTTTAATTGAAAATAAAAAAATTAAAATTTTTATAACTTTTATTAACAATTTTAATAACAAATCCATTTCTCTGAAACGAAAGTTTTTATTTTTCTGAGTAAACAGAAAAAAAAATTAAATTCATTAACTTTTCAGCACGCTATGATTTTTTAAAGGTTTACATATCATCCCTTGATTTCTAACCACTCTAACTCTGTTTTAATTTTAATATCAAAAAAAGTCAAGTGATCATTTTTATGTAAAATTTCATGCTTTACAATTTTTATTTGAAACTTTTTTTACTAGCTTTTACACATTTTGAGTAATTTTGAAAAAACACTTTATTAAATTTTTTTTCACCCCTTCCCTTCAAAAAAATTTCTTTCATTAATAGTGTTCTAATACATCAAAGTAACTTATATCAAAAATTCAAGTATTTTCAAAATTTTGATTTGTCGACTTATTTATTTAATTGGACTAATTTACCAATTTTGTTCATTACGATGATCCAAATTAACCAGACGTTTATGTGTACTATTTCCCTATGTAATTTTTCCATTTATTATGTAAAATAACGTCAGTGTAATGCTACACTAGACATTTTATGACTAAACGCAATAAAATGGCATGTATATTAGATTAATTTATGGCTTTACGTCCAACACCCACCGTCTCTTTCAGCCCCCTTTAATCAAATAAGCTGTGAGTTTAACTAGAATATACGATATTGTTTTAGACGCCTGTTTTAAATAAAATAGTCAGAGAGCGAGACGCTCGTAATATGCAAAATAAAAGTGGAATATGCAACTCACGAACATACAAAAACTGAAGTCATATTCTTATTATACTTTTCGGAAAAACGAAGAGTATATTGTATTTGATCGGCACATTTCTAAATCAGTAAATATCGCTCGTAGAGAAAAAAATTTCATATTATGTTGGTGTACGAATTCTGAACAACTTTCAAAATGTCCGTCCGTCCGTCCGTCACGTTACTTGTAAGCACGATAACTTACGAAAGAAAAGTCCGATTGTATTGAAATTTGTTAGTTAGCGATAGCTAGAGGAAGAACCCTATTGTTTTTGTAAAAAATCAATCAGTAAATAAAAGTTATTAATCATTTAAATTAAAAAAATATATATTTTCTTAATTTTTATCATTTGTACTTAAATAGAAATTTTATTCTTTATATATTTTTTTTGTTTATACAGTGTGTCCCCGGATGGAGTTGACAAGAGGAAAAACATCTCTATTATTGGTTTTACGATGAAAAGTCATTCTTTATAAAAAATTCTGCTTGTCAAAAAAATAAATTTACCATATAAAAATCTTAGATCAGATGTACCTGGTGTTAATAAATTAAGAAAACATCAAAATTCCTCAAGAGAGAAGTACCTTTATTTATTATTTTGGACAAAATGTTTATCAAACAAAATTGTTTATAATCCAAAATAAAGCCTAAATACAAATTATGAAGTCTGTACTTTGACTTTTATGTTTTTATTCTGTTTACTTTTTGCGTTGAATTTATTAATATGAATAAGAATTCAAATTAAGAAACGGAATGTGCTGTCGATAATATGGAACTGACAAACGTCATTGTGACATTGTGTAGAATATTACTATCTTACATCTGCATTTATTAGTGTTCTGTTGATCATTTACCAAACAAGAAAGAATTTATTTGATCAAATGTTATGGGATTGGAGACATCTCTTATCGATATGCAATTAAACTTTTCCACCAAAAGTTCCATAACATAGCGGTATCGCGCCAATCAATATTTGTACGAGGCGTAGCTAAGTAAAGTACAGAACTGTTACGGGATATTGTTCTGGTGATGTTAAAGATAGTTTTGACAGTAATATTGGTGCGTCAATAATATTGTTAATGATTTTAAAAAGAAAAATTTAAGACACGCATTCTCGCCTACGGTTTAAACTAACTAAAGAGTACTTATCCAGCAGGTCTTCTTATGGAAATCCGATCGCTGGATAAGTACCTTCAGATCTGAAATGCATAAATTTAAGGAATTTGTGTTGAACTGACTAACTGGTTGACATGTACGTTATAGTGTGGAGTCCAAACAAGTGACGCATATCCAAGCTTGGATCTGACATAACAACGATAGAGCATCTTAAGCGAATTTGAAAAAGTCACGGAAATTTCTAAGAAGCCATAAGTCTTACTGCCTTGTAATACTATGATGTTAATATGTGTATTAAAAGAGTCACGTAGTGTTTCGGGCCGATGAAGTATATTATTGTCTATATTATAATCGTAGGAGACTGGTATGGTCTTACGTGTAAAAGACATAACATTACATTTCTGCGAATTTAATGGAAGATTGTATTTAGTACACCAGTTACTTATTTTATTTAAATTTTCCTGCATATGAAGAGAGTCGTCAATTGTATAAATTCTAGAAAAGAACTTCAAATCATCAGCAAACATTAAATAATTAACTTTGTCTGTTAAGTCATCCGCTATGTCATTGATAAATATTGCGAAAAGTAGTGGTCCAAGAACCGACCCTTACGGTACTCCCGAGGTAGCAACATATTCGACAGACTTGAATCCACTGAAGGTAACATATTGGACTCTGTTTGACAGGTAAGACTTAAATATCGTTATCAAGCTACCAGAAAGTCCGGCATAATTTAGTTTTTTAAGCAGCATATTATGGTCAAGTCTGTCGAATGTCTTGGAGAAATCAGTATAAATTATGTCGGTTTGGTATTGATCGTCGATGGATTTCTATGTAAAATGACTTGCCGAATTCGTTTGTGGCGGTCGCGATTCGAGTCGGAATTGCGAAATCGGTAAAAATCACACTTCCACTTACTAAATTTCTCGGAAATATTTTACATTTCTCATCTCTTACTTTATTTATAACATAGGAAGGAATTAATAGGGTCAAAAAAAAATGAGTGAGGAAAATAACGCCGTATAGACCAAAGAGGAAACACGAAGCAGCTACGGGCTGCTCTGTTTCAGAATTATTCTTCCTCATCAGCGTAGCGTAGCAAAAAAAGGATCTGGAAAGGACAGATAGGAACAATAATTGAAGGTTAAAAGCACAGTACTCTTATTTGTGCAATCATATCTAGATCGGTCTATTTAAGACCTTCGCCGACAGTCGGCACATAAAGCCCTATGTGGACTGCCCTATTTCAACCTGGCGAGTCAAATAAAATAGGAAGGAATCAAGCGCGGATCTAGAAATTTCAATAATTTTTTTCTCGTCTGTGGCGCATGGGACCCATACGAAATATGGGAAATAACATCTCTAGAAGCACTTCTCTAACGACCTCTAAAAAATTTGGTAAAAGCAGTTTGCGAAAATTTTTTTCAAAATTCGATTCCCCCCCCCCCCAGGTCTAGGGACTCCTGTTTAAAATTATTTCTTTTGTCATATGCATTTTACTTTTCATAAAAATACAGCAACATGTTTTGAAGTTTATGAAAATATTTTCATTACTAACTGAGATAAAACGAATTGAAATTTTGTGATTTGTTAAATTGTAAATCACAAAATTTCAATTCGTTGTATCTCAGTTAGTAATGAAAATATTTTCATAAATTTCAAAACGTATTGCTGCATTTTTATGAAAAGTAAAATGCATATGACAAACAAAATAATTTTAAACGGGAGTCCCTAGACCTGGGGGGGGTAATCGAATTTTGAAAAAAATTTTCGCAAACTGCTTTTTCAAAATTTTTTAGGGGTCGTTAGAGAAGTGCTTCTCGAGATGTTATTTCCTATATTTCGTATGGGTCCCATGCGCCACAGACGAGAAAAAAATTATTGAAATTTCTAGATCCGCGCTTGGAAGGAATTAATAGGGTCAAAAAAAAATTAGTGAGGAAAATAACGCCTTATACCCCAAAGTTGGGGTATAATTATTGTTCCTATCTGTCCTTTCCAGATCCTTTTTGTTGCTACGCTACGCTGATGAGGAACAATAATACCGAAACACGTGTCCGTAGCTGCTTCGTGTTTCCTCTTTGGTGTATAAGGCGTTATTTTCCTCACTAATTTATTTATATTAACCATTGACTAGGTTTGAAAGTTTTGGAACTTATTCTCTAAAACATGATGAATCGATTACCATGCATAAAATTGTAGCAAGGATAAAAAAAAATACTGTCATGTAGGAAATATTCATAATTATTTTTTATACTAAATTTATAAAATGCTCAATTAGCAAGTAGTCTATAAATATAAACATTTTAATAGAAAAATCTAATAAGTAAATCTCTTCATGTTATACCTATATGGTTAATCATAAACCAGTTGAAAATAAAACTATGTTATTTTACTTCCACATCCAGTGGAAGTATAGTAACGTAACTTTTTTTATTGTGCGCACGATTCCTCTGGAACCGTTTAAGATATTGACTTGAAATTTGGTAAACGTGTGTTGTTTAACGAGATCTGAAACTAGATTATATTTTCATCTTATTCCGTTAAAGGGTTGGTAAATTGGGATAAATGGGGGTAAATAGGTAAATCAAGCAGGTAAAAGTCCATAAAATTGGTATTAGTGTATAATCAAATCAAATCAAATCATTTATTGATGTTCACAACACAGTATGTGTTTTACACACGTCAATATACACAAAGCATCAATACATACATAAAATTTAAAATTTGTAATGAATGCTGTAAGATAGCAAAAAATGGTGATAAGTAATTAAAAAAACATTACACATTATCACAGTCTTTGTTACATTAAAATAAAATAAAATTAAATGACATAATACATCTTACAGAAGATCTGAAATACCTATTTCAGCTTATCACAACGTAGATACATCACAGTTTAAAAATTCATGGATATACATGAGAAGCTCAAAAAAAATTTTGGCATTAGCCCCCATTACTACCCCCACCCTATTATTATCCCCACTCCATTATAAAAGAGGTGAAAATAAAAGGTGATTTAGTGTGTGTACAAGAACCAAAGGCCTCAAAATATTTTTTTATTTACTTGATGTGAAGTAGTGATTCCTTGGGCAGCGATTTTTTAATTATAAAAACTAACAGTAGTGAACTGAACACTCATATAGAACGTAATAAAATGAAAACTATATTATATTTTGCCCGATACGGTTAGGTATTGCACTCCAGAGCTATGTTCATCATCTCACTTACTATGGATTTTATTTAAAAAATGCTTCAAATAAAGAAATGCCCTCATTCTGTACAAAATTTCCACCGTTGGAAAGGGAAAGGTTTGAATATTGTAATAAAATATCAAGTTTTCACAACAACTGACAGGTATACAAGTGTGGGAGCGTGAAAAATGCGAAAATAGTAATATTCGAAAACAAAATGAACAAAATGCAATTTTTTTCAATTTCGCAATTCCAAATTAAATCACAACCTCAATCAACTATTGTTTGTTTTTGTATATTCGAGAGTTGCAGAGCATATGTCGAACTCTTTCCTCGACTGAAATAAATACATGTCACTGTTGTCACTGTATAAATTACTACACCGTATATGTCAACCAAATTTAAGTAATTGTACACGTGCGTGATTTTGCATAGAGCTTGTTGATTTATAGTTTATTTGTTTTAAATAATTTATATGTGAATTTAATTTCTGTTAAGTAATTCTCCGTTTTCAATTTTTTTTAACGACTGACTAACCGGGGTCGCCCACAGCTAGCTCTGCTCTTTTAAATAATATGCGCAAAATGTGTGTCAGTGGGTCTAACTGTCATTTAAATACACAAACTGGTTGATTAATTTGGCATTTTTATGATTTAAGGATGTAATCGCTTTAGGTGTCAAGCATAAAGCAAATTAAACGTAGGTTTTTTTATTAAATTATTAATTATTATTACTAATGGAGTGATTACAAGAGTTCAAATTACCTAAAACGGAATTATTTTATTATAGGAATTTTTTGGCTTGAACTTGTAAATGTGACAAAAATGTAGCAAACAGTTTTGAAATAAATTCTACTCGAAAACTGAAAATGCATCTGCAACACAACTGTATTTAATCTCATGTATTTCCAGTGGTACTAACATACATTTGTAAAACTATTTAATTTTTTTGGTATTTTAATACGCTTTTATTAGGTCGGCCTAACTAACTATCTATCTATGTATGTACACTGTAAAAAGTGATGTAAATTTACCATCTTTGCGTGTAAAATTCCCATGTAATTTTACCCGCAAAGAGACAGGAAAATTTCCATTTACCATGAAGGACTACCCCAAAATATAAGGTAAATAAAAATTTTCCACTCTCTTTGCGGGTAAAATTCCATTACTATTGGGGGTAAATTTACTATGGAAAAAAATCCTGTCTGGATAAGGGGCAATTTTATTATATGTAATTTGAATTTTATTACATGTAATAAAATTGCCCCTTATCCAGACACATAATTTTTTTTCCATAGTAAATTTACCCCCAATAGTAATGGAATTTTACCCACAAAGAGAGTAGAAAATTTTTATTTACTTTATATTTTGGAGTAATCCTCCATGATCAATGGAAATTTTCCTGTCTCTGCGGATAAAATTACATGGGAATTTTACACGCAACGATGGTAAATTTACATCATTTTTTACAGTGTATGTAATTAAAAAAGCCTAAGGAACTGAATTTCACCCACTTCTAATTGTTGTATCATCATGAAATTTACAATACTCATAGTACAATACAATACAATACTACAACTCGCCAAAAAATAAATTTACCTTACAGAGAAGAATGTAGCCTTTTCAAATTTGCCATCACGAAATAAAGTTACCACTGAGAAAACTCATAATTAATATCCCAGACTCTTTACACATTCTGTACTATACTATGTATATGCAGGTATAAATAATTTGATAAACCAACCATCAGCAAAGATAAACTGGAATAAATTCAATATTGTTTGAAGTTGCAAAGTTGATAACGATTATAACAGCCACGATTAATACGAGGGTACTTTGATTTCCGCAAAGTAACGTATTGTTTGTTCTTAATTATACTAAAATCTACAATTTGAACTGTTTTGAGGATTTAGGTACGTTATTGGTTGATTTCTCGTTTATACCAAATATAATCTCCTATGACATCGTTTTGTCATCTCTCGTTAGAATCTAGTTAAAATTTGTCGACATCTTGTAAATGAAGCTATTTAAATAAACAATTATGAACCAATACAAATTAATTGGTAATGGTGGTCCAATATCCTGACCACCACCACGATCCTCAGATTTAAATCTGATGGATTTCTATCTCCACCTTAAATTAAATCTTACAAATGTGGTTGTCAATCATTTTCCTGTTTCGTGTGTAAAGAAACTGTTCCATCTCTACAATAATTCTTATTAGATTTTTTTGTCTACGACGTTTGAACTCAAAATAGAAAATAAAAGGCAACTAGCTTTCCTTCCGGTGGCGTGCTCAAAAATATAGGTTGCTGAAAACATGTATGTTTTGTCTTTGGGTATGTCCAAACCAATCAACTGCCATTTCAAAGTGGTAACATTAACTCGGGGGATGTATTAAAAAAGGGGTGATTTAGTGAACCATATTGATGTTAGAAATTGTCAGGACCCGAATAGTGCCAGGAGCAATTGGAGACATCAACACAGCCAAGGAAACCTGACAGATGAAGCGGGACACTCGGTTACCAACTCTCAGATAAGACGCATGTTATAATAACTTTTATTCGACAATCTGAGCAGCTGGCTAATGGGAAATACTCGAGGCCAATTTAAACCCGGAAAAAAAAAACTTTTATTGAAAGTGTACTATTTTCTAATTTTGTTATTAATACAGTTGGACTTTTTCTTTAAAATCTTACGTTGACCAAGAAAATTTTTTAATATAGTTGGTTTAGACGTCATTTCTACCTAGGCAAACGATTTTTCTGGTAACATTATCATAGCAGACGCAACTCAAAATGGGAAAAAATCACATTTCGGTGAACTATATTGATCAAAAATAATTTTCGTGTCCCTCGATTTGTTTATTTATGGTACAATAGATAACGAAACAGCAGACGACAGCAAAATTTGTAGCATCGTCCTAGCAGACGCTGTCAAAGTGACAGTCTGGTTTTGATGAACGACATTTATCAAGAAAAATGATCTAAGGAATGATAAACACAACTCAGGATTATATTTTCGCCCAGGCACATGATTTTTTTGGTAGTTATGTGTATGGCAGACGCCTGTCAAAGTAACAAAAATCACGTTTAAAATCAACTTTATTGATCAAAAATAATTTTTGCGTCCTTCGATTCGTCTACTTATGGTACAATAAATAACGAATCGGCAGATGAAAAAATCGGTAGCGTTTGCTTAACAAACGCTGTCAAAGTGAAATTTTTTAAAATCCATATGGAAAAATGTCAGTGGCGTATCACTTTTTTGGTAAAAATAACCTTGCTAACTTTTTAACGATTTAAAAGAAAAATTCAATACCCTGTAGCAAACAATTTAAGCCGTTGCGAACATGTGTTCATATGAACTTTTCTTCATAAATGACCAAAAGAATCACACCATGAAATATTAGTACGGCATTAAGGAACACTCTGTATATATAAATAAAAACAACTCGTTTTACTTCCACAACCAGTGGAAGTATAGCAACGACAAAAAATTTTTTTTAAATTTTTATTGTTCAGATAGGTTTAGAATGTCACGAAACGTCGAGATTTTAAGTTTGAGCGAAAAAAAATTCTGTCTGTCGGTCTGTCTGTAACTTTTTTTTGTACGCACGTTTACTCTGGAACCGTTTGAGATATTGACTTGAGATTTGGTACACATATGTACTTTAACGAGATCTAGAACTAGATTATATTTTCATCTTGTTCCGTCGAAGGGTTGGGGGGTAAATTGGGGTAAATTTGGGGAAAAAAGGTAAATCAAGCAGGTAAGAGTCCATAAAATTGGTATTTAGTATATACAAGAGAAGCTAAGGTCTCGGAAAAAAATTTTGGCGATAGCCACCCCCATTACCACCCCCACCTCATTTTTAAAGGGGATGGAAAAAGAATTGTGATTTAGTGTGTGTACCAGAAACCTCAAAATGTTTTTTTACTTCATCCACTCCCACTACCACCCCCTATCACCACCCCCACCCCGCTACCGATGTGGGATATCGTTTTATGGGTTTTTGGGGTAGAGGATTTCAAATATTATATTATTAAAGTTCCATAAACAATTATTTCCACATACAAAATTTTTTCGTTGTGAGTGACTTGGATAAAAAATCTGGATGTGGAAGTAGTGATTCTTTGGGCAGCGGTTTTTTTTTGTTGTTGTTAGAACTTACTCTGCAAGAGTTTTTCTGGATATTCATAATTAACGTTATTGCAAATGTAAATTTAAAATTGATTGCAACTGACTACGACCTAAATGGTTTTTTAAGTTTATCGAAAAGTACACTCAAAGAAATAGTATGGGTAAATTCAACAAAAAAAAATGGTTAACTAACAATATCGTTAATTTTGTTAAACCAAACTATATTGATGGTATTTTTAAACAAGAGGTGATTGTTATTTTAATTAATAAAAAGTTGTCGTACAACAAAACAAACATTAACTTAAAAAATAGATGAATAAGACTATTATTTTGTTCGTCTGACTGTTATTTTGTTGAATTCTGTCAAATTAAACTAGATAATAGTATATTTTATTTTTAACTATTATCGAATTGTAATTCTAACCCAGTATTAGTTCGCTGTACTATTGTACTTGGTAGACAAACCAATATTATTGTCGTCTTCTAGAAGTTCTAAAAGAATTACCATAAAATTTGCTTGCTTACCACGTAGTCTATTACAGAAATTATTCCCAGATGACGCCACATACAAATCACTGACAATAATCAATCATGCATTATCTTACACTCTTATGAATTTATAGAAAATTAATAACATGATTGCAGTGTTCAAATTCTCTCAGGGATCATCGATATATTTGGATGGATCTTATAAACGATCTCTAATCTTTGGTTTGGGTGGTCTGATGTCTCAATACTGAGATTTTAGCTAACCAAAAAAAAACTTCATCATACAATAAAGTGTAGATCAACCTAAAAATTAGTTGGTGAACAAAAAACAAAGTCGTTGTACTATTTAATTGTAGACCAAATTGAAAATGGTTAGTGAACATAAAAAAAATGTCATTGTACTATTTAATTTGTTACAAGAAGATATGATTATTAAACTACTATTTGTTTACGAAAACAAATAAAGTTGTATGACTATTATTCTTTACTGATTAATTTAACTGTGAAACTAGATAGGCGCGATTTCATATGCTCTTTTTGGTTGAATTTACTTATCATTTTCTTTGAGTGTCAGTACATATTTGACATGCATAAAATGTATATTTTTTTAAATTTATGTGAAAGTAAGTTATCAGAATAAAACTCACGCAATTTTCTGGACGATTATTCTTTGTAGGAAAAGTAGATATAAGCGTTCTAGATACGCCATAAAAGCATAAAAGAAAACCAGAAAACTTTTTATATAATTGTTGCACATTCTATAGTATACACTTCAGCTTTTTTTGTAAATAATGTTAGTTTTAGGCATTTTTAATTTTATGATGTCAGCTTAGGTGGTGAAACATTCGTCAATATATAATAAAGTAAAAAAAAATAACTACGTCTAACCTATTTGCGTTTCAAACACGCGACCTCCTGATTTCGAGTCAGATTCAATTCAGCACAGATTTATTAATATTTAAAATTAATACAATATATACCCGATAACAGTTTCCGGAACCAACCAGACATCCACGACGCTCATCGTTGTGGCAATTGAAAGGTTGGATGGGATGGAGCCGTATCAACTTAACAAAATTAGGTGAATAAAACCAAGACTCCTTCCGTCAAAGGACGAATTAAAACTTATATGCTAATAAAAGATGATATACCCTGAAGTCGAATTTAGTTTGCTGACACAGGAAAACGAACTAAATCAAAGAACCTGCTTAAAAAAATTGTTTCTATGAAAACTGGGTGAAAAAAAGAAGGGTCAAAGAAAATACATTTTTTAAAATTAAAAAAAAAACGCACTTTTTTGAAAATTGAAAAAAATGAACTCTATCCCCAAAAAGTACGTACAGAAAATAACGTACAATCGAAAAGAAAAAAAATGCCTCCTGAAATTTTATTTCTTCCGCCATCTTTGACCGTTCTATTTGACATACGGTGTCTGGGATTGGTGTGTTATAGTTGACCATAAATGAGTTTTATTTTTGCCAACTTTGGTGAAATTACTCCTTATAGAAAAAATATTTAATTTTGATTTTTTCGGCTATTTTTGGTCTTTTCTATTTTTTTCCAAAATGGCGGATTGACCAATACATATCGGATAGGTCTATATTTTGAAGAATTTTAGTTCAAATAATCGAGTATTTTTTAAATTCCCAGCCGATTACTAGTACAAGATATATTAAGCAGATAAGTTGAAAATCCGTGAAAGCGAGTCAAAAAGTGCATATAACTTTTGACACACAAGGAATTTTTGGGCACAAATATTTTTTTCGTAATCAGGTCATAATACATAAGGGACAACAATAAAAATTCAGGTGAAATGTTGTCGCCGAAAAAAAAATTAATTAAAACAATTCGACTATACTTACTAATGTTATAATGTGTCTAGGCGAAAATATTTTTGTTATTTATCATCCTGTAATAATTGGTGGTACTTGTACTGTTGAATGGTGTATTTCTAAAATAAAATAAAATTGTATTTCGACGGTTGGATGTTATATTATTATTATGAAATGTATGTATATTAGTCAAAATTAAATGTAAAAAAAGACTTTTTAAAAACAATCTTTTATTATTAGTTAGGTGTATTAAAACGAGAAAAATGAAAAAAAAATAAAATTTGTCGTCTTTGAAACTTGTATTACTTCCACGTCCAGTGGAAGTATAGTAACGACAAAAAAAATTTTAAAAATTTTTATTGTCCAAATAGGCTTAAAATGTCATGAAACGTCGAGATTTTAAGTTTGAGCGAAAAAAAAATGTCTGTCTGTCTGTCGGTCTGTCTGTCTGTCGGTCTGTCTGTCTGTCGGTCTGTCTGTCTGTAACTTTTTTTGTGCGCACGTTTACTCTGGAACCGTTTAAGATATTGACTTGAAATTTGGTACACATATATACTTTAACGAGATCTAGAACTAGATTATATTTTCATCTTGTTCCGTTGAAGGGTTGGGGGGTAAATTGGGGTAAATTTGGGGTAATAGGTCAATCAAGCAGGTAAGAGTCCATAAAATTGGTATTTAGTATATACAAGAGAAGCTAAGGTCTCAAAAAAATTTTTGGCATTAGCCACCCCCATTACCACCCCCACCCCCTTATTAAAGGGGATAAAAAAAATGTGATTTAGTGTGTGTACAGGAACCAGAAACCTCAAAATATTTTTTTACTTCATCCACCCCCCACTATCACCCCCTATCACCACCCCCCACGCCACTACCGATGTGGGGTATCGTTTTATGGGTTTTTGGGGTAGAGGATTTCAAATATTATATTATTAAAGTTCCATAAACAATTATTTTCATATATAAAGTTTTTTCGTTGTGAGTGACTTGGATAGAGAATCTGGATGTGGAAGTAGTGATTCCTTGGGCAGCGGTTTTTTTTTCTATTCACACGACAAGTTTTTAAGACAATTAGGCCTGTCGATGAACGTTCAATAAGGGAAATGCTGTGTGGACTATTTAGGAGGTAAACATACCAAAGAGGTGGGGGGAGGTGCAGGGGGCACGAAGAAGGTCCTCAAGTATAAAATTGGGATCTCGACATTTCCCTCTAGAAACCATTCATTGACAGGACTGAAGTCATTTTATTTTTTTCGTTTTAATACACCTAAATAATAATGAAAGCTTTACTACGGGAGATCACCCTAAGTGTCCGCGCACCCCCCCCCCCCCATCCTTGGGGACAATGTTTTTCATAACGATTAAAGCCAAAAGAACGATTTAAGAAATGTCCAAAAAAAAAATTGGCTGCACTTTCAAAATGGCGTCCGTTTAAAAAAAAAATTGCAAATATTGTTTTTGTCATTTAACACAAAAACTAAAAAAGATGGAGAAAAACTTTCTGCACAAAAAACAAAGTGCATAAAATTTTCTACAATTTTGTTCCTATACAATATTTGGATAGGAGTTACCATTTTCCAGATAAATGATTCAGCTCTTAAAATAAAATATAAAATTCAATATAAAACGTACGTAATACTACGGAAACCCACCCTAACTGTCCGTGCACCCCCCCCCCCCCCCCCATCCTTGGGGACAATGTTTCAATGTTTTTCATAAAGATTAAAGTCTAAGGAACAATTTAAGATATGTCTCAAAAAAATAAACTGGCTGTGCTTTCTTTTGTCATTTAACACAAAAACTAAAAAAGATGGAGAAAAACTTTCTGCACAAAAAAGCAAAGTGCATAAAATTTTCTACAATTTTGTTCCTATACAATATTTGGATATGAGTTACCCTTTTCCAGATACCATTGTTACCGTTTTCGAGATAAATGTCTGCAAATTATAATCTTATTATTATTAATTTTTTTTCAATTTATTTTATTTTTTATTATGTTATGTATATAAAGTTATATTATACGCCTTACAATAATTGTCAGTTATTTCCTCTAAGTGATTTACCGATATATGAATTTCCATGTTTTCTTAATTTTGGACTCATTTATCTGGAAAGTGGTAACTCCTATCAACGTTGATTTTTGTGGAAAAAGTTTTTGTCCATCTTTTTTAGTTTTTGTGTTAAATGACAAAAACAACATTGGCAACAGTTTTTTTTAACATATGGCCTCCATTTTGAAAGTACAGCCAGTTTTTTTAGGACATGTCTTAAATTGTTCCGTAGGCTTTAATCTTTATGTAAAACATTGTCCCCAAAGATCGGGGGGGAGGTGCACGTACGACTAGGGAGTTCTCCTCGACTGCTTGTTTTAAAAAAGTTTTTTTACATTTAATTCAACTGCACGCGTCCGTACTTAAAACCGGATCCTTCGCCATTCCTTAGAATACATCTGAATAAATAAACAATTCTATAAAAAAATTAAAATTATTTGTAGTGTTACAACTTAAAAACACTTGTTGGTACCATATTATTGTATTGTCACCAGAACTGCAAGTGTATGTACAAAACTTCAGCTCAATTGGACGTCGTTAAGTGGTTCAAAATTGACTGCAAGATTTGAACTAAACATCTTAACATGCATACAAAGCAAGTGAACTCGCAAGTGAAATAAAAGCTTGTAATAAAATATGTTAATAAACTAGACATAAACATTATACTCTTCGAAAATTTTTGAAAATAAGTGAACTTTTTAGCTGTAATTGCTATACGGTCGTTCAATTTTGTGTTTGTACAATCTTATCAAAAATTACGACACTCTTGATGTGCATTTTTTTCTGAAAATGTTATAACTGCTATATTTATTGATCGATTTTTTTTTTAAATAATGGGGTTCTTACTCTGAGTAACACTAACTTACAGTCCATATTTCAATTCGATCAGACTTTTCTTTCTTATCGTGCTTACGTGGAACGTGACGGATGCACAGACAGACGGACGGATATTTTGAAAGTTGTTCAGAATTCGATCACTAACACACTATGATAGAATTCCTTTTCTCTGCTAGCATTTTAAAAATGTGCCGATCAAATGCAATATACTCTTCGTTTTCCTATTTGCGAAGAGTATAATAATGATAAGAAATCACATTTCACAAGATTTCTGTTGAATAACAAAACACAAAAATTCAGAAAACATTTTTTTTGAATTTAAATAATTTTTTTTTTTATTTACTGATCGATTTTGTTAAAAGACAATCTCATCGAAGCAAAATGCCGAACAACACACGAAGCATTATTGTTTCGTCACCCTCGTATATTTATCTTGCCGAGTGAACCCAATGGAATTCTTTTAGCATTCCGATCCAGTTTTAATGTTTATGTCGACCCGTCGACTTCTGCGTTATGCCTTTAGTGGAAGTAACTCTGATTTTTTTCAAATTTCAGAATGGTCTGAACGCCCTCCACCTCGCATCCAAAGACGGACACGTGGACATCGCGAGGGAACTGTTGAAAAGAGGTGCTATAGTCGATGCGGCCACGAAAAAAGGAAATACCTCGTTGCACATCGCTTCCCTTGGTAAGTTGTTGTTTTAGATTATGTTATTGTGTTCTTGGAATTTCTTAATTTTTAGCAAAGGTTCAGTAGTTCACTACGAACGTGATTAGTACGGTAGAATAAAAAAAAGTGTTTTAAACAATAATAGGTATTGCAAAAAAATAAGGGAGAATGACTTCGACAGAAATCAGTTTTAATCATTTCTAAACCACGTAGTATATGTGAAATCATCGAACAATTTTTTAATAAAAAAACAACATTCGTGAGTTTCTCCAGAAAGGAAAATTGGACCTATGCATACATGCTGGGAACCAAATCACACTAGGGACCAAAGGTTCAAAACCACCTAGTAGTGGAGTCAAATTAGAATTTTAATGTGAATTGTCTGGTCAGGGCAGTTTTTCTGTTTTAACGTGTTCAGGGGGTCAACTTAAGTTCACAGATCAGTTTTGCAGTTTCTGCGAGGTCGGCGTATTGTTTATTTAAACAATTTATTTTTTTAGACCGTTTTCCATCGGTTTTCTTTGTATATCTCGAAATCTATGTCCTATGGAAAATAATAAAAATAATGAAAATGTTCGTTTTGAGCTATACAATAAAAGTATATAAACTATAATGCATTCCAATTGTTATTATTATTAAAAAAAATTGAACATTGCAAAATTATGCGTTTTTAAACAAATCACAGTTCTTTCAAAAATAACGGATAATATTTAATGAAATATTGGAAAATATAACTTTTATAAAGTACGATTACCACTTAAGATTTCAAATCAAAATGATTACTAAAACAGCACAAATATACAATTGTTGCTAAAAGTTGGCACCCTTGTGAAATCCTGCCATCAAGACCAAGAAATGCGTACGATGGCTCAAATTGTAGCATTCTGTAAGTACTTCAAGATCATGGAGAAAAATATTTCTTTTTCAAAATTATTTATTGCATTTGTTTATAGTTTTCGAAATTTTAGTTATACACAGATTCAAGTAACTCTCTGTTTTTTTTATGAAATCAAAAACGCTAACCGAGTAATGAAAGTAGATTAAAAGAGCCAACTTTTGAACAAAAAATTAATGCTCTACTTGCATTTCTATATTGTTGTGAATAGATGTGAAAAAGGAATCAACATCTTGAAACAAGTTTGTAATTTTCCTGGGGAGCAGATCGGGATATAGCCCTACTTTTTTACAGATCCTTTATAAGATCTATAATCGACTATGGCAGTATATTATATGGCACGTCCTGTAACTCACATCTCAAAAAAATCGACAGAATTCAGTTTAAAGCTATTCAAACATGTTTGGGAGTCATGAGCTCATCCCCTAATCAAGCGGCTTTAGTGGAAGCATTGGAGCAGCCCCTAATGTACCGGAGAGAATATTTAGCGTCAAAATATATTTTAAAAAATAAATGCAATGAGCTTATTATGGGAAAAAATCATAATATTTTTGTTAAAAGTCTTACCGATCCCTACTGGGCGAAAAAAAACTCCCCACCACTTTGCAATGCATATGGGCTTTGTCATGATCTCGATCTTCTGGCTGTAAACTCTACCAAAGAAAAAAGTGTCTTCGAAATGAATTAGGACACCCTCTTCTTTAAGCCAAATGTTCTTATACCAACCTACCCTAAAGACGATGATATATCTGTTTATAAAACTTTCTGTGAAATTCTGTCAAACTTCCCAACTAACTCTATCAAAATTTATACTGACGGCTCGAAAACTGCAGATACGCTAAGTGGAGCTTTCTATGTTCCTTCCACTCAGTTTGAATATTCCTTCACTCTAAATCCCGTACTCAGTATTTTTTCAGCAGAGGCAGCAGATATTTCTCGAGCTGTAGAATGGGCAATCTCTAAACAATATAACCAAGTCGTCATTTGCACTGATTCTCAATCAGTTTTAAAAAAGTTAAATAATTTTCCTGGAGCTAACTGCATTTACCCGAACCATTTTATTATAAATATCATGGAAAAATTGGCTATGGCATCGACTCAAAATATCAAATTTCATTTTTTGTGGGTAAAATCCCATTCAAATATAACAGGAAATAACAAAGCAAGGCTCACCAACGCTGCTATGGCTGAAAAGGAAACTTCTACAGTTTTCTCTGATTTTTATCCTGTCGTCAAGAAAAAACTTTTAGAAAAATGGAACTTTCAATGGCAAGAATATGGAAAACTGTCCAACACGTATTATTTTAAAATCCATCCAAGTATCCCGTCTTCACAATGGTTTAAAAATTGTCACCTTAGTAGAAAAACTATCTCGACTATTAGCAGAATTAAACTTAACCATGGCAGATTCCCCGCCCATTTGCATAAAATCGGAATACGAGAAGACCCACTCTGCCTCTGCGGCCAATTTGGAGATATTAATCACTTTAATCACTTAATTTTCAATTGCCCTTTAACGGATATAAACTCTAAAATCCTTATCAGATATCTGAATGAAAATGGGTGTCCTTCACCTATATGGCTATCACATCTCTTAAGCCTCTCTAAAATTAACTGTATGAAAAATCTTTCCTCCTTTTTTATTAATTGTAATATAGATATCTAAGTAACCTCCTATAAAACCTTTGTTTTTCTCCTACTGTTTATTAACCAATCTGAACCGTGGTCCACCTTGTACGTTTATAAAAATGCCCTGAAAGACCCCTGGGTGCTGATTCTCAGCCAAGAGAATGATCGTTCCTATGAGAAAGGAAAGAGAAGGAAATAGGAAACACAGTGAGATGAAAAGAGACAAAATACTATTTTCTCATAGGAGCGAAATATCCCTTGGTTGAGAATTATAGCCCTGGGCGAGAAGCGTGTCCTCCTCGTCTAATTCCCTATTACCAATCCTGAGTGAGTGAGTATGAATGATGTTTCAGTTATGTGTAGTAGTAAAAATTTTTTGTTTTTTTCATAATATATTATAATAATCGGTCATAATAATTTTATCTATATCTATTATTTGTTAATTACTTTTTGCTTAAAAAACTATATATTTTAATATGTTCGTGGCCAAAACACTGTGCATGTAAGGCCATATATAGAAGGAAAAAAAAATTCTCCAATGCTTATTATTTTGTTTCTGCTATTTGGATAATCCAAAACTACAATTGTTAAAATAACATCGAATAAAGCGGCTTTGAGAACATAATGCACATTTTCAATTTCTTTATAACTGTCACGAAAATGGTAAACCAACTTAACTTGAACAACTACCCTTATGTTCATGTACACAGCTTTCTAAAATTTTAATATTATTGATACAATAAAAAAAAAAATTCGCGAACAGGATTTGAACCCGAGACGCCCGCATCCTGAAAAAAAGTTACTAGTCAAGTAAGCAAGCAACAATCATTTATTTACATTAAATTTACAGAGTATGTACCCCCCCGGAGCCAGCCAAACAACCACGGCACGTAGCGCCATGGTGATTGTAGGACTGGGCGGGACAGGTCCGGTTTGATTTGACGACAAATAACTTATATATTAGTACTCCCGTCTGCGCCACAGGTAGACTTAAAAACCAAATTAAAAATAAAAGTGTGTCCACATGGACCTAAAGTTAACTAAAAGAGAACACTGTAAAGAATTATCACTCACTAGATAAGGCACTTATTTCATTTTGGTTGTTGACACGGCGAAAAAACCCGTTCGAAGCAATTCCACCCTGGTGGTCTTCCTGCCGCCAGAAAAATGTGGAAATTAAAGGAAAATGTAGTTCGAAATATTTTGGTTTTTGAGAATCTATTGGTCAAGATGAAATTTAGAAACAAAAAAGGACAAAAGGACAAAAAGGATAAAACAAATAGTTTCAAAACAAGTTTCTCGTGAGATTTTGATGAGAAGTACGAAGCCTGATTTTGGGCTTATCGGTCTATAGGTTTATGTATTTGAAGTATGAGTTTATTAAATTGGGATATCTGTGGGTTTACAGTTCATTTATTAGGGTTTTTTAGTTTGTTTTTGAGTTTGATGTCCCTGGGTCTGACAGTTTATGATCTATTCAGTTTTTATGGGTTTGAGAACCATGGTTTCAAGACTAGTTTATTAACTTACGTTTTTTATCTCGAAAATTTCAATTTTCCTAGGTTTATTGTTATTTTTAGATTTGTAATGCCACATTTTGAAAATCAGGCTTCGTACGTCTTCACGAAATTTTTCCAGAAACATCCTCGGTCAAGAATTTTTAAGTTTCGTTGAAAATTGTGGCCTCTAGATGGTTTTGAACCAAATGATCTCTATAGCCCCTGTGTGCGCCGCCTAACCCTTTTACTCCCCTCGCGAGGGTAAAGTAACTAGAAGAACGTCTATTCAGGTATTCTTTCAAATGTGCGAGCAGTTTTGCCACACAGTGTATTATTATTCCTCTTTTATTTATTTCTACTTTTCTCATCTAAACGCTTGTAGCAAAACAGTTTCTTGGAATATTTAAGGGACTTTCCTACCCCTTCAGGGTAATCGAAAAATAAATTGCTCCTCCCCGTGTGGTCTAAAATGTACTTATGTTTCTAAAACGGTAAATATCGCTCGCAGGCAAAAAATTTTCATATCATTGTGTTAGTGAACGAATTCTTAATAACTTTCAAAATGTCCGCCCGCCTGTCCGTCCGTCTGCGTCACGTTTCTTCTAAGCACGATAACTTAAGAAAGAAAAGTCCGATTGTATTCAAATTTGGAAAATAAGTTAGTGTTAGCTAGAACAAGAAAAATCGATCAGTAAATGAAAAAGTTATTAATTATTTAATTTAAAAATATATGTTTTCTTAATTTTTGTCGCTTGCACTTAAATAGAAATCTTGCGAAATGTTCTATAATATATATATATATATATATATATATATATATATATATATATATATATATATATATATATATATATATATATATATATATATATATATATATATATATATATATATATATATATACATATATTTTTTGTTTGTTTATGCATTTTACTAATATATATTTCATAATAATATATCTAATGAGTTGTTATATGGTCCAGCCGCTAAAGTTTTGCCTTGCAATCCAAAGATCGTGTGTTCGAATTCCACACAGGTTGGATGTTTTTTTTTCAGTTTTTTTTTTCACAACAAAGTTGGTATCACAAAATTTAGGATATCCAAAAACTAACATTGATTATTTACAAGAAAACTGCGAAGAGCATCCTATAGAATGTTTAACAATTATATAGAAAGCTCAGTAAATTGGCGAAAAGTTTGAATTTGTTTATAACTATAATTTTGACAATTATAAGCAAATTTCAAAAGAACGGTTTAAATGAAGATTTTTTTTTCTTAATACTATTGTAGAATACATGTCAAAACCTAAAATTAAAAAAAGAATTGTCCTGTTGCGAGTCGATGCACTTAAACAATAAGCGATTGAAATTTCGAAATCTTTTTTGATTTTCAGGAGTTTAAGTGAATATTTTGCGCTAAAATTTGGCAGGAAGGTTTAGTTCCATAAAGGACACAGTTTCACCAACTTTCGTTAGGTAATATCAAACATTGATCTTTCACTGACTGGAAGTTTGTGCCTATTTTTTTCATAAATAAATTAATTGTAATTCGTACGGCTATCTGAAGATTTCCAAAAACAATGAAAAATCTTGGCCAATGTTTTAGAGTTTCGTTTTTGATTATTCAATTGTTAACCTGAGCGTGAAAATTGCTTGGTTAAAATTATCTATAAACAAATGCGGTAAATTGAGAGCCTTGAAGCGCGCCAATATTATGTGCACTAGATACTTATAGTATACCACATTTTGATAATTGTGTGGTTTTCTCGACTAAGCTTGATTGATTGATATCACTTCTTTTTGTTCTATGTTTAGCCTTTCTCTCAACGCCAAAATTTAACATTTTAAAGTTTTTTTGGGGGATCTTCAATTCGATCAACGGCGTCACTGTTTATCGCATTACCGAACAATACGCAAGTTTTAAAAAGAGTACCATGGAATTCTTTTAATGTCCCGTTTTATAATGTAACAGTTTAAAAATTGTAGGCGTCATCGTCACGGTTTTATCAATTTTTTGTCATGTTCTAAAGAAAGTAATTCGTAATGTTAATCAAAATTTAGAGCACGTCGAACCGAGAAAATCACGTTTAACAATTTTATGCTGCCTCATCCATGCATAAAATACAGAAGCAACATCGTAGTGGTTGCAAGAAAGTTTTACAAACGACGTTTGAACTCTTCACCTCGTTCGTTTTCAATAGATTATATTTTGCCCCTTCGAGCTTTAAAATTATTTCGCATTCTGCTCTATTCACAAGCCTCGATTTGTTGTTACCCTCCCCATTATAAACTCCAGCACAAAAATCTACATAAACTACGACCCTGAAAGCAAACAGCACGTAATTATGTTTTCTTTAATAAAGGATAATTATAGTAACGATAATCTCTTTGTGTTTCCGCCAGTTTACTATAAAAAAATACAATTTTACATCGTGTCGTGCCTGTATGCTCTCTATTATTTTTCTCAGTTACGGAATTATTTTATGACAACGCGAAATGAATTTTAAAAGGCGGAAGTCACGCTCTGCTTCCTCTGTAATCACCGGATCCCACAATGCTCATAAAAATTCTATGCACTTCTCAAAATTGTTTCACTTAAAACTAATTACTGGGCTGCATTTGCCAGATCGTAGGAAGAAGCAGAAGTTCGCACAATCAACAGATTTCGTTCAGTGAAATACTTTAACTCTCCTAGTTGGAGATCTTCGGTCTCGAAAACGAAAAGGAGGCTCAGCTAAAGGATATACAAAAATGAGAACCATCAAATTTCCTGCCGGATTCGAATTCGAGTTCGCCAATTCATTCGGAATTGCGAAATTGGAGAAAAAGCATTTTTGCTAATTTTGCTGACTAAAATGTCAATCAGCAAAGTGTCACTTTTCCTGCCTAGACAGATGATTGGTCGCAAGAACTTTTGTAACTTGTCAAACTTTGATTATTACGGTAACTATTGACATATAAAATTCCCATAGTAACCTACACGCAACGACTGCGGTTTGTATTGTATTTTTATTAAATTTATCACAACGAAAATAAAAGGATTATGGGAATTGTAATAATTTAAATATTTTGAAATATATTTAAACAGTCGGCGAAAAAATTATACGTTTAACTCAACAGCAAAATAGATTGACTACCTTGGTTACAACCAAGCCGCTACGCTCGGCTAGGGGTAGTCTATTCATTATAATAAAAAATCTCTTAAAAGTAAGAAATGAAATTTCACTTAGTTTTACTAATGCCTATCTACCTTTTAGTGGAAAGTAGCAAGGAACTGTACCTTATTACCAAATATCAATTTGAATTCGGTGCAAATCGTATTTTTGAAATTAGTGTTTTTTTGCACCGACTTCAAATTGATATTTGGTAATAAAGTACAGTTCCTTGCTACTGACGTATTTGAAAACTGAGTGAAATTTTATTTCTTACTTTTTAGAAATATTTTTTGGGGTTCGATTTTTTTTTCTTTCAACTTTTTAGTAGCTTCTTTTATTTATTTAACTTCTACATAGTAAAGGAAACTATTGTAAAACAGTCTTTACACTTGTCTTAGTGTGAAATGGAAAATAGCTGGGTGCCTGATGCCAAAATAAAATTATTAGGCCTTTGGTTTTCTAAGTTGGCTGGCTGAATCAGTTTGGGACACCCTGTATATATAGAATTTCTGTGCACTTGTAATTTAGTATAATTTGATTCACTGTTTGACAATGACTATGTAAGTTGAAAGTGTAATCGCAAATTTTTGTGAATACATAGTGCTAGGAAATATAGTAGTGAGTTTTACTTATTTGTGCAACATTTTTTTTTTAACTGAAATGATTAATAAATTTTTATTCACTGATTTTGCTCAAAAATAATAGAATTCTTCCTCCAGCGAACTTACTGCCCTTTCAAAACGATTGGACTTTCGTCAGTTATCATGCTTATAGGAGATGTGACACCGGGGCGGACAGACAGACAGACGGACATTTTGAAAGTTGTTTAGAAATCGATCACTAACGGTGATATGAATATTTTTGTTTTAGGAGCGTTATTTGCGGTTTTAGAAATGTGCCTATCAAAAAATGCAATATACTTTTCGTTTTCGCATTATGGATGTGCAATAATGATATGAAAGGTTCAGTATATCAGCCGAAGAGTAGGTATAATGTTTACTCTAGTTATATTTAGATCCCACAAATGCATTTCTCTTATAAATATAAGATTCATGTTGAAATGATGAGGGAAGTTTTCTAGAATATAGCGAGTGGCTGGAACTATGAATAGACGAGATTTTTTTCACTTTCCTATATTTTCAATCCTCAATAGGAACGAAATGACTCTCGACGCCAACTCTTTCGCCAAAAAAAAAAATGGTTGGTTTCACTTAATAAAGATGATAGGAACAAAATCCGTCTTTCCAATTTATAGCCAGTTTCACAATGCTTGGTTATCTTTTTGGTTGACTAACCAGAACCTGACAGTTCTAATTATTAGTATACACAACTTTACCAGACATTCTTATAGTAATAAATTATTGGTCAAATCCTAACTATTAATTAACCAACAATTGTAAAAATGGCTGTTAATGTCACAGATTTTTATAATAAACTATTGGTCAAATCCTAACCATTAGTTAACCAACGATTGTGAGTTATGAGATTTACAGGAAAAATTCGCGTAGCGTTTTCCTTATATAGTGACGTTTTATTAGGAAAAAAGTTTTTATATAAATAAAAAATACTCTCTAAGGGAGCTGCAGCCCTCTGCTATGAACCCAGGATACCGATAAATCTGTATTATAACCTGGATTGTATCCCTGACGTCATAGATCCCCTTTACTAAACCATAAAAACTTATACTCGATTTATTTTTCAGCCGGACAAGAAGAGGTGGTGCGATTGCTAGTCCAAAACGGTGCTTCCCTCAACGTCCAGTCACAAAATGGCTTTACGCCGCTCTACATGGCAGCACAAGAAAATCACGATGGCGTTGTTCGATATCTGTTGTCAAAAGGAGCCAATCAAACGCTGGCTACCGAGGTACGAATACATATCTTAGTCCATTCTCTATAGGTTTTACTCCGAAAATAATTCAATAACTAAGTAAACTTTGTGCACAAAAGTAGTATTTTATAAATAAAAAAGTTTGCAGTGGTACGGTCGCGGCTTTGTCCTAAAAGTCAACTAATAATGGGCTAATATATCTCCACCTGAAGCCCCTTTTTTAATTACATATCATTAAGTGTAAACAATATCGATTTATGTGTATCGGACAAAATGAAACGTTAGTAAATTTTGCAAAAAAAAAATGTTTTAATCAAGCATTTTCTTCATAGCTGCCACAGTTTTCGAGTAAATACAATAGGGTCGTTTCCTTCAACAAAATTTACAAAATATTGTTATATGATCAAAATGGTATATTGTGTATTTAGGTGTGAAAGCAATACATTCCCGGACGACGATGCAAATTGTTCAAGCATCGAAGTCCGGGAATGTGCTTTCACACCGAAGTACCATACTATTTTTTCTGAAATCACAATCAATATTATAAATTAAGGAATTTGCATTAATGCGTAACATTTCTTCATTACAATCTAACTGCTCACTAATAAATGTAATTTTAATGTAAGTTGGTTTGTCTGCGTGTATTTATTTACTGTCTATTATAATATACATAAAAAACCGTACGGGAATGTTACTTTCCCGGCCTAGGCCGGGAAAGTAACATTCCCGTACGGTTTTGTTGATCGTTGCTTGGCAACGGATCTTTTCCGGTCTGTTTTCTAGCAACGGATTAAACTACTGGAATTGTGCATTTTTCGATCTGAAATCACGCCGAAAACGTAGACATTGCCGATCAATTTCAGAAAAAGTATATTAAATATACATTGTATATTAGATCATATTAAAAAAAGTTCTACTGCATTTACATGCAAGAACAAATTGGTTTTGAAAATAAAAAGGCGGTAAATGATGACGTATATAATGAGAAATCAATTCTAGAGAATTTTCATGTTTTCATTTATCATGTTGGTGGTAGTGCTCTGTTGATTACTTGTTTACGTTTACATTGTGTGTTTAATATTTGTTTATAATGGAACCTAATTTTGTGAAAGGTACTTCAGAGAATTTACCCATAGTGAATTTTTATATGATACACGAGTTTTATGTAGACAATTTGTACTATTTAAGTGCCGAATCCCGAAATGTTAAAAATTTGAGGTTAGTATTTCTTTAAAATATAATGACTCACATCAATACTAACACTAACAGCTGCATATAATATTCTTTAATCTATTAGTCCAGACAACGAAGTGCTAAAATGCAATGTGTTTCTAATGACATTAATAAACAAGTTGAAAAAATGATTAGAGTAGGAAATGATCGGAAGGGGTAGAAAACACCCTTTTTATCACGGGTTCCGTAACTTGTAGAATCAGGTCAAAAATGAAAAAGAAACAGTGAATTCCCCTTTTTTGCCCCAAATTAAATTTTTTTACTGTTGTAAATTTTTTCAAGAAATGCATATTTTTCGAGATATGGCCACTCGAAAATTTCTAAAAGTGAGGGAGGGGAAATGTAAAAGTTGAAAAAGAATCTGAAAAAGAACATTAAAAAATACATGAAAATTTAAAAATTATATTGAACTTTTAAAAATGGTATAATTATATAGGTTTCATATTTTTTTTATAATAATATGCATAAATGACGGTCGATTTTTGAATTTTCATGTATTTTTTGTGCAAAAAAATGTAGTACATTATTTATCGTGAAAAACTGCCTGTAACTCGGAAAATTAGCAAGTTACAAAAAAATTCCAAGAGACAAAAAATGTTTAGAAGGCCTCAATGCATACTTCTTTTTCAAATTTTTAAATTACATATTTATAAAACACTACAATTTAAAAGAAAGGGGTAGTTTTTCATGTTTTTCCGAAATAACTCGGTGAAAACGCACTTTACAGAAAAGTTGCAAATAAAGAAAAGTCTTGTATTTCGATAACACATTCATCAGATTTTTTTTTTCTATTTTTACATTTCCTTTCCCCCACTTTTAGGTATTTTCGAATGGCCATATCTCCAAAAATATACATTTTTCGAAAAAATTCACAAGAGTAAAACCATCTTATTTTTGGCCAAAAAAGGTAAATTTATCGTTTCTCTTTCATTTTTGACGTAATTCTACAAGTTACGAAACCCATGATAAAAGGGGGTGTTTTCTACCCCTTCCGATCATTTCCTACGCTGATCTTTTTTCAACTCTTTTATTAACATCATTACAAACACGTTGCACAAGGTTTCATCAAAATCCATTCATTAGCACTCAAATTAGTGGTGAAACCCCTCGTTGACTGGACTATATGCTAACAGCAAATAAGCAAAGCAAAACGACGCCCGTCAATTATTCCTTTATTTAACTAAGCATGCTCTCACATCTGAGGTGGCGATGGGCGCGAATTCAAAATTTCTAAAATAAAAAAATACTGGTCAAATAAAATTTAATAAAATACTTGAATATAAAATTTTTTTAAAATGGTCAACGACTCTATTATAAAGCAATGTCAGTTCTTTGCAGTGTAATAGGGGACAGACGGAGCAGTATATCCAGCTGTTCGATCGTGAAATTGCGCGCTCAGAAAGAAAATGTAGTTTTTTTTAACAATTGAATTAAAATAAAATTGACAGACATTTTAAAGATGAAAGTTTCAGCCTTTCAAACTATTTATTGCTTAATACCTTTGACTTTTATTGTTATTGAAAATTTAAATTGAAAAATTTATTTCAAATTCGTAGACTTCTTAAATTTACCCATTATACAGTGTAAGTAGGTGTGTAACAAACACCTTTATCACTTTTTTTTTTCCAATTTAATTTCCACATTAGGATCTACTTGTGGTGAAAAAACCATTCACCTCATACAAATGCAAAGCCATTTGCGATACGACAATAACAGAAAAAATTAAAAAATCATATTGGGTATTTTTTGAAAGTTGTTTAGAATTGACCAAAATGATGAAGCGGCGAAATTTTGGACTCAAGTTTTTCTCAAAATCGGTTATTTTAAGAATAATTTACGAAAAATATGTCGTTTGACCCGTATTACCCCATTATTACGACGATTTTCGTCTGAAAACTTTTCTTTATTTCCTTACATACTCAAATATTAGTTAAAAACAAAAAAATAATTTGGTTAGCTAATTCAGGTTTTAATGAAAAATGTACTGTTAATGTACTTGCTTTGTTTCATCGACAGCGTTTGTGTATTGTGCTGAGTTGATTTCTAATGAACAAGCGAAATGGGAAATTAAGCGTCCATTTTAAATTACATGTTTAATTAAAATTGAATCATTTTGATTAGGGAAATTCAATTCATTGCACAAATCTACATTTCGTGAGATACCGCCAAACAACAAATACTTTTGTGTTATGTCTGCTTTTTTCTGGTTAGCGATATTGTGTAAACAATTACCACATCTATCGAGTTTATTATACACTTATCATTGCTCAGTGATACTGTCTATGTTGTTACTATGTCTACACACCTGTGAGGTAAAATTTAAATATTCAATGACAGTGTCGTACGTGATATTTTTTGTATAGAAGGTCAAGGGACCACAACGAATTTAATGTAGTAGATCTTACCACCATATGTCTGAAGGACACAGCCTAATTTATATGTTGAGAGCGCCGGCTGCAACATTTGACGGTTTCTTTCTACTCTCGGGGGTTCTTATAACTCTTAAGAGATGACTTAGGACCAAAGTCCTATGATAGATCAAAAAGATACAAATTCTATATTTACTGTTAATTGTTATTTGTTCTCTCCAGTATCTCCATTTTCGATAATTCAGTGCACTTTATCTGATATTTATCTTAAATTCTAATAATTTCTCTTAACTTCTAATTATTTTTATAACGCTGTTTTGCTAGTTTTCATTCTGTGATGGATGTCCTGAAACAGACTCGGGGAACTGGTGATGTTCCTATAATATCGGTAGTCGATCCAACACAGAATCCCACAAGACGTTAAACTCAAATTAGTTAACCCAGAAATAAGGCAAGATATCAAATAATACAATATACAGGGCGTTTTACCATGACATGCGGAAAATAAAATGGTGTACTAGTCTTCTATGTAGGAAAGTCCTTGCAAAATTTTAGAGTGATCCGAGGTGATTTAGTAATTTTTGTTGCATTAAAAGTTGCAAAGATACGCTACTGTTATTTGTCTATGGTCAGTATGGAGCAACGAACTTACTTGGGAAATAAAATATTCGGAGATTTTTACATTTCCTTAATTGCCATAAAAAATTTAACTGGTGCGTGCGGTCAAAGTGCCGCGTTTTTTGCTTTCGGTCGAGCAATCAGTGCACCGGCAGGTACAAAGTGCCGCCAAAGTTTGGTGTTTTTGCGTTATCAACAGCTTGAAGTAAATATCTCTTATATCTACTTGTTGTTAAGTTTACTAACATAGGGTCAATGTATAAAATACACTAACAAAAGAAAGAGCAAAAAAACAAGTAAATATATAACAAAAATAAATATGTGCACGTTCACACATACAGGGTGTTTCACGAGGAAACGGACATGCTTTAATGGTAGATAGAGAAGGGTAATCATAAACATTCATAGAAAAAGTTAGTTGGGCCCCCGTTGCTGAAATACAGGGTGTCTTAGTATTTTTGTCAAAATTTCTTTTGGTTGTTACTTTGTAAAGGAATGGAATAGTAAGTTCATATTTGGCATATAATACACTAGTGAAGTACTTGTATTTTGTATCACACACACAAAAAAAACAGGTCTGGATTTGAAAAAAAAAATGTTTTTGTTCTTCAAGAAAACAAGCAAGCAAAGTTGCATATCAATAATACAGTATCAAAACAAATTTTTCAGAATGTCCTCCTCAGCTTCAGTACACTCTCTAGGGTGGTTTACGAGATGACCGATTAATCTTTTTATCTTCTTAATAATGCTAGAAACCGCCCTTTGGTATAACCAATAATATAAGAAGATAAAAATCAGTTTTAAATTGGGTTATCCTATTTCTACTACTTAATCGAACATTTATTTTTGTTAAAGTCATTTTTTAGTGCAGTCCCGAAAAATTGTGTTGTCAGGTGGAATGAACATTCCAATTGTCTTGCTATCGAGCTGCATATTAAATTTCAGCGTAGTTTACAAAATTTTATTTCGTCGGTCGACATAATGTCTTAAGTTAGTTTGAAAATTATAATTTTTATTATTTTGTCTATTAACCTCATGTTAAAATATTGAAGAATTGCTGTTGCAATATATATTTGAGAACAAACATCCACAACTTTACCTATAATTTAAATAACTGGCTATCATTTATTTTAATAGTTGTTCATATTTTGTAGTCTCGTTAGGTATTTCCATATAATATGTTATTATATAATAATGGATAAATAAAGGACCTATGTGTTTCTACACCACTGCTCTAATATTTACAATGACTTGCTATTTTGTCCGTGAAAGTTATTTTTATTTAGTCATTCTTGTTGTTGAATTATTAGACCAATGCAATGAGATAAAAAACTGGCTATAAATTTACTTGTGCTATGATCAATTTAAATTTAGTTCAATTTATGACCAAAACTTTAAAATTGAAAGAAACCAAAAATAATTTTCTAGAGATTGTAGATGTAGATTTTATACAACCTATTAATTGTTTAACAAAAATTTTCAATTTTTTTTTCTTTAAAGACAGCTTACTTAACTAATTTGGTTAATCGCCATCCAGTAGAAGTATATAGAGCGTCAAAATGTTTAGATAAATTATTTTGCAATTCAGAGTGAGTAGAAATTTTAAAACGTTAAATCATAATGTTAACTAGTGTAGTAGTATAACCAAAACGATAAATTGAAGTATGTTCCAAGACAGCAGACTAATGTCATTTTATCGTCATTTTTTGGTCAGACGATACCTCACTTTGACTTCTGCAAAGACGTCAGAATGATGTAAAAATGAGGTGAGTGTCACAGCCCATAGACGTAATTTTGTAACATTATATTGACGTTTCTCTGATCACTTGATAATTATTTTTGATTTATTGTTATGAGTATACATTTAAGAAATAGGATAATCCAATTTGGTGCAAAGTGACATAATAATCTTATTCTTAAAGACTATTGAAGGTCTCCAGTTTCCAATGATGGATGGATGATTAATAGATAACCATAACTAACACACTCTGGTTTTATACCATCTCTCCCCGGCCACAGAATAATGATCTTTAACCTGATCATTACAAGGTTCATACAAATCACTACTTAATGCTGGAAATTTGAACTTTGCATTTCAAACAGGGTTGGCACACAAAAACCCCGGTGGGTTTTTGACAAAAACTTTTTAGCAAAAACCCAAACTTTTTTCTGATGAAAAAATGTGAGAAAATATTAAATAAAGCAACTTTTGTTGCCAAAAACATAAAAATGAAATTCAACGAGTCAACAAACTTAATTTACTTAAACTTAAATCTACTGAATAGTTACTAAGTAATAAGTAATTAAGTTTAAATTATTACTTATCCCTTACCTCTTCTGCTTTTTGAAAATCAGGGAATGAATAATGAATAATAAATCCTCACTTCAACCTAACGAGGCACCACAAGGAAATCAAGGAATAATAAAGAAATCCTAACTTAAACTTTAAAAGTTTACAAGGGCACAATAATTTGTTAGGTTATATTATGTTGGCATCATCGTTTGATGTAAGTTGCATCATCCCGACAATAAATACCAACTTGATCGGCGAAATATTTGTTGAGTATAGTTGTTCAGTGTTTTGCTATAATGCGTGAAGTTATAGAATTAATCGTTACTGAATTTAAATAAAATTAATTATTGTCCACTGACAAGACACATTATCATCAGTAAACTTTAAGACAAACAGTAAAAGTTTGTTGTTTCGAAATGAATTAATATAATATTCAATTATCTTCCTAAACCAGTTTTTTACATAATATTTATAGCTCCAAAATGTAGTTATTTTATTCCTAATAATATTTCATATTCCTATCTACCAGAACATTCCTCTTTATTGATTAATTATTCACTGGAAACAAAATCACCGTAATACCCAACAATTCCAATAATGCAAACATTATATAATTTCTATTACGTACATTCAGACCTGTTAATCATTATTGAAAGATGCACTAATTCTGAATTAATTTTATGCATTAGAGCGGTACTCAAACAATCTACACTATTATCAAATTTAAATGTCCTTAATTTAGTGTAGAGTTATAGCGTTATAATACAGTCAATCTAACCCGTGAATAATTCCTATAATATTATTTTTGTGTAATGTAGGGGGGTTGCCGCAATCATTAATTAATGTTTTCCACAAAAATATCATTGCCGCTACGGCCGCCATCTTGAAAAAATGACTCAAAATAGGTTTTTCTTGATATTGGAAATTTGATTGAAGTTACCATTAGAGTACACATTTGAAATGAATTATGCAAATAGTATATCCTTTAATAATCTAATTTTAATTTTTCTTATTGGCTTTTCAGGATGGATTCACCCCCCTCGCGGTGGCCATGCAACAAGGTCACGATAAAGTGGTTGCGGTGCTCCTAGAGAACGACACCCGTGGAAAAGTCAGACTGCCTGCCTTACACATAGCTGCCAAAAAGGACGATGTCAAAGCCGCCGCCCTCCTTTTACAAAACGACCACAACCCGGACGTCACCTCGAAGAGCGGGTTCACGCCTCTACACATAGCTGCCCATTACGGCAATGATAAAGTCGCCTCGTTGTTGTACGAGAAGGGAGCGGATGTCAACTACACGGCCAAGCATAATATTACACCGCTGCACGTGGCCAGCAAGTGGGGTAAAATCAACATGGTGACGTTGCTCGTGGCGAAGGGTGCCGATATCCAGGCGAAGACTAGGGACGGTTTGACGCCCTTGCACTGCGCGGCAAGGAGCGGGCATGATCAGGTTGTCGACATGTTGTTGGAGAATGGGGCTCCAATGCACGCAAAGACTAAGGTGAGTTAATGTTAATACAGTATACCATGTGTACCAATAGAAATTCACAAGTAATATGGTTTAGAATTGATTTTTGTAATATTCAATTACTAGAATGTAGATTACTTCGGATAAAACTTTTTTTTAATATAAGATGTAGATGGCGCTGCACTACAATGAAATGTTTTGATGGCAGGAACTTTTAAATGTAGCGTATATCAAAGATGTTTAATGAGCAACTAGACAGTTTTTTTTTTAATTCTTATAACATGTACAATTTTATAGGAGAGCGATGAAAGTGTAATAATATTTGGGTTTACTATGATCGTTGAAGCTGCTACTAATATAGGAAACTATACCAGATTGAGTTGTCACTTTGTGAAACTGTAGAACTGTAGAAATGTGGTAATGTAGAAGAACACACTACCGGGCGTCAAATTAACGCGGCACCAATTTATTTATTAAGGGGCGCCAGCCGCGTTCCGCCCCGTTCTTCCACTCCCAGCCAGGTTCAAGATAAGATGTACTTCGATAGACAAGTAATGGATCAAGGCTGCACTACCTTAGATTATTAACAACACTCTCTCAAGATGTGATTTCAGTTATTCACTGACAATAAGGGCTTTTTATGTCTTCGAATTATTGTGATTTTTACATAAAAAAAATCCATATCGAAGATTTCTCTCCGACGGGATTGGAATTTGAAGTGATTTGGATCTGTTTATACAGTAATAAATGGTCTGACGACTTTTGGTTCTTGCTATTTTTGCATAAAAAAATCCCTATCGAAGATTTCTCTCCAACAGGATTGGAATTTGACGTGATCTGTATGTATTTACCTACTAATAATGGTCTCGGCACTTAAAGATTTCGGGAGAAATCGCATAAAAAAATCCCTATCAAGCTCCCGGAAGGCGACCAGAACACTGAGTATCAGACTTAAGGAATCATGATATTCCGATTAACTCAGTTGTTTAGCTTTCCAAACGAAAACTCCGGGGATTAAGACTATAGCAACAAGTCCTTACATCAATAAAATACAATTAGTTCAAAGAATACCATTTATTTAATATGTATGAAATAATAGTGATTTTCGGTAAAATGATATAATGTGAAAAAATCACCCCTCCCTAACTAAGGCAAATGACTTTTTAACCATACAAGTGAGAGCGTACGCTAACAATCGATTTGGTAGAAAAGAGTCACGCAACCTTCCCAGAATTAAATATAAGCCTTTTTAAAAATTTATATGATTTATGTAATATGATAATTACGGCTGACTGAAAATAACATAAAAATGTATTGCTGAAAAAATTTAGTTTCACTAGAGACTACCTAGCTTTAAAGTTCTCGTAACGTGAGATTTCACGTACTAAAAAGACATTCAAAAGGACTTACTTTCTACATAAGTTTGATAACGTTCGGTCAGTCCACGACTTACTTACCCTTATGTAGGTGTTCAATATTGGAAAAATGGCAGGGACTCGCCTCCAAACGACTTTTAGGCAAAATAGACTTTTAAGTCCTTTGTGCACAAGGCGGTTTTCTCTATAACTTTATTATTCGGAAAGCTCTGCTATTGGCTTTCCTAACATTGCTTTGTATTGACCACCTAATGCACTCAACCAAATTACGAGTCACTAGGTGAATCCAAACTTGTTTTATGCGAGAAACTGGCCTTGTGCATTTTCATTGGTTTTTTTGCCAATTTTTGCTTATAGGTGCTACGCTACTTTGGCCAAATTCGTCGGTTTGGCCTTTTTGATACATTGCCTTGTTAAAATTTTATTGCCATTCTTTAAAACAAGGTATATTATGATTGTACCTCCATGGTCAATGTCTTCGGCGGAGGAATTAAAATTGAAAATATTTTGAATATTTTCAAAGTACTTTTTTGGCGTACTTTTAAAAAGTATGTGATTCATTTTTCCATGACCCATATACTTTCACTCTCATATCCTGGACCAAAATATATTTTCCTAAGTAAAAATTCGGTGTTTCTTCGAATTTTTACCCGGTTGCGCCCAATGTGTTATCGAACTTATAACGATCGTTTTGGGCGTCTGTGGCTCTGAAGTCCCTCAGACTCTTGAAAATGTCCTTAAATTAAATTTTTTCCTAAGCCGAAACTTCAGTTTGGTTTCGACACTGTGTCGATTCTGGGAGGTTCTATAACAGTAACATCTCAAAAACCACATTTTGTAGTTACGTTAGTTTGTAAAATTGGCGACAAAATATTATATTTATCACTCTTCATAGCTGCATTTGACAATTGTTATTCTTTGCAGAATGGCTTGGCTCCGTTACATATGGCTGCACAAGGCGAACACGTAGACGCTGCCAGAATATTACTTTACCATGGAGCTCCTGTGGACGAGGTGACTGTTGACTACTTGACGGCGCTCCACGTGGCGGCACATTGCGGTCATGTGAGAGTGGCGAAATTGTTACTAGACAGAGGAGCGGACCCCAATGCCAGAGCTTTAAATGGTTTCACGCCGCTCCACATAGCTTGCAAGAAGAACAGGTTAAAAATGGTGGAGCTGTTGCTGAAACATGGTGCTAGTAAGTTCCAATAAGTTATTTACTTATTTATTTATTTCTCTAACAGGCAGCAAGACTTACTACAAGAAAAAAACCTTAAATTTAACAATCAAACAAGTATATTATAATAGTATTGTAAACAACAAGTTTCGAAAACGAATCTTTTCACACGAGTGAGACAGTTTGGTGGAACGAGCCTAAGGCGTGTTCCACGAGTCGAATGAGTCTATAAATAATAAATGTCATAAAGTAAAGTGTTAATTTCCTATTTTATTATGACTAGTCGTAGAAAAAATAGTGTATGTAACTCATATTTAATGGCTATTAAGACACTCGCCTACGGCTCATGTCATAATTCTCATGCGCGTGTCTTAATAGCCATCATTAAATGGTTGTTGCATAATATACTATTAAGGCCTTTATAATGGTAAAATGTTTAGTTTCCATTATAAGTAATAAGGTATGAAGAGATCTACGTTTTATGCAAATTAATTAAATGTGTTTTTATATTCCAAACCCAAATCCTTAATTTTATCCACTCCATTTAGCATTTCATTGTTTATTTTGTAATTAGATATAATTATTATGTACACTCAAAGAAATAGTATGGGTAAATTCAACAAAAAAAAATGGTTAACTAACAATATCGTTAATTTTGTTAAATTAAATTATATTGTTGGTATTTTTAAACAAAAGGTGATTGTTATTTTAATTAATAAAAAGTTGTTGTACAACAAAACAAACATTAACTTAAAAAATAGATGATAAGACTATTATTTTGTTCGTCTGACTATTATTTTGTTGAATTCTGTCAAATTAAACTAGATAATAGTATATTTTATTTTTAACTATTATCAAATTGTAATTCTAACCCAGTATTAGTTCGCTGTATTATTGTACTTGCTAGACAAACCAATATTATTGTCGTCTTCTAGAAGTTCTAAAAGAATTACCATAAAATTTGCTTGCTTACCACATAGTCTATTACAGAAATTATTCCCAGATGACGCCACATACAAACCACTGACAATAATCAATCATGCATTATTATCTTATACTCTTATGAATTTATAGAAAATTATTAACATGATTGCAATGTTCAAATTCTCTCAGGGATCATCGATATATTTGGATGGATCTTATAAACGATCTCTAATCTTTGGTTTGGGTGGTCTGATGTCTCAATACTGAGATTTTGGCTAATAAACCAAAAGAAACTGCATCATACAATAAAGTGTAGATCAACCTAAAAATTAGTTGGTGAACAAAAAACAAAGTCGTTGTACTATTTAATTGTAGACCAAATTGAAAATGGTTAGTGAACATAAAAAAATGTCATTGTACTATTTAATTTGTTACAAGAAGATATGATTATTAAACTACTATTTGTTTACGAAAAGAAATAAAGTTGTATGAGTATTCTTTTCTGATTGATTTAACTATGAAACTAGATAGGCGCGATTTCATATGCTCTTTTTGGTTGAATTTACCTATCATTTTCTTTAAGTGTAATGGAATAAAATGACTATTTGTATCATCATAATTAGTATTACAGACAGATCATTTAACGTATCTGTTAAATCATTGATATAAGAAATGAATAGTATTGGGCCAAGTACACTGCCCTGCGGTACTCAATTTCAGTTTAAATTTTTTTATTTCTGTTTGTCAATTCAGGTTAAATTACTGACATTGGTCTTGTCATCTATTGGTTTTTTTTTGCAATATAGGATGTTATAATTCTAGTTTTGAGAGATACTCGATTGAATTATGTTTTATAAACACTTTTTGTTTCCTGCCGGATAGGATTTGGTAAGGGCATCTTAAAACTTTTGAAATAGCAAGAAATTTTGTAAATTACACTTGTTCAACTGGGGCTGGTGTGGCCAATATTGAACCTTGTGTAATGCCCATTATCAAACTATATGCCGGCATTGCCACAAAATTCTTGCTGTTGTGTTATTATCTAAAGTACTACAGCATTTTTTTCTCCAGGTATCAGTGCTACAACTGAAAGTGGTCTGACACCTCTTCACGTCGCCAGCTTTATGGGTTGTATGAATATTGTTATTTATTTACTCCAACACGATGCAAGCCCGGATATACCTACCGTTCGAGGTGAAACTCCCCTACATTTGGCTGCCAGAGCGAACCAGGTATCTAATTATTACTCAGTACTCACATAAATAAAAATTATCTTATTTTTTTTGGGGGAAAGTAAAGGTTATGCTATTTTCAGACCGACATTATAAGGATACTTCTCCGAAATGGTGCTGCCGTCGACGCGAAGGCCAGAGAGGAACAAACACCATTACACGTCGCTTCGAGGCTCGGCAATGTTGACATTGTTATGTTGTTATTGCAACATGGTGCCCAGCCTCACGCAACTACAAAGGATCTTTACACGCCACTTCACATTGCAGCCAAAGAGGGACAGGAAGAGGTAAATTCAAAAATCATAGATCTGATCCATGGTTTCTCCATAAGTAAATTTTTAATGATTGATTGAACTATTATCAAAATAGTTGTCAAAAATTACAATTTTGAAAAAATTCATAGTGGAAAATAATTTGTTTATTATTTTAGTGACCGAGAAAAGTCATATAGAGAAATTATGAAAAATTAGCTCTTCGGAATCTGTTTTTTGAGGCTTTGATGGCCAGTACAACCTTATCTATCAACTGAATCGTTTTTTTTTGCTATAACGTATATTTTAGAGAATTTTGGACGCGTTGCTCTGCACTGGCTAATCGATAAAATATTTTTAAAGCCTGCTTGTAAGAAAATACTTTTAAATAACATAAAATATTACTTGTATAGAAACAAGTACAAGTACCAGTGCAGAATTTTAAGTGTTCTTTCGTGTTCTTTCAGAAAATTTTTTACTTTTTTTTTTGAAATTGATATTCATTGATTTTTTCCAGTATAATCAGTAGAATATTTAATATAAAAAAATGCTGATTACTTGGAGTACATTTTGATATTGAATACTCTATTTCCTCTTTCAGGTTGCATCCGTTCTCCTGGACAATGGCGCCGATCTGACGGCTACCACAAAGAAAGGCTTCACCCCCCTTCACCTGGCGGCCAAGTACGGTCACCTCAACGTAGCGAGACTCCTGCTACAGAGGGACGCACCGGCTGACGCCCAGGGTAAAAACGGTGTTACACCCCTCCACGTTGCCGCCCATTACGATCACCAACCTGTCGCTCTTTTGTTATTAGATAAGGGTGCTTCGCCCCATGCCACTGCCAAGAATGGACATACTCCGTTACACATTGCTGCCCGCAAAAATCAGGTAAACTATTTAATGCTACTTTAAATGAAAGAAAACTTCAAAACAGAGGCAAATTCAAGGTTGGTCAGTCATAAAGTACATAAAGCAGAAAATGCGAGTGTTATAACTAACATCAACCTATCACAGTTTTACATTTCCTATCTAAAATACTCTTAACGTGTAATATATAATAAAATGTATTCCCATGTCTCGTCAGTTCTCATCGAAAAACAACGTGGTCTTGTTAGTGAAAGATCTATTGTTAGTAATTTATTGCATTTTCAGATTGTCACTCATAAAATAGAAGAATGCCAGCTAAACACTGTATACAGTTATCTGTCAAAGGAATTTGATAGAATTAACCTTAATATATTAATAACAAAACTACAGAATTTCTCTATTGAAGATGACTTATTGCAGTATTTATTATTGTATCTCACTAATGACTATGTTTTGTCAAATTTAATGACTTACTCACTACCTTTATATCACCATCTGGGTTTCCACAGGGTTCGATATTAGGCCCTCGCTCTTTGTAATGTTTGTCAATGATATCTCCACTTATATTAAGAACTCAAGATTTTTACTGTTTGCAGATGACTTAAAACTACAAAATTTTAACCCTGTACAAAAAAGAAAGATCCTGCCGTAGTATCAACGAGATTTAAGTTGAAATACTGAACCATATTAAAAATGTTGGCATCTTATTCATCAATAATTTTCCATTTAACAATCACATATTAGCTGTCACCTTTAAATACTACAGGAAATTAGGATTTATTCTTAGATTAAGTAAAGATTTTAATCATAGTTCAGTTCAGTTTAGTTTCATAGTTCGGGTTTATTAGAATCCCTAAAAATTTTATTGAATTCACTTGTTCAATGGTATTGTGGTTCATCCTAATAAGTTGCCTGGAGTCATTTTTACCATTCTTTGGTTGAAATAATAAAAAATATTTTATTTATGTTCACACTTATTCCGTTGCATTGGCATCATGGATTAAAAAAAATTACAGAAATATTAACTGTTGCAACTGAATGATCAGCGAAACGTCAAGTCAAATTCGACGACCACGGCCACACCCGAAAGAAACCACTTCATCAAATGTTTCTATAGTTATTTATTTCATCTCTAGATCCTTTATTTTAAAAAAATTTAGATAGAAAAAATAGAAAAATAAATTTATGCATATTGTAGATAATATTTCTTTAAAAAATACGTAAAATATATAGATAAAAAAAGTGTAATTTAAATTTTCAATCAAAATAATTTCTTGGTGAAACTATAATGTTTTTCTAGCCTCCTGTAAAATTTGCTTTTATGGAGTTAGCAGGTTAACACTCTTAACCGACGATATGGTGAATGAATATTTTTCTGAGCCTGAATTTGTATGTATTTGTACTGTTTTATCTTACTGTTAATGTTTATTAGATTTAAGGTTTTTAACGCGTATTATATACTTAACTGTAGTGTAAAAAATTATGGTACACTGCATCTGCTTTGTAAGGTTTTACTGAATAAAGCTTGTTATTATTATCAAAGATTTAGCAAGCGACACATTATTATTATTATTATTATTATTATACCGACGGCTGAGCTCTGGTAATTACTCTTGTTTGATTCGAACTAGATAATCATGTTGAATTTTAAAGTGAGCCATGTGTGACTAATTAACGTGTATTTTTAAATAATCAGGTCTCCCATCAGCAATAAAATTATTCTTGTATTTCGTAACAATTACTGCAGCTGTTTTTTCTTGGAATTGTGCTGTATTTGACTATAGAAAAAGAAATTGCATAACTTACCAGATTTCTGATTTTAATTAAAATTTATGGTGATTATTGTCAAACTTGGGAGAAGTTATATTAATAAATGCTGCGGATTTAATCTTTATTTTTTCTTATTTTTAGATGGATATTGCAACGACCCTCTTGGAATATGGAGCTCAAGCAGATGCGGAATCTAAAGCCGGGTTTACACCTCTGCATTTAAGTTCACAAGAAGGTCACTCTGACATGTCTTCCTTGTTGTTGGAACATCAAGCGAATCCAAATCATTCCGCCAAGGTTAGTTTTATAATTGACTGTGTCCCAAATTGGGGCTGCAAGCACATGGTTATTATAGAGATAGAGAAAGGGCTTTTGCAAATTTCGCCTCTGCTGCAAGAGATTTAATTAGTTCTGCTCTATAACGTCTTTTTCAGTACATTTATGCGAAGTAATCGTTGAATAATAATTATAACACTGAAAATTTGAGGTCGATCCGATACATAGTTCCAGAAATGTACTGCGTTCAAAGTACTGACGTCATTGAATCCAAAAGTCTATCGAAGTTGCGTTTACGGCTATTTAAAGTTGTTTAATCTGACAGAGATGTAATTGATTTGGAGACTATTGAGGTATTTTCGTATTTTAACACAAGAGTATGCAGCATATAAGTGCCGAAAAAAGGGGAATGAAAATGCAAGTGGGATTGAATGATGTCACGCAGCGTCGATGTTCTTGACTAATTTTAAAACCTATGGAGATCCTAGAATATTCTGGTTTTTTACATGTCACTCTAAAATTAAGAGATCTTTTGAAAAATGCAATAAAAAAAAGTATGCTAAATGAGCTCATTGCGCATCGCTCAGAACAGCTTCAGTCACAGTAGCGACTTTCATCTTGACTATGAGAGAGGTATCGTCTGAGCAGCTTATGAAATATATACTTTTATTTAAGCATGGCATGTCATAGACCTTTTCATCATAAGCGCGCGCATGTGCTGCCGCTATGTTTGTTTGCGGGAACTATGAAATGTTCGGACACTTGGTTGTCAAAATGGCTGGACCGGTATCATTTTTTCACATTAATTTAGACGAAAGTATGATTGACGGTGCAAAATTAGTACACAATATTGTGGAAGAACACACTTGTGCTCAATTAAGGCGCTAGTTCAAGTATCCTGGCTGTAAAATGACTGGAAGTAAGAATAAAGAACTAGTTGCAAGGTTAGAATTCAACTTATCAATTTATATACAAGTGCATTAAAAAAAAACAAATGTGTTTAGTCTACAATATGCTTAATAACATAATAACATTCTTCGTGCAGTAATTGATAATACAGTAAAAATATTTTCTGTTTTTTTACGAAAATATAGGGTCAAAAACGGAATTGAAAATGAGGTTTTTTGTCGATCCTTCTGTGGATAAAGCTGACTCCTTTTTTTCTAATTTTTTCAAATAGGTACACTATACGATATGGCATTACCTATTTTCAGAAAATTGGTAACAGATTCATCATTATTTGATTAAAAAACGTAATGTTTATGTCAAATCCAATACTGACATGCGAAAACTGTCCAAAGAAACATGGCGGAACTCGACGTTTTTTAAACAAATAATGATGAATCTGTTACCAATTTTTTGAAAATAGGTAGTGCCATATCGTATAGTTTACCTATTTGAAAAAATTGGAAAAAAAGGAGCCAGCTACATTTTCTTAAAAAAACAGAAAATATTTTTGCTGCATTATCAATTACTGCACGAAGAATGTTGTTAAGCATATTGTAGACTAAACACATTTGTTTTCTTTTAATGCACTTGTATATAAATTGATAAGTTGATAGTTGAATTCTAACCTTGCAACCAGTTATTTATTCTTGCTTAGGTCCTAACACAGAGCCTTGAGGTACTCCATAGGAAACTGAATGTGATTGGGAGATACTATCATTCCATTCAGTTGGTAACAGGATCCATAGCACCCACTCTATTAGAAAAATTGTACTTAGTTACTTTGTTTTATTTGAGCTGTGGAAATCGTTTCAACTATTCTTTTATTATTATTATTATTATTATTATTTTTAATTTTATGTTGAAACTAAAGGAAATGGAATATTTTAAGATAAATTTTCTTCACAGCTTAAAACAACTGAATTTATCATTAAAGAGAGAATAAGAAGCACTATTGAATTATAAAAAAATCCAATAGGGCCCCTGTAAGAAACCCTGAAATTAGAGGCGCTAACTCAAAAACAAATGACGTAGAGATTTTCTGGTACATTGCCGAAAGCATCTGAAAAAGGTATATGGGAAGTTTTTAAAATGCACTGTTTCTAGTTTTTTAAAATTATTTAGAAAACGGAGATAGCTAGGCCAAATTAAAAAGGTCGACGTAAAATTCATAAAAAACCCCATTTAAGCGTTTCTCTGTCTCTAATAATGACCTAAATAGCAATGCCATGCCATGCCATGCCTAGTTTGGGACATTGTGTAAAGGTAAGAATTTGGAACATTTCACGTAATGTGTTCATTGCCTTTTAGAAATACTTATTCTGTAAGAAAATTTTGTTAATTAACAGTGAGAAATTTAGCTGTTTTTCAAAATAATCATAAGTATATTTTCCATTTTATTTTTGCTTGAAACTGACATACATACAATCATAATTATAAATGTGTATTCTCGAATTCTCGCTGCATTTTTATCTTGATTTTATTTTTTTACTTCCAGAATGGACTAACACCTCTTCACCTCTGCGCCCAAGAGGACAGGGTTCCCGTTGCTCAACTGTTGTTAAGAGCGGGCGCGCCGAAAGACGCACAAACCAAGCAAGGTTACACTCCCCTCCATGTGGCCTGTCACCACGGCCATGTCAATATGGTCCGACTGCTCATCGAGCAGGGTGCCGAAGTGAATCCCACCACCAGCGCTGGATACACGCCGCTACACCAGGCAGCTCAACAAGGACACGTCCTCGTCATCAGTTTGTTGTTGAAGAACAAGGCCGATCCTAACGCAGTAACGAATGTAAGTAACAGTTTCTAGTTGTGGTTCAGACATTCGAAAAGCTTTCACTGGAAAGAAATTTTTGGCATTTTTATTTATTGTTATTCAAGTACATAATAGATTAAAAAACCCAAATAGTACAATGGCGTATTTTCCTATTTTTTTTTTATTGAAAAATATCATAGAATATGTACAAACAAGCCTTCCAATACAGATTTCCGTGAAAATGATTATCAATTTTTTGAGAAAACAGAAGTTATAATAAGTGGAGCAACAGGTGTTTTAAATTGGTGATGTCGTTAAACTTGCCGATGACGTAGTTGAACTGTATGGATTTCTTGATAGAATGGTTTTATACAAAACAGTGTGGTGTTGCCAAGTTGAAATTCCTTCTCTAGTTCTACTAAAAGATAATTTAGGAAAACTGAAGAATAAAGTTTATTTATTAAATCAATTTTAATATATTTATCAACGAAATTTAATTTTGTGATTTAAAAAATAATAAGAGGCGTGAATTATTATATAGTTTAAATATTTTTTAATACCGATTAGATTTATAAAAACATATTTAGCAATATATGGCAACAATGTCAACGCTAGTCAAATGACAGATGTGTTCTAATGGATCGTGTTGATTTAAAACATTTCAATTTATTTTATCGAGGTATTTGCTGTTATTTAAAAATAATAGATAATGTTGTCGAAAAGATGTTTTATAAAAAGTTGTGGAAACACAAGTATAAGTGCGTCGAAAAAAATATTTGTAACTGTTCCAAGAAATATGGATATTCGAAGAACTTGGTGGCAAGCTTCAAATAATTCTGATCCCATCCCTTCAGGTTCTTTTATGTTTTGTTGTGAAGATCATTTTGAAGTAAGTTTAAACCAGTTCTACAGATTTTTGTTCTAACAACATATATTTTAGTTAAAAAATGACGCTGAAAAGTGGCACTATTATAAAACAATGGGCCAGAGAATATTCTTAAGACCTGGAGTTGTACCACATAAAAATTTATCCTTTGTACATAAACCAACGGTATCTGAATCACAGTTAAGTCCAACATCAAAGAAAAGGAAAATAGAGGTACTAGAAAGAAGGACCGACTTCCGGTCCGTTCGCAGGAAATTGTATTCTGAAAGTGAACCAAGTACGAGTGAACATGTTGATATTGGAAAACTGGGTACAACCTCGGGCAAGTTTACTGCAATTTGAAGCCCTAAAAAAATAACGCTACATAAACAAACAACAAGTAAATCTAACCTATGTTTCTTTCACTTATATTATGACAAGAATTGACAACTGACAGCAAGCAAGCAAAGTTGAAAGTTGGAAGAGAGCCGTTTTTATACAATGTTGTGACATAATACTCGCCGCGAATTTTGTTTACCTTTTCAAGATAACTTCTAAATAATAACCATAGCCCGTATTTCGGATGACATTCCAGAGACGGACTCTGAATTACACGATATTATCTAATACTTTTGTAAAGTTACAATCACAAACATAAGTATTATTGCCACACAAACCAAAAAATCTTTAAATACAAAATTTTTATTTTATAAACCTTAGTGGAAGTCCATGCGAACGCTTATTGAGATGTTTACGTTTCTCTGCAGATAAAAAGAGTTCCTGATCCTCCAGACAGGTAAAAAATTATTAGTCGTATTATATGGTGTCATTACACAGTAAAGTAATTATTCTTAAATATTGCAAGTTCTAAATATTATTTTTTGGTCGACCTAGACAATATCTAGATTTTAAAGATATAAATTGGATTTTAGTATTATTATATAAAACATTAGTAGTTATAGTTGTTTTGAATATTGTTCAATGATATGGAAGTATAATAATTATGTTAATAGACTCGAAAGTATTTAAAATAAATTTGTCAAATTCATTTTACATGCATAAACATTAACTCATCAGTTATAAAGCACTAACAGTAAAGGTATGAGTAGAAGTGTTGCACACGCACACTGCCAAAGCCAAACTAGAGATGAGTTGCTATTTAACAACCTGTTATTTTATAACTGTTATTTGTAAATAGCATTAACAGACTGTTATTTCTGTTCGAAAATAACAGGTGAGAAAACAACAGATAAGAAACACGACGTAGTAAAAATATTTTTGCTAACTGCTGTTAAACTGTTATTGAGAAAACAGCAGTAGTAGGTAATGAAGTCGCAACGCAACCGCTAATGTAGTTGAATATATTATTGAAGTTGAATATTATTGTGGGTATCTTGAGTCATCGGCTATATGTATACACTTTTTAGTTGTTATTTTAATCATAATATATCCAAATCTTTTTGATTTTCATCTCCGTGTGTATATTTTCGATTAACGCACACCGAGTTTAAAAATGAAGGGCTGCCAAAGTTGAATATTTTTGTAGAAATCTCGAGCCATCCACTTTATGTACTGACTTTTAACTGTTTTTTAAATCATAATATGTTCAAAGCTTTTATATTTTCTTCTCCAACTGTATATTTTCGTTTACCTGCATCTCTAATATTGTCATTGCATACGCTGTGTTTGGCGTGTTTCTATGCTGGTATTTCTTTATTAATTTAACATGAAACAATAATAATTAAATTCAGAGCTTCACTATGCGTCGATTACCCGCTGATATACTATATCCAGACATGGGTAAGGGAAACTTTCCAATGACTATTTCGGCAGTTTAGTATAGTAATGGCGCGTCCATTACCGTAATACAAACGGTACAATCGTGGATTTGTAAAGACGCCGGGTTAACATTAAATGATACAAAGCTCAAGTACCTATCAAAGGTGCAATATTACCCTGTTATGATCGCGCAAGTTTTTAATTACATGGCATGTGTCGTTTAACTCCCATCGACAGGAAATTAGGGATTTACAAGTGATATTCTTAGAGAAATGGCACGCGGCGTTCTTTTCGGGCCGAATATTTAGACTCATATTTAATTATCTATTGTTAATTACGTGGTATTAATCTGCAATGTAACAGTTTGATTTAATGTTTCCAATTTGATGAGCAGTTAACTACAAAAAGAGATAAGAATTATTATAATTTTGTACTACCCTCCCATGCCGACTCTGCATTTTACGTCAATATCATCCAAAGTACGGGCTCTGATAATAACAAATATAAATAACTTTAAATTCCTTCCAAATACTTGTATATAATATTAATTGATTTTCAAGATATTGAGCAAAATAGAAGTGTTATAGGCAAAATAATGTAAAGAAAATACACAATTTGGCATTCAAATAAGATAGTTACAGTCTAAGTGGAAGTTGTCTGTTATTGGTTAAATTATTTCCCGCCAAATAAAATCGTTTGAAATCTGCGTCTAGACGGGGGTATTCTTATTTTTATTTAAGAAATTATTGTTTTGGTTTAAATTGATTATGCAGTAATTGCTAAAATAATAACATTACTCGATATATATCACCGAAACTGAATTTTAAAAAAATGGAAACTACCCCATTGTACTGAATAATCAGTATGAAATGAACAAATTATATGTTAATATTTTAACATCTAAACCTTAACTAACACTAACAGATATACAGCTACAAACTAGTAGTACATAACAGTAAAGTACATATCGGCCAAGTCATAAAATCCATTATCTATGTTGTAGGTTTTCGTTAATTAAATATTAGGAATATGTCTCTTGAAAAATCTGTTGTACTGAAACAATTAAAATTCAGTTGTATTAAACTAATCCCTAAAATTAAAAACATCAAGGACATAGGCAGTTTTAGATCGATCTAAACTTTTATCTTATGTAGAAAAATTGTTAGAAAAACCAATTTATAACAAATTGATTTACTACTTTAATTCAAATAACCGAGTCACTAATCAGGTTTTCGAGCTAAACACTCATATGAATCTATGCTTCAATTTTTAATAAATGCTTTTTGAGTCTATTCTTGCGTGTTTCCACAGAGAAATGCATTTTGCCATATATTAATGCATAACTGACGAGATAATACCAGATAGATAGATAGATAGATAGTTTATTCATGTCAAAATACATAAAAATGTTTACACACGTCAAATATACAAGTAGGTACTAAAACATCTAGATAAATATGGTAGAATAATAAAAATGTAACATAACAATAACATCATACTGTGGCTTCTTAGGAAGTAATAAACATTGAGTCATAAAAATGTCGGCAATACAAATATAGTTAAGATATTCAAGGTACAAGTTCACTTAAAGTAAACCCGACACTTTACTCTCTGTAGTTTATTGCGTTTTTCACATTTTATCATGTATTGCTGTATGGCATCTACATTTAAAAAATCCAAGAAACAAAAAACAGTAAATATTCATTTTTTGTAAAAAACGATTCCCCTAAACATATATTTTGTTTCCAGAATGGCCAAACGGCTCTCGGTATCGCAAACAAGCTGGGTTACATCAGCGTCGTGGAGGAACTGAAGGTGGTCACGGAAACGAACATTACCACGACGACCACGGTCAATATCGAAGAGAAATACAAAGTCGTCGCACCCGAGGCTATGCAAGAGACGTTCATGTCTGATTCCGAGGACGAAGGTGGTTGGTACAATTTTTTCCATATTAAGCTTTATAAATAGCGGGGAAATATGTGTTATATTGTCTGTGTTGCTTATACAGATCGAGACGAGTTACACCTAATAACAATTTTTTGCGTTATTATGTTTTAGTTTTTTTGTAGTTTTGTTTTGGTTCTTGGGAAATGCAATGTTGAAAAACCCCTATGTCATTAATTCTTTCTCAACAGTTCTTAAAAACAGAATGTCTTTGATAAGGGAAAAAGTTGCAAGTTACTAGTTTTTAAAAAAATGCACCACCCTGAAGTAGTAAAAAAACTGTGTTCTATGCTTCTTAAATCTAATTAGAATTGGACGACTTGTTTATCCAACATACCCTAAATTAGAATTTTTACAGCTAAAGGCATAAATCCCAGTTTATTCTTTGGGTTGCCGAAAATTTGTTGTAATTTATTACCCGATTGATGGACAATTGTAAATCATTAAATTTCTACTAAAGCCATGGATATATCAGGTTTAACATGTGCGTATAAACCAATATTTGTACATCTTTTTTTATTAAGGTTGTTGCAATTTTTTTTTATTGAAGTTATTGTGTGCAACTTTGTTCCCATCAGCTTTATTTTCTCTATTTTCTCGTTGATATAATTTGTTGCATTAAAATTGAATTTGAACTAGTGCAATTCTACATAAGCAATAAAACGAGTTTGATGTCACATTCACAGTAATTACAGATTTATCCATCTTGAATTAAAAGGTAGGACAATTTTACGAATGAATAAACACTGAAAACACTAATTTTGTCACTCTGCTGACAGGAGTAAATATATCGTTTGACGTCACTATCAAATGCGAACGTCATGATGTCAAACTCGTTTTACTGCATATGTAAAATTGCACTATTTCAAATTCAATTTAATGCCAAATGCAACGTATTTCTGGAAACGAGACTTAACTAATATTGGTTAGTGCAAAATCATAGTGTATATTTATTTTCTTGTCAGATGACACAGTTGAGTTGGTATTCTCTTGCATTTCCCAACGTTTTTTACTTTGCAAGTATTTTGGTTAATTTGCCACTTAGTTAAACATTGATTAACAAAATAATTGTACTTAACAGAATTTGGGTTTGATCTAGATAGAAATATACAGTTTTAATCCTATTATTTTTTCTGAATAACACGAGTGTTAGTTTTCATATTGATTTGCAATTTTATTTTGTTGGCCATTCACACAAAACATTTTTACACCACTTCAATCCAACGTTGTACATGTAATATTATACAATACAGGCTATCATTGAATACATGTAAATATTGAAATTCCAAATCAAAACTGATCCAGTAAAATTGTAAGTTCCACTATTTCAGATTTGCTAGGATTTCACTATTTATTATTATTTACTGAAAATTGAATTAGCTGCTCTGTCATGTTTGTTTTTATATCTCAGTTTATGTGAAAACAGAAGATCAGAGTATGGCATAGCTTTTTCCAGAAAAGTCCAGTTCTTGCGATGTTTCTGGTTATGATCCAACAATAAATGAACTTTTTTATATAAAATTATTCCCCAAAAAGTATAATAAGGGAGTTATGCCCTTTTAACGGGGGATAATAAATATCAGTTTTTCTGCAATATCTTCCGATCGCAATAAAACATAAATTTTTTATTTTAAATTTAGATATAGTCCAGACACCAGTTTACATAGTATCAGTCACGCCCTCTTTTCTGCTTAAGGGATAGTTTTAGGGTGGCTGTCAGTATTTTACCCCCAACGTTTTTATTTTTTACATGTTTCTAAAAATTCTTATAAGAAAATAATTTTCAAATCTTTAGAAGTAAAGAAAGTATTCTTATTGCGTTTCAATAAACCAAGCCATTCTCTAGTAATTAATGTTTACAAATAAGCGTGCATTTACAACATATTTTTAAGAGATCCTGTTACAAAACGATTGCTTTGGAGTATTGTGGCAAGTTTTTCTTTACCTTTTCAACCACATTAAAGTCATGAAATTTATAATATCCCTATTGACCTATTTCATGTTAGAAAGTTTGGTAAAAAGTGTCATGGCGAAAACTAGATTGGTATCACTAAAAATCACTGCACATGTTCACCAACTCGTTTATTTCACAAACTTTGTAAAAATGAAATACCTATAATATAATAATCATATCATTGTTTTCAGCGTCTTTAACTTTAAGCTTACTTTAGTAAGTTTTGACCTTGTTACTACATTTTGAAAAAAATGTATAGGTTTTGCATTTTTCCAGCGGATCATCGAAATCCGAAAAAAACGTCGGATCGAAATGAAAGTCATATCTATCAGAGCGAATTTAGAAAATTCCGTCCGTCTGTCTGTCTGTCTGTCTGTCACGCTCAGCCCCCCTAATCCGTTTTCGGATTTCAATGAAACTTGGGTGGTTAATAGGAGGCCTTTAGAAAACCTTTACGCTGGAAGCTTGGCTCCATTCGAAAACCGGAAGTACCCGATATAGACGTTTCAAGTTTTTCGGGAAAAATTGAATAACTTGGTAACGGGCAGTCGGATCGAGATATTTCAAAAAAGAGATTATGCCGCTAGCAATGATCTACAGATAAGTATATGGGAGACAATGTCGAAAAACAAATGTAAATTAGTTTTCTTTGCAAAAAACTGGTTTTCTCGAAATCGGGCTAGGAAGCACGATAACTGTCCAGGATATCGATCGATTTCGATGAGACTTTGTGGGATCGAAGGTGCACGGCCACAAATGAAACCTATTGCTGGCGGCCCAAATCCGTTGACCGCAAGTATTTTTTCCAAGGCCTAGTATGATTTTCCAAAGATATTGATAACTCCCGAACTGAAGGTCCGATTTTGATTTTCAAAAATGGCGATTGTAGAGTTCGATTAAGTCTATTAGGTGATGTTTGTGAGAAATTTGACAAAACAAAAGCGAATCTACAAATCCTGGAAAACTTAATTTTTTTTTATAGATTCTACAAATACCCGACAGTTCCCTAATGAAAATCAAAACTTAAGTATTCCGTCGATCAATCTCTATAACCGGTATAAGGCACGGACCTTTTCGGACAAAAAATCTGAAATAGAGTTTTTCGAAAAATTAAAAATAAACGAGTTATTTACAAAGATGCATGACCACAATATAACCGAGTGCCCTGTGTGTATTTCAAAATGTAGTTAGCCTTTACTTTAGTCAATGCAAAAAGGAAAAAAAGGTACTGAATCAGCCCAACAGGGATAAAAAGCAGATCAAAATGTAGTTTTTAGCTTGTTTTTGTATGTTTAACATTAAAGATGCTGAAAGCAACGATATGTCTATAATATTATCGGTATGTCATTTTTACAAAGTTTGGAAATTAGACGAGCTGGTCAATATGTGCGTTGGCTTTTTACTACTTTTAGTGATACCAATCTAGTTTTCATGACACTTTTTACCAAACTTTCTAACGTGTAATAGTTCAATCAAAATAATTGATTCTTAGTTTTTTTATTGTAATTTATAAGGAAGTTGAGGGTTCTTAAATGTCCAATACTTATTGAAAAAACAGATTACAGTATAGTCTAATTTTTGTAACTGAAATGTAAATCCGTAAATGTATTATTGGTAGTTGTCGGAGTCCAAACCTTGATCTCATGCTGCAACCAGGGTCCACAATATTTGTTTTATGAACATTTAAATTGGAAGATACTGCAAAGAAATTAATAGTGATAGTATTGCACTTTGTATTTGATGGGTTTTAATATTTACACTGTTTCAATGATATACGAGAAACATACACGAAGAAGATAAAGGTGATAAAATATAATGCCCACAATGAGGACAGTTGTTTATGCTGTTTCAAAAGATTCGAAGATGTCAACCGATGTCCATTTTTTCTAATCAGTACTGTTATGTAAGAGAGTGATCAACAATGAACCAAAAACTGAGGTTCCTATCTAGAAAAATTGTGCATACCTAAAATGACACTATTAAAATCTTGAACTTTTTTTGGAATTAAAGTAAATTTTTTCCGAGATACAATGGATTTAAAAAGTAGTTCATTATTCACTATAACATGATAGATCTTCAAAACTGCAATGTACGTTATAGCCCAGTCGATGAAGTCGAATTTTTTTTTTTTTTTAATGAGTTTGTGAAAGTGTATAGAATAATATCAGGCGCGCAACCGGGGGGGCAGGGCGCCCGAGTCCCCCCCCCAAAGCCATCTTCCATGAACCAAAAAATAAAGAAGCTTAATCTCTATCAGTACAAAGCAGTATCCAAATTATCCCTTGAAATTAGTATTTTGTAGCCAATATTATCTAGTAGAGGAATCTATACACTCCTATTTATAAAGATATATTAAATGAATTCGCGAAATTGGTATTTATTTACTATTTGGCCCCCCCAGATGAGTTTTCTGGCTGCGCCACTAAATAATATCCTGAAAAGTTTACATTTCGCTCGGATGCATAATATAAAAAAAAGTGAAAAAAAGATTTTTTTCTCCCATTTTTTTTTCAAAATTTTGTAATTAAGTCAAGCAAGGAAAAAATAAAAAATACAGATGGATAGATCACGTATTTATGAACAAAAAAATGTCCTACCAAAATAATTTATCGCTAAAGCCACGGTTTTCCCGGAAAAAAGTAGTCAATTGAATTCGCATGACTGTGACACCAACACACTGAATTACATGTCACTAAATCAGAATGTGTTCAATCCATACGAGTGTTGGTTCATTTAAAAGATGGAAATTGTAGCTTTCTGATGCTGTTTTGTTTTAAACAATATAAGTAAAGGATGCATGGGAAAAATATACTTACATATATTATCATGTCCGAACTCAATCGTCGTAATAAAAAATATAGAAAAAAATAAAAGCCCTTAAAAAAATTCTTTCTTCATTGAGAACTGTTAAAAAGTATGTATACTTCATCATGATTATTATGGTTTATTAAGTTGTAGTAACGTGGATTCACAAAAAAGAACATCTCAAATAATTTTAATTTCCTTGCTTGATGATTTTCTTGATAAATATATATATTGGAGGCTGTAACTTGCCGAGAACTTGACCCATTGGAAAAAATAAAATATCACTATTTCGGAAAAAATGTATACTTTTCGAATGTTCAAACACAAAATCGTTTACTTGTATGCATTTTTTCGAAAACATGATCAATCAGATCATGATAAGAAATAGCGATTTTCACGATCTTAGCCTTATAACTAGGAAAATATCTTTGATTGTTTTGAATATAAATTCTGGAACTTTTCCAATACATTAACAAATGTATCCACCTGTATTTTTTATTTTTTCTTACCCTGACTTAATTTCAAAATTTTGAAAAAAATGGATGAAAAAAAATTTTTTTTTCACTTTTTTTTATGTTCTGCATCTGAGCGGAATGTAAACTTTTCAGGCTATTATTCTATACACTTTCACGAACTCATTATAAAAAATTATTCATTTTGCAAATTTTTGTAGGTTTCACTCTGTCGTCTGGGCTATTATTTAAATTTCAGTATGTGGTTTACAATGGACTATAATGAACACATAGTTTTTAAAAATTTTTCCACTCTGTTATATTCACAGTTAAAGTGAATGCTCAATTCATGAGTTGTTTCTTATGTTCTCGGATAAATTCATCATTCGATAATTTCAGTTCATTTGTAAATATATATATTGTTTTAGAATGTCGAATATATCGATGTTCAAGATTATCGAATCTTGGTATAATTATGTTTTATCATCTTTGCGTTTTATAAACGTAAAAAAGAATAACTGAAAAATTTTATCCGTGGTTTGTTCATTGATATAAATCAAAGGGCATGATTTAAGCCTTCATTATTATAAATACTTTGAGCTTTAAAATATGGTTTTGCACATTAAAATATGACATGCCTCAAAGGTAAATTATTAAAAAGTAACCAAACATGAAACATCATTACATTTTCATATTTATTAGAAAACAACCAAATAGTAACAATTCGAACAAACATACAAAAATAAAATGTTATGTTCTGAACAAATATGTAACAGAAATAAAATATTGCTGCATTATAAGAACCAAACTAAAAACTAACCTACAAACTATCCTTTGAAAGCGCGAGAAAGCAGGTACACTGGTTAACGCTAACTGAGTTGTGACACGTCCAACGAATCGAGATGTTATATTGTACATTTCATCATTTTTAATACGCATTTATTAATTTTAATGCTAAAATATTTTCTAAGTTAAGGATACAAGTCTTAGCTGGGAACACATTGTATATACTAAGAGCAGAGACCGAAACCGAAATCCCCACCTTACTTACGACTTTAAAGTTAAAAAAATATGGTTGAAATCAAAGATTCAAATCTTTAAACTTTGATGTAGAAATACCAAATTGTATGGTCGATTCGTCCATTATAAAGATTATATAAGATAAAAGGCAAGTAAAAATCCAGAAACCGAAAACTGCACCGTAATTACTAATTTTTTTCTAACAGAAACCGAATTGCCGCGGATCTGTAAACTGAAACCATAACCGAGAACCGAATTGTCGCTGCCTTGACAACCAAAACCGTTAATGAAAACCAAATTGTCGCTGCTATGAAAACTGAAAATGGTATACGTTATTTAACCCTAACCAAAATTAATTTCGGTTTCGGTCCCTGACTAAGGGAAGTGAAATAAAAATATTATAAATTAAATAATTCTAGTGTAATGTTATTTAAAATAATGCTGAATTTTTAAGGTAACTGACATAATGTTGTAGATCAATTATATTTAAACGTAAGGACATTTATTTTTATTCAATAGCACAAATTTTTTAGATGCGACTTAATATTTATTAGCAATAAAAATTAATATATCAATTTAGTGGTAATTAATTTTCTTAAATGCTTCATTTAATTATTAATTGAGGAAATATTTATTATAATGCTCAAAGCCAATGCTCGTTGTGTTTAAAATAATGATCATTTGAATTGTCCCTTAAATCAGATAAGCAGGATAACCAGAGGAATTTTTTACCACAAAATCAGAAAACTCTAATTTTGATGACACTATTCTAAACAGATTAACACATACAATTAACTGAGTATCATGCTAAGTAATTCTATATTAGTATGAGCCTGTTAATATTAGAGTCTTGTGATGCGGTAAAAAATTTCCTTCCCAAGGATAAAACAGTATATTTATTGGCAACGTCCAATAAGTTGGGTGGGTTTTGGGATTATATGTAAAATAAATTGAGCGTGTGTGCCGCTAAGGGTGGTGGTTGGTTGCATGCAGGCGGAGTGGACGAGCCACCCATGGCTTATGGTCGACCGACGCATGCTCAGCACGTCTATCTACCCTTCTACCAGGGACACATGACCTATACACGTAAGTCCCGCTGTCTGTCTGTCGTCTCCTCTTCTAACTCCCTCTTCGGTAGCTATAGCTTCTTTTAGCTTCTGTCTTAACCCGTGTCCCGTTAGAGGTAACGTATTTAGAATTAGTTGTAGTTCGGTAAGGTAGAATTAAGTTTTTTTTTTTGTCAAAGGTAAGAAGTAAATTTGTAGTTACTGTAATTGAGACTTCAAGAGTATATACACATACAGTGCTTTTGCAAAGTAGTGGATAAATTCGATAAAAATCGTTCAGACTTGATAATAATAATAATTTATTGGTGTCACAATATAAAAATATTTACACAAATCAAAAGGTTAATAATGAATGTCATCTTTTGATACAATGTTTAAATTTTTTTTTGTCAAATTTTCACAAAGCTATGCCGTCGTCAATATATTTTTTTTAAATCACAACCCCCATTTTTTATGACGAACTTTGAAAAAGCGTATTTGTTTACATACAATATAGTAAATATTAATGTAGGTTGCATGAAAAATTTTTAAGACAAAATTCTTGAAATTTAAGAATTCTGATTATAGAATATTATTTAGGTATTAAACAAATTACAACATACATACTTTTTTATTTATTATGAAAATACCTACTTTCTGTATATTGTTGCCCTAATCTGGGCAAGCTAATATACTAGTTAGGTAAATACTTTAAAACACTCATTATTGCAGAACCAATCAAAACAACTACTGTTCTAGTTAACACCGACAAAGCATTGAGTTACATGATAGGATTCTTAGCATTTTAAAGTAAATTCAGTGTTTCACACTTTTGTAATTTAATATGAAATTATCTACTTTCTGTATATTGGTACCTTAATCTGGTCACGCTAATATTTCACTTGGGAAAACACTCATCGTGGAGAACCAATCGAAACAACTACTCTTCTAGCTAATACTGACAAAGTATTGAATTCCATGATAGGATTTCTAGCATTTTAAGGCAAAGAAATATATTGAAGATACTTAAATTATTTATTGAAATTCAGTCATTCACAACAATCATTGAACCTTACATTCTATTTCAACTCTAGAAAAGTTGTATAGTTTTTTCAATCTCGTTAGTTCTCATATGGTGGATTTTTTTAAAAGTATTTTTGCAAACTGTGAAATGATTAAAGCAGTAGGTTGTTTGAAGTCATGTTTCTATTTTCAGATGCTATATTTAAAGTATAATATGATTTTCCATATTTATAACAATTCTCTTGATCCGAAGCAGTTATACATTTTTATAAAATAGTTTTATTGTAAAATTTTATTGCAAAAGAATCGAGCCAGGTTGGTGTGTAGTCTGTTCTGTTGCATGTATTTTTCCGTGCACAAATTGAATGTACATTTAAGCACCATTTAAATATAAATACCATTTTAATTTCAATTTGAAAACATTTAGGATAAATTTAATGACATCCTAAAGGACTAAACTACTGATTGTCTAAAAGAGAAAAAGTAGTTTAAAACCTCACAATAGTTCAAATGATAACAAAATAACAGATATGAGCCTTTATTAACTTGTTCGCATCCTAAATTTCATGTTTTAATACTAGAAAAGTACTTTTCTTTGACAAATAATGTAATACAAAACATATAAAGTAACTTGCTCGAATTATAATTTGATTTGCCAGACAAAATATCTGTTTAATTTAAAAACAAGTTGACGTAATCAAACAGGTCTAATATCTTTAGCGCATTATTTATAACGAGTTGTTATCAATATTATTTACATTAGCTTATCACAGCAACATCAATATTGGAGTGTTTTTATCAATTATGAAAATTATTTATGTAATTCTGTATTAATTGGTGTGGTATTTTAAAAATCAGTTCTCTTAATTCTTTCTCCTCATCTAGGTGATGATCCCTTGCTGGGTGATAAGCAGCAATACACATACATGACGGTCGACGATATGAAGTCCCTAGGCGATGATTCTATGCGACTGGATGTCACCAACGACGAAAAAAGCGAATACAATAGGAATTCTATGGGTAAGTGGTATTCATTTATAATTTAAGTGTTCTGAATGACATTGTACATTTTAACCTCCCTACAATAAAATTGTGGGAGGTTACAGAGACTGGTCCAAAATCGAAAATTGAGATAACATCAAATCTTTACGTTTTGAGGTCCCAGGAACCCAAAAAAGTGGTTTTTAAAAAATGTCTGTGTATGTGTGTATGTATGTGATCACGATAGCGGCGAAACTGTTAAAAGGATTTGGATGAAACTTTGTATGAGGGTTTCTTTAGTGCTCCAGAAGATATGAAAAAGTTTTGGTTGAGATCGGATTGCGTTTAGTGCCATTTTGGCACAACAAGTTATTTATTTCATGATTACTTACAATTTCTAGTCGAACCATTGAAAATCAGTAAAAATTTCAATGATATATCACACTTGCACCCTTTCGATTTCATTTCCGTGAAAAAAATTAAAAAGAATTCGTTATATGTGCATACATGACAGCATCCAAAAAATATTATTGGTAATATTGTTAGGGGAAAATGTTTTTTGCCATCTGTCAAAAATATTTGGATTGGTAACCTTTGTGGATCTTGATTGATAGGTTATGTCCCTAAATATATTTCATAACCTGAAAATCAACATTTGGAATAATTTTGACAAGTATCAAAACTTATTTTAATTTTGACAAATGTCAAAACTTATTTTAGTTGGTTTTTTTAAAGGTAATAATTATTGTTTATAGCCATGTTCGGATATTACGTTTGATTGATGGGACACGTCACAATCTTTCGTTTAATGCAAATCGAGCTAACGGAGCTAAATCTGAAACGTTCGAATATTACAAAATTACTTGCTCGGACCTTTTTGATCGAGCAGGAAGATTTTAGTTTGATGCATGCGTAGTCTGCTTGAAATGTCCATAATGTTATTGACTTAGTGAGGTTAGAGTGTCATTTTGGCTAAATTCTGTATTGTTATTTTTCTTCGCTATCCAATGTTCTACAAAATCTTCGAAATTTTATCTGTTAATACCCTTATAATATCCGGCGATTGATTAACATGCAACATAAACAAACATGAGAAGTTGTTCTAACAGATTGCTTGTAGTCCACTTCATATATATTCGTTTATATTTATTCGTGAAATAAATGGCTTCAAAGTCACGTGTAATTTATCTGTTTGCTTAGTGCTCTGATTTCCGATGTAATATCCAAACATAGCAGTAGCTGCCAATTTTTTAATTAAGTTTGTGTGTAGATGTCGCAACTAACATAATTAAATGTGGCTTGTCTAATGATTCCGTTGTCGCCTGGTTTTATAAAAATTTTTTAAATTTCAGCACCGTCTCACATCAGTAACGAGCTCATCATCACTCCACACCTTGTAAAGGAATATTACGCCACCAATGCATATTCTGCACCCGACAACGTGGACATCAACAGGCAACCGATCACGGCAGGGTAAGTAATTTGTTTCGTTGCTAAAAACTTTCTGACCCTCTAAAATCGAAAAGTTGCTTTGGGTTTCTGCTCAAAGAAATACTGTTTATTTTGATGGAAATTGCAATGTGCTTATTCTAAAATGGAAGAAACGATGTTTTCTGCAGCTTCTTTAATAACACTAAGTGATAAAGGTACTTGTTTTTTTTTTAGTATTTTTGTGGTAATCTCACTTTTTTATAGGCAAAAAGTCATTTTTGAACAATATCAAGACAGTTTTTCTGCTGTATTTGTAAATTCCACTGTTGTTATTCTCTAGAAAGTACATTTGTTTCTTGCGAGCCTGTATTTATGTATATATGCCTCGTTTGAACGTATTTTTCTATTGATATCAAATAAATAAGATTTCTTGTGTTTTCATACTGATAATATTGTTTCTTGAATTAGTTCAATAATTGTAATCTTATTTATTTTTAGATAGTGTAGATATGTAATTCATATACTAACAATTTGCAATCATTCTTAAAAACATACGTGGAGATAATAAAAATTATAACATGAAATTATCAATGATAGTATTTGGAAATCGAGACTTGTCTTTGAATTATTTTATGTGCCACTGAAAGTAGCACTGAAAAATAACACCTTAAAAATAAAAAAAAATATAGCCATTTGGTAGCATTCTGATTGTTAACAAATTACGATCGATTTGTATAAATTGTTGTCAGTAGTGACGATAGTTGGAACACTGCAGGACACTCTATTAAGTTGATTTTCTTCATAAGATTTTATTATGTTTTTAACCTCATTAAAAAGGACCTTGGAACAAAACAAATTCAAATGAGTTTTTCTAGTAAGAAATAATTTACTCACCTATGTTTGTTTTCTTATAAATAGGAATTTTCTGCAAAGATAGGAAATAAAATGGGGAAAAAAATATTTTTTAAAATATAGCAATCATTAGGTTGTCTCGAAGAATATACGAACAATGTACGTACCCTTGGAAAATAGATATTTTCGAGCAATTTAACAAAATTTTTTTAATAGAAATAAATTAACTGATTTACTTCTAAATTGTTAAGAATACTATTGATGTTTATAAAGAAATAAGGTTACTCCCATGTGGCTCAAATACTAACCAGTAACAGTACAGAGTGTCCTGAAAAGATACCGACAAAATTGGAGGGCACCAGAACAAGTAATTTTTATTAATAACAGGGACCGAAACCGTAACCGTGATGTAGAAATACCAAATTGTATGGTGAAAACCATATCTAAATCAATTCGTCCATTATAAAGATTTTATAAGGTAAAAGGCAAGTAAAAAGCCAGGGGCCGAAACCGTAACCGAAAACCGCACCGTAATTATTATTTTTTTCTAACAGAAACCGAATTGTCGCGGATCTGTAAACCAAAACCATAACCGAGAACCAAATTGTCGCTGCCTTGACAACCGAAACCATAAATGAAAACCAAATTGTTGCTGCTATGAAAACTGAAAATGGTATACGTAAGAAAACCTTAACCAAAACTAATTTCGGTTTCGGTCCCTGCTTAATAAACCCATGCCTGTTTAGAGGCCATTACAGCCCTAGAGCAAATTAAATATATAAATTACATGGACATTTACAACTAATATAAGCAGTGGCGGCTGGTGAAATTTCAATATTTTTTTTCTCGTCTGTGGCGCATGTAGAGAATAATATACGAAATATGGGAAATAACATCTAGAGAAGCACTTCTCTAATGACCCCTAAAAAATTTTGAAAAAGCAATTTGCAAAAAATTTTTGAAAATTTGGTTGCCTCCCCTGGGTCTAGGGACTCCTGTTTATTTTTATTTTTTTTTGTCATATGCATTTGACTTTTCATAAAAATACAACAATAGATTTTGGAGTTTATGAAAATATTTTCATTACTAACTGAGATACAACGAATTGAAATATTGTAATTTGTTAAATTGTAAATTACAAAATTTCAGTTCATCAGTTCGCCACTGAATATAGGGCATCCTGTATTAATTATTTTTCTTCACATTTCGTCATTTTTATTGCCAAACTATTCTTAAAAACCAGATTATTGTAAAATATCAAACAGATAGTAGTGTTTAATATCGACAGGCGAGCTCAGTACCTAACTGGCATGGGTTTATTAACAAAAATTGCTTGTTTTGGTGTCGTCTATAACCGCTGCAATTTTTTCGGGATCTTTTCGGGACGTTCTGTACATTTATGTAGATATCAATGAGTGAAAGCTACCCCCAATAGGCGTCTCAAGGTAGTTAGTATTAATTTTACTCCTCCAAGATTGGTGGAAAGGTATTTTAGACAAGGCGCGAGGTATTTTGGAGCAGAAATAATTCAAACAAAAGGTTTTATATCCCATTCGAACGAGGCTCACAACCCCTCCTTCTCCAGGGAAGGTCACGAAAATATGGTTTTTCACGATTTCTGTCTTTCCCGTTGAACTTATGGCAAAAATGGTTATGTACCAAATTAAAGCATACAAAATAGGTTGTATGCAATTTTATCGCCAGATGCATATTTCTATCAGTAATTTTCTTTTTTTTAAGCTCTATTCAAATAATGTGCAATACAATAATATAGACATACATTCTAGTGTTACTATCGTGAGCAAAAAAAAAAGTAGGACAACTATTTTTTTTCTAATGTAAATGTCTCTATTTGAATGAATTTTGACAAATAACTGACAATGTCACAAAAATTAAAGTTAGATGTACACAACTAGATTTTAGTAAAAATACGTTATAAGACTTGTCCCATTTTTTTGCGCACGACAGTACAAAACATCTAGTAATCAAAAAATTGCCTTCTTAAATTAGCATTAATTTTTATAATATCCAGCCTCATTTTATATTTTTATAACTGGTATTAACCCTTTCAGGACCGAAGCGGATCAGAGCATTTTACCTTAATAAATCTGCTATTTTAACGCGAGTTCGTTTGACTCCAGCCCTAAACCTCCACATTTGCGTGTATTATCGATTCGGGTCTGGGCGCGAAAGGGTTAAGCTTAATTTCATGGACAAAACTTCTAAAATTTAAAGGCCCTACAACTTACCTCAACTTTGGATGCTAATTACTGGTAAAAATATGAATCTAGCAATAAAATTGTATACGACTTGTTTTGCAGAAAATTTTGTAAGCTTTTATTTTATACATGACCATTTTTGTTGTAAATTCAACGGGAAAGTCAGAAATCGCAAAAAAACTTATTCTCCTTCTCTCCCCTCCTGAAGAGGGGAAAGAAGGAGGGGTAAATTAAGGATTTATTTGAAATGAACCCAACCCAATGAACCAATTTAAATTAAGAAACCTTTTGTTTCAGTTGGCTACTTATGTACTTACTTATACATATTTTGAAAGTACCTTTTATTTTAGATGTTCTTTTCTAAACTCCAGTTAGAACTCTTCTTAACGTTCCTACTTATTTCTGTTAAAAGTTAACAACCACAACTTATATCTTTCCTTTTTTATTAATAAATAAACTGTCTTGATACATGCCCCCAATCTCCCCTAAGTGTAGTCAATGTTAGCCGTTAGACCTACCACCCTACAGAGGCCTAAGTAGTTAGTGTGTATGTATTTAAGCTTATGCAGTGAAGAGTGGGCGAGGCTAGAGCGCTCTTTGAACCAATTGGGCCCCAAAAGCCGCGGATCAGGCCTGTGCAGAGAAAGGTACTTTTTTAGTGGTACCCCTGTAGTACCCGAGATATATGCACTGAATGCTGCACCTCATTAATTAACACGTGTGCATTTTTTTACATTTTCAGCTAATATCTTATCCCTGGGTGTATTGTACATAATGTATACTTAAATATTTTACCGGGATGATGGGTTGGTTTAACTAGTATTAGGACATTTAGAAAGTTACGTGGATAAGTAGCTTTGTATGGATTTTAATTGCACCAGCATTGGCTTTTAATTGAAGGATGATAGATTTATTTGAGGTAGACTGAAAGTAACCTTGTACCTATAGCACAGGAGTTAGGTGACTTCTTTGGCGCTTTATGCAATTTTTATGATTTTTTAGGTATGATAACAATTTACGGAATTGATTTCTGGCAGATCAACTCCCATTACCATTTAAAAATCAGTGGAATTATATCATTTATACAAGGTTTAATATTTTGTGTACGTACACCTTGTACTCCTAAAATAAATAATATAAGATTGTCAGAAAGTGCAGCTAGAAAGGTCAAAATTGAAAAAAATATATCTGGCTTTATCTAGCTCTTGCAGAGGACTTGTGCCTTATATCCAATTTTTCAGTCGAACTAATAATTTTTGAATCATGACGCCCATGATAACTATTTTTTTACTAAATTTATCAACTTTTGTTTGTTTCTGATAGTGTTATCTACTTGCCAAATATGAGCTTCGTACGTAGACAAGTAGTGAGTCTTATAACGATGACATATTTCTTTCCAAAAAAGCCATCTACCTCCCGTGCTACTCTAAGCGTCCAGAAACAATCTTTTGAAAGGGTTACAACTATTCAAATATTTACTAAATTCAGTTATCTATATTGTGGCTGTGCTGTGTAAAGTGTATTTAGAAAATTAAAGATTTTAATCAATCAATACAATTATTTTTGTCATAAATTTAGAAAACCAAATATATTGGGTCTAAAATTGCTTCCCAATATTTCTGTGGCTCATAGTTCATCCATAATCAAAGTAACTCTTTTACGTTAAATTATTTCCTTAAAAAAAAACTTATATTTATTATCCCTTTTAACATTTTTGCTTCGCATGACTCTCATGACTCTCTCTTAGGGCACGATTCTTATGAGAGCCAGGCGATATTATATATTATTAGTATTTTTATTATGCCAGTCAGCACTCAACAAGAAATTCTTGGCCAGGTGTGCATGTTTCTCTTGAGAGTCAGTCTAAAAAACATGGAATACCCTGTATATACATTTTTATTGACACTGCTCGATTTCTGACCTTAATTATACAATATATAGATTATGCAATAAAAACCAGTAAGCGTGCACAGCCTGAATGGCCGCAGCGAAGGTGTTAAAGGGTTATAACTCCTTTGTTATTCATTTTTTTTTTTTGAAATAACTATATAAAAAGAGTACCTTTATTTTTGGATGTCCATATTTTACAATTTCACGTAATCTTAGTATGGTACAATTCCAGAATTTCACCAGTTTTTGACCTTTCATCACTTTGATGCTCCTAAGTGCAGGAAATTTTTTTCAATTTCATTATGCCACTTGTTTCAATCGACTATTTACAAATATTAATAAAATATTCATAAAGGTCACATTATATTTAACAATTCTACACCAAGATTATTAAAAAGCACCCACATTCTGCATAAAGAAATATTAATTAAAGAACACATAAATGTTAAAAATTCTGCATTAAAACAATATAACGACACAATCATTTTAAATGCTTGACGTTTCCACCATCTTGTCGTGGTATTTTTCTGAAGAGAAGAAGACTACAACAAGATGGTAGAAATGTTAAGGATCAAAATATCGATGCTGAAGAAAATCCGGAAAGCATTCCACAAATATTGAATTCGTTTGTTTAAAAATTAATGAAAATAATGAAATTCCACGGTTTTCGTCCATTGCAAATTGCCTTTCAAAAATTCATCTATTAAATATTTACCTTTCTTAAAATACTTAGTTTATAAACATCTAAGACTTATCTCTGGTCACTTATGGTACAGTGTAATTTTAAGTCTTGAATATCGTATTTGTAATAATATTTGTCATTTTTTTCTACAAAACGAGAAGTTTAACATAACCCCGAACCTAACCTTCTAATCGACTAAAACGTTAAAAATATTTACATTAGCTAATAATAATTATTAGTTTAACACATTAAGGAAAAATATTCTCCCAATTTGCTTAACAATATGTAAGGAACAAGGTCATGAAATACATACAAATTATGCACAGCTACTTACCACGTGACTCAAGTAAAAAATGTTTACTTTGTCTGTAATAAATATATATAAACCCAAATTTTCGTAAACATTTGCGTTATACGACAATCCTATATTTGAAGTTGATTTCTTAAATGGGAAAGCTAAATAAAAAGAGAAAAAGGTAAATATATAACAGTAAATAATAAAACAAATATAGAGATACCAGAATATTGTATTATAATTATTTATTTTTACAGCCATAGTAAATAATTTTTGTTTATTAATACCTAAGTACCTTTTTTTTGTATATATTGTAGGTGTGTACAAATGATAATATGTGTGTGGATAGAATTCTGTATATAATATAGATAGATATTGTTTTTTTTTTCTTTTTGATGTATGTATATGAAACGTAAATATTCAATTTCAGCACAACTTGAACATTTTTGACATGAGTAATGTAATTTTGAGAGCGATGTTTCATTGATAACAATAAAGTTATCCTATTATCTGTTGCAAAAATAAATAAACAAGGCATCTGATAATTTAAATAATTAAATCTAGTCATGTTAGTGGCCAAAGTAATCCCTAGGGATCAGCACCGTCAGAGACGCTTACGCCTTAAATTCCAAGAATCATGTTTCAGTTTGACAATAATTGTTTTTTTGACTACTTTTTATCATCAGCCTATTTTTGCTACCAGAGGGAAACACTTGCACCAAATTAACATGTGAAATAGTTGGGCAACCGACTTGCAGTAGTCACGCGGTTGCACCAAGCGTAGAAAATAAGCTATGCCAGCGCTATGTAGTACTACGTTGTTGTTGGTATTTTCAATTGTTCAAGTTTCGATTTACGTAGGTCAGGGCTTCTAAAAATTATAAGGGCCGGATGACTCTGCCCTAAGAAGTGTTATAAAAGAATCTTTTTGTTTTTTTTTAGCAAAATTCATTTTTAAATTGAAATTAAAAGCTTTCAACAACCTAAAAGATAATAAATTGTAATAATTGTATAATGTTCAGATAGGCGCCCTTCTTGAGCCAGACAATAACCTACTCGATCATAAAAACTTCTCCTAACATTTAACAATAAATCGAGGCCAATTTGTTGGAATTCGTGTACGATTTTCAACCGCAATTCTTCCAAGATTATTAGCCCTATTCTCGTGGAGACCATAAATTTGAGATTTTATGAAGAAGTCATTTGGAACCAGATCTGGAGATCTAGCTGGCCATAAGGTAGTTCCCGTGCGCTCATGGGGATGAAAACCATCTTGTTGAAACCAGACCTGGTTAAATCTGGATCCCGCTAGACATCTAACTTCTGGAATAATTTGCTTCTGCAATAGATCCAAGTACTTAGGACGATTTAGTGTGCCATGGATAAAATTAGACCAATAATAATAATAATAATATATGGTTTTGAATTGTTTTTTTTTAATTTCGAGTTGGATTCAATCGATTGACAAGCTTGGGGGAAAGGGGGACATAATTGGATATCGCCTCTCCGTAAATAATTCATAGAACCAACGCTAGATGTACTATTGTGGAACTACTGAGCTAATAGAAGATTCTCACAAATTTGGATACGTCATCGGAAAACAAAAGACACATGTTTTTTTATATTTCTCAAACACGCAGTAAAAGCTCGTAAAAATTTAGAGTTCCGTAATACATTCCCCTCGATCCCATAATGTTCATGATTAAAGGCATTGTTGATATACAAGGTATCGCGTTCCACGCATTGACCTCCGATTGGTCGTTTTAGGTTGTCAAAAATCAATGCCAATCACAAATCGTGAAGTACAATGAGCAAACACAGTCATCGTATGTGAAGTGAGCTTACTATATCAAACAATAGATGTCAAATTGAGGACAAAATGTAACCTCTTTTTTTTCATGTGTCATTCAAAGGACATTATTAAATTCCTTTAAATGTTAGACTTGCATGATAGTTTTCTTTTTATTGTTAAAACTATATTTTGTGTTTTTTTGAACACGTATGTGAACGTCATTTATGTCATTGGATTTTTTTAGTCTGTAATTTTATTAAAAATGTCGATGCCACAAAATATTATAGTCAAAAGTTAAATAATAGCGTTATTGAAATTGAACTTTTACTGATATTTTATTGAGGTGTCAAATAAATAGATAAAATATGTCTCCCAAGACTCAATAAAATATGTGCTGCTTTTTATGATAGAATAATTAACAATTTTTTGTTTGTTCGTGATGTCAACAGTGTCCCAAGTTGGAAAAAGTAAGTTTTATGTACAGCGTATAGAATAGATGTGCTTAATCCTATTAGAGTAGACTATGTGAATAACTTTTCTTTAGCTATAATATTCACGATTTTCCTGATATTCACATGTATATAGCAAATATAAACTTTTTTTTTTTCAATTTATATAATGTACTATACAATTTACTTTGATGAAAAAGGATATTTTTGTGCTGCATGGTAATTTTAGATTTTATGTTGGAACCAATTTATGAAAATTAGCAATGGCATTTGAGTAGAGTAGAAATCCTCGTTGTAATCTCATGCATACTAGATTAAAAAATATCTTTTAGGAATTATAGAGAAAATGTCTGATTTCTGTAATTCACAATAATTATAAGACACGTCTTTAATGATAAAAATTGGACAGATGAAATAATATAATGTACTCTTACATTTAATCCTACTTGATGACCAACCCTGATGATAAGAACTTAAATATACACAGTGGTCCAAAATTGTCTCCCGATATTTCTGCCACTGATAGTACATACAAATATAAAGGCAAATATAAAGGTACTCTTATAAAATGATTTCTGAAAATGAATAATAAGGGAGTAATACCTCTTTAAAGGGGGATAATAAACATCAGTTTTTCTGTAATATCTTCCCAGAATACATTGAGAAGTGTATTTAATAAATAAATGCCCCGTGTAAGGTGAAAAGGCAAAAACAATCATAGACTGTCCATTGTATTTTATCCATGATACTTATAAATTACATGTCCTTTTTTCAAAATCAAGTTGTCTACAAAAAGCATATAAACTGGTTTATAAATTTTTTTTCAAAACAAATTAGAAATAAATACATGCTCCATTTCTCCAATATTGTATTCATGAGATTTGAACAGGGAGTTTTTCTATTGCTGCAGCTGTAGACATTTTGAGATACCAATGAAATTTTAACTTGAAATTAGTTCCAATTGTTTTGAGAAATTTGCCTAAAATTACCATACTAAGACATCATACAGCACATTTGGCATGACATGAAATTATTTTTGAATATATACTATTTTTCTGAACAGTTTTTAACAGAATTTTGTTTTTGTTCGAGAAACATTTTTAAAATTAGTCTTTGACAAATTTTCCGCTATTAATTTAGGCAATGACGAGTCACAAAATATACACTAGAGAGATTTAGCCTAATGCAGGTGAGTCAACCGAAAAGGTATCCGCAGAAGCTAAAAAGAAAGAAACGTCGATTTTGGCCTTGTTTACTGACACATTGACACCATGTTGTAATCCCGGGGTAATATTTTATTATATTTACTATGACCTTTATCAGTACATCAAAAATTTGCTCTAAACTCATAACGTGGTTGCACTCATTTTTGCCAAAGTTACTGCCCCAGACTTGACAGAGAAACATTTTATTGCTTGTTATCATGAATATAACGTGTATAATGTATTTTCTTCTAAAAATAATGTCTGTGAAATCTGCAAAATAATACAATTGTCTAGTATTTTACTAATAATAACCTCATATTGTCTATGAGCTCCTAGGCTATTATTAGTACAAGTCTGTACACACATTTCACTGTCCACTTGTTACTAAACAAGGAAAGCTCGGTTTTCTTCTTCTTTTCATTTAAAGTTACGAGTTATAATTATGCAATAATAATTTCATGGTCACTTCCACGAACCGCCCTGCTCTAGTCTAACATCTCTCTGGTATAAACTAAAATTACACGGTTTTAAAAATGACATATTTTCACATGCAACTTGTCTTAATTTTGTTATCAATTTGACAGCTTTCTGGTGTCGTTCATAGTCGACGCCAGAGGTGGTGCTATGAGAGGATGTCGACATTCAGGAGTGAGAGTGATCGTTCCTCCAAGATGCGCAGCGAGTCCCACCAGAATAACCTGCCGATACGTACGACCACAGAGAACGCCACATCCACCACCCTTGATGGAGGGAGAGGCGCTTGCGAGCAGATTGCTGGAGTTGGGCCCCGTTGGCGCTAAATTCTTAGGGTAAAGTTCCTTTGCAGCGTAACTCCAATTTGGTATACAGTGAGTTCATGATGAAAGGAATAATTCGCTAAAATATATATTTCCTTTCTGCAAAAGTGCTCGAACTCGTCATTAAAGTTCATAAACACTGACTTGGTACCATTTAACGTGAGTTTATTTCGATCACACCATATCCTGATATCATCAATTACAGAGTCTATTTTATATTCTAATTCATTAAGTGGTATGGCAGATACAGTTACTGTGGTGTCATCGGCATACATTATGGTGAAACCACCTCTTATGTGTACTGGCAGATCATTAATAAATAGCGTAAATAGTAGTGGTTCCAGTATCGAGCCTTGAGGGACTCCTAATTTTACATCATATGTTTCTGACTGTATTATTACATGCTACTGCAGACGTTACATTATTGAAAATAAATATCTTTGTAAAAGTTTAAATAAAACTACAGTCCATATTATCGAGTTTATAGTGTTTCAACAATACTTAAGAGAGATATCTGTCTGTAATTGTCGATTTCATTTAGAATGCCTTTTTTTTTGAATTGATATAACACAAGCCTTTTTTGATATATGGGGAACACTTATTATATTGCAGTGATAAATTTATTCAGTATAAAAGGGGGTCAAATATTTCATCAATAATATTTTTAAGTCATGTATTCATAATGAATATGTCTATAATGAAAATGTTTTTGTCAGTCGTCCAAATCTGTAGTAATCTACAGGGTATTGTATTTAAAATAACAAAGTTGGTGTCAAATTCTTCGAAAGCCGAAAGTGACATTGAGTAACTGTGCAAGCCAAAAAATGTCGGTTCACAAATAGAAATCGATGGATCCGAGTGTTTTTGTAGAAAATTTTTTTATCAAAGTTCCTTTCATCGTGAACTACTTGTATTAATTCTTAATATAAAATAAATTTTTACATAATTTACAAATTTAGGCCTGTGATCATCGAAGTACCTCACTTTGCCTCCCTAAGGGGCAAGCAGCGTGAAATCATCGTTCTGAGATCGGACAATGGTGAAACCTGGAAGGAACATACGTTGGAAGCGAATGAAGAGGCTATCCAAGATGTACTCAATCACAGCTTTGATGGTGAAGGTAATTTGATAACTTAAACATATCGTACGGGGAACCAAGCTAGGCATATAGGGAAATTCTACATGCTTATGTACATATGCAATATGATGGTTCAAATTAGCGCCATCTCAAGCCTATTGAAGTGGGGTGATCGAATGATCGAAGGCACTGTATGCTGTATGTAGATTGTCAACATTATTTATTTGCTATATGAAACCAGTCAAGCACAGGTTACAGATATCCTGCCAAAATTTAAATTTTGCTTTCAAAATAATATTAAAGCTTAAAATGTATAATTATTATTGAACAGAGGAAAAAGTACAAATAATTAGAAGGTACTAAAAGTATATGTGTTGCCCCACAAAACCAAAAAAAAAAAAAAAAACAGTGATAGTAGAGGAAAGAAAACCAAGAACAGGAAATTATTATTTGTGCAGGTGTTAAGACAAATCCACATCAGTCCAATAGGCCCAACAATTTGATATTGAAAACAGTGTCCACTATTTAAACGAAACCATTCATAACTTCATATTAATAATAAATTGCATTTTATATCACCACGGATCCTAACCCATATTGCACGTGTACGTAATTATATAAGATTTACCTATACACCTAGTTCGGTTCACCGTACTACATATACACTTATATATCTAATGATATGTTCTTCTAGAATTGAGCCAAATCGAAGACCTACATACAAACCGCATCACGAGAATCTTAACGAATGACTTCCCTCATTATTTCGCTGTCGTATCTCGAATTAGGCAAGAGGTGCATGCTATCGGACCAGATGGTGGTACCGTTTCCAGTAGTGCAGTTCCATTGGTACAAGCAGTCTTCCCACCAAATGCACTTACGAAGAAAATAAGGGTTGGGCTACAAGTAGGTGTCATATTTGTAATATTGAAGGATATTTAGTAGAGTTTAACGTTACATTACCCTCTGTACTACTTTAATTCAAATAATTTATTAATGTCACTTACTAGTTGGATTCAGATGATCGATCAAGGAAAATATGCCACAGCTGTATTGATACATTTAGAAAGAGCTTTTGAAACTACCGATTGAGAAATATTGTTCCGTAAATTATCATACTATGGTATAAAATTTAACATTTTGATTCGGTTCAAAATATTATTTGACTAACTGAAAACTAATCGCCAAAGTTAACAATACATTTTCTAAAAGTCTTGATGTTGAACTTGGAAGTCCGCAAGGAAACATTTTAGGGCCAGCTTAACTGTGATATTTGAATATGCAGATGATAGTTTATTAGCTGTCTGTGACTACGATATTAATACTGCTATTAAAAACATGAATACAGAAATATCCAAAGTTGAAACATATTTAAAATCAACAAATTGAGATTAAATCCAATGAAAACATCAACATTAATAATATTAATTTCTTTAATACAATGGGGTATTTTCCTTTTTTTTTTTATTATTGAATAATATAGAACATGTATAAACAAGTCTTCCAATACAGATTTCCACGAAAATAATTATCAATTTTTTGAGAAAAAGAAGTTAAAATAAATGGCCCAAAAAGCGTTTTCAATTGGTGATATAAGTAATCTTCCGATGACGTAGGTAGTCTGTGTTGATTTGTTGATAGAATGGTTTTATACAAAACAGTGTGGTGTTGTCAAGTTGAAATTCTTCTCTAGTTTTAGGAAAGATGATTGAAGAAAACAATAGTGTAAAGCTTATTTATTAAATTAATTTTAATATATTTATCCACGAAATTTAATTTTCTTATGTAAAAAATAATAGGCGTGAATTATTAAATATTTTAAATGATTTTTAATGCCGATTAGATTTTTAAAAACAGCAATTTATGACAACAATGTCAACGGCTAGTCAAACAACAGATGTGTTCTAACGTCGTGCTATATTTTCACATTTTTCACATTTGCTGACAAAAAATACAAATTTTGATTATAGAAAGAATCTATCATGTCATAATCAACTTTGGGCAAATTGGATGAATCACCTTTCACAAAAGTCAACTCCGTCTTAATAGCTTATTGATAAAATATAAAATAACAAAAAATCAAATGCCACATAAACAAACAACAAATAAATCTAACCAATAAGTCTCCGTCACTTGTATTGTGGCAAGAAGTGACAACTGACAGCACGCAAGCAAAGTTGGAAAAGGAGGAGAGCTGTTTTTATACAATGTTGCAACACTCAAAGATAATGATAGGTAAATTTAACCAAAAAGAGCATATGAAATCGCGCCTATCTAGTTTCATAGTTAAATCAATCAGAAAAGAATAGTCATACAACTTTGTTTTCGTAAACAAATAGTACTTTAATAATCATATCTTCTTGTAACAAATTAAATAGTACAATGACATTTTTTTATGTTCACCAACTAATTTTTAGGTTAATCTACACTTTATTGTATGATGAAGTTTTTTTTTTGTTAGCCAAAATCTCAGTATTGAGACATCAGACCACCCAAACCAAAGATTAGAGATCGTTTATAAGATCCATCCAAATATATCGGTGATCCCTGAGAGAATTTTAACATTGCAATCATGTTATTAATTTTCTATAAATTCATAAGAGTGTAAGATAATGCATGATTGATTATTGTCAGTGATTTGTATGTGGCGTCATCTGGGAATAATTTCTGTAATAGACTACGTAGTAAGCAAGCGAATTTTATGGTAATTCTTTTAGAACTTCTAGAAGACAACAATAATATTGGTTTGTGTACCAAGTACAATAATACAGCGAACTAATACTGGGTTAGAATTACAATTCGATAATAGTTAAAAGTAAAATATACTATTATCTTGTTTAATTTGACACAATTCAACAAAATAATAGTCAGACGAACAAAATAATAGTCTTATTCATCTATTTTTTAAGTTAATGTTTGTTTTGTTGTACGACAACTTTTTATTAATTAAAATAACAATCACCTTTTGTTTAAAAATACCATCAATATAGTTTGGTTTAACAAAATTAACGATATTGTTAGTTAACCATTTTTTTTTGTTGAATTTACCCATACTATTTCTTTGAGTGAACATAATCCTCGCCGTGAGTTTTGTTTACATTTTTAAGATATCTTCTAAATAATAACAACATAAAAATCTTTTAATTCCTTCTAAATACACGTATCTAATATTTCTTGATTTTCAAGATATTGAGCAAAATAGAAGTGTTTAGGTAAAATAATGTAAAGTAAATACACAATTTGGCATTCATATAAGATAAATACAGTCTAAGCGAAGGTTGTCTATGATTGGTTAAATTTTTCTAGATTTCTTATTGAGATGCTCTGCCACATGTATTTTCTTCTAAACAATGTCTGAAATCAACAAAATAATACAATTAACCAGTATTTTACTGGAAAATAACCTCTACGCCTATGGTTAATTGTATTATTTTGTAGATTTCAGACATTGTTTAAAAGAAAATACATGTGGCAGAGCATCCCAATAAGAAATAGAGAAAAATTAAGAAAATGCCACAACCAACATTTAGACAATATTGGTTAAATTACTTCCCTCCAAATAAAATCACTTGAAATCTATGTCTAGACAGGTGCATTCTTTCTTATTTCCTATTTTTATTTAAGAAATTATTGTTTTGGTTTAAATTGATTATGCAGTAATTGTTAACATTACTAGATATATATCACCAAAACCGAATTTTAAAAAATGCAAAATACCCCATTAAACTAGTTGAACAAATTAAATATTTGTTTTTAATTATAGATAATATTTTATTATTTAAACATCATTTGGAGTATATAAAGGAAAAAAAATCTAAAAAAATTATTTTACTTTTAAGATATCTGTTATCTTGGATCTAAAAACGAAAATATCTAAATACAAATTAATAATTTTGCCTCATTTTAGTTTCCGTGCTACTGTTTTATATTTACTTGATCAATACAGTAACAATTAATCGAACAGAACCATGAGGATAATTCTCAAATGCAATAGGTACCTACTAATTCAAAATATGTTAACCGTTCTAGAATGGAACCTGTATCGGTCAGAATTACCCATTTTACAATAATTTTTGTATTCAAAATTATAAAGGGTAATGCCATCATATTTAAATAGGTTTATAACATTTAATCATGAAATAGAGTCATTGACCATTTTTTTAAAATTTTATATTCAAGTACTTTATTAAATTTTATTTGACCCGTTTTGTTTTATTTTACAATCTACAGTCAGGTTAATAGTGAAATTAATTATTTAAATTAAGAAATTTTAAATTCGCGCCCATCACCATGTCAGATGTGAGAGCATGTGCCGCTAGATAAAGGAATAATCGGCGGGCGTCATTTGCTTTGCTTATTATTTGCTGTTAGCATATAGTCCAGTCAATGGTTTCACCTTTAATTTGAGTGCTAATAAATGGATTTTGATGAAACCTTGTGCAATGTGTTTTTTTTATATTATTAATAAAATAGTTGAAAAAAGATCAGAGTAGGAAATGATCGGAAGAGGTAGAAAACACCTCTTTTATCATGAGTTCCGTAACTTGTAGAATTACGTCAAAAATGAAAGAGATTTACCTTTTTTGGTCCAAAATAAGATGTGTTTACTCTTGTGAATTTTTTCGAAAAATGCATATTTTTGGAGATATGACCACTCGAAAATACCTAAAAGTGGAGGAGGAGAAATGTAAAAGTTAAAAAAAAAACTGAAAAAATTCAGATGAATGTGTTATCGAAATACAAGACTTTTCTTTATTTGCAACTTTACTATAAAGTGCGTTTTCATCGGGTTATTCCACAAAGACATGAAAAACTCGGAAAATTAGCAAGTTACAAAAAAATTCCAAGAGACAAAAAATACTTAGAAGGCCTCAATTTTTCTCATTTTTAAATGACATTTTTAAAGCCTACAATTTCAAAGAAAGGGGTAGTTTTTCATGTTTTAAATAAAGAAAGTTGTAAATAAAGAAAAGTGTTGTATTTCGATGATACATTCACCTGAATTTTTTCAGATTTTTTTTTTCAACTTTTACATTTCCCCTCCCCCACTTTTAGAAATTTTCGAGTGGCCATATCTCAAAAAATATGCATTTTTCGAAAAAAACTCACAAGAGTAAAAACATCTTATTTTGGGCCAAAAAAGGTAAATTTATTGTTTCTCTTTCATTTTTGACCAAGTTTTACAAGAAGAAAAACCCTTTATACACTGTGTTTTGTATTAAGTAAAGATTCTAAAAATGCTAAAATTATATTTTGTGCAACAAGTCTATTCAAGTATTTTATTTTATGACTAGATAAATACGTGTGTATATTTATTTATTTAATTTAAATGTAATATAGATGTATTTATATTAGGAGTTCCCTATTTCAATAAAAGTTATTATTTACAGGCACAATCCATCGAGCCCGAATTGGTGTCAAAATTGCTCGGCCATGGTGTGGCCGTCTCCCCAATTGTTACCGTCGAACCACGAAGGCGAAAATTCCATAAAGCGATAACGTTAAGTATGCCTGCACCCAAAGCGCATTCGCAAGGTATGATCAACCAGTATCAAGGCACCACGAATACAACCCTTCGTCTGCTGTGTTCGATAACCGGTAGGTTGTTCTCTATAAAACTTTTGCTTTATTAAATTTTGTTGTTATAGTTCTCCAATCCTTGTAAAATATTTTTAATGACACACTTACTAGAATAGATTTCATTTAGAGATATGGGCCGCTTTTGCCACCAAAACTATTCAAAAATATTGTTTTTATTTTAATTTTGGATTCGTGAAACAAATATAATTACTTACCTAAGAAGTTTTAATCCTTGCATAACATTGGAGTCTGTCAGAACACATTATACAGAGAGATCCAGCATGACTGAAGAATTAACAAAATTTGTTTAATTTTCTTGCTATATCACAGAAAATCTCACCTCCGTACCCCTAAAGGCCATGACAAGAATTTGTTTTGCTGAGGGTGCCGGTCTTGCCTTTAACGTGCAATAGTTATTTCTACTCTAAGGGGACTCTTATAACTCCTTATTAACGACCGAAGACGACGACAGAGTCCTATAATGGCAAAAAGATATAAATTCTTACTTACCGTAGATTGCTTAACTACTCTCTTCAATATCTCTGCTTTCGATGTGATTTACTTCATCTAATGTTAATCTTATTTTTTAGTGGAGTAAAAAACAGGGGAAAAGTCGCTTCCTTCTCGAGTTTTTTTTTTTTAATCTTTAAACAAACTGAGACATACACCATTTCGTTAAGTAGGTCGATGTTCATTAGAAATCATGAAATACGACATTTTTTAGTGGTCATGGACATTGTTATTTTTAAAAAAGTGTGAAATTTTGTTGTTTTTTTTTAATCATGTTTTTTTGAACATCTAATGCCATATCTCAAAAACGAATGGAGATATCCACATGAACTTTTTTTTGTTATAAAACACACACTTGAGCGCTTCTGTCTGTGTATAGTATTGTTAATTAAATCATTTTTAAGCATGTTAAAAAACTTAGATAACCTTGTAAGTTCAGAAAATACGCAGTCAAATTTTTACTAAGCTTTTTGGAAATTTTGTATAACATGCTGCGAAGAAAATAAAGCCAAAAGACCAAAAAAGTTTTTGATAGCATAATTCTTATTGTGTCTTTGATAGTTAAGGTACAGTGATTTTTTTGGAGCGCGTGAATTGCAGAAATTGAGTATTAATACGCCCGCGTCCACTAAAACTAACAAGTCTCAGGGCGGTGTATGATCAGCGTTATTCATTTTCGTCGAAGGTCAAATTATAAAACCGTTGCCCAAGGAATCACTACTTCCACATCCAGATCTTCTGTCCAAGTCTCTCACAACGAAAAAAATTTGAATGTGGAAATAATTGTTTATGGAACTTTAATAATAAAATATTTGAAATCGTCTACCCCAAAAACCTATAAAACGGTAGTGGGGCTGAGGGTGGTGGAAGGGAGGTGATAGTAGTGGTGGATAAAGTAAAAAAAAAAAAAATTGAGGCCTTTGGTTTTTGTACACACACTAAATGACAATTTTATTTTTTTCGCCCCTTTGAATAATGGGGAGGGAGTTGATAATGAGGGTAGTTAATGCCAAAAAAATTTGGAGACTTAGCTTCTTTTATATATACTAAATACCAATTGTATGGACTCTTACTTGCTTGATTTGCCTATTTACCCCCATTTATCCCCCAATCCTTTAACGGAATAATCTAGTTCCAGATCTCGTTAAAATACATAGGTGGTAGGTGTACCAAATTTCAAGTCAATATCTTAAACGGTTTCGGAGTAATTGTGCGCACAGACCGACAGACAGAATTTTTTTTTGCTCAAACTTAAAATCTCGACGTTTCATGTCATTCTAAGCCTATTTGGACAATAAAAATTTTGAAAAATATTTTTGTCGATACTATACTTACACTGGATGTGGAAGTAAAATGTGTAACGATATTCTCTCCCTTATTACCACTTGTATTATATTGTAGAACGTATGGCCATTGTGCGAATTGTGCGTGGATTATCTGCTAAAAAAATATTTAAGATAAAAGAGCAATCTAAGTTTCATTGTAAAATGGAGTGGATTTTATGTGGCGTAGTAATAGAGGAGAACGATAAACTTGTGCACAAGCCATTCTATAACTAGGGCTGCGGAAATTAAAAGAGACTTAATTTAGGATATTTTTTTCTTTTTTGTTACCTAATTTAGGCGAAAATAACACGTTTACTCAATTGTGTGGATCTACGGTAAAATGCAATGCATGGGAGTTTCGAATAGGGACTCTGACGCAAGAATTGTCGGATACAAATATTAAGATTGCCACGTTCAAAAAAAAGTGCTTTAAGGAACTGTCTTTTCTATTTAGCTCCAATAATAACGCAAAAAAAAGGGAAACTCGATAGTTTACTTTTTATCAAAACACTCCAAAATTATTACTTTTCCTAAACTTCTGTTTATGGAATTTTATTAGCCCCCTAGTTACGCAACTTTTTTTCCATTTACTATAATATTATTTTTTACCGTTTTCGAGATCACAATGCAATGCATTTTTATCCCAGATACTCTATTTGAGATTTTTAATTCCTTTTGGCCTTCAACCTTAATGCGCCACTGGAAAAAATAAGTTATCCTTTCAGATCCTAAAACGTGATAAAACAATCCTCAACATAAAAAAATAATAATGAAAAGTTCCGTTACACACAATACATAATCATAGTCTTAAGTGCCGCGCGCGTACGCTTCGACAATTCCTCCATACTAAAAAATTCGTAACTAGCAAACTGTTGCTAATAATGAAAATATTTTTTTTCTAAAAACTTTTTTAGTCTATTGACTTCATTTTCTTCATAGCATGTTACACAAAATTTTCAAAAACAAAAAAGTTCCTCGCTTAGTGAAAATTTGATGGCGTATTCTCTAAACTTTCAGGGTCATCTACGTTTTTGGCATGTTCACATTTTTTTTTTATTAGCAATCCTATGTATAGAAAGAAGCGCTTAAGTGTGTGTTTTATAACAAAAAAAAGTACACATCGATAGCTCAATTCATTTTTGAGATATGGCAATAGATGTACAAAAAAACAAGATTTAAAAAAAAATTAAATTTTACACTTTTTTTTAAATAAGAATATCTGTGACCACTAAAAAATGTCGTATTTCGTATTTTTAAGTGTAAAATGATGTTGTCGCAGTGGCGGCTGGTGAAATTTCAATATTTTTTTTCTCGTCTGTGGCGCATGGGACCCATACGAAACTTGGGAAATAACATCTAGAGAAGCACTTCTCTAATGACCCCTAAAAAATTTTGAAAAAGCAGTTTGCGAAAAAATTTTTGAAAATTCGCTAGCCTCCCCTGGGTCTAGGGACCCCTGTTTACTTTTATTTTTTTTTGTCATATGCATTTGACTTTTCATAAAAATGCATCGACAGATTTTGGAGTTTGTGAAAATATTTTCATTACTAACTGAGATACAACGAATTGAAATATTGTAATTTGTTAAATTGTAAATTACAAAATTTCAGTTCATTGTATTTCAGTTAGTAATGAAAATATTTTCACAAACTCTAAAATCTGTCGATGCATTTTTATGAAAAGTCAAATGCATATGACAAAAAAAAATAAAAGTAAACAGGGGTCCCTAGACCCAGGGGAGGCTAGCAAATTTTCAAAAATTTTTTCGCAAACTGCTTTTTCAAAATTTTTTAGGGGTCATTAGAAAAGTGCTTCTCTAGATGTTATTTCCCAAATTTCGTATGGGTCCCATGCGCCACAGACGAGAAAAAAAATATTGAAATTTCACCAGCCGCCGCTGTGTTGTCGGTAATACCCACTGTGTCTGATCTTGTTCTAAGCTGATAAAAAAAAAGACTTTTTCGCTCCTCTATTTAATCACTTCTTAATTTCATAACCACTTTTATTTAAGGAGAATTCTTCTCCTTATTAAGGAGTGATATGAAGGATGTATTAAAAACAGACTTGAGAAGCCATGTCATTGTGTGTCATTATAAATTTATTTGTCGACTCAACACACAGAACTGCCCGAAAAATTAAGCTTAAAGTTAATCATTCAATAAAAAAAATTGCAAAGATTTCAATAATACCATTTATTAAATAAAGGGTCAATGATACATAAGTTTATCAGATCTGCATACCAAACATGGCAAGGATGGATACATCCCATAAATGATGTTTAATCACAACTACATGCAGTGAAGAGTAAGAGTATCAATCAACTGGTACAAAAAGATTTAATAATTTCTTAGAAAAATATGTTTCACAATTTTGACTTTGGGCTGCAAGGTTCAGTGGCTGATGGTTACAATACAATCTGTCCCCAGGTGGGGTACCGCACTCTTGTAAACTTTCTTATTTTTGATTTGCCGAGAAAAAGTCATTCTTTATCAAAAGGAAGTCGATTGTCAAACTAAAAATTAGAAAAAATAAAATAGACTTTAATCAAACTACTTTTTTTTATATTTTTATTGAAAATTGTATTAACAAAGTTATGAAGAAAAGCTTAAATATAGAGTTTAGTTACAAAATAAGGAAATAACAATTTTCAAAAAAAAAAAATAACATTTTATTCAGCTAAGTTGAAAACTATCCCACATGTAGACCTCCTACTAGTACACATTTTCCTAATCTTTTTCTAAATTCTTCTTTGTTTTAGTTCGATGGTTTTCATTTGCCCCTTTACTAGTAGAATATTTCTTTATTTTTGGGGAAAAAAATGTTTCGAATTCAGCAAGTTTTTGCAATTTTATTTGTCTCATTTAATGTGAGTTCAAAAGAACTAAAAATATTTTAGACTGAAAATGATTTAATAATGCACGCCAATGATCGTAAAATGACATATGACAAAGTTGTCAATTTTATACCAATGGGAAGCGATACAAAAAAGTCTTTATGATGTTGCCGTTCAGTCTGTCCGACTTTCTCTGTATAATATACTTTAATTAATATTACGAACAGCAATATGTGTTTTTTTTGAAGCTTAAGAGCTGTTCACACATGCATTAAGAGGAGACAACGCCAATCACAAAGTTTCATCGGTAAAGATAAAGCTGAAGTGGGGCGAAGGGTAGGCAGTTTGGCTATTATAGGGCATCTGCACGTGACGTCACAGCTAACCTCAAAAATATGTGTTTCTTAAGATTTAAGAGTATTATGCAGCTATTATTAAAATTTCTGCCTGGTTCCGGTATTTTCAACTAAAATTTAATTCAGTGTAATGCTTATGAAGTTCTAAATACTTTGTCCTAATAAGATAGGACTCTTTTTGTAGGTTGGAAATCTAACCTGTAATTAGTAGTCTATTTTTATTAATCAACAATATTGAGAAATTATTTACATGAATTTTTAAATATTTGCTTGGAGTCAGTACGGCCCCAAGCTAAAAATGCGTATACAAACATTAAAAATGAGAATAAACTTGAAAAACTTAAAACTTGAGGTTATGTTGGATACATAACATAAAAAACATAAACACACCACAGATAGTAGACATGATGCAGATGCTGCTGTAGGTGGCACCATCTATTAAAAGCACTGATTGGGAAAAAGCAGTTTTTAGCCAAACGGCTGACGTTATTAAACTTAGCTGTGACGTAACGTGCAGATGACCTATAATAGCCACACTGCCTACCCTTCGCCCCACTTCAGCTTTAGCTTTATCGATGAAACTTTGTGATTGGTGTTGTCTCCTCTTAAAGAGAGGAACACAGTTTTTACTCTTACAAATGATTCAATATATTTTTGGATAGTTGTACTAGAGCTTTGTCACAATTGCGCTCATCTATGTCAAATCATTCTTATTGCATTATTTTACTGAATATAGTGCATATATTAAATAGTAATTCTTTAGATATCACCTTAGATTAGTTCTTACTCTATAGGTAAGTCACAATGTCAGACGACATTTAACTTTTCTCATTAGAATCCTTTCAATTGCATTGCCTCAAAATATATGTTTTTTAGTTAAAAAAAAGCATTTGGCTTTTCACCGACTTTTTCGAAATAATCGAAGGCAGCTTATACTGTACCATTTTGCATGTTAGATGTAACTGTTCTCAATGTTGTCTTTACTGTTGCAAACTATTATTTTCATATTCATGCTTCGATAGGAACTAAATCAGGTAAATTTAGTTCCCGTACTGTGTGGTTGAGGTATGCTTGTTGTTCATATGTTTTTCGATACTTAGATTTTCTGTTGCATCTCTAAGTGTTTCATGATCACAACTCTTCCAATTTCCCAAGTACTTTGTCACACAAAAGATTTATACGCATAATTCATTTAACGAAATTGATAAAAATTACGTTGTCATCAGTGGAAATGTGACTCTCATTTTCATCAAACTTAATACCAGAATTATCAGAGCTGTGCCGAGCACTGACAAAAAGCACTAGCGGGTACTACGTACTCAAAAAAGTGATTTAAATTCACACTAGGCATTTTTTAAAAACCTAAATAATGGAGTACCTATTGAAGCTAGGACCTCATTGAATTTAAGTGTTATTTATAAAAAAGAATGAAAGTCAGCAAAAACCCCCTAGGATGACAACATAGGTATGCACAGACCCAAACTGGAAACCATTCTGCTACCAGGCAACTTCTTTACCTGGCCCCAAGCCATTGTTCATAACAGCATGATATAAAATATTTTTATTTGAAGAAATTAATTATAAATTCACGTCATTTATTTGGTTGCACTCGAGAGGCCGCACATGTGCGTCAGTCGTAGTGAACGTGTTAAACCACCAGCCCACCGGGCATTTGCCTGGTTTCCCCACCTGTCCTGTCCAGGCCTGAAATGCACTATATATATATTTTTTATTTTAGGGAAAATGCCAATAAATATAATAAAATAGATTAGCTCTGCCAGGACAATAAAATAAAAATAAAAGTTAAATATAAATAAAAATAAAAAAATAAAATAAGCAATAATCGTGATTAAAAATAATTACCGATTAGTCTCTATAAGAAATATAATATAACGGAGTCTTAAAGTAAGTACCCACTTACAGGACAAAATACATAATATGTAATAATTAATTAAAAAAAGTAACGCAAATAAAAGCATGCATATTATGTACATGGTACGCAAACACATACATTGATATGGTATGCATTTACACATGCAGACAAATATACACTACTATTTTTTAACAAACAGTTAGAAGTGATAGAAGTGGTCCTCATCTGGTACATATAGACATGGACTGCACTGACTGCACTCTATAAAAACGTAGGTTACTACAACTATAGTGTCACGTGAAGAATTGATACTTTCACATCTGGACTGTTATTTTGTGAGTAAAACTTGACATTTTGCCAGCAGTTGTGTGCTGACACTCGGCCATTTCGTGAAGTCCTCCCAAGCGCAAAAGTGCTTAGACCAGACCTAAGCACAGTGGTTAGGAACAGCTCTGAAAATTATTTTATTAAACCTTAAAATATTTTGGTTACAATTCTATGAGTGTATTATTAATTTTTCATAAAATGCGAAAAAACTTCATTATGAAATATGTTTAAATCTTTTTCCACATGTTAATTTGATGTATCTGCACTTATTTGTTATTATTTAAAAGTATTTTTCAAAGAAAGTAACACAGAGTGCAGAGTTAGACTGCTGTTTGTACCTTTTAATAGTTTTCGTTAACAAAACTTAAGCTTTTCGAAAATATTTGATTCTTTTATCTAATTTGCATTCCCCGTTCCTGTTTTTTAATCCAATTATTATGTAGGTGGTCAAAATAAGGCGATATGGGAAGACGTCACAGGGTCCACACCATTGACATTCGTTAAAGATTGCGTATCATTCACCACCACTGTGTCTGCCAGATTTTGGCTCATGGATTGTCGAAATGTGTCCGATGCCGCCAAAATGGCCACCGAATTATATACACAGGTACGTTTTTATTTGATATCCTTGAGTTAAAACCGTTACACCACTTCTTGTGTGAACTACATAAGATAAGCAAAGATTATCCTTACAACAGTATAATTCAAAACAGCTATGGTTTGGTGGTTTGGTTCTAAATTCTGGCAAAACATTTTGTATGTCATTCTGATAAGTTATACTGTGCCTAACTTGATAAGATGAAAAAAATACATTATTATTATTATTATGAGTTATTTTAAGAAATTTTCAAATTCACGATGCTTACTTTCAGGCAGCACATGTTCCTTTCATGGCCAAATTTGTGGTTTTCGCAAAGCGAGTAAGTCCGTTGGAAGCCAGAATAAGAGTTTTTTGTATGACTGACGACAAAGAAGACAAAACTCTGGAACACCAAGAACATTTCACTGAAATCGCCAAAAGCAGAGACATAGAAGTACTTGAGGGGAAGGACGTTTTCATGGAATTTGCTGGAAATCTCGTACCCGTGTTACAATCCGGAGACCAACCCACGTTGGGTTTCAAAGCCTTCAAAGAAAACCGACTAGCATTCAATATGAGATTAAGAGATCCGGTATGTATTTGTACGTTAAACAAGGATTGATTTTTGAAAGTTATTGTTTATTCTTAAGGATGAGGATGCAGTTGGCCGTATTGTGTTCATGAGCGATGCTAAAGTGGCCAGAGGAGAACCTAATCAAGTACCTTTGTGCACATTAAATCTCGTCTTGCCAAAAGATGTCCTTCCCGATCGTGATTCCCATTCGGATCTTCTCTCCCTGGATAAGGAACACAGCTTTTTACAACATGGAGGCATCAGTAAGTGGATAATTTCTTTTAGGTAGAACCGCCTACATTAAATGAATTGGTACATTTGGATATCATATGTAATACAGTATGTAGAACAAAAAAAAAATGGGGAGGTTTGTTTGTATGATGTATTAAGTAATAATGTTTTCCATAAAAATATTGTTGCCACTACAGCAGCCATAAAAATCAGAGTAGGAAATGATCGGAGGGTATCATGGGTTCCGTAACTTGTAGAATTAGGTCAAAAATGAAAGAGAAACAATAAATTTACCTTTTTTGGCCCAAAATAAGATGTTTTTACTCTTATGAATTTTTTCGAAAAATGCATATTTTTTGAGATACGGCCACTCGAAAATTCCTAAAACTAGGGGAGGGGAAATGTAAAAGTTGAAAAAAAAAATCTGAAAAAATTCCGGTGAACACGTTATCGAAATATAAGCCTTTTCTTTATTTGCAACTTGTCTGTAAAGTGCGTTTTCACCGAGTTATTCCGGAAAACATGAAAAACGACCCCTTTCTTTGAAATTGTAGCGCTTTAAAAATATGTAATTTAAAAATTTGAAAAAATTGAGGCCTTCTAAACATTTTTTGTCTCTTGGAATTTTTTTGTAACTTGCTAATTTTCCGAGTTACAGGCAGTTTTTCACATTTTTTGCACAAAAAATACATGAATATTCGAAAAATGAACGTCATTTATTTATATTATTATAAAAAAATATGAAACCTATATAGTTTTTTTTTTAATGCCTTATTTATATTAACGTCCTGGCGAAGTTTAGCTAGTGCTACTCTACCACTTAACCAGGATGGCAAGATGAGATACGGTCACCCATCCATGTGACGGACTCGCTCTGGCGTGCTTGACTTCGCCGATCGAGGACCCATCACTGAAACCGGTACCATACCTCACCTCACCACCTCACCTAGTTATACCATTTTTAAAAGTTCAATATAATTTTTAAATTTTCATGTATTTTTTAATGTGCCAAAAATGTAGTACACTAGTTATCGTGAAAAACTGCCTGTAACTCGGAAAATTAGCAAGTTACAAAAAAATTCCAAGAGACAAAAAATGTTTAGAAGGCTTCAATGCATACGTCTGATTTTTCAAATTTTTAAATTACATATTTTTAAAGCGCTACAATTTCAAAGAAAAGGGTATGTTTTTTCTGGAATAACTCTGTGAAAACGCACTTTACAGAAAAGTTGCAAATAAAAAAAAAGACTTGTATTTCGATGATACATTTACCTGAATTTTTTCAGATTTTTTTTCATCTTTTACATTTCCCCTCCCCCACTTTTAGGAATTTTCGACTGGCCATATCTCCAAAAATATGCAAAAAACACAAATAGTAAAGATGCATACAACATAAACTTACAAATTCTAAATTCAATCAAACACCAAATTTTTATTCCACTAACTAAACTTATAAATCAATGTATTAAAAGTAATATTTTCCCCAAAATTCTTAAAGTATCAAAAGTTATACCCATTCATAAACAGGGAGATGTGGAAGATCCTGCTAATTACAGACCGATTTCTATCATACCCTTATTTGCAAAAATTTTTGAAGGGGTCTTAAAATTGCAAATAACAAATTACTTTGAGAAGTTCAACTTGTTCAATAACTGTCAGTTTGGTTTTAGAAGTAAATTGTCGACTACCCATGCTATTAACTCTTTGACAGACTCAATCAACAAAGGCTTTGAACAAAACGAAATATTATACGCCCAATTTTTGGATCTAAGCAAAGCATTTGACTGTGTATCCCATGATATATTATTGAAAAAACTTCAATTTTATAAATTCTCTGCTGACAGTCAAAAGCTACTCGCATCATATCTTGAAAAAAGATGTCAGTATGTGAATTACCAAAATATGAATTCTGGTTTCATAAATATTAAATTTGGAGTACCTCAAGGCTCCGTATTGGGTCCAACTCTTTTTCTCATTTTCATAAATGACTTACCCAACAATACTGTTTCGGCAAAATCTGTTTTATTTGCTGATGACACCACTTTATTAAACACAACCAGGATATCAATGCATTGCTGTCCAATGTGCGTGAAACTCGGTCAACTATTCAGGACTGGTGTCTATCAAATAAATTAATGTTAAACGAGAAAAAGACACAAACAATGATTTTCAGTTTAAGACAGTACATAATAGATGACATAAATATAGTATCCATGGATTGTATTAAATTCTTAGGAGTTCACGTGGACAACAAGTTAACTTGGGAAAAACATGCCAATTTTCTGTGTGATAAGATGGCTAAAAATTTATTTCTTTTAAGACACCTAGTGAACTGCGTGTCCCAGGCAACATTATTAGCAGCATACCATGGACTAATCCACTCTGCAATCAGCTATGCAATTTTGGCCTGAGGTCACTCTTCCCATTCTGCTGCCATTTTTTCTATGCAAAGAAAAGCAGTTAGAATATTTGCCGGGTTAGGATACAGAGATGATTGCAGAGATTCTTTTAAAAAACTAAATATCCTAACCCTGATTAGTACATATATATTGCAGTGTCTCCTTTACATCAAAGAAAATGAAACAATGTATACACCATGTGATCAGATCCACTCATACTCTACCCGTAATAAAGATCATACGACTCTCTAAAACTCGCGATGGAATAAGGTATCACGCAATAAAGTTTTCCGATGCTTTACCTCATCCCATCAAGGAACTGGACTGTAGACGTTTCAAATCTGTGATAAAAAAATTCTAATAGACCATGCCTTTTATAATTTTAAAGAATTCTTAGATGCTGACTTTTCCACTATGTCTGATAAATAAGGTTTTTAATTTATTTGTTTTTACGGTGTTATTTTTACCTTCAAACACCATATGTTTTTTTTTCTCTCTTTTACTTTATACACTACATTATGTAGAAAATTGTATCACTTTTTTGACATGTGTAAATACTCTGTATAATGCACCAATAAAGATTTAGCACTCTGTTGACTGGACTAATAGATTAAAGTTAGTATCGATGTGAGTCATTGTATTTTAAAGAAATATTAATCTCAAATTTTTAACGTTTCGGGATTCGGCACTTAAATAGTTCAAATTGTCTACATCAAACTCGTGTACATATAAAAATCCACTATAGGTAAATTCTCTGAAGTACCTTTCACAAAATTAGGTTCCATTATAAACAAATATTAAACACACAATGTAAACCACGAACTTCATAAATTAAACTGGACTTCACAACGCACATATCAAAGCTCGTGACACCACTTACCATGGTCGCCATGATAGGCTGTCAACTTATTTGAGGTTGGCAATACTCTGTAGGAATCATCGTTATTTTGTAACGCATTGCCAAATGTTTTATATTTTCAATAAACTTAATACTTTTCTCCCAAAATGCTACTTCATCTTTTCTAATAACAAGAAATTTATTCATAATGTGAGACTACAACAATACTTAGAGTAAGTTATCATCAGAAGTACTCATTAATACTCTCGTTTTAATAAAATTATTTCTAAAATCTGGCAATCATTTGCCTATCAACAACCAAGGGGATAATACTAGATTAAATCTGACAACATCGGCTTTGTACTTTAGTTTTTGTACTTTGTTTTCGTGGTTTTACGTGGACAAAAATTCTGAAAGGCGGTTCTGAAAACCTATCATGGCAGCCAGCATGGACCTTATATGAGGTCCAGTTTAATTTATGAAGTTCGTGATGTAAACGTAAACAACAAATCATTCAGATCACTACCACCAACATGAAAATTCTCTAGAATTGAATGATCACTAGATACGTCATCATTTACCGCCTTTTTATATTCAAAACCAATTTGTTCTTGCAGGTGATGATTAGAACTTTTTTTAATATTATATATGCAATGTATATTGAATATACTTTTTGATCATATAACAATATTTTGTAAATTTTGTTGAAGAAAACGACCTTATTATCTCTGTTCCCCTTATTCCTACATAGTAATTAGTTATTATCAATATTGTATATTACAATATTTGCTAAAAATTTTCATTCTAAAGTCAACAGTCAACTGTTTTAAAATTACAGCAGTTCGAAGTTTGAAAAATGATGAAATTTTGATAATTATTTAGCAGCAGTGGGGATAAGATAATTGTTAAAATCTGCAGTGAAGCACAAATTTTCACCTTTTTGGACGTAAATCGTAAAGTATTCATAATAGAGAAAAATCATTTAAATAAAAGTTGTAGCTTCTTTTTTTCATACAGTATTGGTGATACCTAATTTTAGGGTAGAACTGATAGAAAAACCTATTTTGATCGCCATTTTTCCAACACGACAACCTTAGCGGCAATGATATTTTTGTGGAAAATATTAATTAATGATAGTGGCACATTTTACGAATAAAAAATTTCTTGTAGAAATTATTCATGAGCCAAATGATAAATTGACTATTGACTATGAGTGCCGCTACACTTTTAAGATTCCAACTCGCATTCTCCCACTGTCAGTACTTTTTACTCAAGGTTTAATTTTTCTTCTACTACCATCTATATAAATGACCTTTGTAACTCTAGCAATACGCACGATAACAAAAGTAAACATTCAAGTTGTTAGCTACGAAAGTAGAACTTTCGTGGCCAGGAGAGAAAAATAAAAAAAACAAATTTTAACGCTTCATAAGTTTGCATATACCTTGCAATATTGGCTGCCTCTTGTATCCCATTTTTATCACCACCAAACATAGTTGTTTATTTTAGTTTGAAACCACCAGAAATTAAAATGTTTAACATAAACCTCGATGACAGATAGTACATGTTTCGTTGGCATGGAAACAATGTTCACAAACTATAAAATTTATTAAAAACGTCAAATAACATCATGACATAATTAATTTTAAATTATTAAGTCCCATAATATCTCTCGGTAATAGAAAAATTATTATACATTACACGATACGAAAGCCTAAAAGTAAATTTTCACATCTAGTAATGTAAATAACTATTTTGCAACTGAATGCAGACCACATACTGCACATAAAAAATGAACTAACCCAGGATATTCATCTTGTAAAAGCTTCCCTGTCTTAAGCGTATATCCCATGTCATCGGCAACAAATAAAATAAACAAATTTTTATTATATTGCTCCGATTTCTGCCACGACTATTTAAGTTTGTCTTTTACTGAGATAACAATCGTTTTCTCCAAAAATTTGCATAACACTTAATGCGATTTCACAGCTTTTGCTTTATCTAAACCCCATAAATGGACAAGTATTATTTGACGCACTGCTACATTCCAATAGGAACTGAGAGTCGATGCTCTCACTTATATATGTAAGGTAATTACACCTCTGTAGACTTGACATTATGTCTGTTTAATACACACAGTTGTCGTCTGTTAGATAAAATGTCGTGTAGGAATAAATATTACTGTTCAATGTATTTTTAATATAATTTATTGTACTTTAGTTAATGCTCTGCGAATATGTCTCTGTTATCGCTGAAGAATTCCGTTTCTAAATAACAACAGATCGATTCTGATTTTAGGTAAACCTGACACTATTCATAGAGCCGATTTCAGATTGTCAGACATTTGTAATTTATTGGATGAAGACTGGGAGAAACTGGCGATGGAGTTAGACATTCCACCATCCGATATCGAGTTGATAAAAGAGGAATATCCTGAAAATCATCCACAACAAGCGATGATCATGTTTAGACTGTGGTTGCGTCAAAGAGCAAACAAAGCTACCGGTAAAAAACTAACGGGAAATAGTTTTTCATATCACTAATTACGATTTCTTTTTGCTGCAGGAAACAAATTAGAAAAAGCCCTCAATAAGATAGGAAGGCAAGATATTGTCAACAAATGCATTTGCAATGTTGAATTGGTAACAGACGACATGGAGAAAGCCTTAGCGAAAATTCACCTGGATCAATCCGGTTTTGAAAATCTAAAAGATGAATTAGGTCCCTCCAGAGATACATCTTTAAGGAGAGATATTCATATTGACAAGTCTTTCCAGGGCAGTCAGGATGGTATCGACAAAAGCGAGCAAAGCGGTACGTTGTATATCAATTACTTTGTTTCAAGGTACTTTATATACTACCCACAATTTTTATATGAGACATTTTTTTCAAATTTCAAATGGTTGAGGAGTCATTGGCTGTCCATATAATATTGACTCACTCTGTATATTTTGTTTATATTTATACTTTTAAATTTTTTCTCTGATATTTTTTGAAATTTTTAAAATGTCACAATCTTTCAATAATAACGGTAAGCTATAAGCTGTAAATACTTTGCATTTCCAGAAGACATTCAAAATCAAAACTCGACGGAAAAAGATATTACCGACACGACGAGCGACTATGTATCCAACAAGAACGAAAAAGAAAATAACTTGCCCGAACAATTAGACAATAGACCGCTGACGAAGGAAAATGCGAATACCGACGAAGTTATCGAAGAAATAACGCATCATTTAAATCATTTGCAATCGACGCCTAGGATAAAATCCACCGATAAGAATGCAAATACACCTCCGCCTAGCCCAGCAGAATACAGTTTGGATAAAGAAGCAAACATTCTCAACGAGTATGTGACCCATAACGAGACGATTAAAGGTATGTACCTGAGTGTTAGCTTAATGTTAAGATGCTTCTTATTTTTATTTAAGCGGCAGGTGTAACATAAAGTCAGTATTTATAAATGATTTCTAGTCGCTTTGTCCTCTAGGGAGTAAACAGAGTTTAAACTACCGGTATTAGTGGAGTCAAAATAAATTTCGAATGGAATTGTTTTGCTGCAGCGATTTTAAGGTTTTAATTTATTTTAGGTGTGTTGATAGGTAATGGGAAGTTTTGGATTAAATATGTCCTTCGTTTCATATAAAATTTAAATAATTTATGTCGCAATACTAACACTTTCTGCTATTTTCGTTATTATCTCTGGTTCTAATAATGCATCGCAATAAAATTTCAAACAAAGCTAGACCTACAAATAAACTTTCTGATAATTTATTAAATTGTAAATAAATAAAAACCATTAAAAATTGCCCTTTTTGTATAATTTCAGAAATATGATGCATTGCATAAAATTTTTTAAAAAAGTGAGTGAAACCATGCCCTTTATTGAACTGAACCTTCCTGCCAAGTTTTAGCGCAAAATATTTCTTTACGGCTAAAAATTAAAAATTATTTCGAAATTTTAATCACTTGTTTAAGTGCATCGACTCATGGGACAATTTTTTTGTCAAAATGTAGATTTTTACGTGTATTTTACAATGGTATTAAGAAAAAACAAGTTTTTCTACATTTAAACCGTTTTCTTGGAATTTGTAGTGATAAATAAATTCAAATAATTCTGATGTGGATTTTTTATAAAAGCAAAAATGGTAAACAAATTAGGAAAGTAAATGAAAAACCGCTTTTTAAAAAAATAATGCTCTTTTTGCATTTGGAGCCTAGATACGTTAGTTTTTACATTTCGGTTAATTATACATAAACAATATCAAGAATCCAGAACCACAATATTTAATATTAAATCAAATAATGGGGCTTTGAGAACATAACGCACATTTCTAATTTTTCTTATAACTTTCTTAATTTATATCGTGAAAAGGGAAGACTAAACTAATCTAAATGACTATATACCATGTATACCAGTTTTGTAAAACTTTTAATAGTACTGATACAATAAAAAAAGATACCACAATCAAGATTTGAACCTGAGACACTGCATCTTGGGCCAGTCATCTTACATACCGAGCTATCTGACGACTAAGATCCAGTTTGTAAAACCAAAATATAAAAGGATAGACTTATTTGATTAATTTCAGATCTCTAACGTAATCACTAAAAACCCGAACTCGGACCTCTATACACCACCTTTTGATAATTGTGGTTCTGAACTGTTTTCAACTAGCTGAGGCAAAAATATAAATATCGGAGAATAACTGGTCCAAATTGTAAAGAGAAATATTGATTTGTTTATTTACAAGCGAAGCAAATGCAAAAACATGTATCTTAGCTCCAAAAATGGAAGTAAGAGCATTGTTTTTTCATATGCATTAATAATTCATTTACCTATTTTGGTTTGATAAAAAATACAAGTTGTTTGAATTTGTTTATAACTAAAATTTCGATAATCGTAAACAAATTATAAATACACAGTTGAAATGAAGAAAAAAAATTTTTCTTTCTTATTACCATTGTAAAATACATGCAAATATACCTACATTTTCAAAAGAAATTTGTCTTACGAGTTGATACACAATAAGCAATAGAAATTTCGAAATCTTTTTGGATTTTGAAATGTTTTATTTTAAAAATTTGGCTGAGGGTTTAGTTCAGTAAAAGACATGGTTTTACGTACTTTCTTTAAATTTTATGCATTATTACATTATATTTCTTAAATTATACAAAAGGGTAATTTTTAATGGTTTTTATTTTTTTAGAATTTAATAAATTGTTAGAAAGTTTATTTGGAGGTCTAGTTTTATTCGAAATTTTATTATAAACAATTTGGTCTTATTTTTGCAATGTAATTATTAGGACCAGAGATAAGAAAAATAGCAGAAAATCTTAGTCTTGCAACATAAATCGTTTAAACTCTATATGAAGCAATGGACAAATCTAATCCAAAACTTTCCATTACACTTATTGTCATACCTAAAATAAATTAAAATAATAAAATCACTGTAACAAGACAATTCCTTATTCACCTTTTTTTTGGCGCTAGTTTGGCTAATCTATAAATATTGACTTTACCAACAAATCAAATTATATGTATAAATTTTTGTTGTTTATTTCGATATAAAAAACAAAAATGTGTATATTTAATCGTACAAATGGTGACTTGCATCACGTTATAACACCTAAATCATGCCCATTTTAATATGCTTTTTAATACCTACATTTGGCGAAGGTTTTTCTTTCTCTTAGCACACGGTGTTGGCGCTTAGGCACTTTTATTTTTTTATATTAATTTGCATTCACATTTCCTAACCTAGCACGGTAGCTTAAACCTTTCGATCTATCAGTAGATTGTTTATTTGATATTTTCAAAAGGAATCCCGCAAAAAGAAGAAATTATAACATCCACACCCGTGAAACGGAAGACGGACACACCTCAAATAGATCCGATTGCCGTGCTTAAAAAGAATGTCAGCGATACCTTGACGTTCTTGCACCAGGAGAGAAACGACTTCTTGCCCGAAGAAGACATAATTATCCCGAGCAGAAAAGATGACCATATCTCCAAGGAGATTGATCTGGACAGCATCAACTTGAGAACGCCCAAAAGGTCTACGAGTGATTATGACGACAGTTTTCGAGAGAACGATGATAGCATACACAATGTGATAGATGACACTTTCCGTATGGACATTGACGACAGTTTTCAAAAAGTCGCAAAAAATCAAACGGAGGTCAATGAAAATTTCCGAAACGACGTAGAAAACGAGGTGGAGGAGGTTATTAAGGAAGCTGAGGATGTGGTGAATGACAAACTGAATAACTCGGACAGTTTTACTGAAAGTAGGTCCAATAGGGTGATACGATTCGAGGATGAAGTCGCTGACGATTTAAACGACAGGAAAAACGACAGTGTTAAAAACACAGGAGACAGTCTTTTCGATGATGTGAGGACGACCACGGAGGATTCCTTAGATAACTTAGAAAGTCTTAAGGATGATTCCGTATCGGTTGCACAAGAAAAGAGTGAGGAAGCTTTTAAATTTCTAGAAAACGAAGCCTCCAGCCCAGTCGTTAGCAGACCGCTAGAGGATTCATTGACGTTTGTACAAAGAGAAATTGAGTGGGCTCAAAATGACGACGATCCCGGCAAAACAGTTTCGTTCTCGGACATGCCAGTATCTCCTAAAAGTCCCAGGAGTGCCATACCCGTAGCGAAAACTAGAAAAAGCTTAGAGAAAGAGAAGGATATAGATTTCTTGTTCAATGAGGATAGAGGCGATACCGTGTCTCCCACTGACAGTGATTTGTTGAGTAAAATCCCAGTAATGAAGGGTACCAAGGTGAAGACGATAAAAAAACACTCCAAAGATCCACTGAAAGAATTCGTTACGTTGTCGAAGGACGTCAACTGGGATGACGACGAGGACACGATGAACATCATAAAAACCGTCACCACGACGGATCCTATCGTAAAAACCACCGTAACCCGAATAACTAGTGAAAACATTCCCGACAACGTGAAAAGCAAAATACCCGTACTACATACGGAGTCCCTGTCTCCGACCGAGATGACCGAACGGTACGAGATAGAAGTCTCTCCTAAAAGCAAAATACCTGTTTTAAAGACGGAGAGCACGAGGATAACGTCCCCGGAAGTGACACACGTGGAAAGGACCATAATCTCACCGGATTCGACCAAAGTTATAGAGACCACCACGACGATAGTATCTCCTGGCTCGAGGATGTCTACCAAGAGCAGTACGATAGATTCAGATTCGGAGGACGACAGCAGGCGGAGTCCCCCATTGAAGGGGATCCTGAAAAAGACGTCGGTAAGAACCATAGGGAGCTCTAGTGGGTCTGATGTTGCGCTGCATGAAGAAGGCGCGGAACTCAGCGACGATGACTCAGGTACGTTCTCTATACTAGATAGTTCTAACTTTTCCTTGATAGTAGCTTCGAGCATATTTAGATTATTCTTCCTTCATAGTAGATCGGTTTGATCGGCTTCTGTGCTGTTGAGTTTTGTTGCTTGAGAAATTGTCGATTTTTGAATAAGGAGAAAGTCTCGGCAAACTAGTCGACAGCCCAATTAAAATTGTAAATTTGACTCACGTTTTGTTTCTACTGAGCTGTACTGAAGACAAAATAAAATTTATTAAATAATATTCACATAGGACAGGAATCAGTTATTTTATTAATTCTTTACTGTATGTTATAAGCCAGTCTGGTTTTCAAGTAGCAATCCAATTCTAGTGAAAGGATTTGAATGAAACCTTTTATATTGTCTTTTTTTTTGCTCAAATGTGCAATTTAAAATTTGGGCACTTTTTGGACGTGCGCAGATCACACTCATTTTTTTCTTATATCTTAAAAAAAATACTTATATAACTTTTGAACATACATTCAATTATCATACATTTGACAGGTCAACCAATTTATTAACACAGTATGTATCATCTCAAACAAAAACTGAAGATATATATGCGAAGAAACTACCTACTCATTATAAAACAACTGACAACCAATCCTTTATGGTTGGAGTTGCACCTGAAATGAAACAGCAAGTGTATGAACCCAGCTTTTGGCCCAAGGGCATTACTTATGATCGGTTTGACTTTCGACGAGGGAAACGTTTTCTCAACAACCAACATAAGGATGTTGATGCGGGTCTGGGTGATAGACCGATGAATGCATCAACGTACCAACCAAATTCTTTTTTAGAGATATAAATTTAAGGAAAGGAGCGAACTCCGAACCAAACTCAAATAATGTTTCCATTTTCCATTTAAATGTACAATGTTTAAGGAATAAAATACTCGAATTAGAACACTTTTTAATGTTAAATACATCTATCAAAATAGTTTGCATTACGGAGCATTGGCTAAAATCAGATGAGGTTGATTGTTACAATATAAGTCAGTTTAACATGGTAAGTTACTACTGTAGGTCAAATAAAAAAAATGGGGGTTGTTGTATATATGTTCACAATAGTTTACCATCTACCGAAATAACTAATTTAGGTATAAAATCTGTTGAACAAATATGTGAAATATCTGCTTGTTACATAAAACAACTTAATTTGATTGTTATCACCGTCTATAGATCCACAAAGCTGATAATTGTTGATGACTTTCTCCAAATAATGTATGATGCTCTAAGATATGCTGAAACTTTTAGCTATAATACCAATATACTTCTTGCTGGTGACTTTAATGTACATTTTAATCAAGAAAAAAATGCCAGCACTCAAAAAGTTAGCAATCTGTTTGTGAGCTTTGGATTACGTCAATTAATTCATGAACACACACACGATAAAGGTAACTGTTTAGACAACATTTTTGTAAATTTTAACTGTCCAAATGCGTCAACTATTACACTGGATATCTCAGACCATAGTGGTCTGATTCTCCAACTAATCTACAGTGATCTTAGAAATACAGTAACAAATGTAAAATTAAATAGGAAATATAGCAAGAATAATATAGATCAACTAATCACTTATTTAAGCAAAGAAACATGGCTCGATATTTACAAAAGTAATACCGCTGAAGGGAAGTTTACTGCCTTTCACAATACATTTATATATTACTACAACTTATGTTTTCTATTAGTCCCTTTGGAGGATAGGAAAGAAAATAAACAAAATTGGGTAACCCCTGAGGTCACTATAGCAAAAAATAGATTATTGTTTTTGCACAGCTGTTATAGGCAGCACCCTACTGATCAACACAAGCAAATTTATAAGAATTACAAAACGGAATATCACCAACTGCTAACTCAGGCCAAACAAAAGTATCATCAGAATCGCCTCAATAAATCGGACAACTATAGCAAAACTGTATGGGATATAATAAACCTTGAAACGGGTAGGAAAAATCAAAGAGTCTCGTATCCTGATAATTTAACTGCTGATCATTTTAATAGATTTTTCATTAATAATGCTGAATCTATTGTGCATAACTTGCCAACATCTCATATTAATACTGTAAACTTCATGGACGTAAACTTGCAAACTAGTAATTCTATGTTCTTTAATCCTGTTACAGCTGAAGACATCAAGACAGTAATTAATAAATTAAAAAATAAAAAGACCGAGGATATATATGGCATCAATATATACATAATAAAAAAATGTGTAATTCTACTAAGTGAACCTTTAGCTGATTTAATTAATGCATGCATTGTCCAGGGACACTTCCCTGATTCATTGAAAAGGGGGAAAGTGATTCCTGTACATAAAAAAGGGGATAACACTCAGCTTGAAAATTACCGACAGATTTCAATTTTGCCATCCATATCAAAGATCATAGAAACTGTGATGTCCAACAATTTGATTTCTTATCTAGACTCAAATGCAATATTAAGTGCTCAACAATTTGGTTTTAGGAGGGGATTGTCTACTTCAGACGCAATCCTAGCCTTAACCAACATGATTAAAAATGCGTTTGAAGGCAGAGATCGTTGCCTAGGAATATTTACAGATCTAACTGCAGCTTTTGACTGTGTGGAGCATAACATCTTAATAAATAAACTGGAATTTTATGGTATCCGGGGAAATTGCTTAAAATTATTTAGCTCCTATCTTGAACACAGACAACAGCTAGTGCAGTGTGGTAGTGACATAAGTGAACTGATAGAAATTAAAAGAGGTGTACCACAAGGATCTGTGCTGGGACCATTACTCTTCCTTGTCTATATAAATGATTTACCTAAATCCTTAGAAACAATTAATGTGAAAACGGTTATGTATGCAGACGATGCAACATTTGTGGCCACTCTAGACAAGGAAGATGATTCTCAGCACATCCTGAATAACATAATTGAGAAAGCGAAAGCCTGGTTTGCACCTAATCAACTGGTATTAAATGGGAAATGGGAAAACTGTAAATATGCTATTCGAGTCTAGAATAAGCAACAACTCAAATCAAAATGCAAATAATGTCAAATTCTTAGGTGTTAATATAGATGTAAATCTAATATGGGATGAACATATTAAAGTTCTTAGTGGTAAACTAAATAAATCTATATATGCTATCAGGAAAATAAGGAACACCATTAATGAACAAGCAGCATTAACAACCTACCACTCACTTTTTCATCCACTTCTCACTTATGGGATATTGACTTGGGGGAATGCGGCACACAGTCACTTACAAAAATTATTTGTGATCCAAAAGTCAGCAGTAAGAAGTATAGTCAATGCAAATTGGGATGAAACATGTAAACCAATATTTATACAGCTAAAAATTATGACACTGTTTTCTGTTATCGTGTATCAGAATTTGCTTTATGTAAAACAGAACTTACAAAGTCATGTTGCACATAATGAAATCCACGAGCATGATACAAGAAATAAGTTTAATCTGGTAACACCACAAAGCAGACTTCATAGAAACAATAACTTTGGAATCAGTTTGTTCAACTCCTTGCCACAACACTTCCGCAACCTCACAATGATCAAATTCAAAAAGAAACTCAAAAACATATTAACACAGAACTGCCTCTGCAACTTACGCGAGTTCTCTCAACTTATTGCTGAAAATGGAGACATTATTTTTGCCTCTGTTAACTAATTTTATTATTTTATTTTATTTTAATATGTACCTGTAGTTTTATCGTTCTATGTTTGTAATTTTACCATTTTATCGTAATTGACATTTTCATGTCATATTTTTTATCTTCATCTCTTCCAATTTAAAGACTGATTAATTTTCTGTACAGACATCTAATTTGTATTTATTGACTTGTCTATAATGTAAAATTTCTAAAGGTGAATAAATATTATTATTATTATTATTATTATTATTATTTTTAAAAATAATGAAGAAGTTATGACAAATTATTCATAAAAAAATCAGATGCATTAAATTAGACAACCTGCATATATTTTTTTATTTCATTAGAGTGTTTAGTTATATGGAAAAATAGGCTATGTCAAATATCAGCCCTTAAATCGCAAAATTTAATTTGTCACAAATAATTAACGTAATCGCTAGCTATATTAATTTCAAATGAGGCAAATGACTGACGTCAGCCGCGTGTGCATTGACATTGAAGTTGAAAATTGTAGTGGTGCTGTCTGTTTACTTTATTGTGTTTATTTTACGTTTCAAACTGGGAAATACTCAGAAAAATAAATAATACAAATACTGTACAGTGCCAATGCGGCTGCTCCAAGGAAGTACACAGTAACCAACATTTGTTCCAAACTTGAAATTTTCACTCATGTGCTGATACTGTGCTGTTCTGTGTCTTTTTATCCAACAGCATTTTATATCCTTTGCAGATAGAACTACCGCTGTTGGCTCGGCTGTTGGATAAAAAGACGCAGCACAGCACAGTATCAACACATGAGTGAAAATCTCAAGTTTGGAAAAAATGTTAGTTACTGTGTTCTTCCTTGGAGCAGCCGAATGCATCCCGATGCACCAAATAAATTTATTCGTGTACCTGAAAATCAAAGTCACTGGATAAAATGGTTAAAAGCATGCAGAATAAATGATATAATGATAAAAGATATTTCTGAAAGAAATACCATCAATACAAAAACTACACAGATAAAATTTTGTATATATAGGCCATATACACAATACCTAATTTAATAGAAATTTTATCCTAAATAACAAAAAAATTATAGTTTAAAAACTAAAAAACACACTTTTCTCCCTCCTCCATCATCATACAAGCTCTATGGTACCATATTATTATTACTGCCATCAGAATTGCATAAGTGTGCTAAGTTTCAAATCGATACAACAATTAGAAGTGGGTAAAAAGTGTAAGATTTGCTTACAATGTTAGGAAGTTACAGGTCAAGCTAATAAAAGCGTGTTGAAAACATAAGTGTTACAGTCTGTTTTGCTTTATCCAAGACACATTCTATCTACAAGTAACAGGATATAGTTGTCGATCAAACAAATAAACATACTTCTAATCTTTTTTAGTTTGTGCTTAAAACTCAAATATTTTTTCTATTCTGAAGGTGTTTATTACTAAACTAGTAGGTTTAAAACAATATTTTTGTATTGCCTAAATGTTGGTTGTTTCATTTTCTTATTTTTTTTTCTCTGTTTCTTTTTGTTGAAATCCTCTGCCACATGTATTTTATTTTAAAACAAAGTCACAAGCGTAGAGGTTATTTTCCAGTAAAACACTGGATAATTGCATAATTTTGTAGATTTCACGGACATTACTTTAAAAGAAAATACATGTGGCACAGGATCTCAGCAAGAAAAAACAGATTTTTTATTTAGGGCGAGTTGTTTCCCTAGAAAGAAGTGCAAACCAAAGTCAGCTTGATCTAAGATCAAAAGCCGAGGTTACGATTGTTGCAACAACATGGTTTTCTTTGGCTTGAACTTAGTACAACTCACCCTTAATCATCTGAATTATACCCAGATTCATTTAAATTTTAAACAATGATAAAATAAACAGGGCCGTTTCTAAAGGTTTGGCCGTTGGTGTACAAAATCTGAAATGCCTGATGAGCAGGGGGGAGGGGGGGAATCTCAAACAAATGCCGCCTCGTACTTCAAAATTAATGAGCGGAGGGAAGAAATCTAAAAAAAAAAATTTCCTCCAAATCTAAAATGCCCCCCGAGCGGGGAGGGGAATCTCAAAAAAAAATTCGTACTTTAAAATTGATGGGCGGGGGGAGAAATCTCAAAAAAAAAAATTGATTCTAAAATACTGCCTCATACTTCACAATAAATGAGCTAATCTCAAAAAAAATCCACCAAAATAAAAACTGATGAACAGGAGAAGGAGGAATCTCAAAAATGCCGCCCCAAAAATTGACGAAGGTGTTCTGTGCACACCTCGCACACCTAGTCAACACGGCCCTGAAAATAAACTTATATGCCTACTACCTACTTGCTAGTTTTAACATCACGAACTTCACCAAGAGAAGAACTTTCTGTGTTTTTTATAAAATACTCCACCATAAACATATTCACAGTGGGAAAATTGCCTGATGAAAAACTCTCATCGTTCATTTTGAAAGAATATTTTCACTTCTAAAGCCTTGATAATTAATGAATTAGCACTTAAAATTTGTAAACTTTTTTTAGATAGATATATACACAGGAATATCATTCTCGTAGTCTGTGTGCCTGCGGTACTGTTTGATGGCACAGTCAATAGCGGCACGTAACAAGAATAGTTTAAATTAAGCACTTTAATAGCTTATATTTAATGTAAGAGTTGAAAAATATTTTTTCTTGTGAACTGCGGTTTTTTTAATATTTCAGTTTTCATTTGTGAGTATTATTTTCCAAATTTAATTTTTATGAAAGTTCCCTCTTCATCATACCTTCGTTTTGTTTAAAAACATAAACTTTAAACGATCATAACTCAGTCAATTTTTAAGATACGCGATCAGCCAGGGCTCAAATGAAAGGTCTTTTTATAAGCCACAAAAGAGTTGCATTGTTATGTAAGTAAACAATTAAAAAAAAATAGAAACGCACTTTGATGGTCATATTTGGGCAAGAACGAAGACAACACAGAAGGTTTCATTCAATCCACTCATTATAATTGATTTTCTACATAACTCCGTTTTTGAGCGCTTGCAGACTGGACTATTAACATTTAACCACATATACTTATACTTAAAATATTACTCGTGAACTAATAATAATTTTTCAAATATTTCTGCATGACTGACATGTGATTAAATCCTAGTTTTTTTTGTTTTTTCTTTTAGATATTAACCATTAAATTAACATTAACTTACCTAAAACCACTAACAAAAACCTATAATTTATTTCACAATCCCAAAATTTAAATTAATTTCTAACAATGTTTTTTTAACGCAAAACGCCTCGTTTCAATGTCCTCAGCTAGAATGAGGGTAATATGTACGTTATTACAATTATAGGCCGTGCCCGTAACTTAATGTTAATTTCAATGGTTCTTTTGCAATAATCGAACATGCATTTTGATTGAGTGTTGTTACCTAGCATCAAAAAAACCAAAACCCTTAGAGACCTGGCATGTTCTTTACCCTCTAGTATGGTCGTTTGTCGCATTGGCAACAAGCATGATCGTGTTGGCACTGCTCGCACAATATTGACTCATGGTATGCAAAATTTTGCATTTATTAATTATAATTCGACACACATTTCATTCATCACACATGTACATCATACATACACACAAACAAATGCAGCAAAATTTGTGCTAAGTGACGATAACGTTTATTATCAAAATGTACGAAAAAAAGTGAAAAACATGAATTTTGCTCAAGATTATTTGGTGTGCCGGATATATATTTTTTTATCTTTAAAGCTTGTTATAGACTGCGTGCACGCATAATTCAAGGGTATTCGTGAATAGCATGTAGGATTTATTATTTAAAAACCTGTTTTAACTTATTAGTGCAATCAGTACCACAACAGTCACTTTTCGTCATGTTACGGTACTATTTGTTTATCTCTCAAGCCACCATTTCCAGAGTTTTCAAGGTATAAGGCTCAAACTTGACAGGGGTGGTAATATATATCAGCAATGGCCAATTTTTCATTATTTGACACTTTGCTCTGGAACTGACCCCAACTTTGAAATTTTAAACGGAACACCCTTCTATTTTTACATTTTTTAGTTCTGGAGACAATTTTAAATATAATTGCGCGCTTTTAAAAACATTTTTAGACAATTCCATTCTTTAGGGACATCTTTATTTTTGCATTTAGGGTGCAGGAATGCTCTCAAATCAATCTAATGGACCAAAACAATAAGAGAAAAATGTAAATGTGAGGTCGTTCGAATTGATTTAGTACCTCGACCAACCAAAAATTCGGAAATCACTACTTTGTTATTAAGTCAACTTTTCCAAATTGCGAGATCTTTAAGACACCAGTAGTTCTATAAATACTTCTGTAAATACTAAGTTTCACAACATATCCATTGATAACTTCAAATTGAAAATTGGTTGTTATTGGATATGTCTTTTGGTGAACAATAATTAAAAAACTGAGAAAGTATCCTTATCAGGTATGCCATAAAAATACAATAAAACTAGATTCAAAACATTAATTTTGTCAACAAAACAATACTGCAAATAACAAGTGTTCTGTCCGAAATGATTTATTTTAACAATAAAAAAACATATTCAAATCAAAAGCTAGTAAACATTCAAAGTGCATCCCGCCTTCTTCTTCACATTTTCTGGCCCAGTCGATGGTGTTTACCATAACATTTAGCAACATAGCAAGAATTATAACCTACAGAAACTTCGCGGATACGATTTTATAAAATTTTAAATGTTTCATTCTCTCATATAATCCCACACAAAAAAATTAAAAATGCTAAGATCTGGTGAAGAGGCAGGCCAAGGAACAGGACCGTTTATTGCAGTTATTCGTCCCTTAAACCAGTTCACTAAATGAACCATAACTCCAGTGGCAATAAGGTTTCGGAGCCCCTTTTTGTTGAAAATAGATTTGTTCTGACACTGCAAGTGGTTAAATTCATCGACATTTCTTCAATATCGTTCTGAAGGAATTCTAAATATCTCTCCGGTGTCATAGATCCTTAAAAAAAAAGTGGGGCCAATATTTCTTGTTTCAATCACATCAGCCCATACATTAACTCCAAATATTTCTTGGAAATTACCTTCCCTTGTTAATTGGGTTGTTGCGCTAAGTTAAAATTTGAGGAGAATCTATGTTAAACAATAACAATTATTCATAAGAAACATGTAGAAGTTGAAAAGAAAGTCTTATAATATTATAATATTAATTACAAAAATACATGCATTTAAAACGGAGATGACATAATAACGGCAGTCTGTAGAGAAGTTAGTTATAAAATGACGAGAAACAGGTACTAATTTAGAAACTCGCTGATAGCGACGGAGAAAAAAGACAATCACGACAGTTTAATCTGACATTATATTTAACGTCAAATTCAACTGACGTTCATAGGTTACAATTCGGTATAGTTTAACAGCATCTAGTTATGGATAAATATAAGTACAGATAGTGTTTTCTGCCGTACTGTGTAAATAATACCACCAATTCACCAGAAAAACTGTCGTGTTCCAATAATAAATGCTGAACGTAATAATGAATGATTCAAAGCCACCAGAGAAGGACCAAGTCTTCTTATTGTGGAGACCATTTCAATGTCAAGTAAAGTAACAAATTACAATGTATTCTAAGCGTTTTATTTGTGGTAAGTTGTATCTTAATGTAGGAATTTGATTTTTAATATGGGTTTATGTTGTAGGAAAAACGGCTGCATTACAAGACTTGTGTGGCGTTCTAGCTGTTACAAATTTAAATTACCCGCCAAACTGGTGGATAAAACAGGGTGTATTACTGTATTCTTAACGGCTCTAGATTAGAATGTTATTCATGCTTTGACTTCCTAAAAGGAGGTTATATGGCTTTAATCTGCTTGTATATATATTATCCAGTTTATGTTGGAATAAAGTGCAGTTGTTTTTGTTAGCTATTGATTATTTATGAAGCTCCCTAGACGCCCCATAATACTAGGATTATCAATAAATTAAGAAAGGAAATTTAAAAACTCGCCGTTGAAAAACTATATGAAACAAACTGTGAAAGTCGTCTAAAGTCGGTGAACACAATCAGTCGGAAATGGCTACGAATGCGTTGGATTGTAGTTATAAATGCCCTTTGAATTATATGTGTTATAAATACATATAATTGTTTATTGCTCAGATAGATAGGTACTAGCATAAAGTACTTACCTATTTATTATTTTTTGTTATAATACAGAATACAGACCTTTCTTGATATCTTCGTAAGTCTGAAGTCTCATTCTGACTCTTCTTAGAAGTGAGTATCAATGGATAATAAATAATTTCTTTAGTAGATAAACTTATTTTGTTGTTTTCAGTTAGATACGCATGTATATAGTTAATAGGAAATAAAACAATGAAAAGGAAATATTTAATAAAATACAAAGTATAGTTAACAAATTCATCTAAATTAAATAATAAAATACATATTAGACATTATGTAATATTAATAAGATAAAGGAAGTTCTTGCAGAAATTACAATAGTTTTTACTGTCTATAGCAGCTGTAACGTAAGTACCTTGCAGCTTTTGCACTTCCAACCATTGCAATGTCAAAACGATCGTCTCTTTTTAAAAATTCGCTGACCATAAATATATCTACTGCAAGTAGAATGTCAGAATTAGCTTTTATAGATATACTGCCTTAGTCGTTTTGTAAAAAAATATTAACAATAACTGCAAACATCAATCACTGCTAGCTAAACGTCAAATTTACTTTTGACATATGAGGTTATTTTCTTTCTTGTCAGCAAAGTCAACTTATTCGTCTTCATCTGTTCTGCTTATTAGTTCACATCTAACTGCCGTTATGATGTCACTACCGTTTTCGCGGCACATTCAAATAGTCGAAGTTTAACAATTTTTAAAAATATGTTACGCTAAGAATTTTTCTTCCAAATTAAATATATAACTAAATTAAGTCCTCCACTACCATATTTCACCATTTTTGAAAATTCGTCAACAACCCAATTGGGTTGTTGACGAATTTTGAAAAATGGTGAAATAAGCATTAATTTAGTTATATGTTTAATTTGAAAAAAAATTCTAAGCGCAACATATTTAAAAAAATTATTAAAGTTCGACTATTTGAATATACCACGAAAACGGAAGTGACATCATAACGGCAGTTGGATGTGAAGTTATATCCAGAACAGAAGAAGAGGAACAAGTTGACATTGTTGGCAATAAAGAAAATACCTCAAATGTCAAAATTGAATTTGACATTTAATTAGAACTTTTTAGCATTTGGTATTTATTTTCTTTCAAAATGACTGAGGCAGGATTTATAAAGGCCAATTCCTATATAAATATATTTATGGTCAGCGAATTTTTAAAAAGAGATGATCGTTTTAACATTGCAGAGGTTAGAGGTGCAAAAGCCGCGAGGTACGTTACAGCTATAGTTTTGATTATAAATATTAGAAAAACAGTTAACCATTCATTTTTACGTTCACCATTCATTACTGGAACACCGAAGAAAAGTTTTTTCGGTGAATTGGTGATATTATTTACACACCAATTAAACTAACCTAGAAACGTGAGTTGAATTTGACATTAGGTTTGTTCACACAATCTGAACTACTGCACCAGTGTAGATAATAGAAGGAGATAGAGTGAGACTATACATAAGTTGAAGGGCACTGGTGCATATAGTGTGGAGTTTTTGAACAAACTTATTAAATAGTGTCAAATTCAATTGACGTACTTCTTTTTTTTTTCTCCGTCACTATCAACGTCGGTTTATAACGTCGTATCCTTTTTTCGTCGTTTAATAACTAACTTCTCTGCAGACTGCCGTTATGTTGTCACCTCCGTTTTAAATGCATGTGTTTTTAAAATTGATATTGTAATATTATAAGACTTTCTTTTCAACTTTTACATGTTTCCAATGATTCTTTATGAAGGAATGTTATTGTTAAACACAGATTCTATTAAAATTTTAACTTAGTGCAACAACCCAATTGTTGATTTTCTTGCGCCCAATATCTATTGTTTTATTTATTAAATATTCAGAAAGAAACATTATTCGGGTTAGCGTTATTTTTCTGAAGTAACCAGTCACAATCTTCAGTTACCAACATCTTCGTAAAAATGCAAATGCAACTGATATTTAAATAAGTGGCAACCATGTTTTTTAAGAATCTTTCTTCCTGACTCATGGCTAATTTGCACCCTGTGGCCAAGGTCTCTAGTAAAAGCACTTCTACAAAAGTCAAAATGTTGATTTCTGTTGGTTCAACAACTATAAAAGTTTCACGATTGTCAGTTCCTTCCCTGATTTGTTGGAAAATATTGAAAACATGAGTGATATCTATTCGGATACCTTTGGGCATGCAATTAAGCGTCATTACAACAATTTAACGAATAAAAAGCAATTTAACGATAAAGAGCAAACTGTAGGCACTTATTAAGTTAACAATACACGTGAGTCTTATTATTTTTGTCAAACATTTTTTTTATTCCCACAGCACTGTTTCTTTACAGTGTTGTTTTGTTGACAAGAAGAATATATTGAATCTATACCTTAACCGGGAAAGGAGGATAGTGTTGAATTGAACTGTCAATAGTGTCAAGTGGCACATGTCAGTGAAGGACATTGATTTGATAAGCCGCCGTAAAAATTGTTTTGAATTACACCCCCTCCAAATTTAAACACCAACAGGATCTGTTGCATGCACTGATCACGTGCATTTATTACTCTCCTCCTTTCCAAGCTAAGGGTATAATTTTATTCAATTTCCACAGCATAGTATTTTTTAATTATTATTCACCAACGAACTAGTGTATTTGGGTTAGTATCAAACGGATTTTCGGTTTGAAGTTATCAATGGATTTGTTGTGAAAATTATTATCTAACTACTGAGTGTATAAAAGATGTTGCCATTTGTATTATGATTTAATACTAAATTGAAATTTTGTGATTTTGTGGCAAAGTATCGACGCAATGTACTTATGCAATAATAATAAATTAATAATTTAACTGAGATGTAGATGTAACTATGCATTCCGAGATTATAGTTTTGCGATAACGCCAAAGAATAAATAATTCTTCCGATAAATAATGCCTTATTATATTTGTTACTTTTCTGTCCATTTGAAAATGCAAAAGAGGATGTGGCTAAGTAAGTGTAAACATGTTTGCACACTTTTTGTATACAGATTTACAGTTTATAAAATATTAGTCGTAATGTATTGGTTAGATGTTCTTATTTTACTTTAGAAGTATAGCAGATGTAAAGAAACAGGGTTCATAGCGACCTGGAAATCCTGGAAGTCAAGGAATTTGAAGTTGTCTAAAAATGTCAGGGAAAAGTTAGGGAATTTGGAAAATTTATTGAAAAATCAGAAAATTCGGGGAATTTAAAATCTTTTAATTTTCAAACTTTAAAACTATAAATTATACTTCCAGCAGTGTCTCCCCCGCTCATCAATTAGGCCTTCCAAAAGTCTCTGGAAAAAAATTTAAATTTGAAAGATTGCTATGAACCCTGAGAAACTGAAAACATTTTCAGTAGGTTATTAATCTTTGATCTGCTTGAGCCTCATTTATCGATAAAAAATATATACATAATTTATTAATCTGCAAAGAAACAAATATTACGAATATAAATATTTGAAAATATTTCGTTGCCACCGTCCGGGTCATTCAATAATCTGCCGAAATCTAGAATTGATAAAATAAATAAATCGATAGGATATAACCACACCATACATATTCATTTGAAGACACAGCAAAAAATATGATAAATTTAGTTTCATTTTTTGCATGACTTCATCATATCATAAGTTTTAGATTGTCATTAGATAATATTAAAATGAGGCATGATTTTTCCTGAGACTATACATTAAAACACAAAAGACACTGCTTGCACTAAACGATAATCTGTATGCAAAGAACAGCTTGAAATTAATTCGCTTTCTAATATTAATTCTGCTTGCAGCCTTTTTAGAAGCTTCTCTCCGCCTTTTAGAACATTACCCCTCCTGATATTAAATTTTTCTAAAGATTTTCTCCGGTCTAGTTCTTTTCGTACAGATTTAAATTTAGTCTATTTGAAGTTAATGGTAAAAATAGACCATCGGAAGATGAATTAACAAGTCCAAGCAGAACAATTTTATTGAAGTATGTTATCTGCAACTTTACACTATTAATATTTTGCAAATAGACTGAATTTAAAAACATAGCATGTTGATCTATTATTATCAATATAGTCGAATAAAACTCCTATTGTCAACGATTGTTGGGGGATTTACAAATCAGATGTACCATTTTCTTTTCTTGCAAAAAAATAAAAACCCCGAAAATTTTGTATTTTACATTAACCTAAATTACTAAAAAAATAATACTTAAATCTTTTTTAATGAAACATGATGAAATTATAGGTCTTATTATTGTGGAAAATTACAAATAAAAATGTTATTTTCTCTGAAAAACAGATCGGACAATATTGTAACTTTCTGATAGCATTTCTACAAAAAATTGCCCCCTCCCGTCCCCAACAAACGTTTAAATTGTTCTTTTTATGTTTAGTTTTATTCGACCAACACTGTTTATGTTATAATATTACTTTTAGATAAATTTTACTGGGTTATATATGGTGAAATAATATAATTTTCTTTATTAACTGTTCTCTATTATGCATGATTAATCATTAAACCCCCTACTATTTAATCAATTTACACGATATATTAATTAAGCATAGGTAAAATATTATTTCTCTCATATCCCAAACTGTTTTGTTCATATTATGTTTATCATTATGTTGAATTTTAAACTCTGCATCGCGTTTTTAGAAGACTTTTACCAGCAAGAACCTCAATACACGATAACAACAACAGAGGAGATTGACCCCGTCACCGGAGCAAAGTAAGTGATTTTTCTTATTGACTTCTTAATTTTATCATTTTATATCTATAGGGTGGTACAAATTGCATTTTGAACTAAATATGCTAGAAACAGTTTATAAAACTGCAAATTCTTAACTTTTATCGACAGAGCCTTAGAAAAAAAATTTATATTTTCTACACTTATTAAAATTTGACCTTCATATTAACACATTTTCTTAAAAGATATGCAGTGATAATATGGTAAAAATTTGAGACCAATTCATTGTTCCGTTCTTGAATTAGAGCGAGTTAAACGAAAAAATAATAATTATTAGGTGCTGAGGACGTAAGAGATAGCCCATGAAAACTTGCGACGCTATTAAATATTTATTTATAAAATAATAATATTAAATGAACTTTATCTTTATCTTTCAGCCTATTGTATGAATTATATATATTGCAATGGGATATTTCAGTGTTAATTAATTATTGTTGGCTAATCTTTGTGGTTTTACCAGTAGGGTTTGTTCTAGGTGCTTATGTATGGTTCCTATTCTTGGGTCTCTTCGCATGCAAAATTTCTCAATTATCTCTAAATTTTGTGGTCTCTGGGAAAATCTTGATGAATAGAATAGACGGTCTTCTATAGGCATTTTATTAGTTTGCTGGTATAAAAGAGGGTTGGGGAGGTTGTGTAACGGGTTGAGAAGATGTCGAATCTTTGTGATTTTTCTTATTGATGATGTTTCTGCCATCTTTAGTTTTTTTAGTGCATGATTTTTACTATTTCAAAATAAAACGTGTCCATATTTGATCATTGGTCGACAGATAAGCTTGTAAATTCTACTTGCTGTTTCTACATTGTTCTCATTCCGGAAATGTTAAGTCCTCGAAATAATATTCTTTTTCTTGAGCTCAACATGGGCATTAAAATTAATTGTTATGTCGAAGGTAAGGTAATCAGTTGCGGCTGGTGAAATTCCAATATTTTTTTTCTCGTCTGCGGCGCGTGGGACCCATACGAAATATGGGAAATAACATTTAGAGAAGCACTTCTCTAACGATTCCTAAAAAGTTTTGAAAAAGCAGTTTGCTAAAAAAAATTTCAAAATTCGGTTGCCCCACCCTGGTTTAGGGACTCCGGTTTAAAATTATTCTTTTTTGTCATATACATTTTACTTTTCATAAAAATGCAACAATAGGTTTTGGAGTTTATGAAAATATTTTCATTAGAAACAACGAATTGAAATTTTGTAATTTGTTAAATTGTAAATTACAAAATTTCAGTTCATTGTATTTCAGTTAATAATGAAAATATTTTCATAAACTCCAAAACCTATTGTATTTTTATGAAAAGTAAAATGTATATGACAAAAAAGAATAATTTTAAACAGGAGTCCCTAAACCAGGGTGAGGCAACCGATTTTCGCTGGCGAGTATCTTGTAAACCATAACACATAGGAAGAAAATGAATCTAGACATTATTGTAGGAAATTTAATTATGTTTAATTTTGCATAGATTACTTTTGTCCGTGTGACGCATGGTTTCCGAGTTCCAAGCGAAGAATCGAAAAAAGGAACCCCCCTGAAGTGGCGGGGCTAGGGGCGGGGACTTTTAGTATGTTTACCCCCTAACTACCTCCAACACATTCCTGGAGAGGAAAATTCTCCCCTCCTAAATGTTCTCTACAATCCCCTTTTGGGCATTCATTGATTGGACTATTAGAGTAGAATCGTTGCTTTCTTATGTTTGTTAAGTATTTTGCCATTGTAAAAATATTTCAAAAATTTACTATAATACATAAACAACAATCTGTCTTGTTTGACATGCTTAAAAGGCAAAGTTTTGAAAACAGAAAAGGAAATATTTTCCGAAACTTTAACGGCCTTCGTTTTCAGGGCCGGATTAAGGATTGGCGCGCCCCTAGGCTAATCATGTATTTGCGCCCTCTCATTCATAATGGAAGAACATTAATTAGCGGGAGGGTGAAATCTGAAAAAACATTTTTTTGTCCAGATTCAAAATTGACGAGCGGGGGGGCGGGGCGGGGCGGAGGTATATGAAAAAAATATTTGTCCCACTTTCAAAATTAATTGATGAGCGGGGGAAGAAATCTAAAAAAAAATTTTTAATCAACATTGATGACCAGGGAGAGTGGCCAGCGGCATTACTATAGGAGAAAGATATAATATCTATCTCTTTCCGTTCCTATTTTCCTATAAATAATCCTGTAAAATGTTGATATATTGAAAAGGAACATATAAGAGATGTATACATTTACTTAATTGGCACAAAAAGTTGAACTGGCGCATGCCGGTCAAATTGCAGCGTATTTTACTTTAGCGCTTTAGGACGAACAATGAGACCGGCGCGGAAGCTATACAGAGGTATACAGAGATCCAACCACCCAACCAACCAACCTTCTCGGTACACTTTGAAAATTTCCATGACAACTCGTAAAAGTGAGCTGGTCTGCTGGAATTCCAGCGTCTTCAAAGCGTACCGACAGCAGACCAGCTCACTTTTACGAGTTCGCATGGCAATATCCAAAGTGTACCGAGAAGGTCGGTCGGTTGGTTGGTTCGATCGTCTGTAGACCTCTACATAAAGTGCAGAGTAGGTTGGGTGTTTTTTTGTACTATCCGTGGGTTTAGGTAAACATCTCTTCGCTGAACTATACAATACAGAGGTAATAAATTCGAAAATTTTATCAAAATAAAATAATCAAATAACAAATAATTTTATTGTATTAAAAAAAAAGTATCGACGTAGATATAAGGAAGGCCTTCGGCTATACCCAGAAGGATCAGCCCCCCCATCAAATCATGGGCCCCGGTACTAAAATCACTGGCGGACCCCCGCGCCTAATAATTGATAAGCGGGAAAATTTTTTTTGTCAAAGCGGGGGCGAGAAATTTGAAAAAAAAAATTTGCCAAAACCTCTGACGGACCTCCACTACGGCCCCTTCAAAGCCAACGGGCCCTCGCGCTTAATAATTGAGAGCGAAGGGAAGAAATTTGAAAAAAAAATTGCCAAAATCTCTGGCGGACTACGGGCTTTTCCAAAGACAACGGGCCCCCGGGCTTAATAATTGATGGGCGGAGAGGAGAAATTTGCAAAAAAAAATTGCCAAAATCTCTAGCGGGCCCCTCAGTACCCAATAGACCCCTCATACGGTGGGCCTGGGAAGGATTACGGCAATAAAAATTTCAGATATGGATAATTACTTTAAACGTATGAACAGGGCTCTACTTTAAATTATATCGCATTTTCTATTTCATATTATTTACTCCTCTCTCACATCTTGATATCTCTAAATAAATATAAGTAAACGAATATTTAGGTATTTTGGTATTTATAATTCTTAATACGGATATAATTATAAAATGTAACCAAAATAGTTACATAGAATGGGTTTACATAGGCTTACACAAATTTATTAATTTCGGCCCAGATAAGATGGCGTCTTATCTGGGCTGTCTTTCCTTAAACAAACATTTTTTGTACGGCTATTATGGCTATTTTTTTCGCCAGCCCCTTATGCATTATACGACGTTACAATGCATTTATTTGCCAAAAGTCAGTGGTAAACAGTACATGCACATCGGCCATCGGGAGATAAATTTAGTTAGTTTTGAGTTGCCTTAGCGCCCCCTCGCGCTTCGAGGCCCCTAGGCTATAGCCTATTTAGCCTTATGGATAATCCGGCCCTGTTCGTTTTAATTTTTGTATTTTTATCATTTAACATTTTTGTTTCAGTTTATATAATATTTTTAGGTGCGAGACATTTTGTAATGGAAGTATAAAAACCAGCCAATGTCTGATCCTTTTGGCACAGAGGTTTATTTCATCAAAATTTTTAAAATATTTTTAGTGGCAAAATACCCGACAAACATAAGAAATCATGAATATGCCACAATATCTAGAATCTTTGCATTTTAAAAAACTATAAGTAAAATCAATTTCTTGTAGAATTAGCCCGTTAAAAATGACTTTTATCAGCGAAACTGAATGCTGGTGTGCTATGCGAGAATAGAGTCACACCCGACGGGTTGTGCAATATATACTGTTCAGTTCTTCTGTTTGTTATCTTTATTATTATTATTATTAATGTCTTTCTTTTACAGAATAACAAGAACGGTGAGGACGGCGAGTCAAATCATCACATCACCAGGGGGTCAAAATGAGGGTGACTATCGCCATTCGATGCAAACTGTTTTGGACCAATTCATGTCGGAGGAGAGAAATCCACATTAAAATTTACTACGTTGGGGGGACAAAATCACTGCTACTTAAATTCAATAACATAATGCTAAGAGACAATTTCTTGTTGTGACAATTTAACTTTTTTCTCAGTATTGTCCCGGTGATTTTTTTTATTTATACCTTTGATCTTTATTTATTTTAAAAAATGTAATTGTTTTAATTGTACGACGATTGCAGTTGCATCGTCAAATATTCCAGTGAAATTATTTTTGTCCGATATAGTCGAATAAAACTATATAAAAACGATTTTAATGATTGTTTGGGGAGACAATTTTTTGTCAAAATGTAATTTGTCTTTTATCTGGAAGTTACAGTGAAGTTTTGACTCATCTGGGAAGTGAGCGTTTTTTTGGAAATCAAGTTTTAAGTTTGAAACCTCACCTCCCAGATTGGACAAAACTTTACTGTATATTCTTACGACATATAAATTGCATTTCCACAAAAAAATGCCGCCTGAACAATCGTCGACAAAAGGACAGTTTTATTCGACTACTAGGTTTTTATTCGTTAATTTTAAATGACCAATTTTGAAAAGTTGTGAGGTTTAATAAATATTTATTATAACGTAGCAAAATGTAAGCTAAAAGGAACACAAAAAGTATTCTAAAAATTAGTGTACATTTAACCTACTTCTTAAAAAATATTTTAAAGTTTTCAAAGAAATCTTATATGATAATAATTAAGTATACATATTATATAAAGTAATATATTATGCATTTTTCAGCTTAGCTAGAGAAAAAAAAACACTGTTGGATTCCAGTTAAGTAAATTATTTTTTAGCGATTTTTCTATAGTGCCTAGACGGATTTTTACTTAAAATACTTTTTAAGTAAAAATTGTTGTTTTCGATTCTGTTTGTTACATTAGATGCGACAAAATTCATTCTCTATTATGAGGGTACTAAAAGTTTCCATCACGGTTGAGCGATTGCGAAAATTTTATTATTATAAAGATAGATTTTAATATATTTAATATATACATAATATGCTTTACGATGAAATTATTAAATCTTGTAGAAATGGTTGCTTCTGTAATAATTTGTTTGAGAAATAAATGTGTGGTGTACATTTTCCTTATAATAAATGTTGCCGTTTTATTTTCATCCCTTTTCAATTTTGACTAAACCATTTCTTCGTTCCAAATATACTCATTTGGATAGGTTAGTGTGGTATGATTTTCAGTAAAATTAATTGCAACTCGCTATTTGGTGGCGGATGTCTATATGGTGTAGCGGTTACATTTATCGTTCCACGATAATGATTTTCTTGAGACACCTTGTCCTTGTATGTATGTATACTAAAGATTCTGGATACGTGGTTTAGGCAACCAGACGTACACGTCGGTGTATGATTGGTTTGTATTGAAAAACCGTAAAATTTTAAATTCATTTGTTAATATATAAATTAAATTTCAAAATAAAGCAACATACTTTTGTGTCATTTTTATATTTTCTAAATTTTCTATTTGTTGTACTGGTGATAAATACATAAGAAAAACGTCTTTATCAATCTCCTTGTTTGGTCCAAAATCTGAGAACAAAGAGGAAATATTAATTATGTAATAATTAAGCACAGTAAAATCTAATTAAGTATGTAACTATACATTGGTTACAATATTTGTGTAATCTACAATTAGTTTGGGAGATATATTTGTCATACAATGTGTGAAATCAAAATAATTTGTTGGTTATAATGTTTTGAATTTATGAATAAATAAAGTGAACTGAGTGTTAAGGAAAAGCCAAAATCTTGAAGAAGTATATTTGTGAATATATTGCCTCAAAATTCAAATTCAAATGAGTGTACAAGTTGTCAAGTTCATTTAGTGATATTAGATTGGCAAGAATGTGTGCCTACAAAAAAATAAATTAAATTCCTTTCTTTTTTGTGGGAGAAAAATCAGCCATACTGGCATTTAGTAAAAGGTGTAGCACATTTCTCCTGGTATTGACTTTGTTTTTGGTGAAGAGGCCCAATAACAACTAGGCTTTTTTAAACTCCACCCTCACTTCACCTTTTTTTGATTTGCTATGGTTAATTTGCAACATTAGCAACCCAAAATAAGATTTTACCTGTACCGTCTATTGTATCACACCTGACCGTTCGAGGCTCTCGGAAAGATAGTTCACGTAATCACATGGTCGAGCCGGAACTTCATGTCGGAGTTTAGAAATGTTATGAAGACATAGCCTGCGGATTATTTGGTAGCACACAGTTTCCTGTTTATCAACCCCAGGACCAATAGTTGTCCATTCGTAGCTGTACCGAACAGTATCGAGGTACTCTAGCTTGCTCGTTATCTACTACGGAAGGCAATTGTAAGTACGCTTTAGACTTTTTAATTCCATGTCCGCTGGTCAGCATCAGTAGCTGCAACTTCTACGAAAATGAATTACACCCAGTAGACGAGACAGCTAATGTCAAGAGAACCGTGGGTACATTTTTACAAATATTCATATTTTGAAGTATTACCTTTTTGACTTAATGTAAACTCAAAAGAACAGCTGTTTATTGAGTCCCTGGTATTCATTGAATTATTGCTAAAAAGAAATAAAATAGGTGTTATAATATATAATTAAAAACAATAATATTTAAGGACTTACTATTTGTGAGCTTTTAACTGGTGTAGCCTACTTTATGTTGATTCCTTTTTGATGTAGCTACCCATCTTTTACTTGGAGTAGTATTTTATGTAGATTAATATCCAAATTGTTTGTAAATGCTGATGTAACCATAATACTGAACCTTTGAGGTAATGTCACAGCCGTTCTCAGTCAGATAGAGAGCAAGGGCGTATTGAATAACGACCAGTGTACATAATTGCCATTGGATCAAAAGTAACGAAAAAAAAGGAAACTGGTGGTTGATAAATTTATTTTATTGTTTGTTTATGAGAAGTCGCGTGTCATATTTCATATTGTTCATATTTTTAGTGCTTTTGCATATTGTTTTATTGTTTCATTTTTTAGATTAAGTCATATCAATCATTACTGTTATACATACTAAGTAACTAACTCCATTAATTTATGTAATATAAGGTTTTTGAATAGTAAACCTGCTTTTCATTATTTATTCATTCTGCCTGCTGCTGTTTCATTATTATTTGTTTGTTTAATAAGATCAAATAGACTGGCGCCTGCTCTGGTCTACTTAAAAGGCTTGTATAGACTGCTTAACTACCTATTATAAACAAAATCGAAATACTTGAACCCATGCCCGCTCCCGACTTAAAAAGCTGCCGTGCTCAAGCTACTATCCTTTTTAAATAAAGGGCGTGGCAATGGCATTAGACAACTTTCACTCTATCATCAGCAGAGCTGATGGTCACAATTTTACCTTTATGGGGGAGCGGACTCAGGCAAATTTGTAAGTATGGTATTACTTTGAACTAGAGATGGGCGCGTGAGTCGATTTTGACTCACGCTCACGACTTTAAACCTTTAGCTCACGCACACTCACGCACAACTGATATATGTTAAGGCAAACTCACGCATGGGATCTTTTGACTCACGCACACTCACGAAATCTTCCGTGATTTGGTACCTTAAATGTACACGCAATGCAGTAGAGAGAGATTGCAATTACGCAGTTTGATTTGAATGTTGCGTCATTCATCCTGTCTCCTGTCCTTTTCCCTCCCTTCTCGCGCTCGTGTTCCGTCTTCCGTCTATCGCTTCGCTTCTTATTCTTGACACGACACGACAGGTTGAAGTTTTAAAGCAGAGATGGGACGTCGTGAATATTATCTCACGCACGGGATCTTTTGACTCACGCACACTCACGAAATCTTCCGTGATTTGGTACCTTAAATGTACACGCTCACGCCGTGACACGGTGAAATTCACGTCACGTGCCCATCTCTACTTTGAACGTATTTCATGTGCAAAAATGATACAATCATATCTCACCAATGTGATGGTGCTAAAACTTGGTGAAATGTACACAATATAACTTTTGTAAAAAATCCAAGAATACTCCAAAGATTATCCTTTAACGTCCACAGATGTAGTAGGGGCATGCATATTTAAAATGCACATTTTAATTTACTCTCTATCTTTCTTAATTTTTGTCTTCGAAAAAGAAAACCAACTTAACCTGAATAATTTTAAGTCCATGTATACAGCTTTATAAAACTTAATATTTTTGATTGAAGGGATAATTCAATAAGCAGTGTTAGATATAAGACCAGTGCATCGTAAAAAGGCAATTAGCAATCCAGGTAGGTACTAGGTTTATTACAGGACCCTGCTCCTAGGTTGTCTCATAACTTAACCGAACTCGCTGAGAGTAGAAATTAATCACCCAAAGCCAAAGGATGGAACACGGCTTGCCCCTTAATTTAATAGTGTCCCGTCCTCGGGGTTGTCTTAAGGGCAGGGAACCCGAGAAACTGTCTGAGGGCAAAAATTGTTCAATTTTTTAAATTTAATAATATGTTTGTTGGCAAATAATATCAGTATCTATATCAGTTAAGTCGTATAACATTAATATTGCCTAAATAATTAAAAAATGTAATAAACACTGTATAATTTTTTTTTTCGTCCGACCAGAAAGTACACCCTTTCTGGAGACATTATCCGCCAGAAAATAACGTTTTCCCGGGCTAGACCAGAAAGTGACATTAGAGATCGGCAAAGTCTTTTCCGATCCCTACTATTCTCGTTTCTATGGAAATGAATTTGTGTTAATTGTTGTGATGTGTCAAAGAGATAAATACACTCGACTTTTACGAGTTGTCAAAAGTCAATTCACAAGTTATGGAAAATATGGATTCAGATTTTGAAGTGACGGCAGAAAAAAAAATTGTACGTTTCACGACCGAAAACAAGTGTTTTGCAGGTCTCCCGAAGCTTCCAGGACTCACCTGGGTTCGCCGTGGAATCTGCTTGGGTCGACCTGCAAAACACCACTTTCTGGTCTTGTAATGTAAATTACTATTATACATACGAAAAACTACAGAGTGATGTGAAATAAATTTTAATGTATCCTGCCGATCGACAATGAATAAGCTATTAAAAAATTGGTAGTTAGAATCTCTGATTTCAGTATTTGAAAGTAAGCTTAATAATTCTGGTGTTACCGCAATGTATTCTATTTGCATTACTTTACAAGAAACATATAAACACCATCACTATATTGTAGGTGGATAACTAGATATTAGTAGAGTGCGATTACTTATAGAAGATAACATCGTCATAGAATGCGCAGAGACCGAAATCGTTACCTAGGTAACAATCCTACTTTAAATAAAAAATGGATGGCACGGCACTGTTATTATGGCAACTGTTTTACGCGATGAGCGAAGCCGTGACGTATGTTATCTTCTTCTTTAAGAAATTTCACTCTACCAACAGGTGTTCATATGTTTAATGGTTGTGTAGATTTCCTAAGTTTATATTTTATCTTTTTATGATTTTTCCTTGCTTATCTAGCCAATGTGTTGACGTGTAATCACTTTTGTGAATTTTAACACTAATATAGTATCTATCAATCTATCTTGTATAAATTAATCTAGATTTGTGTTTCTATGTCAGCTCTAATCCAACTGCAAAACCTTTTTATTCGCCATCACCCACTGAAATGTGTATTGTTTCCAGAATTTTTCGATACAAATTCTTGTTGGATTTTGTTAATATTTATTTTTATTAACCCTTTCGCAGCGGGAGGCAAATATGTACCTAAATTTATCGTGTCTGATATACGGGAAGAGTATATTTACATCGACATGAGGGTGCATTTCGAGGCAGAATACGGCTTGATCAGTCATTGCATGTGCTCACTGACACTATTGTGCTTATAATAGGCACAAAAAGTATAGAGAAAAATGTTTTAACCACTGAATTAGTAACTGATAAAAAATGGAACGTAGATAGATCAGCAACATCACACCCGGTTAGACAGGTTGCTGGACATAAAAATGCCCCAACCCGAAAGATTAAATAGAGAGGATTTATCATCTAAAATATTTAGTTTTTTTACTATCCTCTACATCTAGATTTAAAGTTTTAAGTATTTCATTAATAATAAAAAAAAATATATTGTTGCTTATTTAATGAAAACACTTTTTGTTTTTGTATAATTTATATTTTGTCTCTTTTTGTTGCCAAAAGCTCATATTTAAAGAAAACGTAAAATAGTTCTAAGCTTTCTTAAGTGTCTATTCACTTCCTGCTTAAAATTGACAGTTTTTAAAATGTAATGTTGCTTAGGCCCGATACTTTCATCTATAGATAGTGATATTTAATCTGCAGAATAAGATTTATCCCAGAGATAAGCAAAAAATCGATATTTTCACCTAGTAATATCCACCAAATAAATATATGCCTTATTCCTAGGATAACTTATCCGACACCTAGACCTTCGGATAACGGTTTTATCTACTGGATAAAAATAGCCACGCTCATGCGGTTCCGCTGTGATTGGCAAAGTTGCTATTTAATCTGCTAATCCAATTTTTTTAAATTTTGGTTTTTGTATTGTGTTTTATCTTCAAATTTATAATTAGATACAAATGATTATGTTTAATAAAAAAAACATTTATAAAATGATATCTTGGACTATTTATATTGTAACATGCTTTTTTTAAATAAGTACTTTGTCTTCTAACAAAATAAGACTATTTTTGTAAGTTGGAAATCTAACCTACAATTAGTAGTCTATTTTATTAATCATCAATATTGAAAAATTATTTTAGTGGATTTTTTAATGTTTGCCGAAGCAAGCATATGGCTAGAAGCTAAAAATGCGATACAATCATTAAAAATTAAAATAAAGTTAAAATTTCAGGTTATGTTAGTTATATGATGGGGGAGCTTTTCTATTTCTATTTGAAGAATAAAACTTCCTTACTTTACAGTGTTTTAAGTTGACAACACTTCCTTTGGGAAGTATCTAAAATCATATCAATTGGATAGTTAACCGAGGGTATATTTTGAAAGAAAGTACGCATGCATGTTATCCTGCAGATAGCAAACTCCGTTTATCTTATCTGTCAGCTAGTTGTACGCCAGAGAAAGTCTATTTTTACTTGAAGTGAAAGTACCAGCCAGCCCTTATTATACTTAAAATTAAGAAAAAAAAACTGACTGCACAATTGTTATAGACTTCGTGACCTTCAACTTTTTTCTCTAAAAAATATTTCTCTGTAGCAAAAAAACTAAAACAAAAATTGAAAACCATGAAATTAAGTTTTACTGTTTTTCTTTTAAATTGTCAAATATTTTTCATTTTAAAAATATAAAGCAACATTGCATTTTGAGAACTGAAATCTAATCATTTAACGTGCATTCTTAAATCGAGAAAGAAAAGATTTCAGTCAACATGAAATATTTATTGATTAAGTAATTCATCAGTTATTTTTTAATTATTGGCTTCCAAATGAGTAGGAATTAAGTGGCTTCGCACTTAATTTTTTTTTTTTGTGTGCCTGTGTTCATTACCTAGATTTATATTTTTAAGCATCTTGTCCCAATTTGACCATGAAGTAATTTTCACACACGATAATTATGTTAGTGTTAAATAATATATATTTTTTTGGTAGGTGTCACTCGAGGGGTTGATATAAAAACAGCACCCTCAAAAATTTAATTATTTTTTTTATATACTAAATGACGTAATAGGAATGTAAAAAAAAATGTAAAATATAATAAAGTTAAAATATATATATTTTATGTCAACATCTCCTATTAATTTCAATTAATTATCTTCAATAGTTTTGAAAAAAATTAATTTTAAAGTTTATAGTTGTTACCCCCATAACTCTGCTAATATAGGGGATAGAGGTTTATTATATATTTTATTGAGCATTCCTGGTCATAAGCAATATTCATGTGAATGAATGGCCCCATAAAGCCGCTGGGCCCAATTCCATATAGATAGATAGATAGATAGATAGATAATTTATTAACCACAAGATGATACAATTACTGTACATATGGCAAGTCAATTCAGAATAACATTTAAAAATTAAAAAACACAAGTCAATAAATAAATAAATACAATATACATATATATATATATAAAATACTTATAATAAAGATAAGTAAATAATCACTGCTCACGCCCAAATTTAATGAGAGACATGTAATTAGTCATAAATATTTATATTGTTAAATGGAATGAAGAAGAGAAAAAAAACAATAATAAAAATAATCTTCAAGCAAGGTATAAACTGTATTAGTTTCTATAGAGAAATTCTTGTAAATTATAGTACCCATTTTCAAGGAGAAAATTTTTTGTTTCCTTCACTAATTTATGACAATTTTTTATGCTGCGAATTTCATTTGGTAAAGCGTTGTAACAAATTATACAATTATAATAAAAACAATGTTTGAAGTTACTAGTTTTGTGGTTGGGAATAGAAATAAGGTCACAATGTCTAGTGTTGTAGTTATGACTTGAAGACAACGTTGTGAACTTGTCTTTAAGTTTAATGAACAATGTGACGCATTTTAAAATAAATATGCTAGGAACAGTTAAAATTTTTTTTTTTGTTTAAAAATTTCTCTACAACTTTCCCTACATTTCAACCCAAATATAAGTCTCATAACTCTTTTTTGTGCTATAAATACTCTCTTCATTTCAATTGCACTACCCCAAGATGTAATGCTGTATGAGATACATGAATAGCATAAGGAGTAATAGACGTCCAAGAGTACCTGCTCATTCATCGAGTTTTTGAGCTGGAGGATAGCAAAAAATCCCTTATTGAGCTGCTTGCAGACATGCTCAATTTGAGAGCTCCATGACAATCTTTTGTCCAAGTAGGTACCTAAAAACTTAACATCATTTGCAAACTTTATATTTATCATAGATAGCAGGTCCTCTTGGAGGGGTTTTTGTAGGTGAAAGTTTAAACAGACAGTTTTTTTGTTGTTCAATATTAACTTATTTCTATCACACCATATATTTAATTCTTCTACAACTATCTTTGCCACAAGCTGAATTTCCTCGGGAGTTTTTGCTGAAACAGTTATTGTCATATCATCTGCAAACATTGTGAGTTTACCATTTGTAATGTTAAATGGAAGGTCATTCACATATAAACCAAACAACAGTGGGCCGAGAACTGAACCTTGGGGAACGCCCAATTTAACATCATGAATTTTTGAGGTATTGTCTGACTACTTTACAACCATTTTCCGACCACTAAGATAAGATTTGATGCAACTTAAAGGAGAATTTCTGATACCTATATTATATAATTTTTCTATAAGAAACTGATGATTCACAGTGTCAAATGCTGCAGATAGATCGAAGAATAGAGAAACAACATACTGGCCTCTATCAAGATTGGAATATACATATTCCATTAAGTGACAGCATGCTGTTTCTGTGGATTTATGCTTCCTGAAACCATGTTGAGAGTCCGTTAGGATTTTATATCTCTCTAAAAAATTTTCAATTCTATTATAGACCACTCTTTCTAAAATTTTTGATAATATACTTAGAATTGATATTTGTCTGTAATTTTCAATACTCATTGAATCATCTTTTTTATGTAAAGGTAAAACCGATGCCATTTTTAATACGTCAGGAAATTTACCTACTTCTAACGATAAATTAAATAGATATACCAAATATTGTATTATATTATTACTAATGTGTTTTAGTACATGAGTTGTTATCTCATCGAAACCACTAGATTTTGTATTTTTTAAGGAATCTATAATATTTTTAATTTCAAGTTCAGTGACAGGCTTAAAGAAAATTGAATTTACAGTTCTATTCATTAGAGTACAAGGTAGTACTAAGTTGGAACCAAAATGATTTAGTAGTTTTTTTTCGGCTAGTGTAGAAAAATGATCTGCAAATAAGTCAGCAATTAGATTTGGATCTGTTATTTCAGTATTATCAAAATTTAACACAATTTTACTGTTATTGATTTTATTTCTGCCAAGTTTTTCATTTATAATTTTCCATGTATACTTAGATTAAGAATAAGTTAGTATTGAATATTGTTCGAAGCTAAAGTAGAGCCATTTTTCTAAAGTCCATAATGAGCGATTGAAAGAAGCAAACTAAGATTATGACTATTAATAATAGCATTTTCCTTGATAGAAAAAAATCTGTTCTTGCGGATATATGAGTACAATAACTTCTTAATTTAAAAATAGTTGTTTTTTTTTTGTACACCGTTGAGGAGCAGAGCTCCATTGCAGACGGACGGGCAGGAATTCTCTTCGTGTATGGAACACAAAAAAACATACAAAAGCTTTAAACCAAATAATAATTATTTTATTGTACCTTATAAAAATTTCTTAAATGACAACAAAAATTATATAAATGTCAAAATTGCTGTAAATCTGCCAAAAATCAAAGATAAATGATTAGTTAATAAATTTACATTAAAACAAATGTTCGCTATTTGCCACCAAAACCACCCATAAGATTGCCTAAACCACCCATACCGCCAGTTGCTCCAGCTTGTAGTTGCCTCATCATATTCTGTAGTCCCGCCATACCACCCATTTGATGTAATACACGGGGATCCATCATCTTCGCCATTTGTTGGTTGAGTTTAGCCATTTGGGTGTGATTCACGTTTTTCGCCATATCTCCGCCCTTGAATAATCCTTTGATGCCACCCATTTTCTTCACAACGGCGGCGAATTTCGTATACTGAGTTATAAGTTCTTTGACTTCTCTTTCTAAAAAAATACAGAATGCAAATCAGACAACATTTCATGCGCATTTTGTAATAGTTGCCTAGTAGTACAGTTTAAAGTTTTAACTTTGGAATAATGTCATATGAATTAGAATTCGGTTATTTTTGGTAGTTTCATAGTAAATGCATCACAGAAAAGTTTCTATATTATGTGGGGGGCTCGCTAATTTATATAAAAAAAATATATATTGGAGCTGAAGAAGAATCAAATTTTGAGAAGAAAAGGTTCTATGCAACTTCTCATATAAATTGATAGTCTTTAAGTTATAACATTATTGCGACTTTAGCTCGAAAAAAAAAAAGTATTTCAAAACGGTTTCCATCAAATAATATCAAATGAAAAGTATTATATTTAGAGAAAAAATGCTAGACACAAATAAGAAAGCTACTAAACTAAGGATGAATTTAATTTTTCCTAATTTCTGTAGAATGGTCTCGGAGATCTGCAAGTATAAAAGTGGCGTCCGAATGTCTGTAAGACGAAGAATATAGTTTAAATGTTAAATATCTCAGCAACTATGGCATTTACATCAAAAATGCTAACGACCCAAATTAAAGAATTTTAATTAAGGTTTCAAATGAAAGGGAAAAAACAAAAAAGTTATTACAGAAAGAATGTGTTTCTTCACATTTAATAAAACGTCGCTATTTGTTACTATAAGTAGTCAGTACTTAATTAAAAAAATATAATTCTCAAATACTGCTTTTTATTGATATACCAGGTGATTTTTTTTAACAAGAAATATCTCGAATAATAAGCACTCTACGAAAAAATGTCCAGAATCAAAATTGAATCATTCCGTGGAGGAAATACATTAGTGCTAAAATTAGTCACCATTCTTCCTTCCTTGTAGGTCGGAGAGGGGGTAACTTTGAAATCTTAAATAGGAACCTCTATTTTTTATTGCAGATTTGGATTTTACGGCTAAAAATGCGTAAGATTTGTCTAAAACATTTTTTTCGATTCATGATAGATAGTGCTGTAATCGACGAAATTCAATTTATTCGATTTCTCCTACTGAGAACTTGTGCATACGATTCTGCAATTCGTTTGAAATAAAAAATACCACGTTTGCATTGTAAGTAATCAAAATTAGTCTTAAAACAAATTTTATTTCTCAAATTTTCAATTACCGAAAAATGTCACGAAACTACTATTATCGTAACCCAGAAACAAGAGTTGCCAAAAATGAACTAAATCTAATTCATATGACATTATTCCGAAGTTAAAACCTCTAGATACTGTACTAGAAACAAAAAATAAGAAGTAGTATGTAAATGACAGAGTTGTGTTCTAGGTCAAATGAACACTTTCCGTGAATTCCATCAGTGACCTGCTTTTCACGATAATATCCGGTGTACACATATTAAACATCTTGTGAAATGTGAATTACCTGTGTGGAAATCAATTGAACTACTGTTCTCACAATAACGTATGACAGACAGGCGTTAGATATCTATCAAACATGTCAAAAACATGTTAAAACATGGCCAAACATGTCAAAACATGCCCAAACAAGTCCAAACATGTCAAGCATGTCAGAACATGCCCAAACAAATCAAAACATGTTGCAACATGTAAAGACATGTCAAACATGTTGAAACATGCACAAACAAGGGAAAACATGCCAAAAACATGTTCTAACATGCCAAAACATGTCCCAAGCATGTCAGAACATGTCCAAACAAAGCAAAACATGTCCGAACATATCAAAACATGTTGCAGCATGCCAAACACCTAAAAACATGTCCAAACAAGTCAAAACATGCCAAGCATGTCAGAACATGCCCAAACAAATCAAAACATGTTGCAACATGTAAAAATATGTCCGAACATGTTGAAACATGCCAAAACATGTCCTAGCAAGTCAAAGCGTACGCAAACATGTTAAAACATGCACAAACAAGGGAAAACATGCCAAAAACATGTTCTAACATGCCAAAACATGTCAGAACATGTCCAAACAAAGCAAAACATGTCCAAACAAGTCAAAACATGCCAAGCATGTCAGAACATGCCCAAACAAATCAAAACATGTTGCAACATGTAAAAACATGTCCGAACATGTTGAAACATGCCAAAACATGTCCTAGCAAGTCAAAGCGTACGCAAACATGTTAAAACATGCACAAACAAGGGAAAACATGCCAAAAACATGTTCTAACATGCCAAAACATGTCCCAAGCATGTCAGAACATGTCTAAACAAAGCAAAACATGTCCGAACATATCAAAACATGTTGCAGCATGCCAAACACGTAAAAACATGTTGCAGCATGCCAAACACGTAAAAACATGTCCAAACAAGTCAAAACATGCCAAGCATGTCAGAACATGCCCAAACAAATCAAAACATGTTGCAACATGTAAAAACATGTCCGAACATGTTGAAACATGCCAAAACATGTCCTAGCAAGTCAAAGCGTACGCAAACATGTTAAAACATGCACAAACAAGGGAAAACATGCCAAAAACATGTTCTAACATGCCAAAACATGTCCCAACAAGTCAAAACATGGAAAACGTGTCAAAACATTTGTCAAAAACTTATTAAAACATGTCCAAACATGCCAAAACATGTCAAAACGTTCAGATGCCGTCTATAAAATTAAATATCTCCGAAACTACACTAATATATACTAAAAACAAATTAATTCTCAGTTTATAAGCTTCATTTTTGATATCCACCATTTTTTACTAAAACTAATAGTAATTGAGATATTTGCAAAGAAACAATGTGCTACGTGTTTTTTAAAATCCTTTTACAGTTTAAAATGAAATTTTTTTCTAAAGCAAGCACTGTAAGCCGGCGCAAAAATTTGAGCATCTAGGTGATAATATATTAAACGAAAAACAATATATGGGAATATATTTTTTTAATTACTGACTACTTACATTAACAAAATTGCGACGTTTTCATAAAAAAAAAAAAGTGAAATAGTGCTTTGTTTCTGTTATAACTTTTTTTTTGTTTTTTATGCTATAGAAATAACCGAAAGATCATTTGAAAGCCTAATTAATGGACTTTCATTTTGATTCTTAGCACTTTTAAAGTAAGTGCTGTAGTTTCCTCTTAAAAACGTTCGCACGCCACCTTTATACTTCCAGATCTCCGAAACCATTACTCCACAGAAATTAAAAAAAAAAAACGAAATTCGTTCTCAATTTAGTAGCTTTCTTATTTGTCTCTAGCATATTTTCGCTCAATGCAATACCTTTCGAGTTATTTGACGAAAACCTATTTGAATTTATATGAAAAGTTGCAGAGAACTGTTTCTTCTCATTTGATTCTCTATCCAATGTTTTACTTTTTTTTTAGTTGCACCCCCTGAAAAGAGGTGGCATTCGCCCCCTATAAATTAGCCAGCCCCAGTATAATATAGAAACTTTTCTTTAATGTATTTACTATTAAGTTGCCAAAAATGAACGAAATCTAATTCATATAACATTATTTCGAAGTTAAAATCTCTGGTTACTGTACTATACAGGATCATGGTACACCTCCCTTTTCTCCTTTAGTTTTCAAGATAATTGATTGAAATTTGGGATATCCTATATACATAATAAGCGGCACTTTTTGACATACAAGTGATTTTTTTTTTCACTTCCGATTTCGTCGGAAGTGACACTAATTTTCAATTTTTAAATGAAACACCCTGTATATTATTGCATTTTTGAATTCTGCATGATTTTTTGAATTCAACGATACCAAATAAGTGGCATTTCAAACGCCAATATTTTTTATAATATAATTTTTAGTTTTCCATTTAAGTGTGTCATGATGGTTCCGATTTATTCTAAATGACCTGTGTAATGCTAGAAAAATCGAAATCCGTCAAACATATTAAATTACGAGATTTATGAGCAAATAAAGTTCATCAAAATGGTTTTTGGAGCAAAACTAAATTTTATCAAATGGAACCATATTGGTACCGTGGTAGCATTTATTAGTACTATTAACTAATTAACTAAAGGAGAAGAGGGGGTTTACCATTATAATGTTACACCCGGTATAGAGAAACAAAAAATAAGAAGTACTATGTAAATGACTGCTGCTGGATCAGAGTTGTGTTCAAGGTCAAATGAACAAATCAATGACCTGCTTTTCAATGACTAATGCTTTTCACGATAATATCTGGTGTACACATGTTAAGCATGTTCTCACAATAATATATGGCATGCAAGTGTTAGACATCCGGTGATGACTCATAATGAACGCCTGGTGAGCAGATGGTACACAATCAAACAAGTCCAAACATGCCAAAACATGTCCAAACAAATCAAAAACATGTCGAAACATGTTAAAACATGCCCAAATAAGTCAAAACATACCAAAACATGTAAAACGTGTAAAAAACATGTTAAAACATCTCCAAATATGTCTGAACATGCCAAGCATGTAAAACATGTCCAACATATGGGAATATGCCCAAACAAGTCAAAACATGTAGCAACATGCCAATCAGGTAAAAAATATCCAAACATGTTAAAACATGCCAAAACGCAAAACATGTTAAAACATGCCCCAACAAGTCAAAACATGTAAAACGTATCAAAAACATGTTAAAACATGTCCAAACATGCCAAAACATGTCCAAACGGTCGGATGCCATCTATAAAATTAAATATCTCCAAAACTATCAATCCTACACTAATGTATACTAAAAATAAATTAATTCTCAGTTTATAAGCTTCATTTTTGATATCCACCATTTTTTACAAAAACTACTATTTATTGAGATATTTGCAGAGAAACAAAACGCTACGTGTTTTCTAAAGTCACTTTACAGTTTAAAATGAAATTTTTGCTAAAGCAAGCACTGTAAGCCGGCGAAAAAATTTGAGCATCTAGGTGATACTATAATATATTAAGCGAAAAACAGTATATGGGAATATATTTTTTTTAATTACTGACTACTTACATTAACAAAATTGCCACGTTTTCATTAAAAAAAAAATAGCAAAAACATGTCCAAACATGTCAAAATGGTCGGATGCCATCTATGAAATTAAATATCTCCGAAACTATCAATCCTACACGTATTTCCTCCGCGGAATGATTAAATTTTGATTATGTACATTTCTTTCGTAGAGTGCTTATTATTCGAGATATTTGAAAGTTCAGGTCAAAAAAATCACCCGGTATACCAATCATCACTTGTTTTAGAAAAAAAAAAATGCATTTTAAACTAAAAGTATCGTACGTTTTTTGTTTCTTAGAAAATATCTCAATAAATATTAGTTTTAATGAAAATATGGTGAGGTTCAAACATAAAGCTTATAAACAGAGAAGTAATTTTGTTTTCTTTTTTATTTACATAGGATTCAGTTTCGGAGAAATTTAAGTTTAAAGACGGTGTCCAAACGTTTATAGGATTAAGTATTATTTAATTGAAATATTGAATATTATTATCGATAAAGAAATTAAAATTCTCAGATAACCAAAACCAAAATTAAACTACAAAAGTAGAAATAATTATTAAATGGATGTTTTTTCAAAATGAAGTCAAATAAATTTATTCAGTAACCAGAAACAAGTATTATCAAACTTTATAAAAGAATCTGTATAATAAAATTACAACCACAATGTTTTGGCTTCTACTGTTAAAAATCTAGACTACAATGTAAACTGCCAACTTTGTATATTTGTCTGCCTTAATCAAAAGAGAAAGATAAATAATACGAGGGGGAGGAGGGATGAAATATTTCAGTAATATACAATATTAAAAAAAAATGTCAAAACACTAGTGTAATTACTGTTTGACTAATAAAATTATTATTATAGATACCAAGGTTCACCCGAAATTTCTTTCCAGGGGAACTCTATGGTCGTTTTGATAGGAAATAAATTCCCCCTCTACCATACCTGTGACTCCTGCTCCCTGAGCCACCCTGATGACTCTTCCATTTTGTTTGGTGAATAATTTGGCTCCGTCCCTATTATCCAATTCCCCATCGTTCATACTATCCATTATCGTCATGAGCCGTTTTAATCTGGCCATCGATTCTTGTTCGCTTCCTTTCGACATAAAATCCTGGCTAAATCCAGGAATCATACCCTGAAATCAGCAAATTTAAGTTACGGGTGACTCAACAGAAAAGGCAAACATTTTATAAAATACATTATTATTTATTAATAATATTATTAATAAGAGGGATCAAGGCGATAAAATCAGAGGGGAGCAGGCGGCAATGAGCCAATGTTAATAATGCCACATGATACTAAGAAATAGAAATACGCTCTCACGCATACCTCCCCTTACTGCAGTTCCCGTTGTTACGTCACGTAAAAGTCAACTAGTTCAGCGGTCAATTTTTAGTTTAGATGTAAACTAAAATTACCTTAACCGAAGCGTTTAGAAGCTTATCCTTCGATAAAATAAAAAAATACGACTCTTTTGGTTGTTCGAGACAAAAGACAGAGCCAAAAATGTGAGAAAATTGTAAAATAATAGATACAATTATATTTTCTTTTAACTCGCTCTAACTAAGAAACGGGACAACGAATTAATCTCAAATTTTTACCGTGTGATGAATCCATATCTGTTAACAAAATGTGTTAATATGAAGGTCAAGTTTTAATAAGTGTAGAAAATATGATTTTTTTTCTAAGGCTATGTCGATAAACTGAAAATTTACAGGTGGGAATACAACAAACGAGAAACTTTTTTGTCTTTCGAAATAGATACCAAGTACATCGAGGACATATGAAGATGAAGGATAGAGCTAATTTTTTTATTTGAAACTTTTTTTTCTAGGATTAACAGTTTTCGAGAAAATTGCAATTAAGTATATGGAACCCCCTCGCGAACGATACAGTGCATAGAATGCGGTGTGAGAACTAATGTACGTTAGTGTTGTTTAATGAAATCGAATTCAGATTTTCTTGAGATGTTTCAGCAAATCAATGGAGGTTATTAAATATTTGTAATAATTACCATGAGAGAACACATTGACGTATTGAATTAAGTCATACTGCGAAAACGCTATTTTGCAGATGCAAAATGTTTTTCACAATAAAGACATTAAAGAATCCGGCAATTTATCTCGAAATAACAGAATAAATATTTCTCATTCTTGAATAACGTTAGATAAATGCACTGTTTCATAATTAAACTAATTAAAGTAGTATATTATTTACTACTACTATTGTGTCTAATTAAATGAATTAAAATTTGATATTAATATAAAAAACAAAATGAATAGCTTACGTACACATTGAAAAATCAACGGTGCAAAAGATCATAATATGTGCTTGCACCAATTATTTTGGAGGTGTTTTCACAAACATTTAAACCCACAACGGCCTTATGCGAAATGAAAAGTGCTGACAAAAGCAGTCATAGAATTCTATGATATTAAAAAGTAAAACTGCCTGCAATCAGCTTTCTAGGTCATATATTACGGTTTTCGATGTATTTTTAGGTAGATGGTCGCCGGCGCGGGCTCGATTTGAAGTTGACTAGAGGGTGCGCACAGCAGGTCGAAAGCTGGTACTCGTACCGAGCGTATCTTACATTTCATAGTATCATGATAATGCCAGCTGTTTGGCTAAAAACTGCTTTTTCCTAGTCAAGATTTTTAGTTCAGTGCTTTTTAATAGATGGTGCCATCTACAGCACTACAATAGATCAATAAAGAAATAAATAAGTAAATAAATATAAATTGGAATAGATTTTGAAATTTTTAGTACATCTGGATACTGGCCACTAGCAAAAAATTTAAAAAATTAATTAATTAATTAATAATAATAATAATTAGGAAAGTCAGTGGGGTTCTTATTTTATCAACTACCGCTTTCGGTACTCGATCATCTACTTCATCTATCCCTGAAGCAGATTTTCTCATTGTTTTGGGTAATAATTCTGCTGACTGGTAGATTTGTTATTAGGCAGTAATTTCAACTTTTTAAAATCAGCTTTAGGACATTGAAAATTTAAAAAGAAAACAAAATGTTTTAAACAAGATGTTTAAAACATGTTGAAAACATCGCACCGTATTTTAAACAAATGTTTTAATAATAACTAAACTAAGCATTTTATTTGTAGAGTGCTGTAAAATCAGTTTAAGAGCACCATCTGGCATCAAGTAGTAGTAGCAGACACCTTGGCACCATTTAATTTTAGTTGAACAGAGTTTTAAATGTTTTAAACAAACCATTTAAAACACTGAAAAAAACCGTTTAAAACAAAAAAAACTGTTTTTTTATTTAAAATTTAAAAAAAAATAGTTTTTTGTCCAACCCCGAGAAAACCATTGCATATGTGTGTGGTCTTGGTGAATGTTTGTTATCCTTGTAATGTTTTGTTTTCGAATAATTTTTTGCCTCGTTAATTATTTTCCATCTCACTTTCATTATATCTTGTACATTATTTACATGCTCATTGTTGTGGTTAGCTTTATTAATCACAACCTTTTTAAATACAACAGTTTCAATTTGACATACCCATTTTGAATTATATTGTTGTAATGACAATTTTTACTTATCTTATGTGGTTCACACAAAAGATGCTGTAACTGTTTTAATTTAAATGTTACCATGATTTGTGAAAAAGGTCCCATCTTCATAATGTTCTGGAATTGCTCGTACATATCCCTCAGCGTAAATTGTCCATGTTTGATTTTTTCTAATAGTTCTTCGTTATCTTCTAATTTTAATTCGTTTACCTTATCAATAAGACCTTCTATGTCACCCATACCCAGCAATTTACTTATAAACGGTTTAGTTTTAAATGGTTCCAAATCGTCTATATGTTCTCCGGTACCGATATAGATAATAGGGCTATTCGTGGCTGCGACGCTGCAAAATAAAATTTGAAACATAATTTTGAGAGCAGAAGTGTACAAATTATGAATGAAAAGGGCAAGATTGTAAGACAACCGTGGAAACAGGGTTTCGGCAGAATCGGCTAAAACTTTGCTAATTTATAGTTCAAGTCTTACTGATCAAAAACTGTGATTCCACTGAGTTGATCCTATGAGTGGTTTTTAATTCAGGAGTGCTTGGAACTAGGTGGGAGCAGGCACGTGCTGGCCCACCGGGATGCCGGGAGTTTCCCGGTGGGCCCTCGATAAAGAGGCCCCTTCCCTGTTGAATAATTGTTATTTTGTAGGGTAGGGTTTTTATTCAAGTCCGCCGAGTTTGTCACGGTCTATTGGTTGTGTGCTGCAACTGGGCTGGACTCACGATTATAGAATAGACAACACTATTAATCGTCGATTTTTGTAATCTGTGTAATTTCTTAGAGGAACTATTTGTTGCTTGTGATTTCCCTCGGTTCGTCGTTATTGTGTTTATATCATCACGCAAAATGCGATAAGCTAAGAAATGTGATGACTTATTAGCTCGTGAGAAGATTGAAAACCACCACGAATTGCGTTTTGGTGGTGTCAACGTGTAAAACAAACGTTGATTTCAAAAGAAAATACAATTTGGATTATCACATCAATTCAAAGAAACATGGATCAAATATTAAAGCCGCCAAAGTGTTGTACCTCTTACATTTTAATAAAACTTTAGGTGATAATAGAGGACATCTAGGACCATTTTAGAAAGTGGTCACGGGATAGGAATCCTATGAAAATCAGCTTTAAATATTTTCTGTGCTTATTACGATAATAATTTATTACACTCAAAGAAAATGATAGGTAAATTCAACCAAAAAGAGCATATGAAATCGCGCCTATCTAGTTTCATAGTTAAATCAATCAGAAAAGAATAGTCATACAACTAGAGATGAGTTGCTATTTAACAACCTGTTATTTTATAACTGTTATTTGTAAATAGCATTAACAGACGTTATTTCTGTTCGAAAATAACAGGTGAGAAAATAACAGATAAGCAGCAGCGGCAGCAGCATGATGTATAAAATAACGTCTCTGAAATAACATTTGCAAACTGCACGTTGCGGTATGTGCATGCCAGTACTTCTCAACGATCTGTTATTTTTAAACTGTTATTTTAAACTGTTATTTCAAAATAGCAGTAGCAGCTTAAACTGTTATTAAAAAATAACTGCTTTTACCCATCACTCACTGTTGCCACTCTTTTAGACGAGGAAACTGTAGATAAGCCAAAAAAAAAAATGTAGAAAACTGGGAATTTATTTTAGTGAAACTGTCAATCTACTGGTTTTTTTTTTAATATATATTAAATCACAGAGTACAGTAACCACACAGAGGCGAAAGCTTTGGCGGCACCTTTTAGTTTTGATGGCTCGATTTCTGTAACCATGTGTTCCAATTGCATCTACACTGAGAGAAATGTGTTGTTAATTTATTTCTATGTCCTGTGTACCACATTTTCTATCATAATCACAAACAGAACAATGAAAGTAGTTTGTACCTTTCCCACTCTTTTTTAACCATCCACTAAATCTTTCGTCATTTAGGCACGAATCAATAAACTTTTGTTCATATTTTGTATATGTTTTTTTTTAAGTGTACTATGACTAGTAGACGCTATATTAGCGAAATTGGAATCACTGCTCATAATGAACAATATTTTATAAGAACTAAACGATCAAAAATATTTGAATTAAAACGGTATATCGGCCTGGGTTTCACTGGTCATAAACAACGAGTTCGAACAAGACTGCGTAATCATCGAAAGGGTTTCCAAACTAGAGTGTGGATTTTACAAGTAGCTATAGCTCTAGCGGTATCTAGCGACTATTACGAAACATACTTAGAAATCGTCAGGGATGTATCTAAAATTGTTCCGCAGTGGGTGCGGCATTTTTTCCTTTTTGGTGGACTTTAAAAAATTCAGGTAATACTCTAATAAAATAATTGACCCATATGCAAAAAAAACTGTAGATTTAGCAGGTCGGACTAAAAACTGGGAAGAAAACCAAAAAATGGTAGATCTACTGAAAAAACAGTAAAGTTGGCAACTATGCCATCACTACATACAACTTTATTTGTTTTCGTAAACAAATAGTAGTTTAATAATCATATCGTCTTGTAACAAATTAAATAGTACAATGACATTTTTTTATGTTCACTAACCATTTTCAATTTGGTCTACAATTAAATAGTACAACGACTTTGTTTTTTGTTCACCAACTAATTTTTAGATTGATCTACACTTTATTGTATGATGAAGTTTTTTTTGGTTAGCCAAAATCTCAGTATTGAGACATCAGACCACCCAAACCAAAGATTAGAGATCGTTTATAAGATCCATCCAAATATATCGATGATCCCTGAGAGAATTTGAACATTGCAATCATGTTATTAATTTTCTATAAATTCATAAGAGTATAAGATAATGCATGATTGATTATTGTCAGTGATTTGTATGTGGCGCCATCTGGGAATAATTTCTGTAATAGACTACGTGGTAAGCAAGCAAATTTTATGGTAATTCTTTTAGAACTTCTAGAAGACGACAATAATATTGGTTTGTCTACCAAGTACAATAATACAGCGAACTAATACTGGGTTAGAATTCCAATTCGATAATAGTTAAAAATAAAATATACTATTATCTAGTTTAATTTGACAGAATTCAACAAAATAATAGTCAGACGACAAAAATAATAGTCTTATTCATCTATTTTTTAAGTTAATGTTTGTTTTGTTGTACGACAACTTTTTATTAATTAAAATAACAATCACCTCTTGTTTAAAAATACCATCAATATAGTTTGGTTTAACAAAATTAACGATATTGTTAGTTAACCATTTTTTTTTGTTGAATTTACCCATACTATTTCTTTGAGTGTAGGGATGCACATAAAAAAAATATGTGCTATATAAGTTTTTGAAGTTTTATTGAAATATCCCCTGAACGAAAAACGTGTAACGGGTCAATCCCTCAATTTCTACAGAAAATTAGTTTGGCTTTCAATGAACTCGAGGAAGCAGAAGGAATAAAAGGTCTCAAAATATGCCATAAATTGAACAAGTGTTCTGGAATTGTTAACATTACCAAATTTTCGGAGGGTAATACTGGACATCCAAAATATTTAGCTATGAGGGTACGCGCCGTTTACGTCTGCCGCTGTAGAACGTTTTCAGCATTAAAGTGGATATTTAGCATTAGGCATCAAAAATTAGTATAGACAATTTGGAAATAATAATTACTTTCTATTACGAAAATAAATATAAATATGTAAATAAAATAAAGGAAGATATTTTTTATTACGCCTTCCATTCGATTATACTGCACTGTATGTAGACCCACCTGAAACTTGCTATTGATACATTTTTTACGTCATCTAAACCTGACCACAAATGAATAAACAATATATGCTTATTCAGTTTCAACTGAATATTATTTGTAATGCAAAATGTATCTACTCAATAAAATAACTTTACAGAAATACAATAGGTAGTATGTTGTAAATAGAGGTAATATAAAGAGACAAATTACAGTTACAAATTCACAAGTGTCAAAACACAAAATAGTTATACTATTTATTGAAAAAGTAATTGTAAAGACCGTCAACGCTGAAAAATTCCATTCCCTGCTTATCATAGAGTACCTAATATAAAAGCTGATTTAAACCATACTTCTGAATACTTACGCACTAAGAGCGCCTCCACCTTTAGCATGTCCATCCAGTTTTGTGATAATTACAGAGCCAACGTCTACCTTCTCTTTGAATGCTTTTGCTTGGGCTTCGCACGCTTGACCAATCGTGGCATCCATCACGAATATAATATTGTCTGGTTTCTACAAATTAAAATCGAGAATCTTAGAGAAACGAAAATAAATCTTCATAAATCGACAGAAGATGAGTGTGTACTTGAATGAAGAAAAATAGTGCATTATTTACCACAGCGTTAGCAACCGCCAACATTTCTTCGAATAGAGATTCTTCCTGCTTGTGCCTACCACTGGTATCCACAATAATTATCTCAAACCCTTCCTTTTTAAACATATCCACGCCATCCTGCGCTATTACTACTGGATCTACTTCTGTGTAACTGAAAATATAAAGCTAGCTTACACACAAAAGAAAAACATTTTGAGGTAGTCGAAGACGAGACACCTGAATTCAATACATGCTATATGCAACTCTCAAACATACAAAAACAGAATTGAAAAAAATTACATTTTTTTCATGAAAAATCCTATTTTCACATTTTCCATATTCTCACCCCCTCTATATCTGTCATTTGTTGTCATAAAAACTTGATATTTTAATATTACAATATACGAACCTTTTGCTTTGCAACAGTGTATGCAAAAATAATATTAGTTTCGATATAACTAAAAAATAATGAATATTAATGCATGAGTTGAAAATTTTGTGTAATTTACAACGAAAAAGTGTGGATCGAGGTAACTTTTTTATTTTTCAAAATAACTGCATACCGTAAGCGAGTAAGTTGTAGCTAATAGAACAAGAAATTTTTTCTAAGTGTTTTTTTTATAAATTGCATAGTAAGTGAGAATTAGGCCTTGTAACATCAACACTGTTCTGATGTGCAACCCCTAACTGTATTGGGCAACAGATAGTTTTCATTTTATTATGTTCTATACGTGACTATGGAGTGTTCAGTTCGCTACTGTTAATTTTTAGGATATATTGTAAATATTGTGATAAATAAAATAAAAAATAGTTTTATGGCCGATGATTAACCAGATAGGTATAACATGAAGAGATTAGGTGAGAAATACTTACTATAAACATGTGCAGGAAAACGTAAAATATTCAATCTACTTTCAAAAAGAAGTAAATTTTGGGAATCCCGATATTTGGTGAAATTAATGAAAATGATGCATATGTTACTGAAGATAATAAAAGCATGTAGAGTTTACAAGTCTTTATATGATCATCTAGAAATCACGAGAAGATGGGTCATTTACCAGCCCATTTATTTCCATCCTGTAGAACGGGCATCACTGTGGAATAAAACTAAGCATTAAAAATACGATTTCAACGATTGTTTGGGGGGGGGGCAGTTTTTTCTGGAAATGCAACCTGTATGTTATCAGGATGTTACAGTAAAGTTTTGTCCAATCTGGAAGTGGAGCGTTTTTTTGTAAATTAAGTTTTAATTTTGAAAAACGTGTTTTTGTTTTAATATCTCGAGTTCTCTTCATTGGATCAGGCCAAACAAAAGTCAAAACGTTTATAAATAAATTATGAATAAAATTACAGGGAGCCAAATCCAATCTGCCATTTTATTTTTTTGCAGAAAAATAAAAACCAATTTAAATTTCCAATTTTACATAAACTGAAATTACTAAAAAAATTATTATTATTTTTTTTTATTAAACTTGGTGAGATCATAGATTTTGTAGGACCAATCTGTTATGGAAAATTACAAGTAAAAATATTTATTATTTTTCCTAAAGGACGAGATTTTTGAAAAATTTTTGAAGCTTCATAAGAAACTGCCATTTGTTTACATTAAGAATTTTTTTTATCTTAAATTGTTGCTTTTTGAACGAACTTTGCACTGGTGATAAAAGTGATAAAAAATAATTTTTTGTCATTTTAGAAATAAAAAAAAATTATGTTCCTCGTATATGTTCACTTTAACTATTGCGCTATGTCAATGAAACATTTGTGCATTCAACGAATTATGGCAGAGAAAGCAAAACACATAATTTTTAAACAATCAAATCTTTGTTAATACATTAGTGGCAAGGCCGTACGATATTGATATCAAAAGAGCAAAAATAGCATTTTTAGCTCATCGTAAACTACATAATCCAAATCGAAAATTATGTCCAGCAGGAACGTACACAAAATGACATTTTCTGATGTTTTGCGAAACGTGTTTGACTTTGCCTGAGCATTCTAGATGAATAAGCAGAATGCATGGATATCATCTCCGCACGTTTTCCTAGAATCTCAAGGCCTTGGTAACGAGAGTGGGAGAAATATTCTTGTCGTGGCAGTTGCGGTTTCGATGGACCTGTGTAACTGTAGGTATATTAAAGAATAAAATTTATTTTATGCATTCATTAAAGTTCTCACACATTAGAGAATAAGCAGTGCCAATTTCAGCTCAAAATATATATAAGTAAAGAAATAAATGCACGAAACGCGAAAGATACGATATCTCAGCTTCTGATTAATGTGGAATTTTTTTCAATTGCTCATTTTTAGAAGCACTTTTCACAGATGACAAAAGTATTTGGAAGGATACATTTTTTCGATACAAAATATACATTACAAAAAATTTATTTTTATTACCTATCAATTGCAAAGCTCGTTCAAAAAGTTACAGTTAAGGAAAGAAAATTTTTAGTATGACCAAATGGCAGTTTTTTTTTAATCTCGTTTTTTAAGGAAAATAAAAAAAAATTATTTGTAATTTTCCATAATAGTTTACACCCATCATTTCACCGAGTTTCACTAAAATTAATTATTTCTTTAGTAATTTCGGTTTAAGTAAAATTAGAAATTTTCGTGGGTTTTATTTTTTTACAAAAAACAAAACGGCAGATCGGATTTGGATCCATGCAGTTTTATTCAAAAGTTATTGACAAACGTTTTGAGTTTTTGTTTGTTCTGATCTGATGAACAGAACCCGACATATTAAAGAAAAACGAGACAAAAACTCGTGCGAAATTAAAACTTAATTTCAAAATAACACTCCACTTCCAAATTGGACAAAACTTCACTGTAGCATCCTGATAACATACAAATTGTATTTCCACAAAAAAATTGCCTCCCAAACAATCTTTAAATAAAAACTTAAAACTTAGTTTTATTCGACTGTAAGGCGCGTAAAGAAACAGGCCTGCGCCTAAGGATATGAGCGCCCGTGTGCAAGTTTTCATTCGGCGTCCCTTACACTATCAAGGGCGGATCTGGACCTTGAGCTTGGGGGGGTAACACAGCCACGTGCTGAAAATAACAAAAATATTTTTCCTCGAAAATTGAAATTGATGAGCGGGGGAGATGGGGGAAATCCAAAAATTTTTTTTCGTCACAGAACGGGGAGAGAAATCCGAAAAAATTTAAAATTTTTTGATGAACGGGGGGAGAAATCCGAAATTTTTTTTCCTCCCAAAAATTTTTGAGCAAGGGGGAGAAAGTAATTTTGCGACCACGGAAGCATGTACCCGCGTGCAGTGATCGCAAGCCCATTAGGCGCGGGCCTATAAAGAAATATCAGTTGTAGATATATAATTGCCAATATTCATTTAAAACCTCGTCTTTTAAATATATATTACTCTTAGAAATATACCATCTACAATAAGCTATCAAACTATCATAAGTATGTGTAAACAATTTTTTGATTTTCAAAAATTAATTCAAACTTTAAACTACATTTCACTTGCTTATACGACTACTCCATACAATAATCCTTGATTTGAGGATTATTTGCGGATTTGATTTGACAGACTTTTTCAATGTTGTTACTGAAAAGTCCATGTGATCTCGAGTGTGAAAATATTCTTTTGGTACAATTTATGTAACGATATTGATTAATCATGTTTTAGACCGTAGTCTAAATTTCAGAAATGTAAAATACTGTATTTTAATAGAAATTTCCTAAGAAAGCGAAAAAAAGGTGCGATTTTTTCCGATTTCGCAATTCCCAATCAAATCACGACCTCCATAATCGAATTCGGAAGATCATTTTACATAAGAACATGTCTCAGTTTTTGTATCTTTGCCAGTTAACATAGGCCACTTTTATTTTGAATATTTCGCGAGTCTTGCTCTCCACTAAGGTTTTATTACCTTCCATAAAAAGGTATCCTAGCCTTTGTACAATTTTGTTTAACCTGGTCGTATGCTCCAGCTCTGAATGTATCCGCACATACTAAGCAAGACTTCCAATTTTTCTTTTGGTAGTGATAAGCCAATTTTGTGCAAGTTGTCGTTTTGCCTGAACCTTGCAAACCCACAAACATAATAACATTGGGTTTTCCTTTAATAGGTTGATATGGTTTTACTCCGGGATCTACAAGCTATATAACACATTAAAAATAGAGTTAAAGAATTTTATTGTTGCGATCTTACCTTAACAAGTTCCTTGAATACTGCACTTTGTATCATTCGTCTCTTATTTAGGCCTCCAGCCATTTCCTCAAAATCTATCACGGCTCTGACATTTTCTCTCAGTTTTTTCACCAGTCTAATATTAACATCAGCTTCAAGCAGAGCCGCACAGATATCTTTAAGCATGCCATTTAAGACCTAAAATTTAAAAAAATTACAATGGGTAAACTAATTCAACATCTGTTACACACCTCTTCATTAATAATCGTTGCCTTGCTAAGTGACTGCAAAGCAGTTGTAATCTTACGACCTAAATCTGCTAAAACCATTTTGCTGTTTCAATATTTACAAATTATTAATTTACAATATTTTGGCGTTTATTCCATGTCCAATAACCCTACGACGACGAAGACTTCAAAGTTGACAACATACACACGGCGCGGGCACACGTCACTTTGCCACTTTTGGTAAAATTTTGGTTGGCGACATTGAATATTGAAATGGAAAATTTAAAATAAAAACAAAAACCAAGGCATTTTTTATTGAAAATGCTGAAAATAATACGTATCTAGACAATGCAAATTGATATGTAAATTACCAACATCTCTATACTTATTCCAGTACCTAAAAGAATCTGCAACAATATTATTAAATGAGGGTATAAATGCATATTATCTGTGTACTGGGTGTTGTACCTGGTTTACCCACATAAACTATATCAACAATTCTCTGTAAATAGCAAGTATCTGTGGATATTGGTCATTGGATACAACATTCTTCAATTTATTTAACATACGCAGAGCACATAAAAGATTTTTTTAAATAAAGCTTTGAGAAATTTTCTCACTGCTGGTTTTAAAATAGAGTGCTCGATTTGAACTCATCCACAAACATCATAAAGATAGTCAAGACAATTGGGAGTGGTTATTAGTTCTAACAATCTGAACTTGTGTTGTGGACTAGTAGTTGTCATCCACCTTCCTCTCATCTGTTAACTGTTAGTTCAAAAATTATTAATGCATTTGTAAATTAAATTTTATCAATGTTTTTGTGGAAATATACACTCTTTCTCTCATTATTACATTTGCTTAACTCGTCTCTGTGGAAATAGAGAAATTCCGTTTATATTCTAAATAGATAATTACTAATTACAGAGAAAACTCTGCCTCTACAGAGACAACTCTGTCACAGATTAGGGTTGGCTAACCCGAACTGGAACTGATACTTTGGAACAGGTCCAGTGGGTTGGACTAGTGGAACTGATCTCAATTAATAAATACGGCAGGTACGAATATTAGTCCGAGTACGCCGAGTCCGACTGAACTTTTTAGAGACTCGGTACGGCGCGCGCACTTTATAGACGTATGGACTGGTTGAACTAAACGAGTACGACTAGTACAGTACAAGATTACGAGTCCCTTTTGCACCAGTCCAGCCCACTGAGTCCAGTTTGTCTGCCGTGCGAGTTGGTTAGCATGGACTAGGAACTGAAACTGATCTTTGGACTAGGTTCTTCTCTGGACTGGATTAGGTCCGAACTGATCCGTAAAAATATTCGGATCAGCCATCCCTATCACAGATCAAACAAACCAGATGTTTCACCACAGTAGTTTCACTCTCAGCGGTTCCTTTGATATTTGTTGTACTCGATTTTATTTTTTTTAATCCACTGCGCATCTACTGTTTGTAACCCACGTGCATTTCGTCGAATACTGGCGACAGAGGCGACTGTTCAGAAACTGTAAACAAAAATAAACATCCATACCCCACCCTACATCATGACTGCCGTCCACTGTCGTCGTGCCGTCCACTGCGCATCGAATAATTTAAGCCCAGGAGCATCGCATGCGCACTGAAAATCTTATACAACTGTTCCGGCTGAGTAGGACTACTGGTCTTCTCTCTACTGTGGTTTCACCACCCCATGATACAAAGAATTACAAGGTATGATATGTGACCACAGAATTCTGTGTCTGTGACTCTGTCTGCGATAGAGATGAGCGGTCCGGGTGGACCCGTTCCAAGAGAACGAATCCGGAGGTGGAACGGGTCCTGCCGAATCCACGATGTCGATCAAACCAGGTCTGCGGTCCATTGATCTGCTATGATATGTGTGTGATAACTGCCGATGTGCCGATAGGTACCTACTTTTCACGGTCAATAAACGGTACGGTTTCCTCAATCAGCAGCTTTATGACGAGAGAGACGCGGGGGACGTTAAATCGAATGAAAGAGACAGACATATCTGATTTCCGCGCAAAAGACAGAGACAAAGATGCCTGTAGTGCCTACAAGTGACGTAGGTTGTAGACCCTACCGGAATCTTTATCTCTGTCTTTTGCACGGAAATCAGATATGTCTGTCTCTTTCATTCGATTTCCTGCCCCCCGCGTCTCTCTCGTCATAAAGCTGATGATTGAGGTAACCGTACCGTTTATTGACCGTGCCTACCTTTTACCTGTATAAAAATAATAGGAAAAAGTGATTGGACAATTTTTAGTTTCCTACTTAATTGCGTAAACATTTTGAAGTGGATTCGATGGAACGAATCCAGCTGAACGGGTCCACAAGCGGAACGGTTCCAAACGGACCGAATCCACTAAAGGAACCGGACCGCCCATCTCTACTCTGCGAATTATAGCTGACTTCAGATTTATTGATTGATTGTTTATTTACCAGCGTGCGGTAGGCATTGCTGCCACTCCCAAGTTATACAGCTGGGCCTGCTACATCCACGCTGGGTTGGACTAAGGTCATGCTTGTTGCCAGCAGCGAGAGCCACATGGCGCAAGGTAAAGGAATGTGGGATGGGAGCTGTAGGTATTTGTAAGATGCGTTACCGCATTGTGTCGTGAGGGAGCGTTCAAGCTCCCTTTCTTGTATTTTTGGTGCTGGGTCTTCTTGTGAGATATGTTGCCGCGTTGTGTCGCTGCTGTTTGTGCTCCTATTTTTGTACTTCTGTGCTATGGCTATAAAGATATGTCGTGGTGACGTAGACCTGTAGTAGATTATAATGATCTGTGATGGTGGTTATACCTCAAGATTTGTACAAATCTTGGTTATACTAGTACTAGTTATACCTCAGAAATAAATTTTACTTATTACGTACTTCTGCCACAACCTTGTCTTTATAAATACCCAAACATTGATACGAACACAATGATATTACCATAGACTTAGTCTATGAATATTACACACATTCACATTACACATAAAAAATGTGTTTTTATCTGTAAAGTTATTGGAATACCTACACCTACGTGTGTTCTGGGAATTTCAACCTTGAAATTAAAATAAGGTGAAATCTAAGGCACAGAGGATTAAAAATATATTTTTTTGTGGTGTCTCATTTAAATTACGAGATAAACATATCGCTATAACTATTCTGGTAATAATATTTTGTAAGAAAATAATTTTTTTAAAGAATAATAAGAAATTGTAGATGTTAGCCATACCTTTATCATTCTTACCTTACATTACATTGTGAATTAGGGAATTTTAAACCATAGACCACAGCAACACAATAAAGAGAAATGCCCTAAAAATAGTAAAAATACCCTAAATTAAAATGACGAGTGACGAATGCGAGGATGGATAGATTATTCGGATCATTCGAAATGTCATAACAGTGGTGAAATTGTTGTGTTCCATCTTTAAACAATATTTTCAGTGAGCTTTTAGCAGCAAAACTTTTGAAGCAAATTAATAAGTGCGTGTTGTGATTGGTTTCGGCGAGAAGTAATCCAGTTTATGGTGATTTTTTTTCAGTCCACACGTCAACAAGATGTGCCATATTATTCAATAATTTAACTGGTGAAAAATAGCTTTGTTTACAATAGCTTCATGAGGTTGAAATAATTAAATGATTCTAAATATAGTATAGATGTACAATAAAATGTAATTGCACTAAGTGTTGTGTCAAATGTCAATTATTCATAATGTGAAATATATTTACTGAAAATTTATTTTTGGACATTCTTAACAAAATAATCTACAAAAATGACTAGTGTTACAATGGAAGAATACGAGTTAATGAAAGACTCTAAGTATCGGATGTATGTAGCTGCTGTGGACAAAGCACTTAAAAATTTCGAGTACACTTCCGAATGGGCCGACTTAATATCAGCTTTAGGTAAACTAAATAAGGTACGTCTTGAATTATCCATTATTTCCACACCTCAAGTCACTATTAATTTTGTTCTGATTTAAGGTGCTACTAAGCTATACGAAATTCCCCGTTATACCAAGGCGAATCAAAATTAGTAAACGACTTGCACAATGTATGCACCCCGCATTACCGTCAGGAGTCCATCTCAAAGCTTTAGAAACTTATGATATCATTTTTCGATGTATGGGCACCAACAGGCTAGCTTGTGAGCTATTTATCTATAGCGCAGGTGTGTATAAGCCAATTTTTTAAATTAATTGCTCTGCCACATGTATTTTCTTCTAAAAATAATATCCGTAAAATCAGCAAAATAATACAATTATTCAGTATTTTACTGGATAATAATCTCTATGCTCGTGACTTTTATGTCAAAGGAACAGTTAGAGGGCGTTTTTTTTGCGGACTTTTCGGAAACCGAATCTGTTTCCTTTCTCAAAACTTTTTTACAGTCTTTTATGTGCTGTGTATATTAAATACAGAGCTTTAAGGAAATGTTTGGTATATTCAATATCCATAGATACTACTATTATACAGAACTGTTGATATACCTTTAAGCAATATCAAATTCTTTAAGTTCTTCTTTTATCATTGGTAACAAGGTAGTTCAAACATCTACGGAACAATTTATCTTCATTCAACAATGGCTGATACTTTAATTTATCTTTTCCTGCCTCTTCTGTTAAAATTTTTGCCGAGTCTATTCCATGTCCATTCTCCCAAGCATATTCGCAGATTTTCAGTTTCTAAATTTGATTATTCCTATAATGTAAGCCTTCTCTTAAATCCCTTTTCAAAGATGTATCATAATGTCAGTAAAAAGCTAGTTATTAGTTTAAAATATGGAAAAATTCAGTTTTCGAAGTACAAACACTATAAAGACAATTTGTTTTAAAATTAAAAGAATAATAATTAAAGCAAACTTGTATGAATTGTTCAATATATGTTTTATCCTTGTTCATTGATACCTACACTTTTGACATCACTTTAATATTGAACTGCACACTGCACTCCTTAATAAAATAATTTATGCAACGTAAAAGAAAGAAAAATATGGAGGATTGCGAGAAAGATTGCTTCATTCATCTTCACTCCGCCTAATGTATTTCTGTTAACATCAGCCAAAGTTCAAATGCAAAAAAAATAATCCAATGGAGTAAGATCAGGAGATCAGAAAGGCCATAGAACATTTCCATTATTTGCAATAATTTTATTATCAAAAATTCCTGTTAAGTAATGTGTTATTATGCCTTTATTATGTGCTAAACAACCATCATGATCAAACCAAATCTAGTTAATATCTTCTACAGCAAGTCTAAGGGCTGATGTTATTTGTCCTTGCAGCATTCGAAAATAATTACTACCATTCAATTGAATTATTGTCAATGAACAATTTAAACAAGTTTACTTATGATGCCAGTGATGCCACACCAGACATTGAATCCAAATTTGGTTTGAAACCATCTTTGCTAATTATATTTTGGATACTCCAGTAGTGTATTTTATGCCTATTGAAAACACTGATTTACTTTTAAAGTTTCATAAAAAGTGTAATGATTGTATCCTCACCGCCACACGGTTTCAAACAGAGAAGCGCACCACTTTGATAGGACCGCATTAGCGTGTTTGGTGGTCAAAGGCGCCGACATACGCGACAATAATAAATCCTACTCCAATATTCCAGTAGTTCTCAAATAATATTTCTAAAATTTTTCGAAATTTTTGTTTATTTTTTTTTTTCTCCAAAACTATGGGCCTTAAACCCCATGTTATATAAGGTTTTTTTTGTTTGTCTAGTCGTTGCCCACCACCAGTTTTTTTTTAATGACATGAAACTAGAATTTCTTAAATCTATACATAAAAAGTGTGAAAAGCTGTTTATAACGATTATTTTCTAATCTGGTTATTGGTTTGTTAAGACTATTCAAATACCTACCATTTCAAATATTTTAATTGCCTATGTAGCCTTGTTATGAAAATAAAAATTCTATAACGTAATATTTTGGAATGTTTAAATTTTGTTCGTATTTATTGATTAATTTATTTAATTATACTGCAAAGGAATTTAACATAATGCCAATAAACGTAATAAACTGTAATTTTAGAAGATAAAAACAATTTTTAAATCAATTTCTAAAATTTAACTAGTGTAGGGGATATTTCTTTGAAAAAATATGAACAGTGTTTTCTTTATCAATTTTATTTTTAGCAAGCAAGTTGATAACCCAATAGTTGTTTTGTCTTGTTATAGTAAGATATTGTACATATTTTCTTATCTTTATTGACATTTACAATACTTACAATATAGGTTGTTACAGAATTCAACTTAACGTTTGCAGATCTCTATCAACTTACTAATAAATCTTAATGGAAATTTATTAATATATTTATTTATAATACCTATATATTAAATAGTGCACACAGCCTATTTATATTTCTCAAGATAATGAATCATAAATCATTAATTAAGAATAATTTCTTAGCTATAAATTATCCATTTGGCTTCTTATTAACGAATTGAATATAGATATTTTCGAGGATAATTTAGTTAAAGAAATGTCTACTAATTTACAGTTAAGTAAAAATCCACCATAGTGCTTTGGCATGTCAAGCTATGCTAATTGCATCAAGAAGTAATTTGTAAAAATATAGTCATTACATCTAGATGTATTTATAAAATTCACTAAGACTAGGTACCAAATAGCGTTAAAAGTTTAACAAGGTCTGGCCATAAGCAGTACAGCAACGGACAGATAACATTAAAATTAAAAAGAGATGAGAAATAAAATTGCGTAAGTAATTTGGTATGATTATAAATCTATGTAATCAAACTTAAAGGTGCTATAATAAGCCTTGGCTATAAGATGAATTTTCAGTTTATTTTTTAATCGTCTCAGTGGTGCCTCTTTCATAGATGTTGGGAGGGAGTTGAAAAGAGTAATTCCAAAATTGATTTTTTTTTTGTGTATGTTAATCTCTACTTGGCTGTCCGTATATCGTTATTATTAAGTTTAGGAGCCCGCCAGAGATTTTGGCAAATTTATTTTTTAATATCTGCCCCCTGCTCATCAACTATTAAGTGCAAGGGCTCGTAGCAGGGGCCCACCAGAGATTTTAGCAAAAAATTTCTTTCAAATTTCTCCCCCCTCCGCTCATCAATTATTAAGCGCGGGGGGTCTGTCAGGGATTTTGGCAAAATTTTTATTTTCCAAATTAACCCCCCCCCCCCCCCCCTTACAGTTATTAAGCGCGGGGGCCCGTAGCAAGGGCCCACCAGAGATTTTGACAAAAAAATTTTTTCCCGCTCATCAATTATTAGGCTTCATAAGTGATTTGGTACCGGGGCCCATGATTTGATGCAGGGGACCTGGTTATGGTTGTCACAGTTTCTGGAGTATTCATGAGCCAGTATGGCTCCAAGCTAAAATTGCCTATACAAACTTTAAAAATGAGAATAAACGAAAAAAACCTTAAAATTTGACGTTATGTTAGTTATACGATGCACATGCCCAGGTAGGACCTTATTGCTCGCGCCATCTACTAAAGTAAATAGAAACCATGCACTTATGAAGCCATTATTATAATAGGAAAGTGCCGTACGTCGGACCACCTATTTAATACTCGTTTCTGCGCATATTTTTTGCTGTCATCTTAGTAATACTACCGAGTTTAGTTTAAATGAAGTTCTACTAACAAGTGTTTTCTTATTTACTATATTTATTTAATTAGTGATACTCTTGAAATAAGCATTTATTGTTATCATTGTAGAACAATATTATTAATTATTATTGGTGCTGTTTTAAAGAAACCCTTATCTTATCTAATCACTGGGAACATAAATCCGCTTCCTGGATACAGAAATATAAAAATGCTAACCAAATAGAGTGGTCTTATCAGAATAAATGTTTAACCTTTAGGGTAATCCACTCGTCGTTCTGGAAAATTGATTCTACTGTTTCAGATTTGAAATTAATTATGAAATAAAAAATCCGGCTAGCATGGGTTGGATTAGTTTAAGATTCACTACGTTTATAAGTTTTTTTTACTTCAATTTTATTTTTTAAAGTCGATTGAAATTTTTCTGCATATGGAGTCCTGAAAAGGGCCAAGCATGAAGGCACTTCATCCGCCGAAGTTTTAAATAACATTTAGATTTTGTCGTTTTTTCTGAATTTTTGTATGAAAAATAGGAACTTTTATCTTCTTATTTACAACAACTTGGCAGGCGTTTTGTGATTCATGATTTATTCTAGATGGTCACTCTTTGATGTATTGGTACTTCTGATAGTATCACGTCACCTCTCGCAGTTACCTGTCTGGCAACAGCCTCGCCAAAGATTTTTCCCCTTCAGTTCACTGGGGTTTTCCCCATCGTCCCTGACATTTTAGATTTTTCTCAGAATTTTGAGCCCATTGCTTTTGGAAGTAAAGGACAATGGACATTTTAATGAATGTATTAAAACAGTGAACATTACACTCCACGTGCACTTCATCAACCAACTTGACAACATAGGAAGGTGATTAAAACAGCTTTCATCATTTCCAGATGATCACAACTTTGTAAAATATGTGTTGAATGTAGTGTTGTATGTTGCATGTTTTCGTGTTTGCGAAAACTACCTCAGAGTGACTGTAAAATCAAAACTCAAACCCCTTCGCTTCACATTTTTTTTTTATAACAAAATTTATATTTGTAGATTTGGACAATATTTTTCTAAGCATTTTTATTTGTGCATTTTCTGTTTCCTTACGGCTACCAGATCAAATTTGTGTGAATATGAATATATACACATTGGTAATTTAATAACTTGAAATTTAATAAATGATATGATTGTTACTTTTGATAATTGAATTTTAGTACCAGTGTTACTATGTGAAAGATGTTATTACCAATGTGTGATTTTTATCAATTGTAAAAGCATGTAGATACTTTAAATAATAGGCAATTTTTTTCCTTACAAATTAGTTTTAAATTGCGAATTATTATAAAGAAAACCAAAAATTTTAAACGAGTGTGGCAGGAAAAGAGTGGCCAATTGGCCTCAGCGGGGACGACGTTCATTTTTTTTATGGTAACTTACAATTTAACAAATATTAGCCCGCAAATTATCTTATAGTATGTTAGCGATACATTTTATAATCAAACATGTAATAAGATGATTTGCGCAATTGTTGTTTAACACCTTTGGACTTGTCATGCTTATAGTTATTTGTAACGTTGACACTGTCCCTGCTTTATACAGTGTATCCACAGATGGACTTAACTATGCTTGTAAAAATTTTTATTTTCAGTTTTTCAAAAAAAAAAGTCATTCTTCTTAATTTCTTTTGCTTGTTATATAAATACGAGTCACGTTGAGAAACTTCGATTTTATTGTACAGGGTGCGCAAAAAATATAAAAATGATTTTCAAAATTAAAAATTTTTAAATCAAACTTTTTGAATGATTAAAATTAAGGACCTTAAAAGGGGTAATCGAAAAGCCAAAAATTTTTTTTTCATGGGAGTTATTGTAATTTCTTAGTATTGATGACTAAAAAAAATCTAGACAAATATTTAAAAACGTTACTTATTTGATGTTCCCGTTATCAAATATCTTTCTCAATTATTTAATAAGTATGCTCCAATTATATTTAAAAAATATATTTTTTGTATTCAAATGAGTCACACTCTTTCTTCGTAGTCCCGAAGGTGTGGGTTTTGTTAACATGTAGGTCAGTGCATTTAAATAAATAAATAACAGAGCTGATAGGTACCCGATACCTATATTAAAAAACATGCACTAATGACACACCCTGTGGTATTCTTCTATGAAAGTTAATAACACTAGTTATTTCAAGGTTAGACAGTAGACAAATTTAGATCAAATGAATTGATTACCTTAGCAGTGAGCATTAATAATGATAATGGCGCTTCGCTGTTTAAGCATCATATAATTTTTTTTAATTAACAATAATGACAGATATTCTGAAAACTAATTTCAAACAAATTACAAATGGAAATCACAGAAAGTCTTATCAGTAAGTTAGTAAAGTAAACACTTCTTTTGAATATAATATGTCTGGGAATTATCAACAAGAAATTTAAAAAAATAATACAAATATTAATAGGTAGATATGTGAAATACCAGTGAACAGACAAAGATTTTTATAATCTAGAATAAGAAAGTGAGGTTTAAAACTTACATATCCAATTGTAATAATTTACTCACCACATAAAATGCCATACACAAAGCAATATAAAATTTTTAAGTGGAATAAAAACAGCATAATACGCAAATAAAATAAGTATTTGTATAAAACATTTCATATATAAACATGTAACAAACCAAAAAACCGCTGCCCAAGGAATCACTACTTCTACATCCAGATTTTCTGTCCAAGTCACTCACAACGAAAAAAATTTGTATGTGGAAATAATTGTTTATGGAACTTTAATAATATAATATTTTAATAATATAATAATATAATATTTGAAAACCCACAAAACGATACCCCACATCGGTAGTGGGGTGGGGGTGGTAGTGGGGGTGGATGAAGAAAAAAAATATTTTGAGGTTTCTAGTTCTTGTACGCACACTAAATCACATTTTCTTCATCCCCTTTAATAATGGGGGTGGTAATGGGGGTGGCTAATATAATATATATATAATATAATCATGATTTGTTTATTTTTTTTTTTGGTAAAAGTGACATAAGTACAGTTTTACATATATTAACTAACAAACAATGGCTTACACATAATATATGAAATGCCAGGAATAGGGAATGGGGTATTTTCCTATTTTTTTTTTTTATTGAATAATATCATACAATATGTACAAACAAGCCTTCCAATACAGATTTCCGCGAAAATAATTATCAATTTTTGGAGAAAACAGAAGTTAAAATTAGTGGAGCAACAGGTGTTTTAAATTGGTGACGTAGATACTTTGGCCGATGACGTAGCTGGACTGTTTGGATTTGTTGATAGAATGAATTTATACAAAACAGTGTGGTGTTGCCAAGTTGAAATTCCTTCTCTAGTTCTAGCAAAGATAATTTAAGAAAACAGGAGTATAAAGCTTATTTATTAAATCAATTTTAAAATACCTATTTATCCACGAAATTTAATTTTCTTATGTAAAAAATAATAGGCGTGAATTATTAAATATTTTAAATAATTTTTAATGCCGATTAGATTTTTAAAAACATATTTAGCAAAACATGACAACAATGTCAACGGCTAGTCAAATGACAGATGTGTTCTAACGTCGCCGTCGTGTTTATTTGAAGCATTTCGCATTTCAGTTTCCTTCATCGAGGTATTTGCTGTAATTTACAAATAGTAGATAATGTCTTTTAAAAGGTATTTTATAAGTTGTGGAAATACAAATATAAGTGCTTTGGAAAAAAATTTTGTAACTGTTCCGAAAACATTGATATTCGAAGAACTTGGTGGCAAACAACAAATAAATCTAACCAATATATCTCTTTCACTTGTATTGTGATAAGAAATGTCAGCTGGCGGCATGCAAGAAATGTTGCCACATAATCTTCGCCGTAAGTTTTGTTTACATTTTTAAGATAACTTCTACATAATAACAAATATAAATACCTTTTAATTCCTTCTAAATACATGTGTATAATATTTATTGATATTCAAGATATTGAGAAAAATAGAAGTGTCAGGTAAAATAATGTAAAGTAAATACACAATTTGGCATTCATATAAGTTAGTTACAGTCTAAGCGAGGTTGTCTATAATTGGTTAAATTATTTCCCGCCAAATAGAATCATTTGAAATCTGTGTCTAGACGGGCGTATTCTTATTTCTTATTTTTATTTAAGAAGTTATTGTTTTGGTTTAAATTGATTATGCAGTAAATGTTAAAATAATAACTTTACTTGATATATATCACCAAAACTGAATTTAAAAAAAAATGGAATATACCGCATTATAAGCTCGGGAAATCATGCAGTCAAATTCTGATTGTACTCTACACTCAAAAATAATATTTCAAAAACGATAGCTGGTGTTGAAAGTCAAATCTTTTAAAACTTACGATTTGAGATGCCAAACTGATAACTACTGATTCATATAAATAAACATTTTATTAAACAAACAAGACTGCGTTCTCTTTATTGCCTATCTCCGAACTGGTCACGAAACATAAAATTCTATAGATATTCCAAATATTTTAATAAAAATTGCTTACAAATTTTAATATGTCTGCCTATTTACATGGATATGGAGTAATAATAATGATAACAAAAACTGGTGGCTCCAAATATTTTTCTAAAATCTTGTTTTTTAGAGAAAATAATAAATATTTTTTATTTGTAATTTGCACAATAATTTATATCCACAACACCAATAATTGCACCAAGTTTCATTAAAGAAGTATTATTATTTTTTTAGTAATTTTCATTTAAGTATGTAAAATGAGAAATTTCCATGGTTTTTATTTTTTTCCAAAAAAAACAGAATAGCAGATTGGTTTTGGTCCGATAAACAGAACCTGAGGTATTAAAAAAAAAACAAAAATAAGTTCTTGAAAATTAAAACATAATTTCTAAAAATCGCTCACCTTCCAGATTGGGCAAAACTTTACTGGGAGTTCCTGATAACACACAAAATGCTTTTCCGCAAAAAATAATAATAAAAATAATATTTTTACACTTTTAAGGTCTCTTTCCACTCATGGGCCACGCAGCTATGAACATAAGGCCTACTTTACTCACCATATATGAGACACATTTCGTTCCATTAAGAGACAGACTTCGCCCGGCTTTAAGTGGATTTCTAAGCGGAATATTACCTGGGTTGGATACAGGATCTGACCATTTTGATAGGTAAGAAGTGTATTAGGGGACCAATGGACATCCAGTAGAATAATACGCATTTGAAATTTTCAGGACTAATTTGTTACTAGAAAATGTATGCGAAGGAGTGGAACCCCCATATTTTTATACTTGTATCTGGCAGTGCGTAGCGAACAATAGTCCGGTCAGGTTACCCGCCATAAGTTATGTTCTAGCACATTACAGCAGAAAGTTACCGATGGAAGACCAGCTATATTTAATGGGTCACGATATAGGCTTGATGGTAAGTTGAATGTTGAATAGGTATAAGAATTGGGCAAATTAAGCTAATATGCGTGACTACACAGTGAGTTCATAATGAAAGGAATTAATTTGATAAAATCTTACCACCCCTTGGTAGAGGATCCTTAGTATAGCTATCTGCCTTTGATTTCTCCTCGCCAAGTTGTTGGAATCTCAGTCTGGCTAGGCCTTCACAATGACATAACACATGTACTGAGGTTTCCTCTTCCTCTTGACAAAATCTGCATCTTCATTAGACTTTAGATGTCTATCAAGCTTACAGTGTTCACTTAGAAACCCACCATTATCCTAATGGCCCTTGTATTTTGATATTGTACGTCTTTTATAAATTTGGTCAATCGTTCTTTAATGAAGTCTTTGGCCTGTCTCTGTCGTGAAAAATTGGATGCTCGTGTGCATGGCTTAGCCACACAGCAAAAGGCCTCAGGTCCTACTTAGACGTGTCTTCCTTGGTCAGATCAGCGGCCTTTTTATTTCTCCTGTGGTAACAGTCGTAGAAACACATTCTTTTAACTCCCATCAAAATCTGTAGAAAAATACAGGGTGTTGTATTTAAAATAGAAAATAACAAAGTTGGTGTCACATCCGTGAAAACCAGAATTAAAGTTGAATGGCCATGGATCCCACATGGATACTTCACAAATAGAAATCGACGTTTTGTGTTTTTGCAAAAAGAAGATAGGTAAGACTTTATCGAATTTAATCCTTTTATCATGAACTCGCTGAATTTCCCTTTTTTTAATGCTTTGAAATACGAACAATTTACTGATTATAATGTATCTGTAAATGATAATTTTAAATTTTTTTAGGTTTCTGGCCTTTGCGCCGCCGTTCAGGATTCCAGCGTCCTAGTTCAAAGATCTGCATTGGATTTGTTAATGGTTTGTTTCCCGATGCAAAATAAACAATTGTTATATGCCGATATGGTTAGATTAGTCACCGCAGCCCTTTCAACAATTTTAAGAAGGGACATGTCACTGAACAGGTAAAATAAATAATGAAAATAATAATAAAGTACTTTATTGCCAATTACATATCAAAAGGCCATTGATCGAAGTCCTTCACTCCATAAATTTTAGTATTTATAAAATATTTTCAATACACTACTTAGTAAATATATACAAATCATATAAAATGAGAAAAAATCACTCAGTTTTCGTTATGTAGTTCCTGTAAAGTTCCCCTGTGATATTTTCCTGGTATGCCTGTCACTTGTGTAACGCAATACCTTCGAAATTAAAAGTAGACTTGGCGAAACTTGTCGAGCAGTTTTCTAGAAAGCTTTTTATTAAGAGTAGATAATCAGGTCAACAATTATTAAGAATATAACAATATATAATAATATTGTATAAATCTCTAATGTCCCTTCACATAAGTAATCCAATACCAGTGCTGATAATCTCATAACTATTCCATATCTTTCATTTATCACTGTAATTTGATACTTTTGTCTTTTTAAAATCACCTACAGTTCTGACACTGTGAACAGCAAGATATGTTAAATAATTACCATTAATGATAAATTATAAATACTAGGCAATCACCATAGCCATTCAGTTACCATCAAATTTTTATACTCGGTAGTAGCAATTAAAAGAAGCCAAGACTCAATTGTCAAAGTGATCTTCACTTTCAAAAAGGAGAGCCCTTTTGAAAATTTCGTCTAGACTATAATGGTTTAGAATTATCCACAATTTACAACAAAAGACTGTTTAAAACAAAAAAAACAGTTTTTTTTCCAACCCTGCGTATAAACTAATTTTTTTATCTAGAAACGTTCAGTTTCTTTTGCTTATCCTGTATTTATATTTAACGGTAATTAGTTTCTCTGCAATTTATTTTCAGACGATTATATTCGTGGCTGTTAGAACAAGAAGTAAATAATTTGCCATTGGTCCAGATAGACGGTGAGCTGGATCAGACCGTAATACCCCACCACCACTCCGTAGCATACGATCTATTAAACGATGCTCTGAAAATCATCCTAAAAAAGTGCTCCACAGAATTACCGATAGACATAAAGCCTTATAGACTGTTAACCTCGCTCTTTGACAAACCCCAAATCGGGCCAGTAATATTGGACAGCATACTGTACGACGTTTTCAGAACGCTCTACCTATCCTGCCTGCACCAGCAGAAATATAGAAGCAGTTCCGTGAGGTGCGTCTCATTCAACGGCGACTTGACGAGTCTGAAGAATGACGAGAACGTGTTGAATAAACAATTCGTGACGAAAAACTGCCAGGAGTTGGTGAAAAATGCTAATCTGTTGTTCAACACGTTACAAAGCTACTACATATGGTCGTATATTGAGAAACTGTATGACGAGTCGTTGAAGAACATAAAAAATTATAAATATCGAGATCGATGCCAGGTGAACGAGATCGGCAGTGGAGCACCGCACATTCTAGAGATTTGCATTCTGACTGACTTTCTACTCGACATCATACCTATAGAATCTTACGCGGAGAGCACGTCCAACATCTTGCCCAACCTATTCACAAAAATAATATCTACATTGAGGTTGAACATAGAGGACTTCAATCAGTACGAAATAACGGAGAGTTTGCAACTCTGCACTAAAATTTTAACCAAAATCCAGCCGATTTCTTTGACGCAGTTGACGAAAACCGAAGTGGAGCAGGAGAACGAGTCCCTGTCTAATGAAACCTTCGAGAAATCCCTAGAGAGTTCGTTGATACTCGAGAATGGCAAGATCGAAAACGAAGAGCAGAGAACCTTGGAAAAGAGCAAGTCCGACTCTAAGATCAACGAGAACTTGAATAACTTCGATAGGAACGAGCTAACCATCGATGAATCCAGTAGGGAGAGGTCGTACAGTAATCAAATGTTGAAGAAGAAAGAGAAAACCAGCCCCAGGATAGAGAAGAAAACCAAAAACAAGAAATCCAAGTCTAGCTCCAAGTTGTACGACCTTAAAAAGGAAGAAAACAGCGAGTCTCTGAGTTCGGAAAATGCCACTCCCGAAAAACACGAGATTGTTGTCAAGGAAACACTCGAGATGTCAGCGAAAACCGCCAAAATCGAGAACAAGTACTTCGTAAAGTGTTTGGACGAGTACAAGAAATTCTACGTGAACTTTGTGGAAGCTAAAGTTTTGCCGGAAGTACACATTGGGGAGTTTTTCGAAACGTTCATCTGCGACAAAGACGAAAGAATGAATCGACTACTGTTATTACTAGATGAACGGTTGAATGAATATAGCATCTCGTATGAATTTGTGCCTGTTGATGTCATCAACAACTTTGCCAAAAGTAAAATCGTGTCATACTCTAACGTGGCTCCTGAGAGGGCTGTCTGCGAGTTCGAGAAATCCATGAGCATAGCTTCGAATATCTTGTTGGAATTTTCTGCGTTTCCTAATTTGTTAGGGAGCTCCGAAGAAACAAATTTGCCCGCCTGGATAGAAGCCCTGATAGTGGCGGCCTGCTGTAGGGAATCCTCGAGGGAGATCCAGATAACGGCGATGAACACGCTGCTGGAAATATTCAGTCTGGCGACTAATCAGTCTTTAATCAAGAAAGACGATTGTAATACTAATATCGTTATTACGGGTATTTTAGAGCTGGCTCATGTGAAGTATATCGAAGAAAATACAGTCGTTATAGAGGTGAGTGTCAAATTCCTGTTGGTCATTACCATGGCAATTTTCAACCTTATTTGATGTATATACAGTGCTTTTGTGAAGTAGTGGATAAATTCGGTAAAACGTGTGCAAATTTTTTTTACGAAAATTCTCGGACACATCAAGAGGTTCATATTGAATGCCATCTTTTGATATGTTTTTTAATTTTTGTTTTTCACAAAGTTGTAACATCAATATTTTTTTTTTAAATGGCAACCACCATTTTTTGTTACAGTACTTGAAAGAATGCTTTTTTTTGTAATACGGTAAATATCGGTTAAGGTTGCATGAGGAAATTTAAAAAAAAACTTGATCTTGGTATTTAAAAATACTAACTTTACTAGAAATGAACAAATTTCAAAAACAACTAAATTAACTGTGCAGATTGGCCAAGATGATTGAAGCTTTGATGATAAAAATGAATTAAATAAAAAGTAGAAATCATCCTCGTTAGAATTTTTTCAATTTTCACTTCAAAATTATAATCAGCCACCTCAAAAAACTCAGGGTTTCATTTTGAGTCGGTTTTCTCAAATACTTTCCGTGTTAACTTGTTCAAACAATTTAAAATTTTACCTTTTCCTTGTATTTATAGTATGGAATTATTAATTTTGTTTTCAAAAATAAATCAAACTTTATTACCAATGAAGCAATACATATGTATAACAGTGGCGGATGGTGAAATTTCAATATTTTTTTTCTCATCTGTGACGCAGATGTTATTTCCTATACGAAATATGGGAAATAACATCTAGAGAAGCACCCCTAAAAAATTTTGAAAAAGCAGTCTGCGAAAAAAAATTTTAAAATTCGGTAGCCTCCCCTGGTTTATACATTTGACTTTTCATAAAAATACAACAACTCGTTTTTGAGTTTATGAAAATATTTTCATTATTAACTGAAATACAATGAACTGAAATTTTGTAATTTACAATTTAACAAATTACTAATTAATATTTCAATTATTCCTTGTATCTCATTAGTAATGAAAATATTTTCATAAACTCCAAAACGGGTTGTTGTATTTTTATGAAAAGTCAAATGTATATGACAAAAAAAAAATAATAAACAGGAGTCCCTAGACCAGGAGAGGCTACCGAATTTAAAAAAAAATGTTCGCAAACTGCTTTTTCAAAATTTTTTAGGGGGCATTAGAGAAGTGCTTCTTTAGATGTTATTTCCCATATTTCGTATGGGTCCCATGGGCCACAGACGAGAAAAAAAATATTTCACCAGCGCCACTGATGTATAATACTCGCACTAAATCACAATTTCATATTCCATTTAGACACTTATCCCTTACTATGAATGCTCCGGATAATTTGGGGTTAAGGTTGTTTAACTCATTACCATTATTTTATACAAGTATAAAATCATTACCTTCATTCAAGAAGCACCTCAAGTAACACTCTTTGCGATCTCCAAGGTCGGTTTAAAACTATAAAACTTCAAATAAAACCAAATGAACTTCAAGACAGCCTTAGGACCACCATAAAGCAGCTTCTAGCCAAAAAGGGCCCATCCTAAAAGGGTCTCCAAGACTAAATTTTAAAACTATATTAAAACCATTTAGTTTTAATTTTATATTATTAAAGAGTTCTTCAAGGCAACTTTAAATTTATGTATTAAAACTTATTAACTGACGTTTTGCATTTAAAATATACTTGCAGCGGACTAAATTACCTTGAAAATAATTATAATGAATCCTAAAAGGGTTTTATTTTGTTTACTAAAGTTGGACAACTTTATGTGTGAAATAGAGGCAAGTCTCTATAATGGCAGAGTGGTAATATTTTAAACGTAACGCAAATGCAAATTATTCTGGTAAAGAATTTACCAATGGATGGCACTTTTCTGATAAAATGTAATAAAATACTTCTACATAACTTGAGCGCCATCAATTTAATGTTTTTTTTTTTTTATTTAAAAAATATTGTCAAATTTTATTTTGCATCTAAACATCTAAAAGCATTTATTTTTTATTAAACTGCATGTTTGGACACCATTCTTCAGTTATTTAAGAGAATGTAAGGCGCATATATTTCAATAATAATATTTTTTTCTTTGGCTATTGAAAATGTCCATCATTTTATATAAAACATGGCGCGATCTAGATTAAAACTGATTGCAAGTTTATAAAACATTTTAAATCTTACAAGACTTAAAACAGCGTTTTATTTACCATTTTAAGTACAATTACTCTCGCAGACGTCTATTTACTCTTAATTTTAAAACTGAGTTGCTTTAATATGTTCAAACTCATGGCCTTATTGATTTAAAGCGGTCTGGCATGCGAATGAAATCCTAACCTTACAAATTGTGCCAGTTTTGTGATTGTTGCATTTAGTGCATTTTCATCTTTTATGTGCCTAATTTAATTAAAAAACAGGTTTTGCATATTACTGTTACATTTTGTTAAATACTTGTCGCTAATAATTTCCATTTGAAATGTGTTCTAATTTTCTTTCACGTATAAAATAGGTACCCACGGACTGCACTGGTTCACTAAATTAGCTTATTGAGAAGATGGCGTTTCCTCCGAATGTGGAGGGGGTAGAATTAGTTTTAATAAAGTCGTCAAAAATCCAACAGGCATTTCTTTTAACCAAATTGACTAAATTAAAACCTTTGAGCTTTAAAATATTCTTAATTTACTCTTTAAAAAGTAAAAATTATGTTTTTGGATTTAATGTGGAATTTTATTGAGCATATAGACTTAAGATAAAATAGTTTTCTTAATAGCAGAATAGGTTTTAATGAGTACATCAAGGGTACTCCATAAAACTACATTAAAACTATTTGTTTCAAAATGGATTGTTTTAAAACCAACTTGCTTTTTAATCTTTTAAAAAAGCAAATTAGTTTTAAAATAGCCAATGTCAAGAGTATTATAAAACCACTATAAGATCAGTTGGGCGTTAAAAGCAAATAGTGTTTTTATTTTAATTTAAAGAGTACATTAAATTCTTTGCATAAGAATAAGTGGTCTTTAAGAAGTTTTACTTTATCTTAAGGTAACTTTAAAACCAGTATCATTTTATTGAACATATTAAAGCACTTTTAAACCCTAGATAAATCAAAAGTGTTTTATAATTGTTACTTGGGACGTAAAGGAGTACTTACTTGACAAATGCTGTTATACACTTCAGGGATTTTTTTTATGAATTAAATTATATATGTTTGTATGTGCACTCAAAGAAAATGATAGGTAAATTCAACCAAAAAGAGCATATGAAATCGCGCATATCTAGTTTCATAGTTAAATCAATCAGAAAAGAATAGTCATACAACTTTATTTGTTTTCGTAAACAAATAGTAGTTTAATAATCACATCTTCTTGTAGAACAACAAATTAAATAGTACAATGACATTTTTTTTATGTTCACTAACCATTTTAAATTTGGTCTACAATTAAATAGCACAACGACTTTGTTTTTTGTTCACCAACTAATTTTTAGGTTGATCTACACTTTATTGTATGATGAAGTTTTTTTTGGTTAGCCAAAATCTCAGTATTGAGACATCAGACCACCCAAACCAAAGATTAGAGATCGTTTATAAGATCCATCCAAATATATCGATGATCCCTGAGAGAATTTGAACATTGCAATCATGTTATTAATTTTCTATAAATTCATAAGAGTATAAGATAATGCATGATTGATTATCGTAAGTGATTTGTATGTGGCGTCATCTGGGAATAATTTATGTAATAGACTACGTGGTAAGCAAGCAATTGTTCTAGAATATTGGTTTGTCTACCAAGTACAATAATACGGCGAACTAATACTGGGGCGAACTAATTCTCGAATTACAATTCGATAATAGTTAAAAATAAAATATACTATTATCTAGTTTAATTTGACAGAATTAAACAAAATAATAGTCAGACGAAAAAAATAGTAGTAATTCATCTATTTTTTAAGTTAATGTTTGTTTTGTTGTACGACAACTTTTTATTAATTAAAATAACAATCACCTCTTGTTTAAAAATACCATCAATATAGTTTAGTTTAACAAAAAACCGCTGCCCAAGGAATCACTACTTCCACATCCAGATTCTCTATCCAAGTCACTCACAACGAAAAAACTTTGTACGTGAAAATAATTGTTTATGGAACTTTAATAATATTATATATATTTTAAATCCTCTACCCCAAAAACCCATAAAACGATACCCCACATCGGTAGTGGGGTGGGGGTGGTGATAGGGGGGTGGTAGTGGGGGGTGGATGAAGTAAAAAAATATTTTGAGATTTCTGGTTCCTGTACATGCACTAAATCACATTTTTTTTTCATCCCCTTTAATAAGGAAATGGGGGTGGCTAATGCCAAAAATTTTTTTGAGACCTCAGCTTCTCTTGTATATACTAAATACCAATTTTATTGACTCTTACCTGCTTGATTTACCCATTTACCCCAAATTTACCCCAATTTACCACCCAACCCTTTGACGGAACAAGATGAAAATATAATCTAGTTGTAGATCTCGTTAAAGTACATATGTGTACCAAATTTCAAGTCAATATCTCAAACGGTTCCAGAGTAAACGTGCGCACAAAAAAAGTTACAGACAGACAGACAGACCGACAGACAGTAATTTTTTTTTCGCTCAAACTTAAAATCTCGACGTTTCATGACATTTTAAGCCTATTTGGGCAATAAAAATTTTTTAAAATTTTTTTGTCATTACTATACTTCCACTGGACGTGGAAGTAATTAACGATATTGTTAGTTAACCATTTTTTTTGTTGAATTTACCCATACTATTTCTTTGAGTGTGTAAATGTGTATATGTGTGCATGATTATGTGGTACAATTAATTATCTATTTGTTTTTTGACTTGTCCTATAGTTTGTAATTTACTCAATGGATCAATAAACATTATTATTATTATTATTATTGTTATTATTATTATAAATAGCAAATTAACAAATTTAATTAACTTGTTTATTGCTTAAAATTGTTAGTTTATTAGTAACAAAATGAAAAAAAATGTTCCAGCGGCCTGTATTTTCTTTTTACCAATGTTCCTTAGACCTCAATAAACAATTTGCAAAAAAAATTAGGCTGATTGGTCCTTTGCCAGAAAACGTCTAAGAAAATATCTATCTTGAAGGGACTATAGTGTATGTAAAAAATGTACTCTTTCAAATTCCGTAACAAAAAATGGTGGTTGCCATTTAAAAAAATATATTGATGACATCATAATTTTGTGAAAACTTGCCAAAAAAATTTAAAAAAAATCAAATTATCCAAGCAATTTTCCACTGTTTACGAAAGCACTGTATACAAGACACCTATTTTTTTATGGCAGTTCCAAGACACGAAATTATAATGATTTATTACTCTTTTTGAAATATTTTGGCTGTTTGGTGAAATTTGTGGGTTTTTTTAATTTTAGGAAATGTCTCAGATATTGTGGAAGCTGTTGGGAATTTTAACCAATCAAAATCAGCTGATGCTATGTGTCACCCTGCTCTACCAAATACACAACACTTTCGACAGCAAGCTGTTTGTCGAGCAAGTTATCGGCCACTTTCTGACGCACGAAAATATCAATGTAAATTACATCAAGCAGTTTTTTCTATTGTGGCATCTGGGCAGAGACTTGAACATTAAATTGCCACCAAATAAGTCGCACATAACGAATTTCGATAGGTAAGCGGTTGTAATCCACTTTTTGATGAATTAACCATTTCAAATTACAGATTATTTCTTGTTTGTTGGGTATTTTGCCACTGTAAAAATGTTTAAAAATTTTGATGAAATAAACCTCTGCGCCAAAAGGATCAGACAGACATTAAATTATATTTATTATATTTTTACTTACTTCACCTCTGAGAATCGGCAACTAGCTAGTACAGAAATCTATAGAATAATTATTAGAAACACATTTATCCTGATTTAACAAAATAATATCGGATTCCTTAAGTTTTCATTTAGTTAAGTCGCTTTCTTTTCCAAAATTTTCGCTGAGTCCTACAATAACAATTATAGGATCTAATGGGACTGCGAAAATTTTGTCTTTTCCGTCTTCTGTTTATATTAGTGCTGTCTAAACTGAAAACATTGCTTATTTCTAATTAATTTTAGGTAAAAAAAAATAGGTTTGAGTTAGAGAAAAAATTAAAAATGGTTTTTTTACTTCTTTTGGGCCAACATGTCATCCTGCGTATATATACAGCATATACCCTGTATTTATTTAGCTATTTAAATATCGGGTCTTTTCAGGTCCCTGCTAAAAGTTCTGGACAACTTGCAGAATAAAGAGAGGCCAAATCTGCAACTCTTGGCTGAGATGTTCCTAACCCACAGCCTGCTTCATAACGATATTCCAAGGATAATAAATCCCATCCTGCTGAAACTCCTGGCCTCGAACACAGCAAGAGTGTCGATCAGGCACGTCAACATACAGGACTCCGACACGCAGAGCGACATAACATCCCAGGACAGCAACAAGATGGAGGACCTGCAATCTAAAAAGGTATATGCGGTGAGCAGTATCAATGGAAACATAATGTACCACCTGACCGACGGTCCCAGTCCGAAGCCTCCGAAGAAGAAATGGTTTACGTTCTCCAAGGGTGGCAAAAAATATTCGTCGTCCGTCATCAATATGACCACGAGCATCACGGACGATTCCAGCGTAGTCACGAAGAAGAATAAGGATTTCAAAGGTTTGGAATTTTGTTATTTGGCATATATTTTTTTTATTTAAATTATAAAATTTCTTAAAAAATACTACACCCATATTTTTTTATTCAAACCAAGTCATTTATTGGTGTTAACAACATTATATATGTTTTACACAAGTCAAATGCATAGAAGCATCTACAGTAGTGGTATTTAAAAATGTTAAATTTTATATGTATGTATCCTGACTTGCCAAATGTACACTAACCTCTCAAGGAACAATTTAAAAGTCATTTGGACTTGAGGAGGTTTTAAGAAAGGTTTGTCAGGGTAAGGAAATAGTCTTGTACTTTATTGATGTTGTAGTTAAGGCCTTTTCGGCTTCAAGTATACTTGCTCTTTTATGGTAAGTTTTAAAGCATTCTATAAGACCTAATTATAAAGCTAATTTGCTTCTAAGATAATATGTATTTGTAATGGGTTTATCATACCTACATAAAACTCTCCATAAAGCTAATTAGTTTTATGAACGTCTTAAATTCCATTTAGATTTAAATAGGCTTTAAATTATTCTTTATGGGTTTAACATATTTACAATAAATGCATTTTAAATCCTTTTTAAAACTAGACATTTTCAATGCATATTAGTACTTACTAAAGGCCATTACAAAACAAAACTCTTAAAACATCCTTGACAAATGTTGTGATGAAACTGTTATGAATAAAAAAAAAAGCCTCTATAAATCTAAAAGGCAAATTTTAATTCCATTAAACACTTTCTAAAAGCTCAATAAAACATTTATTATAAAAATAATAAACAATATGTCTGCCTGAAGTGTCGTTGATGCATGTGTGTGTGTGTGTGTGTGTGTGTGTTAATTAAAAGCATTTCACAACTTACTGATGTGTAATGATGTCTTTTTTGGAAGAAATTATTTTGAGGTTAAGTTTGAAGTTGAAAAAGACTAAAAGGACTTCATTTAGAGTAAATGTTCTAGGTCATTAGCATTATTAGAATATATAGTTTAATAAGGGGACTGTAAAATGACAATTAGGTTTTTAGTTGGCTGGCCATGTTTTTCTTGTTATATAAAAATATTCAAGGTCAATCTCACAATTATAATTATTAATAATTATCACATTTTCTTTAGCAAATTAAGGTAGAATTACAAGAAACGACTGAAAATTACCGTGGGAACCAAGAAGCAGCCTACTTTTTTAATTTGCTGATTACGCGTCTATGCAAATTTTGTATGGATATTTAAAATCAATAATAATAATAATAAAGTACTTTATTGGTAAAACCAAATGGCTATCGACCGAAGTCCTTCTGCCAGTATAATTTTATAGGAAGTTATAATAAGAAAGTATAAATATCCTGATTTACAAAAAAAAAAAAAAAAAAAAAAAAAAAAAAAAAAAAAAAAAAAAAAAAAAAAAAAAAAGAGAAGAAAGGGAAACTCTTCTTTGCAATTATTCTTCATTAAGTTCTTTAAGGAGTTCCAATATGGTTTTTTCGGGGTACTTGTGCTTCGAGCGTTGTTGTTCTCGTGTCTTACAAAATGTTTGCATCGTGCTATTTAAAATCACTATTATTTCTTTGGGCATTTCTTTTGTAGTTTTAACGATAAACTGCCGTTGGTTTTAATGTTTTTGTCATACCTGATGTATTTTTATTACCTTTTAAATCGTCCTTAGAGAGGTTATACTGCCTCTCTAAGCTTTATAAATTTCAAATTCCATTTTATCTTCAATAAGTCTGATGGTGTGTTTGCTTAAATCAGTTTAGAAAAAATAAATACAATAATAAAATTATTTGGATACCTTCGTGGACATTCTTATAGCTTCTCAGTTCTAATATGGACTTATAAGAGTTTTAAAAACCAGTTTTAAGGTAGCCTTCTAGGTGTTTTCTAGAAATGCAGGAAGCTAATAAAAAAGCTTCCTACAGCTTTAAAACAAGTTTTAAGAAAGGTTTTAAAACGGTCCGAACAAGGTTTTCAAGACAGGCACTATGCCTCACTAAGGAGTTTTATGATGGAATTTAAAAAGGCCTTAACAACCTTCATAAGGGTGGGCCCTTTTAGTCTACAAGTCACTTTATGATGGTATTAAGGATATTGTTACAGCAAAATAGATTTTTCAGGGCATTTTATAAATAGTTTTATAGCATCCTTATATATATTTAAGAAACCAAAATTGTTCCTTGGGCTGTATTTTATATTGCTAAATAAATATCTAATGTAAAGTAGAAGAGAAGAGAAATGGACAAATAATACGCTGAAAAGAAACAGATTTAACCTACACTGTTGCCACTTTTCTCTTTAGCTACTTTTAGTCGTCAGCGGAACTCTTAACATGCTGAAGTGCCTGGCATCAATGTTAATATATCGCTTTCTTTCACGTACATGTCCCAATTTTCAAGTCATTATAACTTCAAAACTATCAATTTAAATGAAAAGTTGCATAGAACCTTTTCTCTCCAAATTTGATTCTCTTTGAGCTCATTTTTTTTTTCCTATAAATTAGCCCCAGCCGGAATGTTTCTGGCTGAATAATTAAATTATAAAAAACATTAAAAAAAAAAGTTTTCTTCAAAATTGGTTGTTTTTGAGTTTTGAGGGTTTAGAAGTAAAAACCTTCATTGACTCGGCTAAAAGTCCAAGAAATCTTATTTTTTCTATCTGCTATATCGACTTAACTTCTAAACATGTACTCAGACTATTTATTTATTTAAAGGTTTTAACGTGTCTCCGAAATTAGACAAAGGCTCCAAAGGCAATGTCAAACTCATCATAAACCCCTTGAGCTCGAAGGAGGTCTACCCCACCGGTCTGGATGGTTCCTATTCAAAATTGGACTCCCACTCATCTCTGGAGAGTCTGTCGTCAAGTAACGAGTACACGCATACCAGCAACGACGACTCCCTCACTAGAAATTTCCAGCTGGAGGCCTACGGCGGCGACAGAGATTCTGGCTTCGACAGCCTCAAGAACAAGAGCCAATCGGAATTGTTGAACATGATCAGCAACGGCAAAGAGTTCACAACGAAGGCCCTGCTGGAGAGTATCGAGCCCATTTCGGATGGTATTAAAGCTCAGCCCATCAACGGTAGTGTTGTTCTGGGGAAGATACCAAAGTCGCATAGTTTCGACGAGAAGATCAACAACATAAAGACAACCGACATAGAGAGCTCCCTGGTGCAGAGTTGGTCGTACTGCATATCGGATTCGGCCAACTTGCACTGTGAATTGGAACTGAGCAAAAGTGCTGAGGATTTCTTCAAGGGCAAAAGCGAGGAACATGCTGTCGTGACGAACATTCTGAATAACATAATCGATAAGGTAGATAGAACATAATGCACATTTTTTTTTTATAACTTTTTAAATTTTTCTCACGAAAAGGGAAAAACCAACCTAACCTAAACAACTAACTTTAAGTCCATATATGCATCTTTGTAAAACTTTTAATGTGACTAATACAATAAAAAAAAAGATGCCATGATCAAGATTTGAACCCAAGACATCTGAATCCCGGGCTAATCATCTTACATACTGAGCTATCTGATGACTAAGACTCGGTTTATTTTTAACAATAGGGTTTTCTCAGAAAAAAAAATTATTGCTAAAGTACTTAATTCACGTAAAAAAATGATTTATGGCATATTTATTATCTTTTTAATTTTACTAATAGTGACAAAAAAAAACTTGAAGTTTGAAAAATATTGAGTTCATTTTAAACAGCCATAAATTAGCGCGTTGTGACGTCAACGCCCTGAAATCCAATAAAAAGTCGGTTACATTGTTGCATAAGATAGCCGTGAAAAATATAAAACATATCCTCTATTTATTGACAGCACTTTTTAAGTGCTGCACAGTGCGAGTTGTAATGGATTATCAAAATGTCTAAAAAAGTTTGTTTTGTACCTTTGTGTAATAATACTAGTGAAAATGCATCCTCAATATTATTTTTGACAGTACCACTTCCCAGTGAGAACACCATAGTTGAAAAAACGTTAAAATAACGTTGCCTTGGTGGAAATAACGTTTATGGTTAAAAAAACAACGTTTTTTTTAAACGGCTTTTCAACTGAACATTTTTTAAACGTTAATGTAACGGCACAAAATAACCTAATGTGTTAAAATTACTATTAAGAAACGTAAAACTAATATGTTGGGTTAACGTTTATCTTTAACGTCCTATAAACGACAAAAATCCTCTAAAAATAAATTGTCTGTGAAATTACAGCGTGATTTTCACGTTAACATATTACCATTGAACAATTTAATTTTTTACGTGTTTTTAATGTTAGACATGAATGATAAATACATGATGTGTTAAAAATAAACGTTACTGTAACGTTCAAAGTTAAGCGGTTATCAACGATTGTTTTAAACGTTTTAGTTGCGTAAAATTTTACTGAATATATGGTTATAAACAACATATAAAAAACGTTTTCTTTATACGAGTTTTAAACGTAAGATATTAACGAAAAATGAATCATGCCTTAAGACATAACGTTATTTTAACGTATTCAGTGAATTATTAATTAACGTATATTTTTAATGTCCTAAAAACGACAAAATCTAACCAAAAATAAATTGTTTGTGAAATTCCAGCGTGATTTTCACGTTAACATATTATTGTTTAACAATTTAATTTTTTACGTGTTTTCAATGTTAGAAATGAATGATGAATACGCCATGTGTTAAAAATAAACGTTACTGTAACGTTCAAAATAAAATGTTTATCAAAGTTTGTTTTTAAACATTTTAATTAGGTACATAAAATTTTACTGAATATATGGTTATAAATAACATGGAAAAACGTTTTATTTAGACGAGTTTTAAACGTGAGATATTAACGAGAAATTAATCATGCCTCAAGACATAACTTCTTTTAACATATTCCTTTGATTATCAAATAACGTGTATTTTTACAGTCCTAAAAACGACAAAAATTCGCTAAAAACAAATTATCTGTGAAATTCAAGCGTGATTTTCACGTATAGATAGATAGATAGATAGATACTTTATTCATTCATTAATTTTACATACAAAGGTAAAACTTATCAAACTAGTCAAAATAGTACATTACACATACATATACATACTCAATACACTCACTCGTACATAGACATTATCAAATACACTTAGACAATCTAACACTCAACATACATGCAAAACGAAATAGTCAATGACCTAGGTACTCTTCTACAGAATAAAATGCCTTACTAACTAGGTGTTCATACAGTTTTTGTTTAAAATGATTAAAATTCTGAATAACACTAACATCACTACAAAGATTTAAAAACCTGTTGAAACATGTAATGCCCTGATAAATATGCGAATTTTGAGAGACACTTAATCTTGAATATGGTTGATATAAATTACTGTTGTTACGTGTATCATATTTATGCACATTGCTTATTTTCATAAATGAATTTTCTCTCATTTTTATATTTAATACAACTAAATATATATAGAGAGAAGGCAGAGTTAGAATTGACAAGTTAATAAATATTTGTCTACAGGATGTATGAGGATGTGCTCCTACCATACATCTGATAATTTTTTTCTGTATAACAAAGACTTTATGAAAGTGAGCTGAACGTCCCCAAAAAATTAAACCATAACTTAAAATAGATTGCACAAGCCCATAATAGGCCAATTTAAGAATGGACAAAGATACTGTAGCTCGCAGCTGTCTTACAATAAAACACATAGTACTTAATTTTGAAGAAATATAATCTATATGTTCCTCCCAGGTCATTTTTTGGTCTATTACAACCCCTAAAAATTTTATAGAATTCACTTGTTCAATGCTTTTATGGTTCATCTTAATGAGTTGACTAGATTCGCTTTTACCATTCTTTGGTTGAAATACCATAGAAAAGGTTTTATTTACGTTTACTCTTATTCCATTATGTTGGCACCATTGATAAAATTCTAATGCAGATATACTAGATGTTTCAACTGATTGTATTAAATTATTTCCTGTTACTAATTGGTTTGTATCATCTGCATAAATTATTGTTTTTTGTGAGGAAGTACATGAATATATTATATCGTTAATAAAAATAATAAAAAATAAAGGACCCAGAGTTGAACCCTGAGGAACCCCAATATTAACATTTCTTGACTCTGACTTGTATTTATCAATGACCACGATCTGTCTTCTCACTCGTAAATATGATGCCGCCCAATTATAGGCAACACCTCGTACACCAATGCGATATAATTTCTCCAGGAGCAGGTCATGGTCAACCGTGTCAAAGGCCCGTGATAGGTCAAAATAAAGTGCAATTGGAAATTGCTTATTATTGAGACATTCATACACACTGTCGCAGAGTTCTGCGATTGCTGTTGAGGTAGATTTCTTGGATCTAAAACCGTGTTGTGAGGTGTTTAATAGATTTTGTGCTTCTAAAAATTGAGTTAACCTTGTATTGTAGCATATATCAAACAATTTGGCTAACTGACTTTGCAAGCAAATATTTCTATAATTGTTTATTTCATCTCTTGCTCCTTTATTTTTAAAAACTGGTACAGATTTAGATATCTTTAGTGAATCTGGATATTTTCCTTCAATAAATGATTCATTAATCAAATAGGACAACGGTGTACTTATTAGGTCGCTAATTACCCTTAAGGCACTACCATAAATTTCATCAATACCCGCAGCTGGCTTTAAAGTTGTTTTCATAATGAACCCTTCTATCTCATAGGGTGTGGTAGGATATAGATAAAACGTATTTTCTGAATGAGGAGCGAATTTGAGATTATTAATATCAGGCTTAGAACTTTGTATATCCAAGAAAAAGTTATTAAAATGGTTGGCTAGTCTAGTTTTATCTACAATTTCTTCGCCATTAATATTTATGTGGTATGAGTCATATTTCTTTGTATTACCTTTCATTTCATTTATTATTTTCCAGCTCTCTTTCATAAGGTTACTGGTGTTACTGATTCTATTATTATTAAAATTTGCTATAGCTTGTTTTACCTGCTCTCTATATATAATCTTTAGTTTGTTATATTTATCCTTTATCACAGCATTATTTGTATTTTTACATATTTTAGACATATCACAGAGTGTTTGATGCAAGCTTTTAAGTTGATGATTAAACCAAGGTTTTTTATTTCTATTAGTTTGTATTTTTTTGTATGGAAAAGCATTGTTAAAATGAAACATGATTGTTGAATAAAAACTGTCAAAGATATTGTCTAAACCAATAGATTCATACATTTCGGACCAACTCTCATGTGCTATTATATTTCTGAACGTAACCAGATTACTACTAGAGAAATCTCTTTTAAATATAATTTCACTTTCACATTTCTTCAATAACGGTAAGTTAAATTCACATATTTGGAAACAATGATCCGAGAAGTGTGTCTCTTTTACCAAACTAGATTTTACTGTTACATTAGAAAATATTACATCTATAGAAGTTGCTGATGTTGCCGTTATTCGTGTAGGTTCACTGATATGATTATGCATGTCAAATTCACTAAAGAGATTAACAATATCTTTTGATTCGCTAGTCTGTGCCAGAAAATTTATGTTCATGTCACCACATACTATATAATAACTATTACCTCTGTATATATAATACATTAGTTCATACATTTTATCTATAAATATTTTCAAATTACCACTTGGTGACCTGTATACTGTTATGATATATAATTTAGCTCCACTCTTCAAGACATCTACAATAGCGATAGTTATTTCGAAATGTTTTTCTATATATATTTTATATGGTAATGGTTTCATTTTAAACTTTTCTTTAGAAAAAATGCACACACCCCCACGTTGAAAGTCTTTACGACAGGAATTGTTAATTAGTACATAGTCACTTAACTGAAATGATGTTATTTCGTATGATTTTAACCAATGTTCTGTTATGCATATTATATCCACTTGGTATATACTAAGCAACAGTTCTAAGTCAAGTTCTTTCCCTAGCATTCCTTGTACATTAAAATGCATTAGATTTATGTTCGATGTTTCTGGACTTTTTGACTCACTACTAATAGTTTTTACAGCTTGAGCAGCTGTAGTATCTGTATCGTTCAGTTTTTTAGACAGAGGTGTACCCGAGTCTTTAGAATCCGCGTCACCTGTTGCGCCTGATGCAGGAATTTCCTCATTGATGACGCACGTTAATAAAGTTTTAGGCTGCTGATGGTGAATGTTGGAAATTATGCTTGAGGATCCATCTGCTCGTGTGCTTGTGATAGCATCCTCCTTTTTACGAAAAAACGAGACACTAGAGCTCCATCAGGCCAAGAGTCCCGTCTCCATGCCTTCTTAAAATTGTCCTGCCTTATTGTAACTTTCATTGAGGCATACAAGTCCGGGAATTTAGAGCTATGTTTTTCACATACAACCTCCGGAAATTCCTTTACTAGCATCCTTTTTAAGTCATCTGGTTTGGTAGTAGGCTTTAACCTTGTCACATGAAGTGATATTAATTTTGGGACTGTTTGAATACCTGTGTTTGCATCGTTATTTCCTCCAACAACAAACCTGCGGTTACGTTTCTGTCTGCTACGTTGCTGTTGCCATTCATTACTAATCTGCGATTTGTTATCTTCATTTAAACTTTGTATTTCTTTAATTTTAGCAGTTGTTTGTGCTTGCATAATCGCTGTTTTGACTTGACTTAGCTGAATGGGTTGGGGTGTAATTATTGATGGGTCTATTTTATCTTTAATTTTGATTTCTTTATTAGTTTCAGCACTTTTCTGTTCAGCTACTTGTTTGATACTTATTGCTTGTCCTCTGACAGTATTTGCAAAAGACCTATTTTTAGTCTCACTAACTCCCATTGTTTCACTTTTATTGTCATTCTTTATTTCTTTAATACTCTTTTCGATAAAAGTAATTTTTTCATTCTGTTCTCGGACTATTTTTAATAGATCAACAATCAAATTTTTTAAATCACCCTCACATGTCCTGTTATCTTCTTTACTTGTTACAACAAAATTTTCATCACAGCTTATACAATGGTATTTTAAGCGACTCCCTGATTTCAGATTAACAGATCGCATTTCAGTAACCGACAACTTTGAGCAGCTAAGACACGTTGGCAATTTGCAGATTGCACATATTAGCAGCTTATCATCTGGTGTTTCTTTTTTGCACTCGGTACAATTCATCGTATAATTTTTATTTAATTTAATCAATCATTGTTTTTTAAATATCCTTTGTCCAAATCAGATTCACTACACCACTGACATTTGATATAAAAATTAATCACTTAAGTTTTAAGTATATTTTAAGTATACCTACATATTAATGTTTAACAATTTAATTTTTTACGTGTTTCTAATGGTCGAAATGAGTGATAATACATGTGCTAAAAATTAACGTTACTGTAACGTTCAAAGTTAAATATTTATCAACGCTTGTTTTAAATGTTTTAATTGCGTAAAATTATACTGAATATGAGGTTATAAAAATTAATCATTCCTTGACACATAACGTTATTTTAACTTCTTCAGTGAATTATCAAATAACGTAAATTTTTAACGTTCTGAAAACGACAAGAATGCACTAGAAATAAATTTGCCGTGAAATTCAAACGTGATTTTCACATTAACATATTACTGTTTAACAATTTAATTTTTTACGTATTTTTAATGTAAGAAATTAATGATAAATATGCCATGTGTTAAGAACGGACGTTACTTTAACGTTGAACGTTAAACGTCTATCGAAAATCAAATGCAATTTTCACATTAATATATTAATTATTTAATTATTTAAATTTTTACATGTTTTTAACGTAGGGAATTAATGAAAAATATACCAGATCAATAAGCTAAACTTTATTTTAATGTTTAAAGTTAAATGTTTACCAACGTTAGTTTTGAACGTTTTAATTGCGTAAATATTAACTGAAATGTAACATTATAAATTTAAAATGAATCATGCATTAAAACATTATAACGAATTCAGTTTATTATTAAATAACGTTAATTTTTAACGTTCTGGAAACGACAAAAATCCACTAAAAATATATTTCCCGTAAAAGTCGAATGTGATTTTCACGTTAACATATTTCTGTTTAACAATTTAATTTTTTACGTATCTTTAATGTAAGAAATTAATGATAAATATACCATGTGTTAACATTGGATGTTACTTTAATGTTCAAAATTAATTGTTTACCGATGTTTGTTATGAACGTTCTAATTACGTAAAATTTCACTGAATATAACGTTACAAATAACATTTGAAAAAACGTTTTATTTAGACTAGTTTTAAATGTAAGAGATTATTAATGAATCATGCTATAAAATATAACGTTATTTTTATATATTCAGTAAATTATTAAATAACGCTTATTCTAAGCATTTTTACTGACTGCAAAATTATACCAAAAATAAATTTGTGTGAAAATCAAATGCAATTTTAACGTTAACATATTAATTATTTAATAATTTAAATTTTTACGTGTTTTTGACGTAAGAAATGAATGACAAATATACCATATCTTAAAGCTAAATGTTAATTTAAAGTTTAAAGTTAAATGTATTAAATTTTGAATGATAGACGTGTATGACCATTAATGAAACTAGTGTGATAAAATCACTCGGCTCCGCCTCCTGGTTAATTTCACATGCGTTTCGTTATATAATGTTCATATCAAACTGGTATCATTAATAACTATTATATAACTATAACTATATCCTACCACACCCTATGAGATAGAAGGGTTCATTATGAAAACAACTTTAAAGCCAGCTGCGGGTATTGATGAAATTTATGGTAGTGCCTTAAGGGTAATTAGCGACCTAATAAGTACACCGTTGTCCTATTTGATTAATGAATCATTTATTGAAGGAAAATATCCAGATTCACTAAAGATATCTAAATCTGTACCAGTTTTTAAAAATAAAGGAGCAAGAGATGAAATAAACAATTATAGAAATATTTGCTTGCAAAGTCAGTTAGCCAAATTGTTTGATATATGCTACAATACAAGGTTAACTCAATTTTTAGAAGCACAAAATCTATTAAACACCTCACAACACGGTTTTAGATCCAAGAAATCTACCTCAACAGCAATCGCAGAACTCTGCGACAGTGTGTATGAATGTCTCAATAATAAGCAATTTCCAATTGCACTTTATTTTGACCTATCACGGGCCTTTGACACGGTTGACCATGACCTGCTCCTGGAGAAATTATATCGCATTGGTGTACGAGGTGTTGCCTATAATTGGGCGGCATCATATTTACGAGTGAGAAGACAGATCGTGGTCATTGATAAATACAAGTCAGAGTCAAGAAATGTTAATATTGGGGTTCCTCAGGGTTCAACTCTGGGTCCTTTATTTTTTATTATTTTTATTAACGATATAATATATTCATGTACTTCCTCACAAAAAACAATAATTTATGCAGATGATACAAACCAATTAGTAACAGGAAATAATTTAATACAATCAGTTGAAACATCTAGTATATCTGCATTAGAATTTTATCAATGGTGCCAACATAATGGAATAAGAGTAAACGTAAATAAAACCTTTTCTATGGTATTTCAACCAAAGAATGGTAAAAGCGAATCTAGTCAACTCATTAAGATGAACCATAAAAGCATTGAACAAGTGAATTCTATAAAATTTTTAGGGGTTGTAATAGACCAAAAAATGACCTGGGAGGAACATATAGATTATATTTCTTCAAAATTAAGTACTATGTGTTTTATTGTAAGACAGCTGCGAGCTACAGTATCTTTGTCCATTCTTAAATTGGCCTATTATGGGCTTGTGCAATCTATTTTAAGTTATGGTTTAATTTTTTGGGGACGTTCAGCTCACTTTCATAAAGTCTTTGTTATACAGAAAAAAATTATCAGATGTATGGTAGGAGCACATCCTCATACATCCTGTAGACAAATATTTATTAACTTGTCAATTCTAACTCTGCCTTCTCTCTATATATATTTAGTTGTATTAAATATAAAAATGAGAGAAAATTCATTTATGAAAATAAGCAATGTGCATAAATATGATACACGTAACAACAGTAATTTATATCAACCATATTCAAGATTAAGTGTCTCTCAAAATTCGCATATTTATCAGGGCATTACATGTTTCAACAGGTTTTTAAATCTTTGTAGTGATGTTAGTGTTATTCAGAATTTTAATCATTTTAAACAAAAACTGTATGAACACCTAGTTAGTAAGGCATTTTATTCTGTAGAAGAGTACCTAGGTCATTGACTATTTCGTTTTGCATGTATGTTGAGTGTTAGATTGTCTAAGTGTATTTGATAATGTCTATGTACGAGTGAGTGTATTGAGTATGTATATGTATGTGTAATGTACTATTTTGACTAGTTTGATAAGTTTTACCTTTGTATGTAAAATTAATGAATGAATAAAGTATCTATCTATCTATCTATATTGAAATTACATTATATACAACGTTAAAATAACTGATGCTTTCCACTTATTAAAATACACTGACGTTCTAAATCTACAGGTAAAATAAATGGTAGATGTTGACGTTTTTTTAACGTTTTTCTACGCATCTACCTTAATGCATAAAATTTGCCTACTTACCACGTAGTTGTTGCAGAAGTTATTTGTAGATGGCGATACATACAGACCACTGGCAATAATTTGTCAGGCTTTAGCTTATGGTCTTATGAATTTATAGAAATTAAAAAACATAAATTGCAATGTTGAAATTCTTTCAGGGAACAACGGTTTATTTGGACGGATTTTATAAGGATCAGATTAAAGATCATTATTTTGTGGCTTGGCCGAGATAGCATAAAAGTTTTGTGCTATTTGTTCAATAGGTTAAGCACCTACCCAGGTTTTATGATAAAACCAGTGTGCTTAACCTATTCATTGACCATTCTTCTACATGACGACTCGTCCTGTAACCCATCATCATATTTGAAAATGGGGACCTCCTAGAGCCAGTTTAATTTCGTTTAATTAACTTACATAATTAGTGAATATTTAACGTTATTTAAACTTTTAATAACGTTGATACCGACGTTAAATTGTAATTATATCACAATGATAGAAAGACGTTAAAAAAACGTGATTATTTAAGTTATATGCCTTTTATAAACCATCAATAATAAGGCTAATATCGACGTTAAATTATAGTGTTGCTACGATAAAAAAATTACGTTAAAAGTTACGTTAAAAACAACGTTGTTCAGCGGGACATTTGTACGTAAAATTGACGGTATATTATAATGGTTATTCAACTAGAAGATATATCGTTTTGCTAACGCTAATATCAACGTTAAATTATAGTGGTATTACGACGAAAAAAAACCGTTAAAAGTTACGTTATGAACAACGTTGTTTAGCGGGACATTTGTACGTAATATCGACGGTGCACTAAAATGGTTATTCAACGCATGGTTATCGTTATAAAAAACGTTTTTTTAACGATTGTGTTCTCATTGGGTTAATATTGAAAGACGAAAACAGTGGTTTTCTGCTGTAAAATCTGACCAATATTTCATCAAAATATAAATAAAGTTTTAGGTTAGTCATCTGTCATCTGATGTGTACCGTCAGTGCACAAGCGGGTGAAGGTTAATCCCAAACTACAAAATATCAACGTCCGACGCTTTTACGAATAATTTGTGTGGCATTTTTTATCTGGATTCTGATTGGCCAATATTAAGTCCACTGCTTTAGACCAATCACATTATAAGCAATAAAAGAGGAAATTCTGAGAATTTTAGAGGAAAGCTCCTTTAACACAAAGTTATATCCATAATCTCATTGGTTTTCCGGGTAGATACGTAATTCTGGCGCGTGAAAATGCCCGTTTTAAAAAGCCCTGAAATTATCAGCAAGTTGTTTTAACGATATTTTCTTAGAAGTAATTCTTATTAGAAAAGTAAATTGTTGTGAATTAATACAATGTTTTATTATATCATTTTCACAACATAAAATGTTAAAATAAAATTAGTGGGAAAACCCTATTGTGGTTCTTTTCAACTAGCTAAGACAAAAATATGAATATCGGAGAATAACTAGTCCAAATTTTAAGAAGAAATATCAATTTTATTATTTATAAGCGACAGGACCGCAAAACATAATGTATCTTGGCTTAAAAAACAAGTACATAATTTTTTTTTTAATGTTGGTTTTTTCATCTACTTTCTTAATCCACGGAGTTACTTGAATTTGTTCAAACTACAATTTTGAAAATTATAAACAAATTCCAAAAAAATTGTTTAAATAAACAAAAAAATTTTTTTTCTTAATATCATAAAATACATGTAAAAACCTATATTTTAAAAGAAAATTTGCCCTACGATTCGATGCACTTAAACAATGAGTGATTGAAATTTCGAAATCTTTCTTGATATTTAGCCGTTTGAATAAATATTTTGCGCTAAAATTTGGCGGGAAGGTTTAGTTCAATAAAGGCATGGTTTCATGTACTTTTACTTCCACATCAGTGGAAGTATAGTAATGCAAAAAAAATTTTTGAAAATTTTTATTGTTCAAATAGGCTTAAAATGTCATGAAACGTCGAAATTTTAAGTTTGAGCAAAAAAAATTTCTGTCTGTCGGTTGGTCTGTCTAACTTTTTTTGTGCGCACGTTTACTCGCGAACCGTTTAAGAGATTAACTTGAAATTTGGTACAGGTATGCATTTTAACGAGATCTGGAACTAGATTATATTTTGATTTTATTCCCTTGAAGGGTTGAGGGGTAAATCAAGCAAGTAAGAGTCCATAAAATTGGTATTTAGTACATACCGTGCGTGTAGCGGAGCGCTAGGCATAGGGAGTAAAATTACAACATCGCGCGTGCCAGCTGGCTGAAATGAAATAACAGAGCTGGGATGCTCCGCCCGATGAAGGAATTTTCGGCAGCTGTGTTGTCAGATCTTTCGCGCTACGTGAATGTACATGCCTAGTGGGAAATTATACGCACGGTATAAGAGAAGCTAAGGTGTCAAAAAAATTTTTGGCATTAGCCACCTCCATTACCACCCCCATCCCATTATAGTCCACAGTACATCGCCCTTTTTTTTTAATGATTAGTAACAGGCTGAATTTTCGTGAGTAGCTTTGTTTTGACCAACTTTTCTCTCTGCGAAAATTCTCGGTAGTGGTAGCTAATAGCAAAAAATATTTTTTCTATTTCACACGAATTAGACAATTCTACAACCTGTCAAATTATGTTGTTGTGGACAAACGCTGGGCTTATTATAATTAACTCGTGCAAACGTAACCAAGGCAATCGAAAAACAAACTCTTTAACAAACGTTTAATGAATGAAAAATATATTGCCAAAATAATTTGACAGGTTGTCGAATTGTCTAATACGTGTGAAGTAGAAAAAATAATTTTTGCTATTAGCTACCACTACCGAGAATTTTCGCAGAGAGAAAAGTTGGGCGTCTCGTCAAAACGAAGCTACTCACGAAAATTCAGCCTGTTACTATTCATTAAAAAAAAAAAGGGCGATGTATTGTGGACCATTATTAAAAGGGGTGAAAAAAATAAAATTGTCATTTAGTGTGTGTACAAGAACCAAAGGCCTCAAAATTTGTTTTTACTTTATCGGCCCCCACTACCACCCCCATTCCACCACCCTCACCCTCACTACCGATGTGGCATATCATTTTGGGGGTTTTTGGGTAGACGATTTCAAATATTATATTACTAAAATTCCATAAACAATTATTCTCACATACAAATTTTTTTCATTGTAAGAGACTTGGATAGAGAATCTGGATGTGGAAGTAGTGATTCCTTGGGCAGAGGTTTTTGTAAAATGTATGCATTATTACATCATATGTCTTAAATTATACAAAATGGGAGATTTTTAACGGTTTTTATTTTTTTACAAAGCAAATTATCAGAAAGTTTAAACGTAGATCTAGTTTTCTTCGAAATTTTTTTGCGAACAATTTGGTATTTTCATTTTTGCGATGCTGTGATTACTGTGATTACTAGGACCAGAGATAATAAAGAAAATAGAAATTCAATTTTGCAACTTGAATTGTTTAAATTTTATATGAAGCAATGGACAGACTTGATCCAAAACGTCCCATTACACTTGTCACACTTAAAATAAATTAAAACCTTAAAATCGCTGCAACAAAACAATTTCATTCAAAATGTATTTTGACTCCGCTATATATATTGAGAATACCCACTCAAATTCTCAACGAGTTCAGAGAATTTCCTAAACAAAATTCATATTGCATTGGGCCGTAAGACTCATTAATTTTTTAAGCAACTATAGCTTCTATTATTTTAGGTGTGCTCGGAAGTGGACGACGATGTAGATAGCATCCCACAGCGGCCCACCGATCTGGATCTGAAGCCCAAAATGAACTCGCACTCCCCGAAGAATTTCGTCCTCTACCCCATCCACTCTCACGTGTGTCTGTATTACGAAATATTCGATTCGAATCAAGTGCTTTACGCCCTTCAAATCTTGAAGAACTGCATCTTGTCCAATCCTCAGCTGTTCATTAAGTGCCTGGCGACCAGTGGAATAAAGAATCTGAAAAATAACGAGATATTGTTTCTTTTAGCGAGGCACAGGAAGTCCCTGTTGGGCTGCGGATTCTGTGGAGAGTTAACCAGCGATCACGTGAATTTTTACCGAGGCTACATGTTTTTGGACATCATCATCTCGGTATGTTTGAACTACGCGAGGACATTCTATCCCCTCCTGGACGATTCTTCGTTGATGACCGAGGAGTTGGACAACAACCTGAAGATCCAGTTGGAGAGCCTGGAAATCTTGGACGTGATAGTGAAAAACTTGATTACGATGGTGGGGGAGAATTCGAAGGGTTTCTCCAGCTATATCGCGGATCTGTTGGTGAAGTGCAAGATGCAGAAGATCCTGCTCAACTGTCTTTTGACGTCGGTGCGGAACTTCGACGACGACATGACCTTCGCAGAGGAGATCTTGGGGTTTAATAACTTCCAGTTGAGTGACAGTAATAATAAGGTGGGGGAGCACGTCGAGGCGTTTCAGATACAAATTTTAAGGTAAGATTTTCACTATTTAGGTATTTTTTACCTTCAATTCTCATTAATTCTATTCCTTCGTTCATTCAAACTATAATAAGAAAACGGTTACACTCATCAGACGAAGTAGTATGTCAAAATAATAATAATAATGGGCAAGAATATATACAACTCAAGCAATTATTTCAATATTTCAATTCAATTCATAGAATTACTTGTTGCCTTTTTAATATAATAAAATATCTAAAATCAAATCAATTATTAATATTTAATTATTAAAAAAAAAAATACAGAATTTTATTTTTTCTGCAATATTAACATTCATATAATAAGAAGAATAAAACGTACCACTATTTGAATGTGTGTACAAAACAACTAGCACGACATGCCAGCTGTTATCGCTATTGTTAATTTTCAGATTAATTCATTCTCTAATAATATTGGAGCACGCCGTATTTCCTTCAAAAACGCAAACCGCCGAAGCCGGCAGTAGTACAAATGGAGAGCATTTAAACACGCCCGTGGTGCTGATCCCCCAACAGGCCATCTTCCTGTCCGCCATAATGAGCGCCCTGCGCCACCACAACATGAAGCACATCCACGAGAAATGGCTGAACATGGTCACTTCGTGCCTACCCTACTTCTGCGACAGCCTCAAGCAAATCTCCATCAGCGTCATACACCAAATCTGCAACAACATAGAGGACATAGCCGTCAACTACAAGAAGCTAGAGTTGGAAGACGAATTGTGTTCGGATTATGCGGTAACGCAACTCGAATCGTTGACGATACTCTGCCACTACTGCCTGCTGGACTCGTCGCAAACCGTCAACCAGAACGTGCCCGTGAACCCGAGCACGCCGGTATCCAATCCTGGCGAGATCATAAATAACCTTGTTAATGCCTTTTTCTCTCCCCTCAGTTCGGACATTAACTTTTGCGCGAAGCAGAACTCCGACAATTATCAGAACGCCAGGAAGACGATATTGAGCCACATGCCGAGGATCATTTCGAGCGTGGCGAAGCTGTGGCAGACGATAGTCGGTTTGGAGAATGATTATAATGGGGTGTACGGAAATTCGAAGATCGTCAAGCAGCAGCTGTTGGAGTTTCTGAGTCCCATCTCGGTGCATCACGGCGCTAGTTTTCTTGCCGCCATCTCGGTGGCGTGGTACGAGAGGAGGAACCCTTTTACCAGCGTTAAAACGGTGAGTGTGATTATAAAAAAATCTATAGAGCTTGAATTTTATTAAGTAAGTTTTATTATTAAACGTATTACATTACATTTGTAAAACAGATTGTTAAAGGATAATAGATGAAACTACAAAAATACGATAAGTTAAAAAGTCACGTTAGAATATAATATATAAAAAATAAACAGTATACAAATATTACAATATACAGGGTGTCCCGAATTGCATAGGCCAAACTTCACTAAGTAATATAACTTTTCAAAATAAAGTAAAGTATATCTTTATTAGCTCTGCTAAATAATACAAAATAGTACAAAAAGTAAAAATAAATAAGAACAGTACAAGAAATGTATATGATAAAATAATAACACACATTGTAACAAAAAGTCATTCAACACATATAATACACAAGTCAGATGTAAAAATACAATTCTGTTATATTGGCCACTTTTCCTTTACGTACTCCGTACATTTACTTTTGAAAATAACAATATTGCAGGAATTTTTTATTTCTTGGGGCAAATCATTATAATATCGTAAACCTTTATTAAACAAGTGATTTTGTCCATAGTTTGTATTCACTCTTTCTACATAGAAGTTTTGATTGTTACGTGTGTTATGATCATGAATATCATTAACAAACGAACAATAATTGAGTAGATACGTAGGTAACATATTGTTTAGTAGCTTAAACAAAAATATAAATACATTTAACATAATAATTTGTTTAACGGATAATAATTCAACTTGATCTAACATGAAACATATACTTGTGTATGAATTACAATTTAATATGGATCTTAGAGCTTTATTTTGTATTTTCTGCAGGTTGTAAAATTCACTATTGTTAAACATAAATAATATAGTAGGGCAATAAACAAAATGAGGGGCTATAATTGTCTTATATACCAATAATTTTGACCATTCACTTAAGAAATAACTTATTCTACATAGGAAATAAACTTTCTTGGAAACTTTTTTTGTTACATAATTGGCATGACTAGAAAAAGTTAAATGCTGATCTATAATAATTCCAAGATACTTAAACTCTGTAACTATCTCAATTTTTTGTTTATTTATTTCTACATTTCTATTACAGGTATTTATTGGGGAATACTGATTACTCAAGAGCATAACCTTTGATTTTTCTGTATTGAGGGTTAAATTATTTTTTGTAAGCCATCTATACGTATGCCCTAAAGCTTCATTAAGAGTTTCAATTATAACATCAATATCCTCACCAGTTACATAAATCAAGGTATCATCTGCGAACATTTGTATTTCTACATTTGCAATGCGATTTTTTATATATGTTACAATATCGTTCAAATACAATATGAACAATATTGGTCCAAGCACAGATCCCTGGGGTACGCCATGTAAAACTTCTAGAGGTTCACTTACACTATCTTTATATTTACACACTTGCATTCGATTGCTCAAATACGAGTTGAACCACTTCAGAACTGTACCCCTGAAACCCATTTTCTCCAACTTTTCCAATAACAGCTGTCTATTTATTGTTTCAAAAGCTCTTTTAAAGTCTAAGAATATTGAACCGACATAACGCTTTTTGTTTAGAGCACCTTTCCACTGAACTAATACAGACTGTATTGCAGTTTCGCAAGAATTATTTTTTCTAAAAACAGCTTGATAATTTGTTAGTAGATTGTTATCCTCAATAAAATTGCACAAATCGTCTTTTACCAATAATTATAACACTTTTTCATATGACGGCAACATATTAACTGGTCGGAACTCATTGCAATTTGAAGTGTTCGGTTTCTTTTCGATAGGAACCACTGTTGATATTTTCCAATCTTTTGGCACCTCTCCTGTCTCTAAAGATCCACTTATGGCATCTAACAATCGATTTCCTATAATTTCAAATGCATATTTTAGTATTTTTGTCGTGATACCATTTGTACTGCTAGTTTTATTAGGTAGATTTTGTATACATTTCCGTAAAGAGCACATTGTTACTGTTGTAAATCTTTCAAAATAGTTCGAACTTATGGTGATATCTTCTAATATATTTTCATTGTCATAGTCTTTATTCAAACCCTCTATACTTTCTGTAATACTGTTTACAAAAAAAATATTAAATTCCATAGAAATAAGTTCCTCTTTGTCTACGATGTTATCTCCAAAGGCAATTTCATTTTTTCCATTTACTTTGCTACCATTTAATAATACATTTAATGTTTTCCACATTTCTTTAGAATCATCTTTTGCTTCATCGATCTTCGTCATATAATAGTTTGATTTTTCTTGCCTGATTGTCGTTACTACTTCGTTTCTTTTTTTCTTATAGTTTTCCCAGTCATTTTCTGCTTTTGTTATTGTCGCTCTTTTGAATAAGTTATCTCTTTCTTGAATTTGCATTTTAATTTCATCATTCCACCAGCCCTTGTTAATTATATTGCAATTTTTTATTACCTTGCATGGTGCATGCTTGTTTAAAGTTAAAATTATTTGACATTAAATTTATATTTGATTCATGTTTCCATTCATATTTAATTAAATCCAACTGAAAATTTAATTCGTTAAAATTTTTATAGTCACGTATAACTTTGTAATCATTGGTGAGATTTTTTGTTGTATCTAAATTTATTGAAATAATACAGTGATCAGTAATTCTTGGGGTTAGGTGAACTTTAAATGTTATGTCTTTTATATTGGTAATAAGTAGATCTATAATTGTCGAGGTGTTATTTGTTATTCTAGTGAACTGATTCATAACTTGATATAATCCAAGTCTATTTACACTTTTTGTCAATTTATCCTTATAAAAACTGTTTAATGCAACATTAATATTAAAATCGCCAACAACTATAATTGTGCTATTTCCAAAATTTAAATTTTCCATTGTGTTCTCAAATTTGTTTATAAACTCCACGTGACTTGAATTTGGGGAATGGTATACAGTTATTATTATATATGGTTTACTATTTATTATAATTTTTATACCCAAAAACCAACAGTTAGAATCACTCATTTCCTCTAGAATATTTGTATATTTATAATTATCCTTGATATAACATATTACTCCTCCTGTATGCCTACTATTCGATAAACAGATTTCATGTTTATATCCCTCAATTTGTATCTCACTGTTATAAATATCTTCTGTAACGTGCGTCTCTGAAAGACATACCACCGTAGGTTTATAAGTTACAATCAGCTCCTCAAGTTCATTTTTGTGTGTTGTTAAGCCTTGTATATTTAAGTATATAATATCATTGTATATCTGTAGTTGCTATGTATCAAAGTTTTTTATTTTTCTCCTCATTGATTCTATAATTCTCTCATAGCAAGGACATTTTCTATCGAACACTGAATGGTTAATATCCATTTTTAGATTAACTTTCTCCCCCATTTTTTTACAATTAATACATATTTCTTTTTCCGCCGTGCATGGTTGATTATCATGGTTTTTTAAACATCTTAAGCAAACCTTTTCATTTTCGCAGCTCTCTTTTTTATGTCCAAAACATCCACAGTTAAAACACCTTATTATGTGATAATGTTCATAGATTTTACATGTTCTATAACCAATATTAAGCTTTTCAACTCTTATTAATTTTTGCATTAACTTCGGATTTAGTTCTAGAATTATATTACCAGAGTTCTTTTTTTTTACTATAAATTTTTTGATAACTTTCATCGTGTTACTCTCTTCCTTGGATATTTCATTTTGTTCCATGATAGCTGTTAAAATTTGTTCGTCATCCTTTTTTATTTCGTTTTCTTCTACTCCAACAATAATTATTCTTGGATTTTTTAAAGTAGATGTATTCACTGTATATTTATCACCTAACTCTTCTATGACCTTACTTTTCATCGTTTCTAAAGATTTCTTATTTGTGCAACTTATAGCTACACCTCCATCTCTAATTCCTTTTATTTTATCTATACCCACTGCTATCTTAGAAGGGTCAATTTTATTTTTAATTTCATTAATAGTCTCCACACTTTTCTGCTCTACCACTGGTTTCACAATTATTGTAGGTTCTTTAACTATATTTGCATATGATATAAAAGTATTTTGATAAGTAAATAAGTGAAATAAGTAAAAAGTTCCTATAAACATGGGTCGGGAAGTGCTTAGTTTCCGAGATACAGGGTATTCAAGTAATTCTCCTGAAAATGTTCTTTTATGAATATTTTCGAAACGTCTAAAGATAAACAAATGATAATTTACACAGGAATTTAACTTTTTATGCTTTTTAAGACAAAATGGCAACTATCTACGAAAATCATTCAGGAGGGGGTGAAACTGGGGGGGCCTAGGTATAATTTAGCCCCAACTTTATTGTGTGACACTTTTACATTAATTTATGAGCAAAACTTAAAAATTTGAAGTTTTCTACACAAAAAAAGTCTCTTGTGTTTTTTCTCTAAAATTATCAGTTTTTGAATAAATCTTATCTGAACTTTATTAATTAGTAATCATTATTACCAGCATTCCTGGTATGCAAGAGTGTGCCATGATTGTAATGTTTGTAACAAATGAAAAATAATCTAGTATGCAATGCCAGAATAACAATAAACGTCATTATTGTTGCACATTTTGCTGTTGAGAACCGTTTGTGGGTAAACAATAATTATCCTGAACTGTGGATCGGTCGATTAGGTTGATTTCTTTGTCTGGGGCTATTTAAAGGACAAAGTCTACGCAAACCCTGTAAACGCAAGAGAAGAGTTAATAGAAAGAATTCTCGAAGAATGTGAAAATTTGCGGGCTAATCCTGATTTCATTCGTAAAGCTACACACTCTGTATGGCGCAGATGTCAGAAATGTGTTGATGCTGGCGGAATGCACTTTGAACAACTCTAGTAATTTGTAATTTACCTTACTTTAATCTAATTCATTGTTGTCTAATAAAAAATAATGTAATCAAATTTTGTTTTACTGTCTTTTTTTTTTCTGTTTTGCTAAAATATTCATAAAAAACTATTCCCGAATAAAGTTCAGATAAGATTTACTCAAAAACTGATAATTTTAGAGAAAAAACACGAGACTTTTTTTGTGTAGAAAACTTCAAATTTTTAAGTTCTGCTCATAATGTAAAAGTATCACAATAAAGTTGGGGCTAAATTATACCTGCCCCCCCCCTCCCCAGTTTCACCCGCTCCTGAATGATTGTCGTACATAGTTGTCATTTTGTCTTAAAAAGCATAAACAGTTAAATTCCTGTGTAAATTATCGTTTGTTTATCTTTAGACGTTTCGAAAATATGCATAAAAAAACATTTTCATCAGAATTATTTGAACACCCTGTATCTCGGAAACTAAGCACTTCCCGACCCATGTTTATAGGAACTTTCTTTCTTATTTTGAAAAGCTGTATTGCTTAGTGAAGTTTGGCCTATGCAATTCGGGACACCCTGTATGTATAAAATAGACCATTAGTTAGTAAACTGTCACAATTAAAAGTTTAGAAATAGCGTAACTCCTAAAATAGTAACTGACTATAATCAGATCTTAGAACAGCTGTAAGAAATTACGTCTGTTTTATTCCAGGTGCTTCCAGAACCGAATGCTGGTCAAAACAACCTGGTTTATTTAATTTTGGCCATAAGAGTCATTCCACTAGATAATTTAGTACAAACGGTAACGGCTGTGATAAAAAACCCTCCCCCTACCGAAGGGCTTAGTGCGGACATTTGCCTGGACGTCTCGGTTCTCGAATTGTTTTATTGGTAAGAAAATTTATGAAAGCTGCAGATATAGATCGACTTACTGAACCGTTTTTCTAGTTATATGCGTAATGCTTCTGCCACTCAGTTATCTGAAGCTTGGGGATCCCTACTTGCTCTCATCAGGGAAGGGTGCTCCCTGTCACCACCCGCACAGTTCTTGTTAGCTGCTCTCTTGCATGAATTGATGATAAAATGTTGTCCTCTAGAAGAGAGGAAAGACCAAAAAGATTTGCAGGACGTGACCGCAAAGGTAACAACAAAATGTAGTAAATGCTCGTAATTGAATAGAAGAATATATTTCTCTTATTAGATACACATAATACATATGGATAGATAATTTATTCAGTTATTGAGTTTGTCCAACAGTATTTCGTGTACAACACAATCAAATGTCTGTTGTTTCTGTGAAAACAGACTATTTAATTTATAGTGATTCAAAAAGCCTTTTTCTTGATTATCACTTCTAATATTTTGGAAAATATTATCTAAATTGCCTTTTTTTGTGTGCTGGCTTTAGAACACTTAAGACGTTCCATAACAATTCCACTATACCAATTGTCTGAACTTTAATGCCCTTGCTTCTGTCAGCTTATAGATTGCGTGTCGCAAGTATGCGGATCCTGTTTGGAACAGACCACATGGTTAAGAAGAAACTTCGCAGTGAAAGAGCAAGATGAGGACACCACTCCAGATTCTAGTATTATTAGTGGAAGCACCAGTGAGATATTTGTGAATTCTAGTCATAGCGTACAAGCACAATTGGTGAGTAATAGTATTGGAAATTTTACTAACTTTTAAGTGAGTTAAGAAGATGGGATGGTGGTTATGATAATAACTACCCACTCAAAATTTGAGGACTTAGTAAACATCTGAGATAATAATAACAAGCTAAAAACGTATTCTTCGCCAATCTACTGAGCTTTTTGTATAATTGGGTTGTTGACGAATTTTCAAAAATGGTGAAATATGGTAGTGGAGGATTTAATTTAGTTATATATTTAATTTGGAAAAAAAATTCTTAGCGCAACATATTTTAAAAAATTGTTAAACTTCGACTATTTGAATGTGCCGCGAAAACGGTAGTGACATCATAACGGCAGTTAGATGTGAACTTATAAGCAGAACAGATGAAGACGAATAAGTTGACATTGCTGACAAGAAAGAAAATAACCTCATATATGTCAAAAGTAAATTTGACGTTTAGCTAGCAGTGATTGATGTTTGCAGTTATTGTTAATATTTTTCTACAAAACGACTAAGGCAGTATATCTGTAAAAGCTAATTCTGACATTCTACTTGCGGTAGATATATTTATGGTAAGCGAATTTTTAAAAAGATACGATCGTTTTGACACTGCAATGGTTGGAAGTGCAAAAGCTGCAAGGTACTTACGTTACAGCTGATATAGACAGTACAAACTATTGTAATTTCTGCAAGAACTTCCTTCATCTTATCTTATTAATATTACATAATATGTCTAATATGTATTTTATTATTTAATTTAGATTTTGTTAACTATACTTTGTATTTTATTAAATATTTCCTTTTCATTGTTTTATTTCCTATTAACTATATACATGCGTATCTAATTGAAAACAATAAAATAAGTTTATCTACTAAAGAAATTATTTATTATCCATTGATACTCACTTCTAAGAAGAGTCAGAATGAGACTTACGAATATATCAAGAAAGGTCTGTATTATAACAAAAAATAATAAATAGGTAAGTACTTTATGCTAGTATCTATCTAAGCAATAAACAATGATACGTATTTATAACACACATAATTCAAAGGGCATTTATAACTACAATCCAACGCGTTCGTAGCCATTTCCGACTGATTGTGTTCACCGACTTTAGACGACTTTCACAGTTTGTTTCATATAGTTTTTCAACGGCGAGTTTTTAAATTTCCTTTCTTAATTTATATTGACCATCCTAGTATTATGGGGCGTCTAGGGAGTTTCATAAATAATCAATAGCTAACAAAAAAAACTGCACTTTATTCCAACATAAACTAGATAAAATACATAAAAGCAGATTAAAGCCATTTCCCTCCTTTTAGGAAGCCAAAGCATGAATAACATTCTAATATTTCTAATCTAGAGCCGTTAAAAATACAGTAATACACCCTGTTTTATCCACCAGTTTGGCGGGTAATTTAAATTTGTAACAGCTAGAACGCCACACAAGTCTTGTAATGCGGCCGTTTTTCCTACAACATAAACCCATATTAAAAATCAAATTCCTACATTACGATACAACTTACCACAAATAAAACGCTTAGAATACATTGTAATTTGTTACTTTACTTGACATTGAAATGGTCTCCACAATAAGAAGACTTGGTCCTTCTCTGGTGGCTTTGAATCATTCATTATTACGTTCAGCGTTTATTATTGGAACACAACAGTTTTTCTGGTGAATTGATGGTATTATTTACACAGTACGGCAGAAAACACTATCTGTACTTATATTTATCCATAACTAGATGCTGTTAAACTATACCGAATTGTAACCTATGAATGTCGGTTGTATTTGACATTAAATATAATGTCAGATTAAACTGTCGTGATTGTCTTTTTTCTCCGTCGCTATCAGCGAGTTTCTAAATTAGTACACGTTTCTCGTCGTTTTATAACTAACTTCTCTACAGACTGCCGTTATTATGTCATCTCCGTTTTAAATGCATGTATTTTTGTAATTAATATTATAATATTATAAGACTTTCTTTTCAACTTCTACATGTTTCTAATGATTTTTTATGAGTAATTGTTATTGTTTAACATAGATTCTCCTCAAATTTTAACTTAGTGCAACAACCCAATTGTTACACATTCTATAGGATACTCTTCGCTGTTTTCTTGTAAATAATGTTAGTTTTTGGACATCCTAAATTTTGTGATACCACTTTGTTGTGAAAAAATTTATATAAAAAAAAAAATGAAAAAAAATTATCCAACACACGATCTTTGGATTGCAAGGCAAAACTTTAGCCACTACACCATCACATATTGCTATTAAAATTGATTGTCTGTGCTATATATCTTTCGACAGTTATACATATTTCAACTCATTAGATATATTTTTATGAAATATATACTAGTAAAATGCATAAACAAAAAAAATATATATATTATGGAGATAACATTTCGCAAGATTTCTATTTAAGTACAAGCGACAAAAATTAAGAGATTTTTTTTTTTTTTTAAATTAAATAATTAATAACTTTTTTATTTACTGATCAATTTTCTTCAAAAACAATAGGGTTCTTCCTCTAGCTAACACTAACCTACTTTTCAAATTTCAATACAATCGGACTTTTCTTTAAACGTGACGGATGGACGGACATTTTGAAAGTTGATCAGAATTCGTTCACTAACACAATTATATGAAAATTTTTTCTCTACGAACGATATTTCTGGTTTTAAAAATGTGGCGATCAAATACAATATACTCTTCGTTTTTGCGAAGAGTATAATAATGACTATTTCCAAGAAACTATACAGTTTATGATTAGGGATTAACATAATATATACTTATAAATATTCAAACAAACAGTATATGATAAATATGATAAACAATACTATAGACAAATCAAATAAACAAACAAAATATGTAATAGTACATATAGTACAGTAACTAGAGGTTTTAACTTCAGAATAATGTCATATTGAACGGATTTCGTTCATTTTTGGCAGTATAATAGTAAATGCTTCACAGAGAAGTTTCTATATTGTATGGGGGCTTGCTAATTTATAGGTGGATGCCACCCCTTCTCCGGCACTTAAAAAAAATATATATTTATTGGAGCTGAAAAAGGATCAAATTTTCAGAAGAAAAGATTCTATGCAATTTTTCATATAAATTGATAGTTTTTAAGTTATATCGACTTCAAAATTGCGATTTTAGCTTAAAAAAAAGATAATTCCAAACGGCTTTCGTCAAGTATCTCGAAAAGTATTATTTTATCGAAAAAATGTTACAGACCAATTACAGAAAGTACAAACTGGGAATTAATTATATTTTTTGTTTATTGATGTAGGATTAATAATTTCGGAGATATTTAAGTTTATATTTTGCATCCAAGTGTTTCGAAATCACCTTTAACCCTTTCACTGCTCAAGACGAGTATACTCGCCAACGGGTTAACTGCTCCAGACGAGATAACTCGCGGTTCAAAATTAAATAGGATCTGACTGCCCTAGCCGGATTTTCTCGCGGTGTTCGGGTTTATAGGTGAGAATCGGCCGATTGCAATCGCGCTGCAAATTTTTTTTTTTTGTTTTTTTTTACCATAGTACCATATCAAAATTATTCTTTTTTTATTTTGTATACGTTATGATTTTTGATTTTTTTCAAAATTACATGCTTTATTGTGACAAATTTTTTTTTTAACTGAAAAAAAGAAATAAAAAAAATACTCCTTCGAACCAAACTGCTGCAGACGACTATACTCGCTAGCAGCAAATTAATTGCGCACTGCAACAGCCACGGCATTTAGGCCGTGCGCAGTGAAAGGGTTAAAGTTTAAAATACATTTTTTTTTTAAAGCAAGTGCTTTAAATAAGCAAAAAAATTTGAGCACCTAGGTAATGCTACATTTTAACGAAAAACTGTATTTGAGATAATTTTTTTTAAATTACTAGCTAATTAGAATAACAAAATGGCGACTTTTTTATATAAAAAAATATAAATACGCACATTTTTCCGTCATAACTTCTTTATCTCTTATGCTACAGAAACGAGTAAAAAATAATTTGAAAGTGCAATTAATTGTCTTTCAATTAATTTCTTAGCATGCGTGACGTAGGTGTCACAATTTCTGAGATATTTCCCATTTAAACTGCATTTTTCGTCTTATAAACGTTCGGACGCCATTTGTAAACTTTCATATCTCCGAAACTATTAAATCTATGTAAATAAATAAAAAACTGAAATTCATAATCAGTTTACGAGCTTTATGTTTGGTCTCTACCAATTTTCCAATAAAACTAATATTTATTGAGATATTTGGAAAAGGAAAAAAAAATTATATTTTATTGAAAATACCTTTATAGTTTAAACTGTAATTTTTTCTAAAGCAAGTGCTGTATACAAATGAAAAAATTTGAGCATCAACGTCGTGCTATATATTAATGAGAAACAGTGGTTGAACTTCCTTTTTTTTTATTTACTGGCTAATTACATGCAGTAACAAAATGGCGACTTTGTTATTAAAAAAATGCACGCACATTGCTTTGGTCTTAACTTCTATGTTTTTTATGCTACAGAAACAAATTAAAAAACAGTTGAAAGCTTAATTAATAACCTATTATTCTACCTATTAGCATTCTTGATGTTTCTGAGATATTTAACTCTCACTCTAAATAATTATTTTATGAACACTTGGATGCCAAATATAAACTTAAATATCTCCGAAATTATTAATCCTACATCAATAAACAAAAAATTTAATTAACCCCCAGTTTGTACTTTCTGTAATTGATCTGTAACATTTTTTCGATAAAGCAATACTTTTCGAGATACTTGACGAAAGCCGTTTGTAAATACCTTTTTTTTAAAGCTAAAATCGCAATTTCGAAGTCGTTATAGCTTAAAAACTATCAATTTATGTGAAAAATTGCGTAGAACCTTTTCTTCTTAAAATTTGATTCTTTTTCAGCTCCAATAAATATATATATTTTTTAAGTGCCACCCCCTGAGAAGCGGTGCCATCCACCCCCTATAAATTAGCAAGCCCCCGCACAATATAGAAACGTTTCTGTGAAGCATTTACTATGATACTGCCAAAAATGAAAGAAATCCGTTCAATATGACATTATTCCAAAGTTTTGCACATTTTTTACCTCTAGGTACTGTACTAATATAAACACATACATATACATATTTAAATATAATAACTTACTAGTAAAATGTACAGTACAATCAATATACAAATAGCTTCAAATTAATAACGTTTTTTTACATTTGTTTAAATCTTTTATATTTTTAATTTTCTTTGGCAAATTATTGTATAAAATTATTCCTTTGTAAAAAAATTGAGGTATTGTTAAAGGGCGTCGTAAAAAGCGGCAATGTAACACCAAATTTGAAATTTAAGGTCAAAAATGGGAAGAATTTGCTTGTGAATACTGGATAAATAGGTTTTCAGAGGGTATAGCAAGTACAGGTACTGCTATACCTCTGAAAACCAATTTAAGATGTAGGTTAAACTCAATATAAGTGAAATGAAATGGTAGACGCGAAAGAGACAAACAAGACATGTTACTCAAAAGAAAGCCAAACAATATTATTACACTAAAATATCGATATTTTGTTAATTGCAATGTGAAAGTTTAAAGAAACGAATTCATATTGCGCCCTGTAAGTTTGTTCTTAAACCTTTTTTAAGTTTAGGTTAACTTTCAACATCGTATTCATCGAATCTCAATGGAAGAACAAGGAATACAACCGGGTCGTTCATTATTTTGCTGTTACTGTCACTATCATAGAAGGGTAAGGGAAAGTTTCCTCTACCCATCTCTTATTTTTATCAAAACCTCATTCCGGAAACTCCTGAAAATTTCCTGGAAACGTTTATTGGAAAGTTTCCTTTACCCATCTCTGATCACTATACAGTACGTACTGTGACATGATTCGTCTGGAAAATAGGTGGTTGGAAATTGTCACTACGAAACTTTTAAACATTCGAGATGTTTTCTAATAGACAGGAATGCAATATTGAAACACTCCATACCCCAGTCGTATATTTATCTCTCTCTTTTGAGTGAGACATAAAAATATACAAAGTTGGCCATTTACGTGATCGTCTAGTTTTTTTTTTAAAGTTAGGACCCAAATTTACGTTGTGCTTGTATTTTTGTTTAACCATAGATTCTTTTTTATAAAGTTTGATATTACTTGTTTCTATTTACTGATCAAATTAATTTTGACAACACTCATTTATTAGAAGATTTTACTTTGGTACCTTTTTATTTGACTGTACTTTATTTAATACTGATTTCACTGTAATTACAAATTGCATTTGTAATTGATTTATTTTGTCTAAAGAATTATATTCTTATTTAAAATCTCACTTATTCCTGAAAATTGAATATTGAAGGAAAACACAGAAAACATTTTAATACGTTTATTTTAGACAATTGTCATATTCATTTGTTTCAATTACATAATTGTTGGGGCAATAGGCGTCTGAATTTAAGATGCCAGCGCCAAAGTGGAGAACTCGTGAACTAATTATAGGCCGTTTGTTTATTTATTTGGCGAATACTTATATCAATTTTTTTCTGTTCCTTGTTATTTTTGGCGTTAAAAATAATAACATTAATAACATATTACCTAAAGGTTTGCAAGATTTTGTTGTAAGTGATTTGCAAGATGTTAATGGCATTATTCAGCAAAATTCATATTTTTTTTAGGTTATCTAGTTTTTTCCTTGAAAAGTAAGTTTCTTCGACATAAACGGTGTCTGGCTAGTTAAATATTAATAAACTTAAATATTTCTTTAAATTTATATACAGTTGTAGTTTAAATCACTTTTTTTTTTCAAGAAACATGAAGTGACATTTAGGTTAAGCATATTGCAATGTATGGAACATTTGGGAAGCACTAAAAATGTAAAAATTCTAAGTGTGTGTATGAAGGGGAATATGTTTTAAATGCAGGACATATTATTTTGTGTGGTACAACCCAAATTCAACACAAAACTTAATAAATGTGTATGCTCTATGTTTACAAACAAGTGTCAGATCAAATACCCATGAAATTAGTGGTACTTACATTGTATATAAGTAACTGAAAAGATATTTATTAATTCTTTATGTAAAATAAATGAAGCAATATTTTGTAAAATATGAAATAGAAATATTCAGGGGTAAAACATAATAGTGCATGGTGCAATAGTATATATTACTTTTATAAATATACTGAAATTGCATATATTTACTTATTTCAAAAATTTCACTTACAATGTGTGATTGTTCAGGACATTATTATTGCTACTCGGGCCCTTCGGGCCACGGTTATTTGCACCAGATTTTTCCCTCTCAATGCCTGGTTAAAGGTGTCTACATACAAAGAGGATATGCTGTGAACATTGTCGTGCCAACTCAACTTTCACGAGTTGTCCCTGCAATCTACAAAGGATACCGACTAGGTTGGCTCCAGCAAATTGTATCTTGTGTAGCCCCTTTAAACGCTATCATATTTTTAATAACTTAGCATCTCAGTTTATCATTATTTACTTATTGTTGATATCATCGTACACTAAAGAGACAATGACAGAAAAGCCTATAATTAGTTTGACTATAGACCACTAGGTGGCGTACTTCTTATTTTCAGACGCCTATTGCCACAGTTTACATGAAAAGAAGGAAAGCATTCGTTGACACAATTGTCACATTATTCCGTCGAATAATCAGGTCAGCTATGCAAACAATAAAATAAATTGTTTACAATGACAATAGTAATTTTCCTGAAGTATTTATAATGGTCCTCGGCATACGTAAAATTTGACACAGCTCGGGAAATTTCCCAATCATGATAATAATATGGTGATAAAAAGGCAATCAACAAAATCTTATCAAATTGCCACGACATCTTTCGTAGATTGCGATGTTTCGAAGCGTAATGTTGTGGCTAGTTACGATTGCACTTGGCCGAGACCAATTGATCCCATTTCGTTGCTTCGTTGTTATTTGTATATAGATGAAGTGACAACCAAGAAAATCTTGTGCTTGCCTTTCGAAAAACTTCGAAATTAAAATTGATAAAAAGAAAGCTGTGTTCAAATCTTATCATATGTATATGATAACTTGGTGAGGTATAAATGCAGAGATGGCAATTAAGAATTCTTAAATGCAATAGCTGAAGAATAATAATTGCAAAATCTGCAATAGACCATTCGCGACTGTACTAAATATTATTTACATAGCTGAGCGGAGTATTAAAATAACAATCGTTGTAATAACATTTTAAAAACCCAACGAAAACTTTCCATTAATTAAATACTAAAGTAGTTGCAAAACACAATCGTGAGTTAATTAATTTGAATACTGAAAATGCATACTTTTCAATAAATAAACTATTATCAAAGTACCACAATGAAAACCTAAACGCAAATTACTTTTGAGTTGACTTCGCAGATTATAGAGTCGTAAATATTAATGAGGAGAAGAAATAGCAATTAACGTTGTCATTAGTTTAAATTTGGTAAAATTTAGAAAAATAAAAATACGGTTTTAATTTCATGTTAAAATAGATAGCCAAACAAGATGACAACGCCTCGCATATGATTAAATAATTTTTATACTTATTGTTTGATATACTGTGAGGTCTCCAGTTAAATCTCCCCCAGCTCCCATAGTAGCGTCGGCGTCGTGTACGTCGCCCATCTTAAGAGCGAACTTGAAAGTACACAGTGCTAACGAATTTAACTAACCTTTGCCTTCTCCCGTAGGGTGGGCGAGTGACCCACGGTGTGTACCTCACGGTCTAGCCAAGAGCAACCCCAGAGGGTTACACTCGGACAGACAATGAACTACCCACTCAAAGCACTCGTCGTTCGGTACGGAGATTGAAAAAGCCAGTAAACCATTTTATTTCAACGGTCCCTGCCTCGTCGTTCAGCTTTCACAGATTCCTAAGAAAATCTGTATAAATACGAAATCATATAGGATGACTCTCACTACGAAACTATCCACGGATAGCCCGCACTACGTACCATCTGATGATGGTCGCACTACGTACCATCTGATGATGGTCGCACTACGTACCACCTTTTGGGGTGGCCGCACGGCTGAACTCAAACAAAAGCAGATACCGGAGTAATTAATACTGCCAGCAAGTGTACTCTCGAAGAGCAGGTCAATAAAAGACAAATTTGTTTCCCCGGAACCGCGCTTATATAGGATTTTAAAATAGAGACAAACATTCTCAAACTGAAAGGGTGAGAAGGACAGTAAACCAAGCGAGCTTCGCGATCTACACAATATTTGTCACGTATGCATCTAAACGCTCGGCCAACCCTTCGGTTATCTAAATTACCCATTAATAAGAAATTTCGAACTTAAGTCTTTAATGAATATGGCTTTCTATCGTTTACGTTGATGATCTTTCTGTTTATGTAACACATTCTTTTAGCCGATACGTTTGTGAGAACCTCAACTTTTGCGTCGAAAATAACCCCTGTTAAAACTGTACATAATATTATAAAGAAAATACTATTTCTGTATTTAAGTAAATTATGCATGAAATCGATTTAATTGTTATCTTGATATATTTAATTTTGATTGGCATTGTTTGAAAATTCTAAAATACGTAAAATCTATTTTAAATTTAGGAAATTAATTTGTAAATACACGACCTAGGTACAGGGTGTTACATTATGCCGAGTGACTAATACAAATGCTGGTCTAAAAATACTTCTTTTTATTATCTTTATATTAGAACCAGCGATTAAATCTGAAAGCACAGATGGCGCCACCAAACATTTGATTCATGTGTTTCCCATCTGCTCCTTAATATTTGCGAACAATTTGACAAACTACAGAACTTCTGAAGTCACAGTTTGAGCTAGAAAAGCAAGTTTATATAATATAATATCACTAATTCTTGTAGCCATTGTGAAAACATGACAATAATTGCTGTATATCTTTTAGGTTCTATCAGAAATTCTGGCACCGATCCTAGATATCTGCTTCGGTTCTTCGGAAAAGGATAAAGTGAACGGTATCCTTACATCTCTAATGTGTAACATCGTTCCGTATTTAAAGACTCACACGGTGCGCAACATGCCCAGTTTCAATGCCTGCTCGAAGCTCCTTTCAAGCCTCAGCAGTTACCAGTACACCAGAAAGGCCTGGAAGAAGGACGTTTTCGAGTTGCTGCTGGACAATACCCTGTTCCAGATGGATTACATGTGCTTGAAATATTGGAGGGTGATCGTGGACAATTTAATGACTCATGACAATACCACTTTTCGGGATTTGATGAGTAAGTTTTTGTGCGGGGTCGTCTTTAAGGTTTTACCTTACATTAACGTATTGTTTCAGATCGAGTGTCGATGAACCAAAGTGGCAGCCTAAGTATATTTTCATCTAGGGAACAAGAGTATGAACAAAAAGCCCAATTATTGAAACGGTTAGCTTATGTCATATTTTGCAGTGAGATAGATCAATATGCAAAATATATGCCAGATATTCAAGGTGAGTAAATGTATATATTTTTTAAGAACAGGCCACGCCGACGGAGGTTGAAACGATATTGTTAGATTTCTCTAACATTATAAATTACTGAAATGAATTCGACTAACAATAAAAACGGGTTTTATGCATTTAAGACCCATATTTGGCTGTGTTGGTGGCTTCGAAACTCAAACACCATTGATCCATTTTAATATGGTTTTTTTGTGAATGATAAAACACTTGCACGGAAGGGTAACCCCTTTATTTTAATTCTCTACAACTTTGTTCTTATCATTTCTTTCAAGACTTTTACCATTTTGACAACCATATTACAGCCGTCATTTTGTAATTTTGCAAATGCTAAATTTTAAGTTCCTAGCTCATCGGGAAGTACCCAAATAATTCACCAGACAGATAAATAAAGTAAAAACATATTTAAAAGGCAATATAAAGGCTATATCTGTTTGTTTAGGCATTGAAATCTTACAAACCTCAACCCTCAAGAAAATTAATGTTACATTTATGACTTTCTTGCATTGTTTAATATTAATGTCTCTTCAACTTTTCAGAACAATTGACGAGCAGCTTAAGACTGAGTGTGCCAGGTGTCCAAGCGCAGGTTTTCCTTTGTTTTCGGGTTATTTTAATAAGGATGAGTCCGTTGCATGTCACGTCCCTTTGGCCTATTATAATAAGTGAAATGCTACAGGTTTTTCTGCAAATTGAACAGGAATTGTCGACTGACACAGAGGAATTTAGGTATTGTATATTTTTTCTTAATGAGTGGTATATTTATAATTACAAAAAAATTTAATACCTAAACTTGTCCGGGTAATGACATTTTAAAATTTTTTGACAGTAGATTGGCAATTTGCGAAATTATTTGGATAATGGTATAATTTTTTAACTATTATTAATATTTTCCCAGTTGTATGCAAGGTGAATCAACTCTCAGTATTTCCTCAACCTTTTGAAATGTGAAAAAAATGTCTCGGGTAAAAATTGTGAGAGATCAAGAGTTGCACTATAAATTTATTTTAAAAAACAGGGCGTTTCACAGAGTGGTGACCTTCCACAATTTTTATGTGAGACATTTTTTCGATTATCAAACAGTTGAGAAGATATTGACCATCCACACACTATTGGCTCACCCTGTATATCAAAATTAACAACTCTATAGAGGAGATAGGTGTATTTTATTCAGCATGTAAAATGAATGATTTTAGCATGTGTCAAAGAAACATTTGTAAATTATCCTTTTCATTATTTATATCAAATTTGCATAAATAAATTAATTATTGTTTTTTTTTGTGCTGACTAACATCGATGCTTCGTATGATAAGAGATTTTTAGATTTATTTAGAAGTAGAATAATATTATTATTGTGATTATTAACAAATTGTTTCGTTTGTTTGTGACTTTCTATGGTGGCTGGATGCTACAGGACAAACAACAGGTAACTTTTACTTATTGTTTACTAACAATTTGCATGCTTCGTAAGCCTGGTTTTTTTTCTAGCCTGGCTTTTTCCCACTGAAATTAACCTAGTCAGCTTATTTGTTAGTTACCAGTTTTAGATCTTTTAGGCGAATTTTAAATAGATTTAAGGAAATCCAGTCAATGGCAACAAGTGTCTATATACAGTACACAATTTTACATACTTTTCATAATATACAGGGTGTTCCACAATTGCGTTTACAGCTATCTCTCCATTATTTGAGAAGATAGAAAAATTAACTAAAAAACATGTGAAAGGCATCCAAGAGTCCTTCAGATTACCCCCTTAAAACCATTTTGCTTCTTACAACCCTTAAGAAACAACTCTTAACTTTCTTTTCAAATTTCAAATTTTACACCCGCAATGGAATCCCCAATTCCTGATGAATGCTGAAATATATGCAATCTTTAATATTTTGCAGTTGCATAATAGCTACAATTAAGACATATAGCAAGGTAATAAAAAAATTCCCACTTTATTGTGATTACTGATATAAGGCTGTTTGTAATAAGTTAAATTTGATTTAATGTCAGTGCCAACATTTGTCGGTGGCTTCTATCAGCTTAGGCTACTTTATCGCCATGCGACAACCTGGCTTAACTGCCTGAGCCGCTACCATAAAGCGTCTAATAATCTGGTGCAGCAGCCACATTGTATGACGACGTTTCCCAAACCGTCATCCACCATCACATATGGAATTTCACAACATGGAGAAAGCACACACTGGATCCTTCCCCAATTCAAAACATATTGAACATCGCGCTCCAGCTAGACATGAAGATTAATATTCTGGCATACGTTGGTATAAATCCACATGTTTCTATTCGTAACCTCGGCCGAGAACTTGAACTTTCCAAGAGCGATTTCCAAGATACGTCCATCCTTTGGACCTTTCCTGTCCCGTGGAGGTCGCAGACTAGATTTTAGACGGTTTGGCCCATAAGAACTTTTGATCCCCCTAAACAACCTTTTCACAAATTCGCCGAAACTCAATTTCCATAAGGATTTGGAGAGATCCTTTCAAAACAACAAAGTTAAATGTTCAAATTGCGTTCCATTCGCAGCCTGACAGTAGCCAAGACGGTTAGTTCAAAGGGTTGAGGAGATATAGACCATCCTATTGAGTCACCCCGTATGTTTACACATGGTTAAGTTAATAAATTCAGCTGTTTGAAAATGTCTTTACAAGATTGGCCATACTCTAGATTAGGTATAACTGTTATTGCCCTTTTTGGTATAACAATAATAAACTGAAATTGTGAACTGCCCCAAAAAATTATACCCTTGCAATTTTGGTCAAAATATTTATTGTATTCGTAATCAATGACCCAAAATTTGATAAAAACGTCAAAAAATACCCAGAAATGGCCAATATCTCGAAATGTGTCCAATGTTCGTAATCAACGACCCAAAAAACATATAATTTCATTAGATTTTGTAATGTTCGATATGTTTGTAATGTTTGATATGTTCTATTTGAAATAATTTGTTAAAAACGTCAAAAAATACCCATAAATGGCCAATATCCCGAAATGTGTCCAATTTTGGTCAAAACATTTATTGTATTCGTAATCAGCGTCTCAAAAAACCAGAGATGGGTCGAGGAATCTTTCCACATTTGATAAAAGTCTATAAAAATCATGTAAATAATATAATTGTATGCACTTATTTGATACCAAAATGAAGCTTGCATGATCACGAATCAGATTTCACCATAAAATAGCCAATATGCCTGATGGAAAGTTAGAAGGAAAACTTCCTGGAAACTTTCCGTTTTGAAAACTCCGAAAGTTTCCAGGAAGTTTTCCTTCTGACTTTCCATTGGGTATATTGATAGCCTATTTTATGATGACATTTGAATCGTGATGATGCATGCTTCATTTTGATACCAAATAAATGCATACAATTATATTATTTACATGACTTTTACAGACTTTCATCAAATATCGAAAGTTACCTCGACCCATCTCTGCAAAGAACATATAATTTCATTAGATTTTGTAATATAGATATGTTCTATTTGAAATAATTTGATAAAAACGTCAAAAAATATGCAGAAATGTTCAATATCTCGAAATGTGTCCAATTTGGGTCAAAACATTTATTGTATTCGTAATCAGCGACCCAAAAAACATATATTTTCATTAGATTTTGTAATAACAATATGTTCTATTTGAAATAATTTGATAAAAATGTCAAAAAATACCCAAAGAATGGCCAATATCTCAAAATGTGTGCAATTTTGGTCAAAATATTTATTGTATTCGTAATCAGCGACCCAAGAAACATGATTTCATTAGATTTTGTAATAAAGATATGTTCTATTTGAATTAATTTGAAAAAAATGTCAAAAAACACCCAGAAGTGAATAGAATTGTCTATATCAATTACAATACTAAAAGAATATTTCTCATTCTGTATGCCACTGTATAAGGCTAGAGTCTTTTGGGGCCGATGAAATTATTTTTTTACTGACTTTCTGTATGATGAGCTTTCTACTATAGACTTAGTGGGCCTGTCGCTCCTTCCTTCTAGATCATACTGCTTCTAATTTTTCTTCATCTAGTTTTTCCTTAAAATTTTTTTTGCTTATATTTTTCATGGGAATAACCATATTCCCGAGAATTCCCAGGCATATCTCCAGTCCTGAAATACTTGGGATTAATTGTCGAAATCCCGGATTTTTCAGGACCATAAATTTGTCTGGGTTCCCAGGATTGAGATCCCGGGATTGAAAACCTCTAACTAATAATTGGAGATAATATATCGACATGTGTGACATTTCTGAATAGTTAATTTTGTGGTTTAAACAGTTCCCACATAAAGTTGATGTCATCGTTGGATGCGAGCTGGGCCACCAACAGCAGCAACGGTCTACACGCATTGGGACACCCGCACTGGTTACGTCTCCAACTGTCAACCGCAAAACTGTTAGATTTAGCCCTGCTCTTGCCTGCCACCACTTTACCACAATTCCAAATGTGAGTACAGAAAATTTTGTGTGAATTTCGAGATTCCCTAATGTTATAATAACCGTTACAGGTATCGTTGGGCATTCGTCGGGGATGACCTTATAAGGAAGGACGACCCTTACCACCAGATCTCGTTCTTGCCACACGTAGTTAGAATAACCGACTTGATGGACAAGAAATTTCCCGATACGCAAATAGACATTCTACCTATGAAGAGAAACGAATTATTATTAACGATGAATAGCATTACGCAATTAAAAGATCTGCACAGCTTCTTCAAAACGCTTAGTTCGTGTTCCAATAGGCATAGAACCGAATGTAGTAGGTCTATCGCCAGCGATTATACCTTCTCTGATAGGCAGACTGACAAAAAATTGGATGTAATTTTGGAAAAGATCGACAAGGTGATAGAGATGGATTTCCTCGATAGAATTCCGAGGTAAACTGATTTCCATTCGCTCTCCTCCAGTGAAGAGAGTAGCTTGTAATTGCTGTTAAAATATATTTTTGATCTTTCAAATGAGCCACATCTTTTTATTGGAGTAAGAATGAAGCTAAAAATCGAGATAAAGAATGTGTCGGGGCAGGGGAATTTATTGGAATCTAAAGTACAAAGAAGTATAAAGAAGTTTGACTAAATTTTGGACTTTGGGCGAGATTGGGAACATTTTCGTTTTAATAATCTAAATCGCAAAACGTCGTTTTTTCTCGATTATATGCACATATCTTTAGTCGTATTGCAAAAATAAAAAATCGAGATTGTTCACAATACAACAGATTTAGATATACATGACCTCTATTAAATATGTAAAAAAAAATGAAAAAGCCAATAGATAGCTTTTTTAAACAATTTAATATAACTTTTTAATATACATTTTGAAAAAATATGCTTTTTATGGATGTTAACAACTACAGAAAATTGCGTCAATAGATTTGTTTAAACGGCTAAACAACCATAAATTGTATAAAACTTAGCGACCTCATAAAATTATGCCATTGAGTCGAAGGGAGACATTTTTTTTTAAGAATCTCTAGGTTTTTAAAAGTACTCTTGATTGGTTTTATTAAAATATTTAACCATTTTCCTTGCATTTAAACTTTTTCAAATTTTCTTAAATGCTTCTATTTTTGCAATTTTTTTTTTTACGAAACTAAAAAGTCTTAACATGGTTAAAAAGATCATTAAAAAGCAAAAATTCAAGAATATAGATGTCCTCGTATGTTAGATAGATAGATAGATAGATAGAATTTATTGGTTTAAAGACCTAATTGGAAGCCAAACTATCCTATGTTTTGTTAAAAAATTAAATGCAAAAAAAATTGTTAAAATAAAAAATATTTCTTTAATACCAATCAAAAGTACGTTTAAAACCTACAGTTTAAAAAAAAATGATGTTTCTCTACAACTTAATGACATAATTTTATAGGGCTGATAATTTTTAAACAATTTATAGTTTTTTAATCGTTCAAACAAATATTTTGACTGCTGGGACGAGAAAAACTACAGGCAAGGATTTCGAGTCAAAAGCAACCACTACACCACCGTTTGCCACCATAAATAAAATGTATAAATAAACTAGATGTAAACATTGTAAATAATCTTTGCAATTTTTTTAAAATGTGTCAATTTTTTCATCGTCACCCGTTAATGCCATATTGATTGGCGAGTATACTATGCAGTATATTTGTGTTTATAGAATCTTATCAAAGGTTACAACACTTCATGTGCATTTTTGTTCCTGAAAATGTTTCATAACCAAAGCTCGAGTCAGTGCAGAAAGATTTGTATGCAAGTATGACACAATATATCTTACCTTGTACTTTTTTTAGGATATTCCGTAATATCCAAAGTTAATATGGTCAGTTTATTATAAACACTCACTCGAAGAGGAGGTATTGGGGGATGTAACATTAAAGTAACACACACACAATGTATTTTTCATTACCTTAAAGTAACTCATATATGTAATTTTTCACGACCTGTAACGAATATAAATGTATAATTATTAATATTTATTTTAAATGTTCTGAATTTCGCGTAGTCTATCAAATTACAGTTCTGAAAAATTGCGAAACCACAAGTATACTGCAGCCTGAGAAGCACGAGACATTTTGTATACCGTCGGCTCTGTACAATTCCACGCTAGGTTTGTAGATACATACATACATACGGCTAGTTTTGTACTACGGATTGTGAAACTGCAATCTCGGATGGTTTACCTTTTCCCTTTAATAAATGTTGACGTAAATGCCCAGAATTGCCCTAGAGTATGAGTGTGGGTTAGGGTGGCCCATCTTTTTCGAAATCGAAATTTTTTATTTCTCACCCCAATGGTTCCATTTGAAGAAAAAACAGTCCCCTCAAAATATTATTGAGGCAAATTGAAGGCAAGGGGTGCCGCAGAATGCATTATTATGCAATAATAAAAGTAAATGGAATTATTTACATTCTTTGGTTGATGCATTGTTTTTTTTTTTTAATCAGCAACATTTATCTTTAGAATGACTAATCAAGTCAACCAAATATCAAAGACATTATCTGTTTTGACTATGACATGTGTCGTACTATTGTAAATTCGTAGTCTAAGAAAACTAGACTAGAAGTTTTAACTTTGTGTATTTTATTATGAAACTTTTTTTCATACATAGTACCAAATATTAACCTAAATCTACAAGACATATAGTAATAAAAACAATATTTTTTGCACTAGGCCAAAGCATGCGACTTTTTTTACATTTGGAAACTGTGATTTATAATCATTTACAACTTGGAGTAAAAACTGTTTTTGGTCTTCATTTTTTGTTAAAATGTCATTATAGTCAGTAATAAGTTTGATTCCTCTCTCAGCGGCATCATTTACAACTTTAATTTTGTTTACAATATTGAAACATCGGGTATGACTTTCATTTTCCCTCCATGTTGTTGGATCATTTTCCAAAAATTCCATAGACAAACCTAATTTTTGAAAAAACTGTTTAGTGTTCTCGCATATGAAGTCCTGAATTTCCTTATTTTCAACGTCAGTAATGTTACTAATCATAAGTCGTTTAATACCCTCTTGATTTGGTGCTTTTCTATTCAAAACTTTAACCATTTCTCTTTTAGTGGTAACTGAAATATCGTCATCAAAGAAAGATAAGCCAACATTTACTGAATTAAGGTACCACAAATGGTTCACTATTTTCCTACTTGCGGCTTGAGATATTTCTTTGTCAATATTTTGATAATTAATGAGTTCTTTACAAAAGTCTAAGTCATGAAGCGGTGCTTTACTAGCAAATGACGCTGTAAACCAGGCCTTTACATAAACCTTTACAATAAAGAGACATATATCTTCAATACCTATTTTTTCTTTTTTAGTCAGTTGGAACTGATCTTGGAAAAAAAATATTTTTAGACAGTAAATGGCTTTGGCCATCCAACATGCATGATGAAATGCCCCTGGTTGATAGAATGTCGTGTGAGTGGGCTCTTCTTCAACAAAAAGTTTAGAAAGCATTAAAAATTCTTTATAATCATCACGAGGCTGTTGCAAAGTTAAAGCTGCATTTAGAAACTTTACAATTTCGGCTTTAACTGGTTGTAAAATGTGTTTAATTTTTGATACCTGAAATCCAGTTTTTAGTTTATTTTGATCTATTTTAGGCCAAAATTCCCTAAAACGTTTAAATAGTGGCACATTTGGACCAGATGAGGAAGGCATTTTTGTGTCAAACACACTTCTCAAAACCACTTCAAAAATATGATGTCTACAAGGAAAATATAGAATATCTCTTTCTAATTTTTGTTCCAATAGTGTGGCTGCCCCATTTATATAACCCATATTTGATGCTGTTGTATCACAACACAAAGCTATTACCTTTTCGTCCAAATTCCATTCACAAAGCACATCATAAACTGCTTCAGTCTGTTCTCTTCCAGTTGAATTGGGCAAAGCTGGTACTCCAAGTAGTTGTTCAATCAGCGGCGGCTGGTGAAATTTCAATATTTTTTTTCTCGTCTGTGGCGCATGGGACCCATACGAAATTTGGGAAATAACATCTAGAGAAGCACTTCTCTAATGACCCCTAAAAAATTTTGAAAAAGCAGTTTGCGAAAAAATTTTTGAAAATTTGCTAGCCTCCCCTGGGTCTAGGGACCCCTGTTTACTTTTATTTTTTTTTGTCATATGCATTTGACTTTTCATAAAAATGCATCGACAGATTTTAGAGTTTGTGAAAATATTTTCATTACTAACTGAAATACAATGAACTGAAATTTTGTAATTTACAATTTAACAAATTACAATATTTCAATTCGTTGTATCTCAGTTAGTAATGAAAATATTTTCACAAACTCCAAAATCTGTCGATGCATTTTTATGAAAAGTCAAATGCATATGACAAAAAAAAATAAAAGTAAACAGGGGTCCCTAGACCCAGGGGAGGCTAGCGAATTTTCAAAATTTTTTTCGCAAACTGCTTTTTCAAAATTTTTTAGGGGTCATTAGAGAAGTGCTTCTCTAGATGTTATTTCCCAAGTTTCGTATGGGTCCCATGCGCCACAGACGAGAAAAAAAATATTGAAATTTCACCAGCCGCCACTGTGTTCAATATCTCCACTAGTAACTAAGATAGCAAGTCTATCGATATTTCCCATTCCAGTGGGAGAAGGTAAAAGTTTTCCATCCCAATGGATGACTGGGGCCGGCAATTCAGAATTACCGAAGGCAGTTTTTAATATTTCAGCTCTTTCTTCGCGGATGCGTTGTCTAGAGCGCTGAAGTGTGGTTCTGCTGATGGACAAAGATGTGGTGTCATGTCCTAGTGCTTCTGCTACTGCCGTCAAAATATGGACTCCATACCTGTCGCTTATTTTGCAAGCATCAAATGCAGCGGCTATTTTTGGTGTGATGATGTTACATATTCCATACAATCTCCTCTTTTTTGGCTGTGACGGGCCAGGCTGGTCTTGTAACAACTCTTCTTGGGCTTCGATTATTTCATCTTCATTTTCGTTGGAGTCGGCTGAATTACTACTTGATGATGGACAGGTGACTGTTTCCTCTAATCTAGCTTTTTCTTGTTGACTTCGTTGCATTCGTTCGGATAATTTCTGTAATTTCTCCTCAGCTGATTTTTCTTGAGAAGCAAGTTGGTAATCAATACCATGCATAAATCCAGGACGTCCCTTTTTTCTTTGGTTAATTAAAAACTGCTTATCTTCATCTATTTTCATCAACTCCAATGCATTTGCATGAGAAATGTCAAAGAGATCGTCCAATTTTTCAACGAATTTTCGTTTCTTTATCTCCCGCACTGGCCCTATTAGCCGATTTTTGTAAGTTCCTCCACTCTGCATAAAGTTTATCTAGTTGTTTAACACAATGAAAATCCTGACGTGTCGGAATGCGAGCTTTATCCCAAAAAACTGACACCTCTTTTATTGTTAATTTAGCACTTTCATGCACACTTAGCTTCACTTCACGAATGTTATAAAAGAGCACTTGTAATACTTGTCTATTAGACGGCAATTTATTGCCAATGATTTGTGACGAATAGTGTCCAACTAAGTAAATGAAAGTATCCTTTCGTAAGGATCTAACATCAGCCATCGTTAAATGTTTTTTCAAAAAGGAACGTATGCTAGAACTTATAATGTCACCACTGTAAAACACAATTGCAAACTGACATAAAAACCTACCGTAGGTGCATTATATTTCCAAACTTCCAAAACAAATAATTTCTAGGAAATAATTACACCAATAAAACATTATGAGAAAAGAGGTAGATATTTGTATTTTAAGTAAAATTTAAGTGTATTACCGTAATAAAATCTTATCTACAAATTTCTACCTGAATGCGGCACGGGTTACCGTTCACCGAATTATCTGAAACTTTGACATAAATTATTCCTAGTATAATAATAATAGTATATTTTCGTGGGGTGAGACATAAAAAATACGCAAAAAAAATTCACCCGCTATAGAGATGGGCCACCCTAGTGTAGGTATAGTAAAAGGGATTTTGAAGAAAAAAGAATTTTAGTGGTTAAAAGAAAATTTTGTAAGAAATTTCTATCTTCCAAGGGTTATAACTTTTTAATTAATCAAATTATGACAAAAAGTTTCTCTACGATTCTAAAAAAAGCCTCTATAAATTTTTTGTAGGGTGCACCATTAGGCAGATTAGGGCAAAAACTTTTTTCAAGATGGCGGCCAAATGGGGTGGCCACTGACCCCGAAAACTCACTTTTAAACTTACAATGCCCCCCCCCCTACACAACGAAGAAAAAAACTTTGTCCTACCCAAAATGCAAGGTTAGCCTCAAAAAATGTAACATTTCAATCGACTGTATTTCAGTTGTTAAAAGAAACATGTTCCTGACCTCGCCCGAAGTTCAAAACTTGCAGTCATACTTCTTTAGGTGTACTTAAAATTCCAGCAAAAAAATCCCCTCTCCAAACACTTTTTTAAGAAGTTTATTTTTACTTCACTATTTATGTACATAATGTAAAATAGCAGATAAAAAAAATTTTGAAAAAGTTCTCTTTTATCCAAAGTTATCAGTATTAAATGCAATGCATTTCAAATTTTGTAGATTATAATTTGTAAAAATTTGTTTATAGTTCAACCGTGACAATTTATTTATATGCGTGCTTATTAAATTTGCACGTCGAGTGCAAACAAATCTTTGCTGCATTTCCTCCTGGCACGAAGTGAGCACACGGTAAATAGTCTAACCTGTAAATGTTGTGTTTATGTATTCTCTAAGTTGTTCGATTATGATTCTATAGGTATTTATTTTATATTAATTATATTAATATATACACATGAATAATTTTAGGTTGTAACTTATTTTTTATTGTTGTTATTCAGGTGCAATTTTATTGTATATATTATCAGGTAGCATTATAAGATTGTGATTTTATATTGTGATTAAACTGAAAAGTGGCGTTGTTGCCTAATTGTTGTATTATTTGTATTTTATCAATCTCCTACAATGTAGTTAATTATACATTTTGCTACAATAAATTATGTTGGGATAACATTTGCCGTGTTTTATTCCATTCGTTTACTATATGGATACACACCACGCTGTCACAGATGGATTAACTATTAGTACAATAACTAGAGGTTTTAACTTCGGAATAATGTCATATTGAACGGATATTGTTCACTTTTGGCAGTATAATAGTAAATGCTTCACAGAAAAGTTTCTATTTGTGCGGGAGTTTGCTAATTTATAGGGGGTGGATGCCACCCTCTCAAGGGTGGCACTTAAAAAATATATATATTTATTGGAGCTGAAACAGAATCAGATTTTAAGAAGAAAAGGTTCTATACAATTTTTCACATAAATTGACAGTTTTTAAGTTATAACGACTTCAAAATTGCGATTTTAGCTTAAAAAAAAGGTATTTCCAAACGGCTTTCGTCAAGTATCCTGAAAAGTATTACTTTATCGAAAAAATGTTAGAGACCAATTAGAGAAAGTACAAACTGGGAATTAATTATATTTTTTATTTATTGATGTAGGATTAATCATTTCGGAGATATTTAAGTTTATATTTGGTATTCAAGTGTTTCGAAATTACATTTAAAGTTTAAAATGCATTTTTTTTTTAAAGCAAGTGCTTTAAATGAGCAAAAAAATTTGAGCATCTAGGTAATGCTACATTTTAACGAAAAACTATATTTGAGATAATTTTTTTTAAATTACTGGCTAATTAGAGTAACAAAATGGTGACCTTTTTATATAAAAAAATATAAATACGCACATTTTTCCGTCATAACTTCTTTATTTCTTATGCTACAGAAACGAGTAAAAAATAATTTGAAAGCGCAATTAATTGTCTTTAATTTCATTTCTTAGCATGCGTGAAGTAGGTGTCACCATTTCTGAGATATTTAACATTTAAACTGCATTTTTCGTCTCATAAACGTTCGGACGCCATTTGTAAACTTTCATATCTCCGAAACTATGAAATCTATGTAAATAAATAAATAAGCGAAATTCATTATCAGTTTATGAGCTTTATTTTTGGTCTCTACCCATTTTTCAATAAAATTATTATTTATTGGGATATTTGGAAAAGGAAAAAAAATTACGTTTTATCGAAAATACCTTTATAGTTTAAACTGTATTTTTCTGTAAAGTAAGTGCTATATACAAACCAAAAAATTTGAGCATCTACGTCATGCTATATATTAATGAGAAATAGTATTTGAAATTCCTTTTTTTTTAATTACTAATGACAGTAACAAAATGGCGACGTTATTAAAAAAATGTGTAGACGCACATTGCTTCGGTCATAACTTCTTTGTTTTTTATGCTACAGAAACAAATAAAAAAACAGTTGAAAGCTTAATTAATAACTTATTCTACCTATTAGCATCCTTGACTTAGGTGTCACAGTTTCTGAGATATTTAACTCTCACTCTAAATAATTATCTTACGAACACTTGAATGCCAAATGTAAACTTAAATATCTCCGAAATTATTAATCCTACATCAATAAACAAAAAATATAATTAATTCCCAATTTGTACTTTCTGTAATTGGTCTATAATATTTTTTCGATGAAAGTAATACTTTTTGAGATACTTGACGAAAACCGTTTGGAAATACTTTTTTTTTAAGCTAAAATCGCAATTTTGAAGTCGTTATAACTTAAAAACTATCAATTTATGTGAAAAAGTGCATAGAACCTTTTCTTCTTATTTAATTCTACTTCAGCTCCAACAAATATATATATTTTTTTAAGTGCCACCCCCTATAAATTTGCAATCCCCCCCAGAATATAGCAACTTTTCTGTGAAGCATTTACTATTAAACTGCCAAAAATGAACGAAATCCGTTCAATAAGACATTATTCCGAAGTTTTGCATATTTTTTACCTCTAGGTACTGTACTATATATAAAATACTATTTAGTATAACACTTGAAGCAGAGCCGTGCCAAGCAATGATAAAAGGTACTCTGAAGTACTGAACACTCAAAAAAAAATGTTTTTTCGAGCACTGTTAATGGTAAAATTCTCGTAATTACTAAGCACTCTAAAAAAGTGCCTTAATTCACGAGTACTTTTAAAAACTGTAAATAATGGAGAATGAGGCTAAAACTTCATTGAATTTAATTATTATTTGTAAAAAAAAAGAGGTCAACAAAATTGACCTAGGATGATAATGTAGAAACAGAATATCACAACTTGACCAATGCACTATATATTTTTGTTTAACGAAAATGCCAGTAAAAATAATAAAATGGATTAACTGCTCGCTGAAAAGTTATTTGTATTTGTAGTGGTCCCCTCAAATTTAACCTGTTAATCTTTAGCTTCAAGTGTGTAACAAAAATGGTGAACATTTTTCTACAAACGGAATTTTTCGGCTTGATTCTTTATTTTCTACTAAAATTATACAGTGATGAACATTGCTAATACAGCAATGACAGATTTGTGAACCAAAATATGAGATTTGACCCAATATACTTGATATTCAATAGATATATGGCATCAGAGTGGAAATTATTTTCTCATTTTTTTTTTTTTGATTACGTCCATAGAAAATAGTATTTACATACAAGAATTATCTGAAACTGAAATTCTAAATATCATCAATCACAAACAAAAAAAAATTCTCGTCAGGTCCTGATGGTTTACCTAGTGCTATTTATTAAAAAAGTCACATCTTAAAACCCTTAACCTATCCTTATCCTTATCCATCGGTTCTTTCCCAAGCAAACTGAAAGTTAGTAAAGTTATCCTGTTTACAAGAAGCAGGATAGAGCTAATGCCGAAAATTATAGGCCAATTGCTGAGGCAAAAATGTTTCAATATACAGTGTGTCCCGGATTGTATTTGCGATAGGTGTGAAATACAAAAAAAAAATTAGTATAGCTTTCACTTTCTGCAGTCTCGGTAGGCTTGACGTAAAATGGATTTTTACCAAATTTCAGTTAAAATGAGATCTAACTCGCGGAGTTAATCTAAGAAGAAAATAAATCATTGTAGGTAAACTGGTCTTTCTGTTAATTTTACGGAAAAATTCTATTTGGATAAAATATTTGGCATTAAAAGTTAGAACCAGCCATATGCCAACTTTCATTGCATTTGAACAAAAAAAAATAATAATACTACTTAAAGTAAATAGCTTTTTATTTTTTAACAAAACAATTTCAACGAGAAACCTATTTAAATAGTACCCCATCTAAATTACTACATAATTCCACCCTTCTTTTAATTCTTTGTAAGTTCTGATTTCTTCAGGAGATATTATTATTATTCTTTTGTTCAAATACAATGAAAGTTAGCATATGGCTCTAACTTTCAATGCCAAATATTTTATCCAAATAAAATTTTTCCATAAAATTAACAGAAAGACCAGTTTACCTACAATGATTTATTTTCTTGTTAGATTAACTCCGCGAGTTAGATCCCATTTTAACTGAAATTTGGTAAAAATCCATTTTACGTCAAGCAGACCGAGACTGCAGAAAATGAAGGCTGTAAAGTAGTATTACTATGAGAAGATGCCAGCAAAAAATATGCGCAGAAACGAGTTTGTGCACTCCATCCTTCTAAGCCAATGAGAAAGAATTACGTGACATTCAATGTCAACACCAGTGGCGGCGGTGCCCTGCAGTAGAGCGGCGGCGACGATAATAATAATAATAAAACAACTTTATTAGGCAAAGTTTAGTAGAACTTACTATTCTTACACTTTTCCTGAACGAAGGTTACTCGTAACAGTTGGCAAGTTTTAATCTACTCCATTTTCACAGTTCCTTGACCGCGAAACTTTTATTGCAATTACACATCCCTATACCCCAGATAAAGCTATGCCACTGGTAAAAATATTCGCGCATTTTGGCTCCGCCCTGGCATCTTCTCATAGTAATACTAGTCTACTAATTTTTTTTTGGTATTTTACACCTGTCGCAAACAGAATCCGGGGACACACTGTAGTATGATTGATACATTATGGAAATTTTTGAATAAACATAAAATCCTCTCTACTGTTCAACATGGCTTTAGATCATCTCATTCTACATGACTGCTGTGGACTCCTCTCTTAGACAAGTAATCGCTGCCTTGGATGCAGGTGAGAGCCCTGCTGGGTTGTCTTGTGACTTAAGCAGGGCTTTTGACTCTGTCGATCACAGTCTCCTCCTGTTTAATCTGGAGAGATACGGCATACGTGGGGCTGCCTTAAACTGGTTTGATCCTTACATCCTGACATGGCGTCTATGAAAAGTTTAACTTGGGTATAATTGGTACAGAAGTGGGAGTACCCCAGGGTTCTGTCTTAGGCCCTGTGTTGTTTCTACTCTTTATCAATGACCTTTCTGATTTTGTAAAAGACCATCGTAATGTATGCTGATGATACCTCACTCTTCGTCACCGGTAGCGTTGATTGAAGAGTCTATAAGATACGCAACTATACGGCCAAAACCGTTCCTCGCTCATCACGCTTCCCCCACACGTCCCTATCCACATATTGTTCGTTGACTTGTGGTGCCACCGCGCGGTGTTATTTTGCGCGAACCGCGAATAGAAATACTGGACGTTGATTTCCAGCGAACGAGGGTACATAATATATTTATTAAGTTATAATAACGCCACGAACACAGTGAAAGCCGGTTACCTGTTTTCAGGTAGTCGGCGCCGACCCGCGCTTATAAGCTTCGAGAATGATTGCATGCATTTAAATTGGCAATAGCACAGTAGATGCAGGTTCCGATTAGTCGGCGCTGGTAGTCGGTACCGACCATTTTACCGGAATGATTATTTAGTTCTTTCTTACCGGCTGCACGCGCTGGTTTTCTATTGATAATGGATATTGAAAGATTAATTGCTGCCGTATTTGTAAGAGATCCTATATGGGATAAAACACATAGATTTCACTTTAACAGGGTTCAGACTTTACATAGCTAAAAAAATTCCCTGAATTTTTCAGGTTTTCCATGACAAAAAAAATGTTCTTCGGTGGCAAATAATTATTATCATTATGTTAAACGTAATTTTAGGTAATCAAATAATTTTTACTTTAATTTTCAATTTGATAAAAAATAATAATTTGCGGTATAAAATCGACATTAAGTGGACGAACGAAGTTTGCAGTTTAAAAATAATTTAAAATAACAGTGGGAGCTCCTAAGTAGTTTATTGTTTTCCATATCGTGACTCAAAATTCCATGATTTCAGTAAAATATTTAAATTTCCCTGAGATTTCCATGATTTTTTTAGGGTTTTTAAAATTCCCTGAATTTTCTAGGTTCTTCAGATTGTTTAATAGAAATGGGTTGGATAAATATTGGAGGGAAATTAGTGATGAGTTGAATGAACTGACAAATTCGCCTGCTTCTACCTGCATTTACTGTGTTCGCTTCAAAAGCAGGCAATAAGCGCCGATCGGTTCCGAATTTCGGAAAGCAGAAAACCTGCCGCTACTGTGTAGACGGCGTAATTCTCCACGCAGGTTGTAGACCGGCGCAATCAGTGCCGGCGTCAGGGCATTTGGCACCTGTAGCAAACAGTTATTGCTTGCCGCCCTGATAAAAAACATTTACAAGTTACTACTGTTAGGACAAATTTATTAATAAAAACTTACAAACAAAAATCTCAGATAAATAATTCTTTCACTAGTTTCACTTAAAATTCAAAAACAAGAGAAACCTTTAACTATCAATTATTGTCGCATTTCATCTTTTAAGTCGCCACGTTGTGCGCTGTAACAATCGTGTTTTGTTCGAAATTGCAATTGTTCCTTGTCCTCGAGACCCATTTGGGGTTCAAAAAATGTTTTTTTGAGATTTTTGTTCAATTTTGAATTTCTGAAATTTATAAAAATGTGATAAATTAAAAATATTTTATTTTGCTATTCGGTTCAGCTTCATGGAATAGTATTTATGAGTACGTTTAAGACCTCCCAATTTTTTAAAATAATTAGAAAAAAGAGTATGCAAATGTCGAGGATGGTGTTTTTGATCTTTCAGCGCTTGCGTAGCGAGAACGGTAATAAATACGAAAATGCACCGCACTTTTTTTTGTACAACATGGAATTTTCTACAAACAAGTCCGCGAGGGCATATTCTTATCTACTATAGTTTTCGAGCTACAGGTGCTCACGTGTAAACATAAAAATGACTGTTTTTTACGCTACTCTGCAAGTGGCACTGGCGACTTAATTAACAAACAAAAAATTAAGAAAACGGCGATGCTAATAGTCAAATTTAAATTACACAAAACATAATGAGTAACTTCTGTTTAAACCTATTTTTTATTCGATGCATAATATTAATAATGGAGTTACAAGTATTAAAAAAATGTTGAAATAAAATAAAAAAATAGTTAAATATTCTTTGTGTTATTGAAATGTATGTACAATTGTACAGAAAAAAACACTAATTAATAAAAATATGCGGCAAGTTCCAGTTATATAGAAATCGATGAAAATGAAAAATTACACTTTTCGGCCGTAATATTAATTGTTTATATGTGATAAATAAAAACAAAATGATATGTCAATAATAGATACATTTTTTTAATAAAGAAAATTACTTCCTACAAGGTGGAAAAGTTCAAATGTACGATTTTTTTAATGTTTTTTGCATTAAAAAACGTATATTTAAGAAAAATGAAGGACGCCATCGTGCAGAGCGATCAGAAATTCATAAATAAAAAAATCGACCACAACTTCTCATTGGACAAATAATATTTAACTGCTTTAACGGGCTGCTTGGAGAACAGCGCGAAAAACAGTTACTTTGAGGTTTGCGCGCGGGCGCCTTTGGCATGTGAGCCATAATAGATAAAAATATGCTCTCAGGGACTTTTTTGTTCAAATAGGCTTAGAATGTCGTGAAACGTCGAGATTTTAAGTTTGAGCGAAAAAAAAATTCTGTCTGTCGGTCTGTAACTTTTTTTTGTGCGCACGTTTACTCTGGAACCGTTTGAGATATTGACTTGAAATTTGGTACACGTATGTACTTTAACGAGATCTGGAACTAGATTATATTTTGATCTAGTTCTGTCGAAGGGTTGGGGGTAAATTGGGGTAAATTTGGGGTAAATAGGTTAATCAAGCAGTTAAGAGTCCATAAAATTGGTATTTAGTATATACAAGAGAAGCTAAGGTCTCAAAAAAATGTTTGGCATTAGCCACCCCCATTACCACCCTAACCCCCTTATTAAAGGGGATGAAAAAAAAATGTGATTTAGTGTTTGTACAGGAACCAGAAACCTCAAAATATTTTTTTACTTCATCCACCCCCCACTATCACCCCCCTATTCCCACCCCCCACCCCACTACCGATGTGGGGTATCGTTTTATGGGTTTTTGAGGTAGAGGATTTCAAATATTATATTATTAAAGTTCCATAAACAATTATTTTCACATACAAAGTTTTTTCGTTGTGAGTGACTTGGATAGAGAATCTGGATGTGGAAGTAGTGATTCCTTGGGCAGCGGTTTTTTTATTATGTTTACTAATTATTACTCTTTTTCCCAATAAAATCGCTTTTTCGTTTTAATTATTAAAAAAAGCAATTACAGAGAAAAGCCTATAAACAAATAAATAACTTTAAATGAACCCATCACTGCAGTAGCAGTATATTTGGGAGAGGATAAAAAATATTTTTGTACAAATTGGTTATTACAGTTCAGCAGAATTAAAGAAGGGAATGGTGTAAACCCGAAAAATATTGCAACATGTAATATTTTTGCGGCAGTAGTAAAGGAAAATGTCATCTAAAACATATTCAAAATTTACTAGGGTGAAGACGGTTAAGAAAGGTGCAAAATGGATAATTTTGTGATATCTTAAAAATAACAGTTTCATCATAAAATGTCAATATGCCTTTTACTTCCACATCCAGTGGAAGTACAACAACGACAAAAAATGGCATTTAGTAAATACAAGAGAAGTCAAGGTCTCAAAAAATTTAACCATGGGGGGGGGGGGAAATAAAAGTGTGAGTCACTGTGTGTACAAGAACCAAAGGCTTCAAACATTTTTTTTTTACTTCATCCACCCCCACCCCCACTACCGATGTGGTATATCGCTTTATGAGTTTTTGGGGTAGGCGATTTCAAATATTATATAATTAAAGTTCTATAAACAATTATTCCCACATAGTAGAGTGCAAATATAGTATCAAAATATTTTTCGTTTTGAGCGACTTGGATAGAACATCAGGATGTGGAAGTAGTGATTCCTTGGGCAGCGGTTTTAACATTTTAAAATGAAAACCGCAGCCCAAGGAATCACTACTTCCACATCCAGATTTCCTATCCAAGCCTCTCAAAACGAAAACACTATATTTGCACTCCACCATGTGGAAATAATTGTTTATGAAATTTTCTAAATGAAAACCAAAAAACGATATGCCACATCGATAGTGGGGGTTGGGGTGGTGGTAGGAGGAGATACGCGGGTGGATGAAGTGGAAAATTTTTTGAGGCCTTTGGTTCCTGTACACACTAAATCACAATTTTTTTTTCACCCCCTTTAATAATCGCGTGGGGGGTGATAATGGGGGTAGTTAATGCCAAAAATTTTTCTAAGAATTTAACTTCTTTTATATAATAATAAACTAAATACCAAATTTTATGGACTCTTACTTGCTTAATTTACCTATTTACCCCCATTTATCCCAATTTACCACTCAACTCTTTAACAGAATAAGAACAAAATATAACCTAATTCCAGATCTCGTTAAAATACATATGTGTACCAATTTTCAAGTCAATATCTTAAACGGTTCCAGAGTAATCGTGCACCCAAAACGTCAGAGACGGACGCGATAGAAATTATTTTTTGCTTCAACTTAAAATCTCGACATGTCATAACATTCTAAGCCTATTTAAATAAATGTTTTCAAAATTACTACACTTATACTGGAAGTGGGAGCAATACGTAGAAAATGGCATGACAAAAATATAAACAATTATAATGTGCCGTAGAGTACACGGTGGAAGTAATCTACTTCAAGCACTTTCTTTGAGGAAACGCATCTATACTGCTCGAGGTAACCCACTGCGCATCCGTTTTACTCGAGGAAGCCCACTGCGTATCCGTATAGGTAACCTACTGCGCATCAACAGTACCTACTCAAGGAAAGCATATGCGCATCCATTATACTCGAGTAAACCTACTACGCATCCATACCACCCGAGATAACCAACTTCGCATCCAAACTACTCGAGGTAACCCACTGCGCATCCATGTTACTCGAGGAAACCTAATGCGCATCCATACTACTTGAGGTAACCTACTGCGCATCTATTTCACACGTGAAAACCCACTGCGCATCCATACTACTCAAGGTAATCCATTGCGCATCCATTTTATTCGAGGAAATCTACTGCGCATCCATATTACTTGGAGTAACGTACTGCGCATCTATAGTACTCGAGGAAAGCCACCGCGCATCCATAGTACTCGAGGAAATCCACTGCGCATCTATATACTACTCGAGATAACCCACTTATTAAAGAATAAAGAAAATAATAGAAACACCGAACAGGTTGCATGGTATTTTAATTGAAAATCGTAGAAGCTAGATAAACACGCAAGGACGCGTTGCTATATCCTCATCTATCCTTGAACCATTGGTATCAATTTAGCAACATGTTTATAAACCTTAAAATTCCACATCCACGTTTTCTATCCAAGTCTCTCACAAAGAAGAAAAAAATTGCACTCCACTATGTGAAAATTATTTATGAAACGTTAATAACATAATATTTGAAATCGCCTACTCCAAAAACCTATAAAACGATATGTCACATCGGTAGTGAGGGGTGGTGGAAGGGGGTGGTAGAGGGGGCAAATGAAGTAAAAAATATGTTGACGCTTTTCCACCCCCCTTTAATAGTGAGGTGGGGGTGGTAATGGGAGTAATTTTTTGAGCCCTTATCTTTTCTTATATATACTAAATACCAATTTTTTGGACTCTTACATGCTTGATTTACTTATTTACCCCCCCTTTATCCCAATTTACCCTTCAACGGAATAAAATGAAAATATAATCTAGTTCCAGTTCTCGTTAAAATACATACGTGTATCAAATTTCAAGTCAATATCTTTAACGGTTCCAGAGTAAACATGCGCACAAAAAAGTTACGGGCAAACAGAAATTTTTTTTGCTCAAATTTAAAATCTCGACGTCTCATGACATTCTAAGCCTATTTGAACAATGACAGTTTTTTAAATTTTTTTGCCGTTACTATACTTCCACTGGATGTGATTGATGTGAAAGTAATAAAATTCACTTTATCACGTTGTGCGCATTTGTGATGCACATGGTACATGGAACTTTTACTTAATTTTCTTTGTTATGTATTATTTAATATTATATCAAAATGGTTTATTTTACTGGGAAAAAAAATGTTTTATGTTGCCAGCAGCTCATTGGGTTTTTATATTTAATTGTTATGAAAATAAACAGACAGGCAGGCAGGCAGAATTTTTTTTTTCGCTCAAACTTAAAATCTCGATGTTTCGTGATATTCTAAGCCTATTTGAACAATAAAAATTTTAAAAAAATTCTTTGTTACTATACTTCCACTGGATGTGAAAAATTATACTATGTTTGGTTTCTCAAATATTTGCGATAAATCGAAAATAAACGCATACTCCCCTCTCATTCTCCAAAATCCCATCATTAACAATAAAAATGTCAAGTCGGCCCCTTGTCAACAATGTATCGACTAGACTGATAATAAGGTGGCAAAGAAATATAAAGATAAATCACGTCTACAGAGAATTATCGTATACCATATTACGCCTTTCTTTCTCGATGTATTACATATTAAACACATTGTCCGAATATTAAATTTATTGCATCTTACCGAAGACGAAGATACATTTTCAATTTCACTGAATTGGGAAAGATTTTTAAGATTTTACAAACTAATATAGGTTTGTTTGCAGGCTATATGAAATTTCACTTTGACTTTTCCACTTAAAATATTTTCCTCTTGTTGCAAAATCTTTTCGACACAAATGTCTCGCCTTTTTACCGTGGCATATATAATTGTTTTTACTCCTTGCAATCTAGGATTTTGTCTCACTAATTTGTCATTATCTTTCAAAGTTTGTCCACAGAATAAACATTCCATTGTTAAGCACTAAATAATATGTAATAACTCAATAAAAATAACTAATACTCATTTGCATTCACATTATATAAAGAAAAGTTTGTTTCTAACTGGCATAATATAATATAAGATTACTTGTATTAAATAGTCCACACTTGCCGGACATCTAGGCCTCTAGGATCGAAAAACTCAGCTTTAAATAACAAAATTTCGAAAACTATAAGTCGTAGAGACCTGATTTTTGTTTTAAAAACTTCCTTGAGGTGTAGACTTTATTTCATACGCAGATGGTATGTCAAAATTCCTTAAAATAAAAAAGTTTTTCGCTTACTGAAAAAAGCGCTGCAAGGGAAGTAAATGTTCAAGTTTTACCTCGTTTTACAGAAAAATTAGATTTTCCATAAAAACAAAATTTAAGCAGTGACCTTCGCCCACATTTCCTCCATCAATTAAAAAAAAAATACGTATAATTATCTCAATTGGTTCCGGAGATATCACGAGGGATGTGTGAAAATGTAAGAAAAATTAATTTTGACAGATTTATAACATTTTTCGTCATAAAAATAGTTTGACCTCCCAAAAAATATTGTAATTGGACATTACAGATGGCCAAGGACCTAATCTATCATGCTGTGAAGGTCCCATGTGGTTGTACCTTCAAAAATTTTTTTTCAAGAAGGAAGCTACTTTTTTTCCTCGTTTTACGGTGCACTAATACAACAAATGACACGAACCATGCGAGTGCTATCAGCCGACTGAGGGACTGAGATTGACGAGATTGCTAGACCCCGGTCGGTGGCGCCTAACTATACCACAGACCCTGCCCGCACTACGATATTAAGTACACGGCTGCATCTCTATAAGGACTCTTCACTCAACGCCGGTAGTAATAACAACGAAAATGAGATGAAAAGTAACCTCCTACAAATTATCTGTTTTTTAATTAGAATGGACTATTCTTAAACATAGAAAAGACTGGTTATGTACATTTTCATACAAATCACAATAAAAAAAAAACATGTATTTAAATATAGTCAACAATAACCTCTCTCTGAAAAGAATTGAATCTGTTAAACTTCTCAGGCATACGCTAGATCAGTGTTTAACTTGGAAACCATACCTAAAAATGGGCGAAATCATACCAGTTTGTAAAAAAGGAGATCCTGAATTACTAGAAAATTTTAGATCTATAACTGGCTTAATGACGTTCTCAAAAATTCTTGAAAAAATTTTTGGTAACCGAGTTCAATCCTTTTTAACTAAAAATAAAATATTGTCAATAAACCAACATGGTTTTAGGAGAAATCATTCAACGAACACAGCAGCTTTCGAACTTGTTGAATTTGACTATAAGTCATTAGACAGACATAATTACACTTTAGTCCTGTTCTTTGATCTCACACGTGCTTTTGAATGTGTGGATGCTGAATATCTGGTGAAAAAATTATACTTGATGGGCATTAGAGGCTGCACGAATGATTGGATTAAGTCTTTTCTAAGTAACCGTAAAGTAAGAGTTAGAATCGGTCAAGAATTATCGGATTTAAGAGAGTTGAAATATGGTGTACCCAGGCCTGTAGCTAGAAAGTGCTTTCAGGACGGGCCCGTAAAAAAGTCCGAAAAATTGATGAGCGGGGGGGAGAAACTTATTCCAGGACGGGCAGTGTCCGTCCTGCCCCCCCCTAGCTACAGGCCTGGGTGTACCTCGGGGCAGCGTTCTATCTCCACTTCTATTCACGTTATTTATCAATGATCTGGAAAAGGATACAGTACAGTTAATATGCAATTGATTTTGTATGCAGATGACATCACTATTGCATTATCAGCCTCGTCAGAAAAAAAATGAACTTGCCAACAATGCACAAATATTGCTTTCTGAATTCGCAACCTGGTGCAACAAAAACAAGCTTATTCTTAATCCATCAAAAACGCATTATATGATTTTCTCTAAAAGACATCAAATTCCAGAACTTACACTAAAACTCAATGACACTTTGCTAAAAAGAGGAGACAAATTCTTTTGGGTCTCTATACATCGACTATCAATTAACTTGAGATGAACATGTTGGCTTTGTAAATAGTGCGTACTTTGCTATTGTTAATCTTAAAAACATCTTAGATATTAAAAACCTCATGAATGTCTATTATGCCTTGGCTTACAACTAAGCTATATGGTACTTTACTGGGGCCAGACAACTGAACTTAATCGAATCTTTGTGATTCAAAAAAGAATAATACGCAAGATTTTTTCTGTGTCCACTTGAATCATGTAATCCCATTTTCAAAATGCACCATATTTTGCCACTCCCTTGTATAGTCATTTACCAAGCGCTAATTTTTGTAAAAATGAATGAAGGAAAGTTTCCACAAAATAACTCGGTACATCATCATGACACTAGGTCAAATAGGAACATTTATGTTTCAAACATTAATTTGTCTATGTATAAAAAAGCCCTTATTACTTCTGTAGTGATATATACAATCACCTACCTAACTCTTTTAAACACATTAACTCAGTAAGCAAATTTAAAAAATATATAAAGGGATACCTTCTCGACAACTGTTTTTACTCTATCCAAGAATACTACAATAAGTAGTTTAAACTGCATTATTGTATTGTTTTTTACATTTTTAGCTATGCACCTTGAATATGTTTTATTAACGCAGTTCATGTACAGGGTGAGGTAAAAAAAATATTCGAGGAAATTAAGTTTCTTAACAATTTTTTCCAAATTTTTTTAAAATCACTGTGTGCATGTTTAAAGGCCTTAAAAATATCTACAATTTGATGTGTCCAACACATGGTCATTGCTTAAAAAATAAGAAAGTTACAAGTTTTAAGTGGCGCATCCTTTATACGCCACTCACTTTTTTATGTGAAATTTTATTCTTTACAACTGTGTTTCTAGTTTTTTTCACAGCTCTTACCATTATGGCAGCATCTTCATTTGAATGTTATTTATTGCTTTTTATGTAAATATAATCTACATTTACATAGAAAGCAATGGCGACTAATGTAGTCGCCATTTTGAATTTTTCAGGTCTTGAAATTTACCGTTGGTACCCCCACGCCAAATTTCAAATTTCTAGCTCATCGGGAAGTATTCAAGCAATTCACCTTACAAATATAGGAAAAAACATAGTTAAAAGACAATACGACCATGTGTTTGTTCAGGTGTTTCCAGACATCTTAAGAACTTGAAATTTTGCAGGTAGAGGAACCAAGAAAATTAATAAAGTTGGAAAAATAAAAATGGCAGCCCCAATATGGTGACCTAAAGTTAAGTCAACTTTTTTAGAACTTATAACTTGGATTTATACATGGTGATTAATTGCATAGTTTAGTTTTGCTTAATAAAAATTGGATGGGGAGTGTTATTCATTACTTTTAGTTATTTTAACAATAGTTTAATATATGCGAGAAAATAATACAGATTAAATAGGTACATATTTATTACAGCAAAAGCTGTCTTAAATATATGATACATAATATATTATCTACATGAATTTTTACAACAGATTGTTCTAAAACCTACAGAGGGCGATATATAGTTCATAGTATGTTGTGCCTAGGGAATATTTCCCAGTTTTAATCCCACTTGATATTATAATATACTTACACGCTAAAATAAACTCGATAAAAATACTTGACATACTATTACGATACCAATTTATATACAATTACGGAATAGAATAGCGACGCTTTTAGAGATTGTAAAAGTAATCACAAAAAAAACTGCCAATACCAGATAGATAGATAGAGATATGAATGAACAAAGGGAATGTTAATATTTAGAAAATAGGAATATAATTATCAATTTTGGCCCTGTGCTTCTGAGCCACACATTCAGCGATCCATACAATATTACGGCATTCTTGCTCCTTCAACTTCAAGTAGGAGTAGAACACTCCGAAATGGAACTGCTGCATAAACGCGTTGATATTCAGACGGACCTCGTACTCGAAAAATTTGTCTTCCAAAGTCTTGTCTCCTGGATTGTTACCAGCCCCTTCAAACAGTTTGATATACTCTGCATAGTATTCCGCAACCGCCTTAACCTGTTCATAATCCTCTGCCCTAACCAAAGCAGCCAATCCATCAGGGTGCAGCTTACCGCAACGAGGATACAGCTTGGCGCGATCATCTTTGCTCAATTCAGTACCGAAAGAGTTAATAGTGATAATAATGGCGCGTCTATCGGCTTCAAAGGCGAGGATCTCGCACATAGAATCGGCAGTGGTGCCCCCGATATCCTTGCAGAAGCTCCAGAAGGCTTCCAAGTAGGCTTTGTAGAGCGTATTACGGATAATCTCGATGTTCATTTCGTCCAAATCCTGTTCGCTTATGCAGTCTACAAAGAACGGTGCCAAAGGAGTGTCCACTAGCACGGCGTTGTATAACTCGGCAGGGGTGGCGGCTACATGGATAGCCTCCATTTGTTCGAAGCTCCCCAATGGGTGACATTTCGGTATCAGCTCACCGATTGGTCTCTGATGCAAAGTTCCTGTAATGAGCAAAATGATATTGTCGATCATGTAACTGTACGTGATAAAGTCGAGGAAAGTTGAAAGCGGCTCCACCGCTTGATTTCGCATATGCTGAAACTCGATCACGAGTTTTTCTCTCAATTTCGAATCGATAGTGGACACTGACAATGGAGAAGGCTCGTTGGCCAAGAAATTGCCGTAGTCGGTTCCCTGAAGATGAAGTTTAAGATCTGCAAGACACAAGACGTATATTAAACATTACCTTGATCCTAATTTAATGAAACTTACCTTCGAGTGATTCGCATTGCACCAAGTTCAAATAATCTGATTGTTTCAAGATGCCACATTTAAAACCGCGACATAAACCTTCCAAGTAACCGTTGTCGATATTGAAAATGCACCCCTTCATTTTCTGATTTGTTTTACTGTTTTGAATGCGAAAATAAAGTAATTCACGAGTCACAATTCACAAATTAACACCTCGCCCAAATAATACAGTCATATGATAAACGTCAACTGTCAAAGTTCCGTCACGTGATGCTATCTATTTTCTGGTTCCGTGAAGATAGCGCAGCGACAAACCTCGTTGATATGGCGGAAAAACCAAAACCACAGGAAACCCATCTTTTGCGCTAAAACCACCGAGCTCTGAACGACCTATAAATATATTTCAAGCTCCTTCCCAGAAAGACCAGAGGTTTTCATGCTCCGGCCGAAAAGGTTTGTTTTTTGAAGTCACCAATTTCGAATTTCCGCTTAATTGGTGGCGCCACTACACTGGAAGCATGCTTGATTAAATATTTCTTCAACGATTTGTAGCAAAAACGGTACGAATTTGAAGTCTAATAGTGAAATTTTGAAAGTCAGTATAGTTTTTTTTAAATGCACTTGTACTGAAAAACTATACTTTTTTCATTTAAGGCATTTCAAAAACATAGTAACTTCACCACCTCGTAGATGGCGTTAATCAATAGAAAATCAATTCTATCTTTTTGCTACCAAACAATTTGGACTTTTAATTATCTACATCTGCAACTAACTCATTATCGGAAAAAATGCACATGTACCCTTTTGCTTCTTACCCCTTCATATTTAACTAAAAGCAAATATTCTGAATTGAACTGCGCATGTGCGTTAGGCTAACAATTCTCAGAAAATTCAAATTTAAACCAACTACATTTATACATTACTGTTTACATACCTTAAAATATAAGATATAAATTACTCAAAAATAATAATAATTCACTAGTGGTAATTTGATTTAAAAGAACGTGTATTATTTATTTTTAGTATCAGTGAAGGCAGCCATGAACGGAAAAAGTTGTGAACAGAAACAAAAGTTAGAATAGGCACCGCCTACCGTCATTTGACTCATTTAATTGTTTATCGCGGGTTTTTCGTGGGCCATTTGGTAACGAACTTTTTTTGGTGATTTTTCTAATTAATATTAAACAAAATGTACTTAAATTATGTGAAAATTGGTGCATCAAGTACAAATGCAGCTAGATTTGCAGTAAGTATAAACATGAATAATGTATCAAACATATTTTTCTGAATACCTCTCTCTTTCAAGTTTCAGATAAAGTTAAAATTGAATTTGCTACGTTTTGTTAACGAGTATCTTTATTAAATATATTTATAAACAAGCATATTTGTAGTAACGAGTCGACGCACAATTATATTTGCGTTCGAAAGCGCTTAGGGAATAATATAAAGGGATTGTTATAAGAGGCAACGGTATGGCAGAGTGCGAAAAGTTGGGCCTACAGAGAAATAGTTTTATTTTGGCGTATATAATAACTGATTATAGGTACGGCCAGAATTTCACTCAAAATATATTATGAGAAGTTACAAGGAAAAACTTTTTTCATATACTAGTCTCATATGAGTTTATAGAATAAATATTTAAATAAGTTAATAACAAAGCAGGGACAGTTCTTCTGTAGCAATAAAGTGTCCACTTGAAATCGACTTTACTAATATAGTGAGTTTCGTATGTCGTCTTATCACAACGTCTGAAGCGTATTGTGTGGCGAAATGCTGATCGCACTATCTATCGTGTACTGTGTTTGAGTTTCAGCCCCGGCATTGACAATGTTGGTGAGTATGGATGTAAGTTTGCGTTTTTCCAAATGTGTATATAACTCCCTTCCGGAAAGCCTTGGGTTTGGATTTGGGAGTTATCTACTAAATGTTTATATTTATTGGATAGGTACTATTTTAAAATATTTTTACATAAAGCAAGATGAAGGATTAGGACTTTTGTTATAACACATATGTTATAAATTATAAAAAATATTAACGTGTATAGGTTGATATTTTAACTAAAGGAATAATAAGTATGTCATATGAATTAGATTTCGTTCATTTTACCACTCTACCGTGAGTCGTGCATGCACAGCCCATCGTTAAATTGGAGTCTAGAAAAGCGGTTCTCTAATTTTGTCTCCCGCGTTTAGATACAGCAGGACTGGATCTGACCCTCTAACGTCCCTGCACTACATTTAAGTGGTGAGTCATAATTTTATAATTACCATATAGATTTTTTCAGGCGGACCAATATTTTGAATGAAAGTTGAACTCTATGTATGTGTACTTCTCGGTATGTATGCGTATGGCTATGTAGTCTGTCCTTTCCCAACTATGCTGAATGTTGCCACTTTCTTTTGTCATTAATAAATGCCTAAGTGTTCAGATCCCAACTAGTAATAAGGAAAAGAGTTAAAGGTATGCACTTTTTCTGTATGTACTAAATTTTTCAAACAGTTGACACATAGAATGTGTCCATATTCCAGTATAGGTCGACATATAGATTGTGTAGATTTTTGTGGCTGTTATTGTAGATATTCCTTCATTTTTATATGTGAGTAATTTGAAGTGTTTTGCTTGGTTTTTTATTCTCGATTTAATAATTGCTGAGTGTTGGTTAAAATTCAGTTTTTGATCTATGATAATTCCTAAATATTTGGCCGAAGGTGTTGGTTTTACATGTTCGTTTGCAATGCTTATTGTAGGGGAGGACAGAGAGGGAGAGGGATTAAATATAACAAATTGTGATTTATTAGGATTTGGAAGTAGACGCCATTTGTTGAACCACATTTTGTAGAGTGGTGATGTCATAGCTATATAAGTTGTACAATGGGGGTGAATGTGGTGATCCTTGTGGAACCCCTTGCTCAATATTAAATTCTTCCGATGTTGCGCCGTCAACCTTTACATGTAGTGTTCTATTTTCTTCAAATATAATTTTACTAATTATTGTGCATCTTTCTGTTTTCAGAATTCTGACCAGGCAGCTCGAAGTAAGATAGACATTTGGTGAAGGGGTGCTGAAGTGCGTAAATAAAAATATACGGGAAGCTAAAAGTAAGCGAATTTTCCTGACAGCTACTGGAGTAGGTATATTGAGTTCAGGAGGGGATAATAGCACAAATTAGCCTAAGGCGAAGCATGCATGTACATAATAATTTTTATCCAGATGGCCATCAACAATAGAGGGATGATTTATTAAAATAAATAAAATACATTTGTAATTCTACTCACATACTGGAGGGGAATTTTATGTCCCAATGTGCACTGTCGATAACACGATAACTCATTTAAAAAAATACATAGGTTGTGGTACTGTCCACATCAAGCAATATTTTTAATGGACTGGTGCATGCTTTACCTTGAGCTAATTTGTACTATTTTCTCCTACTAGCCTCGATCTGCTTACTCCAGTGGTTGTCAGGAACATTTGCCGGTCGTGAAATCAGAGTCGATCCTCGGCGAGTATCTTGGAAATATCTCAGTTAATTCGGGGGTATTACAAGTGATAAGTCCTGTAATTGTATTTTCTGGGAAATTGGGCGCGCCCAGAGGAGCAATTAGTAGACTCTGATTTCCGCGTCGAGTGATGGAGATGCAGTAGAATTGGACCTGGCCCTCTAACATCCCTGCACTACACTTAAGTGGTAAGTCAGGCATTATAATTTCTACATGAGTTTCTTTCAGACCGGATAAATATTTTCCCCGTTAATAAAAGAATAGTTTTGAATAAAGGTCCGCGATATGCTGTTACTATTGTGTGGCTGCCAATGCAAAAGGGAACCGGTGCCCTTTTGTTTATACAGGGTGTCCCGTAAGTAATGGTATATAGAGCAATGGCAGATTCCTTACGTAAAACTATTACGATTTAACCAAACTTACCTTAGTCCAAAAGTTGATATTAACAGAGATACAGGGTGTCAAAATTAACTTTTTGTTTTGGTATTTTAAATAATTTCTTTAAAAATTGAAATATATTTTAACAAAATTTGGTGATTGGGGATTTCTTGAGATGGGGGATTCAAATCTATTCATACTTTTGCTGTTATTTGTAGAGGGCGCCACCTACGGTAGTTTGCGTGTCATTTATATGTCATAAATTTTTGGCGAATTTTTTTAAAATGAAAATTCATATTTTCCTGTCTTTTCTACGTCGCTACGAGTAACCGTTTTCAAGATATTTGGTTTTAAAGTATTCAATGCAACGAGTAAAAAACCGTTTCTCAAATTTTAGTTTATTTATTTGAAAGTCATTGTTCTTTGTACTTTTTTTGCTAGTTTTGGAATGTAATAAATTTAAAAAATCTGAAAAAACAGAATTTAATTTTATACTGTTCGCTTCACTATCAATTATTCTGTAAATCAAACAATAATATGATATTTTATTTAATTTAAATTGGTTGCATTGAACACTTTAAAACCAAATATCTCAAAAACGGTTACTCGTAGCGACATTTAGAAGGTATACCTTTTTTACGTAAAAAAGACAGAAAAACATAAATTTTCATTTTAAAAATTCGCCAAAAATATATGACATATAAACGACACGCAAACTACCGTAGGTGGCGCCCTCCACAAATAACAGCAAAAGTATGAATAGATTTGAAACCCTCGCTGTATTTCAGTAAGTATTTTTTCATTCAAAATGGTTTAGCAATCCCACATCTAATCTTTGACATGTAGCTTGTTTGACTATCATTCGATTTTAAATTCAATCGCTGAGCATGTTGGCGTTTTCTTATTCAAAATTGCTCCGAATCCTAGCTAATATTTCGCCATTTTAGTGTGTTTTGAACAGGTGCCTAATTATTTTTTTTTCTCTTTTTCAGAGTGAAATCACACAGAGGCATTTTAATGGTACCATAATGGGGACGACTGCAAAAGGGAAAGGAGTAAAAGGTATGTATCTACATAGTTTTATACATTTTTTTAAAAGTTCTTAGTCCAGCCAACGGGAGATTTCACCTCTAACTTGAGTGCTAATGAATGGATTTTGATGAAACCTTGTGCAATGTGTTTGTAATGATGTAAAAAAAAAGTTAAAAAAAGATTAGAGTCCCTGTCAAAAAAATCTCATCAATCCGTATTGAAAATTATCAAAAATTAATAAGTAACTATGAGAACCTATATGGTCAATAAGTTTCTATAAGAGTTAGGAAAAGTTGCTGTTGAAATTGTTATCAGTTTATATCCGCATTGACCAGCAAAATGAGTCAAGCCATATCCATTTGTTAATCCAAACATTTACTTATACCATATCAATGAGAATTTATGAGCACAGTATCTAATGTAATTCGTGCGGCTTTCCGTGATTAAAAGACAAGTGTTTCTTTAAGAAACGAGCTGCATTAGGTTAGAACAGTTTGGATTTGCAATTGAAGATTACAAATTATAATGTTTGAATAGGGATTTATGAGATCAGTTTCTATGAGTATTAATGTTTTTTTTCAGTAATATATTAAATGTGTTTTCATTTGTTTGAATGGGTAAAAAGGAAGGTCAGTTTTCAACTGCAATTACAAATACAAGTTTAATCGCTTCGAATGGGATTATATGCGATCAATTTCTAAAAGTATTTATGCTGTTTTCCGAATATAGTTATGATGAGGTTTAATCAGTAACAAATTGTTAACTACTTGTTATGATATGGTCGGAAATTCCAAGTACACATTTAGTATTCCTTCAAGAGGATTGATGAGAGCAGTTTCTACGAGTATCTATTTGTTGTTCCTATAGTAAATTATATAAGTCTTTATCAGTACAGATTCGGATTTAATTTAAATATGAAAATTATATCAGAATAAAGAAACCAAATATTTTAAACAGTATCTATTTGTAAATCCAAACATTTACTTATACTATCTCAATGAGAATTTATGAGAACAGTATCTAATGTAAAACGTGCGGCTTTCCGTGGTTAAATGGCAAAAGTTTCTGTAAGAAACGAGCTGCATTAGGTCAGAACAGTTTTGATTTGCAATTGAAGATTCAAAATTATAATGTTTGAATAGGGATTTATGAGATCAGTTTCTATGAGTATTAATGTTTTTTTTTCAGTAATATATTAAATGTGTTTTCATTTGTTTGAATAGGTAAAAAGAAAGGTCAGTTTTCAACTGCAATTACAATTTTAATCACTTCGAATGGGGTTAGATGCGATCAATTTCTAAAAGTATTTATGCTGTTTTCCGGATATAATTGTGAAGAGATTTAATCAGTAACAAATTGTTCACTACATGTTATGATATGGTCGGAAATTCCAAGTACACATTTGGTATTCCTTCAAGATGATTGTTGAGAGCAGTTTCTACGAGTATCTATTTGTTGTTCCTATAGTAAATTATATAAGTCTTTATCAGTACAGATTCGGATCTAATTTAAATATGAAAATTATATCAGAATAAAGCAACCAAATATTTTAAACAGTATCTATTTGTAAATCCAAACATTTACTTATACTATCTCAATGAGAATTTATGAGAACAGTATCTAATGTAAAACGTGCGGCTTTTCGTGGTTAAATGGCAAGTGTTTTTATAAGAAACGAGCTGCATTAGGTTAGAACAGTTTTGATTTGCAATTGAAGATTACAAATTATAATGTTTAAATAGAGATTTATGAGATCAGTTTCTATGAGTATTAATGTTTTTTTTTCAGTAATATATTAAATATGTTTTCATTTGTTTGAAGGGGTAAAAAGGAAGTTTTGAACTGCAATTACAAATATAAGTTTAATCACTTCGAATGGGGTTATATGCGATCAATTTCTAACAGTATTTATGCTGTTTTCCGAATACAATTGTGATGAGGTTTGATCCGTAACAAATTGTTCACTACATGTTACGATATGGTCGGAAATTCCAGGTACATATTTAGTATTCCTTCAGGAGGATTAATGAGAGCAGTTTCTACGAGTATTTATTTGTTGTTCCTACAGTAAATTATATAAGTCTTTATCAGTATGCATTCGGATCTAATTTAAATACAAAAATCATATCAGAATGAAACCCCAAATATTTTAAACAGTGTCCACCTGTAAATCCAAGATAATATTATAATGAGAATCCATCACAACAGTATCTAATGTAACGTGTGCGGTTTTCCGTGGCTAAATTTTAAAATTATTTGCAATAAATAAGCTTTAACGGATTCGAACAGTTTTGCATTTCCAGATGAATAGTTTTAATTGTTAGGGATCTATGAGGTCAGTGTAATGTTTTTTTTTCAATAAAATGTGTTTTTATTGGAAAATAAATATTACACAAAGACACTGATCTCATAGATCCCTATTTAACAATTAAAACTATTCATCTGGAATTGCAAATTAAAACTGTTCAAATCCGTTAAAGCTATTTATTAAAAATACTTTTAAAATTTAGCCGCGGAAAGCCGCACGCGTTACATTAAATACTGTTATGATTGGTTCTCATTAAAATATATCTTTAAATGTTTGGATTTACAAGTGGATACTGTTTAAAATATTTGGTTGTGTCATTCTGATATAATTTTTGTATTTAAAGTAGATCCGAATGCATACTGATAAAGACAAATTTTCTATTGGAACAACAAATACATACTCATAGAAACTGCTATCATCAATCCTTTCGAAGGAATACTAAATATGTACCTGGAATTTCCGACCATATCGTAACATGTGGTGAACAATTTGTTACTGATCAAACCTCATCACAATTATATTCGGAAAACAGCATAAATACTGTTAGAAACTGATCGCATATAACCCCATTCGAAGTGATTAAACTTGTATTTGTAATTGCAGTTGGAAACTGACCTTTCTTTTTTACCCATTCAAACAAATGAAAACACATTTAATATACTTATTACTGAAAAAAAAACATTAATACTCATAGAAACTGATCTCATAAATCCCTATTCAAACATTATAATTTGTAATCTTCAATTGCAAATCAAAACTGTTCTAACCTAAAGCAGCTCGTTTCTTATAGAAACTCTTGCCATTTAACCACGGAAAGCCGCACGTTTTACATTAGATACTGTTCTCATAAATTCTCATTGAGATAGTATAAGTAAATGTCTGGATTTACATATAGATACTATTTAAAATATTTAGTTGCTTTATTCTGATATAATTTTCATATTTAAATTAGATCCGTATGCATACTGATTAAGACTTATATAATTTACTATTGGCACAACAAATACATACTCGTAGAAACTGCTATCATCAATCCTTTCGAAGTAATACTAAATATGTACCTGGAATTTCCACACGTAACATGTAGTGAACAATTTGTTACTGATCAAACCTCATCACAATTATATTCGGAAAACAGCATAAATACTGTTAGAAATTGATCGCATATAATCCCATTCGAAGTGGTTAAACTTGTATTTGTAATTGCAGTTGAAAACTGACCTTTCTTTTTACCCATTCAAACAAATGAAAACCCATTTAATATATTACTGAAAAAAAAACATTAATACTCATAGAAACTGATCTCATGAATCCCTATTCAAACATTATAATTTGTAATCTTCAATTGCAAATCAAAACTGTTCTAACCAAATGCAGCTCGTTTCATATAGAAACTCTTGCCATTTAACCACGGAAAGCCGCACGTTTTACATTAGATACTGTCCTCATAAATTCTCATTGAGATAGTATAAGTAAATATCTGGATTTACAAATAGATACTGTTTAAAATATTTGGTTGCTTTATTCTGATATAATTTTCATATTTAAATTAGATCCGAATGCATACTGATAAAGACTTATATAATTTACTATTGGTACAACAAATACATACTCGTAGAAGCTGCTATCATCAATCCTTTCGAAGTAACACTAAATATGTACCTGGCAGTGGCGGCTCGTCAGGGGAGGCAGGGGAGGCTGAGCCTCCCTTTGGAAGAAGCAACATATCTTGCAATCTTCCAAATTAATATCTTTTACTTGTAGAAATTTCTACTTAGGTATATCTCAATTTTCAATATTGTTTATTGTTTATAGTTCATTAATTAATTTTCAGTGTATAAAAAAGTTCTGCATTTCCTTTCCACAAACATACCTATAACGTCACAGTCCGGATTGTCTTTGTATGCATATTTCCCGGGCGACCCGGTCTTTCATTGAGTGAACAGAGCGCTTCGCTTGAGGCTTATACGAAATAGCTTCCAACTTCAAGGCATTTAGTTTTAACATAAATGACCTTGCATTACTTTTGCGTTGTCTAGCAACACTTCAAATAAGACAAGCTAGGCCGCTAGCCTCAGTCCTCAGTTCTTTATAGCGCATGTGCAGTTCAGGAGTTCAGGCACAGTATAGAGAAGACAAGTACTTTCACTCGCAGCGGTCCCTTTGATATTTGTTGTACTCGATTTTATTTGGTTCAGGTGATTCACAGGAAAACGAACTGTCAGTGGTAATTTGTCGTTTAGCCGGTTAAGATCAACTTGACATTAAAATACATAAAACATTTGATAGGCGGGCTAGAAATGAGTGCTCTAGGTGAAAATATTCCCAACAACATCTCTTGTTGTCCAGACGTGGTGGATTATTTGTTATTAAATGGATTTTCTACTCTTACTTACGACGAAAAGGTAAGAATTAAAAGAATTGCTAGGCCTACACCAGCAATGCCTTCGTTAGTTTTTAAAAGTGGAAAACAAAACAGAGGGTTTTGTGATAACAATTATAAAAAAATCGAGTGGTTAACGGCATCAACAGTTAGAAACAAATTATATTGTTGGAGATGTTTATTATTCACTAATGATCAATCCTCAATTTGGGGCAGGACCGGGTTTAATAATTTGAAAAATTTGTCGCGAGGTTTACAAAAGCACGAAAAATCCCAGGAGCACATTTCATCTTGCGTTAAATTCGAAATATTTGGTAAACAAAATATTGTAAATTATTTGGAATCTGCACATAAGAGAGAAATAGAAAATTTTAATGAAAAGGTCCGTGAAAATAGGGAAATATTAAAGAGATTAATTGATGCCGTTATATATTTATCTTCGCAAGAAAATTCTTTCCGAGGGCATGACGAAAAACGCGATTCGTGCAATAAAGGAAATTTCAAAGAGCTAATAGATTTTTTAAAAATGTATGATCCAAAATTAGAGAACTTTTTGAATAACGCCACTATTTTTTCCGGAACATCTAAATCAATTCAAAATGATCTAATTGAGAGTGTTAGCTCGATTATTAAAGGCAAAATTTATGAAGAACTATATAATTGCGAATTTTTCTCGTGGCAAATTGACGAAACGACGGACATTACCTGTAAATCTCAACTTTCCGTAATTTTTAGATATGTAATGCACGGCGAAGTTATTGAAAGGTTTGTTGGTTTTCTTGATGTGAGTAGTGGAAGAAACGCGGAGAGTTTATTTAAATTATTAATCGACGAATTTGGTAAATTTGATTTGAAAAATAAATTAATAGCACAAACCTATGACGGCGCTGCAGTTATGTCAGGGCATCTTAATGGACTCCAAACAAAAATAAAAGATATTGCTCCTCAAGCTTACTTCATTCACTGTTATGCACACCAATTAAATTTAGTTCTGAGTAAAGCATGTAACGGAATTAAAGAAGTTAGAATATTTTTTTCAAATATTACTGGTTTTTCGTCATTTTTTTCAAAATCTACCAAAAGAACTGATGTTTTAAATACAATTAATATGAAACATAGAATTCCGACAAACGCTCCCACTCGTTGGAATTTTTCATCTAGAGTTGTTTTCACTGTTGACAAATACAGGAAAGAACTTATTGACGTTTTTAATTTTATTTTGGAAAGTGAAGATTTTTTAAATGACGCTCAGACTTTAAGAGCAGCTTACGGATTAAAATCGTTATTGTTGGATAAAAATTTCATATTTTTTCTAAAAGCTTTTAACATGATTTTTGAGCAAACTGATGTTGTTTTCCAAATTTTACAGAATAAACTAACTGATATAACATATTCTAAAAATAGACTTAAGTCACTTATATCCAAATTAAAAGAATTTCGCAATAACGAAATACATTTCAATACTTTATACAATATTTTTTTAGAAAATACTGAAAACGTAGATGATGAGCCAGGGCCACAATTTAAAAAAAGAAAGACAACATATAACTTTGACAGGGCAGATATACATTACAAACAAATTTTTATAGAAATTTTAGACACCATTATAATCCAAATTGAAATTAGATTTTCTGATTTAAATACTTTGCAATGTTACGATTTAGTAAATCCTAATAATTTTACAGCGTTTTCTAAATCATTCCCTACCAGTTTAATGGAGAAATTAATGGACCATTATCCTTTTTTACCGTATTTCGTTAAAAAATGAACTATGCGTGTTGTATTCTGACCAGCAACTTTTAGCAAATCCAAAATCATCTCAAGAAATGCTTACTTATATATATAATAATAATTTAAAAAGCTGTCTACCCGAACTGTACAAACTTTTATCATTAGTGTCAACAATTCCAGTAACCTCAGCTTCTGTAGAACGATCATTTTCAGCACTTAAACGCATAAAAACATTTACTAGAAACAAAATAAGTCAAGACCGCCTCTCAAATGTATCGCTTATTTCAATAGAAAAACATTTTTTGTCAGAATTGAAGAAACACGATTCATTTTATGATGAAGTAATCAACCATTTTGCTAGTTCCGAAAATCGCAGGTTACCACTCATTTATAAAAATATTTAGGCTTTACACCAAAGATTAATATAGTTGTTATTTTAGAAAAAATATTTATTTGCGTTATTTATTTTTTAGGAAATATTTTTTAATTCTTCCGCGGTTATATTTTTTTATATAACTTCTTTCTCAAAGCTATTTTAATTTTTATTAAAAGTTATAATTTTACACTCTGGCAGTGATAATGAATACAATTTTTGTTTGTCGGAAAATACTTTAATTTTTTTTCCAAAACTATTTTGATTTTTATTAAAAGTTATAACTTAATTATAAGTGGGATAGTAGGGCTCCTTTGGATACCGATACTCGAGGCGTAGGAACGGAAATTTCATGAGAATGATTTTTTCGTCTCATTATATTTTCTATTTCCTTTTCTTTTTATTCTTTTATTCTCTCAAGTCGTGAATCGGTATCCTGGCGAACAACCCACGACAAAAAAATGTAACGCGCCGTTGTACTACCTCGAGGGTGGTGGGGAAATGTACAAATTGTAATCATATTGCAAGTTAATTGTCTTTCAAAATATCAAGCCTCCTCTGCAGAAAATATCACGAGCCGCCACTGGTACCTGGAATTTCCGACCATATCGTAACATGTAGTGAACAATTTGTTACTGATCAAACCTCATCACAATTATATTCGGAAAACAGTATAAATACTGTTAGAAATTGATCGCATATAACCCCATTCGAAATGATTAAATTTGTATTTGTAATTTCAGTTGAAAACTGACCTTTCTTTTTACCCATTCAAACAAATGAAAACACATTTAATATATTACTGAAAAAAAACATTAATACTCATAGAAACTGATCTCATAAATCCCTATTCAAACATTATAATTAGTAATCTTCAATTGCAAGTCAACCTAATGCAGCTCGTTTCTTATAGAAACACTTGCCATTTAACCACGGAAAGCCGCACGTTTTACCTTAGATACTGTTCTCATAAATTCTCATTGATGTGGTATAAGTAAATGTTTGCTGCTCCATTCTGGTAGAAACTGATAGAAATTTCAGAAGCAACTTTACTCCAGGCTCCAGTAGAGGGAGCTGTATACGTGTAGCTAATTCATATCTAATCTAATGTGACCTAAGGAACTGAAGTGTGTTTGTTAAATTAAAAACAAAGCAGTCTCTTTCACTGCTAACTCATTCATTGCTTCTAGGCTAGAACAAGAACACCCGAGGAAATAACGACTTTGCAGAATTTTATGTTTACCACAATATTAGTATTTCTATTTGAAATATGCAATTTAAACTGTACATTTGTCGGCATGCATATCCAAATTAATACTAATAAAAAAGCAAAATGGAAGTTTACGATAAAAATACATCTGTAAAATATACAATTGAAACTGTACATTTGTTGACATGTATATCCACATTAATACTAATAAAAAACAATGTTGAAATTTACAATAAAAACATGTTGATAAATGGTGTGTTACATACGATAGATACTGGAGAAAGGACGGACTGGAACTCTTATGATATTACTTATAGAAAAGTTTAGAATCTCTTTAAAGTTGTATCTGTAATTCCATATGTTTACAGATATAAGGGCAAGGGTGCATTTGCAGACACTAAACTGTAGATTTGTTGATGTATATTTCATATAAGTACTCATGAAAGGGCAACATGATAATTCCAAATAGCTCATTCGGAATTACTGTTTCATAACCGATTTAAAACTTAATAAAACAGATAAAATCCTGTCTGTATAATACTAATATAACTTATAGGAACGATAAAACCGCATCACTTTTTTTTTATAAGTTTCTATGTGGAATTTTTGGCAGGGGTAGGAAATGATGCTAACTTGTAGAATTAGGTCAAAAATGGAAAAAAAAACAATGTATTTACCTTTTTTGGCCCAAAATAAGAAGTTTTTACTCTTGTAAATTTTTTCGAAAAATGCGTATTTTTCGAGATATTGCCACTCGAAAGTTTATAAAAATGAGGGAGGGGAAATGTAAAAGTTGAAGAAAAAAAACCTGAAAAAATTCAGGTGAATGTATCAACGATATACAAAACTTTTTTTATTTGCAACTTTTCTGTAAAGTGCGTTTTCACCGAGTTTTTCCGGAAAAACATGAAAAACTACCCCCATCTTTGACATATGTAATTTAAAAATTTGAAAAAATTCAGACGTATGCAGTGAGGTCTTTAAACATTTTTTGTCTCTTGGAATTTTTTTGTAACTTGCTAATTTTCCGAGTTACAGGCAGTTTTTCCCCATAAATATTGTACTACATTTCTTGCATATTAAAAAATACATTAAAATGCGAAAAATGAGCGTGATTTATATGTAATTATAGAAAAGAGTGAAACCTATATGGACACCATTTTTAAAGGTTCAATATAATTTTTAAATTGAAAATGTGAAAAAATTTTCCGGGAAATTTTTTTTTCACAATTTTTATTTGTTAATGATGAAAGTGTGTGAACTGATTCAAAGGGTTGAAATAAGTTTAAATAGTCACAAGTATAAGTTATTTTATTTTTTCTATTTATATACAAACATAATTTAAACTGATACAAAAAAATGTTTATTTACAAGCAAATAGAGCACTTATTTTATTTAAAGTATAAATAATGTAACTATATTTTTATATTACAGTAAAGACTCATCAAATCATCAAATGAATTCGTCGCAAAGCTGGACTTCATTGCACCTCAGCTTGTAAAAAATGTAATGGTCTAGATTGTACTATGATTAGAGAATATTATTTAGGTATTATGCAAATCACAACTTACACACTTTTTATTATGAAAATACCTACTTTTTGTATATTGTTGCCCTAATCTGGGCACGCTAATATACTAGTCAGGTAAATACTTTAAAACACTCATTATTGGAGAATCAATCAAAACAACTACTCTTCTAGCTAATACTGACGAAGTATTGAATTACATGATAGGATTCTTAGCATTTTAAAGGAAAAAAATATATTGAAAATACTTAAATCATTTATTCAAATTTAATCATTCACACTTTTTTATTTAATATGAAATTATCTACTTTCTGTATATTGGTGCCTCAATCGGGTCACGCTAATATACTACTTAGGAAAACACTTTAAAACACTCATTATTGGAAAACTAATCAAAACAACTACTCTTCTAGCTAATACTGACGAAGTATTGAATTACATGATAGGATTTCTGGCATTTTAAAATGCTAAGAATCCTATCATGTAATTCAATACTTCGTCAGTATTAGCTAGAAGAGTAGTTGTTTTGATTGATTCTCCAATAATGAGTGTTTTAAAGTATTTACCTGACTAGTATATTAGCGTGCCCAGATTAGGGCAACAATATACAAAAAGTAGGTATTTTCATAATAAAAAATGTGTAAGTTGTGATTTGCATAATACCTAAATAATATTCTCTAATCATGATAAAAGCAAATAAATAAAAAATAATTAATTGTAAAAATAAATCAAGAATAGGCTTGTAAATAATGAATGAAAATGTTTCTATACTCTACTGATGAGAACTAACGAGTTCGAAAAAACTTGTAAAACTTTTCTAGAGTTGAAATAGAATGTATGTTTCAATAATTATTGTGAATGACTGAATTTCAATAAATAATTTAAGTATTTTCAATATATTTTTTTGCCTTAAAATGCCAGAAATCCTATCATGTAATTCAATACTTCGTCAGTATTAGCTAGAAGAGTAGTTGTTTTGATTAGTTTTCCAATAATGAGTGTTTTAAAGTGTTTTCCTAAGTAGTATATTAGCGTGACCCGATTGAGGCACCAATATACAGAAAGTAGATAATTTCATATTAAATAAAAAAGTGTGAATGATTAAATTTGAATAAATGATTTAAGTATTTTCAATATATTTTTTTCCTTTAAAATGCTAAGAATCCTATCATGTAATTCAATACTTCGTCAGTATTAGCTAGAAGAGTAGTTGTTTTGATTGATTCTCCAATAATGAGTGTTTTAAAGTATTTACCTGACTAGTATATTAGCGTGCCCAGATTAGGGCAATAATATACAAAGAGTAGGTATTTTCATAATAAAAAGTGTGTAAGTTGTGATTTGCATAATACCTAAATAATATTCTCTAATCGTGATAAAAGCAAATAAATAAAAAATAATTAATTGTAAAAATAGATTGTACTAATTGTAAACCTGCAGAAGATTTAATAGATACTAATGGAACAAATGAAACTTTGGAAGTTGACGACAAATTCATTTGATGAGTCTTTACTGTAATAAAAATATAGTTACATTATTTGTACTTTGAATAAAATAAGTGCTATACTTGTTTGTTAACTATATAAACATTTTTTTGTATCAATTTAACCCTTAAAGGACGGTTGCCGTATATTAACGGCTTTCCTGACTTTGTCCCACCGCCGACTGCCGTATATATGCATTTAACTTTAAAAATTGCAACCTCGAGGAACGGTTGCCGTAGCTAAACGGCTCATTCAAACTTCTTCACCAGACGAATGCCTTATAAAAACGGCACTACTGCGCGACCAGATGCCGTACATAAACGGCGCATGTATTTTCGGAATGTTGAATAAAACTTTGTTTACTTTGTGTTTGTTTTTGACAATTAATAAAAGTAATATAATAATTGAAACTTATAAAATGCCATTTAAATATGGTACTAAATGCATTCGCACTTACAAAAAATACGCCGTATATATACGGCAACCATCCCTACGCCACTCAAAATGGAGCCGTCTGGTATTTAGGTCGGTAAAATAAGGAGCCGTACTTAAAGGGTTAAATCATGTTTGTACATAAATAGAAGAAATAAAATAAGTGGTATACTTGTGATTATTTAAACTTATTATTTCAATTTGAATCAGTTCAGCCACTTTTATCATTAACGAATAAAAATTGTGAAAAAAAAATTCCGGGAAAATTTTTTCACATTTTCAATTCAAAAATTATATTGAACCTTTAAAAACGGTATAACCATATATGTTTAGCGCTCCGTTGACTTTTTTATAATAACGTATATTATAAATCACGCTCATTTTTCGAAAATTAGCAAGTTACAAAAAAATTCCAAGAGACAAAACATGTTTAGAAGGCCTCAATGCATACGTTTGAATTTTTTTTTTTCAAATTTTTAAATCATATATTTTTAAATCGCTACAATGTCAAAGATGGGGGTAGTTTTTTAGGAACTTTCGAGTGGCCATATCTCGAAAAATATGCATTTTTCGAAAAAATTCTCAAGAGTAAAAACATCTTATTTTGGGCCAAAAAAGGTAAATACATTGTTTTTTTTCCATTTTTGACCTAATTCTACAAGTTACGGAACCCGTGATTAAAGGGGTTTTCTACCTTTTCCGATCATTTCCTACTATAATCTTTTTTTCAACTTTTTAATTAACGTCTTTACAAACACATTACACAAGGTTTCATCAAAATCCATTCATTCCCTGCCAAAAATTCCACATAGAAACTTATAAAAAAAAAGTGATGCGGTTTTATCGCTCCTATAAGTTATATTATTATTATACAGACAGGATTTTATCTGTTTTATTAAGTTTTAAATCGGTTATGAAACAGTAATTCCGAATGAGCTATTTGGAATTATCATGTTGCCCTTTCATGAGTACTTATATGAAATATACATCAACAAATCTACAGTTTAGTGTCTGCAAATGCACCCTTGCCCTTATATCTGTAAACATATGGAATTACAGATACAACTTTAAAGAGATTCTAAACTTTTCTATAAGTAATATCATAAGAGTCCAGTCCGTCCTTTCTCCAGTATCTATCGTATATAACACACCATTTATCAACATGTTTTTATTGTAATTTTCAACATTGTCTTTTTATTAGTATTAATGTGGATATACATGTCAACAAATGTACAGTTTCAATTGTATATTTTACAGATGTATTTTTATTGTAAACTTCCATTTTGCTTTTTTATTAGTATTAATTTGGATATGCATGCCGACAAATGTACAGTTTAAATTGCATATTTCAAATAGAAATACTAATATTGTGGTAAACACAAAATACTGCAAAGTCCTTATTTCCTCGGGTGTTCTTGTTCTAGCCTAGAAGCAATGAATGAGTTGGCAGTGAAAGAGACTGCTTTACTTTTAATTTAACAAACACACGTCAGTTCCTTAGGTCACATTAGAGTAGATATGAATTAGCGACACGTATACAGCTCCCTCTACTGGAGCCTGGAGTAAAGCTGCTGCTGAAATTTCTATCAGTTTCTACCAGAATGGAGCAGCAAACATTTACTTATACCACATCAATGAGAATTTATGAGAACAGTATCTAAGGTAAAACTTGCGGCTTTCCGTGGTTAAATGGCAAGTGTTTCTATAAGAAACGCTGCATTAGGTTAGGACAGTTTTGACTTGCAATTGAAGATTACTAATTATAATGTTTGAATAGGGATTTATGAGATCAGTTTCTATGAGTATTAATGTTTTTTTTCAGTAATATATTAAATGTGTTTTCATTTGTTTGAATGGGTAAAAAGAAAGGTCAGTTTTCAACTGCAATTACAAATACAAGTTTAATCACTTTGAATGGGGTTATATGCGGTTAATTTCTAAAAGTATTTATGCTGTTTTCCGAATATAATTGTGATGAAGTTTAATCAGTAACAAATTGTTCACTACTTGTTATGATATGGTCGGAAATTCCAAGTACACATTTAGTATTCCTTCAAAAGGATTGATGAGAGCAGTTTCTACGAGTATCTATTTGTTGTTCCTCTAGTAAATTATATAAGTCTTTACATTTACTTATACTATCTCAATGAGAATTTATGAGAACAGTATCTAATGTAAAACGTACGGCTTTCCGTGGTTAAATGGCAAGTGTTTCTATAAGAAACGAGCTGCATTAGGTTAGAACAGTTTTGATTTGCAATTGAAGATTACAAATTATAAGGTTTGAATAGGGATTTATGATTTATGAGATCAGTTTCTATGAGTATTAATGTTTTTTTTTCAGTAATATATTAAATGTGTTTTCATATGTTTGAATGGGTAAAAAGAAAGGTCAGTTTTCAACTGAAATTACAAATAGGTACAAATTTAATCACTTCGAATGGGGTTATACGCGATCAATTTCTAACAGTATTTATGCTGTTTTCCGAATATAATTGTGATGATGTTTGATCAGTAACAAATTGTTCACTACATGTTACGTGTGGAAATTCCAGGTACATATTTCGTATTACTTCGAAAGGATTGATGATAGCAGTTTCTACGAGTATGTATTTGTTGTGCCAATAGTAAATTATATAAGTCTTTATCAGTATCCATTCGGATCTAATTTAAATATGAAAATTATATCAGAATAAAGCAACCAAATATTTTAAACAGTATTTGTAAATCCAGACATTTACTTATACTATCTCAATGAGAATTTATGAGGACAGTATCTAATGTAAATCGTGCGGCTTTCCGTGGTTAAATGGCAAGAGTTTCTATAAGAAACGAGCTGCATTAGGTTAGAACAGTTTTTATTTATTTATTTATTTATTTAGAAGAAGAAACAAACAGGTTACAAACCTAATTACATGTTTCTTGAGGGGGGACTACAGGCGATATAACCCGCCGAAGCCAACCCGGGCGACACGCTTCGAAGACCAGGTTTTGATTTGCAATTGAAGATTACAAATTATGATGTTTGAATAGGGATTTATGAGATGAGTTTCTATGAGTATTAATGTTATTTTTTTCAGTAATAAGTATATTAAATGTGTTTTCATTTGTTTGAATGGGTAAAAAGAAAGGTCAGTTTTCAACTGCAATTACAAATAGGTACAAGTTTAACCACTTCGAATGGGGTTATATGCGATCAGTATTTCGAATATAATTGTGATGAGGTTTGATCAGTAACAAATCGTTTACCACATGTTACGATATGGTCGGAAATTCCAGGTACATATTTAGTATTCCTTCGAAAGGATTGATGATAGCAGTTTCTATGAGTATGTATTTGTTATTCCAATAGAAAATTTGTCTTTATCAGTATGCATTCGGATCTACTTTAAATACAAAAATTATATCAGAATGAAACAACCAAATATTTTAAACAGTATCCACTTGTAAATCCAAACATTTAAAGATATATTTTAATGAGAACCAATCAGAACAGTATCTAATGTAACGCGTGCGGCTTTCCGTGGCTAAATTTTAAAAGTATTTTTAATAAATAGCTTTAACGGATTTGAACAGTTTTAATTTGCAATTCCAGATGAATAGTTTTAATTGTTAAATAGGGATCTATGAGATCAGTGTCTTTGTGTAATGTTTTTTTTTTAATAAAAACACATTTTATTGAAAAAAAAAAAACATTACACTGACCTCTAACAATTAAAACTATTTATCTGGAAATGCAAATGAAAACTATTCGAATCCCTTAAAGCTTATTTATTGCAAATAATTTTAAAACTTAGTCACGGAAAACCGCACACGTTACATTACCCAACAAACGCCCATCAGTGGGCCATCACTGGGCCAGAAGTTTCATTTCTGGCACAGTGATGGTCCGCTAAAGGGCCAACCTTTTGTGTTTGTAGGGTAGATACTGTTCTTATGGATTCTCATTATAATATTATGTTTAAATGTTTGGATTTACAGGTGGACACTGTTTAAAATATTTGAGGTTTCATTCTGATGTGATTTTTGCATTTAAATTAGATCCGAACGCATACTGATAAAGACTTATATAATTTACTGTAGGAACAACAAATAAATACTCGTAGAAACTGCTCTCATCAATCCTCTTGAAGGAATACTAAATATGTACCTGGAATTTCCGACCATATCGTAATATGTAGTGAACAATTTGTTACGGATCAAACCTCATCACAATTATATTCGGAAAACAGCATAAATACTATTAGAAATTGATCGGATATAACCCCATTCGAAGTGATTAAACTTGTATTTGTAATTGCAGTTGAAAACTGACCTTCCTTTTTACCCATTCAAACAAATGAAAACACATTTAATATATTACTGAAAAAAAAAACATTAATACTCATAGAAACTGATCTCATAAATCCCTATTTAAACATTATAATTTGTAATCTTCAATTGCAAATCAAAACTGTTCTAACCTAATGCAGCTCGTTTCTTATAGAAACACTTGCCATTTAACCACGAAAAGCCGCACGTTTTACATTAGATACTGTTCTCATAAATTCTCATTGAGATAGTATAAGTAAATGTCTGGATTTACAAATAGATACTGTTTAAAATATTTGGTTGTTTTATTCTGATATAATTTTCATATTTAAATTAGATCCGAATCTTGACTGATAAAGGCTTATATAATTTACTAGAGGAACAACAAATAGATACTCGTAGAAACTGCTCTCATCAATCCTCTTGAAGGAATACCAAATGTGTACTTGGAATTTCCGCCCATATCATAACATGTAGTGAACAATTTGTTACTGATTAAACCTCATCACAATTATATCCGGAAAACAGCATAAATACTTTTAGAAATTGATCGCATATAACCCCATTCGAAGTGATTAAACTTGTATTTGTAATTGCAGTTGAAAACTGACCTTTCTTTTTACCCATTCAAACAAATGAAAACACATTTAATATATTACTGAAGAAAACACATTAATACTCATAGAAACTGATCTCATAAATCCCTATTTAAACATTATAATTTGTAATCTTCAATTACAAATCAAAACTGTTCTAACCTAATGCAACTCGTTTCTTATAGAAATTCTTGCCATTTAACCACAGAAAGCCGCACGTTTTACATTAGATACTGTTCTCATAAATTCTCATTGAGTTAGTATAAGTAAATGTTTGGATTTACAAATAGATACTGTTTAAAATATTTGGTTGCTTTATTCTGATATAATTTTCATATTTAAATTAGATCCGAATCTGTACTGATAAAGACTTACATAATTTACTATAGGAACAACAAATAGATACTCGTAGAAACTGCCCTCATCAGTCCTCTTGAAGGAATACTAAATGTGTACTTGGAATTTCCGACCATATCATAACAAATAGTGAACAATTTGTTACTGATTAAACCTCATCACAATTATATTCGGAAAACAGCATAAATACTTTTAGAAATTGATCGCATATAACCCCATTCGAAGCGATTAAACTTGTATTTGTAATTGCAGTTGAAAACTGACCTTTCTTTTTACCCATTCAAACAAATGAAAACACATTTAATATATTACAGAAAAAAAAAATTAATACTCATAGAAACTGATCTCATAAATCCCTATTCAAACATTGTAATTTGTAATCTTCAATTGCAAATCAAAACTGTTCTAACCTAATGCAGCTCGTTTCTTAAAGAAACACTTGTCTTTTAATTATGGAAAACCGCACGAATTACATTAGATACTGTGCTCATAAATTCCCATTGATGTGGTATAAGTAAATGTTTGGATTTACAAATGGATATGGCTTGACTCGTTTTGCTGGTCAATTCTGATATAAACTGATAACAATTTCAACAGCAACTTTACCTAACTCTTATAGAAACTTATTGACCATATAGGTTCTCATAGATACTTATTAATTTTTGATAATTTTCAATACGGATTGATGAGATTTTTTTGACAGGGTTAGCACTCAAGTTACAGATTTTGGTCATTTTAGTGCTCCGTTGACTGGACTATCTGTATCCTATAAGAATAACAAACCAATGGGATGCAGAATTTATCGGATGTTTTCAACATATTTTGTTGAATGTCTCAAAAGTAAAAATCATTCAATTTTTACTTTGTTTTCAACTAGATAATGCAAGAGATTTGACTGAGTTTTGTGAATATTTTTTGCTTGGCTTCATTAGTTATTTTTTGTTCCAGGTAGGTCCCGAACTTGAAAGGAAATGGGTGAAAACATCGAATAAGGTAGGATTTTTCTTTATTAAGTGAAATGAAGGTGATACAATATTTGTTTGTGGTATTATGGGTGAAGTAAGTATAATGATTTCAAAATATGAGTACTTATGTGAAGTAAGTATGGATGATTATACTAGATTTCAAAACATGATTATAAAGTAAGTATATGTGGTTTAAAATTTGTTAAGTTGTGAAACTAACTGTAGTCATTTTTAGATATCTGTCCTTGCAAGTCGGATCTATCAACTGTTGATAAATTAATGATATTTATTAATCCGTTTGGACTTTGAAGCAAAACTGCGTATCGAGGTAAAGTTTCAATTCCGAACACTATTTAATGCATCGATATTTGTAGGAACTTGGGGTGTACCGAAGAGGATATTTAGCTAAATTTGGGAATTTATGGTGAAATAATAAAATAATGTCGATGTAGGTGAGAAGAATAGAGGGCGGTTAGAATGAATTAAACAAAACTTTAATCCCCCGCAAGCAAAATATTTACAGTATCTGGACTAGAGCATGGCCGTATATTGTACGTCACCCTCCCTCGGTCTGAGTAACCATAAATTCAGAGCTTACTGTGAATTGATCATTTATACAACACCTCTTATCTCTCTGAATATTCATATTATTAGCAATAAATATTTGGAGGTACTCTTGTTTTATTTCATACTGATAATTTCATTTTTTTTGTAAGACAGGAAACTAGAAGAAAATTTAAACCCCAAAGCCCCGTAAGCAAAATATTCACAGTCTCTCACTAGAGCACGGCCGTACTTTGTACGTCACCCTTCCTCGGTCTGAGTAACCGTGAATACAGAGCTTACTATAAAACTACGAACAAATATTAACACCCTCCCCCTGCTCCAGAAAGAAGTATTACACGCGGCAAATTCCCTCTTACCACTTACCTACTTGAATAATATCAACATTTTGAAAGGCTTTGAAGGCTAGGCATCGAAGTATCTGTTTTACAATTTCGATTAATATTCATGTCAATGTCAATGTATTAATATGGATAATTTTTAGGATTATGGGGCTTATTATATTTCAGTTACACCTGGAACCCAATATTGCCCTAAAAAAGGTGAGATTATACCTGACGATTCTCCTTTCAGTTGAAATAAATAATAAAGTGAAATTTCAGGAATTTTTCAATGATAAACACCGAATCATTTTAAGAATGAGGCGAATGCAGAGGGTGGTGGTGGGCCATCACTGCCCAGGAGGGTGGATTTTCAAGAAAAATACTCCGAGCTAATATCTCCTTCATAAAATGGCATTGGAAGCAATACTTTTGGTAATTTTTGTTCAATTCTGATATTTTTTTTATTGTATTGATATTTCTAGAATTTTGTGGTTTGCAAACTTTAATGACAGAAACTGTAACCAAACTGTAAGAATGGAGACATTTTTTGTTGCAGAACAAAAAATTTTGAAATGTTTACATCCTAAAATCATTTTGGAGACAAGAATCTAATACGGTGGTATTAGATTCTTGTTCTTATTATACAATTGTATTTTACATCTTCGCGTCTCGAATAATATAATTCCATTATTAAGAGCAGTGAACTATAATACAAATGGAATGATAACTGCGTTATTGTTGTATTGCAATGCGTCCCTTACTGTTTCCCCCTTCTTCATTTTTTATTAAAAAGCACGCGTAAAAAATTGTAAAGGTATTCACACAAAACTTATTCTCTCTCTGTTTGGCGTCCTGTATTTATGAATTTTTTTTTCTGTTGAATGACATATATTTTTTAATATCAAAATTATATCCAGGGTGTATATCAATTCACAATTTTGAAGTTCCCTGACTTTTCTTTTTCTGCTCGAAAATGAAAATCATCATTTTTTGACGAGCGGGGGGCACAAGATGGGAACAACTTTGGATATAAGTAGTTTTAATAAATTTTTCCCTGACCAAAATCAAATTCCCTGGCTTTTCCAGGTTTTCCCTGTATATCATATTTTTTCCTGGCAATAGTGATAAATACATTTCAAATATCATTTTCCTCTGTCGTTTATTTTTAAAGTCACTGCCCTGTATAATTTTCACTAAAAGTATGTCATGTTTCCTCTTCGATAATCATGCCAATTACAGTCCAGATATTATTTTCACCATTGTTAGCTTTTTGTCATAAAAAGTGTAAAACAAATATGTAATAACTTTAAGTAAACTCAGTATAGTCGAGTAAACTTTAACTTGGCGGGTCCAAAGGTCGCTTCATCATACTAAGTAAGTTTATTGGTGCTATTACCATTAGTTTACATAAGTCAATACAGGACAAATTAAAAAAAACATTAAAAGTTTATACAAGACAGTTTAAAAACAAAAGTTTATATACTTATATCACTAAAATTATTAGTGAAAATTCCTTCACGCTGAAAGCAAAAGATTTAACATCTTAGGACCATAATAAGTTATTCCCACTTTTGATCTTGTTAATTTGTGATAATCGATATGAGAATAGTTATTTTTATACCAAGGCCGCGAAATTCCTTTTTACGTACCAAGAGAAAAATTATCGCCAAGGCCGCTTGCGGCCGAGGCAAGATAATCTCGCGGCCATGGTATAAACACTATTTTTTGTGCGACCGTAAATTATAGTTAGTATATATGGTGAAAATAACACCACCGTTTATGCTATATTTTGCTAAATAAACGCGGTGGCCTTAACGTCAGAGCGTTTCTATGGAAACGGTATATTTTGAATGTATACTTGACAGTCTTTAATAAAATATAACAATTTTTGACTGTCATATTTTAGAAATGTCGATTTTGAAGTGACTTAAACGTCAATTATTATGAAAGTGACTTAGTTTTTCGGCCGTTACTAAAGGTAACGGCCGTGAAATTGAATTTCACGGACTGCTTTGGGAACGTGAAATACTCATTTCACGTACGGCTGCACAAAAATATAATTATGTAAATTCTGCTTTACATGTGTGAGACATTACAAAATATATACAGGGTGATTTACCATAACATACGGAAAATAAAATGGTGTACTAGTCTTCTATGCTGGAAAGTCCCTGCAAAATTTTAGAGTGATCCGAGGTAATTTAGTAATATTTGTTGCATTAAAAGTTGCAAAGATACTGTTACTTGTCTGTGGTCAGTGATAGGGCAATGAACTTACTTGAGAAAGAAGAGATGTTTACATTTCCTTAATTGGCATAAAAAGTTAAGCTGGCGCGTGTTGCTTTCGCTCGAACAACCAGGACATCGGCAGATACAAAGTATCACCGAAGTTTGGTGTTTTTGTGTTATCGAATATTATAAGTAAACTCTTATATCTACTTGTTCTTGAGTTCACTAGCATAGGGTCAATGTCTTTTTGATTTATTTTACTATTTTTGTAGTATGATTTGATTAAAACCAAAAAGTCACTTCTACCCTCTCCAGCTTTGCTGTCAATGCCAAGTCTGATAAAGGGGAGAAGTGATATGGTTGTACCGCGTTACGTCAGATTGGTTAAAGTCATAGGCGGTGCATTTCTACAAAAAAAATAAGGTAATTTTTTTGGTCATATTTTTTTAACTCCTTTAACAATCTGTATAGATGAAACTATAAGTATTCACATTTGCGCCAAATGCACATAAATATATATCAAGAAATTGATAAATAAATATTCTATTCTATTTGGATATAATTGTCCACGCACAGGAATCTCTATAGTTGAGACCACTTCATATTCTAACAGCTTTTCTTTGTAATGCACAGACTCTACTGACAGGACATATAGACTAAGAGGATCAGACATACGCGACTAGTTTCTCTCTGCGCCATCGTAATGGCTCTGTACGCATCGCATACCAAATCGTACGTTGTGTTAACAACTCATACACACACCAACTTAAAATTTACTAGACTATATTAATTATAACATAACACATCGATTAAAATGATAACGGTCACTCTGACACATGGCATTGACGTATGATTCTCTACGAAAATGCACAATACTTTGAGTCACCACTTGGACATGAAGTGTTTGCGGGTAGCGGAGCGATAACATGGCCAGCCTAGCATCGGGTCGCTCTCGGCCCAAATTTATGTTTCGGATTCATTCTGATTACCAGTGATGTTCCAGGAACAGGAATCACGGGGATTTCAGAACCTTATAAAAGAATACTGCAAATAAAATATTGATCAGAATATGACTATATAGATAGATAGATAGATAGATAATTTATTAACCACAAGATGATACAATTACTGTACATATGGCAAGTCAATTCAGAATAACATTTAAAAATTAAAAAATACAAGTCAATAAATAAACAAATACAATATACATATATATATATATATATATATATATATATATATATATATATATATATATATATATATATATATATATATATATATATATATATATATATATATATATATATATATATATATATATATATATATATATATATATATATATATATATATATATATATATATATAAAATACTTATAATAAAGATAAGTAAATAATCACCGCTCACGCCCAAATTTAATGAGAGACATGTAATTAGTCATAAATATTTATATTGTTAAATGGAATGAAGAAGAGAAAAAAAACAATAATAAAAATAATCTTCAAGCAAGGTATAAACTGTATTAGTTTCTATAGAGAAATTCTTGTAAATTATAGTACCCATTTTCAAGGAGAAAATTTTTTGTTTCCTTCACTAATTTATGACAATTTTTTATGCTGCGAATTTCATTTGGTAAAGCGTTGTAACAAATTATACAATTCAGTGGCGCAGCCAGAAAATTCGTCTGGGGGGGGCCAATAGAACCGGCCTCCCCGGAGGTTGAGGAAAACTTTTCAGCAAATGGTTGAAAATGGATGTGTATAGATTCCTCTACTAGATAATATGGGTATTAATTACAAAATATTAATTTCAAGAGATAATTTGGATACTGCCATTAGTCCCTTCAAATTAGTCAAGAAATCGCTGTTTTATGGAAAATCTTCCCACAGATGAGACCTGTAAGAAGTGAAGTATTTGGGTTACCTAATCATAATTTTCACACCCCGCAGTTCTAAAAAAGGGTGGTTTTTGATAAATATATACATATATATGAATTTTAGGGTTTTTTCGTCTTTTTCTCTATTTTGAGGAAAAACTATGCATTTTGGTGAAAAATATCAAGAGAGCTGCCCTATTTTTTTCGAATTCCGCTTAGTTTCGCCGCTAGAGGGCACGAAAGAAATAAATATACATATAGACTTTTGCGCCTTTTTTTTAAATTTTGAGCCAAAATTATGCATTTTTATGAAAAATTACGTGGGATTAAAGTTGCAGAACATAAAATATATATATGTTTTATGAAAAAAAAAAAAAACCTAGAAAACACTTAAAGATAGTGAATTTTATGTTCTACAACTTTGATCTCTTGTAATTTTTCATAAAAATGCATAATTTTGCCTCAAAATCTAAAAAAAGGCGCAAAAGTCTATATGTATACTTATTTCTTTCGCGCCCTCTAGCGGCGAAACTAAGCGGAATTCGAAATAGGTAAAGTTATAGTAAAGTTATAGTAAATTTTATGCTCTACTACTTTGCTCTCTTGATATTTTTAACCCAAATGCATAGTTTTCCTCAAAATAGAGAAAAAGATGAGAAAACGCTAAAATTCATATATATGTATATATTTCTCAAAAACCACCCTTTTTTAGAACTGCGGGGGGTGAAAATCATGTTTAAACAACTCAAATACTTCACTTTCTTCAGGTCTCATAACTGTGGGAAAATTTTCTTAAAGATTTCCTAATTTGAAGGCACTATTTGTACTAATAGTGATATTGCTTTTTTATTTTTTCGGTCATCGAGGATGGCATGGGGGGGGCCCGGGCCCCATGGCCCCCCCCCTGGCTGCGCGCCTGATACAATTATAATAAAAACAATGTTTGAAGTTACTAGTTTTGTGGTTGGGAATAGAAATAAGGTCATCATGTCTAGTGTTGTAGATATGACTTGAAGACAACGTTGTGAACTTGTCTTTAAGTTTAATGAACAATGTGACGCATTTTAAAATAAATATGCTAGGAACAGTTAAAATTTTTTTTTGTTTAAAAATTTCTCTACAACTTTCCCTATATTTCAACCCAAATATAAGTCTCACAACTCTTTTTTGTGCTATAAATACTCTGTTCATTTCAATTGCACTACCCCAAGATGTAATGCTGTATGAGATACATGAATAGCATAAAGAGTAATAGACGTCCAAGAGTACCTGCTCATTCATCGAGTTTTTGAGCTGGAGGATAGCAAAAAATCCCTTATTGAGCTGCTTGCAGACATGCTCAATTTGAGAGCTCCATGACAATCTTTTGTCCAAGTAGGTACCTAAAAACTTAACATCATTTGCAAACTTTATATTTATCATAGATAGCAGGTCCTCTTGGAGGGGTTTTTGTAGGTGAAAGTTTAAACAGACAGTTTTTTTGTTGTTCAATATTAACTTATTTCTATCACACCATATATTTAATTCTTCTACAACTATCTTTGCCACAAGCTGAATTTCCTCGGGAGTTTTTGCTGAAACAGTTATTGTCATATCATCTGCAAACATTGTGAGTTTACCATTTGTAATGTTAAATGGAAGGTCATTCACATATAAACCAAACAACAGTGGGCCGAGAACTGAACCTTGGGGAACGCCCAATTTAACATCATGAATTTTTGAGGTATTGTCTGACAACTTTACAACCATTTTCCGACCACTAAGATAAGATTTGATCCAACTTAAAGGAGAATTTCTGATACCTATATTATATAATTTTTCTATAAGAAACTGATGATTCACAGTGTCAAATGCTGCAGATAGATCGAACAATAGAGAAACAACATACTGGCCTCTATCAAGATTGGAATATACATATTCCATTAAGTGACAGCATGCTGTTTCTGTGGATTTATGCTTCCTGAAACCATGTTGAGAGTCCGTTAGGATTTTATATCTCTCTAAAAAATTTTCAATTCTATTATAGACCACTCTTTCTAAAATTTTTGATAATATACTTAGAATTGATATTTGTCTGTAATTTTCAATACTCATTGAATCATCTTTTTTATGTAAAGGTAAAACCGATGCCATTTTTAATACGTCAGGAAATTTACCTACTTCTAACGATAAATTAAATAGATATACCAAATATTGTATTATATTATTACTAATGTGTTTTAGTACATGAGTTGTTATCTCATCGAAACCACTAGATTTTGTATTTTTTAAGGAATCTATAATATTTTTAATTTCAAGTTCAGTGACAGGCTTAAAGAAAATTGAATTTACAGTTCTATTCATTAGAGTACAAGGTAGTACTAAGTTGGAACCAAAATGATTTAGTAGTTTTTTTTCGGCCAGTGTAGAAAAATGATCTGCAAATAAGTCAGCAATTAGATTTGGATCTGTTATTTCAGTATTATCAAAATTTAACACAATTTTACTGTTATTGATTTTATTTCTGCCAAGTTTTTCATTTATAATTTTCCATGTTTCTTTGGGTTTATTATTTGAGTTTATTATTTTATTTGTATAATATTGTGTTTTGGCTTCTTTTATTTTTTTTCTATATTCCTGTTTCCTCTTATTATATGTTGTTTTTGCGTCTTCATTGCTGCCTTGGTTGATATAATAATACATATCTTTTAGTTGTTTGCTTTCAAGAACCAGCTCTGTGGATAACCAGCCATTTTTAGATTTTTCTACATTATGTTTTTTATAAGTTTTGATAGGACAACTAACATTGAGACACCAGGCTATATTTTCTAAAAATAATCTGAAAGCATCATTGAGATCTAAATACAATAGACCTGTCCAATCAGTCCTACTTAGATGGTAGTTCAACTCATTGAGATTATTTTCAGTAAATAATCTGGTGCTCACTTGCATAAGATTTACTAAATTTTTTCTATAGTCTTTCATTGAAATTGAAACAACATGTGCAAAGTGATCGGCAATGTTGGGATTCGTTACTTTACATTTTAACATTTCAAATGGTATATTTGTGGCTACATAATCGATACAACTGGATGATGTCTGGCCTTTTCTGTTCGTAAATACTCGAGTGGGTACATTTGTTACAACGCTCAATTCAAAAGAGTCAAGAGTATCAATTAATATCTTTGTACTTAATACTTTATTATTAAAATCTAAATTTAAGTCTCCGCATAATATAATATAGTCTGATTTTGTCACAGCAATAGTTAAGGCCTCCGATAATTTAGATACTAAAACATTTATGTCGCCAGTTGGCGGTCGATATAACGTAATTAATACAATTTTCACTTTATTAGAAGTGTGATATAATACGCTACATAATTCAATTTGTAATTCTACTGATAATTTATTAATCTGATCCAAATTAATACAATTTATATCAGGTTTTGCCAATATTAGCGTTCCACCATGTATATGGGCACTTCTAGCATAATAAGAAATAATATTAAAACTGGGAAAATTAAGATTAATTATATCATTGTTTGAAATCCAGTGTTCACTTATACATAATATGTCAAGATTTTCAATAAGGGCAAATAATTCAATTTCATTAAATTTACTCATAAATCCTTGAACATTAACATGGCATAGGTTAATTGAATTTATAGTTACAGTGGAATCTTTATTATCAGAATTAAACTTATTATTTAGTCCTCTATAGTTATTTGAGATAATCGAGGGTATAAAAAAGGTGTATTATTTCCCTGTATATTTTTATCAATTGATTCATTACTTATCAAATCAATTATAAAGTTAGATTTATTGTTGAGCTCCTCTTTTTCCACATATACATTTGACATGACGGCACGAAGGCCCAATCATCAACACTACCAACTTATACAAGTGTGACATCTACCTTTTCTTGGATGGGACCCGAACCTTTGGTGTGAAGCTGCCTCTGAAGTAGTGTCACACCAAAACAATTTACTATTACTCGGCGCGTGTTTCGCCAACCATGTTGGCATCATCTGGAGAAGATTAAAACTTTTTTATGACTGTTACAGGTGAGTCAATATGCCAAGTGCCTCTACAATATTACCACATATTAGGCATTACAATGAAAAGGCACATTATTCTTGACAATCGTGATTTTTTTAAATTAAAAGGTGACCTAACCGAAAGTAAAAAGAAAAGTAAGAAATTTTAAACATTGAGTTCTTTTTATTCACAATTTACTTTACACAGTAATTATCAAATTATGACATTTACTAATTGGTATATTATTTCAACTACATAAGAGGGTTTTATACAGTACGTAAGAGACACCAAACTAATACATTTCCTCAAAAATAAATTTAAAAACAGAAAAAAAAAGAATTATAAAAATAAAATTCAAATCTTAATATACCTATTAGAATGATTTAAAAATATTTAACTTTCAATCACAATTACTAATTATTTTTGTAATTTTCGTTAATAATACATATTAAAACAGTACAAAAACCTGAATACAAAAATATAGTTATTTTTTTTTTGTTAAAGAACCCAAAACTAAACCCAAAACCAAGAAATTCAAATACTGATTTCAACAGATAAGTGAATACTATAAGTACTAGATTTAAGATAACATATTACACTAGTGGTAGTAAAATAACTGCCAAAGATTGCATAATTTACTGACGGTAATTTTTGTGGATTTCGGGTTTAATATCGTAGACCAGCGCCAAAATTTCTTGAATTACCTGGAAAAAAAATAGTCATAAGATCATTTTAAAATAAGGTGAATATGGCAGGTCTAAATTTCACTTCATTGGGTAAGGTATCTTTTGGAGGTTACTGTCAAAATAAAAATAAATTTGCAACCCCTCTTAAAATACTGCTTGAATACATTCATATACGAACAGAATATTCACATTTGTAAAATTCGAAATAGCGGCTCCAATATGACTGCCAATCTTTATACACATAAAAGGCAATACCTACATTAAAATGAAGACATTGCCAAAATGGTATGAGCTACCCTTTTGAATTTTGCAAAGAGTGACCCAAAATTTCGCCCCTTTTTGGGACCTCATGAATTCGATTTGAAAGTGGTCTAAAGATAGCTTATGGTGATACTTTAAAGTAGGCAAAAGAGGAGGGTCGATTTGGGCGGTTTTTGTCCCAAATTATGTTTGGATGAAAAAATCAGAAAACATTTTTTTTAATGTCTACTAACAAGAATAAGTCGATTTTACCCTAAACGGACGATCCCCCCCCTAACCCCCCCCCCCCCTCTCCCAATCCTGAATATGCCATCACTTGCTAACAGCGTTCTTGAAGAGATATATCGCTTTCAGACTTATATTTGCTTGATAAAATACCACACTAACTCCCAATTTGACCTTAAACTTGATGTGATACAGGTTAACGGACTTCGGGTTCGGAATCAGCGACCCCAAAAACCCCAGGATACCCTGATCAAGTCTGGTGAGCAAGCTTGGATATTTTGCATTTATATTTCCCCCAGACGAATAAATAGTAAAACCACCCTCTCCACCCCCCTAGGTGGGAGGGTAAAAAGGGAAAACATGATAAATGAGAGCGGATACAGTTAAAAGGGAGTTAGTATGGTAGTGTGGTATTTTATCAAGCAAATATAAGTTTGAAAGCGATATATCTCCCCAAGAACGCTGTTAGCAAGTGATGGCATATTCAGGATTGAGGGGGGGCTAGGGGATTGTCCGTTTAGGGTAAAATCAACTTATTATTGTTAGTAGACATTAAAAAAAATATTTTCTGATTTTTTCATCCAAAAATAATTTGGGGCAAAAATCGCCCAAATCGACCCTGCTCTCAAGTTGAGCATAGTTTCTGTTTTGGAGATATGATGAGTAGAACCTGTGAGTTGACCTGTTCATGGCAAGATGAATTCAACATTCTTGGCAAAACTTGTTCATTATGTTCAAGATTCTCAAATACGCAAAGTGTATTCTTTTTGAATCTATCATTGTATTTTATTAAAAACGTTGTTCAAGTGAGGTATAGCCAATTTTACAGGAAAAAAATCAGGATTTTTGCTGATAATATTCGATTAATCGGTATTTTTATACTGGAGACTTAGCAAATCTCGATAGATACTCCAAACCTTGTATCCGACAGCCTTTGAATTAAAAAGTAAATGTATATTTCTAAGAAAAATTAGGTTTGGTTATATTACGGAAATGTATTTCAATAATAGAAATATTTTGTAACTTTCTTGTACTATATTTCTGGTAAAATCTAATGAAAGATTAGAAAAGAACGGAAAATTTTATGTTAAAAATGGTACTGCTTGTATTTGTTGAGAATTTTAAGATAACGCAAGACGTCATCGAGAATGCCGGATTCGCCTTGGCGTGGATGAATCAAATAACGAGTTTAACTCGTCATATCTCCAAAACAAAAACTGAGCATAGTTTTTCGCCTACTTTAAAGTATCACCGTAAACTATCATTTAGACCACTTTTAAATAAGATTGAACCTATTTTTGGATCACTCTTTTTTCTATGGGGTCAGTATAGTATATTCCACAATAAGTTATGGATTATACAAAAACCTTCAAAACTGTTCAAAACTCAAATGTGAAGCTAGAAATAAATAACTTTTGTTCGATGTAACCATAGCAACTGAACCAAGATAGTTGATATACCGCTAAATGTGGGTAAACGGCTTCTGATTATGGAAAGCCATGCGGTATTATTCCGAACGGCGTGCGGTATTATTCCATCACAGTTTGTTGGAATGATACTGTTCCGACACAATTTTTAGTTGTGGAATTTATATTTTCTGAAATAGTGTTAGAGAAAGATGACCGACTGTGCTTGGAGGAAGATAAACGCACGTTTTAGGTACCTGCCCTGCTGCAGAAAGAACCAGGTTCTCACTTTTTGGCAAAGGGCAACTGCTGCCAGAGGACCTGGACAACCTCTCACCCAATAAGGTAGTCGGCTTTATCAAAAAGCTGAACCAATTGGGTGAAATATAATTAGGAGTGAGCCACAGTAGGCCAGATCGTCGCGGTGGAGGGTCTGTTACTAGTCCACTTACATATCAACCTAACCTAACCTAGAGAAAGATACTTCCTACCTCCATGCCAAATTTCAAGTTCCTAGCTCATCGGGAAGTACCCAAACAATTCACCGGATAGACAAATATAGATAGGAGATAAAAGGAAACTGACATGATAGAAATTTTTTTTTTTTCCAAAATTGGCTCAGCATGTCAAAATAGTTCATAAAACTTAGATGAGACCCTTAGGACAAGACTTTTTTTATAGACCTGTGCAATACTTTCTATATGCTTAATTTAATTATTTTATGTACTTTATATTTCAAAGCACGTTTATTTGCAAACATAAATTACTTGAGAACAGTTTGTTATCGAAATGCAATAAGAATACCTTTTTGTTTCTAATTCTCTGACAATTATTTTTTCATAAGAATTTTAAGAAATATGTAAAAAATAAAAAAGGTTGGTAAAGTACTGACAACCACTCCTTAAGCATAAAAGAGTTTGGCTGATACTATGTAATCTGGTGTCCTGGCTATATCTCAGTTTAAAATATGAATTTTATATTTTAAGGCGGTCGGAAGATATTGCAGATAAACTAATATTTATTATTCCTCCTTTAAATGGGTATAACTTCCTTATTATGTTATCCACTTTCGGAAATAATGTTATATGAAACAGTATCTTTATTTTCGCATGTACTATCAGCCACAGAAATATCAGGAGGCAATATTTGATCACTGTCGATATAGAAATATAATTAATCAGAATGGTGGTTTATAAACTAGTGCAATTGAACTTATACAGCCATTCATTATACTTTTCTTATTCAATCAAACAATATAAATAATCGTTAATTCTTACAGGTTCTTTCTGACTATGCACAGCTTTAGACATTTCTTCGATTCTGCGTTTCGTATCGACCTCAATTTTTGACGCGACATCTTCTCTGGAACCCATATGCTTAGCCTCGAACTCCCTGAATTGACGTTCCCTTTCTTTACGGTATTTTTCGATTTCATCCTGAGCCTCTTCCTTAGCCTGCTTCAACCTCCTAGCCTTACCTAAATATGCGGAAAGAAATTATTATCGTTTTTACCTAATTTATGGTGCAACTTAAATAACTCGACCACCTGATTTAAAAGTTTATTTTTACAAATTGTGAACACTTAGTAAAAATAGTACAAAAAAGATTTCACTTAATGTTATCGATCCATTATTACCAAGGAATGGAATTCTTCAGCGATAACAGAGATGCACTCCCGCAGCGTTAAATAAAGTACAGTAAATTATATAACTTTTATCATTATCACTCATTGTCTGTACTAATGGGTTCGCCCGTTTATATGAATAAATAAATAACTTTAAATTGGTGGGTCCAAAGGTCGCTTCATCATATAAACTAAGGAGATCATATATGACCAGTTTCTCCATGCGTCAATGCAATAACTCTGTGCGCACTGCATACCAAATCGTACATTATGTTACCTATTCAAACCTATGCCAAGTTAAAGTTTACTCGACTGTATAGTTGTACTATTTATTGAAAAATTAAATGTTAAGTCCAATTCTGTTAACGCTGAAAAAGTTTGTTTCTTGATAATTGCTTCGTAAGGGAGGAGTGCAAAGTCTAAAACTGACAAGGTCTAGGTGGGCGAGTTATATCAATCGCACATATTTATGGCCTTTACAAGAAATTACCAAATTCCTACTAGTTAGCTCAAATAGATACACTTATATTTCTAAGATAAGTTACCTATATGTGGACGATTCACTAATACATATTAATATCATATGTTATATCCAAAATTGACGTCACTTTGGTTTATACTAAACGAAACTAATTTTGTTAATTTAATAATATACGTTTAGTCAATGAGTCAGTGTTTCCACCTTATAAACGAAACTAACTACATAGCTACCAGATATGGACGATTATCTATGATGAAAATGCTAACATTGACCATGTAACGTGTTTTGAAAGTACATACCTTTATACTTGCTTTATACTTGATGGCTCGCTTCTCATGAAAAATATACAAAAATATTCATTTGTTTTACAGATAGTTGAATTTTAGATTTTTTTTTTTCAGATTTCAGTAGTGTTATCTTAATATTATTATTTATAAAATGAAGGAGTTTTAATTACTGTGAAATTGCATGCACGTACTCAAGTAATCGAAAGCTTAAAGAAAATTCTACATCATGATGTAAATATTTACGTATTACTCTGAGAACGAGACCCTGAATTCGACACATATGCAAATCTCGAATAGAATAGAATGGTTGCAGACCTTTTGGCGGACATTGTTCAAAAACAAACAATTGATTCATATGTAAAACACTTCACAAAACATATTTTTGAGGTTGCGATTTGTTTTGAAAATGCGAAATTGGAAAAAATCGCACTTTTTCATTTTCTTTTATGAAAAATACTATTTTCACATTCCAACCCCTCTACCGGGTGTCAACAAAATAACTTTCTGGTTGCTGGAACGACTATCCAGTTTCACCATAAGTGACTTGTACTTTTGATTTTTAAATGGAACACCCTGAATATTTTTGCATTTTTGAAATCTATGCAGAATGACCTCTAGATTTTAGAGATCATTCCTCATAAAATGTGTGTTAATTTTATGACTCTATTGCTTGCAACCAATTTAAATTTTCAATCTAGTGTGCCGGGACCACAACTAGAATGTGTTGTGATATATCGTTAGATTGGTATTGAAAAACTACATTTAGATTTATGGCTATATTAAGAGGAGACAACGTCAATCATAAAGTTTCAACGGTAAAGCTAAAGCTGAAGTGGGGTGAAGGGTAGGCAGTGTGGCTATTATAGGTCATCTGCATGTGACGTCACAACTAACCTCAAAAATATGTGTTTCTTAATATTTAAGAGTATTACGCAGCTGTTATTAAAATTTCTGCCTGGTTCCCGTATTTTCAACTAAAATCTAGTTCAGTGTAATGTTTATGGAAGTTCTAAATACTTTATCCTAATAAAATAGGACTCTTTTTGTAGGTTAGAAATTTAATTAGCAGTCTATTTTTATTAATCAACAATATTGAAAAATTATTTACGTGAACTTTTAAATTGAAGCCAGTACGGCTTCAAGCTAAAAATGGGTATACAAACATTAAAAATGAGAATAAACTTGAAAAACTTAAAATTTAAGGTTACGTTGGTTACATGATGTAGATGCCCTATAGACCATTTTAGGATTACGTCACGCTGTCAGTGTGGAGGGCACACAACTCATTATTTTGTTTTCTAGAGATGGGTACAAGCTATTATTTTTTAATAACAGGTTTAAACTGCTTCTGTTGTTTTGAAATATCAGTTTAAAAATAACAGATCGCTGAAAAGTACTGGCATTCGCATACTGCAATGCGCAGTTTGTAATATGCAAATTTTTCGGTTACGTGAATTTAACGCGGCTATCTGAAAGGTGTACAAACTAGTATCTTGGCTACTGCTATTTGTTATTTTCAAACAGAAATAACAGTATGTTAATCCCATTTACAAATAACAGTTATAAAATAATAGGTTGTTAAATAGCAACTCATCTCTAATTGTTTTCATTTGCATTGCCTCTTATTGGATGAGGTTTTGTGTGCCCTCCAGACAGCGGTGTCAAAGTCACGTGACCTAAAATAGTCTATTGTACTGCAGTAGGTGGCACCAGCTATTAAGAAGCACTGTACTAAAAATCTTGACTGGGAAAAAGCAGTTTTTAGCCAAATACTCCAGTCATTTTCGACAAAAATATGGCTTCTGATCTAACAAAATATATCCATCATTTTTTTTTAAATCGATTTATTATATTTATATTAAAAATCGACAACGAAATTACTACGGCATAACAATTATTCAAGGTCAAAGTTCACAATAAAACGGTTCTTTGTGAATATCGCGCTTTCTATGGCTCGAAGGCCAATTGAGGTTATTATGAAAATGAAAGATAATGAAATTGCGCACAAAAATGATCTCTTCCATTTTTTATGTTACAACGAATGGTTTAGGCATTGTACGTAAAAAATTAATAATATATTTATCCATATTCTAATCTCGTTTTATCCCCCTCCCTGTCCCATCTTCCCCTAATTAGGAAGTTTCCTATTTTAGAAATATCATGTACATTCAACCTCATTTAGTATGCTTTCAGTTAACTAGTCAAACAAAAAAAAAAATCATCTCGATATCTGAAAAACTCACGAACTTATTTAATTTCTTATTTGAATACTTCGCACTAGACTCTTACGTCACAGTACACAACTCGCTGTTATTTTAGGCATAATTACTTCTTCAAACGATTAAAACAAGCCCAACTACAAAAATATCTTACACTGTGTCCGGTAAGAATAACACTGAATGAACTAAACTGCCGGTGCCCACGCCCGCTCGCTGTCGACGGAATGATGTACTGTGACGTCATCAAGCCTCAGCCCAGATGAGCGCTAACTTTTTTATTTATAGAGATAATTAAAAAAAAAATTGCAGATATTTTTAGATTTATACGACTATTTATTACGAGAAAATGAGAAAAATGGAAACTTCCTAATTACCTGTCAATTATATACCCTTAAGATTTCATTAAAAAAAGTGAAAAAGTGGAAAAGTGCGATTTTTTCCGATTTCGCCATTTCGAATCGAATCGTGATCACAATAATCGAATTCAGCAGGTTGTTTTACATAAGAATATGACTTCAGTTTTTGTAGGCTTGCGAGTTTAAATAGGCCACTTTTATTTTGCATATTTCGAGGGTCCACGTTCACGTAATGGATGGGCAAAGTAAAGTAAAATAGCAGCTACTGTAGGTTCTTTTACTGACAATGCCTTTGACTTGGTAAAATCTAGTGTTTTCTCAATTACTTTAACATAGCAATTAATATTGTAAATGATATTTTTTCCTAGACTGCAAGCAATTACATAAGCATTATTTTTTAGTTAAGGACGAGGATCCTTGTAGTCTTGTGGAAACTCTTTTATGGTTTTTGTAATGTCCACATTAAAACTCATATTCATTGATTTTTTTAAATTGAAAAATTCTGAAGATAGAAAGAATGTTATTACATAAATGTGATTTATATTTCTGAGTGAGAACGAAAATGATTATAAATTAAGTACCTATTTACTTAATACATTTTTTTCAAAATGCTCATGTGACTGTGTATTTAATCATATGATATATTTGTATGCCACTAAAATATTTGTATTAATAATTCAAAATGCTTTTTTGATCCACTGAATAGCCAGAGACGTGATTAATTACCTACCATCGCTTTTTAAGTACTAGAAATGTATTTAAATTCGTAATGAGAAAATTTTATTGCCATAAAAAATTATCTTGTGATATACTTATGTATGCAAAATTTAATATCCTTTTACAATAGAGAATAAAATTTTAATCAGGTTCCTTGCCTTGATTTCAAAAAATATTTATAAGAGCACTGAAATCAATGATTAACAATTACACGGCATCCCGTGATAGAAGGGTTGCCCTCAAAATATTCATTCTTACTTACGTTTACGTGCCTCTGAAACCTTTTCGGCCGCCCGTTTTTCGGCAGCCAACAGCTGTTGTATTCCATGCGTTTGACTTGCCATAATATCTAAATTTGATTTATATTTTATTTTCTTTACACACTGAAGAACTGCACCTGACCAACACCCGACAAAGTAGGCCGATCATATGATTGATTAAAAAAGTGACGTACGCATGTGATCTTTAGGGGATAGTCACGTGTCTGGTAGTTCAAGGATACATTAGGTCCTTTCCTTTGCAGAAGTGTGACACTAATTTTGAGTGAGAGAGATGGGATTAATGCGGATATCATAAGTTAAAGAGAGACAATCTGACACCAGTGCAGCTCAGTGCTACACTTTTAGTGCAAAGGAATAGACCTATAGTGTGTTCAAAGTTACCCTTTTATTGTGCCAAATTTAAAATGATTTATGAACAACTTTCGGCAAAAAAAGGAAACGCCTTATATGGAATGCAATTTTACGATTATTTACCCACAGCGAATGTATTATGTCTTATGTCTTTGGTCCAACATTGTCAGATATACAAAATTCCAAAAGTGAATGGATTATTGAATTTGTTTGTTGCTCATCAAGTAAAAATGTTCGTGTACCTACTAGGCAACTCTAAGGTATGTATGCGTGTATCAGGCCCGCGCCGACCCTTGGCAGCGCCTGTGTGCGAAATCTAGGAATAAGGGCCTCTTCTAAATTTTTGTTTACGAGCGGGGCACGCAAAATGCAAAAAATTAAAAGGAGGGGAGCGAAAAATGAAAAACAATTTTTTTTGAGCGCGGGGGGGGGCGCAAAATGGGCTCGCGGCGCCCCTGATGCCCTGGCGTGTATAAATCGTTTCTTATAAACATAACTTTATATATTATATTTTGTTCAAAAAGGATAGGATAGAGTGGAAGGTTCCATATGGCCACAATGTATTTTTCCGTACAAGGTTTTCCTGCGCCACCTGGGCGAGTCCTAGGCAGCATGAAATCCCCCCACTACCACACATAGCGGGAAACTGAAACTCAAGGTCTTCAATCCATGCACCCTGCGCGGGTCGAGCTCGTAAAGGAACTTTCAGCCTTCAATTTTTAGCGGGAAATTTAAATTCGGAAGTACCGAGCCGGCGCCCTCTGCAGGTCAGATGCGTAACTAAATCCCCCACTGCCCACTACCGCCATTACCGGGAAATTTAAACTCTCGAGGCACCGCACTCGTGCCACTGGATTTCTTAAAAATTAAGGAAAAAAGAAGCGATAAACGTGGAAAAAAGAAGCAATAAACGTGAAAAAAATTACTTTATTTTAAGAAATAGCCACTGCACTAACAAAACAAATATTACTAGAAATAAGTGAATTTAAATAGTATAAATAATTTATAAAATATTCTACAAATGACACTGTATAATAACTTATAACTAGAAATTTGTATAACACTGATCAATAGTTATGCTACAGTGTTGTATTGAACAGAAAATAAAAATTCTAGCCGTAATGAATTCAACGTGTGCAATTGAAAAAAATTAATCATACAAAATTAATAAATAAAACGGACACAAAACTGACAGAAAAAATAACAAATATAAACATGTCAGCTCCAATAAAAAAAAATCGTATATCGTATACTAAAAATAAATTAATGGGTAAAACAAAAATCACTAATTGGTGGTAGCTCAAAATACAACCATTACAAAAATGACTCTTACGAGACATCTTATCAACTGCTTTCATCTAACAATATCAATATCAAAAACAAGAAAATTATATTCTTTCTATATACTGATGATCAAGGTATGATCATGCAGTGGCGGCTGGTGATATTTCAATTTTTTTTTCTCGTTTGTGGCGCGTGGGACCCATACGAAATATGGGAAATAACATCTCAAGCTGAACTTGGTTTGAACTTAGTTGGTACAACTCGCCCTAAGTGCTAGCAATTTGCAAGATTTGTATGCTAAGTACATGATAAAGATCTTCGTAAGGCGGAGGGTACCAAGCTGGTAGCATATTTTCATAACAATTTCAAATCAAACTGGCATCTGGGATCTTACTCACATTTCGAGTTCCTTAGGGACCATAAAAAACCCATGCCCTTTATATTTATCGTTTCTTCTACGACAGTTTGAAAAATTGCAGGCCACAACCATTATATACTTTATAACTATAATCAAAACTATAATTTTTTACACATATAATACTCATTTGCTTTTTCTACATGTGACATTTATTATGATCACCATTACCATTGCATTGCATGATTGTAAGGTTAGGTGCGTTTTTTTGTCCACGACCGGTAGAGTTAGAATTACCAGAATGATATTTACCAATAAAACGACAAAACTGAAATTCCTAGGTGGGAGGCGACAAATTTCTTAGGATTCTTAAATAACGAATAATGGCATCGACATTCATGTGTATGGAATCAGAATGGCGAGCAAAAAACGACAAGTTTGATATTCCGGTGTCAGAATTGTAACAAAAAAACGCACCTGTTGATTATAGACCAACAGCAAGGTCAATAGTATAGACAACAATCTCTTTCATTGATGCCGATGCCTGTAAATATGTTGTTGCTGCCTAAAACTCGACAGATGGCATGTGTACGCGAGCCTTCCGCTCTATCTTATCCTTTTTGATTTTGTTTAGTTATATAAACTAAAGGTTTAAATATCTTGTACAGGGTCATCATTAAAAGTCGAGAGACACGTGGCATAAAATATAGGCAACCAACAATACACCACAAATCACCATTTGATAACGAGCATAACAGAAATCCCTGAAGCCGTATCGGCGCGGCGCGGCGGTCCAGTTAAAGTTTAAAAGTTACCAGCAAGATATACCGGGTGTAAACGAACAGTGGGCCACCCCTGTAACTTCCTTGTTTTTAAAGAAATCGGGATGAAATGCCACCCCCCACAGGAGACAGAATGGGCCTCTGGCTCATTCTTGTTACATATCATAATATATTAACACAAATATACTGGGTTTATCGAAATTTAATTGAAGTTATAGATATAAATCATAAATTTCTTAAGAAAATTTGTCATTCCTGCGGTAGGGATTACACATTACGGAACTTTTGGTACCGCTTAACCCCAACTAAATAGAGCTTACTGAATATCCGGGTGGCCCATATCATAATGTTTAAAACAAATGAGTCATTTTGAAAAATGTAATTTTAATGAATTTACAGCACCTTGTATGATGTATTATTGCACATATTGCCGTTTTCGTATTTTTTATATGAATTACATTGGAACAAAAATAATTTTAACATATTCGCAGCCATCTAGATTGACAACTAAAATTCGAATTATTTTTTGTGCAACACTGTATAAATTGTTCAAAATAGTATAAATGTATCCAAAACGTGATCTTTATTTCAAAAATGTAAAAACATACAGGGTGGTCCATTTACAAAAGACTATTGGGGCCATTCCCGGTGAAACCGGAAGTGATAAATATGGCGGATAGGTCTCAAAAAGTTGGAAATCTTACCTAATTTCACCATACAAAATTTCTTCCCGATATCTTTGAAAACAAGGAAGTTACAGGGGTGGCCCACTATTCGATTACACCCGGTATAAACTAAATAGTACAGGTACTCCAGTCTGTAGGTGTTTCTTTCAATTAAAGTTAATTTAACTCCATACATGCCGTCTTGAAGGCTTAAGGGGGAGGGGTCTATGTCGAGTGTGCCTATGCAAATTTCTGACCTATGTTGTCCCGGTGGAAACGCCGCCGGTCTTCAAAAAATGGTCGAGTTTCGTTTTTAGATATCTTGCCTCCTGTTAGTTATGAAAAAATATGGACAAGTTTGTAGAGCTTGAAATTCTCTATAATTCTGATCGTTTTTGCTTTGTCATAGGAGTAGTATTTTTCTCCTTTTTGTCGTCTTTGGTAAGTCTTACGTTAAAAATAGGTATTATTTTTTGTAGAGCATGAAAGAAATGTGCAAATCTATCCAACTTTACTGCTCTAAACTAAAGCTAACTTATTAATGTGATCTGGATAGAAAGATTATGTATGTTGTTAATAATAATTTTTTATATATAGGTACATGTTTTTTATGTACAATATTGTTACTGTTTTTTGTTTTTAATATTATACAATCAGGTATTTGTAAAGTAAACAGCTTCAGGCTGAATAAAGCATTCAATCATTCATTTATAACGTAAATATCTTTCATAAATAGAAATAAAGTGTACCTATCTGGTAAGTGAAACACATTATTTTCTCATATATAGATTTATTTTAAAAAAGTGAAAAGAAAAACATAAATCGATTTACTAATTTGAAATACAACATTCGATTTGGCCTTACCAGTTTTCATGTAAGTGTCTTATATGCATTCTTATGCATACTCCGTACATATTTTAAGCTATCAATATGATAGTCAACTGAACATACATTTATTTTATCAACAAATACATATTTTTTTCCATTATGCTCCCCTAATTTTCCACTTATCTCAACCTGAAACATATATTATTTTAACAAGTTTATGTCTAGGTATTCAAACATATTTAATAAAACTTACAATATCTCCTAGATCTCCTAGATCTTGTCTTCTCGGTACGTGTTTAGCCAAATGGCGTGTGGCATTATGGGTCATTCGAGCAGCTTGGAACGTTGCAGAATTTGTATCACCTTCTGGTTCCAAACTTCGGCCATATTTAATTTTCTGTTGTTCAATTTTCTTTAGAAAGCTTTCCTCTATCATACAAGTAATACCGTTCGAACCATCATGAACTAAAATGAAGACTAATGATTATTTAAAACTACACAAGGAAAGAAAACTATTCGATATTAAAGTACGGTTACTCTTGAAATATTGTACTCGCCACTAGAAAAATATTACTTTGCATAATGAATTAACTGTGTGCGCATTGTAGTGGAAATATACTTCCTTCTTTTCCTAGTTTATCTGATCAATTATTTGATCCTGCACGTACACTTTTCCCAAAAATTTATTGATTGATTTTCCCATGGAAATATTGAAAAATTTTGAAAGAATCGGGGAATTTGAACAAAAATTGTTAAGTAGCCTTTAGCCCAGTAACTTAAGGAGAAAATAATTGGTTGTTTCTCAAAAATTCGCAGCGAGCTGAATTTTTGCATATACCTTTATTTAACCGTTATAAATAATATGTAAAAAGTCCCCATCGATATCGTGTACGCTTCAAAAGTTATACGGGGGTCAAAGGTAAAAAAAATTGGTTTCACGCAGCGTTGCCACATTTTTTTCGGGCCAATCTACTAGTTTTTTTGTTTGAATCTACTAAAATCTACTAAAAATATTTTTTTAGTAGATTTTTAGTAGATTCAAACAAGAAAACTAGTAAAAACTAGTAGACTGGCACGAAACAGATTTCTTTTTAGGGCGAAAAAAAATTTTTTTTAGGACATTTTTTTGATGAGTGTGGGGGAGAAAGAGCCAAAAAACATTTTTTTTGTTCGAAAAATTTTTTGATAAGCAGAGGGGGGAGAAATCCGAAAAAAATTAACATAATAATAATACCAAAAATCTACCAGCAAATTTTACCTACCAAACTTTACAAAAAATCCTTAAAATTGTACTAAAAAAGTAGAAATCTACCAAATGTGGCAACGCTAGTTTCACGATAATATCTCGCTTGCTATTGGTCGGACGATAATTTTTGCAGTTACAAATATTGTCGGTAAGGAAATTCTCTATAAAAAAGGTTCTTTACATTTTCCGCGGAGAAGCTACCGTTTCCACTTTATACGCCGCACAAAGAGTCAACATAATGAAATAGTGCTGCAATAGTGATGCATTCGTTTCCCCACCACCTTCGAGGTAGAATGCAAGGCGCGTTTTTTTTTACATTTTTACTCTGTGACATGCTTGCTTCGGCTTCATCTTGCCGTCCTTTTTACACTGCAATGCTACTCTTTCGAGTATAGTCTTTACGACACTCAGCATGAATAGTCACAAAATTCATATTGTTCAAATATTCAAGGTGTCCCATCATTTCTGTCGGCACTAGCATTTTTCAGTTTGTAAACCATGCTCAACAACCACAGCATCACCGACCGAGAGAGATTTACCACAAATAAAGTAATTATCCGCCTTTGGAACAATTTTACTATATTACACTGGAAACAAAACATCCGACATCAACTATAATTTGCTTTATACTGAGTTACAGTTGATTACCAACTGCACCTGCCACCCGCCTCGAAGGTGGTGGGGAAATGAATAACTATTGGAGCACTATTTCATCATGTTGACTCTTTGTGCGGCGTATAACGTGGAAACGGTAGCTCCTACGCAGAAAATGTAAAGAACCTTTTTTTATAGAGAATTTCCTTATCAACAATATTTGTAACTGCAAAAATTATCGTCCGACCAACAGCAAGCGAGATATTAACGTGAAACCAATTTTTTGACCTTTCCCCCTATAACTTTTGAAGCGTACACGATATCGATGGGGACTTTTTACACATTATTTATAACGGTTCAATAAAGGTGTATGAAAAAATTCAGCTTGCTCCGAATTTTTGAGAAGTGAAACCTTCAGTTACTGGCCTACCTTGTAATAAGTTATGCATAGCATTCAAGTGATCATCACTCGAATGATTATCCGGTTATTGAAATCAACCGAAATACCTAGTATTCGGTTCGACATAGCAAGCCTAAAATGATGCTCACTGCACATAAAGACGGACGGGTCTCGATCTTTTTCTCCTACCGGAGTAGGAACTGGAACTTACATCACGCAAGCATTAAAAATATTTTAATATGCAGGCCATATCTGATATGACAGGGCTGACTTAAGGTAATTTCAGGGTGGAAAATTAATAAAATGTATCATTTTAGTTAAATTAATCAGACTATGAATCCTAATAAAAAATGAACCATTACATTATTTCTAATAATACACTTCTTTTGACTACTGTTAATTGTGAAAGTAAGTATAAAGATACATAGGCGCCGGAGCTGCAGGGCTTAAACCCCCTTGCTTAACTTAATTTAATTTTTAAGGAATCTTTTTGGTGTCGTTTTGTTACATTTTGAATATTAATGCTGAAGATTAGCGGGGCATTGGAATTTTCGCGAAATTATTTCAGCATACATTAATTTAGCATTTGATGTCATAGAATGCGAATCTGAAATTAGTGAGTGCATAGTTTAAAAAAAAAAAAAAATTATCTACCATACCCTCCACCAATACAAACACTAAAAACACTTTGAATTTCAGCCTATTTGGATTTCGTATTTGTAGCGAAAGTACTTTTCAGAAGAATGGACCTTTAACGTAAAGCAAAAAGATGTTTCTATAGAGAACAGTACATTATTTACCAAGACGCCATTATTATACTCTTCACAAAAACGAAAAGTATATTGCATCTGATGGGCACATTTCTAAAACAGTAAATATTGCTCGTAGAGAAAAAATTTTCATAGCATTGTGTTAGTGACCTAATTCTGAACAACTTTCAAAATGTCCGTCTGTCTGTCCGTCCGTCCGTCACGTTTCTTGTAAGCACGATACCTTAAGAAAGAAAAGTCCGATTGTATTGAAATTTGGAAAGTAAGTTAGTGTTAGCTAGAGGAAGAACTCTATTGTTTTTTGACAAAAATCAATCAGTAAATAAAAAAGTTATTAATCATTTAATTTAAAGAAATATTTTCTTAATTTTTGTCACTTGTACTTAAATAGAAATCTTGCGAAATGTTATCTCTATAATATATATTTTTTTTGTTTATGCATTTTACTAATATTTATTTCATAATAATATATCTAATGAGTTGAAATATGATTCTCGAATGATATATACCACAGACATTCGAGTGCCATGTGGCATGTGGGTTGATGTTTTTTTTTACAATTTTTTTCATAACAAAGTTGGTATCACAAAATGTAGCATGTCCAAAAACTAACATTATTTACAAGAAACTGCGAAGAGTACCCTATAGAATGTGTAACAATTATATAAAAAGTTCAGTAAATTGGCGAAGAGTACCTACGTTTTTAGCTTGTTTTATATGTACATCTGCCATAAGAATCAATTTTCAGCGCTGTAATGTAGCAATTCAATTTTAAATAAGGGGGCTCTACAAATAAGAACCAATCAATAAACACTATCAAAATATAATAAAGAAAAATAGTTTTACGGAGAGCATAAAGCATATACAGGGGGTGAACAACAACTATTTAGATAGTAAGTAAGTTCTTTATTCATCGTATTAAGTCATAGCATAGTATGACTTATGAGACTCTAGTCAGTACAGTAAAGAATACAATAAAATATAAGTCATATTAAAATAATAACACATAACAATAATACCAACAAGTACTAATAAGATAAAATAATAATAAGACCTACGATTGTAAATACTCATCTACAGAGTAAAAATCACTACTAACCAAGTATTTCAACAAAGCATTTTTAAGAGTTAAAATTGTCAAAATGACCAAAGATATGAATGAATTTATTAAAACAGTTCATTCCCTTGAAAATATTGGAATTTTGGCATAAACCTATAGTCTAAAAACTGGGATCCGATGTTTGTTGAGGCTGCGTGTATGGTAATTGTGAATATTCCCATTTTTTAATAGCAAACTTTCTTGTCTTTTTATATTAGTTACAATTAAAAATATATAAAGCGATGGTAGAGTTAAGATGGGGATAAATACCCCTTTATAGTGTGCTGGCATAGATAGACCAGCCATACAACTACAACGAATGATTTTTCTTATGGGCTATAAACATTTTGGTAATGTGAGATGAATTTCCCCAAAAAATCAAACCATAAGACAAATTAGATTGGACTAAACCAAAGTATGCCAATTTTAGTACATTTAACGAGACAGGGGGCTTCAGGTATCGAATGATAAAACATGACTTACTTAGTTTCCTCAGTATATTTTCGATGTGACTACTATCTAAAGTTACTCCCAGGAATTTTGTCTTATCTGTTATGTAATAATCATTACTATTTTATTATATTAATTGACAGCGACGCATTTTATAAACCACATTTGCCTCGTAGCCATGGAAATGGACGTGGTAGATGCTTTCTTTGACTTTTGTTAAGCGATCGTGATTGTCAATCTGACAGTTTGTGTCAGTGTGATATTAAAAATACTTTTATAAAATTACATAAATACATAGTTGGTACGTAGTAATTATAAATAAAATAATAATTCTTGAATTAGTAACGTTTTATTTTGTTTTTAGTCCAATTGAGAGTAAATTAAATCAATTATGTGCATTTAAAAGCTAGACGTAATTTTTTCACTGGTAAATTTTAAAGAAAGCTAGCTTGCGTTTATTCAGTGTAAAACTGTGGTCATTGGTTGAAATTTTAAAATTCGCGAAATGTCATTGGTCTATAATTTATGAGGGAAATAATCAATTAAAATGAATTTAACTCCATGCATGCCGTTTTGAAGGCTTATGGGGGGGTCTATGTCGAGTGTACCTATGTAAATTTCTGACCTCTGTTATCCCGGTGGAAGCGCTGCCGATCCTCAAAAAATGGTTGAGTTTCGTTTTTAAATATCTCGCTTCCTGTATTAAAGATATGAAGAAATACAGACAGTTTTGTAGAACTTGAAATTCTCTAAATTTTCATCCTATTTACTTTTGTCACAGGATTAATGTTTTTCTCCTTTTTTTTGGCATATTTGATCTTACGTTAAAACTAGCTATTATTTTTTATATAGCATGAAAAAATGTGCAAATATACCCAACTTTACTGCTTTCTATCTCTCTAATTTTATTATTTTATAGAGAATAGTGTTATCAAAGTGAATACAACACCTGGCCTAGTCCCTAGTGTCAGATAGAACTTTATGTACATTAGGTGCAACGAATATATCAATTTTCCTTTAAAGACTATTATGAGACGAGTGAGGTCAATTGCATTTGCATGGGTGTTACTCACTGCAAATACCTAAGCATTTATAATCAATGTTTACTATATACCTACTACTATATGTATCAAATCTATATATTATATTTAAACACATACCTATTTATATTTAAAATCAGGGAAAGATTGTTACCTAACTACTTAAAAGAACGGATTGAATATGCCCAAGAAAACGTGAACATAATACCCAAAAAAATGATTTTTATATAAAGCTTAAACAAAGAAATTACTCCCAAAATTATTTGTATTTTCATGGTTTGAAAATGTCTAATGCCCTACCAGTTGATATAAAAGCGATAAAAAACATAAACCAGTTTAAAAGAGCAGTGAATTTATATGTAAGTTAACTTTTTAATGTGATCTAGATAGAAAGATTATGTATGTTGTTAATAATAATTTTTTACATATACATGTTTATAATATTGCTATTTTTTGTTTTTAATATTGTACAATCAAGTATTTGTAACGTAAACAGCTTCAGGCTGAATAAAGCATTCATTCATTTGTATTTATAACATAAATGTCCTTCATAAATAGAAATAAAATGTACCTATTTGCGTTGAATGAAACATATTACTTTCTTAGCTATAGATTTATTTTAAAAAAGTAAAAAAAACACAAATCGATTTATTAATTTGAAATATGAAATTCGATTTATCCTAACTAGTTTTCATGTAAGTGCCTCATATTCATTATTATGCAACTTCAGTATACATGTTATGTTATCACAATGCTTTTTAACTGAACATACATTTATTTTATCAACAAATACATATTTTTTTCCATTATGCTCCCCTAATTTTCCACTTATCTTAACCTGAAACATATAGTATTTTAACAAGTTTATATCTAGGTATTCAAATACATTTAATAAAACTTACAAGATGTCCTACATTTATATCTTCTCTTCTTGGTGTGTGTTTAGTCAAATGTCGTGTGGCATTATAGGTCATTCGAGCAGCTTGGAGCATTGCAGAATTTTTATCACCTTCAAAACCGGGTTGAAAATTTCGGCCATATTTAATTTTCTGTTGTTCAATTGCATTTAGAAAACTTTGCTCTATCATACAAATAATACCGTTCGAACCGTCAGAAACTAAAATGAAGAATAATGATCATTTAAAACTGCACAAGGAAAGAAAACTATTCTATATTAAAGTACGGTTACTCTTGAAACATTGTACTCGTCACTAGAAAAATATTACTTTGCATAATAAATTAACCGCGTGCGCATTGTAGTGGAAATATACTTCCTTCTTTTCCTAATTTATCTGTTTCTTTTCTTCCACTCGTTTATCTCATATAAAACTACATTTGCCGAATCTGTATACGAATTCGAACGGATTGATATGGTACATAGTCATCAGTACAGTGGCGCCGCTAGCCTTTTGAAATGAGTGGGCCGATGCCGGCAAAGGGCGGGCGGTACAGCGATAAACGAAGTTAGCAAAAAAACAAAGTGTACATTTATCATTTATATTATTATTATCCTGCATCGCCAGCGTAGAGATATGGCGTGATGCTTCAAGTCAGCGGCGGCAGCGCAGGGTGGGCAGCGACCGGCGCTTGGATTTGCAGGGTGGGCTCCCGCCCACCCCAGCACCCCCCTAGCGCCGCCACTGCATCAGTATCCATATATTATTCATAATTATTTTATTTACAATACTTATATTTATTATGTCAAGTTTAATCAAACTATGTGCAGTGGCGGAACTAAAAAGGGTGTTCAGAAGTGTTCGAAGAACACGGGCCTCCAGCTCAAGGGGGCCCACCAACATCAGCCGAGATATTGTATTTCAGACTTATTGTTATGGTAAACGTTCCTTTACTTTTGTAATAGATATCTATTCATTATACCTACAATTTGCAAATTATACTTGAAAAGTTCCACGCCGTGTTAGAAGTCACGTGGTTTGGATTGCTTAATTAGGCAATCCAACAACCTATTAAATTATTTTGGCAATATAGTGTGGTAGGCAAACACGGAGTTTATTTTAAATAACTTGTGCAAACGTAGCCAAGACAACCGATCAACAAACTCTTTAATAAACGTTTAACGAATGAAAACAAATGTTTGCCCACCACGCCATGTTAAAAGTCACGTGGTTTGAATTGCTTAATTGTCTCGCTGTATCTATTAAAAAGCACTGTACTAAAAATCTTGACTGGAAAAAAGCAGTTTTTAGTCAAACGGCTGGCATTATTAAACTGAAAAAAAGATATTCTTCTAAGTAAATGAATACTATACTTCTATTGAAGAAAGTTTTTAGCTAAAATTTGTTTATTACGAAGATCTCTCTTCATATTGGCTCATTGCCGCCTGCTCCCTTCTGATTTGATCACCTTGCTCCCTCTTAAGTCCATGTACATAGCATTTCAAAACTTTTAATAAATTACTTAATACAATAAAAAAAAGTTATCAATGTCGACCTCTTAAATTAACCCAAAAATTACTTTGTTACTATATCTTTCCCTATAAAATACAAATACCACTTCAAAGCCTTAGAGGCAAAAATTGCCTGATGATTTTGCTCGATAACTTAGGCATTTTAAAAACTGTGGAGACGCATGCGTAGTTTGATGGTTTGATTACCTTTCATTTTCCTAGTAAATAATATACCATTCTATGACAAAGCTATTTTTTGCATTGCGTAAATGGTACAATGTTCTGCAAAGCACTTACATTGTGAACACAAAATCCAAAGCGGTCGAAATATAAGCTGTTTTTAGTATTTACATTGATAGAGTTCATATTATGGTAGAAAAAAAAAATGGAAAAACCAAGCTTGTGGACTTATAATAGATTTCTACAGCCTAAAAAAAAAATTGTTTCAAAAACATTTCCCGTTATAACAAAAACAGTAAAAAAAACTAAAAGATATTCAATTCAATTCAATTCAATTCTTTATTCATGTTAATACAATAAACTGTTTACACATGTCAAATTAGTAAGTAAAGTAATAAAAGTAATAAACTACAATAACGATGATGTGAACAAACTAACAATAAACAATTAATGTAAAATATAAAATGGAAATAGTTGTATCTTTTAAGTTCCTATTACAAAATCTGAAAAATTGTTATTACAGAATTCATTTAGTGAATAAAAACATTTATTGAGCAAATACTCCTTGATTTTATTTTTAAATAATCTTGGTTGCAGGTTTTTGATATTACTTGGGAGGAGATTGAAAAATTTAGGTCCAAAATAGGAAATGCTTGTATGTGATTTATATACTCTATGATAATCTAAGTAAATACTGAAATTATTTCTAGTTTCATAATTATGTACATCGTTATGCATTAGATACCGCTCGCTGTTATTTTGCGAGCGGTATCTAATGCATCTATCTAATGCCGTACATAAGGCATTCAAGTATAAATAAACATGGAAAGGACAGAATCTTTAACTCAATGAAACTCTTTTTACAGTCTTCCCTATATCCTAGCCCATCAATTAAACGTACAGCTCTGCGTTGAAGACTGAATAATCTTGAGGCCGAAGGTGCATGGCCCCAGGCTAAAATTGCGTAACTTAGACATGGTAGACAGTTTTAAGTACTGGCTGGGCTACAATTCCTATCAAGTTTCTTATGACAAAGATATTAGTTGTCAGGCTTTTTGCTACATGATTCACATGTGCCTCCCATGTAAGTTTAGGATCTAAGTGTACACCCAAAAAGCGAACTGACTGAGGATTATTCCATTCCTTAGCCTCTCGAAGTGTAAAGATAATGGTCTCAGATTTACTGCTGTTGAGACTGAGTTTATTAGTTGCAAACCAGTTTGTCACCTTCGACTGTGCATCCTCCATATTTTTAAGCAGTAAGGAAAGCTGTTTATTTCTGGATACTATAGTGGTATCATCCGCGAATAGTATAAGGTCATTGTTGGGTACGCTTGATGTTATATCGTTGACGTATATTATAAACAGGATAGGACCCAACACCGAACCCCGAGGAACACCATGTTCGATGATATCAACATTAGAATGTATGTCATTAACAATTACTTGTTGTTTCCTATTGGAGAGATAAGAGTTTATAAGTTGTAGTGAATTATTGTGAAACCCATAGTAATGCAGCTTTTCTATGAGTATTTCAACAGATAGTCAGTCAAAGGCTTTAGTTAAATCACAGCATAGAGCTCCAACAAATTCGCCTTTATCATAACTAGCTGATATTATTTCAGTTAGTTTATTTATAGCCATTGTAGTCGAGTGGTTCGTACGAAAACCAAACTGTGCTTTATTAAATAAGTTATTAATATCAAAGTATCTATTAATCCTGGATTTAAGGGCTTTTTCAAAAATTTTGAGGACCATATGGAATCAAGTTTCCAGTTTTTCTCCTAAGGCTGCGTTATGAAGGTTGAATATCACATTTGGCATCCTAACTCTAATGAACAGAATTCTTTAAAATGAATCAACAGAATTCAGAATTGATTTAATTAGACAAATTTGTAAAGTTAAAGGAATGAAACGTTATATTTTGTATTTTAATTCTAAATGAAATTAAATTTCCAAAATGTTCCCCTTTTGATTTCTTAACGCCACCGTACCACTCATTTGCCCTGAATTCGTCATTAATTATTTTACATTCTTTAAATATTCAAATAAAATATGTGTTGCTGATGAAAAATGGTAAAAACAGGATCGGACTCATTTTTCATGTCTAGTACTAGAAATAGCATTTAAAAGACCTTTTCCTGATTTAACTGTTCACTGTTCAATTGTTCACTGTATTCTTCTTCTTCTTCTTTTAGCGGGGCGCCGAAGGGTCGCTGCACTCAGGCCTTATGGCCCATTGTGCTACCGCTACGAATTTATTGAATTCTTCCATTCAGGCCGGATTCTAACCCAAAGTCCAGAATCCTTCCTATAGATGCATTCCTTATTTCCTTCAGCACCGGAAAACCAATGCCGAAGTGTTTGTGCCTCACTGAATTACTTCGACATCCAGTGGAAGTATAGTAACGACAAAAAATATTTTTTTAACTTTTGTTGTTCAAATAGGCTTAGAATGTCATGAAATGTCACGATTTTAAGTTTGCGCGAAAAAAAAATTTCTGTCTGTCGGTCTGTAACTTTTTTTGTGCGCATGATTACTCTGGAACCATTTAAGACATTGACTTGAAATTTGGTACACGTATGTACTTTTACGGGAACCAGTGGCGGAGCGTTGCTGTTGCGGCCCTGGGTTCGAATGGTTTTCTTTACTAAATTCACTGGCGGCCCCCGTGCCTAATGATTGATGAGCGAGGGGGATAAACTTGAAAAAAAAATTTTTGCCAAGATCTCTGGCGGGTCCCCGTGCTTAATAATTGATGAGCTGTGTGTTTGCCAAAATCTCTGATGGGCCCCCTAATGCTCCCGGGCCCGGGTTCCGCGGAACCCCTGTATCCGCCACTGACTGGATGACGGGATCTGGAACTAGATTATATTTTCATCTTATTCCGTCAAAAATGGGGTAAATGGGGGGTAAATAGGTAAATCAAGCAGGTAAGAGTCCATAAAATTGGTATTTAGTGTATACAAGAGAAGCTAAGGTCTCAAAAAATTTTTTGGCATTAGCCACCTCCATTACCACCCCTACCCCATTAGTAAAGGGGATGAAAAAAATTGTGATTTAATGTACAAGAACCAAAAATCTCAAAATATTTTTTTACTTCATCCACCCCCACTACCACCTCCCACCCCACTAACGTATAGGGTATTGTTTTATGGGTTTTTTGGGTAGACAATTTGAAATATTCTATTATTAATGTTCTATAAACAATTATTTCCACATACAAAATTTTTTCGTTTTGGGAGACTTGGATAGAAAATCTGGATGTTGAAGTAGTGATTTCTTGGGCGGCAGCGGTTTTTTTTTTAATTTTATTGCCCCGATTTACAAATGAGGAGATAAAAGTGACATTGTGAATTTTATCGATCAATTTCTATGTTGATTGTTATTTCCAAAATTCTAAAAAAGATAATTATGTAAGTTCAAAATGATAACGGGAACACAGCATCCTTAAAAGGTCTACCGAGACCGTTTGTATTAACTATTTAAGTTATATACAACGTGATCTACCATGACGTGGAAAATAAAATGGTGTACTAGTCTTCAATGTGCTAAAGCCCCTGTAAAATTTTAGAGTGATCTGAGGTAATTTAGTAATTATAGTTGCATTAAAATTTGCTAAGATACGCTACTGAACCATGGAGTTTGGCTACCTTTAATGCTTTCAATTGTTTACATGCTATTTTTAGTTGTCTGAGATCAGTAAATAGAGTAGTGACCTTACATGACAAAGACCATATCGAAGATGTTTACATTTCCTTAATTGGCAGCCGGCGCGTGTGATCAAAGTACCGCGTTTTTTGCTTTTGTTCGAACGCTGCGGCAGGTATAAAGTACGGCCCAGTTTGGTGTTTTTTATTGACGGGTTTAAGTAAATATCTTATTTGTTATTGTAAAGGCATAGGGTCAATGTGACGAAAGACATTGACCTTATTAAAATTAAATTGTATTCGTAGATCGATGTTCAATAGCCATTCGTCGCATAGAACAGTGCATTTAATGTAATATTTTCTCTGACTTTCCATTACTTTTACATTTTGTGCTGTGCTGTATTCTACAAAAATTATTACGCATTACGTCAGATTAAAGCCAGATTAAAGATTAAAGTCATAGGCGGCACATTCCTACAAAAAAATTAGATAATTTTTTTGGTCATGTTTTTTTAATTTTTAATTTTTCTAAATCTTTTCGGTGCGGACAACCTACTGTTAAATTTTCCGCATGTCATGGTAGATCACGTTGTATATTCTGAGTTAGACCAGGGTAAAGTTGTGGCTGGCATTTATTTCGATTTTGGTGTAGCTTTTGACTTGATAAAAACTGACATATTAAGATACAAATTAAATAATCTCGGCATACGTGGAAACTTATTGAATTTCTTAAAGTCCTTTTCTATCTGAACATAAAATTATTGTGTAACTGAACGAAACTAGATCAGAAAATTATAATATAGACCTGGAGGAGTCGTTCAATGGTCTGTTTCTGTCCTTGGACACCTCCTCTTCCTTTTGTTTGCAAATGATTTACATAGATACGAATATTGTTCAAAACATTCTCTTAGCTGAAGTAGAGCCATTATTATAAAGTCAATAACTAATTTAATCATTGAATGAATCAAATTATGATTACAATTTTTAAGAATTACATTTTCCTTGTTGGAAAAATCTATTCTTGCAGATGTACAAGTACAACTTCTTAATTTAAGAATAGTATATAGTCTTAAAAATAGTTTAGATTTCTTCTGTGCACATCAGCTTTTCATTTTGTCATTTTACATTTTGCTGAGTGAAATTTTATTCAGTTTATTATAACAAAAGAAATACCTAAATAAGCAAGAGATTTTTAAGAAAGGAATTAGGGATGGGACGGATGTGCTTTTGGCCGGATAACCGGATACAGTATATCCAACCAGATCAAAATCCGGTCCGGCCGGATATCATGCCTTTTCAAGCAGTCGCTTTATCTACGAGCAGGCCGCGATATTTACAATTAAATTCCAGACGCATCCGCATTGTCCTGTCCTGCCAATCTTGCACATTGCTGCAAGTAATTGTAATTACACAAAACGCTCATGGTACACCATAACAGAACTAATAACACAGGTCTACAAAAAAAAAAAAAAAAATTGTGCTCCAAGGACTAAACCTATGATGCCTTAAGTATTTTTGTGTGCTGAATCCTAATTTTCAATTAAAAACATTTTCTACCGCATAGATTTCGAGTAAGTCCTGGTTTCTACGGTAAAAAAAACCGTATTTTGACAATAAAAACCAGGATTTACTCGAAATCTAGACGGAAGAAAATTTTTTTAATTGAAAATTTGGATTGAGCACACAAAAATATTAAAGGCATGTTGAGTTTAGTCCTTGAAACAGAAATTTTTTTTTGTAGACCAGTTCACATGCAAGGTGCGCATCTGTGCAGAGGTCTACAAAAAAAAATTCTGTTCCGTGAATTAAACCTATCACGCCTTAAGTATTTTTGGGTGCTGAATCCGAATTTTCAATTTAAAAACTTATTTAACGCGTAAATCCCGGTTTTTATCGTCAAAATACGGTTTTTTGACAATTTTTGACGTTTACTCGAAATCTACGTGGTAGAAAATTTTTTTGGATTCAGCACACAAAAATACTTAAGGCATGATAGGTTTTTTTGTAGACCTGTGTAATTAATAATAAATATTTATATATGTGTGTACTTGGTTCTATCCCCAGTTATGGTGTTTTTGTATTTATTAATATTATGATTTTCTAAGGAACTTCATTCTCAGAAGAACCAGCAACCGGCATCTGTGTTTTGAAATTACATATGCATTTTGTGTAATTACACATCAAATTAAAAAGTAATTTCTCGCGATCGTTAGTAGTTGCTGTTTTTGTCATTAGCAAAAAAATGGTGAAAAATAGCTATAAATATACCACTATTGTATTCACGAAGAATTTAAGACTTATTTTTTTATATTTGTTATTTATTTTGATTGGAGTTTCTAGTTCATTGTTAATTTTATAAATATTTTGATATATAACTGACAATTAATAAATAACATTTAAGTTTCATGCATTTTGTACAGTTTTTATTTGGCCGGATGTTGACCGGATATTTTTTCATATCCGGCCGGAGCCGGATATCCAGTTTGGAAGCAGGATTGGCCGGATGCAGTAGCCGGACCGGATATCCGTCCTATCCCTAAAAGGAATATTTAACCAATGTTCATGCACCTACCTTCAAGACATATTTTTTCTTTATGAGAGGAGAGAGAGACAACAGTCCCGGTGAAATAAACATATGCAAAGGACAGCCTTTTAAAAATAAAATTGTCACCTACGTTTTCAGAATCCTGCAGATCATTTATGAAAAGTTTAACTACTTTGTAATATTCAGTTCTTTCCAAGGAGTGCTTCCAAGTTGGTAATTTAGTCTGTGATGTAGTTTCATTTTTGGATTTGCTTTCACACACCAACCAATCTAAAGATTAATTAAACTTTTAAATTGTTTCATTACAAAATAATATTAAAGATGCCTTTATAAGTATACCACAGACTATAGTGGCTCCCCCCTATATTTCCTTTATTGTTTAACTTATCCATTTGAAATTTGGAGTGCATAAACTACCTGTAAAAATGGATTTTTGGACATAGAAGATGGTATGAGATAATTTCCGGTTTATCCGGAAATGACAGCAACTTTCGATTTTTAAATGGAACACCCTGTATATTTTTACATATTTGGATTCAAGACAGCATTCTGAGCATACCATGAGATTTTTGCGAATTTTTGAGTCGATGTTCAGTTTTTTAAAGCATTATTTTAAGATGACATTCATCTAGAGTGCTTTGGAAGACCAAAATTTGTTCTACAGCGGGTAAAGTCCAAGGGAAAAATACAATTTTTCGTTTAATTTCATTAATAACTATTTACGAAGCCTCCAAATTTGAACAAATCACTTTTTTATCGAAAACTTTTTTACATTTTCTTGGACTTTACCTGCCGTAGAACAAATTTTGGTGGTATTCCAAAGCACTCTAGACAAACGTCTGAAAATGCCTAAGAAAACTGAACAACAACTCAAAAAGTCGTGAAAATCTCATGGCATACTCAGAATGTTCGAATGTTGTCTTGAATATAAATATGTAAAAATATACAGGGTGTTCCATTTAAAAATCGAAAGTTGCGGTCATTTCCGGATAAACCGGAAATGGTCTTCTATGTCCGAAAATCCATTTTTACAGGTAGTTTATGCACTCCAAATTTCAAATGGATAAGTTAGAAAATAGAGGAAATACAGGGGGGAGCCACTAGCATGTGGCACCCGGTATAGTACCTATAGGATACATACTATACACTCTCCTATCTATGATATATACTTACCTCCTTCTTGAAAAAACTCGGCTGGGATATCTGCCAAATAGTCCGCCGTAGAAGCCATAGAATATAGAATAAATAATTAGTCTGAAACTTATTCAAAAAGTCTGAGATTTGAGAATGCAGAAACAACTTTGGAGTTGTTGTTTTCTATCAGACAACGACAAACTTAACCTACAAATTGAACACAAAATGTTGGATTATTAGATAGAAAACTCTCAGTATTTTTTCAAACTGCAAACATTACGTCGCTGACAGCGCTGTATTCCCGCCTTTTTGATACAGGCGGGGTTGTACAGGCACGAATTTTAAACGATTTTCAAACAAATTGCTTAGGCCATCATTAGACTATAAAAATTCTTTGACAAAGATTTTTTATAAAAGATATTTTATGAGATAAAATATCTATCAAATTACTCATAAAATATCTTTTATAAAAGATCTTTGTCAAAGAACTTTGCTAATGGGCCGATCTTTGGTGTTGTTGGGGTTTATAGTCTAATGGTGGGCTTAAAATTAAATAAATATATAGTTGAAAAGAGCGAAAACTGATAATAACTAAAAATACCAAGTTAAAAAAATTTGAACCAAAGAAAAGTAAAATGCATAAGCGCATAAATCAAATAAAATTTCGCACTAGTCTGTTGCTCAGCGTTGCCACGTTTTTTTCGTGCCAATCTACTAGTTTTCTTGTTTGAATCTACTAAAATCTACTAAAAAAATTTCTTTAGTAGATTTTTAGTTAGATTCAAGCAAGAAAACTAGTAAAATTAGTAGACTGGCAGGAAAAAGATTTTTCTGAAAGAGCGAGGAGGGCGAAAAAAATTTTTTTGGGCCAATTTTTTGATAAGCGGGTTTTTTTTAGGCCAATTTTTTGATGAGCGGGGCAGACAGCCAAAAAACATTTTTTTTTGTCCGAAAAATTGTTTAATACGCAAGATGGGGGAGAAATCCGAAAAAAAAATTAACCATAATAGTAATACCAAAAATCTACCAGCAAATTTTACCTACCAAACTTTACAAAAAAAATCCTTAAAATTCTACTAAGAAAGTAGAAATCTACCAAATGTGACAACGCTGCTGTCACTACAGTTTTCAGCCATATTGTGTAATATTGTCTACAATGACGTCACAAGATGCTTGTTATCTTTGTCTAACAATTATTGTGGTGATTGTACACTCTTTCCGAGGCTGGAGACAACCTTCCATATCTACTATAATCCTTTATCTATGGTTTATATACGCAACCAGATAAACACCCATGTGATTATTTAAATGCAAATAAAATTAGATAAGAAAGGAATCTGTCCATGGAATTTCCGAAAACCAAAATCGTCATTGACATTTGCCACTATTGTCATTCTTGCTGTCAGGAATTTGTTTTAATTTCTTGTTTTATCTAAATAACACGTTAACACGTATGTCTGTTGAAAATTGTTTCAGTTTCTTGAGACCGTAAAGTGTGAGTTCAGTGGACATAACAAAAATTTCCTACAGTGTAGTATCTAGCTAATTTCTGATATAATTTTGCTATTTACAATTTTATGTAAGTACCTACCATATTTTATTTCTTATATAAATCGTTTTGATTTGGCAATATTGAAACTTTTCAGGGTCCACACAATTATTCTCTTATTCGTTGAATACCAGAATATGTTAAAATCGTGCTTCCCTAGTCAGTATTTTGTTTCATTTGATTTTTAATATGGCAAATAAGTGTAAGGTGAGTTGACAAAAATGTTGCAAATTATTTGTAAATCATTGTAAATGTAATTTTAGGAATGCGGTTGTACATGTAAACGATGCATATCTAGTGACCATGATGTCCAGCTGCATGTAGAAATAGAAAATTTAAAGCAGCGACTTCTCGAAAAGGAAACTCATATTGTTACGATGGAAACGAATTTCTTAAATGAGGCTGATAAATTTCCAAGTGGTGAACTGGTTGCTGTGAGGGAGGAATTACTGACGTGGCAGGATAAATATAAAAGGTAGGAATTGAACTGTTTTCGTAGGATATACAAACATTGTTATATCTAGGATTGCCACTTGTTAAATTCTCAAATACAGAATACCCTCACTCCTGTGTAATATGCTTCATCGATATTAAAAAACGTTATTCCATGGGACTCATTTTTAATTTTGGGTAAAACACTGACCAATTGATTTAGTCCAGTCACTTTATACATGAACCTCTAAAAAAATACAACCTAAGATTTTCCAACAGGATTCTCTTTATTTTGGCGTCACAAATAATTTCTCAAAAGTCAACTGGCTACAATAGTTACAGCAGGTCAAATGTCAAGAAACTCTGTTTTTCTCAAATATCTCGTAAATCATCGGTTTTATGTTAATTTTGGTTATTATAAAATTTGTTCGCGAGATAAATCTGCATAAAAAAGGTCCTATACAAAATTTATGTGGAACCAATCGTTTTTGAGATTATTGAGAAAACTCGGACATTGTGCTGCATTCGTTTCCGCACCACCTGTGAGGTAGAATGCAAGGCGCGTTTTTTTACATGGTGTCCCCTATAGGCCTAATCCAAGGGTTGTAAGTTATATAATTTTGTTGATTATGGTGCGTCTTTGCTGACTTCTTCTTCGTCTCCGTCTATCCCTTCTATTTCTACTTCTTCAATATTTTCATTTTCGCCAACAACCATCTCAGCAGAAAATAACGAAATGAGTTCGTCTTCATCATATCAGATTCAACGGTTGTATCCTCGGACATCGTATTGAGACACTACTGGCCCCGACAAGAGCCAGACACTATGGAACATGGCAATCCTATTTTTCTGCATCCACAATTGGTGCCACAACCTTCAGAAAATAGAATTGGGCTTATTTACTAGCAAATTTTTCGAACAGTTTTCTATTTTGAATGCCCGCCAATGCTTCCTGTAAATCTGGTCTTTTTTGTAATGTTTTAAATGCATTTATTTTTCTTTTTCGAAATAAAAAATGGAATGTTAGAAAGCTACTACTAAAAGCCCTTACCGTTATTATTATAAAGAAGTGTCCATTTCAAGGACATCTCAGACAGAAATTATGCGGGCATATCTGCATAAATGATGTTCCTCTGTATTCATAGATCTTTTTATTTATATACAACACACTCTACGTATATAATAGTGGCGTATGCACTTTGCTCCGAAGTTTCTGAGACCAATATCTTGAAAACTATTTGTTCTACGTAAATTTTGTATAGGACCTTTTTTTATGCATATTTATCTCACAAACAAATTCTATAATAGCCAAAATTAATGTAAAACCGATAATTTACGAGATATTTGAGAAAAAACGATTTTCTTGACATTTGACCTGCTGTAACTATTGTAGCCGTCCAGTTGGCTTTATGGACTTTTGAGAAATTATTTGTGACGCCAAAATAAAGAGAATCCCGTTGGAAAATCTTAGGTTGGATTTTTTTATTATGTATAAAGTGACTAGGTTGATTTTGTACACGGACTATAAAATAATCTGTAATCTGTCTGATATTTTGCTCTATTTTATGACAGATTTTATACTTAGGCACCTTTTATGTATGTAGTTATATACTTGAGAATTTTAAATTTCTTAGATTGTACGAGGCACACAGAAGAGTCCAAAGAGTAAATCAGGGTTTAGAGGATAAGTTGCTGAAATTGGTGGACGTTTCTGAAACAGAAAAGAATGCTCTGACGAGAGACGTTGCCACGTTATCGCATAAACTAGCAGAGGCAAATTATGCTATAAAAAAGCTTACCGAAGATAATGTAAGTATTGTTAGATTTGAATAACAGATTCTTGTCAAAATAATATATACAGCGTGCTATTTAACACTACAATACCCTATTATATGGAACATATATTTGATGAGCTCTATTTGACCATTTTGAAAAATGTGTAATTTTCATATTTTCAAGGCCTCTAAGTACTTATTGATCCCCTAAATGAATCAAAAAACTATTAGGCGATTTTTTATTGGCAAAATAGACAGCGTATTCGATCCACAGTTGTATCGAATACCTCTTTTCTCAAATCAGCTAACGTCCTCATCATATAATCACATAAATGAGATAATAATATTAATTCCACATGTATCGTATAAAATTTATCAAATCCATCATATTTTATCATAAAAAATTAAAATCAGTTATTCACAATGCAAGTTATCTACGGATAACAATACTAAACGGTGACAACCAGGTTACTAAGGATGCATTTGTTGTCATCAAGTTTATTTATTAGAAGTTATATGTAAGTAAGTATGAGCATAAATACAGACTCTGCACACCGACGGTTTACTGAATTATTTTGCAATATCTTCGTGAAAGTAAATAATAAATAATAATGTACAAATTCCTAGAAATCGTCATCCATCTTCAGCAGATTAGGTTATGTGCACAGATCAAATAACTGTAGACTGAAAAAAGTACTTATGTAATTTTACGTGCATCTGCATGTAGATCTGTGACCATCCAAGTAGCACATAGTCATACGGAAGTTTTTATAACTATGAAAAACATTTGTACAACTTATATTATTTGATAAATAAATACCTATTATTTCTGCGTACATCATTGTTAAAAAATATTATTTTGGGTGTTCAGCAGATAACTTTTAAAGAAAACATCCGTTTCTTTCATATACCATTGGTGCAAGTCCTTTTTGGTCAGACTTCCACCAATGGTATATGAAAGAAACGAATGTTTTCTTTGAAAGTTATCTGCTGAATACCCAAAATAATATTTTTTATATTATTTGAAATTATAAAACTAAAAAGTTAACGACGATTATACAACTATTTTAAGTTTTGTAGACAGTATTTAAATGTCGTTTAATAAAGTTTTTATGATGACATTATTTTGAGTCATATTAAAGTTTTATTAACGCTGTATAAGCGAGTTGTTTTATAGTTCTTGCTTGGAGTTTTATTGTAGTTTATACCACGTGTTTTATAAAAGTTATTTATTAGTTCGATATGAAGTTGTTCTAAAGTGTATACAACGTTGTACAAGATGTTTATTATGTAACTGTATTTATAAGATGCTTAAACGTTTATAGATGCCATAATAAATATGTAGTTTTATAGTTTTCATTTGGAGTTTTATAATAGTTTAACCAACGTCCAAAGTGGGTATATTTTAGAATCTTTAAATGGTTGTATTAAAGATATAATGTCGTTTTATCCACACTTCACTTTTACATTTCATCGCCGAAACAGGAACACAGAAGTTTTATAACTGACTCTGAAATGCAAAATAATATAATTCTATAGATATAGTACTTTAACAACCTTACTAAAACTTTGCAAGTTGTATATTGTTTTATTAACTGTTGTACAATTATGCTTTATATCTACACAACTTTACAAAACCCAGTTGTATAAAGTTTCATTGTAGTTTTACTACCTGTTATGACACTGTAATACAACTTTACATTTATTAATAATCTTAAAAGTTGAAATATAGTTGTAAAGATTTTTAAATAATAATAATAATAATAATAATAATAGTTTATTGGTGCTAGTATACAATAAGTATTTACACAAGTCAAGGTACAGTTTGAGAACAAATTAAAGGAAGTAATATCAAAAAATATTACATAAGATGTTATAAGTAAAAGTCATAAAATTATTATAACACAGATAAAAAATAAACGAAATACATAACAGCGTACATAAAACACTTAATACCAACTTTATAAATTTTGGTCATATAAATAGTATATTGCAGTTTTATTGTAGTTATTAAAACTTTGAGGTTGGAAAATTGCAGAAGTCATTTTTTTTTGCAATGAGCAAGATGCATGAATTTTAAAAATGCATTAATTTATTATTTTTTCATTATACATATTATATAAGCCGAGTATATAATAAAAGGAAACTATAAAAAAAGTTATTTTGTAAAAAAAAATCATTTTAAAATTCAAATTTTATCGGAACAAAACCACGTGACTATAAACGGTACTGATGTCATCTGGCATAACGTTTTAGTTTCATCCATAGACCGCAGATTTCTAAATTCACCGGTGGAGCGCATCAGTAAGAAGTAACATTATATGATTGGCTAATTTGAAAGACACAGCCAATCAGCTTCGTATTTTATCCACCCAGCGGTAAATTTAGAAAAGTACGGAGACAAGCGACAAGTTTGATAGCTTTGACAGTTTACATCTGCTAGTGCTGAAATATTAAATTGTGTTAATTAAATGATAAATTTTAGTCTGCTGACCTTTAAATATCGATTTGTTTATTTTTGTAAAAATTATTAGTGTATTAATTTATCTAAGTGGTAAAAATGATGAACAGCGACTTTGTGCAAGCTCAAAGTGACAATTTGCCGAAAATCGACGTGTTTATGATGAGCAATTTTTTGGTAATAATACCGATTATATCAGTGCAGAAATTGGAGGTGGAAAAGTGACAAGGATGCATCATTCATTGTTCGTAACAATAAATTTGTTTACGCTCATTTTTATCCTTTTACTGCAGTTAGATTTAGATACCTAACCTCAGAATATGTAAACATAATGCATTATTTTAATATTTTTATCAACATTAACTATTGTTTTTCGTCTCAGATTATATAACTTTTTTATATTAAATAGTTTGCCACCACTAAGTACATAGATTAAATATCTGTTGAAAATAATACTAATAAACAATGCCAATGCTAAATGCCGGATGACGTCACACGCAAATGGCGGGAAACTTGCTTCGTTTGAACGTGTCTAAATTCTCAGCGAAACTAAATTATTTTTTTATCCTTTAATTCCGACAAAAAAAAATATAAAAAATACATAGAAAATAACGCTTTTTAGTGATCTATTATTCGGTGATGTCAAAAAAATTTATGCATTTTGCTCATTGTAAAAAATTCAGCGTCCATCTTGTGAATGTAGAAAGTTTAATTTTTTAAATAATTTTATTAATAGTTTTTTAGGACTAGACAAGTAATACTACTTAACATTTTCTTATTTTGGTGTATGCTTAACATTTTACAATAGTTTAAGAACCACATAATGTTAAATATAAATGTGGGTGTATTTTGAAAAATAATATATTTTCTTCATTTTCGTTTATTTTCGAAGCCCATTGTTTTTTATCGAGGTAGAATTATATTCACGAGCAATATTTGTTTGCATCTAATTTTCAATATCAAATACTTCATATTAGCCTATTATATTGTAACGTGCTTACACCCTTTTTGTAAACACCCTGTATCGTGGGTTCGGAAATTATAACAACAGGGTAACACTAAACACTAATTTATTAACTACTAATTACAACCAATATTTACTTGACTAATAATACACTGTGTACTACAATTCAGTTATTCAGTCACTTTATCACTGTGTTTACTCTCTGACCATTTCAACTGACAATTAGTAATGCACTAACTTCCCTTCCTCTGGTTTACTCCATGCCTTATATACCTACAGATGACAGATCTCGAAGTTTCTGTGATGATGTCACATTCTCCAGATGGTTCCAGAACAGATATGTCATCACTCTAGACCTTCTAGTATGTTCTTTCCCTGGTAGGTGCAAATCTCTATATTTAGGCAGACATCCAATCAATTAATCGAATTCTGTGTTGCCTACATTCTAGGGGTTGAAATACATTACAAATTTATTATTATACACCTCTATATATCTAAACCACCTCTATATATCTAAACATGCATGGACGCTATAAAATTAAAGGATCATGTCAAAAGTCATCATATGTGGTTATCATACAGATGTTTCAAACATCTAGGTGCTTGATACAAAAAAAAAATAATAATAAAGAAACGATCAATAATAAATAAATTATAATTGTAATTGTAATTATTTGTAATAATGGTAATTGTAATTGTAATAATTTTAATTGTAACTTTCATTAAGAAAATTTTTCAATAAAAAAATGCCGAGCAAGGGAAACTCGGAAAAAGAGGTGGTTTTTCAGTTTAGAGCTAGTGGTTGGAGGGTAGGTCGGAAGATATTGTCGCCATCGTGTTCCCCACCCTCGAAAACGGTGGGTACATGTCTTGCGGTCCGGTTGCAGAACTTTTGAAGTAAAAGCTTTACCTCAAGGGACTATAGGGGCAATTTATTTTTCCAGTATACTAATCTTAGAAAAAACAAGAAATCAGAAATAACTCAAAAGTAAACACATTCATTTTTATTTGAGAGTGCCATATCCTGATTTAACATTTCTAACTTAACTAAAATAATGGCAAATAGCACTGGGCAGTGGGTACTGTCACTGAAAAACTTATAAGTAAATAAAAGAAAGTGTAGTTAATAAAAGTTAATAGTTAAATTTTACATTAGTTCCAATTGCTAGAGGCGATCAAATTTTGGAACATAATATACCACTGGCAGAAAGCAGAAAGTACATTCCACACTTGTTGGGGGAATTGTCAGCAAGTATTCATAAGTCAGCTTAAGATTATATCCCTGCACATGCACATATATTTCAACCGATGAGTAGGCGTTTCTGCATAGTCACATGATAATGCACATATATTTGTTTGTTTACATATGCTCTTAGAGCTTGGTGAACAAACAATAGTGTCAATACTATAAATAGAAACGGCCAAGAACTTGACACTATTTAGATTTTCTACTGATCTATTTTGTAGACTGATGTATAGGGATTCAATTGGATTTTGATTTCTGGGTTTGTTGAATACTATTATGCCGGTTTTTGCAGTATTAAGTTTAAGAAAGTTTTCGTTACACCAGTTTCAGTTTATCATTTTTTCTGCAACATGTGATAACCTTGGTGAATCGTATCAGCACAAACGTGTTGTGTTGTCTGCAAATTAATAGCCCGTTTCGATATTATAAAAAAATACTTACTTTAATGTGTACCGTAAAAGCAACCTTAAGAATTATTGGTATAGATCTATAAGTCTGGCCAAGCAGGACGAATGCCGACTGACAGTTATCAATATTTCATTTTTTTTTTAAGCCAAGAAAACAAAAATATATTCTTCCTAATTTACTGGTATTTTCTTGTAGGAAAGGTACAAAAATGACGTCTCGCTGGCGATCCAATTCCTACAATGCAAGCAAACCAACTTTGTGGCTCACAAATTTGATTCGGTAAAAACCATTTGTAATTTCTAACGCATCTATTGTTAATTTGAAATTGTATTTTTTGCAGTTACCTTCCGAGGTACAATCCGAAGTGGCGAACCACATGACACACAAAAAGAAACCCGAAGAACGTAAAATCGTCTTGGAGGCAAAGAGCATCAAAGTGCCTATCCCGACTTTCCCGCCTACCGCGATGGTCTACTCAGTTCCGAAATCTCCCAGGCCAGAAAGGAAAATGGAAGCAGATGTTGAAGCCTCTTCGGTGGATATAGTCTCTGCTGCGATAATGGCCAAGGTGCTAGAGGAGAGGCAACGGGAAAGAGAAGTGGCGAAGCACTGCGACACCTGCACGTGTGCGACTAACTTGAAGATAATTTATGACAGTACGCATCATAGTATTGGAACTCAGACTGGGGATTATAAAGAAATGTTGTGTCTAAGGTGTAATGAAAATGTTCAACCCACCTCAGCTGGTTAGTATTGTTCGTGATTAGTACAGTAACTAGAGGTTTTAATTTAAAAATAATGTCATATGAATTGAATTTCGTTTTACTTCCATACATCCAGCGGAAGTATAGTAACGACAAAAAAATTTTTATTGTTCAAATAGGCTTATAGAATGTCATGAAACGTCGAGATTGAGCGAAAAAAAATTTCTGTCTGTCGGTCTGTCTGTAACTTTTTTTTGTGCTCACGTTTACTCTGGAACCGTTTAAGATATTGACTTGAAATTTGGTAGACGTATGTACTTTAACGAGATCTGGAACTAGATTATATTTTCATCTGTTCTGTCGAAGGGTTGTGGGGTAAATTTGGGGTAAATAGGTAAATTAAGCAGGTAAAAATTCATAAAATTGGTATTTAGTATATACAAGAGAAGGTAAGGTCTCAAAAAATTTTTTGGCATTAACCACCCCCATTACCACCCCCACCCCATTAAAGGGGATGAAAAAAATTGTGATTTACTGTATGTACAAGAACCAGAAACCTCAAAATATTTTTTAACCTCATCCCCCCCCCCCCCTATCACCACCCCCACCCCACTACCGATGTGGGGTATCGTTTTATGGGTTTTTGGGGTAGAGGATTTCAAATATTATATTATTAAAGTTCCATAAACAATTATTTCCACATACAAAATTTTTTCGTTGCGAGTGGCTTGGATAGAGAATCTGGATGTGGAAGCGGTTTTTCTTTTTATGATTTAATAGTAAATGCATCAAATAAATGTTTCTATATTATGCTGCGGCTTGCTACTTTACGGGGGATGGCACCCAAAAGATAATAATAACCATTGGAACTAGAGTCAGATTTTGAGAAATAGAATTTTTCATATTTATAAGTTGATAGGTTTCCAGTTATAACTGTCTGTTTTTATTTTTTTTGTCTCTCTTGGTGTAAGTTAAAATACGCTCTGCAATACCATACACCATTTGTATGTTTGAAAAATCTCACATGCAATAAATTTATTTCATTTCATTTGAAAATTTCAATTCTAGCTTTGGAAAACAGATATCTCAAAACGGGTTTCGTCGAATAACTCTAAAAGTATCACATTTAATGAAACAATGCAGAGATTAATAAGAAATCTTATAAGCAGACGATGAATTTTGCTTTTTCTAATTTCTTTGGCATTAATAGTTTTGGAAGTATGAAGGTGGTAAAGCCTGCCGTTTTTTAGTAATTATGGTTATATTCATATATAATTCATTGCATAGAATAAAATCAAGCTTATTAATATACTATATAAATATTACAAGGCCAAAAACTGAACCCTGTGGAACTACCATACTTAAAAACGAACGTTCAGAATTGGTTCTATATACGTTATTTTCACTGGTGTGTTGTATACTCACATACTGTTGACGATTTGTCAAGAATGAATTGATCCAGTTTAGTGGTTATCCTCTAATCACATAGTTATACAATATAGTCAACGATTTTGTATGACTGACGCAGTCAAACACCCTGCCCTGCTGAAATCAAAAAATATTGAATATCTTAGAAACAACGACATTTTTGTGTCAAAAATACTAAAGACTAAAGATCAAATTTTAAAATGACTGTTTGTTCCTGTATCATAAAAAAGCAAAGAAGTTATGGCCGAAACAATGTGCATCTTCGCATTTTTTTCAACAAAAATGTTGCCATTTTGTTATTTAATTGTCCAGTAATTAAAAAAAAAATCTTAAACACCATTGTTATTCACCTAGATGCTGAATTTTTTTTTGTCCATTTAAAACACTTACTTTAAAAAAATTTCCATCTGTCATGTTGCCATTTTGATATTTTAATTAAATCAGCAATACTTTTTCAAACATTAAATATTTAAATTTAAGGGTGGTTTTCATCCCTTGGGCGTAAGGCAGGTGTCGGGACCATATAGAAACTGAAGATGATACCTCTTACTACAATAGTCAATAATTATCCATTAAAAAGACTTGTCATTACATGATATGACATTATTTCTAAATTTTACATATTTTTTACTTCTACAGATACTGTACTAAAAGTTAAATGCTGACTATTTTAGTCCAGTAAAATTAGTAAAAAAAAGACTGAAATTTATTGTAATTCGTTTCAGGATGCCACATGGATTAACTGATAGTTTTATTGATTAAGAATATGACCCTGAACTTGGTCCACTTTTTGACCGCCGGAACATTGTTTATTTAACGATTTATTGTTGAAAAATTCCAAAAAATCGACTTTTTTAAAGATAACTCAAAGACCTTTGATGATAGGGTTTTCAATTTGTAGATACTGTTAGAACTTTGAAAAACGGTTAATTTGAGAGGTGTGTCATTTAAAATGCTTGAAAATTTGTTTAAATAATTGCATTTTAACAATTTGCAAATATTTTTCATTCTTTAACAAAAGCACTTTAGTGCTTGAAACTTTGACAAAATATGTCCTTTATTATCCCAAAGTTACCCCTAAAATTTCATCAAAAATTTTTAATTAGTTTAAGAGATATTTAATTTGTTTATTAAAAACATAAATAATGTAAAATGCAAATTCACCCAGTTCCCGTTGTCATAGAGGGTTGATCCGGACATAATTTTTTTTGTTGAGACTTAAACTTTATGTTTTCATTAATGGTAAATCAAATTTGCATTATTTTCAACTTCAAAATGGCGTATGAAAAAGTGTCACATTTTGAGGTTAGGTTTTTTGCTAATAACTTTTAAACAAATGAAGATTTTGCAATATCGTTCTCATTGTTTCTGAGCTTCTTTCACACATTTTCAAAAAAAAAATGACTGTAGCCTTACTAGAAGCCGAGTGATTTTTTTTTTAATAAATTCGTAAAAAAATTTTTAACAAAAATAATTGTTTATAACAAATTATTGTTTAATTAGGAAAAAATCGACATGACAGATATTATTGTTTCATCACGCTACACCAGATTAAAAAAAAAAGTCAAAATTGGAGAAACGGTAAATTTTTTGTTGACGCACAGATTTTAACTCGTCTCGATCATTTTATGAACGTGTTACAGATATGACTCATGCTTCTCTCTCCTATTCTGATGCTGATTTAAAATTAATTATTGTAATCGTTGCAAATTGAATTCTTTCCCCCAAACTCAGCTCTATTACAAAGATAGACTATTAAACTAGTTGTTCGCCAAGTTTCAGCTGTTAATGTTTATTAATAAACAAATTACGAATTTATTAAAAAAAAATCATCTCGGCTTCTAGTAATGCTACAGTCATTTTTTTTTTGAAAATGTGTGAAAAAACCCCAACAACAAAGATATCAGAACGATATTGCAAAATCTTCATTTGTTTAAAAGTTATTAGCAAAAACCTAACCTCAAAATATGACACTTTTTCAAACGCCATTTTGAAGTTGAAAATAATGCAAATTTGATTTACCATTAATGAAAACATAAAGTTTAAGTCTCAACAAAAAAAATGATGTCCGGATCAACACTCTACGATAACGGGAACTGGGTGAATTATGCATTTTACATTATTTATGTTTTTAATAAACAAATTAAATATCTCTTAAACTAATCAAAATTTTTTGATGAAATTTTAGAGGTAACTTTAGGCTAATAAAGGACATATTTTGTCAAAGTTTCAAGCACTAAAGTGCTTTTGTTAAAGAATGAAAAATATTTGAAAATTGTTAAAATGCAATTATTTAAACAAATTTTCAAGCGTTTTAAACGAAACACCTCTCAAATTAACTGTTTTTCAAAGTTCTAACAGTATCTACAAATTGAAAACCCCATCATCAAAGGTCTTTGAGTTATCTTTAAAAAAGTCGATTTTTTGGAATTTTTCAACAATAAATCGTTAAATAAACAATGTTCCGGCGGTCAAAAAGTGGACCAAATTCAGGATCATGTTCGTAATCAATAAAACTATCGTTTAATCCACGTGGCATCCTGAAACGAATTACAATATGCGTATTTGCTAATTCCACTGGCCTATTTTTAGTCTGCTCAGTTACAGCAAAAACCTGCTTCCTGCTATGAACAGATTGTCAAATTTACTTACATCCCCTGTCATACTTATGAGATAATCCTAAAAAACTTTTCTAACCTCCATAAATGTCTATCATTATTTTAATAATTCCCAGAAGCCGCGGTTAGCTTATTATCACATGAAAAATGTGATTTGTTTGTTTTAAAACTATACAGATCTGAAAACTATAATTTCATTTGTTAATTCTCCAAAAATAGCCAATTTGGGTGTTTTCTTAAAAACAAGACACCTAACTACGGTCTTTTTCTTTGTATGATTGGGTAGATTCAATATTTGTGATTAAATGTATTATACTGCTTTTTTCCTGCTAGAATCAAGCTAATGCACAAAAAATACATATTTGATTGGTGACTAGTAAAATGTTGCGGTGAAAGTTAGAGTTATCTTATACTGGATACGTAAACGGGGTGAGTCAATGGTGTGTGGATGGTCAATATCTCCTCAACCATTTAAAATTTCAGGTAAAAATTGTGGGAAATCAAGAGTGGTATATTCTAAAATTATTTAAAAATGTACATTGTGATCGGCAGAGGGGGTGGCAATCAAATACTAGGAATAATATGGCAACGCCGCAGCGCAAGTCCAAAAATAATATATGCCTGGATAAAGGATTAAGTGTTAAATACAAATATATAAAAAGATGTTGGGTGTTCCATTTGAAAAATCCTTATTTACGTTGCCACCACTCTGCGAAACATCCTGTAGATTTCAAAATCATTTTAGAATGTACCACCCTTGATTTCCCACAATTTATTATCTGTGACATTTTTTTTAAATTTCAAATGGTTGAGGAGATATTGATCATCCACACGTGACTACTTACCCTGTGTAGTAGACATTTTTATAGTTAGAATCAAAAATATCTGTTTAAATCGATAAAGTAGCAAATATAGGCTAAAACTATGATATGATATTATAATTTGATATATTATTATAGGTACCCTTATATTCCCGTTTCCCACAACATAATTAATGAAAATTTAACTTTTGTAAAATGGCTAGCCGATCAGTTATCCCTAGCAGAAAAAAACCAGGTATAGTACATTTTCTCAATAACACATTGAAATAATTCAAAGTCTGTCGTATTTCAGGTATGAAGATAATAGGGAACGATCTCAAAACCAACAAATTTGTGCCAGTCTACCCGCTGGACGGTCTAGACACAGCCTTGGTCACGCAACCATCTAATAACATCGTCAAAGTGCAACCAAACAACTTTTTAATCGACAACAAATCGAACTCGAACAACTCGAGTTCAATAGACTTGAGTAAGGTCATACCTAACCAAAATTTACCGCCAAAGAATAACTTAATTGATCCAAACAATCCTGTGATAAGTGACGAAGTTAGAATGTACCGAGACGTGGCGTTCACCAACGTCAACGAAATGCTGAACAAGAAGAATTCAAACTCGGACCATCATCGGCTGTGCGACAAGAAGTCACCGAGTTTCGAGAAAGCAGACTCCGAAAGGAATGTAGACAGGACCAGTGCCAAACATAATTCGAAAGGCCCGAGGTATTGCTCAATGCGTGTGCAAACCGGCACACGTAATATCCTGCTCGACAACGCGCATAACAACATCGCACCCGTACTGTACACCCGCAGTCACAAGATAAAATGCGAAGAGGCGGCACAAACCCACGACATCAGCTCAAATCCCGATTCGGTGTCGAGTAGCGACGGTAGGATCAACTCCATGTTGAGCGATAGTTCCGCGCAGAATCAACGGAGGGTAGCGGAATGGATTCGGAACAATCTGGAGAACGATGTAAGTAGTTCGGACAATTCTAGGACGGACTCGTTGAAAAATAAAAAAGGTCCCGCCGGATTGGATAAGGTGAAGTACGCCGAGATGGAAGAGAACGTAAAGAGATTCTTGTTTGGGGAGAGCGAGTTTATGAAGACCGTCGAAATAGGGAAGCTGAAGTATCAGAATCTCAGGGATGGGGATAATTCCGTTTGTGAGGTGTCGAGTGGAAAGACCTCTCAGACTGAAACGGATAAATAGGGTTCCAGGTTTGCTTGTGCGTCGGTCGTTCTAGTGCACAAGTTTGCTGAAGATAATGTCGAAGCGTGAGTACAATGAAATATGGATTACGTGTTGGATTTTTATTCCTAATAAGTAGTACGCTTCCGAACAGGAATTTGTTGTTTATTTGCTCATCCTCGTGTATTGATTATCGATATCGCAGTTTTGAGATTAATAGTGTTTTAAACAGACAAAGAATTAGATATTATTTATTAAAAATTGAATAATGGAAGCCGTTAATTTGTGATAAATCAATCGTGAGCTATAAACACACTTTTTACTTTGTTTTTTATATTAGCGATAAAAACAAAGTAAAAAGTTCTTGTTTATAGATCATAATATTTGTTAATTATTTCATAAATTCTGAAGTGTTTAGCAGAGTTTAAGTTTATTTAATTATAATTTGGTAAATCGTAAAGAATTAAAGATAGTATACATGATATCTTCGATATGCTTGGTCTGATAGTTGAAATATCACATAATTATGCAACATCAAGTAAGAGTATCCATTGCAACAATATTGATTGGTCGATTTAAGAAAAAAAGATTCGCGTAAATGTCGGTTCTAAAACATTCATTTTGAGATACAATGACTAGTAACAACTTAATAAGATTTTAAGAAGCATTTCTAGATCGTTATGAAAAATAGTAAGAATAGATGGAAAGAGTTGAGTAATTATATTTTTTTGAATGGCTCTTCTGTTTACCCGACTTGTGGAAGAAAAACTGAAAATTACACATATTTGACGAAAATTACGGAAGTGCTGCGCTGCCATAGTTCTTCTAAAACAAAATTTTTGTATAATTTACAGAAAAATTGTAAATTATTGATCCATTTTACAAACAAAATTTATTCTTACAAAATTATATACCATTTGGTACCTTATCGCGTATGCTATGTTTCAATGTTGCAGCTATCGAGAAATAATATTGCACTTCAGCGCCACCTTTTAGCGAATTTTAATTTCATTGCTAGTTACGAAATATTCGACTGGGAATTTTTTTTTTTTTGCTGTGCCTCGTAAATCACTGGTTTGAATTGAAAAGTATATACTACAAAAAGGAAGAATTAAACATACTTGTACCTGTCATCAAAAAATTTCTTTCTGGCATCGCGACGCTGATGACACTGCCTATCATTGGTAACATTTGAAAGACAAAATAAAATCACTAAGAATATCTAACTACTGGCTTATACAGAATTTGAATATATCTTTTCGTTACCGCGTGAACTACCTGGGGAGTTTTATGTGATATTTCTGATAACACAGTTTTTCTATAAATTTACAGATCTTCTGTAAAGTATACAAAAATTTTGTTTTAGAAATACTTTGGCAACTCAACGCTTCATCTTTTTGTTCTTAAATCGACTGGTGCAGTACTCTGTTGCACTTTTATCAAGTATGCTGGAGACAACCTGTATATTTGCTCTTTGAATTAATTATACAATAATAAAATAGAGATGCTGAAAACCACCTTTCCCCAGCTCGTTATAACATTTTCTGTTGAAGACTAATTTAATTCTTGTACAATCTTCAGCAAAATATATGTTAAGTTGTTTTTTAATAGGAAATTTTCATAAAAGGTTGGCTAAATTATAGGTAATGCAATACTCTCAAGGTTTCGTTTCTACAGTTTTTGTCCATTTTTATAGATGATTTAGAAGGTTTCCTCCGAAAATTACGTTGTATTTTAATTTTCATCGGCTGATGCTAGTTTGTAAAAACTTCTCTTGAAAACTTCCCATTAAAAACGGTATTTTATAATTTTAATTAAGTATATCGTTAAGTTGTTTTGTGTGGTTAAACAACCACTGAAAATAGGAATTCTTACTTTTCATATTTTGTACCCTTTATAAATTAAGTTGACCTAATTAATTACTTGAGATATTTACCTTTAATTTTTGAATGCAATGTGTGGCTTATAAAAGTTTTTCAGATGAATTTCCTCTTTGCACTCCAATGATTATTTAAATTTTATTTCAATTTAATTATTACTTACTCCATTTGTTAATGAAATATTTGAGGAATGGTTGGTGTATTGCATACCTCTAATTTGATCTCTAATAGTTTTCTTAGATTATTTCGAAAATCAAAATTTAATAACCTACCTTCTTATGGAAAGATGGCTAGGAGTGCTTGAGTTAATCCATCTGCATTTACTTAAGAAATCCATACTTATATGCAATACCATTAATTTTAAAACATACATATTATGTTTACGTGCATTTCTCCAAACAAAAATTTTAACCGTTTTTAAAAAAGAATAGGTGAACGACGAGCGGTAAGCTTTGTTCCGACCTTGTGGCGTCACGTGTTGAAAGCTAAGAATATATGAAACTAGACTTAATTATTAGGAAATATATTCTGTTTAGAAAGATTAAAGTAACTTCTCATAAAATTATACATTTTTAGTCTAAAAAAGATTTCACAAGAACTTAAAATCAATCAAAAACACGGTAATAAAACATATGAGCAACTTCTAATGGTGTTTATTGATCGCTTTCAACAGATGATGTCAGTTTTTTTTTTTTGCGTATGTCTCACCTAAGTTATTGTTGATCACTAATATTTTGTACCTTTTATGATCATTTAATTATAGTTAACGTCTTCCAAGTAATTTCATAGATTTCATTGCTCTAAAGAACTGAAAAAAGTATAAAATAGTGAGTAGTTGTAAAATATGTATATTTTTTGGTATTTCTCCACTAAAGAATAGATGATTATCGAGTGGCAGGTGCATATTGTAGAGTGTTGTAAAAATATTTTTTGGTTTAATATCATGTTGTTTATTTATCTGATTAATATACGATCTGAAAATCTGTTGGAGGGAACATAATTGAACTGAGTAGTGATTGGAAAAAAAATTGAAATTGAACACAAGTTTATAATAGATACCATTGAGGCAGTTTCTACAAAATTAGAACAGTCGACGCGAGTTTTGCCAACCAAAGTAAGTAAATAAATAGTTTATTAAATAATAGGAATTACCCAAAAAAATTACTTTTATAAATTGCAATATACAAGTGTCAAAAACACATACATAACATACAAAACAAATCACATATGACCTTTAAATAAATATTTTCTTTTGTACATTTGTATCATTCTTCTTTCCACAATGATCTTCAGCAGGTGCATCCTCTGGTTGCTGTAATGTTCTTATATTTAAATATAATTCTTGGCCCTCTATTTTGAAGTTTTTAAAGAGATTGTATCCTATTTTTGTCAAAAATATAAGAGTATAGAGCATTAATCAAAGTATTGCTGAATAATTGTTTGATACATAGTCCTTGCAAAAAAAATGGAATATCAGTAGAAATTTGTGTAAAGAAATACAGTTTTATAGAAATTTCTTTATAGGTATATTCAAATTGTGTTTTTAAAAAACACTCGTCAATAGTTTCAACTGAAAATATGTAGCATAGCATTAACATTTTTTAACTTTTATTAGGTCCCTAGAATCATACCTTCGTTTTAGCTACATTTAGAACATTTACTAAAATGACATCTTCTGAAAACGATAAAAAAATCTCTCTCAGCTTGGTTGGAGAAATGTGTGCCGAGTGTTTTTGTATTTGTGACATCTACCTCAGTGACGTTAGCACATCAAGTATCATTATTACATTGCAAATAAATTCAACAGGAAGAGTTTAAAAAAATAACCTGTTAAAGCTGTTGACACTAAACTACAGAATTTCCTCAATAATAATAAATCAACCTATTTTGGCCGTTGATGAATTTGTCAAATTTGAATGAAATTATCCACTTCACTTTATATCGAAACTCCCTGTACAATAATTTTCAACACGAAACAAACTGTGATTTAATGTGTACGTGAAAGTCTAAAGGTAATTAATTTTAAATAACAACTGTGAATATAGAGACCAATGTTTATTTTTTATTAGGCGTTTTTATGGAAGGCATTAGGATAAATACATAGATCTTGTGTATTTAATGTGATATACATTACTTTTTATTATATTTAATGTATCGTGTATTAGTCATGTAGTGTATATAGCCTCTTCATGCTGGGTAATTCAAAAATATTCTTCATTGAAACTGACATGCATTAATATGCGAGAGCTAGGTGGCCTTTTTGAAAATTCGTCATTTCAAACAAGTATCTTCTATGCGTTGATTAATTGTATCGAATTTAAATAATGACAAAATAGACTTCTGGTGTGCCAACCAAGAAATTTGGCCCGTATTTGAGCCATGAAAAAAAAATCGTTACGAGGCTCACTATTACTGTACATACAAAGCTCATACTTAGAAAGTAGATATAAACAATTAGGGTTTTCACTGTATGCAAATTTGCTTTTTTGTCAACCGGGTTTAATTTGGACGTTTTTTGGATAAATTTCCAGTTTTCCATACCTTCGCGACGTCGGACAACCTCGGGATTTTTATATAATAATCTTATATCCTTTAACTTTCTACTGAACTATTTTTTTTTTATTTTTCAAACTTGTCCGAACTAGCTCCGCAATGTGGGGCAAATTCGGACAAGCCTAAAAGCTACTTTGAATTGAAGAAAGCATGCATATATACCAATTTCGGACAAAGAATTATTTTTTAAAAAAGATTTTGGCCAAAAATAAATATTTTTTTCTAATTTCTAGCACAATAATGGGTTTTTATTTTATTTTTCAACTATATTTATTGAACATTTATAAAATTATAAAAGAATGGATAACAAAAAAATACAATTCTTATCATAGGTTGATATCAGGTCATAAAATAGAAAATGAATTCTGAAAAACTAAAAACTAATAAAAATACTGAGAAAAATAAAAAATATTATGAATAATAGTAGGAAGGCACTTATTTCATTCCTCGGAAGATCTGAAATTGCCTTTTGTAATCTCTTTTTATTATAATTCCTGTACACCTGGCTTCCAAGCACGTGTCTATAAGTTGTAACCATTTTTTTACTTTGTCCGAATTTAACATTCACTTGGTAGCTTTTCCTTTAAAAAAATAACCGAATTTGTTTTTAACTATTTTTAGGTTTATGTGTAGAGAACGGTTCAAGGAACAAAATACATAAAAATAATAGTTATATCTTTATAACCATAAGACAGAGAAGAGTTACTATTACGGTTTTTTTAAAACCTCCAAAATCGGGCTTCAATTATTTAAATTTTTTTCTACTATATAACTATAAAACAAATAATTCCATATTTTAGTTCAAAACAATCGTTGACATGTGAAGTAACAGCTGACAACCCAAAGTTTATAACAGTGACTGTCATCTAGTAAAATTTTAAGGTTTGGAAAAAACGCGCGATGTCCGAATTTGACCCACGAATCCGAATTAACCCCGGTTGACGGTACTCCATACATTAAAGCACTTACCAATATTTAAACACCATTCTTTCATCTATCAATTTAAAATTTCAACAAATAAATAACAAAACTGAATAGCTGTACGGATATTATACATAACGGGCTGTAACATCATCGGTTGCATTAATATAACCAACATAACCTCAACTTTTAGGTTTTTTAAGTTTATTGTCATTTTTAACGATTGTATCCACACTTCTCATTTGAAACCAGTATGGCTCCAAGCAAGCATTTAAAAACTGATGCAAATGATGTCTCAATATTGTTGATTACTGAAAATGGTCTGCCAATTATAGGTTTGGATTTCCAACCTACAAAAATCACCTTATTTTATTGGGAGAAGATATTTAAAACTTTATTAACATTACATTGAACAAGATTTTAGTTGAAATTACGAGAACCAAGCGAAAATTCTCAATAGTGACATATTACTCCGAAATTTTTAAAAGATATGTATTTTTGAGGTTAGGTGTTTACCGTCAGTATGACCGATGACATCAACAATATGGCTTAGTGTTTTGGGCGGGAAAATTTTGATTCAAATTTAAAAATACTTTTTTTTGGATATCACTCAACAGGTTGTGGAAATTCAAATGTTTTTAGTTATGATTATGTATTACCTTCACAGTCAATGAGATTTTAAAATTTGTGAAAACACCGAATGTTGGAAAGAAACAAAAGTTGATAAAATTCTTAAGAAAGTATTTACCATGGGTGTCACAAATTAAAAATAATTAGTACGACCTAAAAATTGTGACCTCAAGCCCTCTGCAAGAGCTAGGTAAAGCCAGACAGCTCTTTTTCACAACTTCCTTTCTGACTGCTCCTCTTGGTGTCACACACACCTTCTGACGATCTTATTTTATCTATATCTAGGCATCAAAGTTGAACACAAAAAATTATCCTTGTAATGATGACATTATTCCAGTGATTTTTAAATTGTGATCATGACGTGACTTGCCTGATGGTAGGTGCCACGCCAGAAATCGATTTTGTGTATCATCCATAAAGTGATAAACATACCTCATAGTGCATAAAATGATGACGTGCAGAAAAAGACACCTAGCTGCCGCACCATTTATGATTATATAATTTAATTGTAAGGCTATTCGTCAATATATCCAGTTTGTAATATTTGACTACTTTGAAAATAATTAAAATATTTTTTAGAAAATATTTAGGTATTAGGCAGATCACAACTTACACACTTTTTTATTTTTTACTTACTTTTTACTTTCTGTATATTGGTGTCTCAATTTTTTTTTTGTAAGGAATGGCACCTTTCAAAGGAAGAACCAGGCCTACTGAAGGCCTACTATTTACTTTGATGTTAGGGGCCTGACGAAACTAGAACTTATTTAAGAGCTGATTGCAGAATAAATTTCATAACTCTGTTGTTCGAGATAGAGGAATGTCTGGAAAGTGACTTTCGATTTACTTGCTTACAAAGTAAAGGTCGCTGCACCGTTCTCATTGAAAGTTTCCTTTCAGTGGAATTTTTTATATGTTGTAAATTTTCACCTCTTTAACAAAAGTCTCAACGGGCACAACTTCTAATAATTAACAGTTTTTGAGATACAGCTTTTCATGGTAGACAATTTACATCATTATAGACATTCAGGAATATTTTACCCATAAACCATTAACTACAGGAGAAATAACATTAATCAGTCATGATCTCAGCACCGAGTCTTCTGAGATTGCAATCTCTCGCACATGATGTGATGGATAGCTTCAACTTATGGTGCTCTAATAACTTTTTTAACAACAAAAATATATTCTGCAGTTCCGTTAAAGTGATTGGCACATTCGTAGATTCGCACCTAACTTGGAATGATCAGGTAGACCATGTAGCTAAAAAAATTAATAGCTCTCTGTACGCTATTTCCTCATTAAAACGGAATTTACCTAAAGAATATCTGCTTAATATTTATTATGCTATGGTGTATCCGCATCTCTCTTAAAATATTATAGTATGGGGTAGATCACCCACTGTTAAGAGAATCCTAATACTACGAAAAGGAGTCTTTAGACTTATCTATGATTTAAAAACTACTGAGTCTTGTAGACCATATCTCACAAATAATAATATATTAACACTTCTATCAATTTACATATACAACATTTCTAAATATATAAGAAAAAACTTATCTTTATTCAGAAATAATGGTAGCTTTCATCACTATAGCACTAGGGATTGCAATTTACCGGAAGTTTTAATAACCGGTAAATCGGTAAATAAAAATGTAAATAACCGGTTAACCGGTATTTACCGGTAATTTTTAGAATGGATGATTAGGGTGGCGAAAATGGCAATTGTCTTTTTCGATATACAAAATTATCTAAATTTAACAAAAAACATTTTTATATACGTACTTATATGTGATATAATGAACAAACAAAAGGTTTTTTATCAACAGTAAAATCACAAGACTTTTTTTTATTGGATAAATTTCTCTTTGTAATGAAATAATTTTGCCAATCAGTGATTTTATAAGAAGAACTGACATGAAAAAATCGCGAGACCGGAGGTCGAATGATTTTGTCAAATGTCAGTTTTTCGAGCAAAATTACTGAGTGGCAAAATTTTGAGTTAAAAAGAAATTTATCCATAGAAGAAAAGCTCGAGTGTTTTTTGGCAAGATAAATTAACGACAGAATATGAAAGTGAACGAACAACAATCATTTATTAAAAATAATTATAATTTTCCCAAAACGACTCATATCGTACAGTATAGTTTCCACAATACTTAAAAATTATAGCTGACAGTACAGATTTCAAAGTGACGTGCGACTAATAGGTGTACTCTGCTTTTGAGGAACAGGCATTTTTATCGGTGATAAAAAACGATGCACCTTTTTTATCGTTGTCAAAGTGACAAAAATGTGACTTTTTTATATAGGAGTTAATTTATCAAAAAGAAAAAATATAAATGAAATAAATTTAAATAACTAATTATTCTGTAAATAGCAAAAATATCCACTTAAATAACAAAAATTATAAACATAAACTCAAATAGGGCATTTACTGAATACCTAATCTAAAAATACAATATTTTTTAAAAATGGCCTGTTAAAAGGGTTAGTTTTTCAAAGCTATATATGTTAGTCGTCTGATATTTGTGCATAGAATACCACCAGCTGAAAATGCCCTTCCTCAATCGATATTGGTGGGTCGATAAGTTAATAAGAATTGGTAATAACATACTTCTAAATGTATTCCACGGATATTTGCGGCAGTGAAATATTCAATTTTCTGTCGTAAGATATTGTCAATGTCTCTCTTGTATTTCTTAGGGCTTGGTGTTTGGAGTTTACTTTTTATAATATTATTTATTTATTGTTAAAAGTGCTCGGTGTTGGGACAGTCACTCTGTATTTAGTGAATACTAGTCAGTGACATAAATAGAAACGTTGAACACGTGACATATCGTAAGTTCAGAATTTACCGAAATAACCGGTAAAAAATTTAAATTACCGGTAATTATTGTCATGTGTTTTTTGTCCTAATAACCGGTTAACCGGTAATGCAATCCCTATATAGCACCAGACATGGATCTTCCTTAACGATAACTATGCATAACATAGGCCCACAAAAAAAACCATACCTATCCTATTTGAGCCTTGTATCCCTTGTATTTTGAGCCGCTGGACACGAATCTGACCTTAGTTTTTCCCCAGCACGTCCGGTTTTTTTTTTAACAGCAAATAAATATAAATATTACGATTCAACAGACTGTTTTGCTGTTAAAAAAAAATCAGACGTGTTGGGCAACAACTAAGGTCAGATTCGTGTTCAGCGGCTCAAAATACAAGGGATAGGTGTGGTGGTGTGGTCAGTACCCCCGCACAGACCACTTTTTTTTTGTGGGACTGTGCCACACTGATTGTGGTACAGTCCCACACTGATTGTGGCACAGTCCCACAAAAAAGAAGTGGTCTGCGAGGGGGTCCCTTGTATTTTGCTGACCTTAGTTTTTCCCCAGCACGTCAGATTTTTCTTTTAACAACAAATAAATATATAAATATCACGATCCAACAGACTTTTTGCTTTTTAAAAAAAAACCTGACATGCTGGGGAAAAACTAAGGTTAGATTCGTGTTCAGTGGCCCAAAATACAAGGGATTAGTATTGGGGGTTAGCAGACCACTTTTTTTTTGTGGACCTGTGTAATTTGCCTCTATATGAAAAATACTATTAAAACAATATTGAAAAATGTATCTATAGCTTTAACGAGTTTGTCTAAATGTTTTATGTTTATGTCATGTCTTTTATATCTATCTTTCCTTTTTTTTTACTATTATAATTATGTAGCTACATCTAATTTTACATTTTGTTGACTGTCGCATCTCTTCTATCTAACAGCATATGTGATAAATAAGTTATTATTATTATTATTATTATTATTAATATAATATATGTTATTGGAAGTTGATAAAAAATTCAGAGTGTATCATTACCAGAACTCATATTTGAGGTTGCAATTCCAAAGACATATTTTGTGTACAACGTATTTGTTCCAAGGGCGTTTCCAGGACGTTTTTCTGTGGGCCATGCCAATAATAATAATAATAATATTTATTTCACCATGTTTGATACAAATAACGTACATATGGCAAGTCAGGTACAATAATCAGTAATTACTGACAGTTTAATATTATTAAAACATAATAAGTCAATACAAGAGTAAAAGAGTAGTTATATACATACACATCACACAACAAATTAAGTTAAATAATAATAACAATAAATAGTTTAAAATTAACATAATATTACAAACACATTTAAACTTAAACACTTAAAATTCTCGTTGTATGGAGATACAATACTAGAAGAAAAAAGAAAAAAAAATAATCTATTATTATGGTCCACTTAGAAATTCATTAATACTGTATATGCATACTGAACAAGTATTTTTTTAATTTCAGTTTTAAATTTTGACAGGTGAAGATTTCTAATCTCATCAGATAGGCTGTTGAATTGAAATTGTTTCTAGCCTTTGAACTTTGAAGTACATTTTATATTTTACTTAATTCGGGGGGGAGTAGTTACCCCCATTGCCCCCCTTGAATATGCCTATGAATTGTTCAAATTCACTTTTCTTAATTTATAAATTGTAAGTGTGTACAGACTCTCAATTTTGTATCAGCAGATTTTAAGACGGTTCGTGTACGCTCTTTTATTTACCAGCAAATTAATAAAATTAAATGATATATCTTGATCACAAATAATATCGTACAAGTCAAGGCCCCTCTAGGTAGTAGTCCACTTGAGACCGTCTCCATCACTTCACTTTTTGCTCAGGCGTCAGCTACTAAGCCATGCCCCCTATCCCAGCGGGAAATCAAATACACCATTGCAGGAACTTGACTATCGCACCCCCACCCTTTGAAGGACGGTAGGGTGGGGATCGGAACCAAATCGTTCTAGACTATAGATATAGGATTCGAACCTCTCTCCAACGGTGACAAATTACTGCTACAGAGTCTCAAGTCCATAATGATGTCACATAAAGTTCTAAAAACTCTTGACCAGTTCGAGACATCAAAAAAATATTCGCAAAAATTTCCCCGCGCCACTTTTTACCTTGTTTGGCTCTACCCGTATAATAAGTCCCAAGTCCGCATATCAAAAAACAAAAAAGTTAGCCTTCCCAGCTATCACGTCACAAACGCAAAAGCAATTTTGCAACTTCCTCGAGCCCATATGATCATCAGGTGATAAGATTCGAACCACTCGCCGGAGATGACAAATTACTGCTAGAGTCTCAAGACCATAATGACATCACTAAAACAAAAAGTCCTTATAATTTGTAAATGCCTCAAGATGTCAAAAAAAATTATTGCAAAAACCTCCCCTTGCTTCTTCTTGTCTTGCCCCAAGGCTGTATGTAAAAAAACAAAAAACTCAGAGTATTCTTGGATTTTTGATAACAAACGTAAGTTTGAAGTTTGAACATTTGGAAGAAGCCTTACTTATTAACTTTTATTATTGTGCCTTCACAAAGGAATAGTATTGGTGTCCTAAGCGTTGTATTGTGTGCATTCCACTAAGTTTTAGCATCATCACATCACAAAGTAATAACGTTCTTACAAAACCATCTGAATCTGCCTCTCATAACTGTGAAATTGCGATCTGAAATAGCTCTGATCATTATTGAATTTAAATAAACATAAACATTGTTTGACTCTTGTACTTTTTACTTTATTGAAACCTTTTAAATACGTACTAGGGTTCCAAGAGTGATATCTTACACGCAATAATGCAAACATTTGTAAATAATATACAGTTGTCGTCCCTCCCCCAACTTATGTACACTTCATTCTTTTATTCTGTTACTTATTTGCGTATACATTTTTAAAGGTATACAGAGAACAGATTATGGTCAAATATTATCAACACGCTCTGACTTGATTGCCAAAAAATATTTGAATTTCAACTTTGTAGAATCGGTCTGTTATCGTCGTAAAAGTACGACTCTCATGTTTCCAAAAGTGTACATCACTCCTACATTATTGTAGAAACTCATCTCTGCTGAAAGAGTTAAAGGTTTAAAAATACAGATTGTTAAATGTCTAAAATGATGTGAATTATCTGGTTTTGACAAGCTGCAACTCAAAAATTGTCCATTTTTGGAGGCTGTGCCCATTAAGACAATTTCACTGAAAGTCAGTTTTCCATAAGAAAGGTGTTTGTGGTTTCTTTAATAAATAAATCAGGCCTATATGTAATATTTATAAATTTCGTTTTCTATAAAGGGTTTGGAAACCTCATAACTTACCAGGCAGGCAGGATATTTCATTATTGGTAAAAAAAAATAAAATGTCAAACTTTATAATAATTTTATGTTAATATAGGAATCATGAAATAATAACGTTCCCATTATTATTGATAAATACCCATCTCATATTAAAAAGGTGTTTTGAAATTATTGCCACTCATTAGCTAGTGTAGCTTAGAGAATGTTGTTATAGATAGAGAATAAAACTAATGCCCAACTTTAACTCTTCCATTTTTTTTATGGTATTTTGGCAAGTAAAAATAGGACAGTACATATAGGACTCTCTGTACTAACTGCTTTCATTTCAGGCCCTATATGTAGCACACGAGGTACAAAAGCGTGAAACAGAGTACTGTGTACCTACTGTACTACAGTACTGTCGTAAGCAAAAAAAAATAGGACAACTATTTTTTTCTAATGTAAATCTGCCTCTATTTGAATGAATTTTGACAAATAACTGATAATGTCACAAAAATTAAAGTTAGATGTACACAACTAGTTTTTAGCAAAAATACGTTATAAGACTTATCCCATTTTCTTTGCGCACGACAGTACCTGCCATCAGTTTTAACAAAACTGAACTATGCTACGTTTATGGAGGGCAATAACTCTAAAACATGTGTCCATAGCTACATTCTTATTCTTTATTGCGGTATATAGCAATCATTCTTGTTTTTTTTTTTTATAGGGCCCCGTTAACCCATCCATTCTTATCTTATTTTAAGCAACAACATTTAAGAATTTGTAAGCTCGTTTAGTTAAATTTTGTATTAAGTTATCGTAGGTTGGTAAGTATGAAAATTCATGAGAGTAGGAGGTAGGATATTGGTAAATTGATTTGGAGTTTATAATGGGGTGAATTTGATGTATATTCAAGTAGTTTAACCTTAGTATTTGATGTGGAAATGTTATTCGATAGTGCATAGTCAACAAATGATTCAGTCCGAATTTTATGGTATATTTTCAGCTTGAATTTCAAACGAGGCTACATCAACATCCTAAAGGGAGGTCTGACTAAATGTTTTTTTTTATATAGTTTTATGGATTGCAGAATTAACTACTTGCAAATATGAAAAATTCACCATGTATTGTACGATTATATTCCTGCTCTTAAAATAGAACTACCTACTTTTAATCTATGTTAGTAGAATCCTCTTAAAAAAAAAACAGTGATAGAAGTTATATTTGGCAGAGTATGGTTTGGCTCGTATCTTATTTTCACTTATGCTCGTTCAACATTTAGGGAACTCAGGGGTCACATGTATTTAGCCTAAAAAGTATAGGTAGGCCCTTGTTGGGACCTATGAAAACATTTGCATTATTATAAATGTGATAAAATATAGAATTATAATATACATTTTCCACATTTTTCTTTATCTAATTTAAATGTGTAGAATATCTACGTCGTGGTAATTTAGTGATTGTAAAATATTGTGTACTAAATGTAAATAAACCATTTTAAATGTCTGTTGTTTTTTTTTGTGGCTGATAATACATCCAAAAATAAAGGTACTCTTATATAAAATTATTTCCGAAAATGGATAATAATGGAGTTATACCCCTGTAAAAGGAGAAAATAAATATCAATTTTTCTGCAATATATTTCGACCTTAAAATGTAAAATTCATATTTTAAATTTACAGTACATATAGCCATATTTACATGTACATACAGTACATATAGCCCCTCTGGACACCAGTTTAAATAGGTATCAGTCAAACTTCTGCTTAAGGAGTAGTTTTAGGAAGCGGCTGGCAGTTTTTCCCCTAACTTTTTTTTTTATATACAGTGTGTCCCTGGATGGAGTACCACAATCTTGTAAACTTTCTTATTTTTGATTTGCGGAGAAAAAGTCATTCTTTATAAAAAGTTTTACCTGTCTTAGGAAGTCATAAACGGTTGTTAAACTTAAGATAGATTATACAGGGTATTCTAAAAATTAGAAGATATGAAATCGACTTTAAGCAAACTACAGTTTTTTTATGTCTTTATTAAAAATTTTCAGTTGAGAAAATAGAATTGCATGGATATGATCTCTGCACAGAATCTCCAAGCCTTGGTAACGGTAGTGGGGGAAATATTCTTGTTATGGCAGTCGTGGTTTTGATGAAAGAGTGCTCATATACGTGCATAATTGTAGACATATCAACCATTAAAATTTATTTTATGCATTCACTAAAGTTCTGATACATTATAGTAATGGAGCCAGGGACACCTTTAGTTGCTATATTTGTTTAAACTTGGTTTATTATTAATGTAACTTATCCACAAGACAAACTCTTGCCACCTCGTTAGCGGGCTAACGCTTTGCAGCCGCATTATAATTATTTTTAAAAAATGTGTGTCACTGCTATACGTACTTAAAGATGATTTTTTTGTGTCCTTTATTGATATTACAGTATGATGGAAAAGGAAGGAGGCAGCACTTAGTGCCTTATTGCTGCATCAGGCACTTAAATTCAGACCAGACGACCCTTTTGGTCACTTAAGGATTTTGGAGCTAATCCAATTCGAATCCATGACCAAACCCACTGACTCAATGCCAATCAAGCATGGCTTTAACAGTCTGTTTGATGTGCTGATTGAAAGCCGTCAGGCGGGCAGGGTCGAAATACTGCATTTGAAGAGTCACACATCTGGTACACAGATGGATCCAAGATGGACGAAGGGGTTGGTGTGGGCGTAGCAGGGCTTAAATGCAGGCTCTCTAAAGCCCTTGGTAACACCCCAACCATCTTCCAGGCAGAAATCTATGCTATAGATCAATGTGCCTGGGAATGCCTTAACAGAGGCACTCGAAGGGGAAAGATCTGTATACTTTCAAATAGTCAGGCAGCATTAAAGGCTCTCAGGTCCTATACCTTTGAGTCAAAAATTGCCTGGGAATGCAGACAATCCCGCAAGCAACTGGCAAAAAACAACAAGGTTACCTTGATGTGGGTTTCAGGGCATTAGGGAATAGAAGGCAACGTATTGGCTGATAGCCTCCCAAGAAAAGGGGCTGAAGCCCCATTTTTTGGACCCCAACCGTTCTGTGGCTATTTATTATCTTTTCTTCTTCTTATCGACTAGGTAGGAACGTTTAGCTATTTATTATGTGAAGTCTAAGAGGGATATGGATCTGAAGCATTGAATAGACTTTATAAAACCATTCCATCATAGATAATGCCTGGTCAAAGTGTTAGTCGTGATGCGCCAACTTGTTTTGTGATTTTTTTGCCGAAACAGTTTAGATGTGCCGTCAAAATTGAATCGTTATACTGATAACATTTTTTCTGTACTTTCCGAATCTGCTAATAGTTTTTCAGAAGTGTGACAGAAAAAACGTACTTTTTTATCAAATACGGGGAGGGCAGATTTTTTCCGAGTATGCCCCTGGATTTTTCAAAACCAAGTAGGCCATTATGACAAGTCCCAGCTGAGGAATGTTACTAGTAAATTTTATTCGATTGCATCCAACCATTGCAGAGCTAGCTCTTTGAATTTTCAGACCAAATGCATAAAACATCCTGTATCTTTTTAACCAGTGGCCAAAACATTTTTTCGTTGGTGATCTAGATTCGCCTTGAAGTGCTCTATCTGCCATTAGGCTATGGCACATTCCTCACGAATCACCCTGTGTAACTCGTAGGAAGGGCCTAATTTTACTTCCACATCCAGTGGAAGTATAGTAACGACAAAAAAAATTTTAAACATTTTTATTGTTCAAATAGGCTTAGAAAGTCACGAAACGTCGAGATTTTAAGTTTGAGCGAAAAAAAAAAATTTCTGTCTGTCTGTCTAACTTTTTTTGTGCGCACGTTTACTCTGGAACCGTTTGAGATATTGACTTGAAATTTGGTACACATATGTACTTTAACGAGATCTAGAACTAGATTATATTTTCGTCTTGTTCCGTCAAAGGGTTGGGGGGTAAATTTGGGGAAAATAGGTAAATCAAGCAGGTAAGAGTTCATAAAATTGGTATTTAGTATATACAAGAGAAGCTAAGGTCTCAAAAAAAATGTTGGCATTAGCCGCCCCCCTTACCACCCCCACCCCATTATTGAAGAGGATGAAAAAAAATTGTGATTTAGTGTATGTACAAGAACCAGAAACCTCAAAATGTTTTTTTACTTCATCCACCCCCACTACCACCCCTTATCACCACCCCCACCCCGCTATGTGGGGTATCGCTTTATGGGTTTTTGGGGTAGAGGATTTCAAATATTATATTATTAAAGTTCCATAAACAATTATTTCCACATACAAAAATTTTTTCGTTGTGAGTGACTTGGAAAAGAATCTGGATGTGGAAGTAGTGATTCCTTGGGCAGCGGTTTTTTTAATTCTTTGTTTTTTGAAGCAGTTAACAGATAACAAAAGTATTTGGCTGGATACATTTTTTCGATACAAAAAATGCATTACAAAAATGCACGAAATATAACTTTAAAATAATACAAAAATTATTTTTATCGCTATTTAAAAATACATTTAAAAAACTACAATTTTAAAAATAAAGTGATAGTGTGACCAAATGGCAGTCTTTTATGAAGCTTTAATTTTTTTTTTAATCTCGTTTTTTAAGGAAATAATTCTTATTTGTAATTTTACTTCCACATCCAGTGGAAGTATAGTAATGACAAAAACATTTTAAAAAATTTTTATTGTTCAAATAGGCTTAGAATGTCATGAAACGTCGAGATTCTAAGTTTGGGCGAAAAAAAAATTTCTGTCTGTCTGGCTGTCTGTAACTTTTTTTTGTGCGCACGTTTACTCTGGAACCGTTTAAGATATTGACTTGAAATTTGGTACACATATGTACCTTAACGAGGTCTGGAACTAGATTATATTTTCATCTTGTTCCGTTGAAGGGTTTGGAGGTAAATTGGGGTAAATTTGGGGTAAATAGGTAAATCAAGCAGGTAAGAGTCCATAAAATTGGTATTTAGTATATACAAGAGAAGATAGGGTCTCAAAAAAAATTTTGACATTAGCCACCCCCATTACCACCCCCGCCCCGTTATTAAAGCGGATGAAAAAAAAATTGTGATTTAGTGTGTGTACAAGAACCAGAAACCTCGATATATTTTTTTAATTCATCCACCCCCACTACCACCCCCCCTGTCACCACCCCCACTACCGATGTGGGGGTATCGTTTTATGAGTTTTTTGGGGTAGAGGATTTCAAATATTATATTATTAAAGTTCCATAAACAATTATTTCCACATACAAAATTTTTTCGCTGTGAGTGACTTGGATAGAAAATCTGTATGTGGAAGTAGTGATTCCTTGGGCAGCGGTTTTTCACAATAGTTTACACCTATTATTCACCAAGTTTCATTAAGAAAGATTAATTATTTCTTTAGTAATTTCGGTTTACGTATAATTAGACATTTTCATGGGTTTTGTTTCTTTTTTAAACAATAAAACTCAGCTTTATTATTAAACTTTTGTTATAGGTTCAAAATAGGCCAAAGTTCACTAAACAAAAAATTTTAGGAGTTTTACAGATCCACGGGAACCTATAGGGGGGTGAAAAGGGGTATTTTTAATTAAAAATTCGAATTTTCTATATTTTCTCGGAAAATATGGCATTTACAAAAAAATAGTTCAAATAGAAGTTGTTTCTAACAACTGTAATAACTGTAATAAATGTATTTAGTGTTTTTAAATTTAATTTTACAGCAATAATTAAAATTTAGGATTATAGCTTGAAAAAGTGGTATTTCAAATACGTTTTCGTTAAATAGCTCGAAAAGTATTACATTGAGCAAAAACATGCGACAGGCAAATAAGAAAGCTATTAAATTAAAGATGAATTTCGTTCTTTTCTAATTATTTTAGAGTTAATGGTTTCGGGTTTCGGAGATCTGGAAGTCTAAAGGTGGCATCCGAACGTTTATAAGACGAAGTATTTAGTTTAAATGTTAAATATCTCAGAAACTATGGCAATTAAGCCAAAAACGCTAATAACCAAAATGAGGAACTATTAATTAGGCTTTCAAATGATTTTTTTTCCTATTTTTATAGCATAAAAAACAGAAGTTATGACGCAAACAATGTACTTTTTCACATTTTTTTAAATAAAAATGTCGTAATTTTGTTAATGTAAGTAGTCAGTAATTAAAAAAATATATTTCCATATACTGTTTTTCGTTAATATAAAGTAACCTAGACGCTCAAATTTTTTCATCGGCTTACAGCGCTTGCTTTAGAAAAAAAATTGCATTTTAAACGGTAAAAGGATTTTAGAAAAAACATAACATTCTTGTTTCTCTGCAAATATATCAATAAATATTAGTTTAAGAGAAAATATCGTGAAATATAAACAAAGTTTCATTGCTTAAGATTTAAGTTAGAAGCTTTATCTTGAATTTAGAGAAAATATGGTGGACATCAAAAACGAAGAATAAATTTTTTTTTTATATATTTGTTTAGGGTTGATTGTTTCGGAGATATTTAATTTTATAGATGGCATCCGACAGTTTTTAGGATGAAGTATTTAGTTTAAAATGTTGAATATCTTAGGAACTGTGACACTTCCATCAAAAGTTCTAAGAAACAAAATTAAAGATAGTCAATCTTTAAAATGATTTTCTATTTGTTTCCACATCACAAGAAGTTATGGCCGATTCAATGTGCGTTTTCACATTTTTGTTAACAAAATGTCGGCATTTTGCTATTGTAATTGCTCAGTAATTTCGGTTAATTATTGCTATAAAATTAATTTAAAAACACCAAAATAAAGATAATTTTGCCAGAAACAACTTTCGTTTAAACTATTTTTTTTTTAAATGCCATGTTTCCCGAAAAAACAAAGAAAAATCCATTTTTTAATTAAAAATACCCCTTTTCACCCCCCATAGGTTCCCGCGGATCCGTAAAACTCCTAAACTTTTTGACTCCTGAACATTGGCCTATTTTGAACCTATAACCAAAGTTTAAAGTCTGCACAAATTTTTTTTGAGTTATAGTGATTTTTTTCAATCTTTCCCTGTACTATTTCCTCACTTTGAAAATTGCTCCAAATTTGCACCTACCACGCACACGCACCTACTTACATCTATGCTACCCAGTCTACCAATCTTGTATGCTACCTACTACAAAATTTGAAAATTTTAAAAGCTCGTTTATAAACTGTTGAGCTTGAGATAGAGAGCTTTGACATGGTGCGCGCGACGTTTGTCTACAGCCTACACATGCATTCGAGTCTTCTCTCTGCAATGCTGCGGCTGTCAAATCAAGTGAGCCGGGCATTGCGGAAACAGCAGTGTTACTGGTTCTGTTAAGTTTTTCGGTGTTTATGTTACTCTCGACTTATCTGTAATTATTGTGGGTATCGGGGCATGTGTTACTTATGTGAAATGTGAAAATTTTTAGTGCTTCACGGCGTTGTCGTGCTTTAAATATGATTGATTCGGAATACAGCGATGACACCTGGGAAGATTTCTTTGGTAAGTCTGCCTGGTATTTTTGCAATAATTATCACTTATATCAGTGCGACAGGAATTATATACCTGTACGATGTATTCTGATATTCATGTAGAACAGTTTAACGTGAGTTACATACACGATTTTATCGTGAATTAGGTATAAATAATTATAATACCTACATACACCAAAGAGTAAGAGTATTAAAGTACCTACCTACAAGTTTATTATGTATTCTCTGTTAAAGTCTGTTCTGGCCAAGTCACCTTGGAAATGTTTAACAATTGTTATCAACAACGAAATACTTGGGTGTTACTTTCATCGTTTCTCATAATTAGAATTTAGAAGGCAATCAATGTGCAGTTCTTTAAATAAAAACACCTAAGTATTTCGAAAAGATTAGAACCTAGCCATAACGCGGTTTGAAACTGTTGTTACCAATAGATTATAATGTAATATGTTTTACAGTGTGTCCTATATTTTAAGTCCGACCAGTCGACCACCACTTGGAGAGAAAATACGGGCCCGTTGTTATTTTAGTAGAGGTTAATTTCAACTTTGGTGGTGCGTCTACCAAAGAACCAAAATAAAACATTAAAAATATTTAAAAAAAACTTAACAAAAAATAAAACCGAGAATAAAAAACAAGAAACAAAAATATATTGAAAAAACTAAAAATTAAAAAAACAAACAAAAATAAATAAAAATATAAAACACTATACAACATCGCATCTTGCACAAAAAAAATAGATCAGACTAAAAGAGCCATAACCAGTCCAGTCACACTAACAACACATGTAAAAGAGCCAACAGAACACTATGTATGTATAACCCATAAAACTTACTAACCGTATCTGAGCTAAGTAAAATTATCACAGGCAGACACATGCAGAACAGCCATGCAGAAAACCGCTTTTTAATGTTTTGAGCTTTCAGAATCTGGCCTTATCTCGGACACAATTTTTCAACGTCAATTTTTACATTGGTTATAAATCAAATTCATTAAATCATTAACATTTTTTCCAAATACCTTACTTATTATAGTAAGTACAGTAAAAGTCAACCTCTATAGGGGGTGCTCACAAATAATTCCCGGCAAGCTGATTTTTTCAGGGTCGATGGAGAGGTGTCTCCCGAGTATCCGACCAAAAAGTCACAGTCCACACCCCTTGTAGGGTGTTCTAATAGTGGTGGTTTCTTATTTTTTGTTTTTTTTTTTGAAATTTGTACATAGTAATATTCTCTACAACTTTGCCTAATAAAATTTTTTTGTAACTTTGATTTTTGACGGTCCAGCGCCCATTATATGGGAAATCATTCACCATGTTTATTTACTATGGTTCAGGAAACATACAAACAAAAGGTTGAATAGCTGGTTTTTGCAGGGTTGATTGTGAACTGTCACCTGAACAAAAAAAAACAAAAATTGGTTGGAGATTCAGGAGACAGTTCTCAATCAACCCTGCAAAAACCAGCTATTCAGCCTTTTGTTTGTATGTTTCCTGAAGCATAGTAGATAAATATGGTGAATGTTGTCCCATACAATGGGCGCTGGACCGTCAAAAATCAAAGTTACAAAAAAAATTTATTAGTTTATAAGTTGTAGAGAATATTACTACATATGTACAAGCTGGAAAAAGAAAATTTCAAAAAAAAACAAAAAAAAGAAACCACCTCTATTGCAACACCCTACAAGGGCTGTGGACTGTGACTTTTTGGTCGGATACTCGGGAGACACCTCTCCATCGACCCTGAAAAAATCAGCTTGCCGGGAAAATTTTTTTTGAAAAATGATATCTTTATAGGACTATTAAGTATGACATTTCACAGTCAGTGTCACTTTTTTATAACCTATATGATAATAAAAAAAATCTAAATTCCAAAAAGACTGATTCACATCACTTAATATGTATTAGTAAAAACTGGATTACTTGATTTTTCAAGTGTACGGGATTTTATTACACAGAAGTGTAAGTACTAAACCAACTCCAAAAATCTCAAGTTTACATTTCTCTAGGGTGACCATACGTCCGGAATTTCGCTGGACAGTCCAGCATTTTGGAGTACTATCTGTGATCAAAAAAATTTTTCCTTTCGGTCATCAAAAAATGTTGGGATCAAGAAAATGATTTTTCGGATTTCTGCTCCCCCCGCTCATCAATTTTTTTTCCCAGCAGAAGTGTCCAGCACAAAAATCTGGTCACCCTACATATCTGTCTAATCGTTTTGGTTCATTACGTTGATTTGAGTGCATTCACTGCATTCTAGATGCAAAAATGGCCCTGAACTACTTAAAATCGTCTCCGTAATAAAAAAATTTAAAACTATACAAGGTGTTGATGGAAAAGTATCAAATAATAAAAAATTGTCCATTTTTGATGTAGGTACACTGTGTGCTATTTAATACGGCAACACCCGGTTATTTCGGAACGTGTTGCTGATTTTAAATTTTTGCTTTCCCAAAAAAAAAAAGCTAAAATCGGGCAAGGCGTTCCAAAATAACAGGTTGTTGCGGTAATAAATAGCACACACTGTATATTACCGCTGCCAAGTTTGAGTCTACACCTTGAAAACTCTGAAAACTATGGCTTGTCTAATGATTCCGCTGGCACCCGGTATTAGGTACATATTTACCGAAATTTCAGTAAAAAATGCAATAGATACTTACTTAACCCACTTCAGGATAATCTTCAATTTTTACTGTGTTGTGTTTGCAAAATCAAGTTTATTTTTGATAAGGCGACCCAGTAATGATATGGTCATATTATAATATATACACCTACATATACCTGCACAGATAAATTACCTACCTATCTCATATTTTCATTATTTCGATAAAAACTAATGATATCAACTCTCATTGAACCTATAATTTTTTGCCATAAAACGCTCCGAAAAAAAAAAAAAAAATCCTTTGCATCCTATCCTTCTAACTAAATACAATAATTTTAGGGTTTAGTTTTGATATAACAGGGCGGTCCATTAGTGCGAGGAAGTCCAATATTTGGCTTATAAGAAACTAGCAAAGCGCGTCGAAATTCGACGGAATGTGGCTGTTAAAAATATATCCTAGAAATTATTGTTTGGAGGCTTTGAACTCACTACCAGCACTCACATTTTCGAGAAATTCGCGGCCGTTTCAACATAGTAGAGTAAAATCTGGAAGTAAAGTCGCTTAGTTTTCGAGAAAAAAAAAACCGGCGTAGAACCAAACCAGACTTAGTGGGATTCTTTAGTAAGATAATCGTGTACACGAAATCGTTTTTTACGACATTTTTCGGTGGTCGAGAACTTTTTTATTTCAAAAAAACTCAAAAAAATAGATTTTTAATGAAATATGTTTTTTAACGTCTCCACCGCTATATCTCTGAAAATATTTGTGCTATCAAGCTATTTTTTTTTTTAGATTAAAGTAGACACAATAGCGCTTCGAACAACGTCCCACGTGAACCCGATTTATTGTTTTTTAAGTTGGTAAAATAATAGGAATCTCAAACTTGTTATTTTCAGTAACGTAATTTTAGGCAATCGAGAAAAAAGTTTATTTATGAAAATATGTATATACATGCTGCGTACAAATTGAAGCCAATAGTTGAAAAAAGTTTTTAGGATAAAAATTTTTCAAGTCCCGTTGATAGTATTGAGTCAGCGATTTTTTTTAACGGGCCAAAGTCATATTCTTACGCGCTCGGCTGTAGCAAGCCTACCGACTGCAACGATCTGACGGTTCCGGTCGGGGTATATGTAGTAGTTATATCAATAGGTATAAAACCAGTAGTGATCAAAAGATCTAGGGGATCAATATTATTGTTCAATATTTCATATATTGTACAGTAGTATTGATCATATGTTGTTAATATTAAGAAATTGTATAATAAATATTAAAGTCTCCTTTTAATAATAAAAAGACAGGTGGTAGTAGTACAGTACCTAGAGGTAAAAAAAACTTCGAAGTAATGTCATATTGAACGGATTTCGTTCATTTTTGGCAGTATAATAGTAAATGTTTCACAGAAAAGTTTCTATATTGAGCGGGGGCTTGTTAATTTATAGGGGGTGGATGCCACCCCCTTTGGGGGCGGCACTTAAAAAATATATGAAGTACAATCATATTTTAAGAAGAAAAGGTTCTATGCAATTTTTCACATAAATTGAAGTTTTTAAGTTATAACGACTTCAAAATTGCGATTTTAGCTTAAAAAAAAGGTATTTCTAAACGGCTTTCGTCAAGTATCTCAAAAAGTATTACTTTATCGAAAAAAGGTTATAGACCAATTACAGAAAGTACAAACTGGGAATTAATTATATTTTTTGTTTATTGATGTAGGATTAATAATTTCAGAGATATTTAAGTTTACATTTGGCATCCAAGTGTTCGTAAGGTAACTATTTAGAGTGAGAGTTAAATATCTCAGAAACTGTGACACCTACGCCAAGGATACTAATACACAATAATAGGTTATTAATTAAGCTTTTAACTATTTTTTTATTTGTTTATGTAGCATAAAAAACAAAGAAGTTATGACCGAAGCAATGTCCGTTACCATTATTTTAATAACAACGTCGCCATTTTGTTACTGTAATTAGCCAGTAATTAAAAAAAAAAATTAATTTCAAACACGGTTTCTCATTAATATACAGCATGACGTAGATGCTCAAATTTTTTGGTTCGTATACAGCACTTGCTTTAGAAAAAATACAGTTTAAACTATAAAGGTATTTTCGATAAAACGTATTTTTTTTTCTATTCCAAATATCTCAATAAATATTAGTTTTGTGTAGAGACCAAAAATAAAGCTCATAAACTAATAATAATGAATTTCGCTTGTTTATTTATTTACATAGATTTAATAGTTTCGGAGATATGAGTTTACAAATGGCATCCAAACGTTCATAAGACGAAAAATGCAGTTTAAATGTTAAATACCTCAGAAATTGTGACGCATGCTAAGAAAGGAAATTAAAGACAATCAATTGCGCTTTCAAATTATTTTTTACTCGTTTTGTTACTCTAATTAGCCAATAATCTAAAAAAATTATCTCAAATACAGTTTTTCGTTAAAATGTAGCATTACCTAAATGCTCAAATTCTTTTTTGTTCATTTAAAGCACTTGCTTTAGAAAAAAATGCATTTTAAACTTTAAAGGTAATTTCGAAACCCTTGGATACCAAATATAAACTTAAATATTTCCGAAATTATTAATCCTACATCAATAAACAAAAAATATAATTCATTCCCAATTTGTAGGGTGCTTTCTGTAATTGGTCTATAACATTTTTTCGATAAAGTAATACTTTTCGAGATACTTGACGAAAGCCGTTTGAAAATACTTTTTTTAAAAGCTTTTATTTTAAGCTAAAATCGCAATTTTGAAGTCGTTATAACTTAAAAACTATCAATTTATGTGAAAAATTGCATGGAACCTTTTCTTCTTAAAATTTGATTCTATTTCAGCTTCAATAAATATATATATTTTTTAAGTGCCACCCCCTGAGAGGGGGTGGCACATTTTTCTGAATGATATCTAATTTTTTAGATGACAGTAAGTAACTCCACCCCAACCTAGAATACCATATATTAATCCAGATTCAACTAACGCTATTTCTACGCGACTAATCTGACCAACCTGCATGCGAGATGTATTAATTGCGTCCCAATGTCGCGTTTAGCGCTGATAAAAAAAATCGCTGTTGCCAAACGGTACACTTTAGGCAAAAACAAATTTTTTCAAAAACTTTTGTGATTATCAGGCTTTATTTTCTTCGCTGCATGTATGCAAATATTTTCAAAAATAAAAAAGTTTATCGATTGGTGAAGATTTCAATACACAAAATATGTATTTTTAGTTTATTTGATTTTTAGAAAAATGAAAATGCGAATTGTGCCCAAACCGTTTATATTGGTAAAAGCGCTACAGTGTGTGCTTTAATTTGACACTAAACAAATTTCGGTACCTTTAATAGTTTTAAAGATATGGCGGTGGAAACAAAAAAAAACAATTTTCTTTAAAAATACATTTTTTTCACTTTTTATTGATTTAAAAAGTTCGAGACCACAAAAAAATGTCGTAAAATATGATTTCATATGCCCGGTGACATACTTAAAGGAACCTAGTATGTTTGAACTGGTTCTACGTCAAAAAAAAAAAACGACCCGATAGACTTAAGAAATCGCTGCTCTAACAATGATCTTACTTTTTCCTAGAGTAGTTCATAAAACAAAAGAGTTCCACTCAATACATCCTCCGTCAAATGTTGACGTCTTTAGTCCAGTTAATCATTTTATTCTTGTAGTGACCAGCAATTGTGTTAACTGCATGTCCAATATTATTGTTTTCCGCAACATTTTTTCCTTAATTGTTTTTTTGGGGTGTTCAGCCTCTATATTTTTCGATCAAAATATACCAGATTTTTTTTCCATGGCAATAAGCCCCATTTACCTGCCGAATATTATTTTTCTCAGTCAAATATTTTTTTTGGATATAGAGCCAAGAGACCGACCGACAGACGAACTTTTCATAATCTAAATCTGAAATGTGAAAATCCTAAGTAATCTGAATAGTAATTTTTTCGTGATTTTAATGAGCTGGTGGGACACTACGGTGGATTTTTCTTGATTGATTTCTTCTCATACGATTTTCTTGATTATTCGATTAATTTTGGCAAGTCAGTTACCTGTTGTCAAAAAAACCTGCCAAGTTCATGGCTAGTCCAGAAAAATGCTACTTTCGGAACAAAGAAGGTCCCAAAAATGGATGTTTTCAGGACGAAAAAAAAAAAACCGGACATTGAAACTTGATTTAGAATTCAATTTAGATCCAAAATGCAAAAATATTCTAAACCGACCCAAAATAAACCGCTGCCTTACGTAATAAGCATTTCTGGTTATTTATACACGCATACTTACTGTGCTGAGGAACGGTTGATGTAATCTGGGTAGCAGTCTTTTCTCGGAATTTTAAACAGACATCAGACATCTCTGATCAACATGTCTCTGTAGGCCCTTGGGGAATACAAATTCGTATTTACACATAACCACGTTGCGCCGATAAACAATGACTTGGGGAAGACACTTAGTGGTTTCGGATATGTCGTCCCTGTTAAAAGCAACACGAAAACGGAAATAAATAAAAGACGTGCGGTGGCGGCATCGGCGTGTTCAATCTCTCCCCGACTTTGGATAGTTTTGAAACCATGTTTATTTTGCGTTCACTATTTTACTTCCACATCCAGTGGAAGTATAGTAACGACAAAAAAATTTTTAAAAATTTTTATTGTTCAAATAGGCTTAGAATGTCATGAAACGTCGAGATTTCAAGTTTGAGCGAAAAAAAAATTTCTGTCTGTCGGTCTGTCTGTCTGTCTATCTGTCTGTCTGTCTGTCGGTCTGTCGGTCGCGGATTGTTTTTATTATTATTTAGGTGTAGGCAGGTTGTTTCTTGGTTATAAACACACAGGGAGTGACTGGGTCACCATAAGTAGATGCCATATTAAGCTCAGGTATAAATATTAGATGGAGTGGCATTAAAACCTCGGAAAAATAATGTTAAGCCGAAAATTACCAGGTGTGATTAGTTAAGTGTACCGAGCAACATACTAAATAGTGCGTGCGGTACGAGTTTTTTTACGGCATCTCAACTCCACAGGATGCCATTTTTCAATGACCTCTTGAATACGAAAATAGGGATTGACGAATTCTTTCCTTTAAATCTTCTGGGCGATTCACGTATACTTTGCTTTTAAGGTATCCCCCATAGAAAGTAATCGATGGGCGTCAGATCTGGGGATCTGGCTAGCCACTCAATTGCCCCCCTTCTTCCTATCCAACGATTTGAAAATACTTCATTTAAATAGGCTCGGACAGGGGTTGCGTAATGGAGAGGCGCTCCATCTTGTTGAAAGGGGAAATCGTTTCTTGGAAGGTCGGACTCTTCTGGATCTGGATACAAAGTTACCAGTGTGGGGATGAGGGCGTCTGAAAAAATAGCTCGCCCACACCACACATTCAGTTACTTCCACATCCAGTGGAAGCAGAGACAAACCTATGGGGGGGTACGCTCCCCCCCCAATGTTGATTGAGTTGGGAAAATTACCAAAAATGTAAAAAAAATCTTTATTGGGTATAATTGCAAAAAAACGAATAATGAGTTGATAAGAATTAAATGACACTGTCACTATGACCATTTTTTATAAATAATTTTAATTGATATTATTTATGACTAGATGCGACTGATGTGAGAGCCACCCAATAGTCGACGGACAACGCACAACGCCGACGGGCCTACACGACGGGCCAACAAAATAAACTCGTCAACTCGCGGAAATTCGACGTTCGACCCAGTAGACGGCACCACGGCCAGAGCATACAATTCACAAAGACTGTCTTACATTAGAAATATTAGAATATTACTCCTCCTTGCCTTTATCAATACAATGCTTTGTCCTAGCTATAAAGTCGTTGGTTGTTGGTTTATACTGAGTATCACTAATATCAGTTACCAACCTCTCAACGAGAGATAATAATAACAAATTGTTGTCGGTCAGAAATTGTTAAAATATTAAATTCTTAGAGGACACTGAATCAGAATCTGGGACTATTAAAGAGGTCTACAGACGATCCAGCTGCTGGGACCCGACATTGTTGGTACGCTTTGAAGATAACTGGAATTCCAGCGGACCAGTTCACTTTTACGAATGAGTTCAAAGCATGCCGACAAGGCTGGCTCCCTGCCGCTGGATCGTGTGTAGACCTTAATGCTACCTATTACTTCCACATCCAGTGGAAGTATAGTAACGACAAAAAAATTTTTAAAAATTTTTATTGTTCAAATAGGCTTAGAATGTCACGAAACGTCGAGATTTTAAATTTGAGCGAAAAAAAAATTTCTGTCTGTCGGTCTGTCTGTCTATCCCGTTTGAGATATTGACTTGAAATTTGGTAGACATATGTACTTTAACGAGATCTAGAACTAGATTATATTTTCATCTTGTTCCGTCGAAGGGTTGGGGGGTAAATTGGGGTAAATTTGGAGTAAATAGGTAAATCAAGCAGGTAAGAGTTCATAAAATTGATATTTAGTGTAGACAAGAGAAGCTAAGGTCTCAAAAAAAAATTTTGGCATTAGCCACCCCCATTACCCACCCATTACCACCCCCACCTCATTATTAACGGGGATGAAAGAAAAATGTGATTTAGTGTGTGTACAAGAACCAGAATCCTCAAAATATTTTTTTACTTTATCCACCCCCCACTCCCACCCCCTGCCACCACCCCCACCCCACTACCGATGTGGGGTATCGTTTTATGGGTTTTTGGGGTAGAGGATTTCAAATATTATATTATTAAAGTTCCATAAACAATTATTTCCAGATACAAAATTTTTTTGTTGTGTGACTTGGATAGAAAATCCGGATGTGGAAGTAGTGATTCCTTGGGCAGCGGTTTTCTGAGATATTTGATATAGCTTAATAAAGACCGGGTGCCTATACGCAACTTACACACGAACAGAAATGATTTACCATTAAGGAATGTATTACATCAATTCATGTTCTACTACAAATCCTAAAGGTATCTAAAAAAATATGCAAAATTTAGAGACAATGTCATGTAGGTCTTAATTTAATTTAATTTCTTTTATGGGTGATTTTTGTAGCAACAGGTATCATCTTCAGGTTCTATACGGTCCTGGCATTTGCTCTTACCCCCAAGAGGTGAAAACCACCCCAAAATTTAGATATTTAAATTCACAATCATCAAAAATGCACAGGGCCGGTATTAAGCAGTTTTTATGGGGGGGGGGGGGGGGGCGAAATTGTTATAATGCCGAATGACTTCTTCTCCTTTGCTCCTTTATTTTCTTTATATATGATTAGTCGCGTCGAGATATTTTCTGAGAAGTTTTCTGGCAAAGGATTAATCCGCTTAATTTTGTTTGCAAATTGTTTATTGAAGTCTAAGGAACATTGGTAAAAAGAAAAACAGGCCGCTGGGACATTTTTCATTTTGTTATTAATAAAAAACAATTTTAAGCACTAAACATATAATATTAATTGAATTTGTTAATTTGCTATATCGGAAACTATTTGAGAAAACCGACTGAAAATGTATACCTACTCGGGGGATTTTGAGATCGCGGATTACAATTTTGAAAATTGGAAAATTCAAGATGGCTGACCCAAAATGGAAGCTATGAAGTATAAAAATGAGATTTTCTGGCTTAAGTTTACATTTCTGAGAAAAATTACAAGAATAAAAAAGTGTTGAAGTGTTGAAATGTCATTTTGCACCTAAATATACGATTTATGAGTAACTCTGCTTCACTCCAATTGGGATTTAACCTTAGTTTATTTAAATAAAGAAACCATTTTTTAAAATATTCAGGTAAATTACTATTTAGTACCTCCATACCCCCACCCACACCCCCATACCCCTCCTCTATATCCGGCCCTGAAAATGCACCGCAAGCGAAAATTTGGTATTTTCCAGGGTTAAACGCTCTAAAATGAAAAGTCAGTTTGACTTGCAAAAACAGTTTATTCGAACGAATTTTCGTTTTTTTTATGCAATTTCAACAAATATTTAAACATTCAAAGTACTAATAAGTAGAAATAACAACAATAACCAAGAAATATAATTTACTCATTTATTGTTCGATTTGTTACCAACTACTCGTAACAAACTTTTACAATTTAATCGTTATACGAGAAGTATTCTTTAAACCTATGGTTATTGTACCCTTTACTGTGTATACAAGTTATTTCACTTATATATAAAACAGTTGCAGAATATCGTTGAAACACAAAAATATTAATTTAATAGAAAAAGTTTCTTTTCTAAAGCCTTATGGCAGCGCTATCTACAAATAAACGTTTCTAAACCACTTATTTGCCAAAATAAACGGGGGGGGGGGGTGCCCTTGTGCCAGTCCCCGGATCCGCCACTGTCTCCGAAACTATTAATCCTGTAGATATCGTATTAAATGAATCGGTATATCAATATTAGTCTTCATAAAATGTTATTTTATTAATACATCTTAAATAATATGACAACTGTCATTTTCTGCTAACTAAATATGTAAGAGGTGGCTCAAACATTCATCACAATTCTATATAAATGACAAAACCAAATTCATCCTCAGTTTCTATGCTTAATTTTTAGCCTTCACCATTTTTCCGCTAATTCATTGAAATATTTGCAAATAAAACAAAAACTTTTTTCTAAAGCAAGTGCTGTAAAAGGACTAAAAAATTTGAGGATGTGTTAACGAAAAAGAGTATTTGAGAATTACATATTTTTAATTACTTGCTATAATTACAGTGACAAAATGGCGACGTTTTTATTAAAAACATATTAAATTTCTTCTGTCATAACTTTGGTTTTTATGCTACAAAACGGTCAAAAAATTATTTGAAAAGAATTCATAATAATCTTTTATTTTGGTTATTAGCATTTTGAATGAAAGTGTTATAATATATTTAACTTTAAAGACTTTTTTCCGTACCTAAATCTAAAGAAGTTAGAAAAAACGAAATTCATCCTCAGTTTATAAACTTTCTTATTAGCCTTAGCATTTTTTTCGGTGTATGTGCTACTTTTCAAGTTATTCGACGAAAACCGTTTTGAAATACCCGTTTTCTGAAACTAAAATCGCATTTTTCAAGTCATTGTAACTTAAAGACTATCAATTTGTATAAAAAATTGCATTGGATCTTTTTTTTAATCAGCTCCGATTGTTATTTTTTTTGTACCACCCCCAATAAATTAGCAGGCCTCCACATAGAGAAACTTTTCTTTGATGCATTTCCTATTAAATCATAAAAATCCATTGAACATTATTTCTAAATTAAGGCCTCTAGTTACTGTACTTCTATAATTGCAACGCTTTTTATTTTCGACTATCTCATTATAGCCATTCCAATAATAGTAATTTTCCTCTCAGCGTATTCATGTAGACATAAGAAATTGCCCACGTACCTATAATGTTTTTCGAAAAAATCTTTCGAAGAAACATCGGGTTATTGTCGATGCACCTATCTAGGTATCGGCATTTCAAAAATGCTGCCAGTCGTATACAGCAAAGTACATGGAATTATGAAAATTCGTGACGGCTTGAAGACACTGTCCTGTCTGTCCTCTATAATATTCTTATTTTGCCTATAATTCTGTTAGTGTTACAAAGCTAGTTATAAAATGTGCGCCTAGGGCTGCGTTCCAATAATAAGATTGATTTTAATTAGCCCATTTATCTACACAAATTCGTAAGCAAAGAAGACTTAAACAAGCTAAAAACGTACACTTCGTCAATTTACTGAGCTTTTTATATAATTGTTACACATTCTATAGGATACTCTTCGCAGTTTTCTGGCAAATAATGTTAGTTTTTGCACATCCTAAATTTTGTGATACCAACTTTGTTGTGAAAAAAAATATATGAAAAAAAAATTGAAAAAAAAAACATCCAACTTGTATGGGATTCGAACACACGATCTTCGGATTGCAAGGCAAAACTTTAGCCACTGAATCATCACATTGCTACAAAAATTGAATGTCTGTAATAAATGTCTTTCGAAAATCCTATTTCAACGCGTTAAATATATTATTATGAAATATATATTAGTAAAATGTATAAACAAAAAAAATATATTATAGAGATAGCATTTCGCAAGATTTCTGTTTAATTAGAAGCGACAAAAATTAAGAATACATTTTTTTTTTAATTAAATGATTAATAACTTTATTTACTGATTGATTTTCTTGAAGAACAATAGGGTTCTTCCTCTAACTAACGCTAACTTACTTTCCAAATTTCAATACAATCGAACTTTTCTTTCTTAAGTTATCGTGCTTACAAAAAACGTGACGGACGGACAGACGGACATTTTGAAAGTTGTTCAGAATTTGTTTACTAACACAATTATTTGAAATTTTTTTCTCTACGAGCGATATTTACAGTTTTAGAAATGTGCCGATCAAATGCAAAATACTCTTCGTTTTCGTATTTGCGAAGAGTATAATAAGAAAAAAGATGATTTGTGGGCTACATATGCATGCATATACGAGAGCGTATTTGATATAATCAAATCGTTGTCAATTTCAGAAACTAGCTTAACCCAAAATATGTGATTTTTTATACAGTGTGACCCATTTGAAATGTAATATCCATTTTTTCCAATCGGTTCGGTTAAGTATCGTCAAACATTAATAAAAACCAATCAACATGAAATGAAACAGTAAATCAAACAGTTTAATGAATTAAGTAAATTATTTTATTCTATGAAAAACACGGTTCTTCGTGTTATACTTATAGCAGTTTCCCATTATTCTATTTAAACAGTACTTTTTCAAAATACTGTAGGCACATTATTACTCCCATATACTTGACCAACAATGGCAGTTGCCAAATGCAAATAACGCTAAAAGATTTTATTCAAGGCAATCCTTGATGGGCTGAATTAAACAGTAGAACATAGTACATGGTAGCATTTTGTTACTTGAAAATAATAAAATCTATTAGTTAATGATAGTTAATATTAAGACTTATTGAAAATTCAAACATAATGTTCCGGCCCTTTATTATACGTAGATTGAAAAAATATAAAGATCTACCCGTCGAACCGGAAGCCATAAAAATGTTTTATTTGATGGATTTAATAGCTTTTATGGACTATATAAGTCCTGAACAAATTTCATTAAAATCTAATAAGCGATTTTATTATACGCTTATCAGACCTTATATCAAAATCGCTCATTACATAAGGAGAAATAGAAAGTTTCTGTTACCCCCGGTATATCAACTAAAGCAATTGCTATCGTGGTCGCGTAGAATGCAATTATTAATCTAATATACCTTAGATGTAATATACGAAATTCCATCCTAGAAACCCCCTTATATCTGTGCCCTAGTCCTTTAATGAATTATTGGATAAAAGTTAGTTTCAAGTTCGAAAGAACAATAAAAAATAGCCTTCAGCATCATATTCTCGCATGGTGCCAAATATTTTACAGACAATATTTTAATTAAAAAAATGCAAGTTTTAAAGGCACCTTATCTGATTTAGACGTCATTATGTTTGACAATCGAATTCAGGGTGTATACTTTCTGGAAAACAGAGAAAACCGGGAAAAGTCAGGTATTTATAAGTTTATAAAAAAAGCCAGAGAAAATTTATGAAAATTACTTGTATCCAAAGTTGTTTCCATCTTGCGCCCCGCGCTCGTCAAAAAATGTTTTCCATTTGCCCTTCCCCCGCTCATCAATTTTCATTTTCGAGCAGAAAAATGTTCTGAAATTTTTATTGAAAAGTCCTGCAAAACCTGGACAAGTCAGGGAATTTCAAAATTGTGAATTGGTATACACCCTGAGAATTACATTCGTTTTAATTTTGGCGCTTAGACCAATGGGAAATAGTACAAGTTTTGCTTTATAATGTTACTCCTCCAGTGTTCTATTGAATTTCTGAGTTAGGGAAATGAACAAGAAGCGTTGAGGAATGAAGCATACGAATAATAAAATCAGTTGCAAGACAAAGCAGATAACATTGACTTGAAAGAGTATGGGGAGTGGTAAAGTTCCCTGAAATTTTTGGTTGTACGCACGTAATGGGAACGGTCCTATTACGTGCCTATGACTAGGGACAAGACACTGTAAAGTGTCTACAAGGTTATCGCTATGTTCCAGCAATTAATTTTGCTAGTTGGTTCATAACTTTAAAACGAACGCGCACTGATTCTGATGCAGTTTTCTGTAAACGTTGGATAATTCTTTAAGCAGTTCTTAGAGACTGATCGTCACAGCAAGGATACGATTTTAGTATTACTTATCTTTGCATCTATAATCAGCTTCGACTCCAGATGGGCGAGAGTTATTTCTCTAACACCCTGTATAACATTCTTTTACAAGAGCGCTCCACTTGAGGAAGTGAAACGGAAGAAGAAAGAATAATGATGGTCCTCTGGACCGTATATATCATCGTCTACCACTTGGATGTCACTTGTATGGCAAATGTATTTTTATCGGGATCTGGTCTAGTGCGTCCTGTTTATTCAAGGTTCACTTGTGGGTGTTAATACTTTAAAAGGCGACTATCCTCTCCATCAATGGCGTTTATCTTCATAAAATCTAGTCGTCTTGGATTCGTTTAATGGCCGTTTATTCACCACTTGAAGAGTATTAACACGTTCAGGTGTGGAATACATACACGCCGTGTACTTTTTTGTGTCTGCAAAATATGATTTTAATTCACGGCAGTGGATGGCAAATGATCCGAAATCGTATCTCTGGTTCCAATTTTACAGTTAGACAGGTTATTACTTTGTATGAATTTCATGTGCAAAATGTTAGTCCAAATAAGCATCGCCATCGTCCGACTACCACTTTTGCTCATTTTTTACATACACAGTAGTTATTGGTTTAAATTTTATAAAGTATAAGTTATCCAGAGAAAGTCAATAAAAGGATTCTATCTACAGCCGTTTAAATATAACTCGACATTGACATTACATTCTAATAGAATTTTGTCGTCCTCCGCTGTCCACTTGTTGGCTTTGTATGCATGTGCAGTTAGTCACCTGTACGTGCAAGACAAAGAAATAAACCGCTAAGTTTATTTAATCGCCTACCTATTTATTAAGTACTTCATTATTACTCACATAATTCAACATTATTCGAAGTCATTTATCACGTTCATTGTGCCTAAATGGGTAAATTAACGATAATACGCTGAAATGGCAGAAAAGGAAATGACCGATTTATAAATACTGTATGCATACTTAATTTCTACTGGCGTCCAATGTTACTGTGTCTTGCAAAGTTAGAAATCATGAAAATTGCACACGAGAATGGTTACGAGTTTTGACTTTTTGTACGAATCTGAAGCTTTCTGAAAACTGTATATTAGGCAACACAGCTTTAAGAATATGTTCGTTTTAAAGACAGAATGTTATTGTCACCTCATTTCAACGTTACTATAGGCGTCTGAATTTAAGATGCCAACGTCAAAGTGGAGAACTCGTGAACTAATTATAGGCCGTTTGTTTATTTATTTGGCGAATACTTATATCGATTTTTTTCTGTTTATTGTTATTTTTGGCGTTGAAAATAATAACATTAATAATATATGAACTAAAGGTTTGCAAGATTTTGTTGTAAGTGATTTGCAAGATGTTAATGGCATTATTCAGCAAAATTCATATTTTTTAGGTTATCTGGTTTTCCCCTTGAAAAGTACAGTTTCTTCGACATAAACGGTGTCTGGCTAGTTAAATATTAATAAATTTAAATATTTCTTTAAATTTATGTACAATTGTAGTTTAAATCACTTTTTTTTTAGGAAACATGAGTGACATTTAGGTTAAGCATATTGCAATGTATGGAACATTTGGGAAGCACTAAAAATGTAAAAATTCTAATTGTGTGTATGAAGGGGAATATGTTTTAAATGCAGGACATATTATTTTGTGTGGTACAACCCATATTCAACACAAAACTTAATAAATGTGTATGCTCTATGTTTACAAACAAGTGTCAGATCATGAAATTAGTGGTACTTACCTACATTGAATATAGGTAACTGAAAAGATATTTATTAATTCTTTAACTAAAATAACTGAAACAGTATTTTGTAAAATATGAAATAGAAATATCCAGGGGTAAAACATAATAGTGCATGATGCAATAGTTTACATTACTTTTATAAATATACTGAAATTGCATATATTTACTTATTTCAAAAATTTCACTTAAATGTGTGATTGTTCAGGCTATTATTATTGCTACTCGGGCCACGGTTATTTGCACCAGGTTTTTCCTTCTCAATGCCTGGTTAAAGGTGTCTACATCAAAGAGGGTATTCTGTGAACATTGTCGTGTCAATTCAACTTTCACGAGTTGTCCCTGCAATCTACAAAGGATACCGACTAGGTTGGCTCCATCAAGTTGTATCTTGTGTAGCCCCTTTAAACGCTATCATATTTTTAATAACTTTAGCATCTCAGTTTATCATTATTTACTTATTGTTGATATCATCGTACACTAAAGAGACAATGACAGAAAGGCCTATAATTAGTTTGACTATAGATCATCAGGTGGCGTACTCCTTATTTTCAGACGCCTATAGGATCAAATAATTTCTTTGCGTCGCAACGCCATCTATATCTCGATTTGCAAAATGACCGTTTTTACTCAAAACTGATATATATTCTATTGAACACCTTTTACAGAATTCAAATATCTCTTTTAGTTACCCAGAAAATGGCACCGGGAGTTTTAAGTGAGACACTCTATATAATATGACTTATTTTTTCGTCCGCTTACAGCAAGAAAAAAAAATTGCATTTTGATTTGTAAAGGGATTTTGGAAAAAACGTAACATTTTTGTTTCTTTGCAAATATCTCGATAAATATTAGTTTCAGCGAAAAAATAATGGACATCAAAAATAAAGCTTATAACCTGAACAGAATTTGTTTCTGTTTTATATTTATGTAGGATTAATATTTTCGAAGACATTTAAGGTTATATATGACATTCGAACATTTATAGGATGAAGTATTTAGTTTAAATGTTGAATATTTTAGAAACTGACACAAAAAAAAATCTAAAGACCAGAATTAAGGATAGTTAAATCAATCTTTGATATATTTTTTTCTTTGTTCTGTTTCATAAAAAATAAAGAAGTTGTGGCCAAACCAATGTGCGTTTTCACATTTTTTTTTATAAAATGACGCCATTTTGTTATTGTAATTGTCCAGTAATTAATTTTTTTTTCAATAATGCTGTTTTTTGTTAATATAGAACATGACCTAGATGTTCAATTTGTTTTGTCCGTTTAAATCACTTGCTTTGGAAATAATTTCCATCCGCCATATTGAAGCCGCCGCGCTATTGTGAATTTTTAATTCTGACTACAGAATAGTAGTCAGCGATCCCAAAAACGTAAATATCCTACGTTTCAAAAATAAACCTACATTTCAAAAATAAATCGGTAATACTTTTTCAAGTATTAAATATCTAAATTTAGAGATGCTTTTCACCCCTGGAGGGTAAGAGCAAGTGTCCGGACCATATCATATAGAAACTGAAGATGATACCTTTTACTAAAATAATAACATATAAAGAAAAATTATTATTTAGTGTATACCCCCCCTCCCCGTGAGAATTTCTGACACATATTTTTTGTTGGTTTAGTTGTTTGCCCCTTGTCAATTACAGCATATCCCGGAAAAACATGGAGAACCACGGAAATAAGTACGGAGAAAATTATTTTTTACAAAAAAACTTTATTCTTTTTCTCCTTATATTCCCATTTAACTTTCATTACTAAATTGATTTTTACGAAGCCACAGATCAGCTCCTGCAGGATATCTATTTCCGAGCGATAGCTGCATTTTTTGCCACAAGAATCGAATATGGATTTCTTCGAAAAAAAAAGTATGAGTTGCCTACCAAATGTGTTACTGAAATCGCGGGATTGTCCATTATATAAGCTTCAGAAGCAAAAGCAGATGACAAATTGTTATGTGAACTGAAAGAGGTAGATTTTATAGCTCGTGAGGTGCACTATCATAATCACTGTCGTAAGGAATACACAAGACATCCTGCAATGCCTTGGCCTCCTTCAGCCGAATTCCTGGCGTCAGATGAAACGAATGCTCCTAATTTACTATGTGAATTTCTTTGGTATGTAACGAGCGGAAAACCACTGCAAGTTGCGAATGACAAAGTCAAACGCACAGTGAATTCCTATGCACAGGACTTATGCTATAGCATTACTAATGGTAAATGGAAAATGTCAAAGCATTTGAGTTTAGGAATGACTACATGCACCTTACAGGAAGTGCAGAACTGGTAACTTTGGTAAATAGATATATGGTTCATATTTACAATAAAAGAAATGGAAAAATATGTAACTAATAATTTTATTTTCCAGCTATTTTCCCGGAAACCAAGGAAACCTGAGGAAAGAATTTCTGCACAAAATATTGGTTATAAATATATATCTTCTTTAACTTAAAATTGAAATGAAATGGGAATTAATTTAAAAAAAAGTCATTTTTTCCATATCTCAGTATTTTTCCGGACTTTTCCGTAATTGACAAAGTGCAAACAACTAAAACCTTAAACTAGATGCCAATACCAACAAAAAAATATGTGAATAATAAATTATACACTTCTGTGCAATAAAATCCCGTACACCTATTTTTTGCTATATTAAATCATTCTTTATTTATTTGTCAGTATCAGTGTCATATTTTCGAAATGTTGAAATTAACTGAACATGAAAAAATTCTAATTCTCTCTAAAATTGAAGAGGCATGGTCTATCAGAGCAGTTGCTAACCATTATCACTTAAATGAAAGTACCGTTATGGGTGTGAAGAAAATGTGGGAGGAGGAAGGTATCATAAAGAGAAAAGACGGTTCAGGCCGACCGAGAAGTTCAAATCTCGCCCAAGATGAAGCGCTCCTTGACTATCTGAGGGAAAATCTGTTTCAAACAGCAGTAGACGCTGTGTCCATAACAAATTTTCCAGCATCGAGGTCAACAGCTAGCCGAAGGATAGGAAAATCGGAATTAAAAAACTGTGTAAGTGCCCAGAAAACCATATTAACAGAAGAACATAAGCAAGCCAGCATTCTGTTTTGTTTAAATTATGTCTATCGCCCGTTGGAGTTTTGGAACAATGTTGTTTACTGATGAAAAATTTTCACTCTTGTAATGACGGACATATTCGGGTGTACCGTCCTGCAAATATCACGTTTCACGAACGCTACGTGTCTCCGCGGAACAGGTACGGGCGATTTTCTGTTAATGCCTGGGCGACATGGATAAGCGTGTATGGCCCTTGTGTAGCGTGGCGTATCATGGGTAATGGTAGATTTAATGGACAGGTTTATTATAAATCGAAATCATTAAATCATTAACATTTTTCCAAATACCTTACTTATGACATTTCACAATCAATGTCACTTTTTTATAACCCATATGATAATAAAAAATCTAAATTCCAAAAAGACTGATTCACATCACTTAATATTAGTAAAAACTGGATTACTTGATTTTTCAAGTGTACGGGATTTTATTGCTGCACAGAAGTGTACTATCAGCATCAGCCACAGAAATATTGGGAGATAATTTTGGACCACCGTGTATAAATGGGTTAAAGTGTCAAACTATTCAACACTGTCCACCTACAGCTACGCTCTGCATGTTATTATCACCATTAATTTCACAAAATATAATGCTTGTAGATGTACGTGAATGACCAACATTAGCATATTACCACGATAAAACTGTAAGGAATTTCATGGCGCATCCAAGTACTGATAAATACAGTATTGCCGTAAATCATCGCTACTAGACATAGACTTCGTACGAGACGGTCAAACATATGTTCGAAAATTCAATGAAAGACGAAGTGAAAAACATTGGTATTTTTCGGATTTATTTAGTTTCCTGTGATCATTGAGGGCAAAGGAAGCTGAAGAGGAAGCTTCTAAGGGATGTTTGTCGATATTAAGTGGGGTAGGACATTAAAAAGTGACATGTGCGCGGATTGTTTTTATTATTATTTAGGTGTAGGCAGGTTGTTTCTTGGTTATAAACACACAGGGAGTGACTGGGTCACCATAAGTAGATGCCATATTAAGCTCAGGTATAAATATTAGATGAAGTGGCATTAAAACCTCGGAAAAAATAATGTTAAGCCGAAAATTACCAGGTGTGATTAGTTAAGTGTACCGAGCAACATACTAAATAGTGGGTGCGGTACGAGTTTTTTTACGGCATCTCAACTCCACAGGATGCCATTTTTCAATGACCTCCTGAATACGAAAATAGGGATTGACGAATTCTTTCCTTTAAATCTTCTGGGCGATTCACGTATACTTTGCTTTTAAGGTATCCCCATAGAAAGTAATCGATGGGCGTCAGATCTGGGGATCTGGCTAGCCACTCAATTGCCCCCCTTCTTCCTATCCAACGATTTGGAAATACTTCATTTAAATAGGCTCGGACAGGGGTTGCGTAATGGAGAGGCGCTCCATCTTGTTGAAAGGGGAAATCGTTTCTTGGAAGGTCGGATTCTTCTGGATCTGGATACAAAGTTACCAGTGTGGGGATGAGGGCGTCTGAAAAACTAGCTCGCCCACACCACACATTCAGTTACTTCCACATCCAGTGGAAGTTGCTGCTATATGGCGCTTGTGATTTTCATTCAAGTTTTTGAACCATTTCTGTGCTGATTGTCCCATAGGGACGTTTTGTCACCCGTTTTATCATTGTATTCTAACACTATCAATGGGTTTAGTAATAAATACACGGCCGATGTAGGCTATACTTCTCTAACATTCCTTCAAGCTACTGCAAACCACTTTTCTCTTCTTTTCAGGGCTATCAAAACTGTTTTAAAGGGGTATCAGTGGATGTATTAGTATTTATATGTATTATTAGTGTGAAACACCACTTTCTTGCTAGCTTCTTTCTTCGTGCATGAACCGGCCAACTTTACAAAAATAGACATTTATTATAGGTGGACGTATATTTTATGTTAGCTATCGAAGCGTCTACTTAGAGCTGACGCCACACGGCCTAACCGCGCACATTTTTTGTCATCAAGCCATCATAACCGGTATTACTTCTTTTTCAATTTTTGTGTCAAATTTAACACTGCTCTTTTTTATTGCAAATACAATTAATCAAAATGAAAAAAAGGCAAACCTGCCTATTATCTCTGTCCGTTGTTCCTACGTAATAATTAGTCATTGTTGTTTATTATAAAATTTGCTAAAACTTTTGTTCGGAAAATTTTCTTCCATGGTCAACTGTTCTAAAATTACATCAAGCTTGAAATAGAAAAAGAAAAGTATGAAGATTAATACAAATTTGCGTTACGCTCCTGGAGAATGAACGTGTGGCCCGTGGATCGCCCACAAACGAGCAGGACCACCTTATTTATTATTTCATTACGAAATTGACTTTTAATAATTTGCACACGGTGTTCAACGATTAGTATTGTTGTTTAATTCGTCACTGGGCTATTTGTTGTTGGATTGTCTGAGATAATATCTGGCTAATGGTGGTCTGAAAATGCATGTGTCTATGGTGGACTGTGAGGTGTTTTGTAAGTTCATGTCGAAAATGGTAAACCTTTGTTAAGCAGAAAAAATTAAATTGTGATTTAGTGTATGTACAAAAACCAAAGGCCTCAATTTTGTTTTACTTCGTCCACCCCCTTTTTTTGGCCTTTAACTTAATATAATAAAAGAGGAAATTCTGGTTCCGAGGATTTATTGGAGTTTCGGTAAGCTTTAATTAAAAAAAAAATCGTTGATTTCCGACAAGATTTGTGATCTAGCCATTCTTGAACCAAAAAACTCAACTTTGGACCACTGTGCGATGTGGCATATCGTTTTACAGGTTTTTTTGAGTAGGCGAAATAGTGATTCCTTGGTCAGCAGTTTATTCCTTGAGATCCCTTGGGACATAAGAAAATAAGAAAAACCTATCATGATATTGATGAGTTCACATATTGTTTATTCGCGATATATTCCAACAAAATGGCAGAATAATATGATGTTTTTTTGGCCAAATTCCTTGAACTTTGATGCTACTCTACATACCATACTGTGGCTAATAGGTTGCCGATCAGGACGAGTTGTATTAAACAATTCAACTACTTCTGTTTGAGTGCGCATCCTGTCACCGAAACCAATCATGGAAATAATTTCAATGCTTTCACGTTCGGTTAATTTCAAGATTATTAGAAAAATAATTAATACTTAACACTTTAAATACACTTCTCGCGCAAATTACACGTAAAAGTGGTAGTCAAGCAACCGAAAGCATTTTTAAAAAACCGCTGCCCAAGGAATCACTACTTCCACATCCAGATTTTCTATCCAAGTCACTCACAACGAAAAAATTTTGTATGTGGAAATAATTGTTTATGGAACTTTAATAATATAATATTTGAAATCCTCTACCCCAAAAACTCATAAAACGATACCCCACATCGGTAGTGGGGTGGGGGGTGGTGATGGGAGTGGTAGTGGTATTTTGAGGTTTCTGGTTCTTTTTCATCCCCTTTAATAATGGGGGGGGGGTGGTAATGGGGGTGGCTAATGCCAAATTTTTTTTGATACCTTAGCTTCTCTTGTATATACTAAATATCAATTTTATGGACTCTTACCTGCTTGATTTACCTATTTACCCCAAATTTACCCCCCAACCCTTCGACGGAACAAGATAAAAATATAATCTAGTTCTAGATCTCGTTAAAGTACATATGTGTACTAAATTTCAAGTCAATATCTCAAACGGTTCCAGAGTAAACGTGCGCACAAAAAAAAGTTACAGACCGACAGAGAGAATTTTTTTTTTCGCTCAAACTTAAAATCTCGACGTTTCATGACATTCTAAGCCTATTTGAACAAAAATTTTAAAAAATTTTTTTGTCGTTACTATACTTCCACCGGATGTGGAAGTAAAATACTTGGTCGTCTTGGCTACTGCCAGGCTGCGAATGGAGCGCAATTCGAACATTTAATTTAGTTGTTCTTGAAATTTCTTAATTTCTTCAATATATCAAAAGATGGCATTCATTATGAACCTTTTGAGCGATTTTCCAAAAAAATTCTACTTTTTATCGAATTTATCCCATACTTTACGAAAGCGCGCTGTGTATTTCGCTTGCAACTAATACCTATTACCTAAAGGGTATTTGCATTTAGCCAATATATTTTTCCAACTCGAAAAATGTGTCATATCCATTAGTAAATATAAATCTGTGGGTTTTGTATGCATAGAAGAGAGGCATTTAGTATTTTAAAAAAGTGTAACATCTCAAGATGTCGAGTAACCGAATGACGACATATCCAGGCGGCTATTTTTAGCCTTTCGTTCCTCATTTTTGCCGAGTGCGCCTCTCTCTTTTCTCTTCTCTTCCACATTCATATGCAATATGCAACGAGTTGAATGTTTCTTACATCTTAGGGTGACTCAAGTTCAAGACCACAACAAACACACCGAACAAGTGTTTCAAATTATTTACTGTAAAAATGATTGCAATGAAATTCTCTTTAATTTCTGACTTCCAGAATAAATATTTACATTGTTTATCTTTGCATTTATGTATACATCTAACTTAGAAATTCACTCGTGTTAACTATTTTAATATGATAGTAAGTGTAACGAGTAGAAGTTACAGCCGGGCGTTTCTTTTTTTAAACAATATCCTATCTATATATATATATATATATATAAAAGAATACCCTGACTGACTGACTGACTGATCTATCAACGCACAGCTCAAACCGCTGGGTCTAGAAACTTCAAATTTTGCATAGAATTTCCTCGATTGGCGTAGGCATTCACTAAGAAGGGATTTTTCGAAAGTCGACCCCCAAGAGGGGGAAAAAGGGGGTTGAAATTTTAGGCTTTTTCGGAAACGGTTATATCTAGATGCGTGAAATTTGTCAGAAATATTTTTTATTGAAATCTAATTTTTCGCTTTTTGAAGGGGTCAAAACGCGGTAGTAGATGGTTTAAACACATACGGTGCAAACGGCAAAGTATATCATTTTGACACTGAAAATGATAATTAAGTCATTTTGACACGTCAGAGCAAGGATTGGGAATTTTTACTTTTTTTAACGAAATGGGTAAAGAAAATTTTAAAGAAATGGCTAAGTATTAATGGAGAAGTTGTACAACATACTGTTGTCCCAATTGTAGGTGACGGAGCCTGTTTATTCCGTTCCCTTTCATTCTGAATGTACGGCTCACCAAAAGGTTAGTAAACAAATAGTCAGCTTTGTGTTAGACAATTGGAACGAATTTTTAAGTATGTCCCATAACAGTGAGGGTGACAATTACTTCAGATGAGCTGAGGTCGTATCTCTGAAATCGCGTAAGTCAGAGTGACGGGATCTTCTGAGGAAATAAGGCTTTCAAAAAGAGACCCCCCCTCCCGAACGGGTGAACAGGGATGGGGATGTGTTTAAGCATGAAATTTGACACATACCCACCCGTGTGCTCTATTGTCGAGTAAAATAATAATTTTCGATGTGAAGACGGTTTCCTTAAATGCAATGAATGTGCAGTGGGTTAGTATATCAATGTTCTTAATTCCACGCAGACGAAGTTCCACCCGAACGAAGTTTCATGCGGACGAAGTCGCGAACATCAGCTAGTAATCAATAATCCTCTTTTTCTAATTTTCTTCTATCACCCAATGCCCTTGATACATTCAAATTTCATAGGCAAGAATTTGCATTGAAAAATTACCAAAAGTTTCGATCCAGCAGCCTTATAAATTAACTGGACAGTAAAGATTACCGAATTTGAATGTGTCGATGATATGGAGTGATAGAAAAAGTGAATTTAAAAAGAAAATGAGGAATGACGTTTTTTCTAAAAGTTCATTTCTAAGTTATTGAATATTTAATGTTTTAAAAATTTTGTTTTAAGGGGACCGTAATTCGAAAACCATAAATCAAAATATTGTTAAATTTTGGATATAGGGGAGGGGTATAGAGCATGTTGATCTGCTGATCAATACTTAATATTGCATTAGTTTTTCAATAAAAAAAAATACCTAATGTCTTCCAGAAATATCGACTCCTTTTTTTCTTAGCAAAAATTACTGAATTAAGTTTTGTTTTACTCAGATAAGTTAAGAAAACAATTTTTAAGATTTTAAATGATTAATAACTTTTTTAATTACGGATCGATTTTGAATTTACTTTCTAAATTTTATTACAATCGGTCCCATCTTTCTTAAGTTATTGTGCTTACAAGAAACCTGACGGACGGACAGACAGATATTTTGAAAGTTGTTCAGAATTCAGTCACTAACTCACAATGATGTGCGAGCGATATTTCCGGTTTTAGAAATGCCAATATACTCTTCGTTTTTACGAAGATTATAATGGTGAGGAAAGCATGGACGGAATTCACTACCTCATATTTAAGGCAGCTATTATTTTGACGAGAGCAGAGATAGGATTATCCGAAACTCAACACATTATGGTAGCAATTTCCGAGGCAATTTCATTTTATTGCTGAACAAGTTTACTTATTTAGCAGTATCGCAGCGTTGCAGTAACTCGGTTTAAACGAGTTCATCTCGACGACTTACGCGCCCAAGAAATGAAGGCTCGGCGTTATTTATAAACATATTTGAATTTCTTAATTTGTCTCGGGACAAATTTGTCTTCGTCATCCGGCGAATCCTAACTAGTAGGAAGTATAACGCTCGCTAGAATGCATTTTAAAGGAAAGGGGATCGACTAAAGGGTATGCAAAAACTAAAAACACATTCTTACTTAAAATTTTTTCGCCCATTCGAATTTGGAGTTCGCCAATTAATTCCGAATTGCATAATTAAAGAAAGATTCATGACAATCTTGTTTGAAATTAAACCCAAGCTGTCAGTAGTTGTCAAGTAATAGGGTCGTTTCCTTCAAGAAAATTTACAAAACATTGTTATATGATCAAAAAGTATATTAAATATACATTGTATATTATATCATATTAAAAAAAGTTCTAATCATCACATGCAAGAACAAATTGGTTTTAAAAATAAAAAGGCGGTAAATTATGACATTTATCATCTTGGTGGTAGTGTTCTGTTGATTTGTTATTGACGTTTACATTGTGTGTTTAATATTTGTTTATAATGAAAGGTACTTCAGAGAATTTACCCATAGTGGGTTTTTATATGGTACACGAGTTTTATGTAGACAATTTGAAATATTTAAGGGCCAAATCCCGAAATGTTAAAAATTTGAGGTTAGTATTGTTTTAAAATACAATGACTTACATCGATACTAATACTAACAGCTTATATTCTTTAATCTATTAGTCTAGTCAACGGAGCGCTACAATAATCAAAATCTCTAATTTGAGTGCTAATGAATGGATTTTGATAAAATCTTGTGCAATGAGTTTGTAATGACGTTAATAAAAAAAGTTGAAAAAATGATTACAGTAGGAAATGATAGGAAGGGGTAGAAAACACCCCTTTTATCACGGGTTCCGTAACTTGTGTAGAATTAGGTCAAAAATGAATAAATTCACCTTTTTTGTCCCAAAATAAGATGTTTTTGAATTTTTTGGAGAAATACATATTTTTGGAAATATGGCCACTCGAAAATTCTTAGAAGTGGGAAGGGGAAATGTAAAAGTTTGAAAAAGACATTGAAAAAATTCAGGTAAATGTGTCCTCGAAATACAAGATTTTTTTTATTTGCAACTTTTCTGTAAAGTGTGTTTTCACCGAGTTATTCCGGAAAAACATGAAAAACTATCCTTTTCTTTGAAATTGTAGCGCTTTAAAAATATGTAATTTAAAAATCAGATGTATGCATTGAGACCTTCTAAACATTTTTTGTCTCTTGGAATTTTTTTGTAACTTGCTAATTTTCCGAGTTACGAGCAGTTTTTCTCGGTAACTAATGTGCTACATTTTTTGCACGTTAAAAAATACATGAAAATTTTAAAAATATATTGAACTTTTAAAAATGGTATAAGTATATAGGTTTATTTTTTTATAATAGTATACATAAATGGCGTTCATTTTTCGAATTTTCATGTACTTTTTGTGAAAAAAAATGTAATACATTATTTATCGTGAAAAACTGCCTGATCGTGAAAAACTGTCGGAAAATTAACAAGTTACAAAAAAATTCGAAGAGACAAAAAATGTTTAGAAGGTCTCAATGCATATATATCTGATTTTTAAATTACATATTTTTAAAGCGCTACAATTTCAAAGACATTTTTTCATGTTTTTCCGGAATAACTCGGTAAAAACGCACTTAACAGAAAAGTTACAAATAAAAGAAAGTCTTGTATTTCGATAACACATTCACCTCAATTTTTTCAGATTTTTTTTTTCAACTGTTACATTTTCCCTCCCCCACATTTAGGAATTTCAAGGGACATACCTCCAAAAATATGCATTTTTCGAAAAAATTTACAAGAGTAAAAACATCTTATTTTGGGCCGAAAAAGGTAAATTTATCGTTTCTCTTTCATTTTTGACCCTATTCTACAAGTTACGGAACCCATTTCCTACTCTGATCTTTTCTTCAACTCTTTTATTAACGTCATTACAAACGGGGCTGGCTCCAGGTATTTTGCCGCCCCGGGCACAGTGTCATTTTGCCGCCCCTCTCTTATATAAATAACATTGGGGTTAGACGGGGTAAAAATGAGACAAAATGACATCTTTTCATTTTTAAGTTGCTTAGAATCGAGTCATATTTAATGAAAGATTGGTATCATATGTAAAAATGACAGGAAAAACTATATTTCTATGTATTTTTTACTAAAAAGTACGGTTAATTGATAATCAAAAATAAACAGTGTCTCATTTTTACCCTACAAGTGGGGTAAAAAAAAGACAGTGGAGGGCAAATGAAAGACACGTGATTTATTCCCATTCTTATTGACGTCGTACAAATGGAACTGCAAAAATACGACAGAGGAGGGTTTTTTCTTTTATATGTAATATATTCATATTTTTTACTAAACAAGAAGGGGCTTGCAGAAGGGCTAGCTTTGATCTCTTTAGTATGACATTTCTAGTTGACATGTGTCAAATACGGAAAATGCAAATAGAAAAACTATATAATCCCCAAAAAAGTACTAAGGTGCGTTCAAAAATTTTTTAAAAGTGAATTAAAGAGTTTACTGAAGAATATTTTTTCCCGCATTAACAGTAGGCATAGGACCTGATTGGATAAAACAGTTCTGAATGTACAAAACAAAGAATAAAAAATTAAGTTTAATTTATTTCAATCTGGGTTGGATATCACCTTGTCTTTTATTTACCCCGCTACCTGTATGTCTCATTTTTGCCCCGCCTGACCCCATCTTTTCAGTCCGTTATTTTTTATAACATTTTAAGAGTCACCTACTGAATATTCTTGATGGTTTGTTTTTCTAGTTATAAGGTTTACAGCAATTTTTGGGTTTTCAGCAATATGATTACTGTATTTAAAAGGGTAAAATAAAATAATTGAAAAAATTAACCGTATTGAAACTTAAACAAAATACCACACCACAGAAATTAGACAAGAAATAAAATCACATATAAGAAACAGAATGTATGTATGTAACCTACTTTATAAAAAAACTAACAATAACAAATTATTTATATAAAGTTAACATTATTACTATTACTATATTAGTGAAACAATTGTTTCCTAGCTTTTTTATATTTTTAACTGTAACTGTGGATTTGAAGAATTTGCCGCCCCTAGAATTTTGCCGCCCCGGGCAGCCGCCCGCTTCGCCCCCCCCCTAGAGCCAGCCCTGATTACAAACACATTGCACAAGGTTTCATCAAAATCCATTTATTAGCACTCAAATTAGAGTTAACTGGACCATATGCTAACAGCAAATAAGCAAAGCAAACGACGCCAGTCAATTATTCCTTTATCTAACTGCGCATGTTCTCACGTTTGACGTGCCGATGGGCGCGAATTCAAAATTTCTTAATTTAAATAATTAATTTCACTATTAAAATGACTTTAGATTGTACTTAAAATAAAAAAATACGAGTCAAATAAAATTTAATAAAGTACTTGAATTTGAAGTTTTTAAAGAATGGTCAACGACCCTATAGTCTCTTTTTTATTTTTTAAATTTTTTTATTTTGATGAAATATTGAATATTGGGTTTTTGGACAATTCTGAACAACTTTCATTAACAAAATTTTCCGATAAAAAAATGCCTAGCATCGGAAAATGGGAAAAGGGGGTGGTTTTTTCGTTTTAGAGGTAGTGGTTGGAGGGTAGGTCGGAGAATATTGTCACCATCGTGTTCCCCGCCCGCGAAAACGGTCCAACCTTGCGGTCCAATCGCAGAACTTTTGAGGTAAAAGCTTTGCCTCAAGGTATGAAATAATAAACTACATAGTTTCATGTTTTTTGCAAGTTTTGCAAATAAATGCTTTTTCTCCAATTTCGCAAATTCCCAATGAATTGGCGAACGCGGCTGGAAATTTTACATAAGACTCTGGTTTTGATTTTTCTATATCCTTCAGTCGAGCCCCTCCCTCCCTCTCCTCCCTTGTCGATTTCGAGGCTGTAGATCTCCAACTAAAGGTTAATAAATCGTATTAATCAGAACAATACTGAATAATATGTATGTGTAATTACTAATTAGTTACCTGCGTAGTGTAGGGTACAGTATAAAAAAATATTTTCCACTTATTTCCCCGAAGTTTCGGTATATGAAATAATCATAAAAGGTTTTGAAATAACCACGTCGATATGTGAACAAATAAAAATATTTGTCATCTGTTTATAATATAACGCACACTTGGTTCAGTTTAAAGCTATTGAAACCTATTTATATCTCGACTTTCAACAAAATTAATATGTTTTTATTTTAAAGGACAACAAATAAAAAGATAACGACCGTGTGAATAAAGCTCCTCACTTAATTAAATATATTTTATTGATTTACTGGCACCTCTAGGCTCTAATGTAAACAATAGTTGTTATAATTTTGTTAACCTTGCATGTCGCGATGGAAGCGTGTATAAACGATGGAAAGTGTTGAGGTCACTGGCAAGTGCATAAAAAAAATAAACATACGGGTCGAATCAAGAACCTCATCATTTTTGAATTGTTTTGAGGTCGATTAAATAGATACGGGAGATGTGAGAGAGTTGGGACAATTTTCACAACTTTCCGTTTTGAAAACTCCGAAAGTTTCCGGGAAGTTTTCCTTCTAACTTTCCATTGGTTATATTGATAACCTATTTTATGGTGAAATCTGATTCGTGATGCAAGCTTCATTTTGATACCAAATAAGTGCATACAATTATATTTACAGGACTTTCACAGACTTCTATCAAATATGGAAAGTTTCCTCGGCACATCTCTGGTCCCAATTCTCCCATGGTACCAACTCTCCCACATCTCCCCTACTCTGGTTTGATACACACATTTTCTTAAGTCGAAAAATGAAAAGAACTTACGGTATACCTATATCATAGTTGATTTTTATTGTAACAAATGCTTTATAATCATTTTAAAACAAGTTAAATCAAACATTTGACGCAAAAAAAACAGTGAATTTACGGCTTGTATGCCAAATCAGCGTGGTTTTTTTTGTCCCATTAATAAGTACCTAACTTTTACCTCAAAATTACTTAACACGTTCACTGTTACTCTAAATTGGCCTAATACGCCTGGGAGCTACGTTTCTTTCTACCACCAATTTTTATTTTATGTTTAAAATCAAGCCAAATTTGCAATTTCGCCAAAATCTGAAATTTCTTTGTATGATGAAATGTGAAATCTATAACAATTACGAAGGCAGCTCGATACTTTTCAGCAAGGCTCTGTGAAGGGTAGGTCAACAATTACAGACTTATTTTCTATTACTCAATTTATATTTGAAGTTATTGATGCTAGCAGACAAGTTGATGTTATATGCAACGATTTTTTTAGCCTTTAACGAGCTTGATTGCGGCATTCTTCTTCATAAGCTTAAGGTATCCGTTTTTTCGGACCTGTCAACTTCCTTGTTGTCCTCTTTTCTAACTGGAAGGAATCAATACGAGACATGCCGTGGCTTTAGGTCTGATCAATTCCTAGCTACATCTGGAGTGCCCCAAGGCTCAATACTGGAGCCTCTATTGTCTATATTATTTATTAATGATATAGTCACCTGTGTTGTTGTCAACTGTCTGCTATATGCTGAAGATATGAAATTATTTTGTACTGTTGGTTCAGAAGAGGACTGTGAGCTACTCCAAGATAATATAAATGATGTAAATGATTGGTGCATTCGAAATAGTCTGCCCTTAAACATCACAATGTTATTTGGCAGTGACGGCAGTTTTAATGAACTTGATAATAATTGATCCTTTAGTTCTAAATATGTGTACTAGGTACTACTGCTTAACAGTTTTTTTATTAGATAATTTATTACCAGTTAATAATAATAACATTGCATAACAGTTGATGTATTATTAGTTTGGCAGATCTCCAAATGGGATCACTTTACTTTTTAACGAAGCCGGGAACTTTTTACAAATACACAAAATAGATCGTTTAATTTAGGAAAGTCCGTGTTAAATTTATAAATAATGACTTCAAATTTGCCTGTTAATATTTCAGCCGTGCATCGCGCATGGGAAAATTGTAAACAAACTCAGCTGTTATTTTAAACATCATAATATAAGTTTGTGCTAAAAATATTTACTTTAAGCTCTGCTAGTGTGCCATAACAACTCGTTTACTACGATGGAAATTAATTTTTTAAAGTCTATAAAATCCTCACTTACTTTTGTAAAAACAAGCTGCCAAAGTATAACAAAAGTTGGGCGTACAGAAATAAGTATATGTTATGTGTTTAATCTGGTCCAAAATGCATAATAGGGAGTCATACTTCTTTCAAGGGGGATAAATACTCAACTTAAGTGATTATTTATGTTTGTTTACTATTTTTGTAATATGTGGTATGAAATTTCTAAAATAAACATATTATTATTATTAATACGAAATATAATATAATGCACTTACTTGTCAGTCAACTTTTCTTTAGTTATGAAATAAGAAATGGTGGTCGTATTAATAAATAAAAAGGGGAAGTTTTGTGTTACAGATTTTTTATTTTTATTGCTAGGTATAGAACTGCAACTTCTATTGGTTAACGTCATGCATCTAGTGAGAGAAAACAACTGTTATGAGACGTTCTTTAAGAAACATTCGATTCCTCTTACATTGTACTTAATTTTAATATACCCTAATATTCAGTACCTATTTACATTTAACAGTTTTTTTATTAGATAATTTATTACCAGTTAATAATAATAACATTGCATAACAGTTGATGTATTATTAGTTTGGCAGATCTCCAAATGGGATCACTTTACTTTTTAACGAAGCCGGGAACTTTTTACAAATACACAAAATAGATCGTTTAATTTAGGAAAGTCCGTGTTAAATTTATAAATAATGACTTCAAATTTGCCTGTTAATATTTCAGCCGTGCATCGCGCATGGGAAAATTGTAAACAAACTCAGCTGTTATTTTAAACATCATAATATAAGTTTGTGCTAAAAATATTTACTTTAAGCTCTGCTAGTGTGCCATAACAACTCGTTTACTACGATGGAAATTAATTTTTTAAAGTCTATAAAATCCTCACTTACTTTTGTAAAAACAAGCTGCCAAAGTATAACAAAAGTTGGACGTACAGAAATAAATATATGTTATGTGTTACTGGCTTAATCTGGTCCAAAATTGCCTCCTGATATTCCCGTGGCTGATGGTACGTCCACAAATAAAATTATTTCCGAAAATGCATAATAGGGAATCGTACTCCTTTCAAGGGGGATAATAAATAATAATTTTTCTGCAACATCTTCCAGTTGCCATCTATCTATATAAAAAAATATCCTGACTGACTCACTGATCTGTCAACGAGCTCAAACCGCTGGGCCTAGACACTTCAAATTTTGCATAGAGGTTCCTCGAATGGCATAAGCAACCACTAAGAAGAGATTTTTCGAAATTCGACCCCCAAGAGGGTAAAAAAGGGGGTTGAAATTTCAGGCGAACGAAGTCGCGGGCATCAGCTAGTAAAATATAAAATTCATATTTTATATTTAGATATGGCCCATCTGGATACCAGCTTACATGGTATCAGTCAAACCCTCTCTTTGATTTATGGGGTAGTTTTATTTCACTTTTTTTTTTCTTGCATATTTTTAGAAATTCTTGTAAAAAAATAATTTTCAGATCGTTAGAAATAAAAGAATATCATAGAGGTTTTCTTATTACGTTTCTGTAAAACGAGCCGTTCTCTAGTAATTTATGTTTACCAATCAACGAGCATATTACATGAACATATTAAGAAACCCCGTTGTACAAAGAGTGCTTTAAGCAAGTAAGCATTAAATAATTAAATTAAACAAGAAACTCGCTAATTACCAATTATAAAAATTGTTCGAAATGCCCTTCATTTTTCCCAATGCACAATCTAAATCATTTTTCAACTAGTCTAAGAGCTGGCATTAATTTAGTAAGGTAGTGAGTTGTCGTCTTCTACTCGGTAGCTTGAAAGAATAGCCAAATAAACACTTTTTTTATTGGGCCCTTAGCCATAAAGGCAGAGGGTCACGGGGTAGGGCAGAGGGCAAAATTTGTAACGAATTTCCGATCAAAATTCTCGGTAGCACTTACTATACGTATTTGACATACCGAAAAAATAAATGGAAGACACCGCAGAACTGTGCCCTACCCCATGACCCTCTGCCCGTAGGGCTAAGGGCTCAATAAAAAAAAGTGTGCATTTTTGCTTATACTTTCAAACTACCGAGCGGAAAACGGGAACTCACTATCTTACCTTACCTTAATTAATGCCAGCTCTTAGACTAAAAGGGATGTTGAATGCCCTGTAAAATATTTCCATCGTCCTGAGGCATCGTAAACTCGTGATCGATTCTTTATCTTAACTGTTCAATGGTGTCAGTTTAAGTATTATAAACTCTTGATTTTAAGTAACTGCACCACCCAGTGAAATCTAGAGGAGTGAGGTCAGGAAACTGAGCAGGCCACTTAATCTGCACCCCGACCAAAAGGATAGTGGTTGTTTAATCATCTCCTGCATATTCTATTATAATGCGGTGGTACGCCGTCATGCATAAAAGAATGCATGTAAAGTATACGGTAGTATTCCAAAAAATCACAGTGCATTCTCTATTTCAATTTCGAGGAAAAATAAGTATCCAACATATTGATTCCCTAAAGTTGCTGCCAATACATTTATTTTGAAAGTATGTTGAAACTGGGTTTTGTTGCATTATGTACCTGAAGTTTCGAACGTTCAGTTGAACGAATTTCATATTAAAAAGGAAAATTAATGAAAACCACACTTCGATTTAGTAAAAACGGCGTAAAAACTTAAATATTGTGGATTATTGTTAGCAAATGTGACAATGCAGTGTTTACGCCTAAATCGATGTGTGGTTTATATTAACTTTTCTTTTTCATCTAAAATTCGTTCAAGTGAACGTTCGAAACTTCAGGTATGTACATGTTGCATTAGGATTTTGCTCAGCCCAGAAATGCATATTGGGGAATTAAACATGGCTTGTGTGAATGTAGCCTTGTCACGTAAAAGAATTTGAAGTATTTTGCGTTCGTTCAAGCAACAATTTACAAAGATCAGCTCTTGTTGGCATATCTCCAGGTAATTGCTGAGTTCTTCGATAACACAACTCTACAAAAAAAAAAAAAATTCTGCTCCAAGGACTAAAACTATCATGCCTGGTTAAAGTAAAAAAATATTATGAGGTTTCTGGTTCTTGTACACACACTAAATCTTATTTTTTTTCATCCCCTTTAATAATAAGGTGGTAATGGGGGTGGCTAATGCCAAAATTTTTTTTGAGACCCTAGCTTCTCTTGCCTATACTAAATATCAATTTTATGAACTCTTACCTGCTTGATTTACCTATTTACTCCAAATTTACCCCAATTTACCCCCCAACCCTTCGACGGAACAAGATGAAAATATAATCTAGTTCTAGATCTCATTAAAGTACATATGTGTACCAAATTTCAAGTCAATATCTCAAACGGTTCCAGAGTAAACGTGCGCACAAAAAAAGTTACAGACCGACAGACAGAAATTTTTTTTTCGCTCAAATTTGAAATCTCCACGTTTCATGACATTCTAAGCCTATTTGAACAATAAAAATTTAAAAAAAATTTTTATCGTTACTATACTTCCACTGGATGTGGAAGTAATTGTGAAAAAAACGTATGTTGACAATAAAAAACGGAATTTACTCGAAATCTACGCGGTAGAAAGTTTTTTCGATTTAAAAAATTCGGATTCAGTACACAAAAATACTTAAGGCATGATAGGTTTAGTCCTTGGAGTAGAATTTTTTTTTTTTTTTTGTAGACCTGTGTAATGGAATCTTTCTAAAAATAGAATATTATTATGATGAAAGAAACTACTGTAATAGGTTTTAAAGTAAATAATGTTTCTTTGTTTATCTAGAGAAAATAACATTAATATTGACTTGTTTCACGTTTTATTAGAATGTGATAAGATAAATGATCGTATTTTGGTCCTGGAAAATAAATGTTGTTCCTCGAAAATTGGAAAATTTCAATCAAATCTACTAAAATTTGAGTTTAATTTGGAATAATGCTGTATGGTACTGTGTTTTTAAATAATAATGGACGTTTTTAATTATCCAAACTACATTAATAGTTGTGCAGCATTTCTCGGCAGTCTGCACAATGTAACCTGATCCTTTCATTGTTATTTGTTGCAAAGAAATCAGAGCTGTGTGGTAATATACCTAGATTTATTTCACAAGACCTGTTTGTGTTGTATGTATATGCGTAAAAGTTATCTTTAAATAAATAAAGAAACAAATAGAAGGTGGATCAGTTGAAATCCAGAATGCATTCTTAAAATTTAATCTTGCAGAAAATAAATTTTCTCATCATCCACCGATTATATGTATTTATTTATTTAACAATACAATGCCCAACAGAGCATTTCAGTTGCAGGGTAGGTGATAATAAGTACTTAAAAATATACGTATAAGAAGGAATTATAAAATATGTAAAATAAACAGATAAAAGCAATGATGAAAACAAAAAAAAATAATGCTGTGTTATTGTAGAAGAACCTTAGACACAGCGTCTGAAGGATACCACACTAATTTATTTATTATGGGCGCCACGCGCGCCCCCTTTGATTGTGTGTGGTGTTTTCCACTCCCAGTCGAGTTCGATATGTTTGAGATGTTTGATAAAAAGGTAAAAGCTGTACTTACCTAATGGTGCGGAAACTCATCGTTACAAGCATTTTCTATACGTTGATTAATTCTATCGAAATTAAATAACGACAAAATAAACTTCTGGCATATGTCAACCCGTCGAGTTGGTTCAAGATATAAAAATCAGTGAAATTATATCATCATTACAAGGCTCATTTTTTTTGTGTGTACACATTTTATGTTTAGAATGAATAAAATAAGATCGCCAGAAAGTGTGGGCCGTCAGGAGCGCAGCTAGAAAGGTCAAAGATGTAAAAAACGGAGTTATATAACATACAGTTTCAATTTGTTAATGTCGTTAAAGTCATGAGAACACAGTATTATATATCCCAGTGTTTCAAAACTCATTGGTGATGGTGTTTATACGGCAATTAAAGGTTAATTTTTTGTCAAATGCACCGAGTTCAAGGAATGTTGATGGACGTGTAAGCACTGAATCTTCTAAACAATAATTAAATTCCACAAATTGATGTTTGTTAGGAAAAGTTAAAACATTCCACTTCATTTACTTTATTGTAAACTTCATATCATCTGCGGATAAGAGACGAATGACACCCAATTCTACTGTAATATCATTAATAAAAATTTTGAAGAATAGTGGACCAAACATAGAACCTTGGGGTACTCTCGAAGTGGACATACATTCTGCAGAGTGGTGGCAATAGTGTCTATTTTCAAGATATGATTTGAAAAATAACAACAAATTACTTGGGAAGCCAATTTTTTTAAATTTTGAACATAAAATATTGTGATCAAGCCTGTCTAATGCTTTAGTGAAATCTATGTAAATTATCTTGGAGAAATTATTGATAATCGTTTAATAGGTCTGTAATTCTCATATTATTTTTTCCACCTTTGTCAAATATAGGAATTATTTTAGAGAACATATCAATATATCGGAAAATAAATATATTTAATGACCAAATTAAATAAAAATATGAGACCAATTGCTAATGCACTAGCACAATTATGTAATAGAAAGGCAGGAATGTTGTCAGGGCCCATCGTGTATTTAAACTTGATTTTTTCTAGAGAATTTAAAACTTCTTGCTCTGTAAACTGTTGTTTTAAAAAAAAATAGTATCTGCGTTCTTCTACAGGAACTGAATTGTTTGTGTTTCAATAGAGAAGGGCGGAAGAACCACACCTAATGTGAAAAATAGTGTTATGTATGTACAACATAAGAGTTTACGGTTGGCGCGGTTAGTAAATGTGAAATATTACACCAAACTTTCGTATGCTCGCTACAATAACAGTATCATATTTTTAATAAAGTTAGTCAGTTCCTTCTCTTATTAGCCTCCGTGCTGGGGCTGCAGTTCTAGTAATTAGTAAAAAATGTCTATACATAGCCTGGACGTTTCACGGCATACAATAAAACTCCTAAGAAGCGATGGTTTCAAATGGAGGTGGGTACTATGTAATGTTAGTAGTCCGACCACGAGACCCGAGTTTTTTTGCTGAAGTCATGCATTTTTCGTATTAAGACTTTTTCTTTTTAGAATATGTTTAAGGACATTATAAGCTGCAAGAAACTGCACGATGACAAGAAGTCGTCTTTGGGCATCTCGTTTTATAATGGTAATAAAAATAGTAACAGTAATATTTGGTAACAAATATAATTTGTCGGCTTCAACTTTTTACGATAGTAGTAGTTTAGTACTACTACTGCTACTATGCCAATGTGTCCTGTAAGTGCCACTTTACCGGAGTCAGCCCGGAAAGTAGCACTTGCAGGAAAATGAAAACCAAAACAATAGGGTTTTCCCAGAAAAAAAAATTATTGCTGAAGTACTTAATTCACGTAAAAAATGATTTATGGCATATTTATTGTTTTTTTAAATTGTACTAATAGCACAAAAGACAGGAACTATACAGAAACGAAAGCTTGCCGCGATACCTTTGATATCGGGTGTCTGATTTATGTGACCTCGAAGTGACAGTAATATGCCTTACTATACTCAGAGAAATGATGTACACAAAAAATATATCAATATTTGGATCCAATACACTGTACACTGGGAAAACTGTCTTGTTTTATATTTAGTAGATAGGTACATGAATAGGAATACGTATATATGGTATTAATTAAGTTAGTGGCCCAAGTCATGATGTATTGTAGAATGTTCAAAAAAAGAAGTACACATTTATATTTATATCCCGTATTTCAGGCATCATTAATCATATTAATGCGCTTTTAAGCCAATGCATTTTTTGTTTTCATTCTGGTACCAGAATAAGAAAATACTATCATGGAAAGTAGTACAATGTATAGATATACAATGAAAGAGACATATACCGTGCATGTAATTTCCCATTAGGCATGTACATTCACGTAGCGCGAGAGATTTGACAACACCGGCAGCCGTAAATTCGTCCGTCGTCCAGCTCTGTTATTTCATTTCAGCCAGCTGGCACGCGCGATGTTGTAATTCTTCTCCCCATGCCTAGTAGAGATGGTACTGAGTGGATTTTTCTCGGAACAGGTCGGAACTGTTCCGGGTAAAAAAGTATACCTGTTCCAAAAACCTGTTCCGATTCCGACCTGCTCCGAGTCCGGCATTAGTGATTGCCCGTTCTTTCGCACTCGCAGCTCCATATGCTCCATAATGACACCGCTTTCTTTTCAAGTGCTTGGAGTCCTGATTTTTTTGAAACAAGAATGCTGATGGGTTGTTGAAGGTTGAAAACTGACATGTCAATTATACGCTCCATTCAAAGTTTTGATTTTGAAATCTCCAGAGTTCCAAGCTCTTGAAAAGAAAGTGGTCAATACAAAATACGTCCTGTATATCAAAACCGATATGAACTAGTATTTGAACTCTGAATAAGAGTAGAGGGTGTCTTATAAATTAATATACTTTTAATTTGTTTTGTAATGCGATTTAGAACCGTGAGTATTTCATTTCTAAGTTTTACCATTTCTTCAATTCATTTCATTGTTACATGGAAATAAGTCAAAATATTCACCTAATGCTTCAAACTATTCCTAAAACTCCTCGAATTAAAAAATGCTAGAGCTACATTTTTGTAATACTTAACACTAATTAAACAGAATTTATTATTATTATATACATCCCACACAAATACTACCACTTACCACCAATACCAAAAAGTCCGCAAGTCTGATCTGCTCACTCCACTCCGGCTCCGTGTCCGAAGGTACAACGTTATCATGTGCTCAGTGCTCCGCTCAAACGCATGACAGTCCAGCGGAGTCGGAACTAGTATTTTCTAAATCTGAGAACTGTTCCGCGGAACTGTTAGCTCGGACCTGTTCCGAAAGAACAGGTTCGGTTCTTTCGTACCATCTCTAATGCCTAGCCCGCGACTACACACACGGTATTACAGTGGCGGCTGATGAAATTTCAATATTTTTTTTCTCGTCTATGGTGCATGGGACCCATACGAAATTTGGGAAATAACATCTAGAGAAGCACTTCTCTAATGACCCCTAAAAAATTTTGAAAAAGCAGTTTGCGAAAAAATTTTTGAAAATTCGTTAGCCTCCCCTGGGTCATTTTTTTTTGTCATATGCATTTAACTTTTCATAAAAATACAATAGATTGTGAAGTTTGTGAAAATATTTTCATTACTAACTGAAATACAATGAACTGAAATTTTGTAATTTACAATTTAACAAATTGCAATATTTCAATTCGTTGTATCTCAGTTAATAATGAAAATATTTTCATAAATTCCAAAATCTGTTGTTGTATTTTTATGAAAAGTCAAATGCATATGACAAAAAGAAATAAAAATAAACAGGAGCTCCTAGACCCAGGGGAGGCTAACGAATTTTCAAAATTTTTTTCGCAAACTGCTTTTTCAAAATTTTTTAGGGGTCATTAGAGAAGTGCTTCTCTAGATGTTATTTCCCATATTTCGTATGGGTCCCATGCGCCACAGACGAGAAAAAAAATATTGAAATTTCACCAGCCGCCGCTGCGGTATTATTATGTAGCTTAAAATTAAACACAAGATTTGATGAAGAATATATTTTCAGTATTGTTTAATAGAATATTACAAATCAAATAGTACAGTAAGTATAAAAATGTTTACGTACAATAACAATATAGGTGAATAGGGCATGTGCACGTGACGTCACAGCTAACCTCAAAAATATATATTTTTTAAGATTTATGAATATTTCGTAGCTGTTATTAAAATTTCGGCTTGGTTTCCATACTTTCAACTAAAATATAATTCAGTGATTCTTGATTTATATTCATGAAATGAGATGGCGGTCCACTTCCAAAAATAATAAGTTAATTCAATTAAGATAGGACCTCAATCGAAAAACTTAAAACATCCTTTATACCTAAACTTACTAATAGTAGGGGATCTAGCTTGCCATACGATGCGTTTTAAAGGTGGGGGGGTCAACTCATATGTATACAATAACTAAAAACAGTTTTCTATGTAAAATTTTCTGCCGAATTCGAATTACGAGTTCACCACTAAATTCTGAATTGCGAAATTAGAGAAAAAGTTGTTTATTTCCAAAAGTAAGAAAAACACAATAAACATTGGTATTCTCATTCCCCACTCAATATCTCATTTGCTCGTAAAAGTATCGATCTGAAATTTTAGGAGAATAATCTTTTAACTTTCTTCTTGGGCTCTGTATAGAACAAAATTATTTTGTCAATATAATTTTTTTATAAAAAAAAACTCTAGTCCTATATGTCGCACAAAAGTTCAAAAATGTATTGCAAAATATAGTATGTGATAAACTTTTGTATAAGTAGAGATAGAGGTGTAGTTAATCGACAAAAAATGATGATAAAAGACCAAAGAAGTTTTTGCATTTGAATATGTTTTTATACTTTGGCTTAATAGTGAAAAAAAGATTATATTTGGTTCAGCGTTGGCGCGCATGTTGGCCCGGCCCGGTCAAATTGGTCTAGCTCGGTGTTTACACTTCATCGCGTGCTCTGCTGACGATTGTGTATCTATTATAAGATAAAAGCTTCCACATTAGTAAGAAAAAGGCTTAGGGTCTGCGATTTAATGAAGCATATTTATATTGTGTCAGTCCGATTAAAAATGTTCGTATTTTATGTAAATAAAGAAAGCTATTAAATTTTTATAATTGGTTTAATTTAAAAGTGAGGAACATTTGCCTTCGCACAAACAACTTATACTACATTTTACTTTTGCACTCAGACATCGACAGCGACTGGTACAAGTGTACATTTTATATTTGCAATATGAATTTAAATGTATATTCTCTGGCTTTTGTGGTTTACTCATCATTATCGGTATAATGTCATTATTTAGTTTGCTCCAGCCAAAATCAAAAATATTAGGCAAATGTGGCTTAACTTCACAGGTCTCTTTGTATACAGCTGTTTGCAAAAATGCTCTTTTTGCATGAAATAAAAATGCATTTTCGGTTGGAGGAGGATGTCTGAAATGAAATGATAATATTAGATTCATGTAAATAAAAATAATTAAAACAATTACCTTATGATGTCTTATGTCTTACATGAAGTGAATAAATGTGCTCGTAGCTCATCAAAATTTCTTCTAAATAATAGACTAGTGGTACATGACCAGTCAGGTGCAACGTTTTTAAAATGTATGCCAATCATATATATGAATGAAATTACCATGAATATGCCAGAAACGCAAATTTTAGGCAGTCGTCGCGCACGGTCAATAAACGATACGGTTACATCAATCAGCAGCTTTAGGACGAGAGAGACGCGGGGGGCGGGAAATCGAATGAAAGAGACAGACATATCTGATTTCCGTGCAGAAGACAGAGACTCCAGTAGGGTCTACAGCCTACGTCACCTGTAGACACTACAAGCATCTTTGTCTCTGTCTTTTGCACGGAAATCAGATATGTCTGTCTCTTTCGTTCGATTTCCCGCCCCCCGCGTCTCTCTCGCCATCAAACTGCTGATTGAGACAACCGTAGGGTTTAATGACCGTGGTCGTCGCGTACAGAAGGGTGTGCAAATCGATTTTTTTTTGTTTTTTTTTTAATTTTAAAATGGATGCCAATAGCGCCAAACGAAAAGCCTTGAAAAAGAATCCAGCGGAAATTCATTGGCATGCAGTTTCCGCGCGCAAAACAACCTTTGATACGCACATTAAATCGTAAAATTTTTTGGTGTTCTTGATTTTGGATGATTTTGATTTTGGATTTCTTTTCAAGGCTTTTCGTTTGGCACTATTGGCATCCATTTTAAAATAAAAAAAAACAAAACAAAAAAAATCGATTTGCACACCCTTCTGCACGCGACGACTGCCTAAAATTTGCGTTTCTGGCATATTCATGGTAATTTCATTCATATATATGATTGGCATGCATTTTAAAAACGTTGCACCTGACTGGTCATGTGCCGCCATAAAGAGCCTTAAAAAATATCCTACAGGAATCTAATACACATCAGTTAGTTTGTAAGTTCCATCTCGGTTCGTTGCGCCAAAATGTGTTAATTCTTCTAACATATTTAACCTTTCACGTAATATTTTTACTACTGTCTTTTTGCCTTTCTTAAAGGGATAACTAACAGTATCATTTCCAGAGAGGCAGTAAACAGTTAGTAAAATGTTGGCCAGATTTCTTTTGTCGAAATCAAATGTACTAGATAATTGGGTAATCACATCATGACAAGAAATAAAAGATTTTTGCCGTTGAAGCCATATTTCAATACTAACACAATGTTTCCGCTTCACAAACATACATGAACTAAATAATAATAAAATACCTACGTATCTTAAATAAAACCTCTGATATGACTGAATGCGGTTGCGGGTGGCTAGTAAAGAGCACTCGCGCCGGCCGAGGAGAACGCGCAATATGTCAGTCGTTACACTTTACTATTTATTTACAACATTCATAACAGCCAAATTAAGCATTCTAGAAAAAAGTTCTTCAAATAAAAAAGTTTCTATAATTCATAAGCTTTATTTTCTCTCCATCATATGCCCATGTATCTTTAATAATAAAAAAGTTTCTAGCATGTTATATTTTGCAATGCATTTTGGTGTTTTTGTGCGTCAAGCAAAGATTTTTATTTTTTTTGTCAAAAAACGACGTTGCCGAAAAAAGTTTCACATAAACTGTAAGTGAGGCCAATGTCCAAAGATATTGGTGTCAAAATTTGAAACAGATATCTCTAACAGTTATCGAGGTATTGACTGAGAAACAAAAAAATAAATGTTTTCCGTAGTTTTTACAAATTTGCCCAAAATTGCATTTTTTTCCCATTTCGCAATTCTGGATGAAGGGGTGAACTCAAAATTCGTATCCGTCATGAAATTTTACACAGGAATCAGCTTTTGGTTTTTGTATATGTCACAGTTGACCCCCCCTTGCTGAATTGGAGGTCTTAGATTCCCTACTATAATAATAGTTACAAACAACGTTTCATTACAAGTAATACATAGTAGTAAAATAATAATAATCGATAATAAGATATGGGAAAAATATCGACATAATTTTTAATATCGAATATCTTAGTAACAATAACTCCCACGAAGACGAATTATTTGTCTTTCGATTACACCTTTTAAGCTCTTTAGTTTTAATCAAGGTGTATTAAATCACCCTGGTTTTAATGCTTCAAAAATTTCGATTTTAAAATTATTAATTTTGAAAATCTATATTTTTATATTTTTTGCACACCGTACAACAAAATCGAAGTTTCTCAACGTGAATCGTATTTATAAAACAAGCAAAAGAAATGATGAAGAATGACTTTTTTTCTTCGAAAAACAGAAAATAAACATGTTTACGAATCCATCCGAAGTCCATCCGTGGACACACTGTATAAATATATCGCAATAAGGGGGCAATTGAGAATCATCCCTTACGAGAATACTATATAAAGTAGACCTTGTTCTTATAATTATTATTATCCACTGTCGATCAATCCGCTAGAAGCGAAAATCCCTACTTTATATATTTTTCGACAGTCTGTAACTCGGAAACGGCGGGTTTTCAGACCCAGGTTTCACTTGAAAGTTTGATCGGGACCTTTTTCCAAAGTTACAAAACTTCATCGAGACCCATTTTCCCGTGTATTTGGTGCGGGGTCCTTTGTGTTTTGGGCTCCACTGCCGCACTATTGCAAGAAATGCCCGTTCTTCGAAGTGTCTGCTTGTTTAAAATGATTGGTGCTGAGAATAGTTTTAATCCTCCTTTACGAAAATTTACTCGACATTTTTGTAAGTGTCTCATCAGTTCCAATACAATTTGTTATTGATTGAGAGGAAACTAGATGGTCGAGCGATAAACCCAAGAAAGACTAGACCATATGACGAAACCATGCGTCGGCCAGCACCCGAGGTTCCGTTGCCCTCTTGCAAAAACAATTTCTTCCCATCGGTGGTTTATTTATACGCTCTATAAAAACCCAGCATACACGTACGGATAGTAGACCGGCATCGAATGCCGAGCACCATAAAACTGCCCATGATGCTGTCTACACCATATTAGGCAGAAAGTAACATCGTTTCCGTCCCCCTTGGTGCATGCATCCAGCTCCAAGTCAGTGTACTCGTGCTCGAAGTTACGCAGCACTTGTGATGGCTTGTCGTGTAAGTTCTTATTTCAAAGGCAACAACAGTGGCCGTATTATTATGTAACGCACTGTGTGGGTAGCCTGAGTGGTACTCTTTGTTTTGGAGAAATGAATAGCCTGCGCGGCGGTCCTTTTGAAGGTAAGCACGCTCTATACGTACGTACTATTCGTAAGTTCATTTTGTGAATTGTCACTGTCGCTACAATTATACGTATGTACGGGGTGGTCGATAACCCCGCTCCAACTCTATGACCCGGAAAGGTTGGGAAGAAATTCGAACGGCCATAATAATTCACTTACAACTAGAGAACAAGGCCAATTTACCCTGTTTATCCCTGCTTGTACTTAAATTACTTCCACATCCACGTAACGGAATGGAAGTGTAGTAACGGTAGAAAAAAAAAATGAAACTTTTTTGTTCAAATAGGTTTGAAATGTCATAAATTGCCGAGATTTTAAATTTGAGCAAAGTCTGCCGTTCCATTAACTTGAAAGGACCCCGCTCAGATCTTATGGGAAGTGGCCCCCGGTGAAATTGGCTGAATTTTTCATATGTTGTAGATTTCGACTTTCTGATCAAAAGCTCTGATGGGCCCAACTCGATCCTATAACTAGTTTCCGAAATACAGCTATAAATTCTTCTAAAATTCTGTATCTTCTCGAACTTTTAATTTATTGATGAGGTAGTCAAGGGAGCAATTTCCGAAAGTTTTTCAATTAAAGTTTTTCGATCAGGAAGACGCATACTTTACTTATGTAAAAAATGTTTTAATCAATTTGACCGAATATTTTTTCACTTGTTATTCTTATATAGATTTCCCGGCGCCTTTGCCAATATTTTTCAAACTTTAATTGTTTTCTACGCTATTTTTATTAAAACAACAACTGTTTTTAGTGCAAAATATTAAATATAAAATGTATGAAAAAAATCATGAGTTCGAATTTTTTTAATGTACTGACGTGAGCAAAAAAATAGGACAACTATTTTTTTCTAATGTAAATCTGTCTCTATAGTCCAATCAATGAATGCCCAAAAGGGGATTGTGGAGAACATTTTGGAGGGGAGAATTTTTCACTTCAGGAATGTGTTGGGGGTAATCAGGAGGTAAACATACTAAAAGTCCCCGCCGCTTCAAGGGGGAGGGGGGTGGAAAGGTTCCTTTTTTCGATTCTTCGCTTATAACTCGGAAACGATGCGTCGTATGGGAAAAGGTAATCTATGCAAAATTAAACGTAATTAAATTTCCCACAAGAATGTTTATATTCATTTTCTTCCTATTTGTTATATTTTACGAGATATTCGCCAGCGAAAATCGATAATTAATAAAAAAAAATCAATTGTGTACCTTGAATATTTTTATTAAAGCGGTTTACCGTGGTCTGCTAATAAATCACAGTCACAAAACAATCTTTATTTTACAACACTCGACGTATTTACTAACGTAATATTTTGTCGAAGTCTAGACATTTCCTTAAATATACAGTGTGACTCAGTTAAAATGAAGATACCCTTATAACTTTTTCATTTTGTTTCCGATTTGAATCAAATTTTACTCAAGTATAGAACAAATTAGGATCTACTTATGACCAGAAAATTATTCACCTGCTATAAAGGCAAAGCCACCTGCGGTACCAAAATTTGCTGAAAAAAATAAAACATTTTGAATCTTAGAAATTCTAAAAAATGCATCCAATCGGCGCCACAAACGTACATACACCAAAATTTGATTTGATTATTGATGGGGGATATCTCATACATAAGCTCATCTGGCAAAGGGGGTCCTCAGTTTCCACAATTTGTGGTGGCTACGTAAAATTCATCGTTCGTAAGATTAAAAATCAATATGATTTTTAATCTTTTTCATCATATTTTGGTACCGCAGGTGGCTTTGCCTTTATAGCAGGTGAATGATTTTCTCAGTAGTAGATCCTAATTTGTTCTATACTTGAGTAAAATTTGATTCATATCGGAAACAAAATGAAAAAGTTATAAGGGTATCTTCATTTTAAGTGAGTCACACTGTATATTTAAGGAAATGTCTAGACTTTGACAAAATATTACGTTAGTAAATACGTCGAGTGTTGTAAAATAAAGATTGTTTTGTGACTGTGATTTATTAGCAGACCACGGTAAACCGCTTTAATAGAAATATTCAAGGTACACAATTGATTTTTTTTATTAATTATCGATTTTCGCTGGCGAATATCTCGTAAAATATAACAAATAGGAAGAAAATGAATATAAACATTCTTGTGGAAAATTTAATTACGTTTAATTTTGCATAGATTACCTTTTCCCATACGACGCATCGTTTCCGAGTTATAAGCGAAGAATCGAAAAAAGGAACCTTTCCACCCCCCTCCCCCCTGAAGCGGCGGGGCTAGGGGCGGGGACTTTCAGTATGCTTACCTCCTGACTACCCCCAACACATCCCTGAAGAGAAAAATTCTCCCCTCCAAAATGTTCTCTACAACTCTTTCATTGACTGGACTACTATTTGAATATGTAATGAGTAATTTTGACAAATAACTGACAATGTCACAAAAATTTAAGTTAATTGTACACAACTAGATTTTGCGTACGATAGTACAAGAAGTCATTCTTGTACATTTCTTGAGCTGTATCTCGGAAACTAGTCACAGGATCAAGTTGGGCCCATGAGAACTCTTAATCACAAAGTCGAAATCTATAACATTTTAAAAATTCAGCTAATTTCAGCAGGGGCCACTTCCCATAAGATCTGAGCGGGGTCCTTTGTATTATAACGGGATCTGGAACTAGATTATATTTTGATGTTATTCCGTTGAAAGGTTGGGGGGAGTAAATGGAGGTACAGGGTTATTCACTATATATTGACCCCCCTTTATTTCCGTTATTATTGAAAAAAAAAAGTTTCGTATAAAAGTTGTAGGATCTTACCTATATTTTAACGAAACGTGATAAAAAAAACAATATCATGTATAGTATTGTATAGGTCACGTGATACGAAATAAATATATGTTTTTTAAATGGAACACCCTATATATTATTGCATTTTCTCGCGATTTCAAATATATAACATTGTATAGGTCTATCTTAAATACTTTTTGACATATTTGACATTCCAAATTCAAATAAACTGCTTTATTGACAGATGGATTGAGACATGCGTGTCAAAACAAATAAAAGAAAAATAACAAGGTAGGCCACGATAATTATTATTTTATTGTTTATTCAATTTTGACATTTTCAAACCGTCATTATTAACATTTATTCAATCAAAATGGGTTACAGTGAGGCAGAAAAGGTCGAAATATTTTCCCTTATGTGAAAAATAATAAAAATAAGTGTGCCGCAAGAAGAGAATACTTTTTATTTTACTAGTGAATAAACAACTATTTACGGTTGTTACTATGGAGTTGCTATGTAATGACGGTTTGAAATGTCAAAATTGAATAAACAATAAAATCATTATTTTCGTGACCTACCTTGTTGTTATTTTTGTTTCACTTGTGTTTTGACAGGCATGGCTCAATCATCTTGCAATAAAGCAGCTTATTTGCATTTTGAATGTCAAATATGTCAAAAATACGTTTAAATAATTTTGACATATTTGATATTCAAAATGCAAATAAGCTGCTTTATTGCAAGATGATTGAGCCATGCCTGTCAAAACACAAGTGAAACAAAAATAACAAGGTAGGCCACGAAAATAATTATATTATTGTTTATTCAATTTTGACATTTCAAATCGTCATTCCATAGCAACTCCATAGCAACAACCATAAATAGTTGTTTATTCACCAGTAAAATAAAAAGTATTCTCTTGCGGCATACTTATTTCTATTATTTTTCACATAAAGAAAAAATATTTCGATCTTTTCAGCCTTACTATAACTTGATTGAATAAATGTTAATAATGACGGTTTGAAATGTCAAAATTGAATAAACAATAAAATAATTATTTTGTTATTTTTCTTTCACTTGTGTTTTGACACGCATGTCTCAATCAGCTGCCAATAAAGCAGTTTATTTGAATTTTGAATGTCAAATATGTCAAAAAGTATCTAAGATAGACCTATACATTGCTACATATTTGAAATCAGGGGAAAAATGCAATAATATATAGTGTTCCATTTAAAAAAAAAATGTGTTTTAAAATTAAAAACTTATATTTATTTCGTATCACGTGACCTTTACATGATATTGTTTTTTTTTTATCACGTTTCGTTAAAATATAGGTAAGATCCTACAATTAATTATTTTTTATTTATTTGCTTTTATCATGATTAGAGAATATTATTTAGGTATTATGCGGGGAGGTCAATATATAGTGAATAACCCTGTACATAGGTAATGCAAGCAATAGTTCATAAAATTATGACTTATTGTATGTACGAGAAGCCAAGTTTTCAAAACTTTCTTGGCAGTAGGGCCCCCATTAATTTCAACTCGAACTGACATTTTATCATGCATTTGTCGTAGGATATTTATGATGACGCACTTTTTCACCGTTTTCATTCGATGCAAATGCAGTGCTGCTAATCTCGATGACACCCTGTGTAAATGAATTATGTTATGTTTAAATTGTAATTCTACAGGTCTCATACCACGACCGGCTTTAATGTGAACATTAAAGACGGTCGTGCTCATACTAGTCTAAATTATCAAAAAATGTTTGTTTGCTGGAAGCCACAGAAACATCAGTTTGTCGGACTAGCCTATGTAGCCACGCCTCAAATGAGTAAACAAAACTTACCCAAATATCATAACGCATTGTATGTCTCCAGTGATGATGATAGTACAGTACCTATAGGCAAAAAAATATGTACAATTTAGAAATATATGTAACGATAATTTTTCTTTTTGGTTAATTGTTGTAGTAGTCTTCAGTTTCTATATGGTCCCGACCCTTGCTCTTTTGCCTCCAAGGGGTGAAAACCGCCTCTTAATTTCGATATTTGATATTTGAAAAAGTATTGCTGATTTATTTTTGAAACGTAGGATATTTATGTTTTTGGGATCGTTGATTATGAATCTGAAGTCAAAATAAAAAAATTCAATATGGCGGATGGAAATTTTTTCTAAATCAAGTGTTTTAACGAACAGAAAAATTGAACATCTAGGTGTTGCTATATTTTAGCGAGAAATAGTATTCGATTTTTTTTTTAATTACCGGACAACTACAGTAACAAAATGGCAACATTTTTGTTTAAAAAAAAAAAAAAAAAAAGAGGTGAAGGCGCACATTGTTTCGGCCATTACTTCCTTGTTTTTATGATACAGAAAGATACAACGAATCATTTTAAAGTTTGATTAATCGTCGTTAATTCTGATCCTTAACATTTTAGTTTCTAAGATATTCAACATTTAAACTAAATACTTCATAACATGAATGTTTCGACGCCATCTTTGAATATTAAAAAAAAAACAAATAATTCTCGGTTATATAAGTATTATTTCTAATCTTCACAATTTTTTTTTCTAAGACTCAAATATTTGCTGACCTGTCGAGAGGCACGGGGGTGATTCCCCCCGGGCTTATTTGGGGTGACCGGTTTTGAAATGTTGAAAATTTGTATCAAGTATAATTTTTTCTTGGTATATTTTCATTCAGATGAAGTAAAAAAATATTTTGAGGTTTCTGGTTCTTGTACACACACTAAATCACAATTTTTTTTCATCCCCTTTAATAATGGAGTGGGGGTGGTAATGGAGGTGGCCAATGCCAAAATTTTTTTTGAGACCTTAGCTTCTCTTGTATATACCACCAAATATCAATTTTCTGGACTCTTATCTGCTTGATTTACCCCAAATTTACCCCAATTTACCCCCAACCCTTCGACGGAACAAGATGAAAATATAATCTAGTTCTAGATTTCGTTAAACTACATATGTGTACCAAATTTCAAGTCAATATCTCAAACGGTTCCAGAGTAACGTGCGCACAAAAAAAGTTACAGACAGAAAATTTTTTTGTGCTCAAATTTAAAATCTCGACGTTTCGTGACATTCTAAGCCTATCTGAACAATAAAAATTTTTGTCGTTACTATACTTCCACTGGATGTGGAAGTAATTATATAAAAAAAATATTTTTAAGAAAAGCTTTTATTTGAAAAACTACTAAAAAGTAAAAATAATTTTTTAAAACTCATACACCTGGAAACCAAAAGCTTATCGTATTTTACTCGTCAATCCCTTTCATGTGATACCCATATCAAGGGGGTTGTGAAGAAAAAGATACTCCGCCATCTTGGGACGTCCGCCATATTGAATTTAGAATGACGTCACATGGTTTATCGTATTTTACTCGTCAAACCCTTTCATTTGATACCCATATCAAGTAAAAGTACTTCACCCATGTGAAGTAAAAGATACTCCGCCATCTTGGGGCGTCCGCCATATTGAATTTAGACTGACGTCACATAGTTTATTTTACTCATTAATTAATTTGATACCCATATCAAGGGGGTTGTGAACAGAAAGGCGATCCGCCATCTTGGACGTCCGCCATATTGGATTTAGACCGATAATGGCTATATGTTGCATTGTCACCGGACTTATACACGTATGTCAAATTTCAAAGCTCTAACTTAATTAGAACTAGTCGAAATTTAGCTTGCAAGATTCAACCTAAACAAACAAACTAACATACAAACATTGCAAGTTAAATAAAAGCCTTTAAAAAGCACATTGTTTCCATCATAACATGTTTATTTTTTATGCTATAGAAACAGGTAAAAAATCATTTGAAAGCTTAATTAAATACTCTAATACTTTTATTATAGTCGTTATCATTTTTGATGTACGTGGCGTAATTTCTGATTCTGAGATATTTAACATTTAAACTAAATAATTCGTCTTAAAAACGTTCGGACGTCATCTTTATACTACTTCTAAATCTTCAAATCATTAATTCTACGGAAATTAAAAAGAAACGAAGTCTGTCTAACTTTTTTTTGTGCGCACGTTTACTCTGGAACCGTTTGAGATATTGACTTGAAATTTGATATACATGTATACTTTAACGAGATCTAGAACTAGATTTTACTATTTTTATCTTGTTCCGTCGAAGGGTTGGGGGGTAAATTGGGGTTTTGGGGTAAATAGGTAAACCAAGCAGGTAAGAGTCCATAAAATTGTTATTTATTATATACAAGAGAAGCTAAGGTCTTACCAAAAATGTTGGCATTAGCCACCCCCATTACCACCCCCACCACATTATTAAAGAGGATGAAAAAAAATTGTGATTTAGTGTGTGTACAAGAACCAGAAACCTCAAAATATTTTTTTTTCAGCCACACCCACTACCACCCCCTATCACCACCTCCACCCCACTACCGATGTGGGGTATCGTTTTATGTGTTTTTGGGGTAGAGGATTTCAAATATTATATTATTAAAGTTCCATAAACAATTATTTCCACATACAAAATTTTTTCGTTGTGAGTGACTTAGATAAAAAATCTGGATGTGGAAGTATAGTGATTCCTTGGGCAGCGGTTTTTTATTTGACTAGCATTTTTTGCTAAATGTAATATTTTTCGAGTTATTTTTTCTTTTCAAGCAGAGATCACAATTTTCAAGTCAATTTATATGAAAAGTTGCGTAGAGCCTTTTCTTCTCAAAATTTTATTCTTTTTCAGCTTCAATATTTTTTTTGCAGGTGACTCCCCATGAAAAGAGATGGCATCTACCTCCTATAAATTAGCAAGCCTGCATAATATACAGAGTGATCTTCCATGATATGCATGGTGTACTAGTCTTCATTGTGTATTCTGAGACAATTTAGTATATTAAATTATTAGTAAATTTGCGAAGATACACTACTGTTCTTGAGTAGGTCAGAACTTACTTTTGTGAAAGAACGTATTGAAGTTGTTTACATTTCCTTAATTGGCATAAAAAGTGAAGCAGCCAACTGCGTTCAAAGTGCCGCGTTTTTTGCTTTCGGTCGAACAATCAGGACACCGGCGTGTTATTGAAATATCTCGTATATCTAGGCACTTGTTTCAGAGTTCACCAGCATAAGGTCAATGTCTTTTCGATTTATTTCGCTATTTTTGTAGTGTGATTTGATTAAAACCAAAAAGTCACTTCGATCCTCTCCAGCTTTACTTTCAGTAGTGTTAATCCCATGTCTGACAAAGTGATATGGTTGTACCGTGTTACGTCAGATTAGTTAAAGTCATTGGCGGCGCATTTCTACAAGAAAATAAGGTCATTTTTTTTTAATTTTTCAATTTTTTAACTCCTTTCGGTGGCTGTTAAATTTTCCGCATGTCATGGTAGATTACGTTGTATAAACTTTACTTTGATGCATTTACTATTAAATTGTAAATGAAAAACGAAATCTAATTCATATGACATTATTCCTCTAGTTACTGTACTATAAGTCTACACCCAATACTCTATCCATTTATGTTTCCCTTCTTATAAGTATAACTTTGACATCTCCCCCATATATAAACATTATAGATCATGATCGCGATTTCCCCCGTTTCCTATAATAAAGATATATGCGTATTAATAAGTGCCCGCAGCACCCTCCTTTATTTCCGTCCTAAATGCAATTTCGATATTCGTGTTGATGTGTCCGGTAAGCAGGATATGTGCAGTATAGGCTATTAAAGCCAGTGTAAGTTTGCCTTCTGAAGTATCGCTTGTTTATAATGAAAATAACCTTATTTCAGTACGGGTGAATGATCGATTGCTGTTAATATTACGGAACAGAAGTTTACTTCAAAAAAAGAGAATTTTCCTCTTTTTCTACCACCAGTTTATTTCCCTTTCCGAAAAATTTTGACAGAAATGTTATTTGTCTAGAAAACGCGATTCGATTTATAGTAATAAAAAAACCGACATATTGCTGATGTTTTTTTTTACGTAAATATACCACATATTTTAAACCACCTCCAAAGCCAAAGCTGTGGCGTATCCGAAGGGGTCAAAAGGGCAATCCCCCCCCCCGAGCTACAACTCTCTGACTATTAATTATTAGGTACTTCGAGTTTAAGAAGACTGCAAACATACCACATCACAAGTCGCCTTAATGGCTTGGCCCTACTAAATATTCATTAAGAGACTCCTGTAACTTGCGATGAAGTGTGCCATGAGCCCGCAAAAGTCAAAAGAACTAGTAATATTTAGTAATATACGTTTTGTTTCTGTTATTTCGTTTCATTTTATAAGAGTTATGTGTCGTTAATTACCTTCAATTAAATAATTTACCAATTTACGCTCTTTGCTAATTTTCATTGGTAACTAAATTAATTCTTGATTTCTTGGAAAAGGAGCTTTTTGCATTTGGCCGTTGGCTCACATCCAAATGCAGATATGCGAAATGCACAGCACGGCACAATCGGTTTTGGAATGATGAAAATTTGTATTATACTTCCCCGCTCGTCAAGAACGTTTTTGGGATTTGTCCTCTTAAAAATGTTTGTCGGATTTCTCCCCCCTCTCGCCCCTCAATTTTCCGAATTTTTTTCTCACCGGGCCCATATTTATGTTTAACCTGGTAACAGGTTAAGTAAAAAATTACTTCAGTCAGATCACGGTTTGTCCCTCCTCCAGGAATAATTTCTGGTTACGCCACTGGAAGGGGCTTACACATTTGAAAAAACGCAGACATACATCAATACCCGCTGACATAATCAGAGAGACATTACTGAAGTGGTACTAGTCGAGAATCTAACTTCTCAAAAGACGCTCCTAAAATGTCAGGGCGTGCACTCGAAGATGTACTTTTGGAACAATATGTACATTATCTGGAATAACCTTGTGGATCTACATGTGGAGTGTGGAGTAACAAAAAACCTTAACAAAAAGGTTTCTCGAAAACTTTTGTATTTTGAAAATGTATTACTTTTAATTTGCAGGGTTTTTTTTTTAATCTCTTAATGATTTTCAAACCACTGGAAAGTTTATTATTTCTAGATTTATGCGCTACACAATTATTCTCAAAATTGTTGTTAATAAATGCTACAGAATTAGTTTAAACAAAATGTACCCGAAAAGTGCAGTGTAAACAGCATCAAGATATTTTTAAAACTATTGAAGATATATGCATACTTCTGTGCTATGAAATCTGCAAAACATTGAATTGTCAATGAAAGAATTATCTACATTGCTTTATTGTTAAAGATACGATTAAAGCACAAGTCCACAAAAATAAATTCCCCAAATTCATCATCATGATGAATCACGGATAGGAGTTAATCTAGATGTAAAAATATAGGGATAATACAAGAGTATCTGTAACTGTAGTTTCTATTGTCCTTCGACTGTATTCCAGCAGGTAATCAGCTTGGCTAGAGCACGCGAGACATGCATGAACATTGTACATACCCAAAACACGCAGCGAAAACAGGGCAGTGCTGTACAAAAATAATCGTATCTCTTACTACAATCAAGGAATGCAGATAATTCTTTCATTAAAAATTGCTCCATTCTTTGTTGCAAATTTCATATCATAGAAGTATGCATCTATCTGCGATGCTTTTAAAAATGCATCGATGCTGAAATTTACCCTGCGCTTTTCGAGTTCAGTTTGTTTAAGTAATAATTTCTTTAGCATTTGTTAACAACACAACAATTTCCAGAAGGATTGGGCAGCACCGGAAACTAGAAAGAATAAGCTTTTCCATTGGTTTGAAAGTCATTAAGAAATGATACAAGTTAAATCTGTAAAAGCGGTGTAAACATAAAACTAATCAACTTGTAGTAATACAAAAAATACATATGCTTTTTTTTAGTCGCGGCCAGAATGGCGCCCTCCACATTTTCGATAATGTATGTACTTCCTCAAAACTTGTATCTCGCGAGAGTACAACCCTTGATCGAAATTGTGGCTCCTGAGTCCTGATTCCCGAATATGCAGACCGCATACAAAAATACCCATTCGTTGACTGACACGGCGGATTTAAGGACGACTGCATCCCTTCGCCTCCAAAAAAGAGCGAACGGAAGTGGTGTGGGACGTACATCCAACATTAAAAACCATTTTGTTCTTAAAGACCGAAGATCAATGACATATATTTTCGACGAGACAGCCACATGTTCCACTGAATATCTACGAAAAAAGAAAAAACAAATAACCGAAAAATCCAGCGGTTAGCGACTGTAAGATCAGTCAATGTCTTAATTCGGTGAGGGATATAAAATTTTAAAAGATTCCTACGTAAGCACGTTTGGTGCAGTTCTCTCCGTTTGTATAAAACACAATAAACGTGCAGTGATCATTAAAATAATATACTGGATAATTATTTTTTATCGGAGATAAATTAAACTGTCACCAAGTTACTTGTTTGTTATCAAACACGAGTCCCTAAATAACTAACTTAATTCCAGAAATTTATTTTGACAGCCTTTTATTCAACTTGCTTTGTATATTAGTTAGTATGTTTAGAGGGATTCTTGTAAGTCAATCTTGAACTACTTGAAATTTTGCACGAATAAGTTTCTCGAAGTTTATGCCACATAAATATTCGCCAGCTGCAGTGCTTCAATCAAATGATGGGGGTATACTGGTCAGTCGATCACAACAAGTCTGACATTGTCCTCTTAAAGAAGAAAGAGGAAGGCAGTCATTATAGATATAGCAGTGTCTCTCTCAACCTACGCCAGAAAAACCTCTGCCTAAGGAATCACTTCTTCCGCATCCAAAATTCCGGTGGGGGTGGTCGTGGGGGTGGCTGATTTCAAAAAAAATAATTTGGGCCTTTGGTTCTTGTACACACACTAAATCACAATTTTATTTTTATACCCCCTTTAATAATATAGTGAGCTCGGTAATGAGGGTGATAGTGGGGGTGGTTGATGCTAAAAAAATGTTTAAGTCCTTTGATTTTTATACACTACATCAAAATTTTATTTTTTAACCCTCATTAAGAATGGGTTGGGGTGGTAGTGAGGTGACTGATGTCAAAACAAGTTTTGAGGCCCTTGATTCTTGTACACACACTAAATCACAATTTAATTTTTTTTCACCCCCTTCAATGCGATGGAGATGATAGTGGGGGTGGCTGATGCCAAACAAATTTGAAAATCTTCTCATACCTACATACACTATATCATCCCAATTTTATGACACTTTCGTGCTTGTTTTACCTCTTTACCCCCATTTACCCCCCCCCCCCCCAGCCCTGCAACGAAATAAGATCAAAATATAATCTAGCTTCGGATCTCATTATAATACATGGGTGTATCAAATATCACAAACCGTTCCAGAGTAATAGTGCGCACATAAAAAGTTACAGAACGACAGATCGACAGACAGACATTTTTTTTTTGCTCAACTTCAAATCTCGACGTTTTATGACATTTTATTCTTATTTGGACAAAAAAAATTTCAATTTTTTTTGCATTACTAAGTATACTTCCACTTCCACGATCTAGAAGTAAAAGAAAAGAATTATGATAGAACCGAAACTGGTAGATAATGCAAGTAAAAAACACTGTTTTTATTAGTCGTGCAAGAGTATCGGACACTGCAAACGTACTGTCACTACTTGAATATACTTCTAACATGTCTCCCTTATATAAAGTGACCATTCAGTCCCCCTTTTGTTGGAGCTGTCCCCCAATGTGAGTGTCCCCTAAAATGTCCTCCATTCGCGTAGTTTCACTAGCACAACAAAAATCCCCCCCTCCCCCGCTAAGAAATTCACATTTCTCCCCCCGCTCAATAATTTTGAAACCTGCAGAAAGTTTTATACCTCCCCCCCCCCCCCATCAATTATGAAGAGACGAGACACATTTCTCCCCCTCCCCGCTCATCAATTATTAAATCCGGATTTTTTTTTTCCATAATGTCCCAAATATGGTCACTTTACCCTTATATTATAATCAAACTGAATAAATAGAAGCAGGACAAAACAACTTCTTAAGATCATATGCTTTTGAATTAGATCTTGCTTTTGGTCACGGTTAAATTGATCACCATATATGTTTCAAAATATTTTAAAACTGTACACCGGTGTGCCTTCAACCAACTGAGGTACCTATTTCTGAACATTTTTCGGCAGTTTCTATAAGAATGCCAGGGCATTTATAGACATCCAGTATATATTTTTTTATTATTAATTGTGCCAATATCGGCCTAAAGTTAGCTTAAAATTTATTTTTAGAGACTGCAAAAGCTTTAAGCATTTAATATTGCAGTAAACTCCAGATAAAATGAGAAAAAACACGCCATTTACGCGATTTACAAAAAAGGATGACGCGATAGAAGTAATCTGGACTTCAGGTTCGGCGCCAAAATACATGGGAGTAAGTTGGTCTCGTTTCTGGTACAGCATACTTTTTTTTTGTGGGGCTGTGAATTCATTCATACCATCCCAGTACAGGGAAACCGTATAATTTCTCCGTACACAAAACATAATAGATGTTGACGTACATTCCAATGTGAATAAACTTTGCGGCCACGCAGCTCGAAACGAAACATGAATGGGTTATTTATAGTTTTACAACCGATAGTGATACGATACTGATACCTATTTTCTTTTAGGAACATCACATTATTTTTGTTTACGCCAGCGAACAAGAACAATTCCCAACGATGTATGGAATCGTATAATGTCTTTTCAATTTTATCTGAATGTTTATGTCTACAAACCTAATCTTTATATATTCTAATATCGTATTTAAACACAGGGACGTGCATTATTATTATTATTAAAACACCTAATCTTATTTATATATTGATTGCAAGTAGTTTTTTGAATTCGATTATTTATCAAATAGAGTTTATCTAATCTCGTGTAAGATAATTATTATGAGCCCTTGGTGATGTCCTAACAATCTATTAATTTTGGAAAAGGAATCATTATTAATTTCATATTATTCTACAAGTAGAAGTTGCAGTCGGACGCGGCCGTCTATAAATACCTATTTCATTAACATTTTGCTCGAGCACGGTACAATTTTACATGGAGCCACTGAGGTTAAGTATACAGCTAATACATATCTTTTTTTATTTTTATTGTTCAAATAGGTATATTCGCAATCGGCAAAGTTCAACTGCAACTTTCATTCGTTTCGTAATAGTTTTATATTACCTAATGTATGTAATCTTCTAACATGAAAGGATAGAATAGACAGATAGTGGGTTGCCAGTACTTTTTAATCGGATGGTAGGTACACGTATATAATATACCATACCAACTAATTCAACTAAAACAACAGTTCTACCAACTTACCTTTTTACAAGCTATTATTTAACTTGCTTTGTATGTATGTATGTTAGTTAGGATGTTTAGTTCAAATCTTGCAAGTCAATTTTGAACCACGACGTCCACTTGAGCTGAAATTTTGCATACGTTCTGGTGACAATACAATAATATGGTACCAAAAAATGTGTTTTTTTTTTAGTTTTAACATCATAATTTTTATTATTTTTTGATCGCATAGTTTATTCACTCTGACGTCATATTCTAAGAAATGGCGAAGGATTTGGTATTAATTACTGACAGGTGCGGCGAAGTATTCGGTACTATTTTATTAAGTATGAATATAGAATTAAATTAAAAGTAAAAAAAAAAACTCTTTTTAAAAACAAGGTTTTATTATTATTTAGGTGTATTAAAACGAAAAAAAATTAAAAAAAGGTTAATTAATTGTCTTAAAGGCTTGTCGCGCGAATAGAAAAAAAATACGAGTTTTTAAAACAATTTATCTTATTATTTTAATTACTTTCGTTTTAGTGCACCTAAATAATAATAAAATCCTGTTTTTAAAATGTTTTTTTTTACTTCTCTTTTGTACGAAGCCTGCATATTCTCAATTTTTCTCCTTAAAACACTAAGGATTGCATCATCATCGAGAACTTTATATTTTTCTAACAATATTTCCATTGCGTGATTACGCATATCCCCATTTAAATAATTACTATTTGAAATATCCCATAAGAAGGGACATACCTTCTATAGCTCAAAAATTTCACCCCAAATATCTCGTTCCCTTTCCGTCATTGTACCAATACGTACTCACCACTTCTGTCAGTGGCGCAGCCAGAAAATTCATCTGGGGGGGAGCCAATAGAACCGGCCTCCTCAGAAGATGAGGAACACTTTTCAGAAAATGGCTCTACTAGATAATATTGGCATTAATTACAAAATATTTATTTCAAGGGATAATTTGAATACTGCTTTACACTCATAGAGATCATGCTTCTTTATTTTTTGGTTCATGGAAGATGGCTTGGGGGGTGCCCGGGCCCCATGGCTCCCCCCCTGGCTGCGCGCCTGACTTCTGTGAGCATTTGAGCATTGGCGACTCGTCGACTGTCACTTCCTTCCAAAGATACGAAATACGTTTCGGCTTTCGGCCCCGTAAACGCTCGCACTAATTCGCCCAACCATCGTACACACGACCAACTGTGAGTCCTAACACGGGAGATTAAAAAAGTACCCTCCTGTAGTGTAAAACCAAAAAATTAGTGTTTAAGTGGTGGGGGGTAAAAATGTACGTCCAAAAGGGGTATATTTGCGGTTTTGTGGTTATATCTCGTAAAGGATTCACAATATCGATTTTAAGCCTACTGGCCTACCTGCCAAGTAGCAAAACCACATTCCAGATATTGTTTTCCTGTCATTTTTTTTTTAAGTGTCCAACCTGTATATTTTTTATTAAGAGTTGTCAGGTCTCTTTCTTGGAAATAGCGTGAACTATCAGTCAAATATTATTTTTATCCATCTAATATGTTTTTAAATTTTAAGTTTAAGTAAAGAAAAAAAATCTGTCGGTAACTTTTTGTCTTTGTGTACACGATTACTATAATATTGACTTGAAATTTGGTACACCTATGTATTATAACGAGATATAGAACTGGATTATATTTTGATCTTATTCCGTTGACGGGTTGGGCGGTAAATGGAGGGGTAAATAGGTAAAGCAAGCAACTAAAAGTCCATACAAATTAGGATTTAGTATGTGTACGAGAAGGTCTCAAAATTTGCTTGGCATCGGTCACTCCCATTCCCACCCCGACCATATAATTAAAGGAAGTAAGAAAATAAAATTGTGTGTGTACAGGAACCAAAAGCCTCCATATTTTTTGCGCCAGCCACCGCAACTACCGATGTAGTATATCGTTAGATGGGTTTTTGGAGTAGACGATTTCAAATATTATATTATTATAGTTCACCACGTAGTGGAGTGCAAATATAGTATCATTTTTTTTCTTTGTAAGACACTTGAATAGGAAATCTGGATGTGGGAATAATATATGACTCTTTGGCAGCGGTTTTTTAAAAAATAAGTTCGCCTGTTGTATCTGTCACTGATCTCAGTACCGTCATTCTACAGTACCTTCGCCTCGTGCGAAATTATTTGCACGATTAACAATGGAGCATTTTACCTGAAATATCTCATTAATTTTCTCCCTTTACTTGCAAGAGATCGACGCATAAAACGGCAGAATGACTTCTCTTGACTCAAACCAAAAATCCCATCCTCATTCATTGAATCCATCATGCCTATATTCTAGCGACAACAGTTTCAATAGTTGTTCCCATACAATATTTTTCTTAATACATGACATAACAGTATTTTCTTGATATTTTATATTTAGAAAACAGAATCTAGCAAATAAACAAGCGTTCAGTCGAGTATTAAGTAGCGTCCTCCCACAGGTATTTCCAAGGCCTCTTGGACGAACGCCCATACAGTAAAACGACACTAAAAATACAGTGAGACACATAGAAACAAATAAATATATCGACTCGATGCGACATTTCACAATCACGAAATCTAAATTTATGTAGATATAACGTTAGATTTCGTTCGTAGTGTTTAAATATATAAAAAATTGTTTTAGTGCGTGGGACTTTTTTACAACTATATCCTACATACTTATCTACTATATTGTACCATAATGGGTGTCTCCATTTTTTTATCAATACGTAAAGATAAAAATTATTATTATTATTAAAATATTACCTATTAAATTCGGTTAAAAATACGTTTGATTTCATTATTTGCTCATTTTTACACCAGCCTCAATATCGATGTTAGATAATTAAGATTCAATTAACTTTGCAACGGTGTAATTTTATTTTGGTGTTATTTTTTCTGAAAGCGGTCAGTTTTTTTATTCACTCTTTTTAGTGGCCTCTTTATCTAGCTTCTACACAGTAAAATACCAGTCGTTGTGACTTTTTACTTCCACATCCAGTGGAAGTATAGTAACGACAAAAAAATTTTTAAAAATTTTTTTTGTTCAAATAGGCTTAGAATGTCACGAAACGTCGAGATTTTAAGTTTGAACGAAAAAAAAATTTCTGTCTGTCGGTCTGTCTGTCGATCTGTCTGTCAGTCTGTCTGTCTGTAACTTTTTTTGTGCGCACGTTTACTCTGGAACCGTTTGAGATATTGACGTGAAATTTGGTACACATATGTACTTTAACGAGATCTAGAACTAGATTATATTTTCATCTTGTTCCGTCGAAGGGTTGGGGGGTAAATTGGGATAAATTTGGGGAAAATAAGTAAATCAAGCAGGTAAGAGTCCATAAAATTGGTATTTAGTATATACAAGAGAAGCTAAGGTCCCAAAAAAAGTTTTGGCATTAGCCACCCCCATTACCACCCCCACCCCATTATTAAAGGGGATGAAAAAAAATTGTGATTTAGTGTGTGTACAAGAACCAGAAACCTCAAAATATTTTTTTACTTCATCCACCCCCACTACCACCCCCCATCACCACCCCCACCCCGCTACCGATGTGGGGTATCGTTTTATGGGTTTTTGGGGTAGAGGATTTCAAATATTATATTATTAAAGTTCCATAAACAATTATTTCCACATACAAATTTTTTTCATTGTGAGTGACTTGGATAAAAAATTTGGATGTGGAAGTACTGATTCCTTGGGCAGCGGTTTTAAGCTTTAACATTAGACTCGTTATCAGAGAATACTGAAATTACTATGTATCAAATTTCATGTAAAAATATTGCATTTAGCGAGGCCATATTGTTTTCGTCATTTTGAACTCTCAACTTTTGACATCAGATTCATTATCTTCTTCTTCTAAAATAGTTACCTACCAATTTTAATGCAATATACATTATCCCAACTATCAAAATTAGTTGCTAGGAAGTAGTGACGACTATTGTAGGCATTTTAGTGTTTTACCACTTACCACAGGAACATAATAGAAACGTTCCCATTACGTGCGTTCAACCAAAATGGTGAATATTTTTCGGGTGACCGCAGCGTCCCGGAACTTGCCCGGCTACGTTTCAACGACGTTGTGGTTACGTAGCGATGACGTCGCGGCGTGGAAGCCATTTTGACGTGATTCCCAGAAACTCAATAGAATACTAGAAGAGTGCTATTAGGAAGCAAAACCTATACTGTTTTCCAATGGTCTAAGCGCCACAATTAAAACGAATGCAATTTTAATAAGTAACAAACATATTAATTAAACGTCCAAACCTGACCAAGGTCTTTTATAATATAATTAAAATATCTATATATTTAAAACACAAGGCGTTTTCTTTTCCGGCTTCGTCAGCGGCTCCCTCTGGGCCAATTTTGATAATCCTTTTTTTGTAAGCTTTATCCACAGATGTGTCATCACTAATTTTTATTTTCTTAAATTGTTATTTTTATACATAAAAACGAAGTTGAAATAAATAAATGAATCTCAGCGCTCGAACTATAATGTACTGATGGTCCCTACTGCATCACACTGCGCATGATGTAGAGTAGGGTGGTCCTTAAATTAAGGTAAACATTTTTTCCTCAATTTTCTGTGCTATTTTGATCTACTCTATTAAAAAGAATTACTGTAGTTTTTTGGGATTTTTTAACTCAGTTTTAGGGATCGCTACCGTAAAGTTTCAAAATAAAAAAAAAAAAACTAGTTAGGAATTAGTAATTAAATTCAGTTACAAAAGAAACTCTGTTCATTAAACATGTAATTAATATGTACAACTGTACAGCAATTACAATGTTATATACCGGGTGGGGCATTTAAGTTGAAAAACGCGAATAACTTAAAAATCGCGAATAACTTAAAAATAAAGAATTTTCCAGAAAAATGTTTCAGACAAAAGTGTCATAATTTCAAAGGCGGGATCCAATGGCTATATTTTTTTAAAGTTTGGTGGAGGATTCAAGGTCATTTAAAGGTCAACTTTGGTTTTTAAAAATATTTTTATAGATTCATATTCTGCTCTAAAAAATAAACAACTTTTGTTTCTACCATTTTGTTTTTGTTCTCACTGTTTGCGAGTAATTAAACATTGAACGTTAAAGTATCATCTCTGAAAGATTAATAAAAAAAACCGCTGCCCAAAAAATCACTACTTCCACATCCGGATTTTCTATCCAAGTCACACAACGAAAAAAATTTGTATCTGGAAATAATTGTTTATGGAACTTTAATAATATAATATTTGAAATCCTCTACCCCAAAAACCCAGAAAACGATACCCCACATCGGTAATGGAGTGGGGGTGGTGACAGGAGGTGGGAGTGGGGGGGTGGATAAAGTAAAAAAATATTTTGAGGTTTCTGGTTCTTGTACACACACTAAATAACTTTTTTTTCATCCCCTTTAATAATGAGGTGGGGGTGGTAATGGGGGTGGCTAATGCCAAAATTTTTTTTGAGACCTTAGCTTCTCTTGTCTATACTAAATATCAATTTTATGAATTCTTACCTGCTTGATTTACCTATTTACTCCAAATTTACCCCAATTTACCCCCCAACCCTTCGACGGAACAAGATGAAAATATAATCTAGTTCTAGATCTCGTTAATGTACATATGTGTACCAAATTTTAAGTCAATATCTCAAACGGTTCCAGAGTAAACGTGCGCACAAAAAAAGTTACAGAACGACAGACAGAAATTTTTTTTCGCTCAAACTTGAAATCTCGACGTTTCATGACATTCTAAGCCTATTTGAACAATAAAAATTTTAAAAATTTTTTTTGTCGTTACTATACTTCCAATGGATGTGGGAGTAATAACAATAACCTTTAAAAAATGATCTGTGTTTAAATTATGATGAATGCAAGAAAACAGACAATATTCAATGTATGGGATCAGCACAATTTTTTTTCGTTTCCCAGTTACGTTCAATGCTTAATTACTCGCAAACAGTGAGACCAAATAAAAAAATCATAGAAACAGAAGTTGTTTATTTTTTAGAGCAGAAAAAATAGGCGTTTACATTTAAAAAACCAAAGTTGGCCATCAGATGACCTTGAAATTCGCCACCAAACTTTAAAAAAATATAGCCATTAGATCCCGATTGATGAAACTTTTGTCTGAAACATTTTTCTCGAAAATTCTTTATTTTCAAGTTATTCGCGTTTGTCAACTTAAATGCCCCACCCGGTATATAAAATAATATAAATGAAAAAGTTGTTAATAAAATACTGTTACGAGCCAAGGGTTCGGAGATTAAAGCAAGTTTATTATTGTCTTCCTCTATTTATTAATAACTTTTATAATTCATAATAACATTTCAATGTCAGTTTTAATAATAATATTTCTACTACTTATTTCATTACTGTCATATCTCTAGCATGTCAAACAAACATATCTAGGTACAATTACTACCAACCGATGTCACCTATTGCCGCGTAACAATACAGTTGAGTTGAAATGAAAGTGGGGGACAATGTACTGCCCTATTTTATTAATTTAATTGATGATCAATGTCATTTTGATGTTCATTTGATTTATGTCGATAAAAATTTTGCAAAAATTCTCGATTATCTTCTAAATTCAAGACTTGGTAGCGACCCTAAAACATTATTTAAAAATCTGAAATTTTTATGGAAGTCTTTTTTTATATCATGGAACAAAATAAGAGGGTAAATTTTAAAAGTTAGTTTTTAAGGACCACCTTAATGTAGAGGCTGAAGTTAACCGTAGAGATCCGAGTAAAGTCAGAGTTTTCATCATAGAACATGTTATTTCCATTTTAGGTGACGGCAATTGTTTATTCGTTAATTAATTAATTTTTTAATACCATAAAGGTGTTTTATTGTTTATAACCCATCTTATACCCATTAATAATTTAACTGAATATTAAAATTTATTATCGTTATATGGTGCATACGTTGGTCATGTTGAATTGAATTGCATTAGTCAATTATTTTCTAATTATTTATTTAGGGTATGTAAGTATATGGAGACGATAACGAAGAAAGTTTTGACTAAGGTCCGCAAAATATTATTTGTAGCTAATTATAATCGTGAAAAAATCACTTTCCGAAATGTTGATGGATGAAAATAATATTTGACAGGTAGTTCACGCTACTGCCAAGATAGAGATCCGACAACTCTTCATAAAAAATATACACGTAATACACAAAGTGATCACTGAAATGAATAAGATAATCAATGAATAGGTATCAAATAGAATGTGGAGATTTTTGCAAATAATTTTACAAATTCTTTGTTTTCCTCGCTTACTGAAGAGAAGTATTGTAATTGTGAAAACAATCACTATTCCAGATTACTTAGAATTTTCACATTTCAGATTTAGATTATGAAAGTTTAGGTATTTCATTCAGTCGTTCAGTCCGTCTGTCGGTCGGTCTCTTGGCTCTATATCTAAAAAAATATTTGATTGAAAAAAATAATATTCGACAGGTAAATAAGGCTTATTGCCATGGAAAAAAATCTGGTATATTTTAATCGAAAAATATACCCAAGCAGCATTCAAAGGGATGGGAACTGGCATCTGAGACATTGGAACTTTAATATAGCAGGCATGACATAACTGTTACTAAAGCGACCTTAGTGCACAATTCACTTTGTGGTATGCCTTTGTAGTAACAATTATGTAGATTCGACTGAATTCAGGCATTGTATACTGTAAAGTGAAAATTGGTAGTAATGCTGACCGCACAGCATTATCAAAGGACCACTTCAAAGTCGTTTTGTTTTTTCGAAAAATTTGTAGACAGCGTAAGTAAAGAGGATTGATTGAGCTTTTCGACACTTTTATTTTTTCTCTAACATAAAAAGTATTAATCAATTCTCTTTACATATGTTGTCTACAAATATTTCGAAAAAAAAAACGATAATTATCGAGATATTCGAGGAAATGTAGGAAATTACACGTATGTAAATCTTAAAAAAAAAAAATCTCAGAAACCTTTGTTTCGAAGGGCCGAGATTAACGGAGCGTCAAAGTAGTACATGATATTAAGTGAACATCGTATATGAGATCGATTTCAGTTAATTACCGATTAATTACGGTGACAAAATGAAGAAATTTTACCGAAAAAAGAACAGTCATAAATTCATTTATTTTGTTGGAATTCAAAAAATAGAAAAAAGGGTATTAGCAAATTTAATTCTATTGAACTTACCTAGAGTAGTCTTTTGGCGTAGGAGCCAAGATTAAATAGTTGCCGACTGTAGAAGCTCAAAATTTGCCATTTTTCGCCGTACATGGCCGACATTTCAGTAGTTATCTCTGAAACGAAAAAAAAAAAATCAAAATTCTGATGAAAGCAAAAGATTCTTAGTGGAAAATACTCGTTTGACCTTATTTTCTATTTCGAGCTAACTCCCCTGCGAAAAATAGCAAAATACAGCTTGCATTTCGGAGCCGAAAAATTGCAAAAACATGCAATCTTGACACGTTCATATTTTTCGAAAAACACCATTGGGACGGCCGTACGATGTCGCGACGTAAAGAGGAAGTCTTCAAGATAAACCTGATCGTAAATTGCACGGCGGAATTCGAAAATTCGGCTCGGCACGAACGAATCAAAAGTGGCATTTTATGACATTTCAGAAAATCGATCTCTTTTTGCAACATATTGTTTAATTTTTTATTCATTTTTGCAAAACTTGTAGATTGGCAGAATTGCACCTTCGTCATTGATACTGTCTAAGCTATCATGGGAAAAAAATCTAGCTTTATAGATATTAACGCGAAAAATCTGTCGTTATCTCCCTGGCTAAATCCTTCGTGGTCGAAACTACGAAGCAGCAACTGTCAAATATCAAAATTAAGTTATTTATACACCAAAGTCGTAAATTTAGTGGAGGTTGCGTAATGATTACTTATTCGAGGTTCCCATTTCAGTTAATGTTACTTTAGTGCTAGTTGGGCACCCTCTTAGACAGGCTGAAAATAAATTAAATACATTTGTCTTACTCATTTTCTGTGTTAATGAAATCACGTTAAAATTAAAACTCTACAGTAAATACCAAAATCTAACAAAAATCATAGAAAAAATTTCATTGCATTGCGCGGTACTAATCCGGTACCATTGTATGAATGAACATTTTCCTTAAACTGCCCCAAAACTTGTGAGGAAAGACAAAAACTGGTCTCCGTAACCAGAATATAATAATGAATTTCAACGTTTCTACCTCCGGACACATAATGGCCTATAATTTATAATACGCCAACTAATGAACTAATCTAAAAGTTTGAGGAAAGGTAATTCAAGTTTGAAAGGTGTGTGTGGGTGGCGGAGACGTCCGCCGATTGTGTTTTGCTTTATTGTTGTGTGTGAGCGTGCGGCAACGGCAACAGCAACGGCATGGCAGGGTACGACAGTAGTAGGTGTTTATATTATGCGCGTCCCACTTTGTTTTGTCACTCTCAATCAGCTGTTTTAACGCCGCGACCTGTCACTTTACTTGTAATGACCTAAAGTACCGGTGGGCACTGCAACTACAAACGAGCCATGCTTTGACTATATGCCTGTTGCAGGATTGCCAACTCTGTTAGACGAGGAAACTGTAGATAAGCAAAAAAAAAAACAGTAGAAAACTGGGAATTTATTTTAGTGAAACTGTTATCTACTGGTTTTTTTACTATACAAGGTGGGCCAATAGTGCGTCGAACTTAGATATCTCGAGTTCTACGATAGCTGGAAATTTAAAAAAATACAAGTAAACTGGATAAAAAAGTCTATAACCGGAAATTATGTTCGAATATACAGGGCCAAGAAGAAATTACAGGATCAAGTGCCTTTTTTTTAAATGGAATGCTCTGTAGAAGTACATTTTTTGAAGCCTCTTTCTAGGCTCTGTTCATTTCTATATGTTATTATTGACTATCTCCCAACCACTTGGATGTAATTAATTTTTTTTGTTGAAATAATGCTATCTGCAGATGCATATATTGAAAAAAATCCACCAAAATCACAATTATAGGTTTCAAGAAAAATGTATGTGAATACTAGTTATGAGACATTTAATTACTGTTTCTGAATAATTTTCACTTCCTAAACATATACAGGGTGGCCAAAAATTATTTTTCAATTAGGAACTTTTTAAATTGAATTTTCTCAATGTTTTCAAATGGAACACCCTGTATATTTTTCGAAGATGTGTTGTAGAAATGAAAAACGAACATTTTTTGTAAGTACTTCCCTATGGCTAATTGCAACTATTTTCTTTTTATTGAGCAATAAGTACAAAATTCAAAAATAAATTTAAAAAATCGAGGTGTCTTCGAATAATTGATTAGAAAAAATTATATATAAATTTAGGTAATAAAATAATTGATCTAGATGCAAAAAAAAACTGTAGATTTAGCAGGTCGGACTAAAAACTGGGAAGAAAACCAAAAAACTGTAGATCTACTGAAAAAACAGTAGGGTTGGCAACCCTGGCCTGTTGGTTGGCTAGCCCAAGTCTAACCATAATTCTGCACTATTACTTCCACATGGAGTGGTAACAACGATGAAGAAAATATTTTTTTTCTAAGACTGTTAGAGAAACTAATTTTTTTCATTATTTTTAGTGCATACTGCATAGAACATATGTTTATGGTAATAGTGAAAAAAAGTACAAAGCGTTAAAAAGTAGTAACATTATTTCACTCTTATGTATAGCCGGATCCATGAGTTCACTGAAAGCAATTGAAGTTATCTCACAATAAAGTTCAGATAAGATTTACTCAAAAACTGATAATTTTAGAGAAAAAACACGAGACGTTTTTTGTGTAGAAAACTTCAAATTTTTAAGTTCTGCTCATAAATTAATGTAAAAGTATCACATAATAAAGTTGGGCTAAATTATACTTAGCCCCCCCAGTTTCCCCGCTCCTGAGTGATTTTCGTACACAGTTGTCATTTTGTCTTAAAAAGCATAAAAAGTTAAATTCCTGTGTAAATTATCATTTGTTTATCTTTAGACGTTTCGAAAATATTCATAAAAAAACATTTTCAGGAGAATTACTTGAACACCCTGTATCTCGGAAACTAAGCACTTCCCGACCCATTTTATAGGAACTTTTTTTCTTATTTTGAAAAGTTGTATTACTTAGTGAAATTTGGTTTATGCAATTCGGGACACCCTGTATATAAGTATATTTTTCCCATCCATCCTTTGCTTGTATTGTTTAAAATAAAACAGCATCAGAAAGCTACAATTTCCATCTTTTAAATGAACCAACACTCATACAGATTGAACAAATCTTGATTTAGTGACGTGTAATTCAGTGCGTCGGTGTCATACAGTCGTGCGTATTCAAGCGCGCGCACGCACGTTACACTTGATTATTTTTTTCCGGCTTTAGCAATAAATTTTGTTAGGACGTTTTTTGTTCACAAATACGTGATCTATCCATCTGTATTTTTTATTTTTCCTAGCTTGACTTGAAAAAATGGATGAAAAAAATGTTGTTTTCACTTTTTTTATGTTCTGCATCCGAGCGAAATGTAAACTTTTGAGGATATTATTCTATACACTTTCACGAACTTGTTTAAAAAAAAAAAATCAGTTTGCAAATTTTTGTGGGTAAATACCTTCATCGACTGGGCTACAGGAATACGCTTGATTTCGCCAGAAAATCTTCATAATGTCCAAGAAAAAATAATTGTTGTCAACAAATGTTATGAAGTAAACGGACAAGTTTGAACAATTGTTTAAAAGTAGCTATTTATTTACTTATTTACTTATTATTTATTATTTATGTTAATACAAAACTGATTATTTAAAAAAATTTCTAAATATTTCAGAAACTACTCAGTACATTTGTGTATAGGGAATTTAATGAAAACGTTTTTTATCTCCCGTCCAAATCTGTAGAAATATACAGAGTGTTGTATTTAAAATAGCAAAATTGGTGTCACTTCCGCGAAAACCGGAAGTAACATTGATTTGACGGTGCCAGCCAAAAAAATGCCACTTCACAAACATAAATCGATGGGTCTAAGCGTTTTTGCATAAAGAAAATAGGTAGATTTTATTGAATGTATTCCTTTCATCGTGACCTCACTGTATACGACACAAAATGTATCTTACGGCGCTCATGGATCCGTGCAAGTATGACTAAATGGCAATCCAGTTCTTGGAACAAACAATAAAAACCGTCTTGTCGGAGGACAAAACCTGACACACTGAAAAAATGCATTTATGGCTTATAGGTCAGTTTTTCATTTGATCACGTACAAGGTATTGTGTTGCAGAGACCATAAATATGGAATTGCAAAACAGCCTCGTAAAAATAGCAGTCCTAGGTGCGTTGTTGTGTCGACTAAATAAAATTATAAAATACCATTCATTTGTAGAATGCCTTTCGCACTACGCCTCGAGTAATGCATTTTCGATGTATCGAACTGTTTAGGTAAATTAATTTAGAATTAATTGTTCTTGTTCGATCAGTCCGACCAGAAAAGGCAGAAGTTCTCTGAACAATTATTTCCACCTAGTGGAGTACAAATATTTTTATTTTTTTCGTTGTTGTACTTGGATAAGAAATCTGGATGTGGAAGTAGTGATTCCTTAGCTGGTGGTGTTTTATATGGAATATTATCGATGAGTATAAAATTTTCTGGAGGACCAACTATTTCACGGGAATATGCGAAAAACGGCGGCAGGGCGTGTTAGGGGTAGCTTTTAAGGGTGAAGCGTCCACTTTCCCTTCGGGAACTTTTTGCTTATGAAAATTAGCCACCTTACACATATAATTTCCAAACGGTAAGACATAATTTATTTCTCCTATTTTTTCATAATATCCATGGACTACATGAAAAAGAATACACTTTGATAACAACTTATATTCAGGGTTGGAAAAAAACAGTTTTTTTTTTCATTTTAAACAAATAAACTGTTTTTTTTTTGTTTAATACAGTTTTTTTTTCAATGTTTTAAATGGTATGTTTAATACATGTTTCAAACAGGTTTAAAACTATTAAACTAAAATTAAATGGTGCCAAATTACTGTATCTGCTACACTCAAAGAAAATGATATGTAAATTCAACCAAAAAGAGCATATGAAATCGCGCCTATCTAGTTTCATAGTTAAATCAATCAGAAAAGAATAGTCATACAACTTTATTTGTTTTCGTAAACAAATAGTAGTTTAATAATCATATCTTCTTGTAACAAATTAAATAGTACAATGACATTTTTTTATGTTCACTAACCATTTTCAATTTGGTCTACAATTAAATAGTACAACGACTTTGTTTTTTGTTCACCAACTAATTTTTAGGTTGATCTACACTTTATTGTATGATGAAGTTTTTTTTGGTTAGCCAAAATCTCAGTATTGAGACATCAGACCACCCAAACCAAAGATTAGAGATCGTTTATAAGATCCATCCAAATATATCGATGATCCCTGAGAGAATTTGAACATTGCAGTCATGTTATTAATTTTCTATAAATTCATAAGAGTATAAGATAATGCATGATTGATTATTGTCAGTGATTTGTATGTGGCGTCATCTGGGAATAATTTCTGTAATAGACTACGTGGTAAGCAAGCAAATTTTATGGTAATTCATTTAGAACTTCTAGAAGACGACAATAATATTGGTTTGTCTACCAAGTACAATAATACAGCGAACTAATACTGGGTTAGAATTACAAATCGATAATAGTTAAAAATAAAATATGCTATTAGGTATCTAGTTTAATTTGACAGAATTCAACAAAATAATAGTCAGACGAACAAAATAATAGTCTTATTCATCTAGTTTTTAAGTTAATGTTTGTTTTGTTGTACGACAACTTTTTATTAATTAAAATAACAAACACCTCTTGTTTAAAAATACCATCAATATAGTTTGGTTTAACAAAATTAACGATATTGTTAGTTAACCATTTTTTTTTTGTTGAATTTACCCATACTATTTCTTTGAGTGTACTACTACTTGACGCCAGATGACTCTTAAACGGATCTTACAGCACTCTACAAATAAAATGTCCAGTTTAGTATGTATAACCACTGACCATTTGACTCATAAGAGTTAGACTACAGAGGCTATTTTTTTGAGTGAGTGGTTATTGTTTATATTGGAATTATTTATCGGAATGGACCATCATCGGCACTTTTCCTGCTTTTCCACAATCTCCAAAATAATACATTTGTTTAAAATATCACACTGTATTTTAAACAGTTGTTTAAAACATCGTATTGTGTATTAGGTAAATATGTTTTAAACATCTATTTAAGACATGGTGCGATGTCTTAAACATGTTTTAAATATCTTGTTTCAACACGCCAACCCTGTTTATATTGTTCATAACGATATCAATATAAGCACTTTTACTTCCACGTCCAGTGGAAGTATAGTAACGACAAAAAAATTTTAAAAAATTTTTATTGTCCAAATAGGCTTAAAATGTCATGAAACATCGAGATTTTAAGTTTGAGCGAAAAAAATTTTCTGTCTGTCGGTCTGTCTGTAACTTTTTTTTGTGCGCACGTTTACTCTGGAACCGTTTAAGATATTGACTTGAAATTTGGTACACATATGTCCTTTAACGAGATCTAGAACTAGATTATATTTTCATCTTGTTCCGTCGAAGGGTTGGGGGGCAAATTGGGGTAAATTTGGGGTAAATAGGTCAATCAAGCAGGTAAGAGTCCATAAAATTAGTATTTAGTATATACAAGAGAAGCTAAGGTCTCAAAAATATTTTTGGCATTAGCCACCCCCATTACCACCCCTCACCCCCTTATTAAAGGGGATGAAAAAAAATTGTGATTTAGTGTATGTACAGGAACCAGAAACCTCAAAATATTTTTTTATTTCATCCCACTATCACCCCTCTATCACCACCCCCCACCCCACTACCGATGTGGGGTATCGTTTTATGAGTTTTTGGGGTAGAGGATTTCAAATATTATATTATTAAAGTGCCATAAACAATTATTTCCAGATACAAAATTTTTTCGTTGTGTGACTTAGATAGAAAATCCGGATGTGGAAGTAGTGATTCCTTGGGCAGCGGTTTTTTTTTATTTTTATTACTCAAATAGGTATTTGACAACGCCTTACTGCAACTTTCCCTTGTTTCGTAATAGTCTTATTAAAAATATTTTTTAACAACGTTCTATGCTCAAATTGATATATAACATGACCAAATTCACATAAAGGTCGTTCGAATCAGAGAGTACATATGATAGTTTCGATATCTTGTATATCCCCGTATTTTTGAACTGCATTTTTTAAAATTAAAAGTATATCATGTTTCCTTCCTTAGCAATATTGTTAAATATATTCTAAATATTATTTTCATATTGTTTAAACGTTGGTTGTGGCATTTTCTTAATTTTTCTCTATTCTTATTGAGATGCTCTGCCACATATATTCTTCTAAACAATGTCTGAAATCTACAAAATAATACAATTAACCAGTATTTTACTGGAAAATAACCTCTACTGATCCTTTGACGTAAAAGTCACAGGCGTAGAGGTTATTTTCCAGTATAATACTGGTTAATTGTATAATTTTGTAGATTTCAGACATTGTTTAGAAGAATACATGTGGCAGAGCATCCCAATAAGAATAGAGAAATATTATTTTCATCCATCGCTTTCTTAATTAACTACTTTTTGAGTTTTATCACCCAGTACATTTTCACTAAAAGTAATGCAGGTTTCTTCCTGGTCAATTGTGTTAGCTACATGTAGAGTTGGCATGTTTAAAAAAAAATGTTTAAAACATCGCACCATTTTTTAAATAAATGTTTAAAACATATTTATATTTAATACTCAATGCGATGTTTTAAACAACTGTTTAAAACACAATGCGATGTTTTAAACAAATGTATTATTTTGGAGATTGTGGAAAAGCAGGAAAAGTATCGATGATGATCCATTCCGAAAAATAATTCCAATATGAACAATAAACACACTCACAAAAAAATAGCCTCTGTAGTCTTACTCTTATGAGTCAAATGGTCAGTGGTCACTTGCACTAAACTGAACGTTTTATTTGGAGAGTGCTGTAAAATCCGTTTAAGAGCGTCATCTGGCATCAAGTAGTGGTAGCAGACACAGTAACTTGGCACCATTTAATTTTAATTTAATAGAGTTTTAAACATGTTTTAAACATACCATATAAAACACTGAAAAAAAAACAGGTTTAAAACAAAAAAAACTGTTTTTTTGTTTAAAATGACAAAATGTTTTTAATGTCCTACAAGTCTGTTATTTTACAATAACCATCTTATTTTGAGATACATTAAATGAAAAATAACGCCCTAGGGCGTTATGAATATCTATAATGGCCTAGGGCATTATAAAATTATAATACAACCCAAAACAAGCAAATTATGATAGCTTTATTGACAAATAAAATGCGTTGCTATGCAACGGCGGCGTTTACAAACAATTTTGATTTTTACTCTCTTTTAAATCAAATCGTTCTGAACATAATAGATGTCAAATTAATAAATCGTAAATGTCAAAAAAATTCGAATTAAATAACAGACTTGCAGGACATTAAACGTTGAAGGCACCACGGGTGTTATAGGATAATGACGCCCTCGGTCGACGTACATTCCCTCGGGCCAGAGGCCCTCGGGATTGTACACTGTCGACCTCGGTGCGTTATTATCCTTATAACACCCTTGGTACCTTAATAACTATTTCCAACCCTGGCTACGTGTCAAATATTATTGTCCTCCGTCATTAATTTTTTGTGTCCGCTCTAAATTTTTCATTAAAATTATACCCATTTCTTTGTTGGTAATACCGTCACCTATCTATCAGATATATTTTTTTCTTTCATTTAATCATTTTGTAGATATAGCGTCAACAGATTGACAAACACCAAACGATAGACAGACTGACGGAATTGAAAGAGTTTAATTTTAATAATCCACATAGTCTAGAAACAAATTATATTAGGTTTGTTTCTGCAAGAAATCACAAACTAGACAGATTCAATGAGCTCTGTCTAACATGGTCAGTTGACCAATCACGAATTGTTTTCAACTAATCATGTTATGTCTGACTAGTCCGTGATTGTTGCAGAAACCGACCTATTATAACCTTATATAATAATCACCCTGTGTAGACATACAATAATAAGAATTTTACAATTAAAAACAGGGGCGAGCGTAGAGGCGACTTCAATATAAATACCAGTCGATATTCCGTTGAAGCAACGTGGAGCGCGGTTAGTACTTGGATGGGCGACCCACCTATCTTGGGAAATACAGCGTTCTCGCCCCACCTTCTAGAGACTTGTATATCAGTGTATACTCGGAAGTTACGTAATTTCAGACGAGGATTACGTAGTGGACATACCATCCTTCGGAGGGGATGTGAAGCAGGCGGTCCCTTGTCTATTAAATGTTAGGCAAGTAAAAGATCCCTACTCTTCTTAAGGGAAGAGGTTCGGCAAAATTTCCAGGTTGGGGGTAGCTCGTCTCCTGGCGTCGGTGATAGGCCCTGGTAGCGGAAATAGGCCGACGTTAAATAGTTAAAAAAAAAACAATTAAAAACAAACAATTTAATGACGAGAAGCAACTTCTTTTTGTTTCCACAGCACACGTTTTATTTGCAGTGTTGTTTTGTTGACAAAATGAATGTTTTGAAACTAGTACCTACTGGGTGTTAAGAGATGTTACCCTTTGAAAAAGTTGACTTAATTGCAAATTGGTGATTTCGGAAATTTTGGTTGGTCTATAGGTATTAAACCAATTAAAAAAATCTCACATTTACTTATTTTTCTTATCGTTTTGGTCAATTAGATTGGTTTGAGTGCATTCACTCACTGTACTCTTGATGTAGAAATGAAGATGGTTCTAAAAACGCAAGTAGTCTCAGATAAAAAAGAAAAACTACAATTGTAGTAAAATCGTCTTCGGAATCCAAAAACGAAAAAATATTCAGGGTGTCCATTTAAAATTTCAAAGTTAGAGTCATTTTCGGGGAAACTGGAAGCTCTGGAAACTATGGCTTGTCTAATGATTCCGTTGACACCCGGTGTAATAAATTGATGGAGCAAATATTAAATTTACTTATATAACTTTAAACCCATGATGGCATGGCTGGTGCTTTCGTTTAAGCACACCAACATTCCTAATTTTCCATTTTATTTATTTATTTTTTTGTTTGCAGGTAAGGGACGATACACACGTGCTTATGCTGAATATTTGTTAGAAAATCTATTATCAATAAATTATTCTGTAAGTATTTTTTCAAAAATGTTTAAAACTAGAGAATATTGAATTTTTAGTAGTTTAAATGAATTCCTCCAAGTGAAAAATAACTTGCATATCTGCTATACAGGGTATTTCACAATTTGTAAGAAAAATTTTAACCTCCTATACACTTTGAGATAAGGCGTCGATTTCGTCAAAAAAATTATAATAAAAGTCCAACAGAAAACGAGACAAAAATTGTTAAGTTACAATATTATCGAAAATGATAAAAGTAGTTTAATTTATAATATTTTCTGGTATTTAATAAACTGTATTAAAATAAACACTATATAAAACATCTGACAAAAACAAAGTGCAAAATTCGATTTTCTAATAGTACACTCTGTGTCAGCCACTTTGAAATAGAGCCAGTGTACGTTTTATCCTGTCTTCGATATTTGCAATTTCTCCGTAATGATCTTCCTGACCTTCTTGAAGATGTACTCTTGGAGATCCGATTTCGGATGTGGCTCTAGACTTCTTTTTGTGCGAAATATCGAAGGATTACGTGAACGCATCACAATGGCTGCCGATTATCTATGTCTTCATGAAGAACGTGAAGAAGGAACCTTTGAACTAGTGCGACGAAATTGGATGTGACGATCCCAAATATGCCTGCAAGTCAATGGACAAAGCTTTTTTTGATAGAAATAAATGATAACCATTTTATCATTTTCAATAATAAAGTAACTAACAATTTTTATCTCGTTTTCTGTTGAACTTTTATTATATATATTTTTTTTTTTTTGACGAAATTGACTTCTTATTTCAAAGTGTCTAAGTGGTCATATTTTTCGGACAAGTTGTAAAATACCCTGTATACAAATCATGATTTGTAAAAATCTCCATAATTGAAGGATTTTGTCATAATGTCTGAATTGAAATCTAACCTATGTTCAATATACATACTAACTGCCTTAATAATAATTATACATTAATTTTAACATTCGTATTAGCGGAAATTCCCCATCTCAGCGAATTCATCAAGAGAATAATATCTAAAAATCTGCATTTAATGCGATGCCTTTCCTCAGTTTACCTCGAACGTGAGTCTGATATCCTTTAAGAATTTAGTCCAAAGTGTCTGGGAGAAACTATTGATGGCGACGTGTTATTCTTTCAAACGTTAACCACCGTTCTGTTTCTGTAGCTAAATAGAAAGTCAACGTGTTTACGATTTTCAAGAATTCTTGTTTTAATTTAAATTTGGTGATTTTTGACCATGTAGAAATCCACCCGAAGAGAGTTTTCTCTCACTTTTTGAAGCAGAAAGTCGCATATTACTAAAATTTTGTAAACAAAATATTTTATGATAGAGTTAAAAGTGATATTTTATTTTGTGAGTGGGGAAGTTTCAACAAAATAAAATCACTTTTAACACGTAATTCACACACTATTTTTTACATGAACACTACTAAAACATAATATCTGCATATTATTGCAAACATTTGTATTTGTCTGTCAAAAATGACATTGTATCATGAACAGTAGACAAAGTAATGTTAAATTTACTTTTAACACTAGTGTTAAAAGTAACTCACTTTTAACACTAGAGTTATAAAATGACATTTTTAACATATTTAGCAAACGTTAAAAAGCCTACTTTTAGTAGTGTTTATGCAAAAAGTTCTGTTTTGTATATATTTTTCTCTATTGTTAATATTTTACAATTTACAGCCGTCAGAATGGTGAAAATATGTGGTTCGCTGCAGATTTTTGGAATTATCACTTCACAGTAACAATATACAGTGTGTGCTATTTAATACCGTTATTTTGGAACGCGTTGACTGATTTTAATTTTTCTTTTTTTTTTGAGATATATTGCTCGATGAGCTTTATTTGACTGTTTTGAAAAAATTGTAATTTTCATATTTTCAAGGCTAAATGGGTCGAAATTTCGGGATCGACTATTAGGCAATTTTTTATCCGCAAATTGGATAACGTATTCGATTCACAGTTGTCTCAAATGCCTCTATGCAAAATTTTAGCTCGATAGGGTGTTTGTTATTCAATAGCCAAATTTAAAATTTCTCACTTTTCGGCCTTGTATACATATTTTTTTAACAAGCCATCTATTTTCTATTTACTAAATATGAAATGAAATTTAACATTCTTAACACTCCCACTAATTGAATACTTAGTAACATACTTAAAAGTTAAAAAGATATAATAATAAAAGAAAAAAACAATATAATAACTGATTTTTTTTATCCCTGTCAAAATCAATACCGAACATATATGTAATTTAAAAAATCAATTATTAACAATGATCGGAATTTTTTTAATTCCAGTGGCGCGTATAGGTAGGATAAATTTTGGCATCAAAAACTTAAAGTTTGTTCTTTCTCACAAAATTAAATGTAATACGAACATACCTTATGTGTTTTTCATTTATTTTGGCATAATAGAATACATGTATACATAGGTATAACTAATAATGTATGCATATCTTAATAAATCCTTGTAACGACGCACCTGAAATTAAACCCAAAATTCCGATCACTGATTTTATTAATATTGGTCATGCCAGTTCCATTCCTCAAATATTCAAAATTGATTCTTGATAATGCTTTTGTCAATATACCTGGTCAGGCGCGCAGCTAGAAGGAGTGCCAGCCCCCCCCCCCCCCCCCAAACCGTCTTCCATGAACCAAAAAACAAAGAAGCATAATCTCTATCAGTACAAAGCAGTATCCTAATTATCCCTTGAAATAAATATTTTGTAATTAATGCCAATATTATCTAGTAGAGGAATCTGTACACATCCGTTTTCAACCATTTTCTGAAAAGTTTTCCTCATTCTCTGGGGAGGCCGGTTCTATTGCCCCCCCCCCCCAATGAATTTTCTGGTTGCGCCACTGTATCTGGTAACTGATTCTTTGTAGAAATGTTGACATTTATAAATTCTTCTTGGAATTTTTCTCTAGCGCGGGATAGTCCCGTTTTTCCAGGTGCTGTTCCGCAAAAGTTCCCGCCCCGCATTAGTTTTAACCCCCTCCCCTCGTCAATTTTTTTTCAGATTTTTCCCTCACCGTTCAGACATGGACCCGATTGGCCCATTCCTTTCCCACTACACTCTTTACGTGTAGGCAGATATGCATCGATTTACGTGAAATGTGAAATTATCAGTTTACGGACCTCCTAAACATTGTTTCTTCAGTCACCACCAGCACTCCAGCAGCGATGCCATTCCGGTCCAATGTTTATCCTCGGGGTCTCCTAAAATAGCTGAGAAATAAATCGAATACGTGTTTCGTGTAAGAATAAGCATCAACATAACCCTGACGGAGCATGCGGCTATTTTAATAAAACGCAACAAATAGACGTCATTTATTGGTCTGTTAATTCATCTGATTATTATGCATTGTGTCGTGATGTATTGCAAATCGAACGGTCGGACGGACGCTACAGTTACGAGGGGAGTGCCGTTTTGGATGCGTATTATTATCGTGCATTGCCTTTAGTCTAAGAGCTGGTGAAAACGTTTTATACCCGCTGAAATTTTGTAAAATGATAGTTTTTTCATGTCTGAAAGAAGGAATCGACCGCCTGGCTTGGCAACTCCCACTAAGTTTAACTTTTGGTATTCCGAAATATATATATATATATATATATATATATATTTAATCTAAATAAATAAACCACCAAAGGAAACAGCATTTTAAAGTTTCTATTGGTTAGAAAAAAAAGTTTAATCGAATTTCAGCCATAAAAAAAATTTTAAGAGTCATCTAGATGTTAGAAATATTTTGAAAAGTTCTCTAGGTGATCCTCTTTTATTGGTATCATACATATCATCAAGTTTTATCAGTTGCTAAAAAAAGACAATCTGCAATAATTTTTCATTTGATCGAAAATTAAATATGTTGGATTATTCAATATAAACAAGGCTACTATTTCAAAAATTTTATTTAAAAAAACTTATTTTTCTGTTCGAAATGAAATCCATTATTTCCAATGCATTTTCATGCGTTTTCTGTGTTTGGTCTGTAACTTTTCAGTTTTACAAAAAATAAGCATTCAATTGCAAAATAGCAAATATGGCAGGAATGACATAAAAAAAGGGCCAACAACTTACCCGTTTCTCCTGGTTTGCCTGTCTCCCCTCTGGCCAGAGTACTTCCAATTGGTATATTGGTGTGATCAGAGATGGGCAAAGTACTCATTTAAGTATCAAGTATCAAGTACTCGTAGTAGTTTAATGTGCAAAGGATCCATTTATACCAGGGTTGATAAAAATCACGATTTTTTTCAAAAAAATCAAAAATCATGATTTTTTTGATTAAAATCAAGATTAATTTGATTTTTTAAATTTCTTAACCCATTACTAAAATAAATAAGTGGAAGTAAAAATTAACTTGTACTTCTTGAAAATTATGTTCGTTTTCTTGCTTAAGTTTGAAGTTATCTGCATTTACTCAAACTTTATTATAATATTATAAAAAGTTACACAAAAAATGCTGTAGAAATCACCATAAGCTTTGTACTGTGGTATAAAAAGGTAGTATTGCATATGGAAGTCCTAATAATATGTTATTTTTTAGTTTACATTTATTAAAGTTTTTCTGCGTTACCTTTTTTATATTTTTTTAATTTAAAAAATAAATACAAAAGAATATGTGAGGCGGAAAGCAAAAAGGGACCTCTTGTCGGCAAATTCCAGTTTTTAGTTATTGATATTAAATGAATTAAGCTTTAATTCCGAACAATTTGGTGCAAAAATCATATCTCTATGTTTTTTTTTGTTTAAGTTACTAGTGCGTTTATGAAAAGAGACCTTGTCGGTCCCATGTTATTTCTCCATAAGCGACAAGAGGTACCTATTTCCAGGGCTGAACATCGACTGCTTTATCGATTATTTTAAGTGTCTCATCCAATTATATCGGTTTTGTAATCGATTACAACTTGTAAAGGTAATAAATCGCAAAAATCCAAAAATCGATTATTTTGACCCAAACCACTAATTCGACTGTACTGAAAAATTGACATCGCCGACAAGAGGTCCCTTTTTGCTTTCCGCCTCACATATAATAAAAATCTTTGAAAAATAGTAACTTTGTAAATGCTTGATTTAAATCACTGATTAAAATTTAAAAAATCACCTGATTTATATCGTGATTTAAATCAAGATTTAAATCAACTGATTTAAATCCGCTCAACCCTGATTTATACTACTTCAAGTATAAGTACTTGAAGTAGTTTAAATGAGTACTTGGGCCATCTCTGGGTGTGATATCCAAAGACATCAAATCACACATAGAATCTCCAAGTCAAACTCAAAACACAAATAATACTTGTTTTCAGCACGGGTTGTTCCTGCAGCCGAAATCACCGCCAACGAATCCAAAAAGATACCGCCACTATATTATGGCACCAAAATTCCCAATATGGTGTGGCAATTGCCAACCCAATAATTCTTAATTCCCACATAAAGTCCCCAAATGCAATAATGCGCAAAAATCAAAATTATACATTTTGTAGTGAACACCATGCTCGACTTCTTGTCTCAACTATTATAGTCGTCTAAACTTATTTTTGTTCGTAGCTTGCTCCATTTTTGCTATCAGTTGGGCGCAACTTTAAATTTTTTCATTGTAAACAAGTTATTTCATCCTACCCCACACGTAGAAGTCCAGCTTTAAATATGGTGGATACCCGGCTCATTACCACGCCCCCGTATCGGGGGGATCTATTGGGTATAGAGTTTGGGGGCCCGGGCTTGCGAGGAGCCCGTAGAGAGGGTTCGAATGTCCCGTCCCGGTGGCCCTCTATAAAGTAATCAAAAATTTTAAAACATTTTCTAGAGCTCATCAATTATTAATTATAAAAGTGTAAAATTTTGTGTATTAAAATTCCAAGGGGTTATATTTCACTTTTATTCAGCATTATTTTTTGCAATTTTAAAAAAATAATTGGGCGTACTTCGGACTGGGGTTGTCTAGGTCGATTCCTTTTTCAGGCATGAAATACCTATTTATGTATTAAGAGCGCAAAGTGCTTCATTGTCGTTCGATAGTGTAAGTTGACAAACACTCAAGAGCGACAATGGCACTTTGCGCTCGAATTACACACATGATTTTATTTACAATCGTCTGAAAATATCAAAATAAAAAGAATAATTAAGTTGAATTTTGTCTGGAAACAGCGATTCAACATTTTCTGAGTATGCCTTCATCAAAATAAACAGACGAACAAAACACAATAACTGTCAATTTATTTAGGTTTTATTAATTATTATAAAAGTCGTATTCTTCGTACAAATAAGTTAGGTAATTAATTGTTACTCTTGTGTGTGTCTTACATCAACTCTCATTGTGTAAGGACAGGTGCACACGAGCGAGCGTAAAAGTACTTTGCCGCTCGTTGTCATAGAAGACGAGCGGCAAAGTGACATTTTTCACAGCTCCTCGGCAAACGTCAATTTTGCGCTTTGAAAATGCGAGCAAAAAAGTGAAAATTTCCAGGAGTTTCCGGAAAGAAGTTTTGATAAAGATGAAGTTTCCAATAAAATATTTGAATATTCCGAAAGTTTCCAATGGATACTTTCCCGGAATTTTGTAAACTTTCAAATATTAAAATATTTTATTGGAAACTTTAATTTTTATCAAAATTTCGTTTCGACTGGAAAGTTTCCATCTGTGGGTTTAGACATTTTGAACAAATCGTTCACCAGCTCTCCGGCTATTACGAGGGGTGTGCCGTTTTGGATGCGTATTGTTATCATGCATGACATTGTGTATGTATACATGTGGCACGTGAAGCTCGATGCTTCTTGTTGAATTGACGCTGATGATCGTTCGTTCCTATGGGACCGACTGTACATTTCCGGTGTCAGAACATTACCGGCCGACGACCATATGTAGGAAATCTTGTATATACTGCTAGATTCTAGTTACTAGCTAAATATATCGCTACCGTTACTGATACAAGGTGGATTTGACCACATAAGAGTGGTCAATACGGAGCAAAAACTGTTGAACTTAGACACTTCAAGTATACAATTATACATACAGTTGTTTCGTAAGGTAGAGGATAAATTCGATGAAAAGTGTACCATTTTTTTTTTTGAGAAAATCGCTCAAAAGGTTCATATTGAATGCCATCGCATGATATATGTTTTTAATTTTTTTTTGGCAACTTTTTGAAATGGCAACCCCCATTTTGTACAGAATTTGGAAGAGCTCATTTTTTGCGTACAGTACGGTAAATATCGATAAAGGTTGCACGAGGATATTTGTAAGAAAAACTTTTTAAAAAACGTTGTTTAAGGAATCACTACTTCCACATTCAAATTTCCACTGGGGGGTGGTCGTGGGGGTGGCTGATGCCAAAATAAATTTTTAAGCTTTTGGTTCTTGCACACCAAATCTTTGCCCCCTTTAAAAATGGGGAATGGTAGTGGAGTGGGGGTCAAAATAAATTTTGAGGCCTTTGGTTCTTGTATATATACCCACACTGAATCACAATTTCTTTTTCACCTTTAATAATGCGTGGGGGTGGCTTATGCCCAAAAAAATGTGTGACCTTGGCTTCTGGTACATACACTATATTCTAATTTTATGGACTCTTGCTTGCTTTACCTATTTACCTCCCATTAACCCTTCAACGAAATAAGATCAAAATATAATCTAGTTCCAGATCTACTATAATAAATAGATGTGCCCAATCAATATCATAAATGGTTCCAGAGTAATCGTGCGCACAAAAAAAAGTTGCGGACAGTCAGAACAACATATAGATTTTTTTTCTCAAACTTAAAATCTCGACGTTTCATTAAATTATAAGCCTATTTGATACCGACTACTATACTTCCACTCCACTATGTGGATGTGGAAGTGATAGTGACTACTAGAAATTAAGAAATTTCAAAAACAACCTAATTAAATGTTTAAATTGCGCTCCACTCGTAGTCTGACAATAGCCAACACGGTTAATAAACTCTTTCTGAACGTTATTGATAATTTCCGGTGATATGCGCCGTATTTCTTGATGAATTTTTTCCTTTAAATCTTTCACATTCGTTCGTTATTGCCTTTAAGGTATCCCCATAGAAAGTCATCGAGGGGCATCAGATCTGGCGATCTGGCAAACTACTCAATTGCCCCCCCTCGTTTCTACTATTTATAAATAAATAACCAGAGATGTGCAGAGGAAACTTTCCATATTTGATAAAAGTCTGTAAAAGTCATGTAAATAATATAATTGTATGCACTTATTGGGTATCATAATGAAGCTTGCAATGGAAAGAGAGAAGGAAAACTTCCTGGAAACTTTCCGTTCTTCCGTCCTTCTAACTTTCCATTGGGTATATTGATAGCCTATTTTATGGTGAAATATGATTCGTGATGATGCAAGCTTCATTTTGATACCAACCAAATAAGTGCATACAATTATATTATTTACGTGACTTTTACAAACTTTTATCAAATATGGAAAGTTTCCTCTCTGGCTCGGAGGGGGAAGGCGTAACGGGAAGGTGCTCCATATTTTTGAAAGAAGTCGTTTCTCGGAAGATCTGGTTCTTCTAAATCTGAATACAAAGTTACCAGTGCAGAGATGAGGATGTCTTGAAGAAAATGCAAATACCTCGCTCTGGTTAGGGTCTCGTCAAAGAAATAAGAACCCATAATTCTTCTATCGACTATCCCACACCACACATTCAATTTTTGAGGGTGCTGAGTGCGATATTCCATCATCAAGTGCGGATTCTAGCTAGCCCAATATCGACAGTTTTGCCTATAAGCCTGGCCAATTAAAATAAAGGTAGCTTCATCCGAAAGAAATATTATTTTTGCAAAATTATTATTGTTGCAGTTCTTACAGTTGCTTGCATTGATTTCGCCTAGTGATCCCATCACTACTCGTACTTAGTTTTCACCAATGGTTTTAGAGGGTTTTTTGGATTACTTCAATGCTGTTATCACTTATCAGGATTATTTCTATACATATGCGTGCTTAATGCCACACATACATTCGCTTATATCTGAGTATACAACACTATTGGAATACATAAATATGAATATACGTTAATTCGTGTAAGGTGGGAACAGTATACTAGTTCTTTGATTCCGCGCTTAATGTTTAGTACACCTAAATAATAAAAGCTTGTTTTTAAAAAAGTTTTACATTTAATTTTATTACCTATCGAATTTATTCACTACCTTGCGAGTGCACTGTATATTAAATACTTATTTGTAAAATCCTGATATATTTTTTTTTTGTAGAAAGAAAACGATTTCATATAAACTGTTCTCTACAACTCATACTTTAGTATTTTTTGTAAAGAGCTTTCAACAAATTAAACCGGTAATAGATGAACCTGAACGCAATCAGCCTGTATAGGCGATAGCTACTTGTTGAATTCCCTCGCACGCAAATTATCGTGAGCGATCGCGATAATTTCTCGATTTCAACAAGTGACATACGGCTGTTGCGATCTGTGCAAATGGATTAGACGGTAGACGCCGTCCTCGTTGAAATAATACTTAATATAAACATCATTAGAACGGCACACACAAACAAGAACGGCCTGTGTGTTCAACTTTCAATGTACTCGCATAAACGAAAAAAAAATAGAAATCATGTGAAGGCAGAGTCACTGACGTAGCCAGAATTTTGTTTCGGGAGGGGCCTAAGAGGGAGAGTTGAAGAATTAAAATACCAAAGAAACTTTTCAGAAATTATTATATTTAACAATTTTAAGTAATTCAAAGTCTGACAGGCGATAAGAACCATTTAATTATTATTAACTACAACTACTCACTGTTATTTAGTAAAAAAATAAACCAAAAATTCTAGTCCTAATTTCTGCCGAAAAAAATTAATTTCAACAGTTTTCAATCAAACTAGAATTAAGACTATATATCTGTAATTTCGCGGGGGACTCGGACTTCCCCTCTGACTACCCCACTGGGCAGAGCGAACGAGTCTCGCCAGTGAGGCGGCCCGATAACTCGGCTATCAACCGCTGCCTTTCGACTTGAATAAAAATGTCATCACGAACCATCATCGGCTGGTGCTCTTGCATATCTTTATCAATAAAATTGTCTCGGCATCTACTACGGCTGCTCGCATAAAATCTGTAAAATTAATTTCTGGGGCGACTCGGTTTGTCCTTTAATAGTGGAGTACATTTAGATTTTGATTTGGAAATCGACGCGACCTAAAATTTTTTGCAGAAAACTGTTGTTTATGGTCTCAGAGACTTGTAAAAAAGTAGACCAGAATCAGCTGTGGACTAAATTTGGGTGAGGAAAGAGTCAAAAAACGTTTTTTTACAAATGTCTTGAAAACTACGAATTTTATCAAGTGTTAAAACATACAACTTGAAGATTATGAAACTATCTTGAATCTGAGACCCGTTCTGTTTGGTCAATATAATTGACAGATATGTGATTTTTTTTTTAAGCTTAGGGGTTTTTTCAAAAGTCAAATTTCAACGCGCGTTTTTGGCGATTAACTGAAAAACTAAGACCTTACAAAAAAAAAAATGTTCAGTAGAACGTTGAAACATAATTTAATTTCCTGCAATTTGTTTTTTTTAGCATAGCTCTCTGCGAATAAAATTGGTCAAGTTATGGTTATTTGTTGTTAAAAAAGTGCGTTTATGTGAAAATCGAAATTGCGAATGTATTCCTTTAAATAAATAGCGCTCAGAATAATGTTCATTTAAACGTTTTTGTAGCTTTTGTAGATAATTAAATGCCTTAATTTCCTTAAAAATAATTTAATCTCCAAAAACATTCATATTTTTTTGTAAAAAAAACCTGTTTTTATGCGAATTTGTTATAAACATCATCTTTAAACAAATAGAACATTACAATTTTCTGTTGTAAAATAAATCCTGATTCAACTATTTTTTAAATGGGACCAACCACGTAATTACAGCGCCTTCTATAATCACTTGAATCTGATGAAAATTATGGAAAAAAAAAACAAAGCTTTATAATTATTATCGAAAAATATTAAGTTAATATAGGTTGTTGAAGTATACTGCTACGCCTGTGTGAAAATTACTTTTTTGGGAAAATTTTAGAATCTGTCTTTCGTTCTGTCTCTAACTTTTTTTTACTTTGAAACCATTTATGATATTGACTTGAAATTTGGTACCTCTATGTATTATAAGGAGATCTCTAGATTATATTGTTATCTTATTCCGTTGAAGGATTGGGGGGCAAATAGGTAAAGCAAGGAAGTTAACCTAAAATTGGAATTTAATGTATACCGATGTACGAGAAGCCAGATCCCAAATTTTTTATGGCACCAGCCACCTCCACTATCGTCCTCATTGCCACCCCCACCAGAATATTAAAATTGTGATTTACAAGAATCAAAGGCCTCAGTTTTTTTTTTTTTTTTGGCATTAGGCCACCGCCATTATCACCTCCACCCTATTACTGAAGGGGGTAAAAATATAAAATTGTGGTTTAGCGTGTATACAGGAACAGAAGGCCTCAAAAATTGTTTTGGCTTTGCCACCCTCTCCCGCCCCATTAATAATTAAAGAATATAGAAAAATAAAGTTGTGATTTAGTCTGTGAAAATTTGATGTGACATCCATCATTACCGTTTTCAGCTGGGTCAAAATGAGGGAAAATACTAGATACTCAATTGTTACATCATTTGGTTTTTGATTCTACTTTCATAGAAAATAATGCTCCTATATTAGTCTAGGTGTACATTAATATGGGCTCCGCAGCCACGACAAGTATAAAATAGTGTCTTTTTGTTTATCGAAGGATATATTTCATTATTTGCTCATTTCATCATCGTTATCGCAATAACACAATAACCTGACGTGATAATTGTAGCGAAGTCAACAATTTCGTCTCGCAACCAACAACAGTTATGGCTATATTAATATTTATTTAAGGTGTAGATTACGGCAAACAAAAGGAGTTAAATTTTCACCTTGGGTTACGTTTGTACGCGCTAATTGGTCGACATACTGTGGATGTAAGACGGCGATTTGATAAGCTCTCGGCGGCGGGCGCTCATAATATAGTCGAAGAGCCAGATCCATTATTTCGACAGATGCTATGCAACTCTCGCACACACAAAAACAGACAGTTATTGATTCTTATGTAAAAACACCACACAAAACATATTTTTGAGGTCGGGATTTGATTTGGAATTGCGAAATTGGGGAAAATTGCACTGTTGCATCTTTTTTCATGTTAACACAACCTCTATATCATTTGTTGTCGTAGTAACTATACTTTGGTATTTTTCTAGGAAATAGCGTGCAAATTCGACGATGAAAGGTTACCATCTGCCAGTTAGTAATCGAAGAGACCATATAAGTACCAAAGTCATCTCTCTGGATATTTTTGGTATGTAGTGCAAGAAAAATAAGCCTAAAAGTAAGCGAACCTTAAAAAATTAGTACAAGCAAGAAATTTGGCGGAGATGTTGCAGTTATCATCTTATTGAATATACTAAAAGTCCCCTAAAATCTAAGCTGTGCTACGCCCGCCATATTGAAAAATGGCTGCCCATTTTCAGATTTTTGTATATAAATCCTTTACCGTTGCCCAACTTAGATTTTAGGGGACTTTTAGTATATTCATTAGGATGGCAAGTGGGACATTTTTACCAAATTCCTCGCACAAGCAAGGAATTTACAAACTAGTACAAACTTACTAAGTTTTTTGAGGTCAAAATTTATTTTTCCTGTACTAATCGTGGGGGGACATTTAATTGAATGATTATCAATATCTGTCCGCAAAGATAAGTTAGTATATGTACTTCACATACCCCAATTACGCTGGCAAATGAAATTTCCGGTCAGCACGCGCGGTAACCCGAAATTAAAAAAAAAATTTTTAGTTACCGGACGAAATTTGGTGCAAAATGATTGTTTTGACACTGCTAGCCTAGCTAAACGTCCAACTTACTTCTGACATATGAGGTTATTTTCTTTGTTGTCAACAATGTCAACTTATTCGTCTTCTTCTGTTCTGCATATAAGTTTTCGTGGCACATTCAAATAGTCGAAGTTTAATAATTTTTTTTATTATGTTGCGCTTAGAATTTTTGTGCCAAATTAAATATATAACTAAATTAACGCCTCTACTACTATATGTATTTCACAATTTTCGAAAATTCGTCAACAACTCAATTTTGTTTATTTATGTTTCAACCCTAGCTATGATGTGATTTTTCGTGTGAAAGCTTTACTATTTAGAATGTTTTTAAAACATATTCAATATATTCATGCACGCACGAAATGTTATTTCCCTTATAAGGAACTTATATTTCCGTAATTCTGAAAACTTGCTATTTTAAGCGCTAATATGAATTTAATTGTTCTGTTTAATTGTTCTGACATTTAATCTTGTATTGAATTATTTCAAAGTCCGGAAACAAGTATATTTTAATTAATCAATTAAGATATTATTTAAAAATACACGACCTAGATACGGGATGTTTCACTTCAGGGGCAACTTTGTCAGACTTGGCAAAAGTTGGAAATTTGATTTTTTAGAATTTCTTCCCCCCGCTCATCAACTTTTATTTCGGCGGAATATAGCAAAAGTTGGGTTAAAGTTGGAAATTTGAGATGCAAGTTGACAATTTTTATTGAAAAAATTTTTTTTAGTTTTTTCTCCCCCCGCTCATCAACTTTTCTTTCGGCGGAACTTGGAAAAAGTTGGGTAAAAGTTGTAAATTCGAGATGCAATGTGGTAATTTTTTTTAGAATTTCTCTCCCCCGCTCATCAATTTTTTTTTTTTTTGAGGAATTATTATTTAATTATTTACAGAGTTGGCTTTTTAAATCTTATGAAGTTGCAAATTTGAAAAATAACCCCCCCAAAAAAGTTGGCTCGCTACGCCCCTATTTCACTTTCTAGCCTAGTCAATGGTTAAAAACAAAATTATGTGATCAGAAATGTAAAATACTATTTCCGAGAAATATAAAACTGGAAAAGTGAACTTTTTCCGATTCCGCAATTCGACAGGGTCATTTTACATAAGAATTTGACATGAGTTATTGTATGTTCGCGAATTTCACGGGCCACTTTTATTTTGCATAATATTATTTTGAGGGTCTCGCTCCCCGACTAACAGGCTGTGGATGTGAGACGGCGATTTGATAAGCTCTTGACGGCACTCATAGCTCTCGACTTTTCTGTTTGTTTCTTCGTTCGTGTAGGCAGCTCGGTGCTTGGCATTAAAGTTATAATCTTTATGGCCGCAGCACTAGGAAGTCGGCCGGTGGTCCACTCCACAGCTTGTGCGATAACTTCTCGGAAGAGCACTTTTACTGGAGCATTTAGTTAAGAAAAGCCGCGTTATCGAGGTTTGCCAGCCATGTGGCCGACGAGGGTGACTGTTCGACATATCTGGGATCTGTCAGGCTAATGGACGAAATCGATTCGGAAAATAATTGGAATTAATTGGGGGAACGGATGAATGTTCCCAATCTGCTTTCGTTTTATTTAAATATAGACCTTCCTTAAGATATATGAGGCCTGCTTTGAGCTGGCAGTGGGTCAGTATCGCAGAGCTCGGAATTTAGATGTCTACGACGTCGGAACCAGGATCGGTTCTAGGTCATGTGTCAACGCGTAAAGATTTGCATGCATGCATGCATGAATGTATACAACAATATTCTTGCCCTGTAATTTTTTTAGCGAATTTCGTAATATCCAAAATAGAGAGATTTAATTTATTATAAACAGTCAAAGAGAACTGGAGGTATTGGGGGATGTAACATTAAACTAACGCACACACATAAGTTTTTTTCACTACCAATTACTCACAAGAATAAAAGTATATTACTAATCTCTTCTAAACGTTTTAGAGTTAAACTGTGGCGCCTTTCGTTGAAAATTTATTTAAATTGCCAGAAAAACCGCTGAAAGTAGACATGTAATTGGCGCAGAGCTAAGATATCTGAACTTTCTCAAAGTTGCCACATTTAGGACTGGTGTAGGAAAGTTTACTTATTTGCCATATTATACTGGATATGGTAAGAAATCCGGAATTGCTTTTTAAAACAGTTTGAAATTTTTGTTTTACTGACTCAACAATTTCTCCCGATAATCGTAAAATGTATTGTCTAAGTTCGACTCCAGTAGCATCTGAACATTGCTATACCTTTGCAAAAATTGTCTAAAAGCGAATTATCTAATTTCGTCCAGGGTATATTACATCCAACCGTCACTTCCGCTAGATCTAATATTGCGTTGCCCGTCACTATCACTAAAGCCACTCACACTCCTTTTAAGGTTTTCTGAAGAAATGTGCTTGGTGATATGTGTTTTACCTTCACAAGGAACTGCTTGTCGCAACTACTCCAATACAATTATATACCGTCAAAATGCAATTCTGGGATATCTCAAATCCACAAAGGAGGAGGGAGGGCCCATAAGGCCGGTTTTCGGCCTGATTTATTTTTTAACAAAAAAAACTGAAAAACTTTTCTAATACTTACTATCAATATCGAATCTATTCCACCCCAAACGAAACTTTCACCTGACTCACCTGACCTATTTATACCGCCCCCCTAAATTATTAAATAATCAGTATTCAGTTGATTTTTTTGCAGGTCATTGAAACATTTTTGCATGACTGTCGCTGAATAAGAATATTTTTTATTTTGTACGTGTATTTTCGTTGTTTCGGAAGAGGTGGGAGGGGAGAGGAGGGGATGACGGGGGTAAAAAGGGAGGGTGGGGGAAATTTTCGTTTGGGGTGGAATCGATTAAATATTGTTAGTAGATACCTACTAAAAAAATGTTTTTTGATTTTTTTCCTCAAGAAATAAATTAGGTCGAAAACCGGACCCTCCTCCTTTGCTATAGCCTCTGAACGTTTAGATTTTTAGATTAATTTTAAACAGCGATCGGTTCTATACAATCCATGCTGTTATTACAGTACGTCTCGACATTATGTGATGCACTGACCGACTAACAGGGAACTAGTAATAGTGGATATTTCACGAACTGTGATGTAATCACTGATACCGTGCGTGTAATTGCGAAATGGGCATGTACATCCACATAGCGCGGGAGATGTGACAACCCAGCAATAGTAAAACCCGCCTGCCGGCCGGCACTCGACTACTGAAGTATCGAAGTATCCCAGTTCTGTTATTTCATTTTAGTCAACTGGCACAGGCGATGTTGTAATTCTTACTTCCCATGTCTAACGTTCCGTTACACGCACGGTATAAAAAATCACTGGTAACGACTGAGACCAAAATTGCTAAAAAGCTGCGACATGATTACGACTTTCCGTTGTCTGGAGCAACACATTCATACTTTAAATAATTACTTATAGACGCCGAGAACGTAAATCCGAAAAAAAAATTATGAATGGGGGACAGATATCCAAAAAAATTTAAAATATGCCAGGAAAAAATTATAATACAAATTAAAAATTTCACCCCCCCCCCCCCCCCAAACAAAACGACCGCGGGCCCGGGGAATCGCCCCCCCTCTCGACAAGCCTGTATCTACTCGGCAAATATGAGTGAGCTTCGTATCCACACAAAAAGCGTGTCTTGTAACGATGACCTAATTTCTTTGTTTTTAATATCTTGAACTATGGCCAAACTGACGAGCCGACATATATGCCAGAAGTATACCGTGCGTGTAATTTCCCATTAGGCATGTACATTCACGTAGCGCGAGAAATATGACAACACCGGCAGCTGTAAATTCGTCCGTCGGTGGACAATCCCAGCTCTGTTATTTCATTTCAGCCAGCGGCCACACGCGATGTTGTAATTCTTACTCCCCATGCCTAGCCCGCGACTACACACACGGTATTTGGTTGAGATTTATATTTGATAGGGTAAATCAACTCACAGAAAATACTTGTAACGATGAGTTTCCAAAACAGCCACCTCCCGCGCTATTAGTACTATTAGCAAGGGCGGATTTAGCTTTCTGTCATGGGGGGATGAGAACTATTGAGTACTATTTTTGAGTACCCGGATGAGTACTATTTTTGAATAAATGCAGCATTAAAATTAAGCAATAAATAAAATTTAAAACATTTTCTTCTTGTTAAGCGTTTATTTCATTTCTAAGTTGCGGGATTTTGGGAAAATAGTTTTCAATGCATTATTTAAAATAAGAGAAACTACAAATTTATTATGAAAAACAGTAAAAATTTTAATTCATACTTAATTACATTAATTAAATAACAAAATCCGTTACTTTTCTTTTGTTATTAGCAAAACGTAAATTTTTTTATATCTTTGTAATTCATGGGGGGTAACCCCCCGTAAATCCGCCACTGCCTATTAGACGCCAAATCTACGTTTCTCAAGTAAGTACTAGAGAAAGGCGAGCGGACGGTAGTCAAATACAACTAGACATATCTATTGAATGAATAAAAACCATCCATTCATGTATAAACACCATAAGTGGATAAAAAATATGTGTTTCGAAATAGGTATTTATATTGGTCGCCGCAGGGCTTCACATGACCACTTCTAGCGCCGTTTTGCGTGGGAGTTCGAGTATAGTGTTCTGCCAGACCGATCGTTCATTGACATTCATCTTGAGTTGGGGCTCGAGCAGCTTATCCGAATAATTCTCCCGAAATGGGTTAGACGTCTTCTCGATAATGTTACCAAATCAATAGGTCTTAATAGAAGAACGAACATGTGTATTTGATGATGAAATATATGGGCAGTGCCTTGGGGCTTGGATCAAATAAAATTAAACCTAGGAGGACGGCCATACGGAGTGTAGTTGTGACCTACTTCTTTCCGAAGCCCTGCCAACAAGAAATATTTGATGGGGGGCGCCAGATTAGATAAGCTAAGAAGTAATTGATGAAGCTGGATTATGTGAAGACTTTCATTTGTTTGAATAAATTATGGCGGCAAATAATAGAATACATGCAGCGTTGCATTATTTACGGATTTATATATAGAGATCTGATGATGAAGTGTCGATACAAATAATGATGAAATTGAAATTTAGTTTGGAGTTGAACGATCTTCTAATGCGAAGGGTACGCGTACTAGAATAATCGAAATACTAAATTATGTGTTTGTAATAATGATACTATGAAATGTAAGATACGCTCGGTACGAGTACCAGCTTTCGACTTGCTGTGCGCATAGCGTCACCCTCTAGTCAACTTCAAATCGAGCCCGCGCCGGCGACCATCTACCTAAAAATACACCTAAAAATACATCGAAAACCGTAATATATGACCTAGAAAGCTGATTGCAGGCAGTTTTAATTTTTAATATCATAGAATTCTATGACTGCTTTTGTCAGCACTTTTCATTTCGCATAAGGCCGTTGTGGGTTTAAATGTTTGTGAAAACGCCTCCAAGCACATATGATCTTTTGCACCGTTGATTTTTCAACGTGTAAGTAAGCTATTCATTTTGTTTTTTATATTAATATCAAATTTTAATTCATTTAATTAAACACAATAGTAGTAGTAAATAATATACTACTTTAATTAGTTTAATTATGAAACAGTGCATTTATCTAACGTTATTCAAGAATGAGAAATATTTATTCTGTTATTTCGAGATAAATTGCCGGATTCTTTAATGTCTTTATTGTGAAAAACATTTTGCATCTGCAAAATAGCGTTTTCGCAGTATTTCTTAGTATCATGGTTTGTAATGAAATAAAAATCTTCAAGATTTTTTTGGATGAGATTCAATTTTTTCAAATGGAACCATACCATATTGTAACCATTAATAAGGAATCTACCCATATTCTCTTATTTAAATGTGCGACTAATACAATCGAATCGATCGATCGATCCAATCGATAGTAAAGAGAAAGTGAAAAAAAATTTACTTTATTCCAATTTAACTGTGGCTGTAAATTACAAAAAACCTCTGCCCAAGGAATCACTACTTCCACATCCAGATTATCTATCCAAGTCACTAACATCGAAAAAATTTTGTATGTGGAAATAATTGTTTTTCTTCAAGCGTATTAAAATGTTTAAATTATGTCACCAAAAACAGAAGTAGAAGTAGGACATTGTTTTACTAGTAACAAAATGTTAGTACCGAACGCCACCGTAGTGGACATTGTTTTACTAGTAACATAATGTTAGTTCCGAAAGCGCCGCCGTAGTGGGTATTGTTTTACTAGTAACATAATGTTAATACCGAAAGCCACCGGTGGCGCGCTATCCACTAGCCACTTGTCATATTGTGTCAACATGTAAGACTGTAGTTTGAATATTTGTACATTTATGATAAATAAATGAATTTTTGCATTTTAATACGCTTGAAGAAAAAATAGTATATATTACACGGAGTAGAACGCCTTTTTTTGTGTTTCGCCCAGTTTGCGGCTTCGGCTTCGCCTCAGCCGCAAATCCTGGGCTCAACACAAAAAAAGAGTGCGTTCTACTCCTAGTAATATAATATACTATTATGGAACTTTAATAATATAATATTTGAAATCCTCTACCCCAAAAACCCATAAAACGATACCCCACATCGGTAGTGGGTGGGGGTGGTGATAGGGGGGTGGTAGTGGGGGTGGATCAAATAAAAAAATATTTTGAGGTTTCTGGTTCTTGTACACACACTAAATCACATATTTTTTTCATCCCCTTTAATAATGGGGTGCGGGTGGTAATGGGGGTGGCTAATGGCAAACATATTTTGATCTTAGCTTCTCTTGTATATACTGAATACCAATTTTATGGACTCTTACCTGCTTAATTTACCTATTTACCCCAAGTTTACCCCAACTTACCCCCCAATCCTTCGACAGAACAAGATGAAAATATAATCTACTTCCGGATCTCGTTACAGTACAAATTTCAAGTCAATATCTTAAACGGTTCCAGAGTAAACGTGCGCACAAAAAAAGTTACACACCGACAGACAGACAGAAATTTTTTTCGCTCAAACTTAAAATCTCGACGTTTCATGACATTCTAAGCCTATTTGGAAAATAAAAATTTTTTTAAATTTTTTTGTCGTTACTGTACTTTCACTGGATGTGGAAGTAAAAGAAACAAATAATTATAACAATTGTTTAAAATGTTTTCCATTGAAGTCAGTAACGCACTTCTGCACTCGCCTAGCGTATTTCGAATAACTAAGACCCATTGCAGAGCTGTTATACTATTTACTACGGGTGTGAAATCATCTACATCTACATTTTAAAGTAGGACTATGATCGATAAAGACGTAGGGTTAGAAAATAATTTGATTTTCATTGTAGTTTTAATTTCACCGTGGTGTCATTACAGTGGCGCGGCCAGAAAATTCATCTGGGGGTGAGCCAATAGAACCGGCCTCTCCAGAGGATGAGGAAAACTTTTCACAAAATTGTTGTAAAGGGATGTGTATAGATTCCTCTACTAGGTAATATTGGCATTAATTATAAAATATTTATTTCAAGGGATAGTTTGAATACTGCTTTGAACTGATAGAGATTATGCGTCTTTATTTTTGGTTCATGAAAGACGGCTTGGGGGGGGGGGCATGGCTCCACCCCTGGCTGCGCCCCTGTGTCATTATGTAATAAAGATCATAAATCAGAAAAATGTACTGAATTTATTTACGAGACCGTCTAGTAGGGTGGGAAAGGCTTCCAATAATTTTAAAAATAAGTACTTATTTTATCATCAGCTCTATAAAAATTACTTATTTTAGCAGCAGTTGTTGTCGAGTTATAATTTTAATGAGATTTCGTTAAGAATAAAGAAATACATCTGGCCAATGCATTGAAATCATTTTCCAGCCCGTCTAAGGGGGGTGAAATTTTTTAAAAATTAATAATTTTAGCAACAGTAATTTTAGTGAGGTTTCGTTAAGAATAAAGCAATATATCAGATCAATGCAGTGAAACCATTGTCCAGCCCGTCGAGGGGGTGAGCGGGGATTGATATACTTTAAAAAATTACTTATTTCAGCAACTGTTGTTAATTTTAACGGGGTATTGTTAAGAATAGAGAAATACATCTGGCCAATGTATTGAAATCATTTTCCACCACTCTCACCCCCTAGACGGGCTGGAAAATGATTTCAATGCATTGGCCAGATGTATTTCTTTATTCTTAACGAAACCTCATTAAAATTATAACTCGACAACAACTGTTGCTAAAATAAGTATTTTTTTAAAGTATATCAACCACCTCTCACCCCCTCGACGGGCTGGACAATGGTTTCACTGCATTGGTCTGATATATTGCTTTATTCTTAACGAAACCTCACTAAAATTATAATAGCTCGACAACAACTGTTGCTAAAATTGGTAATTTTTAAAGAATTTCACCCCATCTCACCCTCCTAGACGGGCTGGAAAATGGTTTCAATGCATTGGGCTGATATTTCTTTTTTCTTAACGAAACCTCACTAAAATTACAGCTCGACAACTGTTGCTAAAATTAGTAATTTTTAAAAAATTTCACCCCCTCCTAGACAGGCTGGAAAATGATTTCAATGCATTGGCCAGATGTATTTCTTTTTCTTAACGAAACCTCATTAAAATTATAACTCGACAGCAACTGTTGCTAAAATAAGTAATTTTTATAGAGCTGATGATAAAATAAGTACTTAATTTTTAAATTATTGGAAGCCTATCCCACCCTACTAGAGGGGCTCGTAAATAAATTCAGTACATTTTTCTGATTCATGATCTTTATTGCATAATGACACCACACTAAAAATCAAATTATTCTCTAAGCCCACGACTTTATCGATTATAGTCCTACTTTGAAATGTGGATGTAGATGATTTCACACTCGGCTATTTACTGCACGTCTTACTCGTAGCTCTAGAGGTTTTCACGTGTTGTAATGGCAGATGTCTAAACAGTGTTTTCCCAATTTTTGACCACAGGAAAGGTTTCAGGACAGTTGGGTCCGGTGACCTTGGAAGCGATCGTACAGGACCATTCGCAATGCAGTTTCCTCCAAATTTCTCCTGATGGTTATTAGTCACGATTCTAGAGTTGTGGGGAGGAACACCATCTTGCTGACAATACATTTCCTGTTCTAATTGCAAAGGTAATTCCTCCAAAAGTCCTGCACCCTGCAGCTCATTTTGTAGGCAGATACTTATCTGACACCATTCAAGGATCCTTCAGATATTGGGCCGATTATTCTGGTGCCGAATATGCCCAGCCAACGGTTCAATTCAAGACGCTCTTGAAAACTTCCCTCACTCAGTGAATGCTGATTTTCTTCCCAAAAATTTATTATTTGCCTGTACGTTATTTTGTAAAATCTATTTCTCAGTTCTCCGTGCGTGATCAATTTTTTTTTATCAATTCGAATAAAATAAGTAAAGATTGACAACAGGTAATCTAACCCACCCTCAATAACGAAATACCACGAAAACAACGAAAATCAGCTGGAAAACGGTGTACTCCCGTTTTCGTGGACAGGGAACACGATAGTGACAATATTTCCTGACATACCCTTCACCTACACTACACCTATTACACCGGAAAAACTACCCCCTTTTCCGATTTTCCGGTGCTAGACTTGCGAGGGAGGTTCAAGCAGCTTTTACACGAAGTGAACTTTTCCTTCAGTGGTTTGTAGGAAATTGATTGAAACGGGTCAATGGTATAGGTTTATATAGATATTTTTGTTTTTTCATTGCTTATACATATATTATGCAAAATTATTGTCATTTTTATTCATTTAAAGATCATTCATTACATGGGCTTCATTATATACAATTCTTATTCCATGCTAATAGATCTTTCGACGCTTACAATTATAATTGGAGGTGGGGGTAGTTTCAACCCCTGGAGGTGGGTTAGATCACCTGTGGTCAGTCTTTATTTATTTTATTCGAATTACTGGTTACTCTCTTTTTACAGAGTATAGATTATATTTTGATCTTATCGCGTTGAAGGGTTGGGGGTACATTGGGGTAAATGAGGATAAATAGGTAAACCAAGCAATAAAATTGGTATTTAGTATATAAAAGAGAAGCTAAGGCCTCAACAATTTTTTTGGCATTAGCCATCCCCCATTATTAAAAGGGATGAAAAAATAAAATTGTGATTTAGTGTGTGCACAAGGCCCAACATTTTTTTACTTCATCCACCCCCCACTACCGATGTGCCATATGGTTTTATAAGTTTTTGGGGTCGAAGATTTCAAATTTTTTTCGTTGTGAGAGACTTGGATAGAAGATCTGAATGTGGAAGTAGTGATTCCTTGGACAGCGGTTTTATAATTTGACCTTCAACGAAAACGAATAACGTTGATCGTACACCGCCCTGAGACTAGTTAGTTTTAGTGGACGCGGGCGTATTAGACTAGTATTACTATGAGAAGATGCCAGGGCGGAGCCAAAATGCGCGAATATTTTTACCAGTGGCATAGCTTTATCTGGGGTATAGAGATGTGTAATTGCAATAAAAGTTTCGCGGCCAAGGAACTGTGAAAATGGAGTAGATTAAAACTTGCCAATTGCTACGAGTAACCTTTGTTCAGGAGAAGTGTAAGAATAGTAAATTCTACCAAACTTTGCCTAATAAAGTTATTTTATTATTATTATTACCGTCGCCGCCGCTCTACTGCAGGGCACCGCCGCCACTGGTGTTGACATTGAATGTCACGTAATTCTTTCTCATTGGTTTAGAATGATGGAGCGCACAAACTCGTTTCTGCGCATATTTTTTGCTGGCATCTTCTCATAGTAATACTATTTTAATACTCAATTTCTGCAATTTGCGCGCTCCAAAAAAATCACTGTACCTAAACTATCAAAGACACAATAAAAATTATGTTATCAAAAACTTTTTTGATCTTTTGGCTTTATTTTCTTCGCAGCATTTTATACAAAATTTCCAAAAACAAAAAAGTTTGTAACTTAGTGAAAATTTGACTGCGTATTTTCTGAACTTTCAAGATTATATAAGTTTTTAACATGCTTTAAAATGTTTTAATTAACAATACTATACACAGATAGAAGCGCTGAAGTGTGTGTTTTATAACAAAAAAAAAGTTAATGTGGATATCTCCATTCGTTTTTAAGATATGGCATTAGATGTTCAAAAAACATGAATAAAAAAAACAAAATTTCACACCTTCTTAAAAATAACAATGTCCGTGACAACTAAAAAATGTCGTATTTCATGATTTCTAATGAACATCGACCTACTTAACGAAATGGTATGTCTCAGTTTTTTCTAAGATTGAAAAAAAAAACTCGAGAAGGAAGCGACTTTTCCCCTGTTTTTTACTCCACTACTAACAAACATGTAAAAGATGAAGTAGTACCGAAATCAATGAGGCACAATTATAACGATTCATTTCTGCTTATTCCACGAACATCCCAACAATTTATTTAAGAGCTTTCCCAGACAAAACACAAACAACAAACAACTCCGTAAATAATAATAACACCATCAGCAATAAACGTGCATTAAGAGTGCATTCTCGCATTAAACACAATCAACGATAGTCGCACAATTTATTAATTCACACTTTTTCGAATTATTCTAGATTTATTACTTTCTCTGTTATAAATTGCGTAAAAGTTAATGCTCGCATAAATAGACTGAGCGGAGGTTTTCTTTTCATTTATTTGTACTCCATAAAGCTAATTATCTACAGAAATAGAAATAGTTTATTTCCTAGATTACTGTGGCAGATAGATAGAGTGCTGTTGTAAGTCGTTATGAATATTAGCATTTAAAGGATTTTATCAGTTATTACAAGCTAGCTTGGACAGAATAGGTATAGAAATGAAGGCTTATGGCATTTTCAAGGCAGGAAAATGTATAATAAATAAACAATAATGTTTTAAACTTTTTTTGTCACAAACTGGTTATAGAAAAAATATCTTACAAGCAATAGTACGTACCTAGAGGTAAATGATATACAAAATTTATTAATGATGTCATATGTAATTTTTTTTATGGGCGATTTTTGTAATTCAATTTCTATATGGTTCTATTCTATATCCTCCTAAATCGAAAACCTTAAAATATGTATTGCTACTCAGTCGAAATTCAATAATTCAAATTGGCGGCCCCAATAAGGTGAATGAATTTTTTTTCTAAAGTAGGTATTTTAAGAGGACCAAAAAAAAATGACCATCTAGGTGACAGTGTATTAACGAAAGACGGTATCAAAGATTTTTTTTTACAAATGGCCAGTAATTTAAAAAAAATTATCTCAAATACAGTTTTTCCTTAAAATGTAGCATTACCTAGATGCTCAAATTTTTTTGTTCATTTAAAGCACTTGCTCAATAATTTGGCCTGTAACATTTTTTCGATAAAGTAATACTTTTCGAGATACTTGACGAAAGCCGTTTGGAAATACCTTTTTTTTAGAGCTAAAATTGCAATTTTGAAGTCATTAGAACTTAAAAACTATCAATTTATGTGAAAATATGATTCTATTTCAGCTCCAATAATATATATATATATATATATATATATATATATATATATATATATATATATATATATATATATATATATGTATATATATATATACATATATATATATATATATATTTTAAGTGCCACCCCTCGAGAGGGGGTGGCATCCACCCCCTATAAATTAGCAAGCCCCCACACAATATAGAAACTTTTCTGTGAAGCATTTACTATTATACTGCCAAAAAATGAGCGAAATCCGTTCAATATGACATTATTCCGAAGTTTTACATATTTTTTACCTCTAGGTACTATACTATTAAGCAATTTTTAGTAATACAAAAATTTTCTGAAACAAATTTTTTACGCCTTTTTGCAATCTCGGCCAGGTTGGCGCCCTCCGGATTCGCAAGGTCATTCCAGACAATGTACGAATTTTTTCAAAAGTATATCTTCCGGTGCACACCCTGTGATCGAATTTGGCTCTCCAGATTCCCAACTCATTAAACTTTCATAAATTCGAAACTATTAATTCTACATAAATCCTACAAACACCAAATGCATCCCTAGTTTATAAGCTAATTTTGTTCTCCACAATTTTTTCGTTAAAACTAATATTTATTGAGATATTTGCAAAGAAACAATCGTTTTACGTTTTTTTCTAAAATCCCTTTATAGTTTAAAGTACTTGTTTTTTCTCAAACAAGTGCTGTGAAATGGACGAAAAAATTTGTTCATCTGGGTCATACCATATATTAGTATTTAAGAATTATATTTATTTAATTACTGACTACTTAAAGTAATAAAATGACGGCAAGATGTTTATATTGAAAAAATGTTTCGGTCATAACTTCTTTATTTTTTTATGCTACAGAAACGGTCAAAAAATCATTTGAAAGCTTAATTATTAATCTTTTAGTTCGACCATTAACAGTTTGGAAGTGTCATAGTTTCAGAGATATTTAACATTTGGCTTATAGACGTTCGAACGTCATCTTTATAATTCCATTCCTCCGAAACTATTAATTCTAAATAAATAAACAAAAATCGATCCTCAGTTCATAAGTTTTCTTATTGATCTGTTTCGCTAAATATGACAGTTTTCGAATTATTTAACGAAAACTGTTTTGAAATAGGCGAGAGATAGGTATCTGTTTTTTTTTTATGAAGAATTGCATAGAACCTCTCTCAAAATGTGACTCTTTTCCGAGTCCAATGATTATTTTTTTGGGTGCCACTTCTCAAAGGGGGTGATGGCATCCACTCCCTATATATTAGCAAATCCCAAATAATCGTTTTTTAAATTATATATAAAAAGGGAAATCTAAATCATGACATTATTTTCAAGTTAAGACCTCTAGTTTTGTACTATATTGCACTATCTGCCAGAGCAAGACGACTATAGTTATTAAGGTACCAAGGGTGTTATAAGGATAATAACGCACCGAGGTCGGCAGTGTACAATCCCGAGGGCCTCTGGCCCGAGGGAGTGTACGTCGACCGAGGGCGTCATTATCCTATAACACCCGTGGTGCCTTCAACGTTTAATGTCCTGCAAGTCTGTTATTTAATTCGAATTTCTTTTTTTTGACATTTACGATTTATTAATTTGACATCTATTATGTTCAGAACGATTTGATTTAGAAGAGAGTAAATATCAAAATTGTTTGTAAACGCCGCCGTTGTATAGCAACGCATTTTGTTTGTCAATAACGCTATCATAATTTGCTTGTTTTGGGTTGTATTATAATTTTATAATGCCCTAGGGCGTTATAGATATTCATAACGCCCTAGGGCGTTATTTTTCATTTAATGTATCTCAAAATAGGGTGGTTATTGTAAAATAACAGACTTGTAGGACATTAAAGTACTTATCTGCCGATAGTATTTTCACGCATTTTTTAATAAAGCGAAAAAAAAACACTTCCATAATAGAAGTTTTATAAAGCACAGAGCATTGATTAGTGTTCTGTGTAAAGCTTCTGTGGCTCCTTCATGGTATAGAACAACTGGTAATCTACACACACGTGTATAATGGGTTGCATACAATTGGGCGGACAAGCTGTATTCACGGAGCTGACCAAGGATATTCTACACTGTTTGCCACTATATCTTGCAAGATTTAAAAAAAAAATCAGTTATATGTTTCCACCGCAATATATTTTAATATCTTTTATTTGAATTTTTTAAACCATGTACAGAGTGGTCGCGCAAACGTTTGAACCTCATTTAATTTCGTTATTTTTTGGAGTTACGTAAAAAAGTTAAAAAATAAAAGTTATAGAAAATCACATGTATTTTCCAAAAATTATTTCAAATAAGTGAAAGTCACATTTCGGAAATATGAACTTTACTTTGGTTTTTTTAAATGGTACACCCCCTATATTTTTCAGCATCTGAAAGGTCATAAATAAAGCTTTTTAACGAAATATAAAACATAGTAAGTATGTATCTTTAAATAATTTTGTCTAATTTACTATAAATTTACAATTTATCAAATTAACCATGGAAAACAAATGTATGTAATTTAAAGTAAACATTACGTTAATTCTGTCAAAATATTTGTTGGTAATTAACAGGGTTGGAAAAAAAAAGTTTTTCTTCATTTTAAACAAAAAAACTTTTTTTATTTTGAACACTTTTTTTCAATGTTTTAAATGGTATGTTTAAAACAGGTTTAAAACGTTTAAAACTCTATTAAACTAAAATTAAATGGTTAAAAGTTACTGTGTCTGCTACTACTACTTGATGCCAGATGACTCCTTAATAGTATATTACGAAATGGGTGTTGTAAGAAGCAAATTATGCACGAATGGAAAAGTTACGATGCCGCGTAGCGGCGAGTGCGTATTTCCATGAGTGCGTAATTGCTTTACAACTCGAATTATGTACTATACTTTACCTACGATCATATTTATTTAGTTATTTAGTAAAATCTGAATTTAGTTTACTAGTCAACAATATTATTCAACAAATATTATGTCAGTTTTGACAGCGTTTGAAAATTACGTGGGCGCATTTGTTTTTTTAAACTCCACGTCAGCGATATAAGTCACCTATATTGCGTGTGCCGTACGTTTTGTTTACCGTGCGATTTGTTTACAGTGCGTTTTGTTTACAATACGTAAAATTCAACTTACATAGATGGCAGGTAGTGTGTTTTTTACTATTAATAGTAGTGATCGTAGGTAATAGTATATTACGTAATGAGTGATGTAAAAAGCATATTACGCACCAATGGAAAAGTTACGCACGATGCCGCGTAGCGGCGAGTGCGTATTTCCATGAGTGCGTAATTGCCTTACAACTCGAATTATGTACTATACTTTACCTACGATCATTTTTATTTAGTTATTTAGTAAAATCCGGATTTAGTTTACTAGTCAACAACATTATTCAACAAATATTATGTCAGTTTTGACAGCGTTTGAAAATTAAGTAGGCGCATTTGTTTATTTAAACCCCGCGTCAGCGATATAAGTCACCTATAATTGCGTGTCCCGTGCGTTTTGTTTACCGTGCGATTTGTTTACAGTGCGTTTTGTTTACAATATGTAAAATTCAACTTACATAGATGGCAGGTAGTGTGTTTTTTACTATTTACAGTAGTGATCGTAGGTAAACGGATTTTACAGCACTCTACAATAAAACGTGCAACTGACCACTGATCATTTGACTCATAAGAATAACACTACAGAGGCTATATTTTTGTGAGTTTGTTTACTGTTTATATTGGAATTATTTATCGGAATGGACAATCATTAGCGCTTTTCCTGCTTTTCCACAATCTCCAAAATAGTGCATTTGTTTAAAACATCGCACTGTGTGTTTTAAACAGTCACTTAAAACATCGCATTGTGTATTAAATATGTTTTAAACATTTATTTAAAACATGGTGCGATGTTTTAAACATTTTCTTTTAAACATACCTGGTAACTAATGTTTTAAATCAAATGGATAATGTCAATGATTGATATACCAGGTGACACAGGAGATATGTAACACCCCGTGGCATGTTTATTTAAAAAGATATTATTTTGAAATGTATAGCAAAATAACATTCGTTTTTTAAAGGCTACTGAAGACCATTTTATTGCATTAAGTCAAGTTGGCTATGGTATGAAATGTAGCGGTAATTAATGCTTAGTGTGCTGCAATATCAAAAGAACCCTGGTATATAATTTTGTGTTTCATATTTGTTTTGTTTCTAATCTGTAGCCGAAGAGATATACCTAAAAATATGAATTTTATATTTTGGTAAGGTGGTCGAAGGCTTTTGCAGAGAAACTGATATTTATCATCCTCCTTGAAGGGTCATATCTCTCTTATTACCCGTTTCGGAAATTTTATATAAAAGGGCAATTTTTGTTTTTAGATAGATAGATAGATAATACGTTTATTTAGCCCTTGGCTATACATTAAAAATACATAGTTTACATTGGTGACCATATATCAACGCATATAAGAACAAAACTAAAACTACCTAAAACTAACTAAAAAATGGATGAATTTTGGATGTACTATCAGCCACAGAAATATCGGGAATATTTTCATTTATTATTTTATTGTGTTATTACAGTCTTCCTTAAGTTTCTGATCGGATATGCATGCATTCGATAGCCGATGCCGTACCACCGACGCTAAAAAGAAACGTGAATATGACAGACGGAAAGTCGGACGCCTGCAGCGCAACGCAAGGCGCGCGATGTGAATGATTTACGTATCAAGATTATCTATTACGAAACGACCACAAGGAGTGGTTGACATTGGGCCACATAAACAACCATATGGCTGTCGATGAAGTGCTTATACATACATATATCGTATTTATAATAATTGCCGAGGCGGTTATGCAACAGAATGCGAAGGTATAAAGGCAAAAGAGTCTGTTATGCTTATAACATCATAGTGGTTCGTTAATTGTCTTCTTATTTATCTATTTCTGCGAGGGGAATAACTGAATGGGCAACTTGCAAATTTTTTTCACTCCCGGTCAATGGGTTTTTAAGAAAAATCGCGCCTTTTTTTTCCTCAAAAATGAAAATTGTGAGCGGGGGCTCGCAAAATGGGCTCGCGGCGCTTCTGATGCTTCGGCGCCAATGTGCACCGCCCACTAAACATGGGGTTGGGGGCTCAAATTTTATAGGAAGATGAAGAACCCCCAGTGCTATAGATTGGCTGTACCCTGGTCAGTGGGGTTTTCTGAAAAATTATAAGGGTAAAGTACCCATAGAAAGGGGGTTGGGAGTTTCAAATTTTATAGGAAGATAGTTAAGAGACTCTGTATGAGTGTTCTAATTGGAATTGGGTTTTTCAATGAATTAAATCGGACTTTCCCTACTTTTTTTAATATTAGAGTGTTTATTTATATTGTTACGTGTTTATACCCTTTTTGTAAACACCTTGTATCGTGGGCTCGGAAATTATAACACCAGGGTAACATTAAACTCTAATTTATTAACTTACGGACTGGTTTGTTAATTACAACACAATTAATTACTTTACTAATTTTACACTGTGTACTATACTTCAATAGGCCCGTTCAGCATTTTTTTTTATTTTAGAAATCGAAAGTAGAATACTATTTAAGCCAATTTCCAAATATTTAGGTTTGTATTAGGACGTTTAAGCCCTTAAATAAATTACCAAAGTTGGACCGCGCGAAAACGGGGCGGACCTTCGCGTGACGTCACTTTGCAGATGCTGATCAGGCGACCATCGAGATTTAATGTGACTTCAAAAATATATATTTCTCAACATTTACAAGTATTACGTAGCTATTATTAACATTTCTACCCGGTTCCTGTACTTTCAACCAAAATCTAGTTCAATTTAATGTTTATGAAGTTTTAAATAGTTTGTCGCAATAAAATAAGACCCTTTTTGCAGGTGAGGAATCTAACCTATAATTAGCAGTCTATTTGTATCAATCAACAATATTGAAAAATTATTTGAGTGAATTTTTAAATATTTGCTTGGAGCCAGTTTGGTTCCAAGCTAAAAATGAGTATACAAACATTAAAAATGAGAATAAACCTAAAAAACATAACAATTGAGGTTATGTTAGTTATATGATGCACATCCCCCAAGCGTGTGTTATTGTGTTTCTCTATGGAAACGGCGTTTGATTGTTAAATTATATCTGTTTTATCTTCTTGCTGGTTTAAAATGAGTAGTGTTTATGCAGAATGACGTCACGAGTCGGCGAAGCGCTTTGTACTGAAACTCAATCTTTAACATTGAATTTCTAATGATTGGATATACTTATGAAGCTGAAATTTTAACAGCTTATCTAGATGATCGAATTCTATTAAATGCCATAAAAAAAATAACGAAAAAATAATTATCGGTAACAAGCCCAGTCACTTGATCACTTGGTCTACTACTCTGCTCACTCTCTGTACATCAACTAAACTAGACTAGACTCTGCTGCTCCATGCCTTCATATACCCAAAGATGAAGTATCTAGAATATACTGCCATGATGTCATCACTGTCTAGATATTTCCAGAAATCTCTTTACTACTTCCAGATTGACACCACGCGCCATGTCTGGGCCGACTGCCAAACCAACCAAACCAGCTTAGCTTCCTGTTGCCCTTATAATTACAACGTAGAGGAAGTCTCCACAGATGTCTCTGGGGGTATAAACATCTAACAATATGGTAAACTAGGCTATGCCATATTTCAGCCCTCAAATCAAATCACAAAAAAACAACTGCCCAAGGAATCACTACTTCCACATCCAGATTTTCTATTCAAATCTCTCACAACGAAAAAAAAAAAATTGTATGTGGAAATAATTTTTTTAAGTAATAAATGAAAATGGACCAGTCAAATGGTAACTAAATGGTCAACTAAAGAATACCTTCATGCGCCAGCGCAAGCTAATAGTTCAGAACTGTTCTGAATCGTACTTGCTCAAAGGCAGGTACTGGTTTGGACGATTCTGCACAGTACTAGATAGTCCTCTAAAAAAACCAAAACAGCGAACTACCTAATCCTGAACTAGTTCTGAAAAAACTCGGAACACTAGGTAAATTCGGGTTCTGGTAATTACCGTCCGAGAACTGTCAGGAGTTTGCGCAGACAGATTGAATTGAGTTATGGCACACGCTCCGATTAAAGAACTTATATCTAGATACATAATTGTACTGATTTATATGTTGCTGAGATAGTTACAATCTAAGGCACTTCTTCCCATAAGTTCTTGATTGGCTAGTCGATCTATTCGCGACCGATTCGGGCACGATCGGTTCAGTTTGATTATCATAATCTCAGTTTGACACTTTTGACAGTATATCCGCCATTTATGTTAATAAGTGTTTTTCGTGTTTATCGATCAAAATGTGGTGAAGAAGTCTTTTTATTATACTCTTCGCAAAAACGAAGAGTATATTGTATTTGATCGGCACATTTCTAAAATCGTAAATATCGCTCGTAGAGAAAAAATTTTCATATCATTGTGTTAGTGAACGAATTCTGAACAACTTTCAAAATGTCCGTCTGTCCGTCCGTCTGTCCGTCCGTCTGTCCGTCCGTCACGTTTCTTGTAAGCACGATAGCTTAAGAAAGAAAAGTCCGATTGTATTGAAATTTAGAAAATAAGTTAGTGTTAGCTAGAGGAAGAACCCTATTGTTTTTGAAGAAAATCGATCAGTAAATAAAAAAGTAAATAAAAATAACAATTTTTTTTTTGTGTATGAACTTTACACTAATATTTCATAGAAGTGAAATATGTATGAATGTCGAAAGATATATATCACAGACAATCAATTTTCCTAGCAACAGGTGGTGGCGCAGCGGCTAAAGCTTTTCGTTGCAATCCAAGGGTCCCGTGTTCGAATCCCACAGGTTGGATTTTTTTTTTCATACAATTTTTTCACAGCAAAGTTTATATCACAAAATTTAGGATGTCCAAAAACTAACATTATTTACAAGAAAACTGCGAAGAGTATCCTATAGAATGTGTAACAATTATATATAAAAAGCTCAGTAAATTGGCGAAGAGTACGTTTTTAGCTTGTATTAAGTTGTGATTTGCTTAATACCTAAATAATATTCTCTATTCATATGTACACAATACATTTAGTATATGACAATATATTTAGTGCAAAGTGCTGTGCCGTTTGCAGAAAGCAGTTTAGAAAAGAAGACAATCGATCGTTCCATAGTCGTAATATGATGAAGTTTAGTTTACAGTTATAAAGTGAATACCAATTAAATTTTAATATGCTTTTAATACATATTTAACTCACTGTAATATCGTATGCCTACATCACGTTGTATAAAGAGCCGGTAATGCAGGAATTGCAATAATTCATTTTAATGAAAATATTTACCATTCTACACATTTTCTACACACACAACGCCACTGTTGTCTATGGGATGTGATGTTCATCTATCCATTTTAATGGACATATAATGTGACTATGTTAGGAGCAAACAAGGTATATAGTGAAAAGATAGCCTGTTATGTATCTAGATATAAGTTCTTCAATCGGAGGGCACACGCGATGTTTTTGAACTTTAAATCGTCTCTTGCGATTGCTCCACGAAAACTATTGATAACGAGTATGATCTCTTGTGATTGGTTCAAGTCTTTCGAATAATGAATTATTACCCGCGGCCGTTAGTAAAGAGACCTATTACATGTTCAAAAACGTATCTGTAATAAATGAATTATTCAATAGTCATAGAAAAAATGTTTATTCGTGTACTTGAAGATAAGAATCGCTGGAGAAAATAGTTAAAAGCATGCAGAAGAAATTATAAGACATTTCTGAAAAAAATAACTACCTTTCACGTATGTGAAGATCATTTTAATGCAAGTATTACACCGGAGTACCATTAAATATTTTTGCTTATATAAAATAGTACGCTAGGTAGGTACTTTTTATTATATTGATTATAATAAATAAAAATGCACAGGTACTGTATGTACAGGGTGTCCCTCCGGGAACTGCGTAATTTCTAAGAAAATCGGAAATAATTCCAAAAACCTACAATATCTACATGGGGAGAAAGGGGAATTTAATTTTACATAATTTAATGCAAAAAACTACAGGGTATTCCATTGGGCCACTGCTGTTTTTGATATTTGTTAACGACTTGCCAAATATTGACCAAGAAAATAACATCGTTATGTTTGGCCATGATCTTATTCCGTTGAAGGGTTGGGGGTAAATTGGAGTGAATGGGTATAATGGGGGTAAATTGGAGTGAATGGGTATAAAGAGGTAAATCCAGCAAGTAAGAGTTCATAAAATTGGTATTTAGTATATACAAGAGAAGCTAAGATCTGAAACAATTTTTTTGGGATTAGACCCCCATTACCACCCCCATCCCATGATTAAAGGGGGTGAAAAAACATATGATTTAGTGTGTGTACAAGAACCAAAGGCCTCAAAATATTTTTTTCTTCATCCACCCCCACACTACCGATGTGGGATATCGTTGTATGGGTTTTTATGGTAGACGATTTCAAATATTATATATTATATTATTGAAGTTCCATAATCAATTATTTCCACATACAAAATTTTTTCGTTGTGAGAGACTTAAATGGAAAATCTGAATGTGGAAGTAGTGAGTCCTTGGGCAGCGGTTTTTTAAATAGTCAATGCCAAAGTTTGTGATTTAAAAAAATATATATTGCGTTACTGGATTTTTGAAAGATTTGATCGGATTCTAGTACTAGTTACTACCTTTCTCTGAAAAGAAATGTTAAAATATTTATAAAAATATAACTGCTAGAGGGCACACCGTTTGCTTTATTTTGTATATCTAGACATATAATTGTCAAGATTCCTTCTATAGTTTTCTTTCCGTGTGTGTAGCGTCCAGTAATTTGATTTTAGGGAAATGAATTTAATGATGTTCCAAAGACAAACAAAAATTAATTGTGAATAATTGTTAATTAAGAGCCGGATTGCCTCAATCGTGCACCGTAATGAGTGTAATGGCATTAGTTCGAATTGGCAGTGACATTTGTTTCCTGTTATAGCTACATTCCGAATGTCTCACGAGTGCGGTTCCAAGAAGTTTTAACATCTCCATCCGCCCATGCTCGTCGCGATTCATTGTAAATGCAATTAAGTTTTATTCTTGTTCATTGCTTTGTCCGGTGTCTTTTCTATATGCCTACTCTGCATGCGAATCTGTTTCGGCGAATTTCGACTGGCATGGCATGGCGGCTGGAGCTCACTTGATTTTCCTACATTTCAAATTTCAGAAAAGTCATTTATTTTTTTATACTGATTATTTCCCTCATAAATTATAGACAGACCTATGACATTTCGTGAATTTTTAAATTTCAACCAATGACAACAGTTTTACACTGAATAAACGCAAGCTACCTTTTTTAAAAATTTACCAGCGAATAAATTATGTCTAGCTTTTAAATGCACATAATTGATTTAATTTACTCTCAATTGGACTAAAAACAAAATAAAACGTTACAAATTCAGGAATTATTATTTTTGTTTATAATTACTATGTACCAACGGTGAATTTATGCAATTTTACAAAAATATTTTTAATATCAAACTATTACAAACTGTCAGATTTATAATCACGATCGCGTAACAAAAGTCAAATAAGCATCTAGCGGGTACATTTCCATGGCTACGAAATAAAAGTTGCTTATATAACGCTTCGCCGTCAATTAATTAATAAGGAAGTATGTTTTCCAAATCAAAAATGAATCGCTTAGGGAAGATAGAATTTGTTAAAATTAGCAAAGAAAAAAAGTACGTAAGGAATTTGTTCATCGTGCTTTAAATCTTATCACACAAACTGAGCTATATTTTTCTTTTAAGCAAATGTTCTCGACTTAATGATTTACACAAAAGGTAAATTATTGAGTCTGAAACATTTTCTAAGCAAAATTTTACAAAAAAAAGCTACCCGCAGTATATCCGATAAAATCCAGAGCTCTCGGGATATAACCTATGAATAACGCATTGTTTTTTAACCGACTTCCGAAAATTTTAAAAAAGGTTTTGAATTCGATCAGCAATTAGCATGTATATTTTCTTATATATGAAAAAAATAATAGGGAACTAATTTTTAGTCTAGTAGATATTCCCCGAGGGTTCAGATCCAATAAACTAAAGGTCCCGAAAAGTTCTCCTTGTGCAACCCCCTTTTTTTCGCTCCCAAATATACACGTTTTTATATTCTAGCTATTTTCTAGAACACGATTCATTTCATAAAAAAATCATTTTTTTTTCTGTAACCGCCCCCGAGGCGTTTTAGTTAGTGGCCTGATTTAAAAATAAACAAAAAATTCCAATAGTTTTGTCATAGTCATAACTCACCTTCCTATTTATTTTTTAACTTTTTTAAGTTTTTAAGAACTTAACGTAAACATATAAACGACAAAATGTTTAAAAATGTGCTATTTTTGTATCATAACTCTTTTTTCAATTTATTTGTTTTCATTTGTGATAATTTTTGGTTTCAGCGGAAAAAAATACATCGAAGAATGGCTTTTTTGGTTTTTGACATAAACATTTGTATTGTTTGAAAAATGTCCTTGTTCAATCCTTGTTGGATCATCATGTACCTAAACCTAATACTACTTAAAAAATAAATAAAAAAGTCCTTGGCCTATTAAAATAAAAAAATAGGAACTGTTAAACAAAAATAGGTCTTTGATCACAGAAATAAAAAAATTTTTAGCCTAAATAAAGTAAAAAAAAAGAATAGGTGGTAACAGGAAAAAGTTCCTTAAATACCAAGTTAAACTTTGTTGTTTAATATCACAATATCAAAACACTACCAAACAAAACTACGGAACAATGGAACAAACGAAAAATAGGTATGTACACCTGACAATATTATATCTATAAATCATAACAAATACAACTTTTTTGAAATCAGTACATAGTTCTAAGTACAAAGTGTAGACTTTGGTAGCATGCTGCTTGGGTGGAATAAAGAACAGGGGCGTGTCGTGACTATTTCAAAAGTGTAAATGGTTGTGGTATGCGTACAGGTTTTTAGTAGAGTAGACGAATAGAAACATATAGATTCTATTTAAAAATTATTGCTAGTTTTAGTATTTCTAGTAAATGAATTTATGTATAATAATATAATAAATTAATATTAAAAATAAGGATTCCGTGTCATGTAAGGGAAGCTGTGCTTCCCTAGCTTCCATGGAAAACACGCCACTGATAAAATAAAATATTTACAATGTTGCCAATCGCTTAATAATAATTATTGTGTTAATTTCGCGATTGTGGGAGTTACAGTGTAACATTCAAATTATATTTTTGTATGTGATAGGTAGATTTTGCCAACTTCCCAAACTTTGGGGGAAGGTGCCCTGATTTCACTCTTACAAGTTGTACCCATTTCGCCCCGAGTTCCTGCGTGAACATCTACCGGTGCAAGTAGTTTTGCACTGACAATAAATCAGTAGGGATACGGATCGTATACCTACCGATGTTTCTAAAACATCGATCTTATACAAAAATACATCGATGTTGCCTTTACGATGTTTCTTCAAAATCGATGGTAACATTTCGATGGTTATTCGCTGTTAAAAGGTAATTTTAATATTTTTTATTGCAGCGTCCTCTAGAGGTAAAAGGGATTGTTATTGACTCATTAATTATAAATAGCAAGAGGACCAGTTAACTTTACTGAAACTTTTCGACAAATTTGTACCACGCGTCATGTGGCTCTCGCTGCTGACAACAAGCATGACCCAAATCCAACCCAACCTAGACGTAGCCGGCCCAGCGGTATATATATCTTGGAGGTGGCAGCAATGTCTACCGTTCACTGGTAAATCAATCAATAAATTGTTGAAAAAAATCCCAAAAGGACTTCTCAAAAAATCGATCCTTTTTTTCTTAATAAAAATGAACGCCAATAGTCCTGTCAATGAATGGTTTCTAGAGGGAAATGCTGAGATCACAATTTTTGACTAGAGGGCTGTGTTTGAACTATTTAGGAGGTAAACATACCAAAAATCCCCAAACGTAGGGGGTGGGGGGATGCAGGGGGGCACGAAGAAGGTCCCGGTTTTTGGTTTTTCGCTCATATCTCGAAAACGGTTAGCCCTAATCAAAAAGTGGCTATATGCAAAATTAAAGCTGACTAAATTTTCTACAATAATGTTTCTATTATTTTTTTGCGTATCTGTTACGGTTCAGTAATGAATTGTATATCTTTTGACTGTATTCTAACTTTATTATAATTACTTCCACGTCCAGTGGAAGTATAGTAACGACAAAAAAATTTAAAAAAATATTTATTGTCCAAATAGGCTTAAAATATCATGAAACGTCGAGATTTTAAGTTTGAGCGAAAAAAAAATTTCTGTCTGTCGGTCTGTCTGTCTGTCTGTCTGTAACCTTTTTTTTGTGCGCACGTTTACTCTGAAACCGTTTAAGATATTGACTTGAAATTTGGTACACATATGTACTTTAAAGAGATCTAGAACTAGATTATATTTTCATCTTGTTCCGTCGAAAGGTTGGGGGGTAAATGTGATTTAGTGCATGTACAGGAACCAGAAACCTCAAAATATTTTTTTACTTCATCCACCCCCCTATCACCACCCACACCCCACTACCGATGTGGGGTATCGTTTTATGGGTTTTAGGGGTAGAGGATTTCAAATATTATATTATTAAAGTTCCATAAACAATTATTTTCACATACAAAGTTTTTTCGTTGTGAGTGACTTGGATAGAGAATCTGGATGTGGAAGTAGTGATTCCTTGGGCAGCGGTTTTTTATTATAAACTGAAAATAAATTTTAATAATCATCGTAGAAAAAAATTTCTTGTACACTGAACTGAAAAATCGAATAAAAAATGTCTTTGCATCTGTAAGTGTGTGTGTGCGTGTATATCTATGTGTGCGTGTATACCGCTTCTTGTAAACACGATAACTTCTGTTAGACTTAAAATATTTGATTACAATTTGGAACATATGTAAAACAGCATATTACAATAATCCTTATTGAAATTGGGCCATATCTGTAATACATGGTGATAACCAGAGGCCTACAATTCTCACTTCATAATAATGTTATTAAAAATACCATGTTCCATATTTTAGGATAACACTGATATATCATCTAATTTAAATAAAGTTGGTTTGCCTAACATACACCCGGTATATTGCGGTTTAGAAATCTTATACATCTTCTTATTTTTGTATGCTTAGTAATATGTTGCTCTGAAATTAAAATAAAACGTATTTTTATTTTACGTATGAGCGTTTGTAGGCTTCTAGTTATCACCATGTATTACAGATATGGCCCAATTTCAATAGGGATTATGGTAATATGCTGTTTTACATATGTTCCAAATTGAAATCAAATATTTTAAGTCTAACAGAAGTTATCGTTTTTACAAGAAACGGTATACACGCACACATAGATATATACGCACACACACACTTACAGACGCAAAGACATTTGTTATTCGATATTTCAGTTCAGTCTGCCGTGAAACGGGTATCTGTACAAGAAATTTTTTTCTACGATGATTATTAAAATTTATTTTCAATTTCTAATAAAGTTAGAATACAGTCAAAAGATATACAATTCATTACTGCACCGTAACAGATACGGAAAAAATTAATAGAAACTTTATTGTAGAAAATTTAGTCAGCTTTAATTTTGCATATAGCCACTTTTTGATTAGGGCTAACCGTTTTCGATGAGCGAAAAACCAAAAACCGGGACCTTCTTCGTGCCCCCTGCATCCCCCCACTTCCTACGTTCGGGGACTTTTGGTAGGTTTACCTCCTAAATAGTCCAAACACAGCTCTCAAGTCAAAAATTGTGATCTCGGCATTTCCCTCTAGACCCCCTTATTGGCTACAATGGCTAAAATAAGTTGTGTTTTACTCAAAAAAGATGGTAAAGGTGATACCGATCCTAATTTGGTTGAAATTAGATGACTAATAACTGAACTACGAAGGTGTAACCGTAAAAAGTGGACACACTGTATGTTTTTTCTGATCTTTTAATAAAGTTATGTTTTTGTGAATATTACATTTTTTTTCATGCCATCCAACACACATGAATAAAGCCAACATTATTTAATAATAATAATTCAAGTAACCCTCTGATTGCAACATTTTCAACATCGATTTTTACCTTATCCCTATAAATCAGTTTTTTTTTATATTTGTTCAATGATTACTCTGGCGTAGCTTAAGCGATTTCTGTCAAACCTGCTGCAAACTGTAGGCTATGGTCCGGCGCGGCGCGGCGGTGGCCCCACACTAAAATCAAGCTACATTTAGTGTAAGGGTGCGTTTGCACGCATCCAGTAATTTAGTCGAGTAGATTAGTATTTTAGTACTCGACCAATGCGGACAGCGTGTTTTAGTCGAGTAATTTAGTGGAAAGCAATGGAAAGCAATTACTAAATTACTCGACAGTCTCGCTACTCGACTAAATTACTTGATGCGTGCAAACGCCCTAAGGCGAACAGAAATTGGAAACAGTTTTTTATATTACGACCATATTCGAAGATTTGGCGAAGTCGCCGGTGATTTCAATTAAAATCTTAGTTCCCGATTTATAATAATGTTACGAGTAAACACCTTTCGGGATATGCAGCCCAAAATACATCAGCCACACCGGAAATTTGGATGTGGAAGTAGTGATTCCTTAGGCAGCGGTTTTCCATTTCACACCAAGACAAGTGTACAGATTTTCCCACAATAGTTTCTTTCACTATGTAGATGTTAAATAAATAAAAGAAGCTACTAAAAAGGTGGAAACAAAAATTTCACTGTTTTACAAATACCTGTCTACCTATTAGCGGAAAGTAGCAAAGAACTGTACCTTATGATACCAAATATCAATTTGAAGTCGGTGCAAAAAAAATCGATCAAATTATAGTGTTAAAACAAAAAACACACTTTTTGGTACCATATTATTGTATTGTCACCAGAACTACTTACAGGTGTATGCAAAATTTCATCTCAATTGGACGTCGTTAAGAGGTTCAAAATTAACTCGAAAGAATCCTCCTAAACATACTAACATACAAAGCAAGCTAAATAAAAACTTGTAAAAAATCAGTTCTGTCCCTCTGTGTTATACCGTGTTAGAATCCGCATTAAATGGACAACTTTTTCTGATAGTTGATCAACTTTCTGTAGTACATTTTTTTTCTGCGAGGGTCACAAAATTAATTAAATCTCTTTTGTGAGCAAAAAGTGTTCACAAAATCATTTTTCTTATTTGGCAGAAGATAATAGAATTCATAAAAATGCTTTTATTGAAAAGGTGCGTACGCTTAAAATCCACTAAAAACAAAAAAAACAACTCACACATTTTTGTTTCTTAATTTTTTTAGTGGACGCACAATTTCAGGGAAAAATACAAAAACTAAAATAACTCTAGAACCATCAACAATAACCGCATATATGGATTTTTTGATTGGAAATGACCTCCCGTATCACCTCACTTCGTTTGATTGTGTCCATTTCTGGAACACCCTGTATAAACAAAAAATTCCTTGTAAACATTTTTCACAGGCGCTCTCTCCTTATTTTGCTCTACAGACTGGATTATTTAGTTAGTTATTTTTTACGCACATCTTTTACGTGTTCTACATTCAGTATACATTGAAGATATTGAATGTGGCGCCTTCAAGAAACTTCAAACCTGCTGTGAATGAATTGGATTTGTCCTCCGACCACCACCACCAGATCGTATAATTGACGATAATTATTAGAAGCCTAAAGTGATTCATACTGTCATACATGAATAACGTGTCAGTTGAGTAATGGACTCAAGTGCTGCCGCACGGAGTGCCGTGAGAGATCGAGTGCGGTGGAAAAGTTAAATTTCTAGTTTACCTGGGCCTTCCCACATCGAAAATACTGATAAGCTCACAGCATGATGTGTCAAGTGTAACGTTTAGTTTCGAATAAAGTATGTTTATTGCTCGTAAAATAAATATTTAAGTGTTCGAGGACAAAAGTGAGAAAATGTGCACCAAACGTGGATATAACAACAAATCCAAAGGTATTTTAAAGTGGCTTAATTTGATTTTTATTAAAAGTTGATCCGGAATCTGCTCATTTTACACAAAGTAAATAATTAATTGTTTTTATTTTGTATAAAAGTAGTGGGTTGGTTGATGAAAATACATTAAAATATACATGGTATATACATGGTGATCTAGAATTGTCTCCCGATATTTCTGTGACTGATAGTACCTACATCCAAAAATAAAGAGGTACTCTCATATAAAATTATTTCTGAAAATACCCTTTAGAAGGGTAAATATCATTTTTCCTTCAATATCTTTCGATTGCAAGAAATATGTAAAGACACTTAACAATGAAGCCCACAAACATATCATCAAACTGTATAAATATTGTTTAAGCACACACTATTTCCCCACAGAATGCAAAAAAGGACTTATATACCTAAACCAAACACCAGCCACACACAGACAAGTAATTATCTGCCTACAACATTACTTACAGTACCTATTAGGAAAAAAACCTTGAAAAAATTATAAAAACGTACAAGCTACAAGGCATCCTATATTTCTAGATGTTAAAAAAGCATTTGACTCAGTTTGACACTATGACCTCTTATATAAACTCAAACTTCTGAATTACCCTAACAATCTTCTACTCGATAATAAAAGTTTTCTAGAAAACCGCTCCCTTCAAGTAAACTCTTCATTCTCTCAAATGTTTAGTCCTCAACAAGGTGTATAGTTGTCTTCACACCTACTAAGCACTTAAAAAATGTCAGCATCTTTGATTTTTACCGCACCGCCAAAGACGCCGACATTTTTTGTGTGTAGTCAACTATACCAGAGGGCTCATCTTTGTCATCCATTCTGTACAATCGCTTCTGTCGTGATTTATACATAAAAGCCTTTCAGTTTAATAACTTTTTCAATATGACGTAGCACTAACAGCTCATTGCGTTATGGAGACAATGTATCAATGCCTCCAAATCACAACTGATTTTTTTCAATCACGCACCAAACGACAAATCTCCCACAATTTTTATCAACAATGCGATACATCCCACGAGTGCTAAATATCTTGGAATGCAATTGTACGGACTATAGCTTAACCAAAACACTCACACGACGCTCCACTCTCACTCCCAATTAAGATAAATGTCACTCGATTATAATTAGTTAGCTACAGAAATATCGGGAGACATTGAGAGAATTTTGGGCCACCGTGTATATTAAGAAACCTTGTAATTTTATATACGTAACCGCATACTTCAACATAGTGAGATATGTGCTGTTTAGGAGTCGTTGCTAATTAAAATTAATTGTAAATTATGTGGGTATATGTAAGTGGTTTTATTGCATTTTCTTTTACGGACAAAAGAACCTTGACGAAAAAAGTAAAGCTGGCCTGAATTGGATTTAATAAAAAATAGCCGTCCATAAGTTGTCTAACTTATATGAGTATTTCGTTTATTATTTTGCACAAATAATGTGCCTATTTGGTACCAGTAATTAGAGAGGTTTTAACTTTGGAATAATACCATTATGAATTAGATTTAATTTATTTTTGGCAACTTAACAGTAAATGCATCAAATAAAAATTTTTGTATTATACGGGGGCTTGTTAATTATTTTTCACGGGGTGGTACCAAAAATAGCAAAGCTGGAGCTGAAGGGGAATGGAATTTTGAGAAGAAACAGTTCTATGCAACTTTTCATATAGATTGATACCTAGTCTTTAAGTTATAACGACTTGAACATTGGGATTTTAACTTTAAATAGAAGGTATTTTCAAACTATTTTCGTCAAATAACTCGAAAAGTAATACATTGAAAGAAAACATGCTAGAGATAAATAAGAACGATAAGTACTAAACTGAGGATGAATTTCTTTTTTTTCTGATTTCTGTAGAATGAATGGTTTCAGAGATAGGACGTATAAAAATGATGTCCCAATGTTGACGGACAAAATTAAGGGCTTAAGTAGTCTATCAAATGATATTTTGACTATTTCTATAGCGTAAATAACAAAGGAGTTATGACAGGAACAATGTGCTTCTTCACATTTTTTTCATAAAAACGTCGTCATTTTATAATGTAAGTCAGTAATTAAAAAAATATATTCTATTATATATTGTTTTTCGTTAACATATAGCATGGCCTAGACGTTCACATTTGTTCGTCTGTCGCTCAGCCTCCAAACATTGCCGTCGACCGGTAAATGTCCCGTACCGTTCTTGATACCCTACTTTTAATCAGAGCTGTGCCGAGTACCAAAAAAAAGTACTTGCAAAAATTCGAGTACGAGTACCCGATTCATTTTACTTATGAGTACAATACTCGTAAGTATTTTATTAATAAGAAAGTATAAGTACGAGTAATACTCGCAAAACCATCATAAATTCTAGTAACGAGTACGAGTACCCATAACCATTAAAATAAGTTAATATTTTCTCTTCATAGTCTTTAGATAGGACTTTTTAACTATATAGATAAGAACAGATAAAAAGACACTCAGTCAAGTTTAAAATAAAATAAAACCTTTTATTTAATAAAACAAATTTAACGAAATAACCATTAGGCATTATGGTTCACAGAAAATAAAAACATTATTATTTATAACATAGGCATAGGACATCTCACTTTTTATTAGCAGAACTTCATAGAAGACCTCATTTTGAAATAAAAGTCTCTTCAAACGTTGCTCCTTATTATCATTTTTGTAAATAATTGCTCATAAAAAAACCGCTGCCCAAGGAATCACTACTTCCACATCCGAATTTTCTATCCAAGTCACTAACAACGAAAAAATTTTGTATGTGGAAGTAATTGTTTATGGAACTTTAATAATATAATATTTGAAATCCTCTACCCCAAAAATCCATAAAACGATACCCCACATCGGTAGTGGTAGGGGGTGGTAGTGGGGGTGGATAAAGTAAAAATATTTTGAGGTTTCTGGTTCTTGTACACACACTAAATCACAATTTTCTTTCATCCCCTTTAATAATGGAGTGGGGGTGGTAATGGGGGTGGCTAATGCCAAAATTTTTTTTGAGACCTTAACTTCTCTTGTATATACTAAATACCTATTTTATGAACTCTTATCTGCTTGATTTACCTATTTACCCCAAATTTACCCCCCAACCCTTCGACGGAACAATATGAAAATATAATCTAGTTCCGGATCTCGTTAAAGTACATATGTGTACCAAATTTCTCAAACGGTTTCAGAGTAAACGTGCACACAAAAAAAAGTTACAGACCGACAGACAGACAGAAATTTTTTTTTCGTTACTATACTTCCACTGCATGTGGAAGTAAAATTGTGATATTGCTGCGAATGACTTAGTATTTCGTAGCAAATAATTCAATACTGAAAATCATCACCTATCTATTATAATATTTCTGGTGGCGAAAATAGAGGGGTATTTATGATTTATTTTAATAATAAAAAATGATCGCCGAATTGAAATTTTCCACACATTTTCAAAAAATATAAAATGGCATTCAATGTTATCCCGAAAGTAAATAAAATAAAATAATAAATAAGACAATGTAAAATCATGATTAGGCTTCTAATCAGTATTGTCGCTTTTTCTTGAAAACGATGCGTCCTATCAATTTCTGGCAAAAGGGCATTTTCTAAATAAAATTGAATGCTGTTTAATATTTTTTGAAAATATTTGCAAAATTTCAATTCGGCGATAATTTTTTCTTAAGTTTCATGAATAGTAAATATCTCTCCATCTTTGTATCTTCTTAATTGGTAATAATAGGCAATCAATGGTTTTCAGTATTGAATTATTTGCTCTCAAAGAAGTCATTCGCAGCAATATCACGAATTTTTTTGCGAGCAGTTATTTTAAAAAATAATAATAATAAAAATGTATTTACAAATACAATGCCCTGTGTCACAGAAACGAAGCATCTTAGGATCGAAGATTATGGACACTTATTCTCCAAATTAGGTCTTTTACCTAATGAAGTCATGCTAATAAAAAGTGAAACACCCTGTATAATATCAAATATATATAATATACACTGCTGAGCTGACGACAGATGACAATTGACTAGTTAGTACCTGAGCTCTGAGTGGTAAAGTAATGACTGCACACTAAAGTAAACTAAATCTCTGAGACTACTGTACCAGAGAAACAGAGGGGGTTGAGTACTCGAGAAAAGTAACAATTTTTGACGAATACTTTGTACGAGTAATTTTTAATGTGCTGCAAATATGAGTATTAAGTCCTCTAAACCAAAAAGTACTTACGAATAATTAAAAAAGAGTACTTTTAGTACTCGAGTACAAAATACGAGTAAAGTATCCGTGTACTCGCCCAGCTCTGCTTTTAATATACTATACATATATTGCTGCCTACTAAATTGTGATCACTGTCTTTTTACCATTTTTGTGTTCAAAAATGCCGAGATTTAATTTTTATTTAATGCATGTTACAATATATTTGTCATTAAGTCTTTGTCAAAAGTAAACACTAAACAGTACCAAAGAAAAACAAATCTATTAACAAGCAACTCTACGTAGTCGTGAGCCAGGCCGTTATCTGTCGCCTGTTTAGAAATTAAAAGATTGCAGGCCTATTACACATACTTTTAGACTGAGGAATGCATTCACTTGATAACAATGTGGCGGAGCAAACCGTATGCGAGGGGTCTAAATTTTATTAGTTTACGAGTACCAATAAATTGTAAATCTTCAAAGAAATCCGTTTCATTGCGGAACGAATTAAAAGCAACTCGAGAACCATACCATACCACTTATTATTATATTAAATGTGTTCAACAACCCGGAAATTACATGGGAAAATTACAGATGTATACAATAATAATAATAATGTCTACAACAACCGAGCGCACAGGAAGTGCAGAAAATCGCACTATTGGGATTGCGAACAGCGCATATTTTAAGGAAAGTCCTGGACTAAGTGCCTCTGGTGATCTCTTGTTGGAGCAGGCATCACCAACGTCGCCGAAAGGGTCCAATAACCTGGAACGGGCTCCCAAATGCGCGCGAGAAATCGGTGAATAATTTCCAGCTATGAGAAAGTGTGCCGTTGCTAAGTCTATAATAATAATAATAATAATAATAATAATGCCATTGCAGCGGTGATTGCAGAAGCAACTGAAGAAACGTCTAAACACAAAAACCTCAGGGGAAAAAGACGTACTTATTTGAAAAAGAAGATTGAGCATATGACAGAAAGAAATAGCGATTCTCGAGGAATATAAAAATGAGGGTCGCATAAGAACAAGGAGCATGCAAATTATAACTCCCTTTACACATGGGGGTTATTTAAATGAATAATGAAATAAAAATACCTAGTTAACAATAAAGTAATTTATTAACAAATTACTAGCAGTCGGTAGAGCAATGAAAACAAATAAAACAGGACATAGGTGAATAAAGTCGTGCTAACGATTAATAAAAGTGACACACAAATAATCTAACGAAGATATGCACAAAAAGACAGATATAACGGTACAAAATACAAAAGATAATTACTAAAACGTAATAAAGGGAGATTGGCCAATTCCGCAATTAATAAGATAAAACAGTAATACCTCTGTCTACCCCGTAAGGACCTTAGTGTAAGCCGTTGATTGATCCACCATGTTGACGCCGCCATTTTGAGTTTTTAAATTTTGATCACATATTTGTGTTCTACTTATCACGCCCCTTCTTTTGATACCCATATCAAGGGGGTTATAAAGAATATGATAATCCGCCTCCATGTTGACGCCGCCATTTTGAATTTTTAAATTTTGGTCACATATTTGTTTTCTACTTATCAAGCCGCCCTTTCTTTTGATACCCATATCAAGGGAGTTGTAAAGAAAATGATAATCCGCCATCTTGGGACGGCGGCCATTTTGAATATATTATAAATTTAAGTACATCATATTGTATTGTCATCAGAGCTACACACAATTGCCAAATTTCATGATGATACAACAATTAGAACTGGGTGAAATTCAGTTCCTTAGACCTTCTTACATAGTTAGATACCTACAAGTGGACCTAATAAGAATGTTAAAAATGAAGCTCAACCAAAGCAAATCGTTCAGTGATGAGTGATGACAAGAATTGGTCACCCAAATGCAGGCTGAGGAATATCTGAATGTATAGTTGAAGTATCTTAATTAGGCAATCCAACAACCTGTCAAATTATTTTGGCAATACATATGACGTGGTGGGCAAACACGGAGTTTATTTTAATTCGCGGAAACGTAGCCAAGGCAACCGAAAAACAAACTCTTTAACAAACTTAACGAATGAAAACAAACGTTTGCCGTATGTTTGTCCACCACGCCATGTTAAAAGTCACGGGATTTGGATTGCTTAATAGTGAGCCGTTGTGAGGAGCGAGAGGAATGAAATGGGCGGCAACTAGATCTCCCGTCTTTACTCCACTTTTACATTAAGTGAGAGAGAAGATAGCGGCCTTTCGATGTCGGCTATCTGACGTGGCCTGTGGGCGTAAACTTATGAGTGTGTTGTTTAACCCAGGACCGCAATTAGAGACACCGCAGTCGAGCTTATACTATCGAGGTGAAGATATAATTCGATAATTACTTTATATTTCTTTATTTGATAATGTGTTTTTGAAAATAATTTTAGTAAGTTACGAATTCATAGCAGTACTTTGAGGGATATTGTAAATGTAATATTATAGAAAATAGACGAGCGAACAATATAGTTAAATCCGGCTCTGCGTTCTGAACCCCTTGCCTCTCAACGTCACTCGCAAATACGATGCCTTCAACTATAACAATACCAACCCATTTTCCACATACTTTCAAAATAAATGTATGGGCAGCAACTCTAGGAAATCAGTTTGTCGGATACCATAAAGAGGGATGGTGGAGGCAGTGCGCCTAACAGATAATCGGCAACAGATGGCGCTATACTATTAGACGTGCCATACCTCAAAAGGAGACCAACTGGAACTAAAATAATGCATGGATCACAAAACGTCTGTCAAGGCGTTATGAAAAACCGCTGCCCAAGGAATCACTACTTCACATCCAGATTTTCTATCCAAGTCACTCACAACGAAAAAATTTTGTATGTGGAAATAATTGTTCATGGAACTTTAATAATATAATATTTGAAATCCCATAAAACAATACCCCACATCGGTAGTGGGGTGGGGGTGGTGATAGGAGAGTGGTAGTGGGGGTGGATGAAGTAAAAAAATATTTTGAGGTTTCTGGTTCTTGTACACACACTAAATCACATTTTTTTTTCATCCCCTTTAATAATGAGGTGGGGGTGGTAATGGGGGGGCTAATACCAAAATTTTTTTGAGACCTTAGCTTCTCTTGTATATACTAAAAACCGCTGCCTGTAACTTTTTTTTGTGCACACGTTTACTCTGGAACCGTTTGAGATATTGACTTGAAATTTGGTACACATATGTACTTTAACGAGATCTAGAACTAGATTATATTTTCATCTTGTTCCGTCGAAGGGTTGGGGGGTAAATTGGGGTAAATTTGGGGTAAATGGGTAAATCAAGCAGGTAAGAGTCCATGAAATTGGTATTTAGTATATACAAGAGAAGCTGAGGTCTCAAAAAAATTTTTGGCATTAGCCACCCCCATTACCACCCCCTCCTTATTAAAGGGGATGAAAAAAAAAATGTGATTTAGTGCATGTACAGAAACCAGAAACCTCAAAATATTTTTTTACTTCATCCACCCCCACTACCACCCCCCTATCACCACCCCCACACCACTACCGATGTGGGGTATCGTTTTATGGGTTTTTGGGGTAGAGGATTTCAAATATTATATTATTAAAGTTCCATAAACAATTATTTTCACATACAAAGTTTTTTCGTTGTGAGTGACTTGGATAGAGAATCTGGATGTGGAAGTAGTGATTCCTTGGGCAGCGGTTTTTTTTATTTTGTTTGATGGAATATTTTTGCCAATGATTTAAATCCAAACAACACAATATCGTATGTGTACGTACATAATAAGTTTCCTTTTACGGAGTTTTTATGCAAATAATGACATGTAATATGTTTAGACAAAGGCTCTATTTTTAAACTTCGGTTTTACGGAAGAACGATTTAAGATTATCATATTTCTCCTCTACATTTTATATTTTAATTAATAATACACTACCTCTTGGACGGTAGAAAATTTTGCTGAACAAATGTGTTCTGGATAGCAGCTAACATATTAATACGAACATTTAGGCCCGGTACTTTCATCTCTTGTTAATTTTATTCTATAGATAGATCCCATGAAAACAATTATTGAGACAATTGTATCCAAGGGAATTAATTATCTGGAGAATAAAAACGGGAGGTGAAAGTACCGGGCCATTTATATATTAATTCGTCTAGCAACTAATACTGTCCTTTGTTTTCGAGCAAAATGGAAAATGTCATATGTGATAACGTGTGTGTTTAGAAACATTTTATCAGTCATCTTAAAATTTCAAAATCATAAGATAAAGATTATATTAAATATTTATTTCCATTTTTTTTTAAATTGTAATCACAAAATACAGCATTAACTTATCTTATAATCCACTCCCTGATTGTAATATTGCCAACTGTATTTCTGATTCATTTTATTTCCAGAAAAAAAAAAATGACAAATTCTTAGTGCCATTTTGTAACTCTGTATACAATACAGGGTTTTTCAGTTAAAAATCTCCTGGCTATTATCTCGAAAAAAACCGCTGCCCAAGGAATGACTACTTCCACATCCAGATTTTCGATCCAAGTCTCTCATAACAAAAAAAAAGTGTATGTGGAAATAATTGTTTATAGAACTTTAATAATATAATATCTGAAATCGTCTACCCCCAAATCCCATAAAAGGATATCCCACACGGTAGTGGGGTGGGGGTGGTGACAGGGGGGTGGTAATGGACGTAGTAAAAAAATATTTTGAGGCTTTTGGTTCTTGTACACACACTAAATGACATTTTTTTTCATCCCCTTCAATAATGGTGTAGAGGTGCTAAGGGGGGTGGCTAATGCCAAAATTTTTTTTGAAACTTTAGCTTCTCTTGTGTACACTAAATACCAATTTTGTGGACTCTCACCTGCTTGATTTACCTATTTACCCCCCATTTACCCCATTTTACCCCCCAACCCTTCGACGGAATAAGATGAAAATATAATCTAGTTCCAGATCCCGTTAAAGTACATACGTGTACCAAATGTCAAGTCAATATCTTAAACGGTTCCAGAGTAAACGTGCGCACAAAAAAAGTTACAGACCGGCAGACACACAAATTTTTTTCGCTCAAATTTAAAATCTCGACGTTTCATGGCATTCTAAGCCTATTTGAAGAATAAAAATTTTCAAAAACGTTTTTGTCGTTACTATACTTCCACTGGATGTGGAAGTAATAAAGACATTTAAAATCTGTAAATGGCGTATGGTAGATACAAAAAAGACAGTAAATAACTGCACTTGGAATTTTTCCCTCCCAATGCACAGATAAAACGAGCCGTTCTCAAGTACTTAATTACTTCCACATCCAATGGAAATATAGTAACGACAAATTTTTTGTTTTAATTTTCATTGTTCAAATAGGCTTAGAATGTCATGAACCGTCGATATTTTAAGTTTGAGCAAAAAAAAATTCTGTCGGTCTGTCTGGCTGTAACTTTTTTTGTGCGCACGATTACTCTGGAACCGTTTAAGATATTGACTTGAAATTTGGTACACGTATGTATTTTAACGAGATCTGAAACTAGATTATATTTTCATGTTATTCCGTTAAAGGGTTGGGGAGGTAAATTGGGTTAAATGGAGGTAAATATGTAAATCAAGCAGGCAAGAGTTCATAAAATTGATATTTAGTATATACAAGAGAAGCTAATGTCTAAAAAAAATGTTTGGCATTACCCATCCCCATTACTACCCCCAACCCATTATAAAAGGGGGTGAAAAAAGAAATTGTGATTTAGTATATGTACATGTACAAGAACCAAAGGCCTCAAAATGTTTTTACTTCATCCATCCTCATTGCCACCCCCCCTTCACTACCCCCTGTGGGATATCGTTTTATGGGTTTAATGGGGTTTAGAACCATGTGCCGAGTCGGCCGCCACTCGTCTAAAATGAGCCTAATGTGTCTTTACCCTTAATAGTTAAAAGCATTCTTTGGGTGAAAAGATATAAAATGTAAAATCACGTTGATTTGTAAACATAAATTATTTGAGAACGGTTTGGTTTATCGAAATGCAATAAGAATACTTATACCGCTTTTATTTTTAATGATCTGGTAATTACATTGTTATAAGAATTTTTAGAATATGTAATAAATAAAAAAAATAAGGGTAAAATACTGACATCCAGCCCCTAAAACTACCTCTTAAACAAAAAAGGGGGTTTGACTGGTACTATGTAAACTGGTGTCCAGAGGGTATCTAAAAAATATTAATTTTCTATTTTAAAGCAGTCAGAAGGTATTGCAGAAAAACTGATATTTATTACGTCCCTTTAAAGATCTATAACTCCCTTATTACCTATCTATTTTCGGAAATAATTTTATATAGGAGAGTACCTTTATTTTTGGATGTACTATCAGTCACATCGGGAGACAATGTCAAAGGCGATGTATAATTCTTCTGGCATTTGAAGTTGCGAAAAGAAAACCTATTAGAGCATACAGTTACTTTATCAATCCTCGTTCTACTTCCGGCTGCAAAACAAATTACGATGATGTTTGATATTCCAACGGTGCGCGGTGCACTTAAAATAAATAACGTTGTATATTAAATTCTTTAAAAATTGGGGTCACACAAAAATAGAAGCCGCCCACATAAAATAACACTTAATGAATGAACATAATCAAGAATAAATTTAATGGATAACGCTAATTTAATTTAAAAATAATTATTATGAAAATTATGAATTATGCCATTATGCTGAGGGTTACGAAGACGAATTGGCTTATTTTTATTGCTCAAGTAAACCTGATAACATATCAGTTTTTTCGAATAGCCGGAAAGCTGATGAACGATTGAACGATTTATTCAAAATGTTTTATACCCGCTGAAATTTTGTATAAAGATAATTTTTTCACGCCTGGGTTTAAATATAGGTAAAGATCATTTAGATATATATCGGCTATATCTGTTTGTTTGGGCGCCTCCAGACATGCTAACTAAACACTTGAAATTTTGCAAGTAGAAGAGACCAACCTCAACCCTTCAAGAAAATAAATAACATTGGAAAATTCAAAATGGCGCCGGCTCAATATGACGGCCTAAAGTTGAGTAAATTTTTTTCGGAACTTCCATATTTGGATGATTTATAGATGGTCATTATGTGAATAGTTTGGTTTTTGTTAATTAAAAGTTCCATGTAGTGGTGTGAAAGTATAGCAACGGTGAAAAAAAGTTGAAAATATTTTTTGTTCAAATATAGGTACACGAAACGTCGGGATTTTAAGTTTGAGCAAAAAAATGTTCTGGTTGTCTGTAACTTGGAGAGTAACTTTCTATTTACATACAAGCGACAAAAATTAAGCAAATATATATATTTTTAATGATTAATCATTTTCTTATTAACTGATTGATTTTCCTCAAAAATAGGGTTCTTCCTCTAGCTAACACTAACTTATTGTCCAAATTTCAAAACAATCGGACTTTTCCTTCTTAAGTTACGTGACGGACGGACGGACGGACGGACATTTTGGAAGTTGTTCAGAATTCACAATGATTTTCTGTCTACGAGCGATATTTCCGGTTTTAGAAATGTGCCGATCAAATGCAATATACTCTACGTTTTCGTATTTGCGAAGAGTATAATAAGAGATTTTTTTTCCAGTGATTTTTACGTTTACTTTAAGCAAAATTTCCAAGTATGTTTCTTCGAAATAACAAACAAGAACTGTTCGTGCACTTCCGTTCTAATCAAACAATTTTTTATAAATTGTTAGATCATAAGATCAAGATAGATTAGGTTATCTGTGTTGAATGTGAATCTTATAACGGTGCTGCTTGCTTAATGATTACAAGCCGCGTGATCAATTAGTTGTGAGTTATATGTGTTTTTTCATCTTAAGACAAAATAGACAGACACATTACTTATATCAAACAGAATTTTTTATTGGGGTGGTTATGTACAACAACAAATGTATTGTGATATTTTTAAAATTTCTATATTACGCCTGCAACAATTGGAATTTTTCCTCTATATTGCAACAAACCGCAATCATAGTGTTGTGAGTGTGACGTCACAATTCGTTTTTTTCTCATACATTACAAGTTTTTTATAATGTTAGTATGTTTAGTTCAAATCTTGCAAGTCGATTTTGAACCACTCAACGACGTCCAGTTGAGCTGAAATTTTGCAGATACGTGTAGTTCTGGTGACAATACAATAATATGGTACCAAAAATGTGTTTTTTAGTTTAAACTATAATTTGATCGAACTGAAATTTTGTATAGAAGTGTAGTTCTAGTGACAATACAATAATATGTTACTAGAAAGTGTGTTTTTAGTTGTTTAAACTATAATTTGATCGGGTACTGTATTCAATCAGACGTTGCATTCTAAGAAAAGGTAAAGGTATTATTTTAAGTAAGGACAACGCAATGAATATAAAATTAATTAAGACGTAACACAAAATTTAAAAATAAAATAAAATTTAAAACCGCTGCCCAAGGAATCACTACTTCCACATCCGGATTTTCTATCCAAGTCACACAACGAAAAAATTTTGTATCTGGAAATAATTGTTTATGGAACATTAATAATATAATATTTGAAATCCTCTACCCCAAAAAACCCATAAAACGATACCCCACATCGTTAGTGGGGTGGGGGTGGTGACAGGGGGTGGGAGTGGGGGGTGGATAAAGTAAAAAAATATTTTGAGGTTTCTGGTTCTTGTACACACACTAAATCACATTTTTCTTTCATCCCCTTTATTAATGGGGTGGGGGTGGTAATGGGGGTGGCTAATGCCAAAATTTTTTTTGAGACCTTAGCTTCTCTTGTCTATACTAAATAACAATTTTATAAACTCTTACCTGCTTGATTTTCCTATTTACTCCAAATTTACCCCAATTTACCCCCCAACCCTTCGACGAAACAAGATGAAAATATAATCTAGTTCTAGAACTCGTTAAAGTACATACGTGTACCAAATTTCAAGTCAATATCTCAAACGGTTCCAGAGTAAACGTGCGCACAAAAAAAAGTTATAGACCGACAGACAGAAATTTTTTTTCGCTCAAACTTGAAATCTCGACGTTTCATGACATTCTAAGCCTAGAGAATATTATTTAGGTATTATGCAAATCACAACTTACACACTTTTTTATTTATTATAAAAATACCTACTTTCTGTATATTGTTGCCCTAATCTGGGCACGCTAATATACTAGTTAGGTAAATACTTTAAAACACTCATTATTGGAGAACCAATCAAAACAACTACTCTTCTAGCTAATACTGACGAAGTATTGAATTACATGATAGGATTCTTAGCATTTTAAAGAAAAAAATATATTGAAAATACTTAAATCATTCATTTACATTTAGTCATTCACCCTTTTTTTAATTTAATATGAAATTATCTACTTTCTGTATATTGGTACCTTAATCGGGTCACAGAAAGTAGGTATTTTTATAATAAATAAAAAAGTGTGTAAGTTGTGATTTGCATAATACCTAAATAATATTCTCTAATCATGATAAAAGCAAATAAATAAAAATAATTGATTATTCTAAGCCTATTTGAACAATAAAATTTTTTAAAAATTTTTTTGTCGTTACTATACTTCCACTGGATGTGGAAGTAAAAACAAGTTTTTATTATTATTTAGATGTAAAAATCTATGTCAAACAAAATTAATGCCTGTTCAGAGCTGGGCAAATTACTTTGAAAAAGTAATTTGATTACCATGTAATTATATTACTATTAAAAAAATGTAATTGAATTGCTAATTATTTGGTAATGGTATTTAAATAAATAAATTACTCTTATAATTACTCTACAGCTTCTAAATTTGGATGAAGTAAAAAAAAAGTTCTTGCATACACTCTAAATAAAAAAAGGGGTGGGGGTGGTGATGATGGTGGTTAATGCCAAAAAATTGTTCTTGTTTCTCCTTGCTTCTCTTATATATACTAAGTACTCTTGCTTGATTTACCCCAATTTATCTCCAAACTCTTCAACGGAATAAGATCAAAATATAATCTAGTTCCAGATCTCGTTAAGAGTGGCGGTGCTTAAGAAAATGATTTCACAATTCGACAATTTCCTGAACTTTGTAGAATGATACCAGACTATTGAAATCAACAATTTTTTTTTTGATTTTCGCAGGAAAATTTTTCCTTCTTTAGTTTTCAATAGCCTAATACCATGCTGTATGCACCACCGCCCACCTTAAAATACATGTGTGTACCAAATTTCAAGTCAATATCTTAAACGGTTCCAGAGTAATCGTGCGCACAAAAAAAATTACAGACAGACCGACAGACAGAAATTATTTTTGCTCAAACTTAAAATCTCGACGTTTCATGACATTCTAAGCCCATTTGAACAATAAAAAATTTTAAAAAAATGTTTGCGTTCCTCCACTGGATGTGGAAATAAAATGACACAAACTATGAAATATGAATGATATTATATGTTTATGTTTCCTTTTAATAGGAATGAAAAGTAATTTAACTACTTTAATTGCGGTAAAACAATTCAACTATACAGTATTTAAATTATTCTATATTAGAGTAGTAATATAATTACTTGAAGTAATTTAAATTACATGAAGTAATTTCTATCAGTAATTAATTACTCTACAAAGGTATTTTCAGAGTATCGCTTAAGGAATTAATCATTTTTAAGTACAATTACTGCTTTGCAAAATGTAATTCAATTATAATTAATTTTTTTTTAAAAGTATTTAAATTAGTAATTTAATTACTTTAGTAATTAATTACTCCCATCTTTGGCCTGTATGAACTTCTCGCGCACGACAAGCTTTTAAGACTATTAATTTTGTGTATTATTTTTATTTTTCCGTTTAGTAAGTTTGTTTATAAAAAGAGTTTTTTTCATTTAATTTTTTTTATCTTATTCCGTTGAAGAGTGGAGGGGTAAATGGAGGTAAATAGGTAAAGCAAGCAAGTAGGAGTCCATAAAATTGGGAATTAATGTGTGTACGAGAAGCCATCAGCCACTCCCATTACCACCTCCGCACCACTATTATTAAGGAGGGAAAAAAAAAATAGTGATTTAGTGTGTGTGCAAAAATCAAAGGTCTCAAAATTTGTTTTGGCATCAGCCTTCATCTTTATCACCCCCACTACCGATGTGGCATATCGTTTCATGGGGGTTTTTAGGGTAGACGATTTCAAATATTATATTATTGAAGTTCTATGAACAACTATTTCCACATAGTGGAGTGCAAATATAGTCCAACATTTTTCGTTGTAAGAGGCTTGGTTAGAAAATCTGGATGTGGAGGTAGTGATTCCTTAGGTAGCGGTTTTTAATTTGTAGATGTATTGTTACGTCTTTACACCTCTTTTGTAAACACCCTGTATCGTGGATTCGGAAATTATAACATCAGGTTAACACTAAACAGTAATTTATTAACTTACGTACTAATTACAACAAATAATTACTTCACAAAAAAACGCTGATTACTATAATTCAATAATTCACTCACTTTATTACTTTGTTTACTACTTTATCTCGCTATCTGAACCGAACTACTCTGTTAACTGAACTGTACTCAACTGAACATCTGAACTGTGCTACGTTTGCGCAGCCACTTTCTCTGCTTTTATTTTATAGTCTTGGGTAACTGATTCTGGAAGATTCTAGTGGTTCTCTAGATATTTCTAGATGCCGCGCCATCTCTCGGACGATTGCCGAACTATCCATAACTAACTAACTTAATTGTTCTCTGTTACTTCTACACGGGACTTAGAGAGAGCTCCCATAGATGTCTCTGGGGGTAGAACATGTAACAGTATGCTATTAGCGTAAAAATATGTACTTACTAGGTACAATCTTGTATGTTTTTTAGGATCGAATCCACTTTTATTGTATGTAATACATGGACTAGAGCGCCCTTTTCTACATAAATTGTGATACTGTGAAATGTTTATTTAATATAGCCTAAGTGCGGTTCCGGTAGTTATTCTGGCTATTTTAAATTATAGTGAGTGGGTTTTTTCACCACAGGCTCCCGTATGGGGGATCTATTATTCTATTGGTTATAGAGTTTAGGAGCCCGGGCTTGAGGGGCCCGCAGGAAGGGCCCGTCCGACCTAAAGTGACCATTCGTCCCGGATTAGGTGGGAGAGTTCCGTTTTTGAGGTGCCATGCCGTCCTGCAAAAGCCCCTATTTATTCCTAAAAGTTTTTTCGGATTTGTTTGACCCCCCCCCCCCGCTTATCAAAGTTTTTTTTATTTCTCCCCCCGATCAATTATGTTCATTCCCCTCTTCGCTCATCAATTTTCATTTTCGAGAAGAAAAAGGTGCCTCATAGATTTCGCGGGGCCCGCCAAGCTCGGCGGTTACGGGGCCCGCAATTTGATGCGGGGGGCCTGTTCACCATACTCGTAATAGTATGTAAGTAGGACTGCCGAAAATGTTAATTAAGCATAAGGACCATAATAAATTGGACCCGTTAATTCACTACTTAATTGATTTAATTAGTTTTGCAGGCTTCACATTCAGACTTTAAAATATTGAAATTATGCCGTGCCAGTTATTTATAAGCACATTGAAAAAAAAATGTTTATTTGTGTTATTCTTCGCGGAGAGAGTTTGCGAATTCCGAAGTGAATTCTTTTATGATAATTGGACATAAATAATGCATGTATTTAATAACCAACATGAAATATATTTTTCTACGACTATTAAAAAAAACGATACTTTTTTTTCATTATCAGGTAATAAAGTTCGGTTAACTGTAATATTTTGTTTCACAATTTTTTGCGATCTTCTTTGAAGGCGTTCAATTTTTTTTTTCATTTTAATTCAAATAAAATATTCGTCATTCTGAATTTTTAAGCTTTTACATCATGCTCGTTACGGAGAATCCTGAAATCACTACGTAACAATTTTCATCGTATATCTGCAAAATATGGCAATTATCGCAACCACATTGGATTTGTCATTTTGAATTCTTAACTTTTCGATAATTCCGACTAAATTCGAATTTAAATTTTTGTTTTAAATTAAATTTTTTTATCACTAGCTCCTTCGACATATTCTCGACAAAAAAAAAATCTTATTTTCTATTTTTGTTCGTCTTACATTATACGTAGCTTGATGAAATTATTATAGTCCATCATACGACAGTAGAAATATATCTCACTCCAATTTTACTTCCACATCCAGTGGAAGTATAATAGTAAGACAAAAATTTTTTTAAAAATTTTTATTGTTCAAATAGGCTTAGAATGTCACAAAACGTCGAGATTTTAAGTTTGAGCGAAAAAAAATTTCTGTCTGTCTGTCTGTCGGTCTGTAACTTTTTGTGCGCACGTTTACTCTGAAACCGTTTGAGATATTGACTTGAAATTTGGTACACGTATGTACTTTAACTAGACTATATTTTCATCTTGTTCCGTCGAAGGGTTGGGGGGTAAATTTGGGGAAAATAGGTAAATCAAGCAGATAAGAGTCCATAAAATTGGTATTTAGTATATACAAGAGAAGCTAAGGTCTAAAAAAAAAATTTGGCATTAGCCACCCCCATTACCACCCCCACCCCATTATTAAAGGGGATGAAAAAAAATTGTGATTTAGTGTGTGTACAAGAACCAGAAACCTCAAAATGTTTTTTTTCTTCATCCACCCCCACTACCATCCCCTATCACCACCCCCACCCCGCTACCGATGTGGGGTATCGTTTTATAGGTTTTTGGGGTAGAGGATTTCAAATATTATATTATTAAAGTTTCATAAACAATTATTTCCACATACAAAATTTTTTCGTTGTGAGTGACTTGAATAAAAATCTGAATGTGGAAGTAGTGATTCCTTGGGCAGCGGTTTTTTGCTGTGTATTTGTCAGTAGGTGCAGGAGGAAGGGATAAAGTAGGGTCGGCGGTCGGAGCGGTCATATGACGTAAAATTCAAATTGAAATTTGACGTCGGATTTTTAATGGAATTTTGTGCTGTTAATTTGATACATGTTTAAGATGCCCCAAAAATACCCTTGATAGCATTTTTCGTGGTCAGGTCTTTCGTCCAAGCCTAACTTTCGGAAATTCCGAAAGAACGGCTTCAAGTGCCTTGTCGGAACGTAGCGATTTTTTCAAAAATCGAGATATTGCTTAAACGTGGTTTTAATGAAGCTAAGATATTATTGCCAGCATTTTTTTGTGTCACAGAAAGGGTTAATATACAAAAATGTGTTTTGCCAGGTCGTCCAAAGGAGCTGTTGTCTGCAGACATTGTAATATCCAGAACCAATGGTCTAAAAAAGGTTTTTTTTTACTCTAAATATGTTTGTATGGCTGTTAATTACAAATTTTTACACTTGACAGCATTTTTCTATGTAGTGATTTTACCCCATTCACCCTTATAGGTATTTACCGTGTTTTAATACTAATTTTTTGGAATTAACCAAATTCATAACCGCAATTTGCTTAAATTAAGCAAATACATCATACCACTACATAGAAAAATACTGTCAACTGTAAACAAATTTTGTTAACGGCCATACAAACAGTTTTAGAGTAAAAAACAATTTTTGGACCATTGGTTCGGACAAGGGCGTAGATAAGAGGTGGTAATTCCTCTCCCCAAAGTGGCTTATCTGCAGATACACAATTGTTTTACGTCTATGCTTTATTTTGGGTTGCAAACATTTTGGTTACCATTTTGACCTCCCCCACGGAAGACAGGAACTATACAGAAACGAAAGCTTGCCGTGATACCTTTGATATCGGGTGTCTGATTTCTGTGACCTCGAAGTGACAGTAATATGTCTTACTACACTCAGAGAACTGATGTACACAAAAAACATATCAATATTTCGTCCAATACACTACACTGGGAAAACTGTCTTGTTTTATATTTAGTAGATAGGTTGTACTTGAATAAGTATATATGGTATTAATGAAGTTGCTAGTTGTTTAGTATATCTAACATTACTTTCTAGTTGTTTCAATAATATAAATTTGTACATACCTTTCAGGATCTTTGGAAAATAGAAAGAAGCTTATTGTTTCACCCGCCTTCGACGGGCATGGACGATAAGCACAACCCCTATATCCTTTAGAACCCATTATAAACAAAAATAAAATAAATAAGTAAACTTAGAATAAAAAATTGTCGAAAATTGGAAGAAAAAACCACGAAAATAACCAACCACCGTGTAAAAGTTTCAAATACTGTCAATTGCACGTCAAGAATTATCATATGATTTTTGACAAATATATACCTTATCGTCATGGCGACTATGTATAGTTCCTACCTTCTGTACCTCCGCTTATCAATTACCAGACGAGGACAAAAAAAATGTTGTGCCATTTTTTTTAAATCGACACGTTCCACTTGGAGCCGTTTTTTTCGGAATTTCGGAAGACTTGACCACGAAAAATGCTGTCAGAAGTATTTTTGGATTTTTTAAAGCAACTTAAAACATGTATCAAATTGACAGCAGCAAAAATTTCATTCAAAATCCAATGTCAAATTTCAATTTGAATTTTAAAAGTCACATGACCGCTCCGATCCCCCCCTCCTCTGCACCTACATGACTGCCGAGTCATATACATCGCAGTTTGAGAAAGAGTTCATAGTAATGACTGAATAAATAATAAATAACATCCATTTTTCAAACAAAAACGAAATAAGATCAAAATACAATCTAATTCCAGATCTCGTTAAAATACACACATGTACCAAATTTTAAGTCAATATCTTAAACGGTTCCAGAGTAAACATGCGCACAAAAAAGTTACAGACCGACAGACAGAAATATTTTTTGCTCAAACTTAAAATGTCGACATTTCAAGACATTCTAAGCCTATTTGAACAATAAAAATTTTCTATACTGGATGTGGAAGTAAAATTACTTGCTATTTTTCATACGTCTAAAAACTTTCCTATTGGTTTTGTGCGGGGTTCTTTAAACGTAAAGAAGATGGAATAGGAAGTTTAACTTTTTTAAATGCATTCGAGAGAGGAAAAGGTCACGATGCCATAAAATTAATATGATGGCTGATTGTTACTAGTTTCAGCAAGAATATGAATGAATGAATGAATTGCTTGAAATCAGACTTGAGTCATAATTTTCTTTGTAGTAATTTTCTTTGTTCTCAGTAGTGGTCATTTTTACAGATTGGTTGAAAATATTCACTATTATCAATTTAATTGTTTAAATATTTTTAAATTCTCGTTAGAATTTATAATATTGCGTACGAGTAGAATATACCACAATAAAACCCTATTCTGTCTGATCTCGAAAAGAGTTGGTGAACGGTTTGTTGAAAATGTTTTATCCCCACTGAAATTTTGTAGAAAAATGCCCGCGTGGCTGGACAACCCCGGACTGAAGTGCACACAATTTTATTTTTAAATTGTAAAAAATAATGCTGAATAAAAGTGAAGTTATCTACTTCTTGAAATTTTTAAAACACAAAATTTTAAATATTTAAAAAAAAAACAAATAGCAGTCAGACTATTGCAAAGCTGCACTATGGAAGTGTGGTATTTAAAGTGTTTTATACCGCCTGTCATTTTTGCAGCCTATTTCTAATGTTATGGAAGCAAGTAATGTTAAAAGCCAGGTTGATCTGACGGTCGCAACAGGGTGAAAAGTGGTACAGTTCACTCCATTGTTATACTGCACATAAAAAACTCAAAACTGCCGACCGAGCTATATAAGGGGAGACAGGGGCATGCTTTATTTTTCAACACTGTATTAAATAATAAATATAATGTATTACATACTTAATAGATAAAACATCATTACTCTTATGTAAAGTGTTTTTTGGCATGTTTAAGAAAAGAAATAAACGGAAACACACCTCTTTTAATTAAGATTTCTAACTAGAACGGCGCGGAGTTTATTGTCGCGTTGTTATTAGGGATGGCTGATCCACACATTTTTATGGATCAGTTCCAAACTGATCCAGTCCAGCGAAATACCTAGTCCAAAAATCAGTTCCAGTTCCTAGTTCGAGTCCGGACTACTCAAGAGGTACTCGTACTGCATCTTGAACGTGTACCTGTACCTGTACCTTGACTGCCTTGTTGATCATTTCAATTCAGTCTGCGATTAGCAGTCCATCCCATCGTTCGCCGCGTAGGCCGGACTCGGATTGTTTACTGTTATTAGCACTTTATTAGGCACACCTATAGAGTTGATTTGTTTTTGTTACAGAAAAGTTTAAATGCGTTTTGTATTTTACGTTATTTCAAGTGTTATATTTATTTTTATTTAAAGAATATGCATTTCGTTTTTGAGATAAATAAATAAACTTAAATTAACCAAAAATATAAATAATTTAAATAAATATCAAAATATTTTAAACTATAAAATCTAGCTCGTATAAACGTATAGAAAATATAAGACAATGTTTTCTATAATAGTAGAACTGCAAACCGAGTTTACATTTCACACCTATTTATCTATAGATCACTTCGCCATCATTCAGTGCATTTTATATTATAATATTTATAATTATGAGAAATAATGACATAACTCAAATAGTCCAGTGGGTCTCCGTAACGCTGTTGCAGGTCTCAAAAGCCGAGTTCGCGTTTTATTTATTTTTTGTACTTTGTATGTACTAGTTTTAACCTCTTAGGGCCGGTACTTTCGATCCCGAATAATCCCGATTAAACGTTAACGGTGGGTCAAACCAATTCAGTTACCATGGAAACAATTGTACTTTCAATGATTTGGCAGACGGTTAAAGTTTAACTACGTTTAACGTTAACAGAAAGTAACGGCCCTTAGTAGGTTCGGTTCTACTCTATATAGTCTATACGGTACGCGTTTGCGGCCAAAGCTTCTATGGGTTATTTGATTCCAGTGCCGCTTGCTGATCTCGGACTCATTCGCGTACTTGTTTTGATTTACGTGTGGCTCAGTTCCACTGAGGTGCGTTTAGGACGTATCGTATATTCGATACCAATCCACTCGCTGATCTTGGACTGATACGCGTACTCGTTCTGATTTGCGTGTGGATCAGGCCGAAAAACCTGTTCCAAAGGATCAGTTCCAGTATTGGGTAGCCATCCCTAGTTGTTATTATTGTGTATACTTATATTAATCGTGTATAATTTGTTGCAGGATCATCGCCGGAGTTGATGCCGAGTATTATGGGCGCATTCGACGCCATCATAGGAACACAGCCGAAAGACGAATATTACAACGCCGAAATCAAGACAAGCACACCCCGAAGGACTCACCAGGCGCGCAATTTCGCCAGCCTCTCGCCGCGCGTACAAAAAATACTCTCCAACGTGCCCGACCAAGAGATCAGCAAGAAATTCAACTCCGAGGAAACCCTGGGATCGAGACGACTGAGCCACAAGTTGACTTATAGGTCTTTTCGGTCGCCCGACAAGACGTTGAACAAGAGCAACGAGAATCTAGATATTATTTCGTCCAACGTGCAGAAGATGCTGTCAAATTTGCCCGACACCGAGCTCGTGATCACCGCGAGCAATCTGAGTTTGTCAGGTGCGAAAAATCTGTCGCGCAACAATTCTTATTTGTTTAGTTCGAGCAATCGCACGAATGAATGCCCGAGCAAAGTGCCAGACGTAGACGAGAACGACACCTCTTGCAACGACAATGGCGTTAAACAGTTTCTGTATCATTCCCGCGGGGCGGATATTGGCGGTAGTGCGGTGAACGGGAATTGTGAGCCATCGGACGCCTGTGACAGTGAAAGGTGTGGTGAAAATTGTGATAGTTACGGTAATCAACGGCCTTTGGGGAGTTATCTACATTCGCCGCATGGTATTGCGTCGAGGACGCCCGTCGGCAGGAAAAATATGGGAAAATATTTACAGGTAAGGTTTAATCTCGAGGTAAAGTTCGGAAAAGACCAGTAATATCTCCCTAATTAGTGTGGTGGCTTAGAGCAAATACTAGACAGAATCGTGACCTGCTGGATTAAAGCGCCAAATTTTGCAGAGTTCTTATATACCCTCAGTATTATCAATTCAGTGTCCGCCATCTTGAAATACGACACTATCTTTGCTTTCTTTGGACTGTAACTGATGTACCTGTTCACTGAACGAATTTCACATGAAAGGAAAAAATTAATAAAAACTACAAATCGAATTTGGCGTACCATTTTTCTGGTAATTTTGATAGCAACGATACTATCGTTGCCAGCAAATATTACCAGAAAAATGGTACGCCTAAGTCAATTACTTAATTGGAAATTTTCATATGAAATTCGTTCAAGTGAACGTTCGAAACTTCAGGTACATTGTAACTGTAAATTTTCGACTTTCATTTGGTTTTTACTACTTATCTCCCCAACGTCTGGGTTTGTAGCAAAAAGGATTTAATTTAAATTAAATTTGCTACAATTTGAGACCAGAGCCGCTTTTGAAACTTTAATATTTTGGATTTTTTTCAGGTTATTACACTATTCGAATCAATTTTAATCTAGAATGTGCCTTCATATATTAGATGCATAATAAATTGTGCAACCAACATCCTCATAAGTACAGTTGACATAGATGTTATTGTGGTATTAGTATTTTTTTCGAGCTACAAATTTACAAACCTAATATTCAACTTTGAATTGCATTTGGTAAAGGTAAACACTTTCGATATCATATCAACGCCATCTGGCAAGAGCTCGGAGAAAATATGTCGAAGGTATAGCCCTTTTTCCATACTTTCACGAGTTCAAACACTACATCACAATTTTTTGGTAAGGGGGAAAAATCAGCATGGAAGGCATGGAAAGCATACCCTCCACGCATTGAAGGATTTATCTTCTCTGCAAAACATCCATTTCAGCCAGTATATGCTAAAACAAAAGCATTTGAACTTGATTCACATGCATCCTGTACGATGGCACAACAGAACTTCACAACATCACCAAGCTCAGAGAGGATCTCTTCACACAAGGAAAAGAAGTAAAGATAATGCAAAGTCTACCGCCCACACAGGATGCCCTCATTCAACACACTAATCGCTGCATCATCAATCTAGCATCTGGTTTAACCAGTTTGAAATCACTCCAAAATGCACCTACTCCGGCTAACTTTGGATGGAAAAGAAACAAAGAGACATGGCAACCAATTTAGATGTCTATACCGGAAGCAAGCAAAAGCTATAATATAGGGAATTAACCAAGTGCGGGTGTAAGGGTTCAGCCTTACATCCGCACTTGATTAATAACCGTTTGTAACAAGGCTGCACTTGTCATTGCAAAGGCCATTTTGAACAGTAAACAACAACATTATAAATATAATTTTTATGATTATTTTCTTAAGAGTTATTCTGTAATTTTGTTTTATTGAAACGTTTGTAACATGGTCAAATACATTATCTCAGCAAATTATGATTGTATCGATGTCTTTCTTTACTCGCATTGTAGCCTATTTATTCTTCTTAAATATTAATAAAACAATGTTTGCTGTAAAATTGACTTCATTATAGATATTTGGGCAAAACCAACAAAAATATAGATTTTCGTAATAACCTGAAAAAAGTCAAAAACTTTGGAAGCTTGTATCTCGCAAAATATTAAAGTTACAAAAGCGGCTCTGGTCTCAAATTGTAGCAAATTTAATTTAAATTAAATCCTTTTTGCTACAAACCCAGAAGTTGGGGAGATATTTAGTAAAAACCAAATAAAAGTCGAAAATTTACAGGTACAGTTCAAAGAAAACAAAGATAGCGTCGTATTTCAAGATGGCGGACACTGGAATCGAATCAGTGAAATTATGTCATCGTTACAAGGCTAATTTTTTTTCGTGTGTACACATTTTATGTTTAGAATAAATAAAATAAGATCGCCGGAAGGTGTGGGCCGTCAGGAGACGCAGCCAAAAAGGCAATAATGATACAATACATCTGAGGCACGGTTAGGAAGTCAAGTTAGCCGAAAGTGTTAAATTCCTGTTTATTTAAGAGCCTATGGTACTTTTGTTGGCACTAAGAACTTTCTGGGGAGGCTATTCTATTATTGAAGGAGCTTATATTTACGTTCTAAAAAGGAGCCAGAACTTGTAACAATGAGTTTAGAGTTCTGAAACGAAATATGCAAAAAAAATTCAATTTTCTTCAAGAATCCTAAACATTTTCTTTCTGTCTAGCCTTACTGACGGGAGTTTCTTTCTGGGAGTTTTTTTCTGTGTTCAAAACATTTAAATAAACATGCTCAACCTAAATAAAAAGCTTGTAAGGATCATGTTGTTAGATGTGATTTTGTTGTTTTTTGGTAAATGTGGACTGTAATTAATGTTCGCTGATACTGGTTAACTTCCCTTTATTTCCTTTTAATACATTCACACAAAATGATGAGTTTACTTATTACTTCCACGTCCAATGGAAGTATAGTAACGACAAAAAAAATTTTTAAAAATTTTTATTGTTCAAATAGGCTTAAAATGTCATAAAACGTCGAGATTTTAAGTTTGAGCGAAAAAAAATTTCTGTCTGTCTGTCGGTCTGTCTGTAACTTTTTTTTGTGCGCACGTTTACTCTGAAACCGTTTAAGATATTGACTTGAAATTTGGTACACATATGTACTTTAACGAGATTTAGAACTAGATTATATTTTCATCTTGTTCCGTCGAAGGGTTGGGGGGTAAATTGGGGTAAATTTGGGGTAAATCGGTAAATCAAGCGGGTAAGAGTCCATAAAATTGGTATTTAGTATGTACAAGAGAAGCTAAGGTCTCAAAAAAATTTTTGGCATTAGCCACCCCCATTACCAACCCCCATCCCCATCCCCCCTGATTTAGTGTATGTACAAGAACCAGAAACCTCAAAATATTTTTTTACTTCAACCACCCCCACTACCACCCCCACCCCGTTACCGATGTGGAGTATCGTTTTACGGGTTTTTGGGGTAGAGGATTTCAAATATTATATTATTAAAGTCCCATAAACAATTATTTACACACACAAAGTTCTTTCGTTGTGAGTGACTTGGATAGAGAATCTGGATGTGGAAGTAGTGATTCCTTGGGCAGCGGTTTTCTCTACAGTTACAACATAAAACATACATTTTTGGGTGTGCTTCTCCCTCAAACATTGTTCTACTTATAATAATATTTTAATCTGTGTCCTACTGACTGGATTTCGTCCTCCCTTCCCTGCAATTCGGGCACATGCGCACAGAACTTCAGCGCGGAATTAACTTGTAATTTCAAAATAAATTGATTATAACTCCGTTTTTTACATCTTTGACTTTTCTGGCTGCGCCCCTGACGGCCCACACTTTCTGGCGATCTTATTTTATTTATTTTAAACATAAAATGTGTACACACAAAAAAAATTAGCCTTGTAACGATGATATAATTTCACTGATTTTTATATCTTGAACCATGGCCAACTCGGCGGCGGGAACGATGAGTTTCCGAAAAAGCCACGCAGCTCCCGCACCATTATTAACTTTTACTTCCACGTCCAGTGGAAGTATAGTAACGACAAAAAAATTTTTTTAAATTTTTTTTGTCCAAATAGGCTTAAAATGTCATGAAACGTCGAGATTTTAAGTTTGAGCGAAAAAAAATTTCTGTCTGTCGGTCTGTCTGTCTGTCTGTCTGTCTGTCTGTCTGTTTGTAACTTTTTTTTGTGCGCACGTTTACTCTGGAACCGTTTAAGATATTGACTTGAAATTTGGTACACATATGTACTTTAACGAGATCTAGAACTAGATTATATTTTCATCTTGTTCCGTCGAAGGGTTGGGGGGTAAATTGGGGTAAATTTGGGGTAAATGGGCAAATTAAGCAGGTAAGAGTCCATGAAATTGGTATATAGTATATACAAGAGAAGCTAAGGTCTCGAAAAAATTTTTGGCATTAGCCACCCCCATTACCACCCCCACCTCCTTATTAAAGGGGATGAAAAAAAAAATGTGATTTAGTGTATGTACAGGAACCAGAAACCTCAAAATATTTTTTTACTTCATCCACCCCCCACTACCACCCCTGTATCACCACCCCCACCCCACTACCGATGTGGGGTATCGTTATATGGGTTTTTGGGGTAGAGGATTTCAAATATTATATTATTAAAGTTCCATAAACAATTATTTTCACATACAAAGTTTTTTCGTTGTGAGTGACTTGGATAGAGAATCTGGATGTGGAAGTAGTGATTCCTTGGGCAGCGGTTTATTATTGTGACGCCATAAATAAATAGTTTTGGTGTCTATTTCACCAAATTTTAACATCAACACATTGACAAGATATGATTGTATCATTTTTGCACCTGTAATACGTACTACATACAAAGTAATAACGTTCTCACAAACCCGTCTAAATCTCTTGATTGTAAAATGTCAACCTGAGATACGAGCTCTAGATATCCTAAAATTAGGAAGAGAAAAGCTATAACTTTTTTAAACATTTTTTCTTAATCCTTGATGCTTTACGACGAAAAAGGTGAAAATTTATGATTGCAGATTTTTACAATTATCTGTCTCCGTTGCCCCTTTGTACTTAGTAGGTAATTATTACCAATATTGTAGATTATAATTTTTTTTTTGGGAAATCGCTCGGCCATGTCAAAAGGTTCACAATAATGGCATTCATTTGATATATAAGTTTTACAAAGCTATGGCGTCATCAATATATTTTTTAAATTCCAAACCAAGCAATTTAACCCAAAAAAAAAAAATTGTACGCGTTTTATCGAATTCATCCACTATAGTCTAGGTGCCCTCGTACAAAAATACAATTTATACATATCCTCATATAACTTCTTGTACGGCATAATTGCGCCTAGTCTATCACTTTTTTCCTCTGCGAAAATTTTCGTAAACGCGGTGTTCCTGCTGGTTATCAATAAATGTTTTATAGTTATGTTGTTATGTTATGTTATAAATTTTTGTCGGACAGTTTGTAGAAATATATAGAATATATATGTAGAATCCAATTCTCAAAAATTGTCCGACAAAATATTTGCCGATTTTCCAGTACGACGTGTGGAAATCGTCTTTTTCATGACGAGGAGGAACGCCGCGTTTACGAAAATTTTCACAGAGGAAAAAAGCGATAAACTAGGTGCAATTATGCCGTACAAGAAGTTATACGAGGATATGTATAAATTGCATTTTTGTACGCGGGCACCTAGACTACTACTTTACGAGAGCACTGTATAAAACTCAAATGATATAAGTTGCCATAATAATAATTCAACTTCGACTTTTAATTATTTGTGTAAGGATATAGATGAGCATGTTTAAATGTTTGCACTGATACGGATAAGGAAATATCTTCACACATATAAAAACAAAACAAGAATTCTTTATCTTCTCCACCAAGTCGTATTTTTTTTAAACTTGAACGATTATTTTTACATTAAGATAAGAAGCTTCCGGATAATTGCTGCAATGGCTCTCGTTGTTGTGCACTCGAGATAATACTTTTATTTGTTCATTAAGTCTATACTGTAGCTGGTGGAATAGTAAGTGGCAGTGATATACTGGGTGTAACACGAACAAATTGATATCTCGCAAGGTATTCCCCCAATTTTTGTGAATAAATTGTGGTACATCGTTTGTATTTGATAAACGTCACTTTTTACAAGCTTTTATTTAACTTGCTTGTAGGTATGTTAGTTAGTTAGTTTTTATGTTGGTATGTCTAGGCGGACTTTTGCAAGTCGATTTTGAACCATTTAACGACATCCAATTCAGCTGAAATTTTGCATACACATGTGGTTTTGGTGACAATACAATAATATGGTACCAAAAAGTGTATTCACACTATAATTTTTAGTTTTTTTGATCGCATAGTGTATTCTCTCAGACGTTGTATTCTAAGAAATGGTGAAGGCTCCGGTTTTAAGTAAGAACGCGTGCAGCGAAGGATTCGGTATCATTTTAAGTATGACTATAAAATAAAGAAAATTAAGACGTACGTAACTAAAAATTTAAAAATAAAATTAAACTTAAAAAAATAAAAATAAGTTTTATTATTTAGGTGTACTAAAACGAAAAAAATGAAAATACTAAAATTAGTTGTCTTAAATGCTTGTCGCGAGAATATAAAAAAAAGCTTTTGAGACAATTAATTTTATTTTTTTTTATTTTTTTCGTTTTAGTAAATAATAATAAAAGCTTGTTTTTAAAAGTTTTTGTGATACATATTTAATTGATACATAAGTTAATTTTCTTCAACTTTTGATTTTGAAATAGAACACCCTGTATATTAAGTATATTATTACATTTTTGGTATTAAACGTAAAAAAACTTTAAAAAAATAACCTTTATTATTTAGGTGTACCAACACGAAAAAAATGAAAATAATAAAATTAGTTGTCTTAGAAGCTTGTCGCGAGAATAGAAGAAAAAGCTTTTCAGACAATTAATTTTATTTTTTTTTGTTTTAGTACACCTAAATAATAATAAAAGCTTGTTTTTAAAAAGTTTGTGTTACATTTAATTAACACAAGTATAAGGTAATTTTTTTTCAATTTTTGATTTTAAAATAGAACACCTTGTATATAATTACATTTTTAGTTTTCTACATGATTTTCTGAATCCAGTGCGGTCACGTTTAAATGTACAGGTTTGTTTTACAAATTGATGGCTTCGATGCATCGACTGAAACTGCGGCCTAAAGTTCACTCTATTTTTATTCTGCACATAAAAAACTCAAAGCTGCCAACCGAGCTAATAAGGGGAGACCGGGGCATACTTTATTTTTCTCTTAAATAATAAATATAATGTATTACATACTTAATAGATAAAACATCATTACTCTCATGTAAAGTATGTTCTGGCATGATTAAGAAATAAACGGAAATGTACGCCTCTTTTAATTAAGATTTCTAACTTTTGTGATATAGTTACGCGAATCAGTCCTATATTGCCTACGTTAATACCAGGGTAACAGATAAACAGCGCCGTACTTTAAGAATTTATCTGTCAATGTCAGCAATGCATAAGGTATTCCTATCTGGAGGCAGAACAAAGTAAGATTTTTTAATTTACTGGAAACTTAAATTTATACCGAAAACACGATTTCTAAATCTCTAGTACTTATTATTTTGTTCATTCTAAAACGCAAAAATTTGAAGTACGGCTCTGTAGTACTCTTGTCACCATGTAATAGCGCCGACTTTGATATTTTTATGGCCTTTTTTTATTCGCACCAAAAATTTGTAGACAAAACTATAATACCTCCAGGTTTTCGCGAGTTGTAATGTAATGTAATGCGTATTTTTTAAATAAGGCCTAAGGAAAAAATCCAGGGGAGGTCAGGTAACTTTGGAGGCCATCGTACAGGACCATTTGTTGCAGTGAGGTTTTCTCCGAATTACTCTTGAAAGACATGGTACACTTAAACTAAATTATAAAAATTGAATTAAAAAAAGTTTGACATTTCAAATGTCGCTTATTATGTGATATCATTATGTAAAATGCAAAAATGTAATAATATACAGAAAATCAACACTTGGTACCAGTTGCGCTGAAATCGGAAGTAGAAAAAAAAATGTGTCAAAAAATGACGTCTAAATCAAGTACAGACGATGTACCAAGTTTCAGTAATTTATCTGTAAAAATAAAGAAAACATCGGGGTATACCATGTTCGTGTTGCACCCGGTATGTATATATTTCCTGGCGGTTTTATATATTTCTGATTGAAGCTGAAAATTTTCTTGTACATTTTTTAAAAATTTTTCGTCGACCTTTACTAACTAACCGTAGCTTTATCTCAGAAAACTTTATTTCTATTTTTATAAACCGATGTTATAGTTAAAGTCGAGGTTACCGCCAGCATCTTGTGCACCAGTCCGTGATTGTAATACATAATCATTATTGAAAAACTAATGCCATGCATTACAGATATTTCCTTGAACAAGGAGATACCCTCCTAGATACCTACAAATTATTATTACGATTATACCTCGGATTATACTGATCCGGACGGGCACAAATTGAATTTGAAAGTGCCTGCATTTTGAATGACGCTTTCTTGTTAAGAAATCGAGCAATTTTTGCGTTATTTCGTATTAATTATAATATATAAGTAATAATAATAACCGAGATTCGTAATAATCCGTTCCTCGTAACTTGCCGGTTTCCGTCTAGGTCCTCATTGGTGGAGCGTTGGGCGTTTACTTAAATAGAAGATGTATTCGGAGTAGCATCTAAGTCACGGTGTCAACATCATTGGTGAATGTTATAGTACAAGTAAATTAGATAAAAAAAACACTGAATAGGAGAAATAATTTATAAAGTAATAATATTTGAGATGGGTACTCTAGATAGGGTTAGAAATAGATACCCGAAAAGTTCCCCCCAATTTAGGGTTGAAACGTCCCTTTTTTTTGCAAAAAAGGGGGACTTGAAGCTGATTTTTCACTTTTATCTTGTAAACTGTTCGTCGGAAGAGAAAAAAGTATAGGAAATAAAAAAATTGTCATTACCGAGGTCGTTACATTCTGCTTAAAAAATGTCCTATTAACCTTGTAGCTGATCCTCACCTGTTTCGCGCTAACAGCGTCCGAACAGAGGAGTAGTAGTTTGGAGCGCACAGGTAAAAATCAATCCTATTTGAAGTTTCACAGCGAATATCTTATCTCTGTATATTTTCAATAAATTTAAAAAAATGAATAAAAAATAAATAGGTAAATAAAAATAAATAAATTAAAAAAATCATTCCTGTGCATTTTTCTCGTTAAAGTAACCTGTTTTAAGATATTGGCTGTGAAACTTCGAATAGGATCGATTTTTACCTGTGCGCTCTAAACTGCCCCTCTGTTCGGACGCTGTTAGCGCGAAATAGGTGAGGATAAGCTACAAAGTTAATACGACATTTTTTATGCAGAATTTAACGACAAATTTTTTATTTCCTATACTTTTTTTTCTTCCGACGAAGGGTTTACAAGATAAAAGTGAAAAACCAGCTTTAAGTCCCTGTTAGAGGTGTTTTTTTTTGCAAAAATATGGGGGGGGGGGACTTTTCGGGTATCTATTTCTAACCCTACCGATCTCAAATATTATTACTTTATAAATTATTTCTTCTAAAATGTCTAATTTGCGTGGACTATTATTGGCATTGAGTAAAATGGCGTCGGTTAAAAAACGTCAGTGAAAGAAATATATAGTCCAGCAAATGAGTAGTTTTCGAAAGAAAGTTTTGCGGGAGTTTTAGAAGTTGGTGGAACTAATAGGTCTTGAAACTAATTTTTTTGCCGGAACTTTGAAATAACCTGAAAAAACCTGCAAGAAATGATTTTTTGGGAATATCTATATATTTTGTCGCTTTAGTGGCGAGACCATTCATCCTACAAAAAAAGTTATAAAAGCTGGACTGTAGAAAATGTATTCGTCTTTAATTTAGGTAGTACTTATAGTCCAGTCAATGAAAGAGTTGTAGAGAACATTGAGGAAAGGAGAATTTTTCTCTTCAGGAATGTGTTGGGGGTAGTTAGGAGATAAACATACTAAAAGTCCCCGCCCCTAGCCCCGCCGCTTCAGGGGGAGAGGGTGGGGTGGAAAGGTTCCTTTTTTTGATTCTTCGCTTATAACTCGGAAACGATGCGTCGTACGGAAACAGGTAATCTATGCAAAATTAAACGTATTTAAATTTCCCACAAGAATGTTTATATTCATTTTCTTCCTGTGTGTTATAGTATCTTTATTTTACAACTTTGGACGTATTTACTAACGTAATATTCTGTCGAAATCTATGCATTTCCTTAAATATACAGTGTGACTCACTTAAAATGAAGTTACCTTTATAACTTTTTCATTTTATTTCCAATTTGAATCAAATTTTACTCAAGTATAGAACAAATTAGGATCTACTTATGACCAGAAAATTATTCACTTGCTATAAAGGCAAAGCCACCTGCGGTACCAAAATATGAGGAAAAAGATTAAAAAGCATATTGATGGGTCTTGACGAATTTCACGTAGCCACCACAAATTGCGGAAACTGAGGGTCCCCTTTGCCAGATAAGCTTATGTATGAGAAATGCCCCATCAATAATCAAATCAAATTTTGGTGTATGTACGTTTGTGGCGCCGATCGGATGCACTTTTTAGAATTTCTAATATTCAAAATGTTTTATTTTTTTCAGCATATTTTGGTACCGCAGGTGGCTTTGTAGCAGCCGAATGTTTTTCTGGTCATAAGTAAATTCTAATTTGTTCTATGCTTGAGTAAAATTTTATTCAAATCGAAAACAAAATAAAAAATGTATAAGGGTATCTTCATTTTAAGTAAGTCGCACTGTATATTTAAGGAAATGTATAGATTTCGACAAAATATTACGTCAGTAAATACGTCGAGTATTGTAAAATAAAGATTGTTTTGTGACTGATTTATTAGCAGACCACGGTAAACCGTTTTGATAGAAATATTCAAGGTACATATTTTTTTTATTATTCATCGATTTTCGCTGGCGAGTATCTCGTAAACTAGAACACATAGGAAGAAAATGAATATAAACATTCTTCTGGAAAATTTAATTACGTTTAATTTTGCATAGGTTACCTTTTTCCTGCGACGCATCGTTTCCGAGTTATAAGCGATTAATTGAAAAAAGGAACCTTTACATCCCCTGAAGCGCTGAAGCGGCGGGGCTAGGGGCGGGGACTTTTAGCATGTTTACCTCCTAACTACCCCCAACACATTCCGCAAGAGGAAAATTCTCCCCTCCTCAATGTTCTCTACAATCCCTTTTGGGTATTCATTGACTGGACTATTATAGAAATATTTTTTTCAAAAAATTCACTGAAACAGAAATATCTGCAAAAAAGACATTGTTTGCACTATTTTATGTCTTTTTTTAGATTCCGGCAAAAAATTGTAGTCACAAAATGTGGCTTCGAAAACATCTCAACACCTAGGTACCAATTTCCAAAACTGTCTCCAAGATCATTTTTTTGAACATCTATTTCCTGGTTTAATAAGGTTTATAACTTGAGGTTAAAGTTCCAAGTTGGAACTTAACTAGAGATGGGCGGTCCGGGCGGACCCGTTCCAAGTGAACGAATCCGGAGGTGGAACTGGTCCGACCGAATACACGATGTTGATCGAACCGGGTCTGCGGTCCATTGATCTGCTATGATGTGTGTCCTGGTACTGTCCTGAGCTGGCTACTCCTGACCCTCAGGCGCGTGCTGGGATCATTTTGGACCCCGGGAAAATAATTTATTGGAATGGGCCCCAGGCAGAAATCGGAATAAATTTTACCTCCGAAATGAAAATTGATGAGCGGGGGAAGAATTTATGGAAGGCCCCTTAATCGAGGGCATACGGGGAAACTACCGCTATCCCGGTCCCGGTGGGCCAGCACGCGCCTGCTGACCCCGGACCCTGATCCTGACCGAGTGCTGAGTGCTTAGATAGATTTGAAGTATGAGTTGACTGTCATCGCGTCATAACTTACCTGTATAAAAATATTAGGAAAAAGTGATTGGACAATTTTTAGTTTCCTACCTAATTGCGTAAACTTTTGAAGTGGATCCGATGGAACGAATTCAGCTGAACGGGTCCACAAGCGGAACGGTTCCAAACAGACCGAATCCACTAAAGGAACAGGACCGCCCATCTCTAGTTCCAACGACTACTATAAGGTTGGAACTTTGCGGGACCAAGCGGGAACTTTGAACGTGTCACATTCAGATTTTAAAGTAGGTTTTTTTTTCTTTCTTATTTAGTACTTATGTGATTCAGCATCACTAAATAAGGAAGAAAAGCTATTCCGTCCAATACATGTTTGAAAAATTTTCATTAAGGCACTTACATACAGCAATCGAATAATGTATAGAAGTACTATTTATTTAAAGAATAACTTTCCTTTTTCCTTCTTAATTTAGTGTCTGATGTTCCTTAAGTCGAATGACTACTTTACCTTTTTTAGTAAACCTAACCGACTTTTATACAGGGTCACGAAAAGTGAGAAATCTTAAATTTCGTTATTGAGGTATCGAGCTAAAATTTTGTATAGAGGTATTTGAGACAACTGGGAATCGAATACGCTATCTAATTTGCCGATAAAAAATTGCTTAATAGTTGATCTCGAAATTTCGAACCATTTAGAGGAGCTTAGTAGGCCTTGAAAATATGAAAAATACAAAATTTTCAAAACAGTCGAATAAAGCTCATCAAGTACTGAATCTCAAAAAAAAAAATTAAAATCGGCCAACGCGTTTCAAAATAATGGAGTGTTGCGGCATTAAATAGCACACACTGTATATACTATTACTAGCAGATAGTAATTAGAAACTAGATTAGGTTTCATGATGTTACATATTTGATAACAGCAATGAGCATAAGGATAGATAGATTTTTTTGCAGAAACAAAAGAGAACGAGTGACAGTATCTAAAACAGAGCAATTCCAGTCAAGTTGCTGCTACAACGTCACCACCATTGTATATAGTATACAATGTCGCCACATTTCCGGAAAGTAACTAATGAAATTCCACAACGTAGAAACTGCCGCAAAATTACTCCCCATTTTGGTTCTACAAATGTAATAGAACAGTTTTTATTGCCAAATCACTTTAAAATTCGTGCGATAGTCGGTAATACGTTACGAGAACTTAAAATGTTAGTTGGGATATTTTATAATTTTACAAAATTTTCGGCCACCTGTTTATCAAGAAGCTCACTTTCAATATAAAAATATGTTGTGTAAATGATTCTCAACTGGACAGGAACTACTAGAATTAATTTTAAGTATTTGCAAATATGTTACGTATACTTATGTGAATTAGCGCATATTTTAAGTCTGGAAATTACACAAGTCAACATTATTTTTGCAGGTTCCAAGCGAAAGCAGCGTGTGTAATACGAGTAGTACGGCTTCCTCGGAGGTATCGAGGCCTGTATCTCTCACCAGCCTCGGCTCCTGCTCTTCTAGCGGAAGCAGCGGTCATCACCAGTCCGGTTCCGCATATTTGGCTTCTGCGGAAAGTTTGGACAGCGATCCTGAGCCGACAGGCAGCCAAGGTCAGTATTAACTAATAATTTTACCGTTACTGCTATCTTTTCTCGTCCGATCTTGTAGAAGTAGCTAGCTCGTCACCGTACGCCTAAAGGACACGACAACAATTTGTTTGCCAAGGGCGCCAGTCATGCCCTCTTCAACCCACGGCGGTTTATTTCTACTCTCAGGAGGTTCTTATAACTCTTAAGATACTAGCTAAAACCGGAGTCCTATAGTAGATGAAAAAGATATAAATTATTATTTACCGTGGATTGCTTAACTGCTCTCTACAATTTCTCTGCCTTCGATGCACTTTATCTGATATCAGTCGTATTTCTAATTACTTCCTAATTTATAATCATAGAATTCTCTTGTTAACTTCTGTGATATGATCGATGTCCTAAAAACAGACTTGAGGAACCTTATTATAACGCGACAACGGATGAGATCTTTTGGTGTTAATTGTATCTAAGTATTTTTATTTATGGGCAAGGAAAATATATGACAGTGATGACAGAAATAGAAATGTTGTTATTAAAACTGACATTAAGTAAATATTATTATGGATTATTAGTGTTAGAAAAGGCAAGGATTCAACTAATACCATTTATTATGTAAAAGTTCAAATGAGTGTACATGTAAATATTGGTAAAGCGCATATTTAATTACACATAAACATTTTCAAATCTGCATACAAAACATGACAATGATGGTCACATCCCGTAGAGAATGTCTCATCGCACCCTAGGTGTAGTTAGAGTATAAATCGATTGGCACAAAAAGAATAAATAATTTCTTAGAGAAAATATGTTTTACAATTTTGAATTCGGGTTGAAAGGTATTGTGACTGGCGGTAATAATATATTCACAATTAGTAAAGTAAAATCTGGAAGTAAAGTCGCTTAGTTTTCGAGAAAAAAAAACCGGCGTGGAACCAAACCAGACTTAGTGGGATTCTTTAGTAAGATAATCGTGTATATGAAATCGTTTTTTACGACATTTTTCGGTGGTCGAGACCTTTTTTATTTCGGAAAAACTCAAAAAAATAGATTTTTAATGAAATATGTTTTTTAACGTTTCCACCGCTATATCTCTGAAAATATTTGTGCTATCAAGATATTTTTTTTTTTTAGATTAAAGTAGACACAATATCGCTTCGAACAACGTCCCACGTGAACCCGATTTATTTTTTTTTTTAAGTTGGTAAAATAATAGGAAACTCAAACTTGTTATTTTCAGTAGCGTAATTTTAGGCAATCGAGAAAAAAGTTTATTTATGAAAATTTGTATATACATGCTGCGTACAAATTGAAGCCAATAGTTGAAAAAAGTTTTTAGGATAAAAATTTTTCATGTCCCGTTCATAGTATTGAGTCAGCGATTTTTTTTAACGGGCCAAAGTCATATTCTTGCGCGCTCGGCTGTAGCAAGCCTGCCGACTGCAACGATCTGACGATTCCGGTCGGGGTGTATATAGTAGTTTAACTTATATCAATAGGTACAAAACCAGTAGTGATCAAAAGCATCTAGGGGATCAATATTATTGTTCAATATTTCATATATTGTACAGTAGTATTGATCATATGTTGTTAATATTAAGAAATTGTATAATAAATATTAAATAGTCTCCTTTTAATAATAAAAAGACTGGTGGTAGTAGTACAGTATCTAGAGGTAAAAAATATGCAAAACTTCGAAGTAATGTCATATTGAACGGATTTCGTTCATTGTTGGTAGTATAATAGTAAATGTTTAACAGAAAAGTTTCTATATTGAGCGGGGGCTTGTTAAAAAGTATATATGAAGTACAATCATATTTTAAGAAGAAAAGGTTCTATGCAATTTTTCACATAAATTAATAGTTTTTAAGTTATAACGACTTCAAAATTGCGATTTTAGCTTAAGAAAAAGGTATTTCTAAACGGCTTTCGTCAAGTATCTCAAAAAGTATTACTTTATCGAAAAAATGTTATAGACCAATTACAGAAAGTACAAACTGGGAATTAATTATATTTTTTGTTTATTGATGTAGGATTAATAATTTCGGAGATATTTAAGTTTACATTTGGCATCCAAGTGTTCGTAAGATAACTATTTAGAGTGAGAGTTAAATATCTCAGAAACTGTGACACCTACGCCAAGGATACTAATAGATACAATAATAGGTTATTAATTAAGCTCTTAACTATTTTTTTTATTTGTTTATGTAGCATAAAAAACAAAGAAGTTATGACCGAAGCAATGTCCGTCTACACATTATTTTAATAACAACGTCGCCATTTTGTTACTGTAATTAGCCAGTAATTGAAAAAAAAAATTAATTTCAAACACGGTTTCTCATTAATATACAGCATGACGTAGATGCTCAAATTTTTTGGTTCGTATACAGCACTTGCTTTAGAAAAAATACAGTTTAAACTATAAAGGTATTTTCGATAATACGTATTTTTTTTTCCTATTCCAAATATCTCAATAAATATTAGTTTTGTTCAAAAATGTGTAGAGACCAAAAATAAGCTCATAAACTAATAATGAATTTCGCTTGTTTATTTATTTACATAGATTTAATAGTTTCGGAGATATGAGTTTACAAATGGCATCCGAACGTTCATAAGACGAAAAATGCAGTTTAAATGTTAAATATCTCAGAAATTGTGACGCATGCTAAGAAAGGAAATTAAATACAATTAATTGCGCTTTCAAATTATTTTTTACTCGTTTTGTTACTCTAATTAGCCAATAATTTAAAAAAATTATCTCAAATACAGTTTTTCGTTAAAATGTAGCATTGCCTAAATACTCAAATTCTTTTTTGCTCATTTAAAGCACTTGCTTTAGAAAAAAATGCATTTTAAACTTTAAAGGTAATTTCGAAACCCTTGGATACCAAATATAAACTTAAATATTTCCGAAATTATTAATCCTACATCAATAAACAAAAAATATAATTAATTCCCAGTTTGTAGGGTGCTTTCTGTAATTGGTCTATAACATTTTTTTCGATAAAGTAATACTTTTCGAGATACTTGACGAAAGCCGTTTGAAAATACCTTTATTAAAAGCTTTTATTTTAAGCTAAAATCGCAATTTTGAAGTCATTATAACTTAAAAACTATCAATTTATGTGAAAAATTGCATGGAACCTTTTCTTCTTAAAATTTGATTCTATTTCAGCTCCAATAAATATATATATTTTTTAAGTGCCACCCCCTGAGAGGGGGTGGCACATTTTTATGAATGATATCTAATTTTTTAGATGACAGTAAGCAACTCCACCCCAACCTAGAATGCCATATATTCAACTAACGCTACTTCTACGCGACTAAACTGACCAACCCTGCATGCGAGGTGTATTAATTGCGTCCCAATGTCGCGTTTAGCGCTGATAAGCAGCGATTGTTGCCAAACGGTACACTTTAGGAAAAAACATATTGTTTCAAAAAAATTCGAAAGAAAGTATAATTTTAACACACTTCAAATTTTGGTGCATGCATTTAATTTTTACAATAACATTTAAAAAAATCAGTTAAATGAGATTTATCAGGGGCGTAGCGAAGGGGGGTTATGAGGGGGGGGGGGGGGGGGTAACGTACCTCCCAACTTCGTCAGACTTGGCAAAAGTTGGAAATTTGAGACGCGAATTGGCGATTTTTATTGAAATTTTTTTAAAGATTTTCTATGAAATTTCCACAAATACCAAATCACTGAACACTACACTTGCGTTTCGCTAACCATGTTGGCAACATTTGGAGGAGGTTGAAACTTCAGTTATATTCAGGTGATGCCAACAAGGTGGCTGAAAGGCATGTGTTGTGTTCAGTATTTGTGGTAACTACTTCACTGGAATATTTTTAAAAATTTTGTTTTTCTAGGATCTGCAGACAGTGGCATTGCCGAGCAAGAACATCAGCCTGTGATGAGTCCTGAATTACGCGTCCTACAGGAAGTTTTGGAAACAGAAACCGTCTATGTGGCGGATTTAAACGAGGTTATTCAGGTAATTTACACACGTTTTGAGTATATAGAATCAATATTTCATCGAACAAGTATCATCCAGTCCCCATAGAAAAATAACGGCAAAGCTGAAATTAGGTGAAATTTTGCACAGAAATACAGTTTTGCTAATAGAAAAGTATAAAAAAAATTCTCAAGGTTACCGTAGTTGCAACGTAAAACAAAATGGCGTCAAACTCCTTAAAACTGTTTTTTTTTTAAATGACTTTTAAAACACGCAAATTACAAAAAATCGTAGAGGTGAAATTAGGGAGCACAAAATTTTACACAACAAAATACCTTTACTAAAAATTTTCCCACATGCAACCGTTTTCGCTTCACATAAAAATGAATGTTATGGGATCGCGAGCCAACGCACGAACGTCAAAATTAGCCCTTTTCCGTGCGTTTCGGCACAAAAACTTTGATAACATTTGAAGAAATGATCGATCGGATCATAATAAAAAAAAGTTTAAAGGGGAAGAGTGCACCTTCATTATTATATTTTTTAACCGTAATATTTGTTTGACTCAGTGGCGACTGGTGAAATTTCAATATTTTTTCTCTCGTCTGTGGTGCATGGGACCCATACGAGATATGGGAAATAACATCTAGAGAAGCACTTCTCTAATGACCCCTAAAAAATTTTGAAAAAACAGTTTGCGAAAAAATTTTTCAAAATTCGGTTGCCCCACCCTGGTTTAGGGACTCTTGTTTAAAATTATTCTTTTTTGTCATATACATTTCACTTTTCATAAAAATGCAACAATAGGTTTTCGAGTTTATGAAAATATTTTCATTACTAACTGAGATACAACGAGTTGAAATGTTGTAATTTGTTGAATTGTAAATTACAAAATTTCAGTTCATTGTATTTCAGTTAATAATGAAAATATTTTCATAAACTCCAAAACCTATTGTTGAATTTTTATGAAAAGTAAAATGTATATGACAAAAAAGAACGATTTTAAACAGGAGTCCCTAAAATAGGGTGGGGCAACCGAATTTTGAAAATTTTTTTATAATCAATCAATTTTTTAAGGGTCGTTAGAGAAGTGCTTCTCGAGATGTTATTTCCCATATTTCGTATGGGTCCCATGCGCCACAGACAAAAAAAAATTATTGAACTTTCACCAGCCGCCACTGGTTTTACTTGAAAAACAAATTGTTACTTTTGTTGTCATTTTTAGAACCTGTTTCATTAAATTATCTTTGTATATCACTTTTCGATATCATGGTAGTCACAAGTGTGCAAATGCTTTGGACAGAAAATTAGTTGACTTCGCATTTTTTGTAATTTCGTGAATTCTATAGTTTACAATCCGAAAAAAAATGTTTTCATCCCAACATTTTTTGATGAGCGGGGGAGAAATCCGAAAAAAAATTTTTTTTGATCCCAACATTTTTTTTGATGAGCGGGAGAAATCCGAAGAAAAAATTTTTTGCAAAAAAAACAGACGCCGCGCCGGCTGGGACCCTTATTAGTCTCCCGGTGCCCCGGTACACTGCGCCGGTTTGCCCTGCCATAGTTACGCCTTTGCCAAGTTTTAGGATCATCACCACAGCAGAGAAAGAGAGACAGCAGGGAAACTTGAATGGCGGGAACGGTTTGCGCAGATCGTCGCGCACGAACCATTTTGGGTTAAAACATTGGAAAACAGTGCGGGCGACGTAGGTACAATTTGGGTACAATTTATTTAGTTCATAGACGTACTTAGTGTTATTGTGTTATTTATTGTTTAACATTTCTCTATTCTTTTCAAGTATGGGCTCTGTTTGTGCTGCAATATATTGCCAGAACAAACGTTATTTGTGCAAAAAGTCTTTTTTAGATTCCCTACTGATCATAATAATAGGTAGGTAAAATTAACTGAAACTTTTTAGTAACAGATACTTGTATATAGAATTAAATTTTCTACAAAAAAGAATGTGAGTGCATACGTATGTATCTTTTTAATATTTATGTGCACAGGAAGCGTACAGTGTGGCTTAATGCGGATTGAACGAATTTAAATGCATATATTGCCAAAGCAATAAAATATGGGTACTCTTTACCCGTAAGTAAGGAATTATCGCAGCTAGAAAAATTTCGATGCGTTTTGTTTTATTTACATAAAATTGCTTAATTATAAATTATTACATAAATTTCATTCTATTCTGTTCTATGTATTTAGTTTAGTGGTGATGGTGGTGGTTTTAGTAGTGATGGATAAAAGCTGTTATTTTTTAATAACAGATTTAAACTGCTACTGCTATTTTGAAATAATAGTTTAAAGTAAATGTTTAAAAATAACAGATCGTTGAGAAGTACTGACATTGGTATACCGCAGCGCGCAGTTTGCAACTGTTGTTTCATAAACGTTATATTATACATTATGCTGCTGCCGCTGGCCGACGGGCATAAAAAAATTCTTTGATTTTTATGTTTTATAGATGTATTAATTGATTGTTTCTTACGTTCATATACATATAAATAAAATATAAATAATTTTATTTATATAAATCATTTTTTAAGCCTCATCTTTTAATTATTATTATTTTATGTTAAATTAATAAAGAAATATCAGCATAGAAACACGCCAAACACAGCGTATGCAATGACAATATTGGAGATGCAGGTAAACGAAAATATACATATGGAGAAGAAAATATAAAAGCTCTGAACATATTATGATTTAAAAAACAGCTAAAAGTCAGTACATAAAGCGGATGGCTCGAGATTTCTACAAAAATATTCAACTCAACTCTAGTATTCCTTCATTTTTAAACTTCGTATGCGGGTAATCGAATATATACACACGGAGAAAAAAATCGAAAAGATTTGAATATACAATATTTTTCCTGTTTATGACTAAGTACAGTTGCGTAGTTTCTAGTCTACATTTTCAAGCACACAGACTGTTTAATTTGAATTGGATAATACGGTCCTGTCGGAAACATTTAAATTGTTTGGAATCCAACTCTGACTTTTAACCCGAAATGACGACTTCAAGGTGAATGATTTTAGTCAAAGGAACTCACGAGAGTTTCTTTGCTGTCTCTCTATCTATACTGTGTCATCACATTGATAAGGATTTTTGCACATGAAATACGTGCAAAATAATAACGCCCGCCGCTCATAATTCTAAAATTGCAACCTGATATGGGAGCTCTGAACTCTAATGAGGCAAATGCAAACCCCAAATACCTATATCATTTTTCTACTTAAGTGTTCCTAAATCATTTATATATTGATGGTCTACAAAAACAATTGCTAGTGTTAATTCATTAAAGATTTGTTTATTGTTTTGTGTTGTGTTGCTTGCATTTAACTTCATTTATATTCGTCCTTGAACGATCTCCAACTGCTGTGCTCCAACGATGACGACGGCCAAATACTAGGAAGCCCATGAGTCAGTTCGTTGAGAATTCAAAGTTCGATTGCCTTTCGTTTGTTTTTTTTTTTATACAATCTTACGTTTTATCATCCACGCTCGATTCGTTAATTATTTAACTGGTTAATTAAATTTTATTTCAGATCCCAAAATTATGTCGTGACCCGTACTTTATCATTGCTTTTTTATTATAAGCTTTTATTTAACTTGATTTGTATGTATGTACAAGGTGGACCAAATTAGATGGAATTTGGGGTTTTCTCTAAAACTATGGCAGATAGACAAAAACCAACATAGGTGTCCTGAGCTCGATTTTCGAGAAACAAACAATGGCGCAAACCGCGATCGTCTATCTTTTTCGACTACCGAGCTGCAGAGCGTTTTTGGAAAATTGGCATTTTTTTAATCTCAATTACCAAGTGTCGAATCGAAAATCGAGTAACACATTCTTAAGGCACTTTTTTGAGTACAATCCGTTGCTGATAAGAAGAAAATTATGCATGCCTCAGTTTTCGAGATATAGACATAACTTGTGTTTTTTTTTAACGCAATATTTCATTATTCGATCACAACTCAAATTAGCTATCCAACGATATATCATATGTCATATTTATCTCTAGAAAGAGTGGTTAATTTTTGAAAAATTTAATATATTTGTGAGAAGGCCATGGAAAACTATTAACAACACACTTCTTACAATATAAAATAATTTTGCCAAAAATAGGAAAAGTTAACTACAAATAATGTTCGAATTGTCTTTCATTGACATCTATGCATATTTATTGCATTTCTAATATTTAATGAAAAGGCCATGATAAAAAAAAGAAAATCGAAATAATCGTAAATGTTAAAAACTAATTTGTGAGTTAATTGTGAATGAGCATTGTTAAAAATGGTTCAATTTAGTAATGGTGAAAAATATGATACGATTATGTATTTTATGGAATGCGAAGAAGATCCAAATTTAGCTTGCGAGCTTTATTTTAATAGGTAAGTTATAGACAGCAAAACTTTATGCGAAAAGTGCCGCCTAAACAATATTTTTAGGTATCCAGATAAGAGACAGCCAGACATAAAAATATTCAAAAGGCTACAACAAAATTTAAAAGAGTTTGGATGATTTGTAAAACCTCGACCAAAAAATATATAATAAAGCAGGTAGAGAAGCTGTAGAAAATATTGTTTTAGAAACTGTAAGAGAAAATCCTAATATATCGTCTCGCGAAATACAGGAAACTTTAGGAATCCCAAAAACAACTGCGTTGCGCTGCTTAAAAGAATTAAATTCAAACCCTACAAAATTAGGATTAGTCACCGTCTATACCCAAACGACTTTCAAAGGAGTCTCGATTTTTGCCAGTGGTTTTTACGTCAGTGTAATAAAGTGCCAGTTATATGGACAGACGAGGCCCATATAAGCAGTGCCGGAATTTCAGTGTTCATGAAAATCCCCACGTAACCGCTACAGTTAATTGTGAAGGACAATTTGGATTTGGTGTAAGGTGTGGTTTTATTAGATACTAAATAATAGGTCCTCATTTTTTTTCACGGTAATTTGAATACTGAAAATTTTATTAACATTCTACAACGAGAAATAGAACCCTTTGTAGACAATATCCCCGTAAGACAATTTCAAAGATTAATTTACCAACGCGATGACGCCCCAGGTCATACGTCAAATGAAACACGAAATCAGTTAAATGCTCAATTTTGGGAGGATTGGATAGGTATCTATACAGTGTGTCCCAGGACAGATGTAACAAGAGGTGTAATGGACCAAAAATTTTGGAATTTTGGAATGGTATTTGGGAATTGAGTCCTGCTTGTTGTAAAACTAAAGTATACCAAAAATGACTTGATTTGGTGTTCTACAGGGTGTTTTATAAGCAAAGTTGTAAAAATCACCACTAATAAAGTGCCTTTATTTTTCAAAATATGAAAAAATTCCACTAAGAAAAGTTATTTAGAATGCAATTTTATACATCTATACCAAGTTTCAGGAATATAAAATTATTTTTTTGAAACTTCCCATTTTTTGCGAATTAAGAGTTGAATTCATATTTCAAGTTGTGTAGGAGCAAATAATGTTAATCATCTCAAAAAGTAGGCTATTGATAAATAAAAAATTGAATATACGAGATGTAAGAAGGTATAATGTTAATCGAACTAAACAAGAAACAATTACTAACAGAAGATTAATGAGGTTTAAAAATTATAACAAGTAATAAATGTCAAAAACATAACGGATTCACAAACAAATTAATTATTGACCAATACAAAACAATGTTTACAATTTTTTTATTATTCGATGTAGCTACCACCCACGTCCACACACATTTCGATCCTTCGCCTGAAGTCCTTAAAACTGTTTCGAATATGATCTAACGGTATGGAGTTTACGGCATTTGTAATTCTCTGCTTCAATAGTGCTACATCGTTAGGAAGTGGTTCAGCGTAAACCAACTGCTTGATAAAAAGAAATCCAATATTGCTAGGTCTGGGGATCTCGCCGGCCACTTGATCAGTCCATTCCTGGCAATCCAATTTTCTCCAAAATTTAAATTCAACCACCGATTAACCATTTCTGTGGAGTGACCAGGGCACCCTATCATGTTGAAAATGAACTAAAGGCATATCTTTTAAAATATTTAAATGTTCTTCAGAAAATCTTTCAAGCAGCTGTAAATAAGTGTTTAACCTTCCCTCAATGAAATAAGGTCCAGTAACTCCAATGTGATAAGAAATGGCACACCACACATTCACTTTTTTATAATATTGTCTTCTACAATGAATTCTAAAATTTGGATTTTCAGAAGCCCAAAACCGACAATTCTGAGATAAAACAACACCATTGGTTGTGAATATGGATTCATCTGAGAAAATTATGAAATGATGAAAAAATCTCTCTTCCATGATTTTTTCTCCAATGGTCAAACAAATATCCAACCTACGGCCGTCATCGCCCTCTTCAAGCGTATGTTTATAATTTGCTTTATATGCCCTAATTTTCTTTGCCTTGTAAATTCTTTGGAGTTCAGACTTGCTAATATTAATAAGAGCTGATATCTCTCTTAATTCAAATTCAAATTCAAATTCTTTATTTGCCTTTTCAGTGTAATTACACAATCAGACACGTCAATATAATATACAATGTTTAAAAATTAAAAATTGGTACATACATACATTGAGATATATATAAAACTTAATATAAAACATAAAATCTAGAAAACATGCATAATTACGAACAAAAAATATACGTACTTGGTTACATATTATACAAAAGATACACTGTCATAGCAAATTAAAATTAATAATTTATGTCAGCATTTAAGAACTCATCAAAATTATAAAATGCATTTTCTGTAAGAATTCCTTTTATCTTTTGTTTGAATCTCTTAAAATCTAGATTTATAATTGTCTTTGGTAGTTTATTAAAAAATAATGGTCCGTAATAATTTTTGGCACCTCGACTGTGGTTTAGTCTTATATAATTTATTTTAATGTGACCATTATTTCTGATATTATGCGAATGTATATCACTTACAAGACTATATTGATTTAAGTTCATTTTAACAAACAAAAGACATTCATAAATATACACAGAGGGCAAAGTTAAAATTTTTAAATCCTTAAATTTCTCTCTAACATCCTCTCTAAGTGGTGGCATCCTAGGATTTTCTATAACAGAGGCATGAGCTATAATAGCTCCAACATTGTCTTCATCATATGCTTTTATTTTTCTTTTCATGTTAAGAACACTACCAGTAGCCAGAAACCAGCGGCGGCTGGTGAAATTTCAATATTTTTTTTCTCGTCTATGGCGCATGGGACCCATACGAAATTTGGGAAATAACATCTAGAGAAGCACTTCTCTAATGACCCCTAAAAAATTTTGAAAAAGCAGTTTGCGAAAAAATTTTTGAAAATTCGTTAGCCTCCCCTGGGTCTAGGAGCTCCTGTTTATTTTTATTTTTTTTTGTCATATACATTTGACTTTTCCTAAAAATACAACAACTGATTTTGGAGTTTGTGAAAATATTTTTATTACTAACTGAGATACAACGAATTGAAATATTGTAATTTGTTAAATTGTAAATTACAAAATTTCAGTTCATTGTATTTCAGTTAGTAATGAAAATATTTTCATAAACTCCAAAATCTGTTGTTATATTTTTATGAAAAGTCAAATGCATATGACAAAAAAAAATAAAAATAAACAGGAGCTCCTAGACCCAGGGGAGGCTAATGAATTTTCAAAAATTTTTTCGCAAACTGCTTTTTCAAAATTTTTTAGGGGTAATTAGAGAAGTGCTTCTCTAGATGTTATTTCCCAAATTTCGTATGGGTCCCATGCGCCATAGACGAGAAAAAAAATATTGAAATTTCACCAGCCGCCACTGCCAGAAACTTTTTAATTATTCTCATAGCCTGAGTACGTGACAAAGCAGTGTTTGGAAATTTCAAATTAAATTGGCTTACCATTTCTCTTAGCGAGTTTTCACCGCCAATTCCGTAGCATTGCACAATATAAATTTTTTCACGCACTGTGAGTACTATTTTCACTTAATTTTTTATGCTTGGTTCGTTAATTTGAAACAGAAATTAAGGATAATATTGACTACGTTTGACAGATATGTCAATAATAAATGATAAATGTGTATCCACTGCTTTTCTCATAGCCTACTTTTAGCTTCTACATAACTTTAAATATTAATTCACAAAAAAATAATTTCTATGCAGTTTTAATTGAATGGTTCAAAATAAAATACTAATTTATTGAAAAAATGGGAAGTTTCAAAAAAATAAATTTATGGTATAGAGGTATAAAATTGCATTCTAAATAACTTTTCTTAGTGGAATTTTTTCATGTTTTGAAAAATAAAGGTACTTTATTAATGGTGATTTTTACAACTTTGCTTATAAAACACCCTGTAAAACACCAAATCAAGTCATTTTTGGTATACTTTAGTTTTACAACAAGCAGGACTCAATCCCCAAATACCATTTCAAAATTCCAAAATTTTTGGTCCATTGCACTTCTTGTTACATCTATCCTAGGATTCACTATATGTATGTCAAACAGAAAATCAAAAACAAAAAGAATTATTTCTTTTAATTATTGACAATAAAACTTAAAATTCTAGTGATTTTTTTGTGGAAATCAGGGACTTGGCTATTGGATTTATAAAGCAACTTCTGGAGTGTGCACTTCTGGTTGTATCAACGATCTCTATATTTTATTTCCAAAAATGCAGCGATAAATGCATATATTCTGGATAAATTGTGTTTTAGTTGCTTTTTTTATATCTTGTAATGACTGCTATTGTTTTTTCGTTTAGGGTTATTTGGAACCTTGGCGAGCGGATCCAGACTGCCCACTTGCACAGCATCTGCAACATCTGTTTAGCAACTTAGAAGAAATATATGGGTTTAACAGGTGAATATACTTAATATAAAGCAATTCGTTTACCATATAATTTTTTTATGAGTGTGTGTGGATTCCTTGTAAATTTAATGCATTGATTTGAGCATAGTGAGTGGAAATACGATCTGTATATCTGTTGTAAACGAAATCAGAATCACCTTTATAGTTATAACTTTTTTGTTTTTTAAGACAAAACTTGAACATTTTGGGAATTGCAACTTGGAGGTTTTAAATAGAACACCCTATATATATTTTTACATTTATTTTTTACCGGATACGATTTTAAGTATGATGCACAGTTTTAAGAACATTTTTTAGGCTACTTGATTTTCTTTGGACCATTTTTATTTTGCATATAGAGTGCTGTGAATGCACTCAAATCAATCTAATGGATTAAAACGATAAGAGAAAAATTTTAAAAAGCCGAAAAATCTCACTTTATATTTTTTGCTTATCGGTTTGGTCCATTAGATTGATTTGAGTACATTCACTGCACTCTATATGCAAAAATAAAAATGGCCCTAAAAAATAAATAAATAAATTTTATTTTTATTCAGATTATTTCTTGAGGACCTGAAGACTGCCAACTGTGATGCAACCAAGATGGCGAATTGCTTTCTACAACACGATTCGGGGTTCTCAGTGTACAACGAATATTGCACGCACTATCCCCGCACCATGGAAGTACTGGGGCAATTGACGAGGGATGAAAATATGGCCCTTTTATTTAGGGAGAAGCAAATCGCACTCGGGCATGCCTTGCCCCTGGGCTCTTATCTACTTAAACCTGTTCAGAGGATTCTCAAATATCATCTTTTGCTTCAGGTAATAATACACTATAATATTAACACCTAATTAAAAAACTGTAAATGCATTTAGTGGAGACAAATAAGCATCAATTACTGTATACTTGTTTCCGGCTTATGTTGAAGGTCGCGTATGGCTAGAGGATTCGTGAGAAATATCCATAAATTATGCTAAATTTTGTTTAATAAATGGATCACTAAACGTTTCTCGTGCATGTAAAATGGCAAATGAGTCATTTGGATCGAAGTGTTGCACTACTGATTTAACGGCATCAAAATTACAATAATAATAATACGATGCCGTCTCTAGCCACATCCCCCAACGTGTTACAACAGTCTCTGGAGGTAGTCTTTGGCAAAATTTCATGAGATACCTTAATCCTTACCTTAAATTTAGAAACACTTTTTTAACATTGGATATCAGTTTATCAACGTTGGGGTAACACTGTCTAATAGTTTCAGCAACTCTATGCAGTCCGTGAGCTAAGCACGTAACATGAACCCTGTTTGGTATGTTTCTTTCAAAATTTTTCCAGCTGCCTTCATGTAATTAACCGTGTCTGTAACAAACAATGAAAATTTATGTAAATTTTGCTGTTTCCTCCATTCCACCGACTATCACATTTGCTATCTTCATACCACAGGCGTTTGTTGTTTCATCAACGCAAAGAAAGATATGTTTTTCATTTAGCTCTGTAAATATCTTTTCTTTCACAGTCTCACAAGTCGGAGTCAAATATCTTTCTGCTGGCACTTGAACATTCTTATATTCCCCATTAACACACTTTGGCAGACTATCTGAGAAAGCATTATTGTTGCTCACTCCTGTACATGTCTTTTTACTCTCCGTAATAAATATTTTTCTGTAGAAAAATTATGTCAATCACTTAAACACAGATTCAGCACCTTAAAAGAAAGTTGATTGAACCTAATTCACCTCTATCCAAAATCGCACCCCCATGAAGATACAGCCCTCTAAAGTTGGAAATAAAAAAACATATTCTTTAAATATTGTACAAATGGCTACAGATATTTTTTTCAATACTGGTACGAATAACAGTTTAAAGTAAAAATATTTTAAAATAAAGTTTAGAAATGGCTAATTTAGGGTTAAACCCCCCTACCCCCTTTTTAAGTGGTACGCCTATGGCTTTTTTGGTATATTGTATTTTATAGAAAATTTAATTCTACAACTTTTTTCTGTCTTGTGTTTTTTTCGTTTAAGTGATCATTTTTAAAAGAAACTTAGAATGCCAAAAACATTGTCATGTGTTTAAAAGTAAGTAAAATGCTGAAAACGGGAAAAAATAATGAATTTTTTTATTTTATTTTTTTTGTTTTGTTTTTAATTTTATTTTGGTTTTTTACTCATACTAGGTACATATAGAACTGAAATTAAGAAGTGACTGATAAAATAAATGATTTTTCTAGAGTTTTTAACATTTCATCCTTTAAAACACATGACAATGTTTTTAGTATTCTAAGTTTCATTTAAAAATGATCACTTAAACGAAAAAAAACACAAGATGCAAAAAAGTTGTAGAATAAAATTTTCTATAAAATACAATATACCAAAAAAGTCATAGGCGTACCACTTAAAAAGGGGGTAGGGAGGAAGGGTTGTTTAACTCTAAATCAGCCATTTCTAAAACTTAATTTTAAAATATTTTTACTTTAAACTATTACTCTCTGAGATATGTTACAGCATACCAGTATTGAAAAAAATATCTGTAGCCATTTGTACAATATTTAAAGAATATGTTTTTTTATTTCCAACTTTGGAGGGCTGTATCTTCATAAGGGTGCGATTTTGGATAGAGGTGAATTAGGTTCAAACAACTTTTTTTAAGCTGCGGAATTTGTGGTTAAGTGATCGACATACTTTTTAATAACACCCTGTATTTTGATATTGTTTATTAGTTGGTTTTTATTTATAGAGACAGCCCATTTAAAATCTGTGTAATTACAGTTTGGCTACAACCAAGTCAAAATCATATTGCTACACTATTTAGATTGTCCCATGTATAATTTATAGTATTTTACAATTTTCTATCGATAGTGATTTGTTACATTGATATAAGTGAAAATGTAGAATTTATTTTAGATCTGATCATTAGATAGTTAAATATAAACAAAAGAGACCCTAAATATTTTTAGAACAGTTTTGAAAAACGTGTTAATTTTGTGAAGCAATATATTAGGGTATTGAAATTTTCACCATCTCCACGTTTTCATTCTCCTCTTCAGAGATTGTCAAAGCAATGCGAGCTCGTCCACAAACCGGCCGTAGACTTGGCCTTAACAACGATGACTGGAATCGCTTCCGACATCAACAACATGAAGCGTAAGCACGAACACGCTGTCCGAGTACAAGAAATTCAATCCCAGCTTTACGATTGGAACGGACCTGATCTCACCGCGCTCGGAGAACTGATAGCTGAGGGCACCTTCAGGGTATTGGGAGCCAGGGGCAGGCGCCACGTATTCCTGTTCGAGAAAGTCTTGCTGTTGGCCAAAAGCAAGCAGGACGGCGCCCTGGCTTACAAGACCCACATTATGGTAAGTAAACTTTTGTTGCTGTCAGGAGCGTGCTGAGATGTAGTCTGCTTGCATGTTGAACTCTCTAGTGAATTATTTGCTAACAAAATGTAAGGTTAAATTCACGATTCATAAATCAATAAATATTTTAGGTGTCTTTTATGTCTAATTCAATTGATTCTCAATGTAACCATTGAAAAAATGGATGATTTGATTGATTCTCTAATAATGTGTTTGAAAGTACTATTTTAGCAGAGCTGTTCCTAAGTCCCAAGTACTGTGCTTAGTGCTCCTCTAAGCATTTTAAGCATTTTTGTGCTCGGGCAGGGGCACTATTTAAGATAACATTTTAAAATCTCTGCTTTGAGTACTTCACGTCTGTAAAATTCTCCGAGGACACTGCAGCCTCCTGACTTATTGTGCTCTCCTTGTCTTAGTTTACACTGTCCATTTTAATATACCTCCACCAATCGGCTTAGGGTTTAGCAATAGGGAACTTGCCCAAAGAATAAAATTGAATTAAAATACTCAAAATCATAAACTAACATCGTTAGACAACAAAAAATTAAAAAAAAAATCTCTTCCAGAAATATAAGCGATTAAAATCTGCCGGATACTACCTAGTCTTGAAACGTGACATCACCAGGTGAAAGTCGAATTTTCGAATTTCGCCATGCAATTTATGATCAGGTTTATCTGGAAAACTTCCTCTTTACGCCACGACATCGTACGGCCGTCCCATTGGTGTTTTTCGAAAAATATGAACGTGTCAAAATTGCATGTTTTTGCAGTTTTTTCGGCTCCGAAATGTAAGCTGTTTTTTGCTATTTTTCGCAGATATCTCCGAAACGGTGAGAGTTAGCTAGAAATAAAAAATAAGGTCAAATGAGTATTTTCCTACGAATCTGTGTGTGTGTGTGTGTTGCTAACATCTGAATTTTAATTTTTTTTTCGTTTTGGAGATAACTCCTGAAATGTCGACCATGTACGGCAAAAAATCGCAAATTGGCTCCTACATCAAAAGACTACTCTAGCTAATTTAAATAGACTTAAATTTGTTAAAACAGTTTTTTTTATTTTTTGAATTCCGACAAAAATGAAGGAATTAGAGGGGGCGGGATTTGGGACTTTTTTTTTTTTTTCGGTAAAATTTCTCCATTTTGTCACCGTAATTAATCGGTAATTAATTGAAATCGAACTCAAATACATACACTCTAAAGGAAAACGTGTAATTTTCTACATTTCCTCGAATATCTCGATAATTATCGTTTTTTCCGAAAAATTTGTAGGCGGCTTATGTAAAGAGAGTTGATTGAGTTTTCTAACACTTTTTTTATTTTTTCTCTAACATAAAAAAAAAGACTTATGACCGAATATGCGGACGTCTCAAAGCCAACCGCCGCCCAGTCTATTAATTAGGGTGAATGGCTAAAGTACGCCATCTGTTGGACACCACGCAAGACTAGTTTTCACCCGGTAACGTCACAGTGCTTTTCGTGAGGAGTGGCGAGAATTTAAAATATAATTATTTATTGCAAAGTAAGTACTGCGATTTAAGAGCTGATATTCGGTGTGGCGTGTTTTTATACATAAATACACACTTTAATGAAATAAAAAAAAAAATGGGCAAGTTCCCCATTCCACAAGGTGCTACGAGTACTCCAAAAACTCCCAAATACTTTACGTGTACCAGACATGAATATAAAAATGACAAATGACATTAAACATTTGACTCTCACTCAATTTAGAAAAAAACATATTAGAAGGAATGTTTTGAAAAAATTGTTATTTCCAAAAAAATGTATAATTACATCAAAAGTTATTTACATTGTAACTCATGTAATAATTCTTAGGAAAATGTTTTGAAATAAACTGTTTTCATTGATACCTTTTCAAAATAGTGTCTAATAATTTTGTTCTAAATTGGGCGTGTCCAAATATTTAACCATGTTTTCCTCCTCTTTCCTTGGGATTATCAAATTAGTTCGTACATCATCATGAGCATACCAGTTTCATGTAAAAATGATCCTTATCATATTTTCTAGTCAGAAGTGCCAAAATATTTCGTCTAAAAAAAATTTAATAATTCCTCATCAGATGTATAGCGTACTAGCGCTTACATTCTTTCTTTCCTTAAAAAGTAATTCTCCACCAAATTTGTGAAAGTCAGAATATAGAGATTAATGAGTTATTAAAAAAAAAATACAAACTTTTTATTACACCCTTGTAATTGTAACTAAAAGTTTAAGAGCCTAAATTTGAGGGTATTGCCTTTGATTTTACAGTAGTGTAAAATCAAAGGTATTGCTAAAAATAGAAAAAGTTTTTCAAATGGGCAGCTAAATCGATTTTATTATTTTTATTGGCATTTTTACTAGAATTAAAAAATATGTAGTGTATTCGGCAATTTTTCTACATATTTATTTTAGGTCCGTTTTTTTTTACAAATAACTGAAACCTTATAATATTGACTTGAAGTTTAGTACACTATATATTATAATGAGATCTGGAACTAGACTATATTTTTATTTTTTTCCATTGAAGGGCTGAGGGGTGGATGTAAATAATTAAAGCAAACAAGAGTCTATAAAATTAGAATTTAGTGTAAGTAGAAGCCAAGGCCTCAAATTTTCTTTGGCATCAGCCACCTCCACTATCTCACCCACCACATTATTAGCAGTGGAAACAAAAATTTTGATTTTTTAGTGTGAGTACAAGAACCAAAGCCCTTAATTTTTCAGTCACTCCCCCACCCCCACTACCGATGTGGCGTATCATTTTATGTTTTTTTTTTTTTTGTAGACTATGATCAATTATTGCCACTTAGTGCAAATATTTGTGTTGTTGTAAGAGACTTGAATGTGAAGTGGTGATTTCTTAGGCAGCAGTTTTTTATGATATGTGTTTTTTTTTTATACCAATGCCTGTGATTATCTTGAACACTGTGCTGTTCATTAATTGGTGTATTCTGTTGAAAAATAAAGTCTGTTTGATATTTAATTTAATGCAATTTAAAACTGTTGTTTTTCAGTGTTCAAATTTGATGCTGGTCGAGCAAGTTAGAGGCGAACCGCTCTCTTTTCACGTGTTACCATTTGACAATCCCCGTTTGCAGTGCACCCTTAAGGCTAGATCACCTCAACACAAAAGGGAATGGACTTTGCAGATCAAGCGAGTGATCTTAGAAAATTATAGTGCGGTTATACCGAACCATGCCAGGCAGTTGGTGTTGCAACTAGGACAAGATCCAAACGATGCAGGTGATTGATTAATATAAATATGATAGAAAAGATGTATTGCCTGAGGAAAGGCCTACCCAGTTTTGCACTTTAATATTTTGACAATCTGGTGCAACTTATTTTTTCAAGTTTTCAATTTGAGTTTGTATTTTTTAATTCTGTAAGCATTGATCGTAACAGTGATGTTGTATGTAGTCTTCTAAATCGAACGCCACCGAATGCAATAGCCAACACTGATAGTGAGGAACACCCAAAACTTCAAATAAATTCCAGCTTAACGTGTGTATTTTCTCTGTTTTTTTAGAAGACACCAACGACAAGTGGTCTCCCCTGAAGCAGTACAGCACTCCGCACTACCTCGAGAGGCGAAGCAGAGTGCGGAAGACGCGCGACTTTACCAACAGGCGCGCGTCCTCCCAAGACAGATCGTTCCCCTCGTTGGGCAGCTGGAGGAGGAAATCCGAGCCCGACATGATCCCCCAGTACAACGCCAAGACGATGCCAAAGAAGATCACGAAAATGAAGAAGGCCAAGGAGTGCGGCAGCGCCAAATTTTACATGGACCTGTCGGACTCGGAAACTTGCGACGTGGTCGACGAATCGATGGAGAGTTTGCCTCTGACAGCGAACGACGAGAGGGCTTGCGGGACCTGCGACGAGAGCGAAGAACAGCGACGCGAGGAGACGGTGAAGAACAACCTGGAGAAGATCGTGTCAGACATCCTGATGCAGAATCAAACATTTCACAGGGCGTTTTACAGGCAGATGGGTAGGAGGGGAGTCACGAGCGACCCGACGTCCGTGTGGTACGAGGACAGGGTGAAGCTGCCCAGCAAGGCGGATTCTTTGCCGAGATCATTCCAGCTGAACGATCAGATCGAATCGAATGGGCGGGATGAGGTGGAGTCTAATACTGAAAGATTGATGCCCGACATGTCATTGAAGGAGAATCCCGAGATTAAAGTTGAGGAGCAACACGAAAAGTAAGTAGGGTATCGTGAAATTTATCCATTTCAAATTCTTAATGAATTTACGATCTCAATCTATCCAATGTCAAAGAAATTTCCAAGTTAGTGTATTATGTTATAAACAAGAATAAGTTACAAGGGGGCACTTCTTTAATAAATAACACATATACGATTTTTTACTATTTGTTTTAAAATGTATTTCACTCAACATCTAATATGATTATTTTACGCATTAAAATGGAAGCTAGTGAGAGCCCGTTTTTTTAACATTGGATCAAACAAATATTAGTGGTAAACTAACTTAAATCGATTTTCTCTATCGCAGCGTTGGCAGAATTATCATATCTTTATATCACTAGTGCTTAGAATTTTATCAGTAAAATTTTTTCAAAAGCGTTGTTGCCTGGTAATATATTGAGAATAAATTGACAGTTTATTATCTGATTAAATCCCGAACGCTTTAGCAATTTAGGGATTTTGATAATAAACTGCCAATTTACACGAGTTATATTACATTTTGGCAACTTAGCTTGAGAAAAAATTTATAGATAAAATTTAAAAGCACGAGTGGTATTTGGGAAGAATATTTTACGAATAAATAACGTACATAAAACATCTTTGATATTAAGTTTTGCCATTAACTGTCTTCAGACGTTTTCTTATAATTTTTTAGTGTTTACTAACCTTCATTTTCAATTTCATTATTTATGTCACATAAAAATGTATTTCCAAACCGACTTATCTAATAAAGAACAAAGTTAATTAACAATCACAGCTGTAGGATCTTAAAAGACCACAAAATTTGTCATATTTTAAATGTAATGACAATATATACCTTGAACCATAGGTATTATAATGCATACACTGGTGACTGGTCCAAAACTGCTGAGACTCTGAAAGTCTTCATTGTAAACAATTCTTAGTCATGTTTCGACCAATCACATTATGCATAAAGACAGAGAGAGCACTACCAATATTCCGCCCCTATGTTCTATTTTAAGTTGATCAAAGAGAAATGAAATATGGTTCTGGTACCACCATCTAGTAACAGTAACGCTAAATGCTACATACAGAGAATCGGCAGACAGTGTACAAGAATTATTATATACGGTGTAAAGTGAAATGTGTGATTGAAATGGATGAAAACAATGACATCTTGAAATTCAACCCAATATTTATTTAAAGGGGGGTACCTCAAGGATCCATACTGGACCCTCTATTATTCATTTTGTATACTAACGATTTACCAATTATCGACAATATATGGAGATGATACTTCTCTAATTATTAGTGAAGCAAATGAGGGAGACTTAGACAATGAAATATTTAATGCCATAGATACATTAGAACAATATTTTACACCGCTCAGTCTCAACTCAATACGGATAAAACACGATAATCAATTTTTCTAACAAAACATCAAACAATGTCAGTGTTTTTGAATGGAAATACATCTTTGACCACGGTAAAGAACACCTCGTTTTTGGGAATAAAAATAAACTCAAGACTAGATTGGAAATACCATATAGAATGCTTATCAACCAATATGGTAAAATACCGCTATGCCCTTAAAATTATATCACAAAACGTCAACTGCAAAACTGCCTTTGTTGCATATCATGCTCTTACACACAATCCCGCATACGATATGGTATTATTTTCTGGGGAAACTCCTCAGATGTAAATAGTATTTATCCTTCAAAATGTCTTAGAAACATCCTAAATATGAAGCAGCCAGATAGCTGTGTAGACTAATATTTATATAAAAAGTAATTATGACTATTACTGTACATTGAGGCGGTGATATGTGTCTCAGAAAATAAAACATTATTTAATGACTGCGATAGAAGATATCCCCATAATACCAGAAATAAACATGAACTAATAGAACCAAATATCCTCAACTTCAATTACATTCAAAGAAATGTACAATCTCTAATAAAAATATTTCATAAGCTTCCAAATGAAAATAAAACTCTCCCAGTGAAAAAACTGAAGCTACAAATAAAAAGCATTCTAATAAATAAAGCCTAATACGCGACATATGAATATTTAAATGATGGGGATATAAACTGTTTAAACTGAGTTCTAAATCAAATGTTTATATTAGTTTCTAATTATTTATGTTTTTATACAGATATTTGTATCCCACAATTCTATCTGTTTGTGCAAACTGTATTATGTTCAGTTAAGTGTTTAGTTTTATACATTGGTGTGGGGAACGCTATCAAACGCCTTTTTGTAGTCCACCCATGCCATGCAGAGATTTCTGTGTCACTCCTTTGCAATCGCTGTGATGGTCTTACTCACTAGCAGCTGATCCTCACAGCCTCTTTCTACAACCTTTCTGTTCTTCTGGGAGTATCTCGTACTTTGATAGGTGGTTGTAGATTTTATTTGCTAGTGATAATTTTTGTATATCGTTGGTAAACATGTTATTAGCCAGTAGTTTTTAAGGTCCTTAATGTCCTTGCCTTTATAGAGGAGGAAAGTGCTTCCTGTGGTTAGCCATTCAGGGGTTTCCTCGGGATGTTTTATGATTTTATTGACTGTTGTTAAGCTCTCATGCAGAGCACTGAGGTGTTTTAACCCTGTCTGGTCCAGGTGCTTCCCAATAATGCGTCTGCTGGATTATCTCTACAACTTCATCTACTTTTGAATCCAACCATGCCTCGGGTTCATTACTTCGGTGCTGTTTACGCTCTTGTTCAATCCACAAAGCGTTCTCATTATGAGTCACTTCGTCCTCCAAGATTCCGCGCCAGAAGTCCTCGACATGTTGCTGTGAAGGTGGTGTCCCTACTTCAGTCTGTTGGCCGTTCATTTGGCGATAGAATTTCTTGGCATCCTCTTCAAAGAGCTTATTGTGTTGGTGTATATTCTCAGTCTCAGTGCTTTTACTTGCAGTTTCATCTTCAGGTTCTGCTTCATCAAGTTCACTTCATTGGATCTGTATTTTTTTAGTACACTTTTGGCCTTTTTGAATACTTGACGCGTAGTACTTTTTTATATTCCTCGAGTATCGCTATTTATTTCCTGTACGTTTCTATCATATCCTCAAATTTTCCTCTTCCAGAGATTTTTTGCGGATTTAACGTTTCTTCAGCTTCTTCTGCAATCACCGCTGTAGTGGCATACATCATGCAGTTAATGTCTGTAATGGATAGGCTTGAATGGTCGCGAGTCATTCTGGAAAGGGCTATATTGACTTCCTTAATTTTGTTTCTGGTGCTCCTATTGGGCCTTATCTTCTTAAGCCTTTTACGATCTCTAATGCCCATGGCTTTAACCTCCTCTAACTTATTTCTGTTTGAATTTCCAGATCTGCATTTGCTGTTGCTTGGTTCCTCAGTTCCGGGGTATCTGTTTCTTTGGGGGCGACATTCTACCATTATTATTATTATTATTATTATTATTATTATTATTATTATTATTATTATTATTATTATTATTATTGTTACTATTATTATTGGCACGTTCCTAATGTAAGCATTCTTCTATTTTCAGGGATCTCTCATCTCAACTAGATGACAGCGAGCATCCCGACCACAAAATCTATCGCAAATCCGCCATCAGGTTCAGCATCTTACAACGAATCCGTCACATAATGTCCGAGGAGCAGAGACGCACCCAGAAATACCCGTTGCACAAGCAGGGTTCCAAAAGCATGGGCGAGAAAATCGCCCATCCCGATTACGTGGACCCCCAGAAATTGTTGCTTGGCTCTAGGAACTGCAGCCAAATCAGTCTGTCGGCCGACGCCTTCGACAAATATGACGACGCCTGCGACATCATGGGAGAACCTGAACTGTTGGACTTGACCATCAATGAAAAAGAAGTACTTAACGAGATCGAGAGGCGTCTTAGGGGCTGCACGAAGCCGGACATCGGGCAACGGTCTATGGTTGACGGTTCTAGTCGAAGCGCCGCGACCAGATCCGATTTCGGTTTAAATTCTAGTCAAAATTCCGATAGTTATTACGAGAACATTTTGGAAGACTCGTTAACCGAGGAATATGTCACGGATTCGAGTGGCAAGAAGATAGCGAAGCAGGACAGTTTTAATAGTAACGAGAGCAGAATTGTGTACGTGCAAAAGTCGAGATGCAGTTCGTCCATCGACGAAAGTGAAAATTCCAACCCAAAGAGTGTCGTTGCAACACAAGAAAAAAAATCCGCCGTTAAGCGACCGACGAAAGCACCGCCGCCCATTCCGACGAAACCTAGTAGGCTGGTGTCGTACAGCGCCCCCTCAGACAATCTTCGACACAGTTCTAGTGAGAAACACGAGACGGTGATAAATTCCAATGGAGTTAGTTACAACAGGACTTTTGTGCGCCACACGAGTACCGACGGAAGTTTCAATCAGAAAGGTGTTAGCACTTCGACGAGTTGGGTTAAGACTATGGTGGGGAGGTTCGAATGATACTTGCAGAATTTTTAATTGGTTGTTTAATAGAATGGTGCCTTATCTTGGTCCTGGAGGGGGCCGCGCTGGTTGCCTCTGGAGTAGTGTCCATGAACACCAAAACACTTGAATATTATCACTCCGTGTGCGTTTCGCTGACTATGTTGGTATCATCAGGAGACGATTAAAGTTGAATCATCATTTAATCATCTCCAGACGATGTCAAAATGGTTGGCTGATCGCACGTCAAGTGATAGTATTCAGATGTAGTGTGTTTGTGGAAATTACATCGTGGTAAAGTGTCTCGGGTCAGATTTCTTCTCTTCAGACTTGACGGATAGCAAGTGCGCTTAGATTTTGACTGGAAAATCGATGAAATTTAAGGTCTAAACGTGTAAAAGAAAGTGATCCAAAGTCGGGTCTCGGCTATATTTTTGAGTTGGGGGGAGAAGGGGGCAAAAAAGGCTTTTTGCAAATATCATAACAACTGCGACTTTTATGAAAATTGTTAGGACATACAATTGATTATGAAACCTTGAATTTGAGACAATTCTCATCCCATGAAGAATTGACCGAGATATAGTTTTTTAAGGTTAGGTGTTTTTTCATTCCTGTTTAAGTCATTCGGCACGTGCTTTTTGGCGATTAACTCAAAAACTAAGGCTTTACAAAACAAATGTTTAGTACAATGTCAAAAATACCATACAATTTGGTTTTTCACATAACCTCTATGATAAAAGTTGATTATTTGTTGTTAAAAAGAGTGCGTTTTGATGTAAGCTGAAATTACGAATTTATTCCATTAAATTGCGTTCCGACAAAAGAGTTCATTAAAACTTTTTGTAGCTTTTGAAGCAGTTAATCATATGGCATATATTATTTGCCCTAAAAAAAATTAATAATCCAAAAAATCCACTTTGTTTTTTTGGATGAAAACGTCTTCTTAATCAACTTTACAAACAAAGTATTACAAGTTTTTATTATAAAATAAAGCTGATTTGATTAACTTTCAAATGAGACCAACTACATTAATGTTTATAGTAATTAGAAACTTGAATCTGATGAAAATTATGGGGGAAAAAATAAAATTTTATAATTATTGTTAAAAATGTTCTGCTACAGCTAATTGACCATGGAGGAATTGTTTCTTACCGTTTAGTTTTTTTGCTACACGGGTTTGAAAATCACTCTTTTTTGGAAAAATTTGTGTGATTTCGCAAATATCTGAAAAAATGCATATTGTAGGAAAATAGAATATTATTAATTGAACCTGATAAAATTATCTTGAATTTGATTCTTAGCACGTATCAATTGGATGTTTCTATACAAAATTACAGCTATCTACAGTTGGACAAAAAACAGCATTTCTTTCCCTCTCAGAAATAGACCAAATAATTAAATATTGAGAAATAGTGGAGGTGTTGTATGCAACATTTATCTCAAAAAGTCGTCTTGTTTTATTTCATTTGACTCGATATTACCTGAAAAATACTAAACGTACTTTCAAGAGTGATAAACCGTGACTCTAGTCAGACTTATACGAGCACTTAGCAAACTCGGTTTATATGAAAATGGAGGATTCTTTGTAAAAAATAACTATTGCAAAACGTGAAGCATATTTTATTTTATTTTTTTTATGTTTAAGACCTTTGAAATCGTTGTTTTAGACAAAAATGTTTATCTGTCTCTTGAAGCTCTATGATTTAATGCCAATAACGGGAAACCCTGTGCAATTTTCATTTGTCCCGAAAATTCACCACTCTACAATGAAAGAATAGGGTCGTTTCCTTCAACAAAATTTACAAAATATTGTTATATGATCAAAAGATATATTAAACATACATTGCATATATCATATTAAAAAAATTTCTAATCATCTCATGCAAGAACAAATTGATTTTTAAAATAAAAAGGCGGTAAATGATGGCGTATCTGATGATCATTCAATTTTCTGTTGATTTGTTGTTTATTTACATTTACATAGTATGTTTAGTCTTTGTCTATAATGAAACCTAATTTTGTGAAAGGTACTTCAGAGAACTTACCCATAGTGGATTTTTATATGATACACGAGTTTTATGTAGACAATTTGAACTATTTAAGTGCCGAATCCCGAAATGTTAAAAATTTGAGGTTAGTATTTCTTTAAAATACAATGACACGTCCATTCTAACTTTAATCTATTAGTCCAGTCAACAGAGTGCTAAAATGAACAAAATCTCTAATTTGAGTGATAATGGATGGATTTTGATAAAACCCTGTGCAATGTGTTTGTAATGATGTCTATAAAAAAGTTGAAAAAATGATAAGAGTAGGAAATGATCGGGCTCCATAACTTGTAGAATTAGGTCAAAAATGAAAAAGAAACTATAAATTTACCTTTTTTAGCCCAAAATAAGATGTTCTTACTCTTATGAATTTTTTCTAGAAATGCATGTCTTCAGCGATATGGCCAGTCGAAAATTCCTAAAAGTGGGGGAGGGGAAATGTAAAAGTTGAAAAAAAAAAATCTGAAAAAATTCAGGTGAATGTATCATCGAAATACAAGACTTTTTTATTTGCAACTTTTCTGTAAAGTGCGTTTTTACCGAGTTTTTCCTTAAAAACATGAAAAACTCTTTGAAATTGTAGCGCTTTAAAAATATCTAATTTAAAAATCAGATGTATGCATTGAGGCCTTCTAAATATTTTTTGTCTTTTGGAATTTTTTTGTAATTGCTAATTTTCCGAGTTACAGGCAGTTTTTCACGATAACTAATGTACTACATTTTTTGCACATTAAAAAATACATACATTTAAAAATTATATTGAACTTTTAAGAATGGTATAACTATAGAGGTTTCATATATTTTTTTAATAATATACATGAATGACATTCATTTTTCGAATTTTCATGTATTTTTTGTGCAAAAAATATAGTACATTATTTATTGTGAAAAACTGCCTGTAACTCGGAAAATCAGCAAGTTACAAAAAAATTCTAAGAGACAAAACATATTTAGAAGGCCTCAATGCATACGTCTGAATTTTTTCAAGTGTTTAAATTTCATGTTTTTAAAGCACACACAATTTCAAAGAAATGTTTTTCCGGAATAACTCGGTGAAAACGCACTTTACAGACAAGTTGCAAATAAAAAGTCTTGTATTTCGATAACATACTCACCTGAATTTTTTCCGATTTTTTTTTCAACTTTTACATTTCCCCTCCCCTACTTTTAGGAATCTTCAAAAATATGCAAATTCTCCAATTGTAACGTTTTCAACACAATTTTTCATAAAAAGTGGATTTTTTGGAATTCTAAAAAATAAAAAATTTGCCGGCAATGAAAAGTAGTAGAAAATTTAATTTATAATTACAGAAAGCCACAAGAAAAGTTTTCTGGCAAATCCATTCAGGTCCAGTTGAACTCCCAACAACTTAAAAACCGATTCGATTCATTCGATTTGGTACGAGACTAAAAAGGGGCCAGTTTCTTTTAAACAACCAAGTTAATCAACTTCATAATTTTTCCATTGTGCTATATTAAGGCTGTTTTCTAATTAGTAGGTTAATGAAATTTTTAATAATGAAATTATGTGTTCTTTTACGTTATAATAACGGTTTGTATAGCTATATTATCATTAAACTAATTATAAAGAACCACGCGTCTACTTGTACAGTTGTACACGTGCAGTGAGTTCACGATAAAAGGAATAAAATTGATGAAATCTTATCTATTCTTTTTTTGCAAAAGCACTCGAACCCGTCGATTTCTATTTGTGAAGTGACATTTTTGACCCACCCTGTCACTGAACATCACTATCGGTTATATATTTTTTAATGCATTATTTATATTGTCACGTGTTTCCACCCTTAGGAAACCACCCTCGCAAAATCCGTGGGTTCCAAAAATTATAACAAGAGATGTCCACTAACACACTTTATTAAATATTTACTGGATACTTCACAATACTATTATTAATTTAAATACACTTTACTGACTAAAAATCACAATGTTTATTACTTTGTTTATCTTTGAACTCTTAACCTCACTTTCTATACTTTCTGAACTTTCTGAACTACTCGCTGAGAATGCGTCTTTTATACCTAAAAATGACAGATCTCGATTTTTCTGTGATGACGCCACCATTCTCTAGATCATTCCAGATGTCACCAGAACTAACTTCTTCTGGTAGGTTTCTCGAGTAGGTGCAAATACACTACTTTTTAGTAACCAACATAACCTTAAATTTTAAGGGGTTGCAACATATTACACTGCCCCCTCCTTAAGCCTGAACGTCCCGGTCAGGCAATTCAGCCTCTTTCACATACTTCGCCAGTCTATCCAAGTGTACGATCTTCATCTTGGACTTTTTGTTTCGTTGAATACGATAGACGACATCATTAATTCGGGTAATAACAGTATACGGTCCATCCCAAGGAGGTTGAAATTTCGGGGATCTCCATTCCTTCCGCTGTGGGTTGTACAGCCAAACCAGATCCCCCACCTTGAATCCCCCTGTACTGGCATTCTGATCATAACGAGCCTTCAAGCGGTTACTAGTTCTGTTCATCTGCTCTCGATCATTCTTTGGCTGTTCTCGACTTCCATTTCTGTAGTTGCTCATGGAAAATGGTTCCCCACGGGCAGCACAATTCTTACACTTGCGACACCAGGCCTCCACATCCTGGCGACTATTAACCCAATAGAATTGTTCCCGTGCTCTACTCAATGTCTTGTTTAGGCCGAAGTGTCTGTTGGATGTTTCATTATGTGCTTCCTGGAGTACTTCTGGTACACGACACCTGGGAATCACTAGACGCATGGCAACCTGCTTCCCATCTGGGCTTTCCCATGCTCTCCTCAAAAGCCCATCTACGACCGTAAGTGAATCCCATTGTGACCATAAAGCCTTCAGCCCCACTTCTTTGTTGGAAACATCCTTCCATGCTGGACGCGTTCCCTCTTCTTTTGCTCTCAACATGGGTCCGATTTCTACATCGCGCAATTGCTCTTGCCTCAGAGTTTTCTTTGACCAACTCTCTGGAAGATCGACCTTGACAGTGTTGACTTCAACCATGTTCGGCAATTTTCTCACCTTGCAATCTTCCTTGTCTGTTTTTCTGTATAATGCAGGAGTTTTGACTGCCTGCGTTGTCAACAGCCTGGTTTTCTCGCATTGGTCGTTCACTTTTGACAAACTAAATTGTTCGTTCCCAATCCTTAACATTCGCTTCCCTACGTCAACAATAAATCCATACTGTTCCATAATGTCCAGTCCCAAAATGAAATCATCCGTAATGTCAGCCACGATGACCCTGTGGTCGAACCTCAAATGCCCAATCTGCAAACCCAGGTCTACTTCTCCATGAACTGTAGCCCTGTCCCCCGTAGCTGTCCGGACGATCACTTCTTCATTTTGCCTCTTGGTAATCTTTATGCCCGATATAAATCCTGTCCGTACTATGGATGACGTAGTACCTGTGTCGATGGTAAACAAACATTTTCTTCCGTTCACATATCCATGCAACAACAGTCTGCTTGCGATTCTTCGAAGCTGGGAAATCTTAATTTCTCTGGGGGCACTGCATTCCCTAGCCAGAACAACCCCCCTGGTACTGTTTTCCTGCTCCTCTTCAAGATTCACAGCATTTACTCGACTCTCCGAATTCTGCTGTCGACAGTCTCGCTTCATGTGTCCTACCTTGCCGCAGTTGTAACATTTAATACCACCACTTGGCTTTCCTTTGTTTTTCTGTTTTTCCTGCTTTCCAAGGTCATCTAATTTATCCAATAGTTTGGTAAACATTTTCTGCATCTCAGTCAACATGGGGTTCTGGTTCATTTCTGGTTGCGATTCTTCGAGAGTCACAGCTCGCACTCTCGACCTTGGAGTATCCTTGTAAGCGGCTTCTACTTCGAGTGCACGCACCAAAGCTTCGCTACTACTTTGGTGTCTCGTCAGCCTCAGAACTCGCCTGACCTCTTCGTCCCTTATACCATCTAAAAAGGCCCCCACGGCTAATTGTTCCTGGAATTCTTTAGGTGCACTCGGATACGCCAGGTGTGCCAGTCTCTCTATCGCAGCTTCAAATTCTTGTAAACTTTCCCCAGCTTTTTGCATCCGGGATTTCAGCTGAGCCTGGTATAATTGGGCAAGGTGTTGATCGCCATACCTCAAGTCTAATGCAGCTTCCAAGACTTTAAAGTCCCTTTGTTTCTCCACCGGGATGGTTTGGAGTAACTCTGAGGCCTGGCCCCTTAACGCCAGAACTAATGCCATGGCCTTTTCTTCATTATCCCAGTTGTTCGCACATGCTGCTGCCTCAAACTGCCTCTTGTACGTCGTCCAGGAACTTTGGCCATCAAAAGAAGGAGGTTTTAGTCGCTGTCCTGATGATACCACCTGCTGGCTTCCTCTATCTCTCAACTGTCGTTTAAGCCGGTCTATTTCTCCTTTGACTTCTTCTTCGAACTCACTCATCTTTTCTTCAAACTGATTTACTTTTCCTTTTACTTGACCGACTTCGGTCTTGACTTCACCTACTTTTTCTTCTACCTTGTTTATCTCTTCTTTGACTTCACTCTTGACAGAAATGATTGCGTCCTGTTGTATTTTTATTTGATCGCTCAGGATTTTCCTTAATTCCTCCTGGCGTCTTTCTTCCAAGTCTTCCATTATTTTTCTGAGTTCGTCTTTTTCCTCCTGACGTTGTCTTTCTTGCTCCTCTTTCACCTCTTGTTGTCGTATCTTCAGGTCCTCCATCATTTCTCTTAATTCGGCCCTTTCTTCTTGACGTCTTCTTTCTTGCTCTTCTTTTTCTACTTGACGTCGCTTTTCTTGTTCTTCTTTCTCCTCTTGACGTTTTTTCTCCTGTTCTACTTTGTCTTCCTGGCGTCTTCTTTCTTGTTCTTCTTTTTCTTCATGACGTTTTTTCTCCTGTTCTTCTTTGTCTTCCTGCCGTTGCTGTGCCATCATTTTTTGGAGCTGTTCTAATAAGTCCTGTATTTGTTTATCGGATGCCATACTTCTTGTTGTTACGGGCATACGATGAAATTAAAATAAAATAAATTATAACCAGCACGAAAAAGTCTTATCCAGAGTCTTTTGTCACTATCCAGTTCAGAGAATTTAATAATCTCCACTAATGTCCAAATAGAAAAGTTCTAGTAATTTCCACGCACTAACACAAAAAATGAGTCTTTTTCAGTGTCTCTATCACTTCTCAGTTTAATACTTAACACTATTTTTCTGTCCACAAATAACCCTTGAACAATGTCCAGTAAATTAGTCCTGTGTTAGCACTAAACCGCGAGAATACTTCTCGAACACTCCAGCACAACTTCAGAGCTCCTCTTGTCATAAAATTCCGCTTTCTGACACCAATTTGTCACGTGTTTCCACCCTTAGGAAACCACCCTCGCAAAATCCGTGGGTTCCAAAAATTATAACAAGAGATGCCCACTAACACACTTTATTAAATATTTACTGGATACTTCACAATACTATTATTAATTTAAATACACTTTACTGACTAAAAATCACAATGTTTATTACTTTGTTTATCTTTGAACTCTTAACCTCACTTTCTATACTTTCTGAACTTTCTGAACTACTCGCTGAGAATGCGTCTTTTATACCTAAAAATGACAGATCTCGATTTTTCTGTGATGACGCCACCATTCTCTAGATCATTCCAGATGTCACCAGAACTAACTTCTTCTGGTAGGTTTCTCGAGTAGGTGCAAATACACTACTTTTTAGTAACCAACATAACCTTAAATTTTAAGGGGTTGCAACATATTACAATATTAACGTCCTGGCGAAGTTTAGCTAATGCTACTCTACCACTTAACCAGGACGGCGAGATGAGTTACGGTCACCCATCCAAGTGGTGGACTCGCCAGGACGTGCTTAACTTCGCCGATCGAGACCAGTCACTGAAACCGGTACCATACCTCACCTCACATATTTCTACAGATTTGGACGGGAGATATAAGAACGTTTGTAATGAACAAAGACTGAGCAGCGTGTTGAAAATAACAAAAAAATTTGTCCTCAAAAAAATAAAAATTGATAAGCAGGGAGGGGATTTAGCCTGGAATATCATTTTTTCAATAATAGAAAATAAAATAATAATGAATGTTGATGGCTAACAGAACCTGGGGGGGAGGGGAAATGACTCCATTACCCCCCGAAAATCCGTGCTTGGTAATGAACCCCCTCACCCTAAACACATATTTACTATGGCTAGTTTCTGAAATATTTAGAAACAAATTGAAATATTCACTTATTAATTAGTAAAAAAGGTGGATAAACTTTAACTTAACTTAATTTGTTAAGTCGAACAATTATTTCCTGGATGTGTTGAAGAGTATCTGGCGAAATCGGTCGGAGTTCCTGGCATATTCGGTCTTGTAAATCCTCAATGTTATTTGGTCTATTGAAATATACTTTAGATTTTAAATAATCCCACAAGAAGAAATCTAAGGGGGTCAAATCAGGTGACCTAAGTGGCCACTCAATATCTCCTCTCCTGATGCATCCTGGGTATGTTGCATCTAAAACCTGGCTAACGAGGGTTATTTAATCCATCTTGAAACCAAATTTGATCATTCAGTAAAATGAAGAAAGTGTAAGTAGCATTCTCCAGTTAACGTTCCTTCAATTCCTGCCTGGATAATATTTTTACAAACATAAATGCCGATAAATATGCCGCAATTACTCACGATACAAATCTTTCAGACATTCTAGGGATCTTATTTAATTTTGAATCGTATTAATTTAAGCAGAAAGCAAGCAACGTAAGAGTCAACTATAGACCAATAACTGATAGTGGGCTGGCTGTTCAACTTGTATCACAAAATTGAAAAAGCCATTTGGAATTTTATTGACAGACAAATATAGATGTCAACACTAAAGGCCATGGTAGGTTAAGATAAGTGTCCGTGCCTTTGCAACCTTTTTGCGTGTGGTTCCTTCCAGGGATGTATCTTTGCGAAAGATACTACCACAAGAAATTTTTTTTTTGAAAATCAAAAAAATTTTTTTTTTCTTAATCAAGTGAACCAATTTGTCTGTATTTCACATATATTGTAAATATACTCAAGACAATTTATTACTGATATTTTCATGAAATCTTTTCATGAAGAAAACAAAAATTGATGCTTTTGAATTTTTCGAAAAATTTATATACGTACTTACCGTTAGCGACCACCTCTATTTTTTTACTAATTATACACCATACAATAAGCTATAACATATATTTTTTACAAAACTCTATCGAAGTCAAATTGGCAAAGATAATGTTACGTGCTGTCGCCCCCCTTCGTAAACACCCTGTATCGTGGGTTCGGAAATTATAACACCAGGGTAACACTAAACAATAATGTATTTACGTACGCACTAATTATAACAAATACAGAAAAAGAGTATAAATTGGTTAGAAATTCACACACATATTGAAAATTTTTTGGAGCAGCCTACGTATTTTTTTGAAATAATGAGATGTATTTTTCACAATACATTTATTTTCTAAAAAGCTCCATCGAAACGGTAATACATAAAAAAATTATGTGTTTAATAATAAGGATACATAATAAAAAAACATGGTATGCTAATATTATTTGTCTTCATCACTGTCCTCATTTATTGTTTCACTGATATCTTCTGTGAACAGTTTAACTGATGGTTTCGGAATATCGTCGAGAAACCTTGCATATGATAAATTCATGTTTAAGTTAAAAAAAATAAATTAGTTTTCTGTTACTTAGAGATGGATTTATCATATGCAAGGTCGACGATATTCCGAAATCATCAATAAAACTGTCTGAATTATTCACAGAAGATATCAAGTGTTACAATAAATGAGGACAGTGATGAAGACGACTAATATTATCATATATCATTAGCATAACATGTAAACACATAATTTTTTTATGTATTGCCATTTCTATGGAGCTTTGTAGAAAATGTATGTATTGTGAAAAATACATCTCGTTGTTTCAAAAAAATACGTGGCTACTCCAAAAAATTTTCAATACGTATAATCCAAGCAGTTGTTGTTCATTTATATATTTATTAATAAATCGAGTTTTTAACCAATTTATACTCTTTTTCTTTATTTGTTGTAATTAGTACGTATTAGTGTTACCCTGGTGTTATAATTTCCGAACCCACGATACAGGGTGTTTACTAAGGGGGGGTGTAAGCACGTAACATTATCTTTGCCAATTTGACTACTTCGACAGAGTTTTGTAAAAAATATGTTATAGCTTATTGTATGGTGTATAATTAGTAAAAAAATAGAGGTGGTCGCTAACGTGTAAATACATACATTTTTCAAAAAATTCAAAAGCATCAATTTTTGTTTTCTTCATGAAAAGATTTCATAAAAATATCAATAATAAATTGTCATGAGTATATTTACAATATATGTGAAATGCAAACAAATTGGTTCACTTAATTAAGAAAAAAATTTTTTTTAGGATTTTCGAAAAAAAAATTTTCCCAGATATTAAGTTTTTGAGGTCAAAACTTTTTGTGGTAGTATCTTTCGCAAAGATACATCCCTGGAAGGAACCACACGCAAAAAGGTTGCAAAGGCACAGACACTTATCTTAACTTGCCATGGCCTTTGATCTATTGAAATACTATTAGACGCCATCAATATTTGCCTGCCAATTAAATCTAAAATACTCCACAACTTAGAGAATATGCAAAATGAACTCAATTTTCTCATTGATGTAAGCAAGTGAGACCCTTTTCTTACATCCAAAGAAACAGTAAATTCCTATCGCAGCAAATATCGTTATGAAATTCTTAAAGCAAAAAAAAACGGCCAATGATAACTACATAAATAAATCCCAAAACGCCCAAGTAGCTATAAAAAACAATAATAGCAATTTTCAGACTAAAATACGTGATTCTATAAATGCAAATGACAATTCAATTCTTATTTTTCTAACATTGCAATTCAATTAATAGAGGATCTTCCATTATCCACAACCACAAAGTTGTTCTCTGATTTTCTCCCTAAAGTATAAGTCCCAATATTTCCTTCAAATTCTGTGAGGTCTCTTATATTGAAATAAGAGATATTATCGCCAATTTAAAAAATAGCAGCAAGGATGCACACAATATCAATGTACAAATAATAAAATCATTAGTGTGAGTTTCTGGTTTCCTTTTAGGTTCACAACTGCCTTTTTGTTGATTTGTTGATTTTCAATTATTTTTACCATTTCCTCTTCATTTTTAAGAGCTTCTTCCGAGAAAGAATGGGGTATTTTCCATTTTTTTTAAATTCAGTTTTGGTGATATATATCAAGTAATGTTATTATTTTAGCAATTACTGCACAATCAATTTAAACCTAAACAATAATTTCTTAAATAAAAATAAGACGCCCGTCTAGACGCAGATTTCAAATGATTTTATTTGGCGGGAAATAATTTAACCAATAACAGACAACTTTCGCTTAGACTGTAACTATCTTATATGAATGCCAAATTGTGTATTTTCCTTATATTATTTTACCTATAACACTTCTATTTTGCTCAATATCTTGAAAATCAATAAATATTATACAGGGTGTCCCGAAACTCCCGCCTTTCCCTTTAGGTGCTAATTCTCCATGCAAAAATAGTAAGAAAAGTTCCTATAAACATGTGTCCGGAAATGCTTCCTAAGGGAGCTACGGCCCTCTAAGGATGGCACAAAAATAGGTGTTTTTGCTAATTATCTCGGAAATTATTTGGGACAACTTTATGAAACTTGGTTAACTTTTTTCGATTAATAAAAGTTATTGTTTTACGCCTACTTTAAAAAATAAATAATGCGCATTTAGCAAACGAATACGCAATATTTCGTTTAGACCGCTTTTACTCGAAAACGGCTTGCCATATGGCTAATTGTAAAGAGGCCCTTTTTTATGCAGAATTAACCAGGGAATCATAATCGGGGATTAAAGTACTAAAAATGTCAAATGGAAAATTAATATGTAGAAACAAAGAACACCGACCCCTCGTTTCTCCGCCCCTGGATAAAATTAATTTTGGCTAATACTGTAAAACAATAACCTTTAATAATCGAAAAAACGTAACCAAGTTTCATAAAGTTGTCCCAAATCATTTCCGAGATAATTAGTAAAAACACCTATTTTTGCGCCATCCTTAGAGGGCCGTAGCTTCCTTAGGAAGCATTTCCGGACACATGTTTATAGGAACTTTTCTTACTATTTTTACATGGAGAATTAGCACCTAAAGGGGAAGGCGGGAGTTTCGGGACACCCTGTATACATGTATTTTGAAGGAATTAAAAGGTATTTATGTTTATTATTTAGAAGTTATCTTGAAAATGTAAAAAAAAACCACAGCTATCTTCCAACTTTCAACTTTGCTTGCTTGCTGCCTGTTGTCAATTCTTGTCATAATACAGGTGAAAGAAACATAGGTTAGATTTATTTGTTGTTTGTTTATGTGGCGTTTGATTTCGTTATTTTATATTTTATCAACTATCCGTTGATGGAGTTGAATTTTGTGAAAGAAGATTCATCCAATCTGCCCAAAGTTGATTACGACATGATAGATTCTTTCTATAAACAAAATTTGAATTTTTTTGTCAGCAAACGTAAAAAATGTGAAAACGCAAAGGTAAACACTTCTATTTAAGTATGTAAGTACACTTATTATTAGTAAGTGTATTTTAATTAACAGTAGTGTAACTAGTATGTGGCTGACTAATCGTAACAACAAAATATAAGCGAACCTGAAGGGATGGGATCAGAAATATTGGAAGCTTGCCACCAAATTCTGCAAATATCCATATATTTCGGAACAGTTACAAAATTTTTTTCCGACGCACTTATACTCGTGTTTCCACAACTTTTTATAAAACATCTTTTCGACGACATTATCTATTATTTGTAAATAACAGCAAATACCTCGATAAAAGAAATTGAAATGCTTCAAATCAACACGACCCGTTAAAACACATTTGTCATTTGACTCTCCGTTGACATTGTTGCCATATATTGCTAAATATGTTTTTAAAAATCTAATCGGCATTAAAAATTATTTAAAATATTTAATAATTCACACCCTTTATTATTTTTTACATAAGAAAATTAAATTTCGTGGATAAATATATTAAAATTGATTTAATAAATAAGCTTTATACTCCTGTTTTCTCCAAATATCATTACTAGAACTAGAGAAGGAATCTCAACTTGGTAACACCACACTGTTTTGTATAAAACCATTCTATCAACAAATCTATAGTTTACCTACGTCATCGGCCAAACTAACTAGTTCACCAATTTAAAGCACCCGTTGCTCCACTTATTTTAACTTTTGTTTTCTCAAAAAATTGATAATTATTTTTGCGGAAATCTGTATTGAAAGGCTTTGTACATATTCTATGATATTATTCAATAAAAAAAAAAAATAGGAAAATGCCCCATTATTGTCATGTTTAAGTTTCAATTATCTTTAACGAAATCAGTAATGATGTCATCATATCTGGACATATTAAAAGGTTCCTCATGATTGTTAGTCACTGATCACTTCACAGCATTTAATTTTATTGTTAGTAATAAACATAAACAAACTTTTGTTCATTCGCGTTAAACAACTTTTATGATTGTTTTTGTAACATTTAAAGAATTATGTATACTCTCAGTACGTGAACTTGTGTCAGACGCCATCTTGATATACAGGGTGCTGTATTTAAAGTAACAAAGATGGTGTCATTTCTGCAAAAACCGGTAGTGATAGTGTTATTTTTACAATAGAAATCGATGGATTGGAGCTCTTTTGCATCCTTTTGCAAAAAGAAAATTGGTAAGATATTATCAAATTTATTCCTTTCATCGTCAACTCGCTATATACAAAAAGATGGTGTCTAAAAAGTAATACAATCAGCCTGAAGTGGTAAATATTTAGATGGAGAGAGAAGAACTTTAGATTTTTATTTTGGGACGGATGGTTAAATAGTATTCCGAACACGATTTTAGTAATTTCAAAAAAATATATAAAGTAAAAATAAAGCTAAAAATCGATATGAAGAAAGTTATTTTTACTCTACTAATGTTAAAAAGACTGGTAAATTGACTTTTTATGAAGTGGAAAATTTAATGATTACTTGTATGTACACTTCTGTGCAATAAAATCCTGTACAACACTTGAAAAAACAAGTTTTCACTCATATTAGGTGGTGGAAATCAGTCTTTTTGGAATTTAGATTTTTTTATTATCATATAGGTTATAAAAAACTGACATTGATTGTGAAACGTCAAAAGTAATGTATGTATTTGAATAACGTTAATCCAGAAGGAAAACATACGTATTTTTATTTTTTTTACTTTTTTACACCATTCGATGGGAATGATTTCGATTTATAACAAATGTAAAATTGACGTTGAAAAATTCACGACTGCACATGCACATAACTGCGTTTGTATTTATTGTATAAATAATGTAACCTAATATTTTGTACTTATGTCCGTCATTACAAGACTGAAAAACTTTTTCATCGGTAAACACAACATTGTTCCAAAACTCCAACGGGCGACAGACACAATTCAAACAAAACATAATGCGGGCTTGCTTCTGTTCTTCTGTTAATATGGTCTTCTTGGCACTTGTACAGTTTTTTATTTCCGATTTTCCTATCCTTTGGCTAGCTGTTGATCTCGATGCTGGAAAATTTGTCATGAACACAGCGTCTCCTGCTGTTTAAAACGGATTTTTCCTCAAATAGCAAGGAGTGCTTCATCTTGAACAAGCTTTGAACTTCTCGATTGGCCTGGACCGTCTTTTCTCTTTATGCTACCTTCCTCCTCCCACTTTTCTTCACACTCATAACAGTACTTTTATTCAATTGAGAATGGTTAGCAACTGCTCTGATAGACCATCTCTCTTCAATTTTAGGGAGAATTAAATTTTTTTAATGCTTAGTTAATTTCGGCATTTTGAAAATTTGACACTGACACTGACACTGACAAATAAAGAATGAATGATTTAATATATCGAAAAATAGGTGTACGGGATTTTATTGCACAGAAGTGTACATAACTTTGACTTACAAATGTTCAAGGTGCAATTGCAAAATTTCGTCTGAACAACATTTGGGTATTTTTCAAAAAGACTAAACTTATTTTACATTTTGAAAAAGGCCTTGTGATTTACTTTTTAAGACACTGTTTACTGTAACACTGGATGTCAATTCTGCCAGGTACACTTGGCCCAGTCCTTTTTTCTAAATTTATTTGGAAAAGAATGAAATTTGTTGAACGTATACCTGAACGGTAGCTCAGTCGGTTAAGGCGTATTGAGTGGCGAATAAGCTGATCGACTGTCTATCGTGTTCTAGGTTCAAATCCCAGTCCTGGTACTGACAATACTGGTGGGTATGGATGTATGTCTCCGTTTTTCCAAATGTCGATAGTTAGTTTAAGGAATTTTGAATGTGGCTTATTTTTAAGTCGATGATTAGGAATGTCCATAAGATTGCATCGGAAGGCCATATTTGTCAAACCAACCTTTAACCTTATTTATATAAGAACACATTTATGCCCAAAAGGTATTACCATCTTGCCACAATATAGTAGTGTCATCAGCAAATAAGATGAATTTTCCCTTAATGACAATTTCAGTCAGGTCATTAATATATAACAAAAATAAAATTGGGCCAGAAGCTTGAGGCATCCCATGGCTTATTATAGTCCACACGCCCTTTTTTTTTTTAATGATAGTAACAGGCTGAATTTTCATGATTAGCCTCGTTTTGACGAGATGCCCAACTTTTCTCTCTGCGAAAATTCTCGATAGTGATAGCTAATAACTGCGCTTGGGTGTATATATGTCGATTGGGTGATTGTTCGAATTTTATTAGTAACAGTTAGTTTTTTAGTTAAATCTTGAGATAATTTGATAAAAAACACGAAAAAACGTTTGTCCTATAAAATCGATGGTTTGACCAAAGCGTCCTCCACCCCCAACATGTCCAAATAACGGGATCAAAAAAATGATTAGTAACCAGCTGATTTTTTTACTATTGCTTAATAAATGTTTTTAAAATGAAATGGCCACATTGTCCTACAAATTGAATGGTATGTTTTTCAGTCCTACGCTCGGAAATTGTCAGTTCCACGGTAACACTTTTCTCATTAGCAACTGTAAGACAGAGATAACACATGATAGGTTAGTGTATTCTCTGCCCAAACAAAATAGTGTCCTACAAGAAAATTGATATGCATCGCTAGTCCGACAAAAATTATTTTAAGTAACGAATTATTTTATAATTGCGGTTTTGGTAAATTAATATACTTTTATTACTTAAGCGGAATTCTGATATCTACCAAATTTAGCACATAGATTCAGATTATCAAAAAACAACATTTCCCTTGATTTTAAACCAACAATTTGCAAATTTATATTCGTTGCGAATATTTGAATTTTTCATGCACTTTTATATGTTTTATTAAATGTTCAACTACAAGAGAGGAAAATTACTTTAGAAAATTGTTTAATGGCATTTCTTTTTTCCCTAAAATTAGGTTTTCCACACAGTAAATTGCATAAAAACACTCCATAGTCACTCTTTATTTCGCACGAATTAGACAATTCGACATGTCAAATTATTTTGGCAATATGTTGTTGTGGACAAACACGACGGGGTTTATTTTAATTAACTCGTGGAAACATAGCCAAGGCAACCGAAAAACAAACTCTTTAACAAACGTTTAACGAATGAAAAATAATATAAAACTTTACCTATGGAATGAAATTTCAAAATAAGTGTTTTTAATTTTTTTGTAGGAATTAGTAAAATCGTGTTCCACACTTTATTCCCAAGAGAAAAAAACGAAAATTAGGTTGTTACTAATGAGAAAAGTGTTACTGTGAAACTGACAATTTTCGAGCATAGGACTGGAAAAACATACCATTCAATTTGTAGGACATTATTTTAAAAACATTTATTAAGCAATAGTAAAAAAATCAGCTGGTTACTAATCATTTTCTTTGACCTTATTAACCCTTTCACTGCGCACGGCCCAAATGCCGTGGCTGGTGCTGTGTGCAATTATTTTACTGCTAGCGAGTATAGTCGTCTAGAGCAGTATGGTTCGAAGGAGTATTTTTTTTAATTTCTTTTTTTCAGTTAAAAAAATAATTTGTCACAATAAAGCATGTAATTTTAAAAAAAATCATAAATCATAACGTATACAAAATAAGAGAATTATTTTGATATGGTACTATGGTAAAAAAAAAAAAAAAATTGCAGCGCGATTGCATTCGGCCGATTCCCACCCATAAACCTGAACGCCGCGAGAAAATCCGGCTAGAGCAGTCAGATCCTATTTAATTTTGAACCGCGAGTTATCTCGTCTGGAGCAGTTAACCCGTTGGCGAGTATACTCGACTTGAGCAGCGAAAGGGTTAATTGGACATGTTGAGGGTGGGGGACGCTTCGGTCAAACCATCGATTTTATAGGAAAACGTTTTTTCGTGTTTTAAATCAAATTATCTCAGGATTTAACTAAAAAACTAACTGTTACTAATAAAATTTGAACAATCACCCAATCGACATATATACATACACCCAAGCGCAGTTATTAGCTACCACTACCGAAAATTTTCGCAGAGAGAAAAGTTGGGTGTCTCGTCAAAACGAAGCTACTCACGAAAATTCAGCCTGTTACTAATCATTAAAAAAAAAAGGGCGCTGTACTGTGGACTATTATATTTAGTTTGTTGGAAAAAGTTGAATTCTTAACTACTTGGGTACGGTTTGACAAATGAGACAAAATAAGTTTATGGTGATAGATGCCTCTGCGAAAATAGTAATCAAAGGATTTGGACAAATCACAGAATATTCCTGCAGCAGTAGAATAAAAAATGCTCGATAGCTTCATTCGAGTTGAGCGGTTTATTGAAATTTGAAATTAGACAAGATATGACTCAAACTTTGCAGAGGTGATATGTACCGAAATTTTTCATTATTTGACACTTTTCCATCACTCCTGATTTTCGCGAAAATGATCCTTTTCATCACAGGTTCGACAAATACATTTCTCTATATTAGCACACAAAGGAAAACCGGGTGTACTTGATTCAGACCACACTCAGTGTGTATAAAACTACACCTACGACCATTCAAAAGAGTAAGATTTTTGTTATCAATTTCCGTGCGAGAAGTGTCACTTTTTGCAGTTTTATTTCTTAACATTTTCGATGGAGTACATTACAAAATGAAAAACTGAAAAAGTGACACTTTTCTGTTGACGTGAAAACAAAATTCTATTTTTTTTTTTTTAGAAAAATAGAAAAGGTAGTATGTGCGTCCCGTGTTGAAAGTGTCCTTTTTTCCACTTGTGTGGAGGTAAATCTCCACACTAGTGAAAAAAGAAAACAAGATTTGTTGCACAAAATATATTTTGAAACTTTAAAATGTGCCAAATGAAAGTATATTTTAGTTGACGTATTAAATTATTGTTGAAAGATAGATACTAATAGTTTTGTAAAAATGTTTAATGAATAAATATAAATTTCGAGTTATGTTTGTTTTGTTTTCTTTTTAAATAAATAAAAGATTGTCCCCCACAGAATGGAGAAAAGGTTGTAAAACCAAACACTGACTACAAACAAACAAGTAATTATCTGCCTATAATGTTACTCCCAGTATAAGGATAAAACCTTGAAAAAATTCGAAGAAAAAAATTTCAGTTATACTGAATGAAAAATCCCCAATACCAATTTGGATTCCATAAAAACTGTTCGACCAATATTACACTGAAGATTATTTAAATGTTTATTCTTTGATATAACAGTAGTGACATTAGCATAAAGAACAAAATCAGCACTGGGGCTGATATTAGGCAAATCGTATACATAAATAAAAAAATATTTGTCCCAGTATCGAACCTCAAGGGACTCCATCCGTAATATTATGAGGTTCCGATTTATTGTTACCTATTGAAACAAACTAAAAACGATTAGTGAGATAGGATTTATTAAGCTCTAAACTGCGGTTAGTAAAGGACCCAGTACAGACCAAATGGAAAAGTGGTCCCAGTCGAATGGGTTGGATTTTCAGTATGTTGTAGATTTGAACTTTTTGATTAAAAGCTTTCATGGGCCCCCGTTTTTGTCTTCCTGGTGAAAAAACTTTCGGAAATGATTCTGACCTCTAATACCAAAGTATTAAATCCGAGATAAAATCATAAAAGATCTATACACCTACTGTAATTTATATGCGTACAACTACACAGCATCTTGATTAACATTGCGAATCTCTTTCCTTACATGCCTGTCTTCTGTAGCGCTGTAATTAGGTATCTTTATTTATACTAATAATTTAGTATTTGTTTAATTTTGCTGTTCTTAGTTTCATATCTATTTTGTGTAGGTTTTAAAAAATTCTTTTTTAATAATTTCTGTTTCCTGTTCAATTGTTTTTTTTTTCAATTCACCTTGTTTAATAGATTGTAAATTTCATTCGATTCTTTCATTCCACCTTGTATAATTTTTCAAGTATATACTTAAACTAATTAAAAAATATTGAACATTTCGCACAGAAATAAATATTTTTACTTGTAATAAGAGTTTCTGCAAAAGTCAGCAATCATTTCATTCAACCCTGTATAATCTGTTGAATAAAGTAAATGTATATACAATGTGTCCCCCGATTGAGTTCGCTAAAGGTGAAATAGGCAAAAAAATTTCGAATTTTTTTTTCATATTTGGAGGTTCACCCCTGCTTATCTAAAAAGTAATTTTGGGTGTACTTTTGTTTTTTTTAAATCACGTAGGCCATGACAGTTAAGCAAAAACGAATTTCATGTTAGGTAAAATATACAGGAAAATGTCATTAAGGAAAGTTATTCAGATTAAAAAGTTATAGTCCTATGCAAAATTTCAAGAACATACGCCTACTTTGATGATTTTGATTTTTTCCAATACAGGGTGGCCATAATAGGCCATAAGTTCAAGGGTAGATTCTTTGGATCAAAATATGAGGATATAACCAAACATGCTTTAGTAAATTGTTGCCGTGGAAAAAGATACAGGGCGTCAAAATTGTAATTTTTTTTTCTTTTTTTTTTGCAATATTTCAACTATCTCTTGCCCGATCTTCTCCCAATTTGGTAAGGAAACATTTTTTATTCTAAGAAACAATAATTTGTGTATTACATCACGCCAGCTATACCTGATGAAGATTATTTTTTCTCTTTTTTTATTACGAAACGTAGTGGCACTTTTGACTAGAAAATCTCAGGCAGGAATAATTTCTACGTAAAAAGGTTCACTTGATAGAACTTGATAATTCCAACTGTTTTCGAGAAAACTGCCGTATAGATCTCACAAATTCTTTGAAAACAAACCCAATTTGAAAAGGAAAAATTGTATTTATTGAAAAATGTGCTTTGGTGACGTCATTTACGTACAATTTCATTAGTTTGACATTTTGATAGAACTAAGACGTCACCAAAGCACACTTTTCAATAAATACAATTTTTCCTTTTCAAATTGGGTTTGTTTTCAAAGAATTTTTGAGATCTATACAGCAGTTTTCTCGAAAACGGTTGGAATTATCAAGTTCTATAAGGTGTACCTTTTTTTTACGTAGAAATGTCTCCTGTATGAGATTTTCTAGTCAAAAGTGCCACTACGTTTCGTAAAAAAAAAGAGAAAAAATATTCATCATCAGGTATATCTTACAAGGCGCTCTCCACGGGCTAGAGTGATGTAATACATAAATTATTGTTTCTTAGCTTAAAAAATGTTTCCTTATCAAATTGGGAGAAGATCGGTCAAGAGGTAGTTGAAATATTGCAAAAAAAAAAAGAAAAAAAAATTACAATTTTGACACCCTGTATCTTTTTCCACAGCAACAAGTTACTAAAGCATGTTTGGTTATATGCTCATATTTTGGTCCAAAGAATCTACCATTGAACTATGGCCTGTTATTAATTGTCCACCCTGTATAATTGCATTTTACGAAAAAAAAAGTTTACGATTTACTAAAGTGTTTACTCCGTTATGTCCTAGATCAAACACTTTAGTAAACTGGCATACTATTTTTTTTTTTCGTAAAATGCAATTATATTGAAAAAATCAAAATTACCAAAGTAGGCGTATGTTCTTGAAATTTTGTATAGGACTATAATTTTTTAATCTGAATAATTTTCCTTAATGACATTTTCCTTTATATTTTACAGAAAAGGTACTTTACCTAACATGAAATTCATTTTTGCTTAACTGTCATGGCCTACATGATTTTAAAAAAACAAAAGTACATCCAAAATTACTTTTTAGATAAGCAGCGGTGAACCTCCAAATATGAAAAAAAAAATCGAACATTTTTTGTCCATTTCACCTATAGCGAACTCAATCGGGGGGGACACACTGTATATTCGCATATGAATAAAAATTTTCAATAGTATGAGGTAATGTGTGACATTTTGAGTATACCATGACACTTTCGTGAATTTTTGACTCAATGTTCAGTTTTCTTAAGCATTCTAATACATTCGTCTAGAGTGCTTTAGAATACCAACAATTGTTCTACGGCAGGTAAGGTCCAAAGGAAAAATATAATTTTTAGTTTAATTTCATTAATAAATATCCTCTGAAGCCTCCGAAGTTGAACAATATCACATTTTTATCGAAAACTGTTTTTTCCAAATGGGAAGGTGGTGGCTCATAGTGTTCAATAAATTATAGATCTCTTTCTGAATTCATTGATATCCATTTCAAATCTATGCTATTTGTTTTTCTATTTTATTTAATTTATTTAAGAATAAAAAAATCACTCAAAATAATTTTTATTAATCCTTATAGTATGCACTAGTACTTATACCTATTAAGAAACAAAAGAGAGAACTAAAAGGCTAATATTCACAAAAAGGGAGTTATTTACATTTCATTATGCGACATATGATTTTTTTTTCAATTATATAAGTGCAAATCGCACAATTATGAGTGTTAAATTCCTAGAAATGGCGAACGGCATTTGAATTTTACAAATATTGTTCAAAATGACCCCCATCACAATCAATACATTTTCTTGCACGCACAATTATTGTGTGATTCATTACCTTCTTTGACATTTGTGGAGTGATGTTATTAAAAGCTCTTCTTATTCTCAATTCGAGATCATAGATGGTCATACCGGGAGTTTTGTAGACCTGTCCCTTAATATAACCCCAAAGAAAGAAGTCTAATGGGAATGCCCCTATAGGAAGGATTTTGGCCTTTTCATTAATTTCGTAGCGGTATATTGGGCCACAAGGCTTGAGTACGGCGACCTTTCGTAGCCCCGCTAAAAGAAAGAGAAGCCCTACAGTGTGTCCCTGGATGGAGTTGACAAAAGGAAAAACATCTCTATTATTGATTTTATGACGAAAAGTCATTCTTTATAAAAAATTCTGTTTGTCGAAAAAATGAATTTACCATATAAAAATCTTAGATCAGATGCACCAGGTGTTAATAAATTAAGAAAACATCAAAATGCCTCAAGAGAGAAGTACCTTTATTTATTATTTTGGACAAAATTTTTATAAAACAAAGTTGTTTATAATCCAACATAAAGCATAAATACAAATTATGAAGTCTAAATTTTGACTTTTACATTTATGTCAACTTACATTTTTTTTTTCAGACTTTAGCATAACATAATAACATTAACTTCACTGATTGTGGAAAAACAATTTATTCTACATAGCCTCCTCCAACCTCAACACATTTCTCCATCCTTTTAATAAATTCACCATAGACCTTACGAATGGTTGAGGGTACATTCAATTCATTCACCGCGTCTTGTATTCGTGCTTTTAGTGTTTCTCAATCATGTGGCAGGTCATCTGCATAAACTTTCAGTTTTAAAACAACCCATAAAAAAAATCCATTGTTGTAAAGTCTGGTGATCTTACAGAAAAATTAATTGGAGCATATCTTCCCATCCATCTCGCTCCAAAGTGATCTGTCAACCACTGCCGTACCAAAAATTAGGAATGAGCTGGGCAACCGTCTTGCTGCGAAAAAATGTTACGCGTTACTTCCGGTTGCAGAGTGTTTGTAAATGCCAACACAAAGTTTTCCAAAAGGTCCAAATAAATATGCTGATTTAAATTTTCTTCTAAAAATATGGATTAACGATTCATAAAAAATCCCACACCATACATTCACTTTTTTATAACGTTGACTTCGTTTGTGAATGACATTGTTTGGATTTTCAAAAGACCAGTAACGTGGCCATTGGCACAAAATGTTGCTTCGTCAGTAAAAAATAAAAACATTCTGTGAAAACTTCTATCTACGAGGTAATTCTCACCGACCCATACACAAAATTCCAATCGCTTCTCTTCATCTCCATTTTCAAGTATATGTCTGAACCTTGGCCTAAATGGTCGAACTTTGTTTTCCATATAAATTCTCTGTAAATGACTTTTACTTACTTCCAGTCTTTGTGAGCGTTTCCGTAAAGATAATTTCGGGTTTTCTATTACTGAATTTATTGCCAAAAGTGTTGCCGCATCGTCTTCATTGTACTTTTTCTTGGGTTTTTTGACACCCAATACAGATCCAGTTTCATTAAATTTTTTTTACAAGTTTGCGCAATGATTGGCGCGATACCGCTGTGTTAGGGAACTTTTGGTGGAAAAGGTTAATTGCATATCGATAAAAGGCATCTCCAATCCCATAACATTTGATCAAATAAATTCTTTCTTGTTTGGTAAACATTTTTTAAATGATCAACAGAACATTAATAAATGCAGATGTAAGATAGTGATATTCTACACAATGTCACAATGACGTTTGCCAGTTCAATATTATCGACAGTGCACTCTGTTTCTTAATTTGAATTCTTATTCGTATTAATAAATTCAACGTAAAAAGATAAACGCAATAAAAACATAAAAGTCAAAATACAGACTTCATAATTTGTATTTAGGCTTTATTTTGAATTATAAACAACTTTGTTTTATAAACATTTTGTCCAAAATAATAAATGAAGGTACTTCTCTCTTGAGGCATTTTGATGTTTTCTTAATTTATTAACACCCGGTACATCTGATCTAAGATTTTTATATGGTAATTTCATTTTTTCGACAAGCAGAATTTTTTATAAAGAATGACTTTTCGTCGTAAAATCAATAATAGAGATGTTTTTCCTCTTGTCAACTCCATCCGGGGACACACTGTATATGATGAAACATTTATTTACGTTATTCACACGTTATTATAATAGACACCCATGGCTGCACTAGCTGCTTACAAGGTCTGATTTATTAGAACAGTGGCACACCCAGTTTTCTAGTTGCTCTATCTTTAATATGTTGCTATACGCAAAGATTGAGAAACGCATGGATTCAAGCCCGTGAGGGAACGTTTACGTTACTCATAACACCCATGTTACCGTCATCTGCCTCTCTCACTCTCATATATTTTCTTATAAGTGCTCAATATAATAATACGGGTGTATGTTAAATAACATAAACTTTCTATACGGGAGTGAGAGATACAGGTGATGGTAATATGGGTGTTACGGATAACTTAAAAGTTATATCACAGCACAGGCCTGACTTTTTATGATAAATAACATGGTTAAGGATTAGCAAAAAGCCCAAAAGTTCTGTAACTGGACCGCAAGACATCTACACCCCCTTCATTTTTGAAGGCGGGGAACACGATGGTGACAATATTTTGCAACCTACCCTTCTATTACAACTACCCCCAAACCAGAAAAACCACCCCTATTTCCCATTTTCTGTTGCTAGGCATTCCTTTATCTGGAAATTTTACTAACGAAAGTTATTCAGAATTGTCCAAAAACCGTAAGTCCAAAATTTAATTAAAAGTAAACATTGAAATTTTGTTTAATAATGTCCGAAAACATCATTTGAATGGGTTTTTTTGCTTAAAAAATTAATGACAATTTTGTTTGAAATTAAACCCAAGCTGTCAGGTAGGTGTCAAGTAATTGGTAGTCTTTATTTTATATTTTTTAAATTTATCAATTTTTAAAATTTTAAATTTTTCAGTTTAAAAAAAAACAAAATTAGGAAAGTAAAATTATATATTCATGAATTTAACATATTTATTAACAGTACTTCTTTCTACAGTATAAAAATTTTCGATACAAAAATAAACAGAAATTACCCAGATATTTTTCTTTATTATATAGATAGTTTTAATTAATGAAAGACTATGTTTAATAGTAACAACACTCTATTAATAAAATCAATTATAAAACAAAGTTCTGCAAAAATTAAAAAAATTCTAAACATATTACATTAAATGGAACGAGTATAAAAAAAGACCCAGAATAATTCAAGGGCGACATTCAAAGTTTGCAAGAAGAGTATATCTTCTTCTACAATATTCAATTCAAAGAGGCATCTCAGGCCAAAACATCCCTCCATTCAAATAGATGAAGAAACAGATGCCAGTAATCCCTCTTCGCAAGGATCTCTTCCTGACTTTACAACCAAGTGCCTCTACTTCTTCAATGTCTCAAGAGTCTCGAGTCACTCAAAGCAACGCAAACAAAATGGATATGTACAAAAAAACTGCGGATGATAAATTACTCCATTTGATAATGAGCCAAAAGCTGACACTGTCAACAGTAGAGAATTCATGGAGGCAATTACTCTTTACCAAGCAAAGAGCGTTTATCAGCATTATTAGAAAAACATGGATTAAATGAAAACTAGAAATAAAGAAAGCTTGACAGAGTTATTTGCAGAAAAAGCAAAAGCTTTGGTTACTAATGCTTTGACAGAACTGATTTAAGAAAAAGAACGATAAGAAATAACTTAGAAAGTTTTTTTTTGTAATGTTTTTATGTCAATCCAATAAAAATTGTTTAAATAAGCTCTGAATAATATTTTTTGGAGCTACTCTAGAGAATTGCTTTTCTACACATAAATTAATCTAATATTCTTAACTTCGGTCTTAGTTTTTTGGACGACAATTGACTCCCTCAGAATTTTGATGAATGAACATAATTTGTTTAACTTCATTTGCTGATAGAAGATTCCATCGATCCTTAAGAAGTTATCCAGTTTTTGAAAAGATCCTCTCACAAGGAATAGAGGTAGCAACTGTTCTAAATTTTAGTCTCGCTAATTCTCTTAAGTGCAGAAAGTTAAGAGCATTATCTCTCCACCAATTTATTGGATTTTCTGAGCGGTCCAAAAGAGTTTGGTCTATATAACGTTGAATTTCAATTATGGCCTTCGATCTTGTATTACCACCAGACGGAGTAAATGAGGACATCTTTTTTCAAATGAAGATCATATTGTAGAAACCTGTAAATAATAATAATAAATAATTTATTTTCCTTAAAAGACAATAAAATTCGGGGACCATTGTGAGTCAGAGTTTTTGGTGATTTTATATTTTGCAATAGGCGTATGTATATGTATTAAATCTTTCTGCGGTATATTAACATCATGAATGTTTTTATTAGGCTTGAAGTTGTCTTTGATAGAAAATACATAAGTAGATATTTCTAAAGTATATAGACTGGCAAGTGTTAATATTTTATACTCACAGAATAAATCTTTACATGAGTCTTTGGAATATTTCCAACACAAGGCAAAACATGTTTTTGTGCCTTAAATACCTCCTTGGTCATGGTGGAGCTGCCCCACAAGCAAACACCATATCGCAACCTAGATTCGGCCTGGGCATAATATACACTTATTAGTTGATGCTCATGCAAAACTAATCATAAAGAACCTCATACGGAATGATAGGAAAATGGCCCTCGGTTAAATTGCACCAAATGTTAGTATGCTATAGGTCTTGGCCTCCTGAACAATAGTTCTCATGGGCACAATGCTCAAAAGTCAATATAGCGCAAGCCCCTACTTGTTGAAGACAGAACCATTAAGCGCGGAATCAAACCCTACACGAATTAACGTATGTTCATATTTATGTATTCCAATAGTGCTGTATAATAATAATAATAATAATAATTCATTGGTGTTAATGCGGGGGCTTACACAGGTCAACAGGTCAAAGCAGATACAACATTTTAAAAATATGTACACAAGTATATGTATATAATATGTATAATACAAACGTTACAAAAATTACAAACAATTTAGGTCTATCAAGGGACTTCAGAGAGGATGGCAATTTGTTATACATTTTTGGGGTTAGGAATCTAGTGCCCGTTTGTGTTTTCTTCACTCGGTTAAAAGAAACATAGATGTTATTTTTTTCTTTGTTTCATAGTCATGAACATCTTCGTGGGTGTATGATATCGTATTATCTTTAGCGTACATCAAGCAGTGAAATATGAATAAGCAAAGAAAGGTCAAGATTTTCAGTTTTATAAATGTTGATCTACATTCATCTCTCTACGCTAAACCCTCAATCATTCTAATAGCTTTTCTTTGTAGAGAGAATATTCTACATGTTGATGTTGCATGACCCCAGGCCGGTTGAGAGGGGGGGGATAGCCGGTACAAATTACCGGGGCCCGAGCGCAGTCAAAGGGGCCCCTGGCCGTGTTAAAAAATTGCCATCTCAAGTATGTTAAAAAAAAAATACTTTTGCATAACACGTAATTAATAATTAAAATTAACACAACTTTAAGTATAATTTTGAATATACCAGCCAATCCCAGTCGTCGTGACTTCTTTTTATGGCGTTTCCGGCTGTTACATAAAAATCTCAAACCATTTTACTTCCACATCCAGTGGAAGTAAGTATAGTAACGACAAAAAAATTTTGAAAATTTTTATTGTTCAAATCGGCTTAGAATGTCTGTCGGTCTGTTTAACTTTTTTTTGTGCGCATGTTTACTCTGGAACCGTTTAAGATATTGACTTGAAATTTGGTACACATATGTACTTTAACGGGATCTGGAACTAGATTATATTTTCATCTTATTCCGTCGAAGGGTTGGGGGGTAAATTGGGGTAAATGGGGGTAAATAGGTAAATCAAGCAGGTAAGAGTCCATAATATTGACATTTAGTATATGCAAGAGAAGTTAAGGTCTCAAAAAAATGTTCGGCATTAGCCACCCCCATTACCACCCCCACCCCATTATTAAAGGGGATGAAAAAAAAATTGTGATTCAGTATGTGTACAAGAACCAAAAACCTCAAAGTATTTTTTTACTTCATCCACCCCCACTATCACCACCCTCACCTCACTACCGATGTGGGATATCGTTTTACGGGTTTTTGGGGGAGACAATTTCAAATAACATATTATTAAATAATTAAAGTTCCATAAACAATTATTTCCACATACAACATTTTTTCGTTGTGAGAGACTTGGATAGAGAATCTGGATATGGAAGTAGTGATTCCTTGGCAGAGCTGGGCAAATATGTACTTACAAATACCTCATAAGTATTTAAATACTAGAAAGTATTTAAATACCAAGTATTTAAATACTTCTTGCAACAAGTATTTGTATTTATACTTGCAAATACTTTATCTGAAATATTTACTACTTAGTATTTGTGAAAATGATCCTGAAATATTTATAAATACTTAAACTATTTAAATAACTGAGAAATATTTAAATACTTCTAAAAAAGTATTTAAATCCTTTTCTGACAGTATTTGAATACTTTCAGAAGTATTTGAATCTCAAAAGTATTTAAATAAATACAACAAATATAATCAAATACACCAGGGAGGCAGGCAGATACTCGTCAAGAATCAAGACATGTAATATACTATGTAGTTAATAAACACATTGCATCATTCAGTCTTCAGTCATTCACATCTTAATTCCCAGAAAGTTGGTTGAGAGCAGACATAGACAGTAAGTGTTAACTGTTAGGCTTTTGCAGAGTGAGAGGGAAATATGCGTTTATTTTCGGTTTATTACAAATAATTAAATAACCAAATATACTATAATCTTTAAAACTGTTTTAAATAATTGCTATTGTTCTAACGAATACAAGTATATATATTTTTTTTTTATTGTAAATTTCTGTTGTACTTGAATATCGTAGTTTGTCAATGAAAATAGTTCCTAATTTCATTATTACAGTATGGCATTTAACTATATACAAAGTTTATGATAAAAACTGTATATGGTTGTATTCCTTAGAGCAATGGGGAGTATTTGAAACTATTTTAAGGAGAATATAATTCACGTGTCACATGGTACATTTTTTATTAATTTCATTGGTTAAAATACAAAAACAAAAGAGCATAATAGGCTATCAAATCGGTGATAATTTTATCACCGCATATTGGCTGTCACTTGTTTTTAATGAATAAAATAGTTTACTGTCAAAGTGACAGAAAGTTTCAATAGACGCGTCGAAATCAGAAAATAGTAGTGCTCTTAGCAGAAAAATGTTTCAACCAGTAGATCACCGTCGATGGGGAGATGCTAGCGAAGAAGAGATTTGAAAGTTAATTGAGAAAAAAATACCAAAAAAATACCAAAATTAATAAAGAATCTCAGTGGAACCAGTTCATGGAATTTTGCGCTTCAAGGAGAATCAAAATAACGCAAGAGACTACGATTCCAGAAATTTCATTAATATTAAGTAATTATGCTTGCAACATGAGAAGAAAAGACGGCCAAGAATATAAAGAATGTGTTGTCAAAACATTATGGAACTCCGCGGTAAAGATTATACAAGAAAAATTCTTCACTGAATATAATATCAAGTTCAATCCATTTACTGACATGGAATTTAAAGAAGCAAGAGTAGCTCGCGATTATAAAACTGCAGGAAATACAAGAAAAAAGAAAGGTTAGTGCTGTTGCTTTTACACTAGAAGAAAGTAAAAAACTGCAAAAAATCTAGGACGAGAATACGCCTGAAGGGCTTCAAAAAAAGCTCTTTAAAAATATGCATTGTAATGAATAAATAAATAATTATTATATACAATAGGCCAACACGCTGTCACTTTGCTTTGTTTGTACTACAGCAGCCATCTTTTGTTGGTAAGTTAGGGTTTTCGACGGGCTTAAAGGGCACCATACACGTTGAGTAATCTCATTACCTGAATTTCGCGTTTTTTCAGTCATACTTAATTCAATAATTATAGCTAGATATGCTCTTTTCTTAAATAATGGACATGTAAGGTGTGAAAAATAATGACTGGGAATGACGGGGAAATTTTTAACTCGTGCTTCGCACTCGGTCAATTTTCATCGGTTTTACCTCAGGCTATCACCGATGATAATCATAACACTAGTTATATTGTCCCCGATTATACCATTTATGATTTTTTAAATGTTTATAATAAACCGAAAACAAACGCATGTTTCCCTCTCACTCTGCATGTATATGTTTTGTGATTGTGACAGAGAACAGTTGAACTAGTGCCATAGTCTCTGTGCTTTATTTGGGTATTTGCAGAAGACGCAAAGGTCTAGCTCTACGGATAAGTAAAAGTCCAATACTCAACTAGAACTGGATTAAGTATAGAGGTATTAAAATAGTGTTGTAGAAGTACATGAAACCTAAAATTTTGCCACCTCAAATAGTCAAATAGTATTTAATATAATAATAATAATGATAATGATAATATTAAGTTTTTATTGATTTCTACAAAAATAGAAAATACAATTTGGCGAAGTTTAGCCATTAAAGGCTATTTTTACACTTAACTATCCTTGAAAATATGTCAGTGTGATCAAAGTATTTAAATATTCAGAAAGTATTTAAATACTAAGTTTAAAGAATAGAATAGAATAGAATAGAATAGAATAGAATAGAATAGAATAGAATAGAATAGTTTATTAACCTCAAATTAACATAACATAAGTTACAAAAGGCAAGTCATAAAATAACGGTACAAAAAATTACAGGAAAAAAAAAAAAATATATATATATATATATATATATAAACAGCAATAAATAATACAGTTACATTAAAATAATCAGTAATAAAAAATTCAGTTATATTATAAAATAAAATAAGAAACAAGTGATAAAACATATAAACCCAAGTTGCAGGCCTTAATTCCCTACTGGAAACAAGAATTCTTTAACGGAGTAGAAAGCGTTTACTTCTAAAAAAGATTTTACGCCTTTTTTGAAAGTAGTGTAGTTCCCTAATAATTTAATATCATCAGGTAATGCATTATAGAGGATGATACAGTTGTAGCGTGGAGATTTACGAAACATAGCTGTTCTGTATGTAGGCAATCGCAGGTTTATATTTCTTGTGTTGTAGCTGTGAATATCGGATTGGTGTATAAAGTCCATTAGGTGTCTCTTGGTAAACAAAACACATTTCAGAATGTATATAGATGGCACGGTTAAAATTGCATATTCTTTAAAGACTTGATGACAACTTGCCCGGTAGTCCAAATTAAACATTAATCTTAATATTCTTTTTTGTGAAATCAAAACTCTACTGAGACATGATGTTATAGGAAAGATGGCAGTAAGCAAAAGCATAATAAAGATTTATTGTACACTCTACAGTTAAGAACGACTTCATCTGTAGAATCGCGTAAAAGGCCTTATTCAGCCTTCCACATACATGTGTGATTTGGTTGCGGAAACTCATATCAGAGTCAAGCCAGGTGCCTAGTAGTTTAGTATGAGTTACAAAGGTATAAGGGCACTCCTTTATAAGAGTGTCAGGAATAGTCTTTTGAAGATGAAAATTTATACATATTGTTTTTGCTTATTCAGAATTAAAGAATTTTTATGGCATCAGAAATCCATTTCACTAAATGTGTCCACAATTTTCATTTGAATTTCCTCAAGGGATTTGCCGGCTACCGTTATTGTGGTATCGTCTGCAAACTAAACTATTTACTATTTAATTACTTTTGTTATTTATTATTTAAATAGTTTTATCTTTTGAAAATACTTAATATTTAAATACTTTCAATTTTCTGAAAGTATTTAGTATTTAATATTTAAATACTTTTTCAAAGAATTTGCCCAGCTCTGTTCCTTGGGCAGGTTTTATGCTTTTTATGAACCATAACTAATTTACACTAAGTTTAATAATCAATCTGGCTATTTATTTGTTACTGGTACCTTTCAATTCAATTCAGTTCAATTCAAAACAAGTTTATTTATGATTAATTGTACAGCAATGCGCCTTGGTCGAGGCCCGATTTAGGGCAGAACACCACCACGGCGCGCAACGCCGTGGTAGATGGGTGGTCGGATGAAAAGGGCTCGGCTTTTGGCTTTAACGATCTATGATATGATTGGGGTTAGGCCTCCTGTTTAGCAGTGCGAAAACTTAAGCCTAACAGTTGGTATCATAACTAAGAATAGTTTAAAAGCACTTATAACTACTTAAAGCTAGATTTAAAAAACGTTGGTTAGGAACGCGCGCACAACACACGCGCACTAGATTTAGAGGTTTGGCTGGTGATACGGGAAAAACTGAAAGAAAAAACCCGTTTGAGCAAGTCACGATCTTCATCCGGTGGTCTGCTTGCCTTCGGAAAGGTAGGGTGAAGAGGAAATTGTGATTTTAAAGGGTTGGAATTTATAAGAGGTTATTGGTCAAAAGGGGATTTGGAAGAGAAACAAAAAGGGACAAAAGGGAATAGAAAGGGGTTTGAGGTAAAAGGTGGTTAAAGTAAAGGGTGGTGAAAGGGAAATTGTGGTATAGGAAAGATGTGGCTAGGGAGGTTGCCGAAAGATAGGCAACGCCTGGTATGGTAAAGGGTGTTTCAGGTCGAAAAGTATTGCATTATGCTGTCTGATTCGTGTGATGTTTCGGGTTAGCGGACTATCGCCCAATTTGAATTGATAGAATTTTTGGGATGTTTCCCGGAAGAAGTCCGCTAGTGGGGTTATGTCTTATTTAATTTTGAATTGTATTAATTTAAGTAGAAAGCAAGCAACGTAAGAGTCAACTATAGACCAATAACTGATAGTGGGCTGGCTGTTCAACTTGTATCACAAAATTGAAAAAGCCATTTGGAATTTTATTGACAGACAAATATAGATGTCAACACTAAAGGCCATGGTAGGTTAAGATAAGTGTCCGTGCCTTTGCAACCTTTTTGCGTGTGGTTCCTTCCAGGGATGTATCTTTGCGAAAGATACTACCACAAAAAGTTTTGACTTCAAAAACTTCATATCTGGGAAAAAAATTTTTTTTGAAAATCAAAAAAATTTTTTTTTTCTTAATCAAGTGAACCAATTTGTTTGTATTTCACATATATTGTAAATAAACTCAAGACAATTTATTACTGATATTTTCATGAAATCTTTTCATGAAGAAAACAAAAATTGATGCTTTTGAGTTTTTCGAAAAATTTATATACGTACTTACCGTTAGCGACCACCTCTATTTTTTTACTAATTATACACCATACAATAAGCTATAACATATATTTTTTACAAAACTCTATCGAAGTCAAATTGGCAAAGATAATGTTACGTGCTGTCGCCCCCCTTCGTAAACACCCTGTATCGTGGGTTCGGAAATTATAACACCAGGGTAACACTAAACAATAATGTATTTACGTACGCACTAATTATAACAAATACAGAAAAAGAGTATAAATTGGTTAGAAATTCACACACATATTGAAAATTTTTTGGAGCAGCCTACGTATTTTTTTGAAATAATGAGATGTATTTTTCACAATACATTTATTTTCTAAAAAGCTGCATCGAAACGGTAATACATAAAAAAAATATGTGTTTAATAATAAGGATACATAATAAAAAAACATGGTATGCTAATATTATTTGTCTTCATCACTGTCCTCATTTATTGTTTCACTGATATCTTCTGCGAATAGTTTTACTGATGGTTTCGGAATATCGTCGAGAAACCTTGCATATGATAAATTCATGTTTAAGTTAAAAAAAATAAATTAGTTTTCTGTTACTTAGAGATGGATTTATCATATGCAAGGTCGACGATATTCCGAAATCATCAATAAAACTGTCTGAATTATTCGCAGAAGATATCAACTGTTACAATAAATGAGGACAGTGATGAAGACAACTAATATTATCATATATCATTAGCATAACATGTAAACACATAATTTTTTTATGTATTGCCATTTCTATGGAGCTTTGTAGAAAATGTATGTATTGTGAAAAATACATCTCGTTGTTTCAAAAAAATACGTGGCTGCTCCAAAAAAGTTTCAATACGTATAATCCAAGCAGTTGTTGTTCATTTATATATTTATTAATAAATCGAGTTTTTAACCAATTTATACTCTTTTTCTTTATTTGTTGTAATTAGAACGTATTAGTGTTACCTTGGTGTTATAATTTCCGAACCCACGATACAGGGTGTTTACTAAGGGGGGTGTAAGCACGTAACATTATCTTTGCTAATTTGACTACTTCGACAGAGTTTTGTAAAAAATATATGTTATAGCTTATTGTATGGTGTATAATTAGTAAAAAAATAGAGGTGGTCGCTAACGTGTAACATTTTTCAAAAAATTCAAAAGCATCAATTTTTGTTTTCTTCATGAAAAGATTTCATAAAAATATCAATAATAAATTGTCATGAGTATATTTACAATATATGTGAAATACAAACAAATTGGTTCACTTAATTAAGAAAAAAAAATTTTTTAGGATTTTCGAAAAAAAATTTTTCCCAGATATTAAGTTTTTGAGGTCAAAACTTTTTGTGGTAGTATCTTTCGCAAAGATACATCCCTGGAAGGAACCACATGCAAAAAGGTTGCAAAGGCATAGACACTTATCTTAACTTGCCATGGCCTTTGATCTATTGAAATACTATTAGACGCCATCAATATTTGCTTGCCAATTAAATCTAAAATGCTCCACAACTTAGAGAATATGCAAAATGAACTCAATTTTCTCATTGATGTAAGCAAGTGAGATCCTTTTCTTACATCCAAAGAAACAGTAAATTCCTATCGCAGCAAATATCGTTATGAAATTCTTAAAGCAAAAAAAAAACGGCCAATGATAACTACATAAATAAATCCCAAAACGCCCAAGTAGCTATAAAAAACAATAATAGCAATTTTCAGACTAAAATACGTGATTCTATAAATGCAAATGACAATTCAATTCTTATTTTTCTAATATTGCAATTCAATTAATAGAGGATCTTCCATTATCCACAACCACAAAGTTGTTCTCTGATTTTCTCCCTAAAGTATAAGTCCCAATATTTCCTTCAAATTCTGTGAGGTCTCATATTGAAATAAGAGATATTATCGCCAATTTAAAAAATAGCAGCAAGGATGCACACAATATCAATGTACAAATAATAAAATCATTAGTGTGAGTTTCTGGTTTCCTTTTAGGTTCACAACTGCCTTTTTGTTGATTTGTTGATTTTCAATTATTTTTACCATTTCCTCTTCATTTTTAAGAGCTTCTTCCGAGAAAGAATGGGGTATTTTCCATTTTTTTAAAATTCAGTTTTGGTGATATATATCAAGTAATGTTATTATTTTAGCAATTACTGCACAATCAATTTAAACCAAAACAATAATTTCTTAAATAAAAGTAAGACGCCCGTCTAGACGCAGATTTCAAATGATTTTATTTGGCGGGAAATAATTTAACCAATAACAGACAACTTTCGCTTAGACTGTAACTATCTTATATGAATGCCAAATTGTGTATTTTCCTTACATTATTTTACCTATAACACTTCTATTTTGCTCAATATCTTGAAAATCAATAAATATTATACAGGGTGTCCCGAAACTTCCGCCTTTCCCTTTAGGTGCTAATTCTCCATGCAAAAATAGTAAGAAAAGTTCCTATAAACATGTGTCCGGAAATGCTTCCTAAGGGAGCTACGGCCCTCTAAGGATGGCACAAAAATAGGTGTTTTTGCTAATTATCTCGGAAATTATTTGGGACAACTTTATGAAACTTGGTTAACTTTTTTCGATTAATAAAAGTTATTGTTTTATACGGAAGCGCAGAAGGGCCACAACAATTTTATTTTTTTTTATGGTACGAATTACGACTTGTATCTCGTAATTACGACTTACAACTCGTAATTACGAGTTGTAAGTCGTAATTACGAATTACAAGTCGTAATTACGAGTTATAAGTCATAATTATGACTTACAACTCGTAATTACGACTTACAACTCGTAATTTTAAAATTACGACTTACAACTCGTAATTACGACTTACAACTCGTAATTACGACTTATAACTCGTAATTACGACTTACAACTCGTAATTACGACATACAACTCGTAATTACGACTTATAACTCGCAATTGTGATAATTCATACCGTGCTACTGCAGAAGAAACACACTGCACCATTCTGTGCCTATTGCTCAAGAGTTTCATAGCGAACAGAACATGACAACTAACTTAGAGGAGGTAAGTACCTACCACCAAATATTATATATTCTTGTTCTTGTTTCAAATGCATGCAATAATATTAATTTGTCTAAAGATAAGTTAAACTTATGTATAATTTTATATTTAGACTAAGAATATTTTGATTTGATAATCCTCATCTTAAATTAAAGAAATTGATCAAGATTTTGGTCCAGTTCTCGCAAATAAATGTATTGTTTCAAACGAAGAAAAATTTCTCCCTTTGAGCACACAATACATTCAAATTCCTGAACAAAGTAGTATATTCAAAATAAACCTACTTTTTTGTTTTGTTTATATAGGAAACATAAGAGCAAACTACAATCAATGACGAAGCATCTGATATTGTGGAACAAGCTACTGAAAGATCTATTTCACAACAAATCTACTTTTCGTCAGATGATGAAATTTTGGAATCACAAATGAATAGCTTAACAGTTTCTTCCGAAAATTATTAAATTATCCGGTAGCAGTGTTGGAGATGACCTAAATGACATTTTCCATTATGTTATTGACTCATTTGACATACCAGATAGCATTCGAATCTTACCTGATACATCTCAAGTTCCTTTTATTGAAGTTGTTAAAGTTAAAGTACATAGAGGCAACATTCTAGAAGAACTAATAGATGCTTTCGTACCCTTAAATTCAAATTCTCTTATAGAAATTGAAATGTATCTTCCCAATCGTAAGAAAGAAAATGCTGCAGATTTTGAAGGAGTTTTTCGAGACTGTATTTCCGAATTTTGGGATGAATTTTATAAAAAATATACAGTAGGTACCTCCGATTAAAGAACTTATATCTAGATACATAATGGCATTGATTTATTTGTCGCTGAAAGACTCCCATTCTAAAGCACTTCTTCCCATAAGTTGCTGATTGGCCCATCGGCGTATTCGCGGCCGCTCGTGCACGATCGGCTTCAGTTCGATTATCATAATCGCAGTTGACAGTTCGGCCATTAATGTCAATAAATGTTTTTCGTGTTCTCCGACCAAAAACTGGTGAAAAAGTAATTTTATTTTAAGTTGTGATTTGCTTAATACCTAAATAATATTCTCTATTCATATTTACACAATTTAGTGACAATATATTTTGTGCAAATAAATAGTGAGGTGCTGTGCCGTTTGCAGAAAGCAGTTTAGAAAAGAAGAAAATCGATCGTTCCATAGTCGTAACATGATGAAGTTCAGTTTACAGTTATAAAGTAAATAGCAATTAAATTTTAATATCCTTTCAATACATATTTATCTTACTGTTTTATCTTACTGTAATATCGTATGCCTACATCACGTTATATAAAGAGCCGGTAATGCAGGAATTGCAATAATTCATTTTAATGAAAATATTTACCATTCTACACATTTTCTACACACACAACGCCACTGTTGCCTATGGGATGTGGTGTTCATCTATCCATTTTAATGGACATATAATGTGACTATATGTTAGGAGCAAATAAGGTATATAGTGAAAAGATAGCCTGTTATGTATCTAGATATAAGTTCTTTAATCGGAGGTAGGTACACATATTAAAGTGCCATTTATTAGACAACTTTCATGATTATAAATGGACATCAGTTGCCAAAATAATGGTCAAAGGATTATTAGAAGAAAAATATTTTCCGGTGCAATTAGCAAAGCCCTTTATAGAACATTGCATATTTGGTGATATTAAATCGAATATCCGAATTGAATTTTTAAATTACTTGTCGGATATGGATTCAAACTTAATGAAGAATGCTCTGGATGATTTCAGTAGTGTTAGTGTTGAAATAGATGATTTAATGGAGTGCTTAGAAAGTTTAGATTGTAAATGGATACCATCTGCAGAAAATTTTTCACAACTTGTTTCTGACCTGGCTCACAAGGAACTTATACAGACAACAATATTTATAGTAGGTAAACTGTTGGACACCAATTTTAAGTGAACTGATATCGTTGGATTCCTTAAATGCGATATACAAAAATCAAGAAAACTTACCAAAAAATGTTGTAGCACTTTTAAAACTCACTAACGAGCCAAATGTAATACAGCAACGAATTTTTGGTTATTTAATAAAATTCATAAGAGAAGCTAACAAGGAGATAATAGGAAAATTTGTACGATTTACAACAGGTTCTAATATAAATATTGGAAGAGAAATTGAGGTGACATTTTATCAAAAAGAGGGATTATCACGAACACCCGAGGCTCATACGTGTGAATGTATTTTAGTCCTCCCTGTGAATTACGACTGTTTTCCGGATTTTCAAAATGAATTTGAAAATTTATTGAGTGCAAATATTCGGGTAATGGATATAATTTAATTAAATCCATTACTCAAATATACCGGATGATACAATGTGCATGTAATGCCCTGTAACTTTTTTAGTTTTGAAAATAAATTTCAAATTAGGATACATTTATTAAGGTATAAATGTGTTATTTTTGACATACAATTTTTCTAGATGGAAAGGTAACTTTTTTCATGATTCCGATGGTGAATTCAGAGATAGGTGAGAATTATGTCCAATTTTCTCTCAACGGAAAGAAGGCCATGGTAAAAAATGTTTATGCAGTACCATGAAAATTTTGAACCACTTAATGTTTAAAATTGGCACGTTAAAGAAATATTTCTTTCATTCCTTCTTTCCATTGAGAGAAAATTGGCTGTAATTCTCTTTTGTCTCAGCCAATTTTAAATTCTAAAAAATCGACTTTTTAATTTTAAATGTTCTACAGGTCAAAAAAAGTCTATATATAGCTAAGTTTTTGGACAAATCCGTTTTCCGCGCAATGTTTCTTTCACGACTTTTCCGGAAAATCATCAATTTTTCCTACTTCCGGTTTAGTTTCTCGGGAATATCTCGGTTTCTACTGGATGAATTTTGATAAAAAAATATATGACTACTTACAAGGCACAACTCCATCGATCTGTGGAGTACGGAATACTATTACTTAATTCCTAATCTCAAAAAAATTATAAACTGCGCTTAAAACGCTTATATTAAAACAGATTCTCCGTTTTTTCTTAATAACTTTGCAACAGATAGAAACATTTTGTTAGAAAATAAGAAAAAATGTACCTACTTTTCATGATCCCAAATAAACCTACCAAATTTTATTACGACATTAAAAAATAACGCCAAAAATGAGATTTTCCGAACCAAATTAATTGGGAAAACCATCGAAGAACAATTTTATTAATCTTAGATCGTAGGGTTTTTGCTATCTTTTAAATGGTGTATATAAAGTACCTATATATGTTGAAACAAAAAAGTTATTTCAGTTTTTCTGAAAACGTTCTTGTTTTTTTTTTAGATTTATTACTAAAAATATATTTCTATTACCTTTTATTATTATAAAAACGAATTGGATAATTTTAAATTTAAATAAAAGATGAGTGTTTGAACCAGATTTTAACATACTTTTAATATATTAATTACTAGGGACAAATGTTTTCAGATTTCATCCGTACAACGTAATATTTTTATATAATATTTTTGTCAAGAACATTTTCAGAAAAACTGAAATAACTTTTTTGTTTCAACATATATATGTACTTTATATATACCATTTGATAGGGAACAAATACTCTACGACTTAAAAGTATTGTAATTGCTCTATGATGCTTTGCTCAAAGATGGCGAGTCAATCAATCTTTTTCGAAAACTCTTAATTTTTGGCATTGTTTTTTAATATTTTATAACAAAATTTGGTATGTTGATTTGGAATCATAAGAAGTACGTTTCCTTCAATTTTCATCAAAATATTCCTATTTGTTGCAACGTTATTGAGAAAAAACTGAAAATCTGTTGTAAGGGCAGTTTATAATTTTTTATCAGTTCAGGAATTAAGTAATAATATTCTGTACTCCACAGATCGATGAGGGAGGTTCCTTACGAATAACCTTTTTTTTGGCAAAATGTATTAAATACAGGGTTCCCACCAACCTGGAAAGACCTGAAAAAGTCAGGGAATCCAAAAAGTGATCCTAGAAGTCAGGGAATTTCAGTAAAATCCTGAAAAAAACCTGGATTTTCAATCTTCACTTATAAAATCTTTTATCATTTCCTTTACAAAAATTATAAAACTTGAATTTTATATTTGTATTTTGATATTAATTTTCTTAGGTCAACTCTGTTTAAGTTAATGCCCTTCCAGTTGATAAAGTGGGAAAATGCGAGATACGGTGTAAGCAATAAAGACAGTCAGTACAGCGCTGCCTAACTACTAGTTTTCTTGTGGTGCTTTAGCGTCAGTTAAGTAAATGTCAAATTATAAAGAAACGACAAAACAAGAAACACGTGTGTTTACATTTACATTCAATTATAAAATTTTTGTATTATTTAAAACATAAGAATAATGTTTCAAAACCAAATAAAACTATTATAAGTGCGTTCTGAACAAAAAAAAAATTTTTTTCCATTTGAACCGTTTTGCAGTTAAAAAAAATTTTCGTTCACAAAAACTGATTTTTAATAGTTTATACTTTAAACAACTTTTAACCCACTGCGATATGCTTGCCTCCATAAACGCACAATTGTAATAAACTTCAAATTTTACTACGTTAATAAATTCGAATTGAGAACCGATCTCCCAAATTTCAAAAATATCGCATTAATAGTTATTGAGATATAGGTGTAGCCCCATGAAAATTGCGACACGCTGAATATATAATTAGTCTGGATAGAAAATAAAGAATTACTAGTATGTACTAATTAATTGTTGTAATAAAAATCACGTAATGAAAAACAGTAGTGTCATTTATTCCAGATAAAATATTTCTCCATGTTCATCTCATAGAGATACATTATTAATACTGAGTTGATGTCAATTAAAATGTGATAAATGCTCTTATTTTGATCCTGGAAAATGTAATATCTGAACCTGGAAAATCATGGAAAAGTCAGGGAATTTTAAATTCTGATGTTGGTGGGAACTCTGAAGTAAAAGTCAAGATATTCTCGAGGGACCAAACCGAAGGCAGGAAAAATCGATGATTTTCCGGAAAAGTCGTGAAAAAATATCACACGAAAAACTCAGATGTAGACTTCTCTTGATCTCTTAAACATTTGAAAATAAAAAAAATCGGTTTAGGGACAGATTCTTTTATTCAATGAAGGATTTCAGTTATATCCTCTATTAATAAACCCTAATTTGAAAATTTTATTTTGAAAAATAAAACAGTTACAGGGCATTACATGCCCCTGTGTCACCCGGTGTAGGTGTGTACATTTTAAACGGCGTCCATCCAATTTTATTTTTTATCATTAACAAGTAGGTATAAGATAAATTTATTAGAAGTTGCAATGTTATAAGTAAGTATATAATTATTTCAGTATGCTTATGTATATAGATTTTGTTACGTTTAAACGGTTCTGTCTATTACAATGTTTATTCTGAAATAAATTATAATTAGGAATGCACCTTTATTAAGTGACGCTAAAATATTTTAATTTTTTATCATTGTAACAGTACCTAACTTAGATAACTTTGTTAGGTTGTTGCAATGTTATTTTTTAAAGTCTAATAGAGTATGTTATACTGTCTCGGTATTATTAATATTTTAAGTTTATTGTTGTAAGTCGTAATTACGAGATACAAGTCGTAATTCGTACCATAAAAAAAATAAAATTGTTGTGGCACTTCTACGCTTCCGTAGTTTTACGCCTACTTTAAAAAATAAATAATGCGCATTTAGCAAACGAATACGCAATATTTCGTTTAGACCGCTTTTACTCGAAAACGGCTTGCCATATGGCTAATTGTAAAGAGGCCCTTTTTTATGCAGAATTAACCAGGGAATCATAATCGGGGATTAAAGTACTAAAAATGTCAAATGGAAAATTAATATGTAGAAACAAAGAACACCGACCCCTCGTTTCTCCGCCCCTGGATAAAGTTAATTTTGGCTAATACTGTAAAACAATAACCTTTAATAATCGAAAAAACGTAACCAAGTTTCATAAAGTTGTCCCAAATCATTTCCGAGATAATTAGTAAAAACACCTATTTTTGCGCCATCCTTAGAGGGCCGTAGCTCCCTTAGGAAGCATTTCCGGACACATGTTTATAGGAACTTTTCTTACTATTTTTACATGGAGAATTAGCACCTAAAGGGGAAGGCGGGAGTTTCGGGACACCCTGTATACATGTATTTTGAAGGAATTAAAAGGTATTTATGTTTATTATTTAGAAGTTATCTTGAAAATGTAAAAAAAATCCACAGCTCTCTTCCAACTTTCAACTTTGCTTGCTTGCTGCCAGTTGTCAATTCTTGTCATAATACAGGTGAAAAAAACATAGATTAGATTTATTTGTTGTTTGTTTATGTGGCGTTTGATTTCGTTATTTTATATTTTATCAACTATCCGTTGATGGAGTTGAATTTTGTGAAAGAAGATTCATCCAATCTGCCCAAAGTTGATTACGACATGATAGATTCTTTCTATAACCAAATTTGGATTTTTTTGTCAGCAAACGTAAAAAATGTGAAAACGCAAAGGTAAACACTTCTATTTAAGTATGTAAGTACACTTATTATTAGTAAGTGTATTTTAATTAACAGTAGCGTAACTAGTATGTGGCTGACTAATCGTAACAACAAAATATAAGCGAACCTGAAGGGATGGGATCAGAAATATTGGAAGCTTGCCACCAAGTTCTGCAAATATCCATATATTTCGGAACAGTTACAAAATTTTTTTCCGACGCACTTATACTCGTGTTTCCACAACTTTTTATAAAACATCTTTTCGACGACATTATCTATTATTTGTAAATAACAGCAAATACCTCGATAAAAGAAATTGAAATGCTTCAAATCAACACGACCCGTTAAAACACATTTGTCATTTGATTCTCCCTCCGTTGACATTGTTGCCATATATTGCTAAATATGTTTTTAAAAATCTAATCGGCATTAAAAATTATTTAAAATATTTAATAATTCACACCCTTTATTATTTTTTACATAAGAAAATTAAATTTCGTGGATAAATATATAAAAATTGATTTAATAAATAAGCTTTATACTCCTGTTTTCTCCAAATATCATTACTAGAACTAAAGAAGGAATTTCAACTTGGTAACACCACACTGTTTTGTATAAAACCATTCTATCAACAAATCTATAGTCTATCTACGTCATCGGCCAAACTAACTAGTTCACCAATTTAAAGCACCCGTTGCTCCACTTATTTTAACTTTTGTTTTCTCAAAAAATTGATAATTATTTTTGCGGATATCTGTATTGAAAGGCTTATTTGTACATATTCTATGATATTATTCAATAAAGAAAAAAAAATAGGAAAATACCCCATTATTGTCATGTTTAAGTTTCAATATATAATTATCTTTAAGTTCATTATCTTTAACGAAATCAGTAATGGTGTCATCATATCTGGACATATTAAAAGGTTCCTCATGATTGTTAATCACTGATCACTTCACAGCATTTCATTTTATTGTTAGTAATTGTTAGATATAGTCAAAATATAGGGACATTAGCTTTTGTAATGTTTAACAGTTAGCAGTAATCTAGGGACATTTTAGTTTTCTTTATTTGTAACCCATGTTAGGAAGCTCACTTGAACGCTGGCTTCGTTTTGTGTAACTACTTGTTTTACTTTTGCTGTTAATATTTCATTTTTGTCACTATCGTTTTATATAATAAACTTGTTTTCTCAAGTTTGCCGTTAATTATTCCAATAATAGTACTAATAGTGATAGCACATTTAAAATTCATAAAAGAGCAAATTGTATTCTAAGAAAATTGCCGCCTAGAGAGTCACGCCGAGGACAATTTAGGGACAATTTAGGGATGTAGGTTTTTTAACCCTTAGTGGTTTATACATATATGACTATTAAATTTTTATATAATAATAGAGATAATTTTCAAATACCCTTAATGAACCCGATGCATAACACTGGACAATAGGGAGAGTGGTATACTTACCCTAACCGTAGGCTTACACTTGCCGAAACTAGCCCATTATATGCCTGTATAAAAGTTTACAACCATTTTCCAAATTATTCAAAAGTCAACGAACCGTTTAATAAAATTTTATTTTTTTAATTGTTATATTTTAAAAATAGTTACATGATAATCATTTTACATAATTTCCTATTTAATTACTATTATCTTAGACGGTAGAAAATTGTTTTTTTTATAAATCTTTAATAAAATTTAAAATTTTTTTTTAAAAGGGAATTTTTGCTTGTATAAAAATAATATTAGCATATATATTTTTAGAAACAGTTCTCGAAAGTGTTTTTTTTTTTATTATTATTATGTATTGCGCAAAAAAAGCAAGCACACAATGGATCACAAAAATATCGACATTGATGCAAGCTACAAATTAATAAACACGTACATTAATAAATGAATAAACAAAATGTATGATACGACCACAAATAGATCTGGATCACAAAAATTATCACTTTTCACAAATTATTTAAAATATAAGTAATAAATACAAGGAGTAAAATTACATCCACGAAGACCATTTCTAATTGTAGTCGCAAACGTCTTAAGTCGCTAATTAAAAATTAAAGACAAAAAAAGTTAAAAAGTGTAGAAAATAATACAAATATTAAGGGTGGATTTGAACTTATTTTAGATGTTTGTTTATTTTTGGTTTATAGGACGATGCTGTCAGGTACTAATTCCGAAAAGTTTTACGTGAATAGAAGTTGTCCGTGGCTTAATGACCTTGTGTTTCCTGATAAACAGGTACAGCAAATGCAAAGGCGACAATGGCTATTTTCTAGGCTCCGTCAGTTCCTACCTGCAACATAAACATACCAAGTTACTGTCTACAATTATTTATTTCTGGCATATTACTAATTTCTACTTTTGCGACTTTCACAAAAATATTTAAAACTTAATAATAATGAAAGAAACCTCTGTGCCAAATGGATCAGACAAGATGTCTCTCACCTAAAATTATGTACACTAAAACGGGATTATTAAATAGATTCTTAAGTATTAAAAATCGATATAAAAGCTATTAAAATTTTTGGAAAAAAATTTCGCTTTCTGTTTTCAAATCTTTCGAAATTTTGAAAACGGAAAGTGAAAAATGTCTTTTAAACAGCTTTTAATTTAATTTATATAATAAGCTATATTGAGAGCACTATTAGAAAAATACAAGGGAAGAATATGAATCTACCAGAAACTCACATTTACTACCTTTCCCAACAACAATTTCTTGAATGATTATGATATCTTTATGGTATTATTTCATGCCTGATCTGAACAGAATGTTGTTTTTCTAATTAATGAGCTTAAATTCTCGAACTTTAATGGTTTTGATAATATTTCCAGGCCAGTCGGCAGAGGCAAAAAAATTTCTCAATTAGAAAAAAAAAATAGGAAAAAGCTGGAAACCGTTTTAATCGCTCTATTTGGACATAAATGTAATATATCAAGTTTTCTATAATAGTACAGAGTGGACCAAATTAGATGGGATTAGAGGTTGAGGTACAAATGTCACTTTTAATACTGTGTTGTTAATATATGGCTGTTCTACGTATAAAGTAACTAAAATATTCTCTGCAGTAAGAAAATAGCTTAGTACTGGCCAGATGAAATAATTGGTAGGTACAGGTATATTGCATATTTAACTCGTTATACAAGGTGTCCCATATCATTATTTTTGAGAGCGTAAAGTAGACTTAATTGTAAGAGTGAAAAACACAAAAGTGTTTCGAAGTTACAGGCCTATTAAATTTGTGAACAGTAAATAAAAAATAATAAAAACTTCTTAGCCATCCGTAGGAATAAATAACAAAAAAAATTGTTTAAAGATTTTTTTTTTGTAAAACAATTTTGTTTTGTTATTTATTCCCATGAATGATCAACATAAGTTTTTATTATTATTCTTTATTTATTGTTCACAAATTTAATAGGCCTCTAACTTCGAAACAAATAAAAATCGACCTACATCACTTTTGTGTTTTTTAACCTTGCTCCTAAAATTTGAACAATTAGTCCTGTCAATGAATGGTTTCTAGAGAGAAATGCCGAGATCACAATTTTTGATTTGAGAGCTGTGTTTGGACTATATAGGAGGTAAACATACCAAAAGTCCCCGAACACAGGAGGTGCGTGGGGTGCAGGGCAGCACGAAGAAGGTCCCGGTTTTTGGTTTTTCGCTCATATCTCGAAAATGGTTAGCCACAATCAAAAAGTGGCTATATACAAAATTGAAGCTGACTAAATTTTCTACAATAATGTTTCTATAAAGTTGTCTCTGTTTCTATTAATTTTTGTCATATCTGACAGTATCTGTTATGGTTCAGTAATGGATTACATATTTTTTAATTGTATTCCAACTTTATTATACATTGAAAAAAAAAAAATTAATAATCATCGTGGAAAAAAATTTGTTCAGATATCCATTTCATATCAATCAATCATTTATTCCAGACAAATTGCATTTCTCTGACAATTTTCAAATATTTTCTACAGAATCCATTAAAATGTTGGGCATTACTGTAGATATGCATCTACAATGGAATCAGCATATACAGACGCTGTGTGGGAAATTGAGAAGCAGTTGTTTCGGGCTAAAATTTATGTCCAATCATTGTAGTGTTGACATCCTACTTACTCTTTATTATGCTAACTTTGATTCGAGCTTAAAATATGGTATAGTTAATTGGGGAAATAGCTCACAAGTAAGCAGAGTTTTCATTCTACAAAAATATGCAATACGTATAATTGCGGGCATAAAATGTTTGGAAACTTGCAGAAATGCTTTTAAAAATCTTAGAATCTTGACTTTAGTGCGTATTTATATATTGGAGATGTTTATAAAAACAAGTCTATGTTCTTAAACAATCGAACAGGCCAAGGAGCAGCTTAAAACCAATTCCTTTCGGACAACAATGTTTCAAAAAAGTTTTATATATAATGGCTGTAAGTGTTTCAACATTTTAACAGATGAAATTGAATCATCTCCAAATGTTCAGATTTTTAAAACAAAACTCAAAAATTTTCTAGTAAATCAAGTTTGCTATACCCTAGACGAATTTTTTGTTTAATGCTGATATTTCGCCATTTTGCATTTACATGCTTTATGTTGTTTATTTGTTTTTAATCTTCTTCGTTGACAATAATTGTGTTTTTTTTTATTGTTTGTTACTACTCTTATATTTACATGTATACATTAATTACTTCCACATCCAGTGGAAGTATAGTAACGACAAAAAAATTTGTAAAAATTTTTATTGTTCAAATAGGCTTAAAATGTCATGAAACGTCGAGATTTTAAGTTTGAGCGAAAAAAAATTTCTGTCTGTCTGTCTGTAACTTTTTTTGTGCGCACATTTACTCTGGAACCGTTTGAGATATTGACTTGAAATTTGGTACACATATGTACTTTAACGAGATCTAGAACTAGATTATATTTTCATCTTGTTCCGTCGAAGGGTTGGGGGGTAAATTGGGGTAAATGGGTAAATCAAGCAGGTAAGAGTCCATAAAATTGGTATTTAATATATACAAGAAAAGCTAAGGTCTCAAAAAAATTTTTGGCATTAGCCACCCCCCATTACCAACCCCCACCCCCTTATTAAAGGGGATGAAAAAAAAATTATGATTTTGTGTATGTACAAGAACCAGAAATCTCAAAACATTTTTTTACTTCTTCCACCCCCTCTACCACAACCCCCACCCCACTACCGATGTGGGGTATCGTTTTATGGGTTTTTGGGGTAGAGGATTTCAAATACTATATTATTAAAGTTCCATAAACAATTATTTCCACATACAAAGTTTTCCCGTTGTGAGTGACTGGATAGAGAATTGGATGTGGAAGTAGTGATTCCTTGGGCAGCGGTTTTTTTAGAGCTGACGTATTCTACATTTTGTTGTAACAGTTACATTTTAAATGTGGAGATAAAAAAATATTATTATTATTATTAATATTCACGTAAAAGATTTTTACATGAATACATGAATACGTCAATATGTCATATATATACTATAGGATATAATAATACACATTACGGACATACATATACATTATATTAATACAACACAGTCGTATCAGTTATAAATTAGAACGCATACATCATAGAATGATAATGTTATTATAATAAAGAGATAAAGATAAAGTTATCTATCACAGTCCATTACTATCTAATATCATATAGATGTAACAAGATGGCATAGGAAATTTCGCTTATAAGTTATCTTCTAAGAATTCTTGTAGTGAGTAATATGCATCTTGAAGTAGCTTGTACTTTACCCAATTTGCAAATGCTATTGAATTTTTATTTCTTATTTCTAGTGGTATTTTATTATACAGCTTTGCCTCCCAATAGTCCACTCCTTGCTGCGTTTTTTTAATTCTATGTAGGGGTATTTGAACATCATTTCATTTCCTCGTATTATGCTCGTGGTGATCAGCGTTTCTTTTATATTTCTGTGGATTAGCATGAACGTGGTTTAGGCAGTTTAATATATATGTATATACATGGAATGGTAAGTATCCGCAGTTTTTTTAAGGTTTCTTTACAGCTTTCTCTGTATTTGAGATTTCCTATTACCCTTATTGCCTTCTTCTGTAATATGATGATACGTTTTACTTCGATTGCTGTACCCCAGAATATGATTCCATATGACGCTACACTGTGAAAGTTAGTGAAATATGCTGTTTTTGTTGTAAGGTGTGTGGATGTTTGTTTTATTAACCGTAAGGAGTATATTGCCTTATTTGGTTTTTTACTTAATTCTTGGATATGCACATTCCAGTTCAATTTATAATCTACATATATGCCCAGAAATGTTATATTTTCTTCCTGTTTTCTTTTAGTCGTAATTGTGATTGATTGCGTCTTATCTTCATTTAATAATAATTTGTTGCTGGTAAGCCAAGTATTTGCTTCCGTTAGAATTGTCTCTGGTGTTTTTCCCTCGTTATTTACAAGTTTATTTAGAAATGAAGTTGTCGTCTGCATACAGACATGCTCTATAGGCATTTATGCTAGATATTAAATCGTTTGTGTAAATTATAAACATTATTGGGTCTAATATCAATCCTTGGGCTATTACATGCTCCATATCAGTGGTTCCTGACAATTTTCCCTGCCAACATACTGTTCGTCGTCTGTTAGTAATAAACGATTTTATAAGTCTATGCGCATTTCCTCTATGCCATAATAGTCAAGTTTATCTATTAGTATCTTGTGGTTAACAGTATCGAATGCTTTACTGAGGTCACAGCATATTATGTTTTGGAATTTTATACCTCCTAAATTTAATGAAATGTCCATTTATTGGTGGTCGTCAGTACACCTAGATGAACATGTATCTAATTCTTTGTAAAAAACTGATTTTTGGGCAATATTTCATCATAAACAACGTTCTTCTACTCATTTGGAACATCAAATCTTGAAAATGTGTGTATGTCCACATATTCATATACACCCCATTTATTATGTGGACACTCGTATAGTAATGTGTAAGTCCACACAATATACACACATCTTGGATTGTGTGGACCAGGCCACACAAGTGAGTTTCGTTAAAAACCAATAGTATTTTTGAGTGTTTAAATACGGCGGGAATATCTGCTGAAACCTTGAAATAAACTGAATGGGGTTCCATTAATAACTATGAAGTCCACACAAGTCCAGTTATTGCAGGCGTCCACATAAGCATTGCGGCACCTGTATGTGTGTGTGTGTGTGTGTGTGTGTTTGGATGAAACTTTGCATGAGGATTTCTTTAGTGCTCCAGAAGATCTGAAAAGGTTGAAATCGGATCACGTTTAGTGCCGTTTTGGCACAACAAGTTGTTTATTTTATGATTACTTTCAATTTGTAATCGAACCATTGAAAATCAGTAAAAATTACAATTTCAACGATATATCACATTTGCACCCTTTCGATTTCGTTTCCGTTAAAAAAATTAAAAAGAATTCGTTATATGTGCACACATGGCAGCATCCAAAAAATATTATTGGTATTATTGTTAGGGGAAACTGTATTTTGCCATCTGTCAAAAATATTTGGGTTGGTAACCTTTGTGAATGTTGATTCATTCCACGGTCAATAAACGATACGGTTGCATCAATCAGCAGCTTTAGGACGAGAGAGACGCAGGGGGCGGGAAATCGAATGAAAGAGATAGACATACCTGATTTCCGTGCAAAAGACAGAGACAAAGATGCTTGTAGTGTCTACAGGTGACGTAGGCTGTAGACCCTACCGGAATCTTTGTCTCTGTCTTCTGCACGGAAATCAGATATGTCTGTCTCTTTCATTCGATTTCCCGCCCCCCGCGTCTCTCTCGTCCTAAAGCTGTTGATTGATGCAACCGTATCGTTTATTGACCGTGGATTCATTCAAGGTACGTGACCTCAAAAATAATATTTCTTAAGATTTAAGAATATTACGTAGCTATTATTAACATTTCTGGCCGGTTCCCGTACTTTCAACTAAAATCTAGTACAGTGTAATGTTTATGAAGTTCTAAATACTTTGTCCTAATAAAATAGGACTCGTTTTGTAGGTTGGAAATCTGTAATTAGCAGTCTATTTTAATTAATCAACCATTTTAGTTGAGGTTTTGAGGTTTTGACAATTTTGACATTTTGCTTGAGGGGCGACAATCAAACGCAGTTTGCGTGGTTTTATATATTTTTTTCTAGTTTTTCTTGAGAAACTGTGTGTGTTTTCGTAATAATGTTATGGGTGAAAGTGTCGCTATGATGAGAAAATCAAAATAATAGACAATACTGACCCATGCACCATTGGAGCGAAGACTGGAGACCTTTTTGCAGATTTGTTTATTTTACCTTGTGTATCCGTAATTAATATGGTAAATTACTTAGTGTTGACTCACAGCTTCTACACAGTCCAACAGTTAAAGCCATTCAAATCTTTACAAGCATATACATATTATAAGGCTGGATTTGTGTAAGAAGTTTGTGCAAGAAAGATAAACTCAAATCTCAAATGTATTCATTGTTATGGACAAGGCAAGTTTACATTTAAATAATTAAGTGCTAAATTTCAGTTATAAGCATGTTATATTACGCGTATATTAGTATTCAATAGATTCTACCAGAAAGTGATTTCTTTACCTTTCTCCTAAGCTTTTTTTACATTCAAAAAACCGCTGCCCAAGGAATCACTACTTCCACAACCAGATTTTCTCACCAAGTCTCTCACAACGAAAAAATTTTGTATGTGGAAATAATTGTTTCTGGAACTCTATTAGTATAATATTTGAAATTGTCTACCCCAAAAACCCATTAAACGCTATCCCACATCAGTAGTGGGGTGGGGGTGGTGACAGGCGGGTGGTAGTGGGGGTGGATAAAGTAAAAAAATATTTTGAGGTTTTTGGTTCCTGTACACACACTAAATCACATTTTTTTCATTCCCTTTATAACTCTCTTATAATGGGGTGGGGGGTGGTAATGGGGGTAGCTAATGCCAAAGAAACTTTTGAGACCTTAAGTTCTCTTGTATATACTAAATGCCAATTTTATGGACACTTACCTGTTTGATTTACCTATTTACCCCCCCATTCACCCAAATTTACCCCCCAACCCTTAGACGGAATGAGATGAAAATATAATTCAGTTCCAGATCCTGTTAAAGTACATACGTGTACCAAATTTCAAGGAAATATCTTAAACGGTTCCAGAGTAATCGTACGCACAAAGAAAGTTACAGACAGACAGACAGAATTTTTTATTTTCGCTCAAACTTAAAATCTCCATGTTTCATCACATTCTAAGCCTATTTGAACAATAAAAATTTTCAAAAATTATTTTGTCGTTACTATGTTTCCACTGGATGTGGAAGTAAAATTTAAAAACCGCTGCCCAAGGAATCACTACTTCTACATCCAGATTTTTTATTCAAGTCACTCACAACGAAAACATTTTGAATGTGGAAATAATTGTTTATGGAACTTCAATAATATAATATTTGAAATCCTCTACCCCAAAAACCCATAAAACGATACCCCACATCGGTATCGGGGTAGGGGTGGTGATGGGGGGTGGTAGTGGGGGTGGATGAAGTAAAAAAAACATTTTGTACACACACTAAATCACAATTTTTTCATCCCCTTTAATAATTGGGTGGGGGTGGTAAAGGGGGTGGCTAATGCCAAAATTTTTTTTGAGACCTTAGCTTCTCTTGTATATAACAAACACCAATTTTATGGATTCTTACCTGCTTGATTTAAATATTTTCCCCAAATTTACCCCAATTTACCCTCCAACCCTTCGACGGAACAAGATGAAGTTAAAGTACATATGTGTACCAAATTTCAAGTCAATATCTCAAACGGTTCCAGAGTAAACGTGCGCACAAAAAAAGTTACAGACAGACCGACAGACAAATTTTTTTTTCGCTCAAACTTAAAATCTCGACATTTCATGACATACTAAGCCTATTTGAACAATAAAAATTTAAAAAAACTTTTTTGTCGTTACTATACTTCCACTGGATATGGAAGTAATTAGAGATCAGTTATATAAAAAACCGCTGCCCAAGGAATCACTACTTCCACATCCAGATTTTCTATCCAAGTCACTCACAACGAACAAATTTTGTATGTGGAAATAATTGCTTATGGAACTTTAATAATATAATATTTGAAATCCTATAAAACGATACCTCATATCGGTAGTGGGTTGGAGATGGTGATAGGGGGGGTGGTAGTGGGGGATGGATAAAGTAAAAAAATATTTTGAGGGTTCTGGTTCTTGTACACACACTAAATCACAATTTTTTTCATCCACTTTAATAATGGGGTGGGGGGTGGTAATGGGGATGGTTAATGCCAAAAGTTTTTTAGAGACCTTCTTCCTGAGCTTGCTGAGCTGAGCTGACCTAAGCTTCTCTTGTATATACTAAATACCAATTTGCTTGATTTAGCTATTTACCCCAAATTTACCCCAATTTACGCCCCAACCCTTCGACGGAAGAAGATGAAAATATAATCTAGTTCCAGATCTCGTTAAAGTTTATATGTATACCAAATTTCAAGTCAATATCTCAAACGGTTCCAGAGTAAACGTGCGCACAAAAAAAGTTACAGACAGACCGACAGACAGACAGAAATTTTATTTTCGCTTAAACTTAAAATCTCGACGTTTCATGACATTCTAAGCCTACTTGAACAATAAATTTTTTTTTTAATTTTTTTGTCGTCACTACCACTGGATGTGGAAGTAATAATCCTTATCTCACAATCGCACCTTATCGCACAAAAGGATGACATTTTATTTTTATTTCACGTTTAAAACTGAGATTACTTCTTTGTTTACAATGGAATAAAAAACTTGGTTTTACCTCAGGCAATATGGCCGACTTATCGTGACGTCATCTTAAAATGAAAAATTATTTACGTGAATTTTTAATTATTTGCTTGGAGCCAGTACGGCTCCAAGCTAAAAATGACAGTTTTTATTCATGCTTCCAATCCACAAACAAAAAAAATAAAGACGTTTTGGTTCGTCGCCCACCTCTAAGGTGTGGTTGCTTTGTAAGAATATATCTTATTGTTTTAATAAAATTATATAAAAAAAATATTTTTAAGAAAAAGCTTCTATTTGAAAAAAGTATTAAAAAGTTAAAATAATTTTTTTTTTTTAAATTCATACACATGGAAACCAAAAGCTTTGGGGGCGGTCATATAGCGCTATTGCATAGTTACTTTGCTCAGTTGACCGCCCCCAAAGCTTTTGGTTTCCATGTGTATGAATTTAAAAAAAGTTATTTTTTTTAGTACTTTTTTCAAATAAAAGCTTTTCCTTAAAAATATTTTTTTTATATAATCTTATTTTTTACTTTTTAGTCTACTTATTTTACAGACAGACAAAACCCTTTCATTTGCCACCGCCATCCACCCCTTCCTTCTCCCGTCTTCTCACCCCGCTCTCACTACTTCCCACCCCTTTCCCACCTCTTTCCACCACTTCCCCTGCCCTTTTCCCATCTCTCCCCACCTCTTTCCACCTTATTCCCACCTCTTCCCACCCCTTTCCCACCTCTTACCACAGCTTTCCACCCTTCCCACAGCTTTCCACCCTTCCCACCTCTTTCCCACCTCTTCCCACCCCTTCCCCACCTCTTCCCAGCCCCTCCCCACCTCTTTCCACCCCCTTCCCACCTCTCCCACGTCCGCCATATTGAATTTAGAATGAGCAATTTCAATCGTTTTGTTCCTATCTGGCGTCAAGTTAGACTTACGTTTTAAAGAAAAACATCCGACGGAAGCTTATTGCCAGACAAATTCTGTGGGCCCTAAGGCCCGAAATTTCAATCCGAAGTTGTAAGAAAAATGGTCCAGAATCAAATGATTTGGTTCTTATCTGGGAATTGTATATATAGGTAAATGGATTATAATTATCGCGATATAACAAACGCCAGACAAATTCCGAGGTCCCAACAGTGAAAAAATTATTGTTCAAGTTGTCAACTATTCCGCGAAAATCAAACGATTTGCATTCGCCTGGCATTTGTTTTTTTGTTAATATTAGGCAATAAGTAGTTTCAATTTAAGATTCCTAGACGAATTGGCTGGGTTCCCTGGATAGCCAGACAAAAAGAAAAGCGCGGAAAAAATGCCATTTTTCAAACGATTTATTCCTGTCTGGCATTTGGATTTTAAAAAGACATGTTAATAAATAAGCCATATTTCTAGTCCCAGATAAAAAGCTTGGGCCCAGACGTAGATATGTTGAGCGAAAGTATCGAAAAATAAAAAAACAGTCATGTAAAAATCGATGCATTTTCAAACGATTTACACTCGTCTGGAATTTGTTTTTTTTTTAAGATATGTTAATAAACAAACCATATTTCAAGTGCCAGACAAAAATCTGGGGCGCAGCTGTAGATATATCGCAAATTTTGAGGTTCTACAGTTGGTAACATTTTAATCTTGGCTCCTACGCCAAAAGACTACTCTAGCTAATTTAAATAGAATAAAATTTGCTAAAACTCTTTTTTTAAATTTTTTGAATTCCGACAAAAATGAAGGAATTAGAGGGGGGCGGGATTTGGGACTTTTTTTTTCGGTAAAATTTCTCCATTTTGTCACCGTAATTAATCGGTAATTAATTGAAATCGATCTCATATATGATGTTCACTTAATATCATGAACTACTTTGACGCTCCGTTAATCTCGGTCCTTCGAAACAAAGGTTTCTGAGAAAAATTATTTTTTTTTTAGATTTACATACACTATAGGAAAACATGTAATTTCTTTCATTTCCTCGAATATCTCGATAATTATTGTTTTTTTCGAAAAATTTGTAGATAGCTTATGTAAAGAGAATTGATTGAGCTTTCCGACACTTTTTTTTCTCTAACATAAAGAGCATAACACGAGATCAAAGGATTTTTTGCCGACATTCCCTTCTGATTGTGTCTTCTTCTGTGCTACTAGGTAGTCTATATACAATGATTGCATTGATATGATAGTAAACGCCTGAATTACGGCAACCACCACAATGAAACATGCCGCGCGTAAACAACATGTCTGCTGCGCGCGGAGGCGTTACTTCAAAGTGCGATAACTTTTTATATATACAATATGAATACTGAAACTACAGAAAACTTCTTTAAATATTGTACATTAATCAAAGTTTGTCAAAAATTATCTTATTAAAAGTTCGTCAAACAACTTTTGTGTTTGAAAAAAAAATCAGGCTTGACAAAAGAATTTTTTTGAAAAATCACTATTTTCATCTGTAAAATAAATAAGGGTTCAGACTAATTCAATATCTTAAAGAATAACATGAACAATACCGTGCTGAAATTTCATCTAAAAATATTCATTATTTGCCGAGATATTGCGAGTTGAAGATGAAATTCGACAAAATTCTTGATATAAAAAAATTATAATTTTTTGCAATTATTTACATGTTCCGATCAACTAACTTTATGTGAGGAGTAGCGAGGATTTTAATTGTGTGGTTGACTACCTACGCCAAGAGAGAATGAAACAGGTACGGACTTACGAGGACTCTCGTGAAAGTGACAGTTATATTGATTCCAGTGATAAAGAAAATCAAATTCCAAATGAGTTTCAAGTGAGAAAAAACGGCATTTCAAGGGCGGATCTGGACCTTGAGCTTGGGGGGGGGGTAACATAGCCGCGTGTTGAAAATAACAAAAATATTAAAATTGATGAGTGGGGGGAGGGGGAGAAAATCTCAACAAAATTATAAACACAACTAAATAGAATATGTATTCAAAAATATAAAATAAAATAATAAAAATTATGATATTTTAAAATGAAAGTTGATTGTTTACGGAATCTTGGGGGGTAATTACCCCGTTACCCCCCATAAATCCGCGCTTGCGGCATTTAAGTAGCTACGCGAAACAAATTTGTTTGTGTATAATACTCTTTTACAATGACAAGCTAATGCAATGCCAGACGAGTGTGAATCGTTTGAAAATGTATCGATTTTTACACGACTGTTTTTTGATTTTTCGATACTTTCGTTCAACATATCTACGGCTGGGCCCAAGCTTTTTATCTGGGACTTGAAATATGGTATATTTATTACCACATCTTTTTAAAATCCAAATGCCAGACAGGAATAAATCGTTTAAAAAAATGACTTTTTTTCGTGCACTTCTTTTAAGATTTAAAATATGTTTGGCCCACGCTTTCTGTCTGGGACTTGAAATATGGTTCATTTATTACCATATCTTTTTAAAATCCAAATGCCAGACAGGAATAAATCGTTTGAAAAAATGTTTTTTTTTCGTACACTTCTTTTAAGATGTAAAATATGTTTGGCCCACGCTTTTTGTCTGGGACTTCTTATGTAGTTTATTTATTACTATATCTTTTTAAAATCCAAATGCCAGACAGGAATGAATCGTTTGAAAAAATGGCTATTTTTCGTGCACTTCTTTTAAGATTTAAAATATGTTTGGACCACTAAAAATGACTGTGAATGATACAATATATTTCCGTTTTGGTTAATTTTTACAAAAAAAATCATTTCAGATGAGAACCAATCGTTTGATTTTCGCGGAATAGTTGACAACTTGAACAATAATTTTTTCACTGTTGGGCCCTCGGAATTTGTCTGGGGTTTGTTATATCGCGATAATTATAATCTATTTACCTATATATACAATTCCCAGAGAAGAACCAAATCGTTTGATTTTGACCATTTTTCTTACAACTTCGGATTGAAATTTCGGGCCTTCCAGCCCACGGAATTTGTCTGGCGATAAGCTTCCGTCGGATGTTTTTCTTTAAAACGTAAGTCTAACTTGACGCCAGATAGAAACAAAACGTTTGAAATTGCTCATTTTCATAAAATTTTCTTTTCTGTTTTCCGCTGAGGGGCCCTGGATAACCGTTTGATAAACACGAAAATGGTTCGTACAAATCAGGCACAAAAGGCTCCCAAAAGGCCAGATAGGAACCAAACGTTTAAAAAAACTCGCGGTCTATTAGCATTTTTAAAAGCTTATTTAACTTGCAATGTTTGTTTGTTTGTATGTTTGTATGTTTGTATGTTTGTATGTTTGTATGTTTGTATGTTTGTATGTTTGTATGTTTGTATGTTTGTATGTTTGTATGTTTGTATGTTTGTATGTTTGTATGTTTGTATGTTTGTATGTTTGTATGTTTGTATGTTTGTATGTTTGTATGTTTGTATGTTTGTATGTTTGTATGTTTGTATTTTTGTATGTTTGTATGTTTGTATGTTTGTATGTTTGTATGTGTGTTTGTTAGTTTAGGTTAAATCTTGCAAGCTGACTTCCGACTAGTTCTAATTAAGTTAGAGCTTTGAAATTTGGCAAACGTATATAAATCCGGTGAAAATGCAACATAGTATAACGTGATCTAGTATGTTAGTCTTCAATGTGGGAAAGCCCCTGCAAAATTTTAGAAGATTCTGAGGTAATTTAGTATATTAAATTATTAGTCAATTTGCGAAGATACACTACTGATGTTGAGTAAGTCCTGACCTACCCTGAATAGGTCGACGAACTTGCTGGTGAAAGAACGTATTCGAGTTGTTTACATTTCCTTAATTGGCATAAAAAGTGAAGCCGGCCGACGAGATAAAAAAAAGAGGCCTACACACGTTCCAGCGGCAGGGAGCCAATATTGTCGGTACGCTTTGAAGATAATTGGAATTCCAGCGGACCAATGTACTTTTATGAATGAGTTCAAAGCATGCCGACAAGGCTGGCTACCTGCCGCTGCATCGTGTGTCGAGAGCCGCGTTTTTTGTTCTCGGTCGAACAATGGGTACACCGCCGCGCCGTGTCATTGACCGGTTTAACTAAATATCTCGTATACCTGCTTCTCATTTCAGTATGGGGTTAATGTCTTTGATTTATTTCGCTATTTTTGTAGTGTGATTTGATTAAAACCAAAAAGTCACTTCTATCTTATCCAGCTTTGCTGTCAGTAGTGTCAATCTCAAGTCTGATAAAGTGATATAGTTGTAGCGTGTTACGTCAGATCAGTTAAAGTCATTGGCGGCGCATTTCTACAAAAAAATAAGGTAATTTTTTTGGTAATTTTTTTTCAATTGTTCATTTTTTTACCTCCTTTCGGTGGGGATGTTGTAGAACTCTCCAAAATCGTCCTAAGTCGAAGACAGAATCAAAATTCGACTTAGGCAAAAATTTCATTTAAAGACATTTTTAAGAGTCTGCAGAGGCACAGATCAGTCCATAAGGACCGTTTTGGGTTCTATAAGGCGTTGGAAATGACCAGGTGAAAATTCGAAGAAACACCGAATTTTCACTTAGGAAAATATGTTTTTGGTTCAGGATATGAGAGCAAAAGTATATAATGATAAAGATTTATGAATAATATACTTTTTCAAAGGTACCACAAATTGAACTTTGAAAAATAATATTTTTGAAAGGGCGTTGTTTGGCTCAAGAATCGATTTATCAAAAGTACGCCAAAATTTCACTTGCAGACTAATTTTTCAAAACTACCTTGAAATTTGGCTTGAAAATCGATCTATCAAAAGTACGCCGAAGTTTCACTTGCAGAGTAGTTTTTCAAAACTGCGTTGAAATTTGGCTTGAAAATGGATTTTTCAAAAGTACCACAAAGTCAATTTAAAAAGTACCACGAAAATGTACTTTGAAATATTTTTTATTTTTTATTCCTCCACCAAAGACATTGACCTTTGAGGTACGGTCATTGAATACCCTGTTCTAAAGTATGAGCATAAAATTTTAACGACGCAGTGCATCTAAAAGGCAAAGTAGACGATAAGCAAAAAATTTATAAAAATCAATGCACATGCACAAGGCCGGTTTCTCGCATAAAAAGAGTTTGGATTAACTCAGCGGCTCGCAATTTGGTCGAGCGCGTTGAGTAGTCCATACAAAGAGATGGTAGGAAAGCCAATAGCGAGGCTTTCCAAATGACAAAGTTATAGAGGAAAACGCCTTGTGCATAAAAAACCAAAAATTCAATTTTGCCTAAAAGTCACTCGGAGGTGGGTCGTTGTAATTTTGCTAAAATTGAACAACTGCATAGAAGCAAGTAAATCGTGGACTGATCGAACGCCATTAAACTATGCAGTTATAAGTCCTCACGAATGTGTTTGAGTACGTGAACCGCCACGATACAAGAACTTTAAAGCTAGGTAGTCTCTAGCGAAACTAAATTTATTTAGTAAAACTTTTTTAAGTTAAAATCAGTCAGCCGTAATTATGAATTACAATTAGTCTCAGACTTCTCTAAAAAGCTTGCATTTCGATTCTGAGAAGGTATGAATGAATCTTTTCTTCCTAATCGATCGCTAGCGTGAGCGCTCTCGCTTGTATGGTCTGAAAGCCGTTTGTCTTAATTGGGGACGGCGCGATTCTTACAATAAGAATTTTGCTATAACCTCTTTTTTGTATAACCTTATCTATTAAATAAACGGATTCTTTGAACTATTGAAAACCGGATGTGTCGAGTTATTGCACCACACTCGACCTTCTAGTTGCTGTACGGGAGTTCGAAAGGGATTTTTTTATGCGTTTTTTGAGAAATCCCTAAGGTGTAGAGTCCGTTATTGACAGATAAAAACGTGGATACCACGTACCAAAATTAATCCCTCCGCAGAGAAATTCTTCGGTTGGGATTTTTTTATGCAAAAATTTAGCTTTTCAAAAGGTACAAAAACCTAAATTGATGGATTCACGGCCAGAGAGAGCGCCGTTAAAGATCTGAGGTAGTGCAGCTTTGGTCCATTATTCGGCTATCGAAGTGCATCTTATCTCGAACCCGCCTGGGAGGTAGAAGAACGAGGTAATACGCGACTGGCGCCCCCTGAGAAATAAATTGGTGTCGCGTCATTTTGACGCTCGGTAGTGCGTTCTTCTACAGGGACAACCTACTGTTAAATTTTCCGCATGTCATGGTAGATCACGTTGTATAGCCATTATCGGTCTAAATCCAATATGGCGGACGTCCCAGATGGCGGATCAGCTTTTTAGTCACAACCCCCTTGATATGGGTATCAAATGAAAGGGTTTGACGAGTAAAATACGATAAACAATGTGACGTCATTCTAAATCAAATATGGCGGGCGTCCCAAGATGGCGTATCGGCTTTTTAGGCACAGCAACCTTGATATGGGTATCAAATGAAAGGGTTAAATACGATAAACAATGTGACGTCATTCTAAATCCAATATGGCAGACGTCCCAAGATGGCGGATCAGCTTCTTAGCCACAACCCCCTTGATATGGGTATCGAATGAAAGGATTGATGAGTAAAATACGATAAACAATACGACGTCATTCTAAATCCAATATGGCGGACGTCCCAAGATGGCGGATCGGCTTTTTAGTCACAACCCCCTTGATCAAATGAAAGAAGTAGTTTTTTTCAAATAAAAGCTTTTTCTTAAAAATATTTTTTTTGTATAATTTTATTACAATAGTTATTAATGAAGTGGAAAATGATGTTGTACAGTAAAATGACGAATCGAGGATAAATAAATGTCACTCAACCACAAGCCAACTCCTCAGTTATACATTTTTTTTTTTATTTTCAAAATAGTCTCGAAAATAGTAAAAAACCGCAGCCCAAGGAATCACTACTTCCACATCCAGATTCTCTATACAAGTCACTCACAACGAAAAAACTTTGTACGTGAAAATAATTGTTTATGGAACTTTAATAATAAAACATTTGAAATCTTCCACCCCAAAAACCCATAAAACGATACCCCACATCGGTAGTGGGGTGGGGGTGATGATAGGGGGGTGGTAGTGGGGGGTGGATGAAGTAAAAAAATATTTTGAGGTTTCTGGTTCCTGTACATACACTAAATCACAATTTTTTTTCATCCCCTTTAATAAGGAGGTGGGGGTGGTAATGGGGGTAGCTAATGCCAAATTTTTTTTTTGAGACCTTAGCTTCCCTTGTATATACTAAATACCAATTTCGTGGACTCTTACCTGCTTGATTTACCCATTTACCCCAAATTTACCCCAATTTACACCCCAACCCTTCGACAGAACAAGATGAAAATATAATCTAGTTCTAGATCTCGTTAAAGTACATATGTGTACTAAATTTCAAGTCAATATCTTAAACGGTTCCAGAGTAAACGTGCGCACAAAAAAAAGTTACAGACAGACCGACAGACAGACAGAAATTTTTTTCTCGCTCAAACTTAAAATCTCGACGTTTCATGACATTTTAAGCCTATTTGGACAATAAAAATTTTTAAAAATTTTTTTGTCGTTGCTATACTTCCACTGGACGTGGAAGTAATTATGCCGATTTATAAACAAATTTGAATTCTAAAATACATTTTTCTAATAAATTTTCCTAATACATTTTTTCAATGCTGTTAAAAATAAGTGGTTTAATATAAATACGAGTATAATTAGCTGTCTTTTTGTACTCGCTTGGGCGGTACATATACTAAAATTGGAACGATACAGAGAAGATTAGCATGGCTCCTACGCAAGGATAACACGCAAAATCGTGAAGCGTTCCACATTTTTATAACGCTGATCATTCGAATGAAAGGGTATAGCAGACAGAATAAGCGTAGTAAAATGGCCCCAGAAGCGTTTGGGCCTAATTCGGTGTCAGTAGATTGACAATAGGAAAAGAAATGTTTTCCTCGAGTTTTAGCCCCCCGTCGCCCCCCACGGGTAACCCCTGTACCCTAATAAACAGGACATTTCGTTTTCATTTTTTATCTCTGCAAGTTGTGCGATAATTATTATGAAAAAAATAGACGATGTACATGTAATTTAAATGCGTCTTAGGAAAAAAAATCATCTTGATTTTGCTGCCTCCTTCGAATAAAAAAAAAATTTAAAAATTCGAATATTTATTTTTTCATGAAAATATTGATTCGCATACACAAAACTTTTACCAAAAATAAAAATGCATTGTTATGAGTAGTTTATTATAGATTTTTTTCAAATTTTTTGAAGCGGTGCGCCATAATTAAAAAAAATAAAAACTGTTACGACGCATTGTTTAATGGTGCGTAACGACTGAGACTTTAATTCACACAAAATATAAGTGGTCTATTTGGCAGACCAGACCAGTGTATCCGTATGTATTTGGATCCGCTGAAACCGAATTCGAAGTCAGAATTGTCAGATTGGCTCGTTTTTCACCCCCAACCCCAAAGAACGCCCCCCCCCTCCAAAAGTCCGGCGGACCAGACCATTATATTCCATATGTATTTGGACCTGCTGAAGCCGAATTCGCAGTTAGAATTGTCAGATTGGCTTGTTTTTCACCCCCTACCCCAAAAAACATCCCCAAAACAAAAACAAAGTAGTCTGTCCGGCTCACTATACCAGTGTATCCTTATGTATTTTGACCTGCTGAATCCAGATTCGAAGTTAGAATTGACAGATTGGCTCGTTTTTCACCCCTAACCCCAAAAACACCCCCCCCCCCCCAAAAAACGGTTTGTCCGACGGACCAGATCAGTATATTCTTATATATTTGGATCTGCTGAAACCTAATCCGATGTCAGAATAGTCAGACTGGCTCGTTTTTACCCCCAACTCCAAAAAACACCCAAAAACAAAGTGGTCTGTGTATCTTTATGTATTTTGACTTTCTGAATCCTTTTTCACTCCAAAAAACAACCCCAAAACAAACAAAAAATGGTCTGTCCGGCGGACTATACCAGCGAATACTTTGACCGGCTGAATATGAATTTGAAGTCAGAAGTGCCAGATTTGCTCGTATTTCACCAGGAACCCTAAGAAAACATCCCCAAAACAAAAAAAGTGGTCTGTCCGGCAGACCATACCAGTGTATCTTTAAGTATTTGGTAAGGATACACTGGTATGGTCCGCCGGACAGACCATTTTTTTGGGGGGTGTGTTTTTCGAGGTTAGGGGTGAAAAACGAGCCAATCTGTCAATTCCTCCGATTAAAGAACTTATATCTAGATACATAATGGTATTACTTTGTTTGATGCTGAAAGACTTACAATCTAAGGCACTTCTTCCCATAAGTTGCTGATTGGCCCATCGGAATATTCGCGACCGCTTCGTACACCATCGGTTCCGTTCGATTATCATAATCTCAGTTTGACACTTTTGGCAGTGTCCACCATTAATGTTAATAAGTGTTTTTCGTGTTCTCCGATGAAAAAGTGGTGAAGAAGTCATATTTTATTTAAAGTTGTGATTTGCTAATACCTAAATAATATTGTCTATTCATATTTACACAGTTTAGTGACAATTTAGTGCAACATGCAACAGTGCTGTGCCGTTTGCAGAAATCGATCGTTTCATAATTCATAAGTAAGTAGGTCATAGTCGTACAGGCGCGGATTTATGGGGGGGGGGGGGTTAACGGGGTAATTACCCCCCCCCAAGATTCTGTAAATCATCAACTTTTGTTTTAAAATGTTATGATTTTTGTTAATTTTGGTAAGAAAAAATTTTTTAACAGAAAGAAACTTTCATTGTAAAATTTTGTTTTTTCGGATTTTTGGCTCCCGCTCTTTTAAAAAAAATTGGGATGAAAAATTTTTTTTTGATTTCTACCAATCATTAAAAAAATTTGGGTTCAGTGTTACCCCCCCAAGCTCAAGGTCCAGATCCGCCCTTGTAGTCGTAATATGATAAGGTTCAGTTTACAGTTTTAATAATAATATTATAAATAATATCCTTTCAATATATATTTCCCTTGAATAAAACATCTTTACCTATTATATTTTTTAAATCTGCGGTAATGTTCCTAGAGGTTAACCAACAATTATTACATACAATAAGTACAATATTGTACATTTTCCCTTCTACACATACACGCCACTGTTGCCTATGGGATGTGATGTTCATTTATCCATTTTAATGGACATTATAATGTGACTATGTTAGGAGCAAATAAGTTCTATGAAGAAAAGGTAGCCATTATGTATCTAGATATAAGTTCTTTAATCGGAGGTCAATTCTAACTCCGAATCCAGATTCAGCAGATCAAAATACATAAGAATACACCGCCGGACAGACCACTTTATTTTTGTTTTTTGGGGTTGGGGTGAAAAACGAACCAATCTGACAAATCTGACAATTCGGTTTCAGCAGGTCCAGATACATAAGAATATACTGGTCTGGTCCGTCCGACAGACCATTTTTGGAGGGGGTGTTTTTTGAGGTTAAGGGTGAAAAACGAGCTAATCTGCCAATTCTGACCTCGGATTCGGTTTCAGCGGGTTCAAATACATACGAACGCACTGATCTGGTCCACCGGACAGTTTCAATGATTAAGCATCACTAAACAATGCGTCGTAACAGCGTTTATTTTTTTTTAATTATGGCGCATTGCCTCAAAAAATTTGAAAAAAATCTATAATAAACTACTCATAACAATGTATTTTTGGTAAAAGTTTTGTGCATGCGAATCAATATTTTCATGAAAAAATAAATATTCGAATTTTTAAATATTTTTTTTTATTCGAAGGAGGCAGCAAAATCAGCTGATTTTTTTCCCTAAGATGCATTTAAGCCACATGTACATCGTCTATTTTTTCATAATAATTAACGCACAACTTGCAGAGATAAAAAATGAAAACGAAATGTCATGTTTATTAGGATACTCCGTGGTGACGGAGTATCCTAAACTCGAGGAAAGCATTTCTTTTCCTATTGTCGATCTACTGACACCCAATTAGGCCCAAACGCTTCTGGGGCCATTTTACCATGCTTATTCTGCTATACCCTTTGCGCACGGTTGTTACCCTGCACATCTTCATAGAATGGCACTCTCTCCTATTAATTTATGCGTCATATGTAACATTGAGAGTGACTTGAACCTTATATTACTTCCACATCCAGTGGAAGTATAGTAACAATAACAAAATTTTAAACTTTTTTTATTGTTCAAATAGGCCTAGAATGTCATGAAACGTCGAGATTTTAAGTTTGAGGGAAAGAAACATTTCTGTCTGTCGGTCTGTCTGTAAAACTTTTTTGTGCGCACGTTTACTCTGAAACCGTTTTGAGATATTGACTTGAAATTTGGTATACATATGTACTTTAACGAGATCTAGAACTAGATTATATTTTCATCTTGTTCCGTCGAAGGGTTGGGGGGTAAATTGGGGTAAATTTGGGGTAAATAGGTAAATTAAGCAGGCAAGAGTCCATAAAATTGGTATTTAGTATATACAAGAAAGGCTAAGGTCTCGACAAAAATTTTGGCATTAGCCATCCCCATTACCACCCCCGCCCCATTATTAAAGGGGATGAAAACAAATTGTGATTTAGTGTGTGTACAAGAACCAGAAACCTCAAAATATTTTTTTACTTCAGCCACCCCCACTACCTCCTCCTATCACCACCCCTACCCACTACCGATGTGGTGTATCGTTTTATGGGATAGAGGATTTCAAATATTAGATTATTAAAGTTCCATAAACAATTATTTCCACATTCAAAGCAATAGTATGGGTAAATTCAACAAAAAAAAATGGTTAACTAACAATATCGTTAATTTTGTTAAACCAAACTATACTGATGGTATTTTTAAACAAGAGGTGATTGTTATTTTAATTAATAAAAAGTTGTCGTACAACAAAACAAACATTAACTTAAAAAATAGATGAATAAGACTATTATTTTGTTCGTCTGACTATTATTTTGTTGAATTCTGTCAAATTAAACTAGATAATAGTATATTTTATTTTTAACTATTATCGAATTGTAATTCTAACCCAGTATTAGTTCGCTGTATTATAGTACTTGGTAGACAAACCAGTATTATTGTCGTCTTCTAGAAGTTCTAAAAGAATTACCATAAAATTTGCTTGCTTACCACGTAGTCTATTACAGAAATTATTCCCAGATGACGCCACATACAAATCACTGACAATAATCAATATATCAATATTATCTTCTACTCTTATGAATTTGTAGAAAATTAATAACATGATTGCAATGTTCAAATTCTCTCAGGGATCATCGATATATTTGGATAGAACTATAAAAACGATCTCTAACCTTTGGTTTGGGTGGTCTGATGTCTCAATACTGAGATTTTGGCTAACCAAAAAAACTTCCATCATACAATAAAGTGTAGATCAACCTAAAAATTAGTTGGTGAACAAAAAACAAAGTCATTGTACTATTTAATTGTAGACCAAATTGAAAATGGTTAGTGAACATAAACAAAATGTCATTGTACTATTTAATTTGTTACAAGAAGATATGATTATTAAACTACTATTTGTTTACGAAAACAAATAAAGTTGTATGACTATTCTTTTCTAATTGATTTAACTATGAAACTAGATAGGCGCGATTTCATATGCTCTTTTTGGTTGAATTTACCTATCATTTTCTTTGAGTGCACATACACACATTTTCGTTGTGAGTGATTTGGATAGAAAATCTGGATGTGGAAGTAGTGATTCCTTGGGCAGCGGATTTTTTTAACTGCAATAAACATACTGATGAGACTAACGAATTGTATAATAATCTATTAAAATTAAACATCGAAACCCCCATTCAACATCTTATATCTGTTATGCCTCAACAAAATCGACATTCTACGATGTCTTACATTATTCCTACAAAAAAACGGCGTAAAAATTTAGGTTAGAGTTGTTATTCCTCTGTTTAAACTTTTATTACTAATCCGTGGCCTTACCTGTGTTGTGAAAATATAAAAATGCCTTGATAGGCCCCTAGGTGAGATGTGTGTGTCCCTGTTACTTTCCCAATTGTGTTCTATTATTCACGTTATAATTAGGTTTAGTTATTTACCATTATAAGACAGTGTATCTGGCTGCATGGACTATGTCCTAATGCCAAAAAAAAAAATCGCTGTCTTATTTAATAATTTTTGTAAGAAGGAAATAATTTTTATTTTACCGTATGATACCACTTGATACTTATGAACAATTTTTATTCACTGTCTCGTTTATTCAACAGCCATTCTCATTCATCGCCCCAATTATTATTTTCTTGTACTTACTTGTGTACTGGTCATGGTTAATGTGACGGACGGGTGATCACAATTTCTGGTTCTCTCTGGGCGTTCTGAAACAATAAATTAAAGCAATTTATATACACATTTTATGTTATATATAGTGCCGAAGTCGCATTAGTAGATCGACGGGTGAGACGCAAGACGCAGAACTCTTTGTACGCGCCGACTAATTCCTTTGTCGGCATACTCGGCGCTCGGCGCTTTTGATATTTAACTAAGAGGAAATGAGGAAAAATCTTATATCTATTACGCCAACTATACAATAAAATCATATATGCTGGAGTAATATATTGTTATGTGTTTCAACCCTCTAGAGACATTTAGAAAAATCTAGAGCCCCAGCAAACACAAAAATTGCGGCCCTTAATTGGGCCATTGTAGCGATCAATGGCTTTCTTATGGCATATGCGAGCCTTTTGTGGCCCATAATAAATTATTTGCAGGCGTACCATTGTTATGAATTGCCACATAATAACCAGAAATGGTCAATTATTGTGCAACCATAAAAAATGCTGCTTCGGTTTATACGTTGATGGTACTTTTATGGTAATATGCAGGCTAATATTTTTATGATTACGCGCATGCGCATTATGAAAAATCTCTCAAGGCTTCACCGAGCATAGCATCCGCCATTTGCATTTTCGTTCTATGCTTGGCCTGTGGGTTATTAAAATTTGTGTAATCTGACTTAATCTGACCGTTATTTCTGTAAAATTTGTAGTTTATTTTTTATAGTAAGTAATTTGTAATTTGTCATTAATAAGTTAATTATAACGTTTTTTGTAAATTATTATTAATGATATTATTTGAGACTACTCGTAAACATTTATTAAACATTCAAATACTTTCTACATTTTGAAATAAATAGCTACATATTCACATAATATAATAAAGACTTCATACACATCACCATAAATACTGCTTTTAGCATCCGTAATAGCGGTTATTAAGATAGCTCAGTTGGTAGAAGAATCAGTACTGTAATACGGACATCGGAGATATGCAGGTTCGAACCCCACCGACCGCATTTGGTACAGGTAAGTAAAAATGAATTTAATAACTTAATAAACATTATAATTTGCTGGCAACCCTTGTGAGAATAAATTGGAGCTATGGTAAACAATATTAAATATGTAAATAAAATATACGGATGATAACAAACAAATTCATATTACAATATTTATGCATTAATAATTACTTCATTTTTATCAAGTAAAATACTTACATGTCAAAATTGTACTTTTTCGTAAAAAGCGCCATGAATAATGTATCTATATAAAAAAAGTAGAATCTCCATACATCGTCGTTTATGGATGTATAAATATTATTGTACACTGTTGGCAAATTGAAGGATGGCCAGCTGCTGGCCGGTGGGACATTTCGCTAATGGTCCGCTTGTGGCGTATGACCATTTATGTGCCAATTATGAGTGTTTGCTGGGGCATTACAGACATCCTTTGGAACATTGTAGAATATGTTGGAATGTAGTGGAAAGATCCAGAACACATAACATAGGGCATATAAAGAAATAGACAAGCTGCGTGTGAACAGTTGTACAGTTCAGCTAGCAGAGTAAACAACAGTTGTAGTTGAGCAGAATAAACAGTTCAAGGAGTAAACACAGTGATAAAGTGACTGAAGTATTGAGTTATATAGTACTTAGTGTATTTTAGTAAAGTAATCATTTGTTGTAATTAGTAAGTCAATAAATTGGTGTTTAGTGTTACTCTGCTGTTATAATTTTCGGATCCACGATACAGGGTGTTTACAAAAAGGGTGTAAACACGTAACCATATAGATCACCAAGTTCAAGTATGGGTGAATTTATAGGGTATCTTGACGATTTATTAAGTGACCTTGATGATAAACGGTTCTTGTTAACAGGGGATTTGAACTCTGAGATTAGCAAAAGTTCAATTAATAATGTTATAGAAAATTGTCAAAAAGGTCAGTTGGTTAAACAACCTACAAGAATTGAAAAAAATTATGCATCAATAAACATACCTGATTATAACGAATAAGGATGATGAAATATTTTCTGCTGAAGTCTTAAGCTCTCCAAAAATAACAAATCATAATATTATTAAAATTAATGGAAGAATTAACACTAAAGATAATATGCATCAGGTGAATTAAATAGATAGATAGATAGATAGTCGTTATTTCACCACTATATGTACAGTCGTGGCCAGAAAAAGGTTTCCGACCTAAAACAACATTACACTTGTTTGAATCAGGCTCCTTAAGATCATTTATTTTCGCTCCGCCTATGGACAGAGATGAATAATGTAGCTGCGCTTTGTTTACAAGTTTTTAAAAGGGTTTTATGATCGCAAAAAATATATTAGCAGTAATATATTTCAAATGCCATTGACCTTATAAAGACATACGGTAATTTCTTGTTGGTGTATCTTTTAAAATATTATTATTGCAAAGTATTATTTTTATATAAATAACCATGTTTTCTTATAATATAATCTTAGAGCAAAATATTACTAAGATTTCTAATTAGGCACACAAAAATTTGAAGATTTACAGGATTTCGAAACTGTTATATACAGTGTGTCGTGTTCGAGCGAACTTTACGTAAATTAAAGTAGAAGTAGAAGTAGTAAAAAAAACTAAATAGACATTCATTTTTGCGGAGAAATATATGATGACGTCGCGCTTCAAGGCGCTTAAAACATTGACGTAAGACGCGAGATCGCAAAAATATGCCTCTAGTGTCAATGCGTACCTAACACATGCAGATTGTAAGTAAACATGGATATGTGGTCGGGAGAATGACGCGCGTTTATGGTAGAGGCCACAGATCAATAAAAGACGTAGATAAATAACACTGTAGAAATGGTATATACTGTGTTTGAAGCCAAAGTAAACAAAAGGGTGTTTGAAGGGGCAAGGAGGGGTTATGTTTACATTCGCCCGCTCACAGAGGCGTATCGTTTCAAGATGGTCAATTATAAGAAAAGTGATTAATACTACTAAGAATTTTGAAATAAGAACTAACATAAAAGTACCACATAATATAAAAATGTAATGAACAAAAAAAATACTATTAACTTAATTATTAAATAGATACATTTATTTTTTAGAACCAATGAAAAATTGTAAAAAAAGTTTTTTAATTTTATATATTTATTGATTTTCTATCATTTTCCCGTATTTAATTTGTGGAATATTAATTAGGTAAATAATATATATTGTTAATAATAATTAATACATGTCCTTCAGAAAATACCCAATAGCCTGGCCTAAGTCATTCAGCAATAATATTCATATTATTTATTATGTTCAATATTTGAAATTAAACATTATGACATTATCATAAATTGCTAATAAAATAGTTCATTTTAAGCCATCAATAGACGTTGAGAATTTGACGTTTTCAATAATAATAAGAAGAACCTTTATTCACTTATAATGATAATGCCGAAATTGCTCTTTTCAGCTTACTATATTGTTAACAAAATTATATTATATTGTTAACAAAAGAGGAGAGTTTCATCCATTTCAACTTGCTTAATGGAAAACAAAAATATACGTGACTAACGAATTACAGTACTTCAGGCTTGTCAGATTTTGATAATATCATAATAACATTTATCGCCAACCGTCAGTAAAACTATACATTACCAGAGCGATTTTCGGAAGTAAACAAACACTTTATATTACTGTAAAATAAAGTATTTTATCTGCCGCATATGCGGCAGATAAAGTATTTTTACCTGCCGCAAATATTTATTAACATAGCCATGCCTTTGACATTAAATAGAAATCGTTTGTCACTGTCACGCTTCTCACGCCTGTCACAGCTCCACAATAAAAGTTTTCTCAAAATCGCAAAGACGATTTTAGGCGACGGTCAAACTGACAACATAGTTGTTACCAATGATAATTCTACTAAAGAAGATTTACACATTGTTAACATAGATAATAATCCTCAGACATTTTCAATTGACACTCCTTCGACTTCAGGAATTAATTTTTACAATACGTCAGGGTGTACGTTCACGTTTAATATAACAAAAAATAAGTAGATTTGTTCTGTATTTGCTATTTACTTTTTCATAATAAAATGTGATAAGTTATGATATCTCAATTTTTTTAAATTATAAATTTTTACGATTGGCGATAAAATTTTGTATGCACCACGTCAGTAAAGTGTCTTTATCGAACTCACCTGTTATTCGCCTCGCTCGCTTCGCTCGCTCGACTCATAATCTCAGACTCGTTCGATAAAGACTCACTTTACTGACTTGGTACATAAATAACTATTGTGAATTGATAATTTTTATAATAATTAAAAGTAAATGTTACCATGAAAATGATATAAAAAAGTTTGTTAATATTGCTGTCAAATAAAAAACATAAAACTTCGAATTGCAATTTTATATGATAAATATCACGCAGCAAGAGAAAACTCACGTAACATTGGTCCTTCGAGCCGGATTGGAAATTCCACAAATATTGAAGTCGGCAAGTAACAAGAACATACCTAGTCGGCAGCCTCTATTTCGAAATAATTACACGATACATCCACAACGCGAGACAAGTAAGTCTCCATATCACATAATACTCTTTCATTATCATAGACATTTTATAGCCTCTCTTTGTTTGCATATCATATATAATGGCTAATGCCGAAATGAGGCAGTTAGTATTCAAACGAGGACAATTGAAAGGTCAACTGACACGATTCGAAAATTTTGTAACTTCTTTCAATGGAGAAAAATCCATCTTAGAGCTACAAACCCGATTGGAAAAAATCAATGTTACGTGAGTTTTCTCTTGCTGCGTGATATTTATCATATAAAATTGCAATTCGAAGTTTTATGTTTTTTATTTGACAGCAATATTAACAAACTTTTTTTATATCATTTTCATGGTAACATATCGCCGGCCTTGAAAGAAGCAGCTTTCAAAAACAACATACATAAATATATACTATAAATGTAAACAAATAAACAAATTAGGAGCCATTCTCCATGGGTAGTATGCATAGCTTCACTGCAGCAGGTTTATAAATTCCATGAGAGGTCCTTACGCTGACGACTCTAACGATGCCATCTTGCCCTGGGTGAAGTTCCACAATCCTCGCCATAGGCCATTTCATTGGAGGTGTATTCTCCTCCTTGAGAAGTACCAAGATTCCAACTTCTAAATTTTGTTTTGTCTTATGCTTCCACTTGTTTCTCTCCTGTAATGTGGATAAATATTCCCTCTTCCATCGAGACCAAAAATGATGCACAATTTGTTGCAGATGTTGATAATGACTTAACCGATTTGAAGGTATTTCGCTGACATCTTCTTGGGGAATAGCAAGGAGAGAGTCTCCAATCAGTAAATGGCCGGGTGTAAGCGCCAGTAAGTCATTGGGATCGTGTGATATTGGTGTAGAGGTCGTGAATTGAGTATGGCTTCAATTTGAGTGCATACCGTATATAAACCTTCAAAGGTTAAGTTAGCATTTCCGACTATTCTACGTAAATGAAATTTTGCGGACTTGACTGCCGCTTCCCACAGGCCTCCGAAATGTGGAGAGCGTGCGGGTATAAAATTCCATTCAATGAGATTATCTTGTAAAAATTGAGAAATTTGAGGTTCTCTATGAATATTATTTATTAATTTAAAATCTTGTGTTAATTGGTTATGTGCTCCTACGAAATTAGTTCCATTGTCGGAGTAGATTGTCTTACATAACCCTCTTCGAGATACAAACCGTTTTAAAGCATTCAAAAATGAAGAGGTTGTTAAATCTCCCACCAACTCAAAATGAACAGCCTTCGTTGAGAAACATACGAATAAACAAAGATATGATTTGATAACTTGCCTGTTGCGAAGTTTACCGTCTTTAATATAGAAAGGTCCGGCAAAATCGAAACCGCAAGTAAGAAATGGTCTGTTTGGTAAAAGTCGTTGTTGAGATAAGTTCCCCATTTGACAAATTATATTGCTTGGTTTACACTTAAAACAAATCACACATTCACGCAGAATACCCTTGACTACGCTTCGGCCCTTTAATGGCCAAAATCGGTTCCTCACCGCAGCTAACGTACCTTGAGTACCTAAATGTAAATGACGATAATGTTCAAAGCGAATGATAAGTTTCGTAAGCATATGTTTGCTGGGAAGTATTAGGGGATGCTTCTGATCACTGGTGATTGATGAATGAGTCAATCTACCTCCCACACGTATTAAACCATTTTGATCCAAAAATGGATTTAGTGAACTAAGTGTACTATTTTTAGGAACTGAATTAGACTTAGACAGTGTTGATATTTCGTGACTAAACTGTTGTGTTTGAGCGATTTTAACTAATCTTAATAGAGCCACGTTTAGTTCAATCATAGAGAGGTGGCCTATAAGCCTTGATGTTTTATTTATAGTACAATTTTTTACAAACCTCAAACAATAAGCCATGATGCGTTGAAGTTTTGTTAAGCTGGAGAATTTTGAAAAAATATCAGTTACAGGTGGTATCGCGGCTACTAGAGAAATAGTCATTTTACGTTCATTTGGTATTTCTGATGTTACGTTACTTGTTATTGGCCATGAATGTGAGTCGTCCTTGAGCCAAGATGGACCCGACCACCACAAGGACGAATTCAATAAATGTTCAGGATCTGCGCCTCGAGAAATTATGTCAGCTGGATTATCGGCTGAATTGACATGACGCCAATGATCATTTGACGTTAAGTTTTGTATCTCAGCGACTCGGTGAGCCACAAAGGTTTTCCATATATTGGGGGGTGCAGCTATCCAAGACAAAGCTATGGTGGAATCACTCCAATAATATTTTTGTGATATGTTAATATTCAAGGCTCGAATTGCCTTGTTTGCCAATCTTGCCAAGAGTAACGCCGCGCATAATTCTAACCGGGGCAAAGTGAGTATCTTTAAAGGAGCGACTGTTGATTTTGCGCATAACAAGCTAATAGATCGTTGTCCATAAAAATTTTCTGTAAGCAAATACAGGCAACAGCCATAAGCTGCCTCACTAGCATCACAGAAACCGTGCAATTGTATTTCAGTTGCGTTAGGCAAAATTATACATCATGATATTCGTGCATTTGTTAATAAGGGAATTTGTTTGCGTAGACTTGTCCATTCTGTATTAATGTGTACAGGTACAGACTCATCCCAATCGAGTTTTAATTGCCAAAGATGTTGAACTATTAATTTTGCTCTAACTATAGTGGGTCCTATTAAACCTAACGGGTCGAATATTTTCGATATATCCGATAAAATTAATCTCTTTGTTACTCGAGTATTTCGCGTTTCTTCGTTAATAGTGAATTGAAACACGTCCGATTCGGCGTTCCATAAGAGTCCTAATGTTTTTATGCACGTGTCATCTGTTATATGATAATGAGGTAAATTATTGCTCTCGTCGCGAGATTCGTTTAAGATGGCCTTTTCGTTGGACATCCATTTTCTTAATTGAAAACCTGCATCACTTAAAATAGTATTTATTTCGCGTCTAATCTTTATTGTATTTTCAACAGTATCTGATCCTGTTATTAAATCATCTACATAGAAATCTTTAATAATAATTTGACTTGCTTCGGGAAATTCGTCTTTATTTTCTTGTGCCGCTTGATGCAAACTTCGTATAGCTAAAAACGAGGCTGATGATGTGCCGTATGTAACGGTATTTAATTTGAAATGACTTAACTCCTCATCAGTATCGGTTCGCCAAATAATTCTTTGCAAATCTCGATGACACTCTGCCACTTGGATCTGACGGTACATTTTTTCAATGTCGGCAATTATTACAAAATTGTGTTTTCTGAACCGAAGTACGATTGAAAACAAATTGTCTTGAATGACAGGTCCTACTAATAAAATGTCATTAAGCGAAATACCTGATGAGGTTTTGGCAGATGCGTCGAATACGACTCTTAATTTCGTGGTAAGGCTTGACTCCTTTAAAACACCGTGATGTGGCAGATAATATGTCATATTATTTTCGTAATTTTCATCATCCCTTTTTATTTTAGTCATGTGACCTAGTGATTCATATTCTGCCATGAATTCTATATAACGTCTTTTCAATTCTTGATCTCGTTGTAACTTACGTTCGAGAGAATAAAATCTTCCTATTGCGTTTTCTCGCGAGTTGCCGATGTCGGATATATTTTTTCGTATAGGCAGATGCACTATAAAACGTCCGGAATTATCCCGTTTTACGTTTTCCATGAAATTTCTTTCACACGATATTTCTTCTTCGGAATATTTAGTTTCGGGTACGCATTCCTCAATTTTCCAAAAATTCTCTAATTGAGCTTGAATATTTTCTGTTACTGATAAATTACATGTTGTATTATCGCAGTTATTTGGCTGAGGTAAAACAGTTCCTGAAACGATCCACCCGAGGTGGGTTTTATGTAAGATTAGTTGATTTGATTTTAATTTAATTTGCCCTATGCATAACAATTCCCAAAATACCCCCGCGCCAAGAAGAATATCGATTTCACTAGAGGTATGAAAATCTGGATCAGCTAATGTTATATTTCGAGGAAAATTCAGTTGTGAGATCTTAAAGGTTGTCGTAGGAATAGTTCCAGTTATGCTTTTTAATACCAGACACGAAAATTCTCTAATAAATGCGTTGTGTCTGGATTTAAGTGTAATTTGTACCTTTTCTGATATATTTGTTACTGATTGATTGATTCCCAAAACAGGTAAGCTAATTTTGTTACTTCGTAGTCCCAAACGCGTAAATAAATCGCTTGTAATGAAATTTGACTGGCTACCTGAATCCAAAAGTGCTCTGCATTTTACGAGATTTCCGAGATTGTCATATACATAGATGATTGCTGTTGATAATACTATCAAAGGTTCTTTATTTTGTTGATTACAATGTGTGGTAACTGATGAATCAGAATCAGAACTTGATTGAATCTTTATTTCGTGTTGTGTATTTAGCTCTTCAGTATTTTCAAAATGTAAACGTGTATTATGCCTCTTGTCACACACTTTGCATGAACTAGATCTGCAATCGGTGGAATGATGTCCCTCACGAAGGCAATTTGTGCATAATTTCAATTTTTTGATTTCAGAAAATCTCATTTTAGGAGTTAATTTTAAGAAATCTTTACAATTGTAAATATTATGAGAACCTTTACACATTGTACATTGCATGTCATAAGTTGACAGGTGAGTCAATGCACGTTCCTCGAATTTTGTATACGTCGGTTTGTTGTATTTGAAGTGATTTACGCTGGTATTAGAATCTAACGTTTCTAGGATTCGACAACGTCGTACGAGAAAATCAGTGAAATCGTTTAATTTAGAAGAGTCTATCTTTATACTAAAGGTTTCCCATTCCCTTTTCGTGATAGGATCAAGTTTTGATACTACAAGATAAATTAATAAAGTATCCCAATGTTTGGTGGGCTGACCTAAACTTTCGAGTGCTCTTATATGCTTTAGAAAATTATCAAGAAGAGTACGTAATATTATGAGATTCGCGCGTTATAGAGGGCAATTCGAAGAGAGATTTTAAGTGAGTGTGTATGATTAGCTTCTTGTTTTCGAACCTTTTACAAACCAGATCCCAGGCAATTTTATAGTTTGCATCTGAAATGTGCAGAGAATGGATGACCTTTGCAGCTTCGCCTTTCAATGAAGACTGCAAATAATAATATTTTTGAACATTTGACAAGTTGTCATTATTATGTATTAAAGCTAGAAATGTTTCAGAAAATTGGAACCATTTCTCATATGATCCGTCAAAGTCAGGTAGATTTAAGGTAGGTAATTTAATATTTGATTTTATTCGCTCATGTTTAGGAGAATTATTTCGATTATCTCCTTGAGAATCACTGAGTAAACTGTCCTGAATATATTGTTTGGCGAGAGGAATTGTTTTAAAAAATGTATCTTCAAATGATTTCCTATCGCCGGCTTGATTTTCAATAGTATCCAAAACTTCTATCTGACTTTGAATGGAATTAAATTCTTCCCAGATCAAATTTATTTTTTCCAATCGGGTTTGTAGCTCTAAGATGGATTTTTCTCCATTGAAAGAAGTTACAAAATTTTCGAATCGTGTCAGTTGACCTTTCAATTGTCCTCGTTTGAATACTAACTGCCTCATTTCGGCATTAGCCATTATATATGATATGCAAACAAAGAGAGGCTATAAAATGTCTATGATAATGAAAGAGTATTATGTGATATGGAGACTTACTTGTCTCGCGTTGTGGATGTATCGTGTAATTATTTCGAAATAGAGGCTGCCGACTAGGTATGTTCTTGTTACTTGCCGACTTCAATATTTGTGGAATTTCCAATCCGGCTCGAAGGACCAATGTTACGTGAGTTTTCTCTTGCTGCGTGATATTTATCATATAACATTGCAATTCGAAGTTTTATGTTTTTTATTTGACAGCAATATTAACAAACTTTTTTTATATCATTTTCATGGTAACAGTAAATGTTTACATCTACTTACCGTATTTTGCTATTTTTTTGCGTGACGTGTTCTACGCTGTTGTAGGAAGCATTTGTGACTTACAAAAATTTTGTACAAATTGCTTTTTTAATCTTTGTGGGGGATGTGAAAGTGATTTTTGACCGAGATTTTTTGTAAATTTTGTTTTTATCCTTGCCCTTCAACACACATAAAAACAAAATTTACAAAAATCTCGATAAGAAACACCTCCCTCCCCTCCCCCCAGAAAGATAAAACAAAATTGTACACATTTCCGTAAGACACAAATACTTCCTAAAACAACGTAGAATACGTCACACAAAAAAAAATGGCAAAATACGTACGATAAGTGGATGTCGTAAACATTTACCTAATTAAAATTACACTGTTGTACAAAAAACTTTCGCATAGTTGTTAACTTTGGATACGCCTCGGTCAACAATTTCCACACTTGAAAATTCAGATACTACATACATGCGGATTTTATTTTTTAAACACTATGTTATCCAAATGTCGACCATCTTGCCTACAGTACTCCTCCAATCTGGTTCTTAAATTTTGGAAAACTCGTCTTCACATTTCAACAAGAGTATTGGTAATGGTCTTCCGAATTCTTTAACCGGTTCGTATTGGTCGGGGGATTGATGTAAACAATATTTTTTTAAGTATCCCCACAAAAAAAATTCGGAAACGTTATTTTCGGCGATCTTGGGGAGAAGAGATATCACCAAATCTGAAAATAGGCTAGCCACAAAGTCTCTACCATAAACGCGCGTTGTTCTCCCACATCAACATGTTTACTAACAATCCGCATATTAGCTTGTATTGACACTAGTACACCATCTGGAACTTTTATGGCCGGGAACGTTTGAAAACTGAATTTTACTCTGAGTCACCCTGTATATGCATTTTTAACGTATCATAATAAGTAGAAAATCATGACAAAACCAGAAGCAATTAAGCAATAATATATTCGTCAAAAACATTAGGAAACTATAACTATCGAGCTAATATAATATAATAATTAAAAATAATATACAAATTTTATTTTCATAAAACCTCACAACTAGGTATATTACATAAATATTTCTGGTTCCACTAAGATATTAAAATGAAAAAATGAGAAAGATGAAAATACATGTTTTGATTTAAATAATAATTTTATGAATTTAAAATTCACCTGACCCGCTCTCTACGCCTATGCATAGAGAACAAACGATAGTACAGTTGATATATCAACTGTCATCAAGTACTTTGACCGGGTGATTCAAATTGCCCAATGATAAGCCGGGGAAATTAAACTAAACAATAAACACAACAAATAAGATTTGGGCTTCTAACATTGCTTGTTGTTTTCAATATCTATGTTTTTTCTTGATCTGTGGTAGAGGCACAGAAGACTAAACAATCAGAATGGAATCTTTCAGGGAGGGGGAAGGTTCGCGCATTTCTAAGCGCGCATCGAATCCCCATATGTTCCTGGAATAGAATACAGCGATGCCACATTTGGTAGATTGAGAACAACAAATAATCTGGTACTCAATACAGAGTTGCCAGATGTACAAAGAAATCTGATGTGTACAATAATTTAGTAGTTACATATTTTGTAATTTTGAAAATGGATTAAAAAAATCAACAAAATGACAAGTTCAGCATTATGTCAAACCAAGACAACTTTTAGACAATTCAGAAAGAGTGATTTTGCAAATTTGATTAAAGTTGAAGATTTGTGCAAAATTAAATTATAAACTCCTAATTGCGACCCTGACTACAACATTACAAAATACGCTCCTGATATCTATTCCAACAAGATACGCGATTCTGGAGTTAAATTGTACAAAGGATATGCCGCCAGTTTCCATTCTGATTGTTTAGTCTTCTGTGGTAGAGGCTTTTTTTTAATCGAACGATTCTTACGCTGTGGCTAGCTTATTTTCAGATTTGGTGGTATCCCCTTCCCCCTAAGATCTCCGAACCTAACGCCTCCAGATTTTGTTTTGTGGGGATTCTTAAAGGGTATTGTTTACATCAATCCCCCGGCTAATACGAACGACTTAAAGAATAACATTCGGGAAGCCTTACCAAAATTTCTGTTGAAATGAGTCGACGAGTTTTCCAGAATTTAAGGACCAGATTGGAGGAGGGCTGTAGGCAAGATGGTCGATATTTGGATAACGTAGTGTTTAAAAAATAAATCCGCATGTATGTAGTATCTTAATTTTAAAATAAAATTTTTTGAACACTTTAAATAATTTTGTTATGATTTTTTAAAAACTGAATTTTACTCTGAGTCACCTTGTATTATATAGTATATGGTTAGACAATAGATTGCCATGTCTCATATTGTAGTTGTGATGATCAGAACATATTTAAAAAAAAAACTGATGACAAAATGTTGTAGTGAATTATCTATTTTATTCATCTTTACTTACCAGAAATTATTATTAACACCTTACCCCATTTACCTATAAATTGAATTTTTAAAATCTGACTTCAGATACAGATAAGTAATCAACACCAGAAACCTATATGGATAAATTAAAATGCAAAATCAAACAATTTCTTACATTTTACACAATTTCCCTCCGCCATATTGGAGCCGCTATTTCCAATTTTTTAATTTTGACTTCAGATTCATAATTAGCTATATGCATAAATTAAAACGAGAAATCAAGCAATTTGTCACATTTGCCCCATTTCCCTCCGTCATATTGGAGCCGCCATTTTCTTCATATTCGTAATTAGCAACCCCAAAAACTTATATGCGTAAATTAGAATGCGAAGTCATGCAATTTGTTGCATTTTACCCCACTTCCATCTGCCATATCTGCGACCCCAAAAACATAAATCTACTGCGTTTTAAAAAAACCGCTGCCCAAGGAATCACTACTTCCACATCCAGATTCTCTATCCAAGTCGCTCACAACGAAAAAACTTTGTATGTGAAAATAATTGTTTATGGAACTTTAATAATATAATATTTGAAATCCTCTACCCCAAAAATCTATAAAACGATACCCCACATCGGTAGTGGGGTGGGGGGTGGTGACAGGGGGGTGATAGTGGGGGGATGGATGAAGTAAAAAAATATTTTGAGGTTTCTGGTTCCTGTACATACACTAAATCACATTTTTTTTTCATCCCCTTTAATAAGGGGGTGGGGGTGGTAATGGGGGTGGCTAATGCCAAAAATTTTTTTGAGACCTTAGCTTCTCTTGTATATACTAAATACCAGGTTTATGGACTCTTACCTGCTTGATTGACCTATTTACCCCAAATTTACCCCAATTTACCCCCCAACCCTTCGACGGAACAAGATGAAAATATAATCTAGTTCTAGGTCTCGTTAAAGTACATATGTGTACCAAATTTCAAGTCAATATCTTAAACGGTTCCAGAGTAAACGTGCGCACAAAAAGAAGTTACAGACAGACCGACAGACAGACAGAAGTTTTTTTTCGCTCAAACTTAAAATCTTGACGTTTCATGACATTTTAAGCCTATTTGGACAACAAAAATTTTAAAAATTTTTTTGTCGTTACTATACTTCCACTGGACGTGGAAGTAATAAATATTAATTAATACTTTTACTTCCACGTCCAGTGGAAGTATAGTAACGACAAAAAAATTTTAAAAAAATTTTATTGTCCAAATAGGCTTAAAATGTCATGAAACGTCGAGATTTTAAGTTTGAGCGAAAAAAAAATTTCTGTCTGTCGGTCTGTCTGTAACTTTTTTTTGTGCGCACGTTTACTCTGGAACCGTATAAGATATTGACTTGAAATTTGGTACACATATGTACTTTAACGAGTTCTAGAACTAGATTTTATTTTCATCTTGTTCCGTCGAAGGGTTGGGGGGTAAATTGGGGTAAATTTGGGGTAAATGGGTAAATTAAGCAGGTAAGAGTCCATGAAATTGGTATATAGTATATACAAGAGAAGCTAAGGTCTCAAAAAAAATTTTGGCATTAGCCACCCCCATTACCACCTCCACCTCCTTATTAAAGGGGATGAAAAAAAAATTGTGATTTAGTGTATGTACAGGAACCAGAAACCTCAAAATATTTTTTTACTTCATCCACCCCCCACTACCACCCCCCTATCACCACTCCCACCCCACTACCGATGCGGGGTATCGTTTTATGGGTTTTTGGGGTAGAGGATTTCAAATATTATATTATTAAAGTTTCATAAACAATTATTTTCACGTACAAAGTTTTTTCGTTGTGAGTAAAGAGAATCTGGATGTGGAAGTAGTGATTCCTTGGGCAGCGGTTTTTCATATATGTGAGGCGGAAAGCAAAAAGGGACCTCTTGTCGGCGATGTCAATTTTTCAGTACAGTCGAATTAGTGGTTTGGGTCAAAATAATCGATTTTCGGATTTTTGCGATTTATTACCTTTACAAGTTGTAATCGATTACAAAACCGATATAATTGGATGAGACACTTAAAATAATCGATAAAGCAGTCGATGTTCAGCCCTGGAAAAGGTACCTCTTGTCGCTTATGGAGAAATAACATGGGACCGACAAGAGGTCTCTTTTCATAAACGCACTAGTAACTTAAACAAAAAAAAACATTGAGATATGATTTTTGCACCAAATTGTTCGGAATTAAAGCTTAATTCATTTAATATCAATAACTAAAAACTGGAATTTGCCGACAAGAGTCCCTTTTTGCTTTCCGCCTCACATATTACTTCCACGTCCAGTGGAAGTATAGTAACGACAAAAAAATTTTTAAAAATTTTTATTGTCCAAATAGGCTTAAAATGTCATGAAACGTCGAGATTTTAAGTTTGAGCGAAAAAAAAAATTTCTGTCTGTCGGTCTGTCTGTAACTTTTTTTTGTGCGCACGTTTACTCTGGAACCGTTTAAGATATTGACTTGAAATTTGGTACACATATGTACTTTAACGAGATTATATTTTCATCTTGTTCCGGCGAAGGGTTGGGGGTAAATTGGGGTAAATTTGGGGTAAATAGGTCAATCAAGCAGGTAAGAGTCCATAAAATTGGTATTTAGTATACACAAGAGAAGCTAAGGTCTCAAAAAAATTTTTGGCATTAGCCACCCCCATTACCACCCCCACCCCCTTATTAAAGGGGATGAAAAAAAGTTGTGATTTAATGTATATACAGGAACCAGAAACCTCAAAATATTTTTTTACTTCATCCACCCACCACTATCACCCCTCTATCACCACCCCCCACCCCATTACCGATGTGGGATATCGTTTTATGGGTTTTTGGGGTAGAGGATTTCAAATATTATATTATTAAAGTTCCATAAACAATTATTTTCACATACAAAATTTTTTCGTTGTGAGTGACTTGGATAGAGAATCTGGATGTGGAAGTAGTGATTCCTTGAGCAGCGTTTTCATTCTTTTGATTTATGGTGGAAACCACCTTTAAGGAAGGTTTGCAAGTATTCGGAACCAGAAAATCGCACAGTACGATCTGTGGTGCGTATTATATTTTTCGTCATACCCATGAATCATTAAACTAAAAGAAAACTTGAGAAAAACTAGTGGCAAACTATAATTATTTGAGTAAGATTTCATGTTTGCTAAACAAGTAGTAAAGATAAGGATGCTTGGAATATCCATGACAACCGTCAATGAAATAAATTTTATTTCATAGTGTCCAGTAAATGACTATTTCCTGGACTCATTTGCGGCGGGTAAATCGAACATTACAGTATCTGATACCGTAATGTGTTACCTGCGAACAGTACAGTATCTGATTACTGTATGTGTTACCTATCAACACTATCATATTATTTGTTTCCATCAGTGCCGCTTCTAAGTCATGAGACGCTTTTGTGCTAGAGCATTTTTGGCGCCCTTTTTTGGTGAGGCCCCGCTCAGTCGAAATACTATATAATTGACTTTTTGGCGCCCCATGGCCCAGTGCGCCTTCGTGCTTGGCACGAAATGGTCTCCCGTTAGACGCGGCCCTGGTTTCCATTGACAAAATTCAGTGTTGCCGATTTGCAAGTAATTGCTTACATTTGTAAGTATTTTGAATGCTTGTAAGCAATGTTGTAAGGATTCACAGTATGTAAGAATTTTGTAGGATTTTGCACCTAATGGTCGAGACATACAATTTTATACTTTTTGAAATGTTTTAAAGATATTCAAATAGCAAACATAAAATGAAATTAAACAACTGGAAACATTAGTTTCGTGCCCTGCACGAGAGCGCCACGAGCTTAATATATTTTTTTTCGAGTTAAATTTAGGAGGACGAAAAAAATTGTTTTGTATTTTAGCCCCCCCCCCCCCCGCTCATGAATCCTATATTATTAAAAAAAATAGAGGGAAGACTATATTATTCAAAAAATAGAGGGAAGATCGTCTCGCACGATCCAAATTTACGGCAGCAAAGGCTTTTTTTAGAGGGCGTTTACGCCCGATCCGAAAATAGCGACGGACGCGCGATTAAATTTTTTCTAGCTTAGACTACGTTTCGTCGCTTCAATTTCAGAATATTTTTTTTAATTAATCTATTAACTTCAGTTATCTCTTTCTGTACCATTTCCCCCGTTGCAAAAAGTGTTTTTGGCGATAGCCCGCTTCCGGCATTCAAGCTCCTCCCCGTTGCCAGTAATTTCCGGTAAAAGTCACGAAATGTCAATTTTCGATCGCTTCTGGCGGGCCGAAATTTCCATTTGCTCCATGAAATTTACGATGCGGATCAACTAGAAGCCTTCCTCTTTCCATCGCGACATCGTACAGGGGTCCGCGAGGTGTATTTCATTAGATATCTACGTTTTCAGATCGCATGTTTTCGCATTTTTTTCGCCTCAAAAATGCTACTTAATTTTCGTCGTTTTTCCCTTATATCTCGAGAACGGCTGTTCCTAGAGCAAAAATAAATTTTCACAAAGGCTCGAGTTAATTTATCGAGGAATCGCTCTGTTCCCTCAAAATCGTCCTATATTTCTTCGTTTCCCTACATTCGACCTAAATGTGTGGGGATGCGCGAGCCAAAATGGTACATTTTTCGCTTTATCGGTCCGTAACTCCCAAACGGCGGCTCCTAGAGCAAAAAACTTCACCCTAACGATTTTGTACAGAATTAAATTATCTACAACTCTTTTTTTTTAATCGACCTCCTTCAAGAATTGAATTTGACCTACGATGACATGGAGAGTAGGCACGGGGTGGAAATTTTTAAGGGACCGTGAGATTTTTTTATTGAAACTGTATTTGGCGGGTTGTTGTTGAGATATCGACTTCATATTTGATACGTAGGTGGCGCTATTGAAGAAAAAACGAAATCCAAGTGAATCAAAAATACACCTACACGTCACAAAAAAGAAAAACTCTTACTACGCACGAACGGATAGAGATATTGACATCATATTTGAAATGTAGTTGGCATTATTGAAGAAAAATTGAAATTCGAGTGAATCAAAAATACAAATACGTCACAAAAAAGAAAAACTCTTACTACGCACGAACGGATAGAGATACTGACTTCATATTTGAAATGTAGATAGCACTATTGAAGAAAAAATGAAATCCAAGTGAATCAAAAATACACTTACGTCACAAAAAAGAAAAACTCTTACTACGCGCGAACGGATAGAGATACTGACTTCATATTTGAAATGTAGTTGGCATTATTGAAAAAAATCGAAATTCGAGTGAATCAAAAATATACCTACGTCACAAAAAAGAAAAACTCTTACTACGCACGAACGGATAGAGATACTGACTTCATATTTGAAATGTAGTTGGCATTATTGAAGAAAAATCGAAATTCGAGTGAATCAAAAATACAAATACGTCACAAAAAAGAAAAACTCTTACTACGCACGAACGGATAGAGATACTGACTTCATATTATTGAAATGTAGGTGGCATTATTGAAGAAAAATTGAAATTCGAGTGAATCAAAAATACAAATACGTCACAAAAAAGAAAAACTCTTACTACGCACGAACGGATAGAGATACTGACTTCATATTTGAAATGTAGATAGCACTATTGAAGAAAAAATGAAATCCAAGTGAATCAAAAATACACTTACGTCACAAAAAAGAAAAACTCTTACTACGCGCGAACGGATAGAGATACTGACTTCATATTTGAAATGTAGTTGGCATTATTGAAAAAAATCGAAATTCGAGTGAATCAAAAATACACCTACGTCACAAAAAAGAAAAACTCTTACTACGCACGAACGGATAGAGATACTGACTTCATATTTGAAATGTAGTTGGCATTATTGAAAAAAATCGAAATTCGAGTGAATCAAAAATACACCTACGTCACAAAAAAGAAAAACTCTTACTACGCACGAACGGATAGAGATACTGACTTCATATTTGAAATGTAGTTGGCATTATTGAAGAAAAATCGAAATTCGAGTAATCAAAAATACACCTACGTCACAAAAAAGAAAAACTTTTACTACGCACGAACGGATAGAGATACTGACTTCATATTATTGAAATGTAGGTGGCATTATTGAAGAAAAATCGAAATTCGAGTGAATCAAAAATACAAATACGTCACAAAAAAGAAAAACTCTTACTACGCATGAACGGATAGAGATACTGACTTCATATTATTGAAATGTAGTTGGCATTATTGAAGAAAAATCGAAATTCGAGTGAATCAAAAATACACCTACGTCACAAAAAAGAAAAACTCTTACTACGCGCGAACGGATAGAGATACTGACTTCATATTATTGAAATGTAGGTGGCATTATTGAAGAAAAATCGAAATTCGAGTGAATCAAAAATACAAATACGTCACAAAAAAGAAAAACTCTTACTACGCACGAACGGATAGAGATACTGACTTCATATTTGAAATGTAGTTGGCATTATTGAAGAAAAATCGAAATTCGAGTAATCAAAAATACACCTACGTCACAAAAAAGAAAAACTTTTACTACGCACGAACGGATAGAGATACTGACTTCATATTATTGAAATGTAGGTGGCATTATTGAAGAAAAATCGAAATTCGAGTGAATCAAAAATACAAATACGCCACAAAAAAGAAAAACTCTTACTACGCACGAACGGATAGAGATACTGACTTCATATTTGAAATGTAGTTGGCATTATTGAAAAAAATCGAAATTCGAGTGAATCAAAAATACACCTACGTCACAAAAAAGAAAAACTCTTACTACGCACGAACGGATAGAGATACTGACTTCATATTTGAAATGTAGTTGGCATTATTGAAGAAAAATCGAAATTCGAGTAATCAAAAATACACCTACGTCACAAAAAAGAAAAACTTTTACTACGCACGAACGGATAGAGATACTGACTTCATATTATTGAAATGTAGGTGGCATTATTGAAGAAAAATCGAAATTCGAGTGAATCAAAAATACAAATACGTCACAAAAAAGAAAAACTCTTACTACGCATGAACGGATAGAGATACTGACTTCATATTATTGAAATGTAGGTGGCATTATTGAAGAAAAATCGAAATTCGAGTGAATCAAAAATACAAATACGTCACAAAAAAGAAAAACTCTTACTACGCGCGAACGGATAGAGATACTGACTTCATATTATTGAAATGTAGTTGGCATTATTGAAGAAAAATCGAAATTCGAGTGAATCAAAAATACACCTACGTCACAAAAAAGAAAAACTCTTACTACGCGCGAACGGATAGAGATACTGACTTCATATTATTGAAATGTAGGTGGCATTATTGAAGAAAAATCGAAATTCGAGTGAATCAAAAATACAAATACGTCACAAAAAAGAAAAACTCTTACTACGCACGAACGGATAGAGATACTGACTTCATATTTGAAATGTAGTTGGCATTATTGAAGAAAAATCGAAATTCGAGTAATCAAAAATACACCTACGTCACAAAAAAGAAAAACTTTTACTACGCACGAACGGATAGAGATACTGACTTCATATTATTGAAATGTAGGTGGCATTATTGAAGAAAAATCGAAATTCGAGTGAATCAAAAATACAAATACGTCACAAAAAAGAAAAACTCTTACTACGCACGAACGGATAGAGATACTGACTTCATATTTGAAATGTAGTTGGCATTATTGAAGAAAAATCGAAATTCGAGTAATCAAAAATACACCTACGTCACAAAAAAGAAAAACTTTTACTACGCACGAACGGATAGAGATACTGACTTCATATTATTGAAATGTAGGTGGCATTATTGAAGAAAAATCGAAATTCGAGTGAATCAAAAATACACCTACGTCACAAAAAAGAAAAACTCTTACTACGCACGAACGGATAGAGATACTGACTTCATATTATTGAAATGTAGGTGGCATTATTGAAGAAAAATCGAAATTCGAGTGAATCAAAAATACAAATACGTCACAAAAAAGAAAAACTCTTACTACGCACGAACGGATAGAGATACTGACTTCATATTTGAAATGTAGGTGGCACTATTGAAAAAAAAAACAAATCCGAGTGAATCATAAATACACCTACGTCACAAAATAATTTTCAGAGAAATGCTACTTTTTGGAAAAATATCAAATATTCGGGAAAATGTCAAATTTTCGGAGAAATGTCACTTTTCAGAAAAATGTCAAAAATTCCGAAAAATGACACTTTTCAGAAAAATGTCAAAAATTCACAAAAATGTCAAATTTTCAGAGAAATGTCACTTTTCAAAAAATGTCAAGTTTTCGGAGAAATGTCAAAAATTCCGAAAAATGTCACTTTTCAGAAAAATGTCACATTTTCGGAAAAATGTCAAATTTTCGGAGAAATATCACTTTTCAGAAAAATGTCAAATTTTCGGAGAAATGTCACTTTTCAAAAAAATGTCAAATTTTCGGAGAAATGTCACTTTTCAGAAAAATGTCAAATTTTCAGAAAATGTCAAATTTTCGGAGGAATATCACTTCAGAAAAATGTCAAATTTTCGAAAAAATGTCAAATTTTCAAAAATTGTCCAATTTTCAGAAAGATGACTTTTAAAAAAAATGTAGTTATTAAAAAATGTTAAATTTTCGGAAAAATGTCAAATTTTCAAGAAGTTTCAAATATACAAAAAAAGTCAAATTTTCATAACTCTTAAATTGATTGAAAAGTTAAATTGAGTGCGACGCACTCAAAATTGAGCGCGAAGTACTCATGCCCTCCGCTAGGAGCTAAAATGGGCTTTGGCCCATTCTAGTTTGTATTTATTAATTGAATATCTTCGGTTATTATCAATATTTTTGTATTATTAGAACTTCACTAATATGACTTATACTTTTATAAGTTTGCAACATCAATAAACTATTTCTATTTCTATGTCAGACTTCGGGACTCACTTCATGTGATGTCGAATTTTGCGAAATGTCAAAAATTACCGATTTCGTTAAACCGTGCTGCTTCCAATTTCTGAACTGCAACAGGCCCGTTCACGATATGCATAATGTTCCGTTCTTCTTCTTTTGATATCGACATGGTACGGCCTTCTCGCTTATGTACGATCGAAGATCTAATTATTTTAAAAATTCCTTGTTTTGATTCTTTGTCTCTCACAAATCAAATGCGTAATAGTATTTTACATACCGAGGTGGAAAGTGTTTTATTGTTGTCGAGAGATAAGATAGTTGACCGAGGCGCGCAGCGGCGAGGTCAACTAATTCTCGAGACAGCAATGAAACTTTTCACCAAGGTTTGTATACTATTTTATTCACAATCATCTCCCTTAATGAACAAAAAGCCAAAAAAATCGTTTATTAAATTTTTAAATAGCATTTTCTGTGAAAAAGACAGGTTGGCAAATGCTCTTGCCAACCCGAAAACTGGTAAGGAAGTGGCTGCTTTCCAACCTGAAATCTTAAAATGTCACTTTCCAACCTGCAAATGTCACATTTCAGTTCAATTGTCGAATGAAGTAGAAATGTCAAACTTTCCAACTTTTGACACGTAAGACAATTTGATTATTTCTGTATGATTGTGAATAAAACAAATGACATAGCTAAAAAACATTAAAATCACGTTCAATAGTTGAACACTTTCACAGAACTGTACATAGACTACGGCTTACCTCGTTGAAGCGTTTTATGAGTGTAGCGACACGCGATCTCTTGGAGGCGTTTCCGGGAAGGCTTTCTGCGGACGTACCCGTAGATCCCCCCAAGTCCAAGGTCACCTGACGTAGGTAGTCAATGGGTGGGACCTACAAAAACAATTGCATGGAGAAAGTTATACAAAGAATTCTTAATAAATGGAATGTCAAAAATTATTGATATACAACGTGATCTACCATGACATGCGGAAAATTTAACAGTAGGTTGTCCTCACCGAAAGGAGTTAAAAAAATGAAAAATTGAAAGAAATACCAAAAAAATTATTGTTTTTTTTTGTAGAAATGCGAAAAGCTGGAGAGGATAGAAGTGACTTTGGTTTTAACCAAATCACGCTACAAAAATAGCGAAATAAATCGAAAAGACATTGACCCTATGCAAGTGAACTCTGCAGATACAAGTAGAAACAAGAGATATTTACTTAAACTAGTTTTAAGATGAGAACGAATTTTTTTTTAATTTTATTCTCCCCGCTCATCAATTTTTTTCTGACTTAACCAGAAAAGGGGCGCCTTTTAAAATTTCACACGAGGGCGCTTGAGGAATTAAGGCCGGCCCTGCGCGTAAGGATTTTACAAGGATTTTCCATCATTCGCAAGTAAAATGTAAGGATTTTTGCGTTCAAGAGTAAGCACTTTGCGAATTAAGGATTGGCAACACTGAAAATAATCCATATTCTTTTTGATATCTGTTTGATGATTTTTTCGAGATTAATTTTCCCGTTGCTTCCACAAATCTATTTAAAAATCTCCTCTGAAATCTCCATAATACAAAACAATGCAAAAATTATGCTTTTATTTATTTGACCGTCACAAGCTAAAAGACAATCATAATTAGCTATGGAAAACAATGGCTATAACCGTTAAGATGATGCGATTGTTAGATTCTGAACTAATATTTTTTAAATTTTACTAATTATAACGTTTTATTCATTTTAAAAAGGATTATAAAGACAGTATGAAATAAAATATTATACGATACACGTTCAGTAGGTCTTATTACAGTACTCGTTTATATTCAATACTGTAATAAGTCACCTACCGGACTTACAACTTACAACGTAAATTACTATAGGACGCGGCTTCTATTCAAATGACAAGTACTGTCCAGATAAATTAATAGTATATTATGTAACAAGTTTTATAAACGTCATTTTAGTCACGAGTTTTATTAATCGCGAGCGACGCGTAGCGGAGCGAGTGTTTAATAAAATGAGTGACTAACAAGTTTATAAAACGTGTTGCATACTATACTTTTTCTACGACAGCAAATATCTAAATAAAAAATTTGGAAGTTATTTTAATATTTCATTTATTAACGTATCAATAACATGGTAACAGTAAAAAATTACTAAACTATTGTTCTACTTATTGTGTATATTAATGGTTACATTGGAAACATTTTGGCAATTGCTAAAAAAACTAAGTGATTTTCCTAAATGCGTTCCATCGAACTGTGTTAAATTTGCTTCATGATTTGAATTTAAGCTAATACTTGGTCCACTTTCATTTTTATCAATGCTTGAACTTTGAGCAATTGCAATATCAATATTCTCTTTATTTTTTTGCATTGCATTATTTTGAACAGTGTTCATGATTTCAGTAGCGGTCTCAATTTTATTGTTTAACGAGTGGTCAATATAACTCTCTGCAACAGCTGAGAAATCGCCACCCTCCATGACGCTTTAATGCTGTGATGTCCGCACCCGAGTCCACCAAAATCGTCGCTGAAGACCTTCTTAGGCAATGACCAGTATAAGCAGCAGGGTCAGGTAATTTTAAGAATTTTGCTACTACGCTAGAGAGGCTGCCAAATTTATTAATTCCAATTGGCTGTTTTCTACATTTTCCTCGCTGGTAGTTTAAGAAAAATCGGGTAGTACTTGTCAGGTTTGGAGGTCGAAGTTCCATGTATTTCTTGCATGTATGATAGAAATTACCTCCAATAACAAACTGACGTTCCGTTTTTGTTTTCGTGTCAGGAATGTGAACTAAAAGGGCCGTGTTAAGGTCTTCAACATCACTTGTTTGAATTTTCGTCAATTCTTCCCGCCGACAAGCTCCCATTATTCCAAAAAGTAACCCTACCTAAAATATTTATAATTTTGTTTAATTTTATTTAATTTGGTTTTATACTATTACCTTTGTAAATAGGTATTCTTCGTCTGGAGCAGATGATAAGAATTCTCTAATTTGCTGGGGTGTCAATATTTTCGACTTTTTAGGTCTGTAACCGTCTGATTTACGCTTCAGAAATGCGCACAATTTGGGGTACTTGCTAATATCAACATTGTTTTTTAGATTAATTGTCGTCCGCAGCATTGAATAGATTGCCCACAAAGAGGACGGTTTCATATTTTTCGACAAATTTTGGAAATAAGCAAGTAATACATTCTCAGAAAATGAATTTGTTTGATTTTCTTGACGCCAATCTTGGAAAAGTTTATATGCACGTTCGTATTGACTTTTAGAGTTTTCTGGCAGCAAACTAGCAGTTGCCGATGCCGCTGCTTGAGTAATTTCGGGCGGAGTAACAATGAAAACATCTTCTTCACTTTCACTGTCGTTTAGGCTCATTTTTTTCCAAAAAATACAAAATTACTTGTCTCTTGTCACAACGCGTCGATTTATTTTGACAGATTGATGACAAGAATTACGGAAAACTAACTTGATTTTTGCCATTAAAATATCTAGAATTAACCTCAGCCGTGACTAATATCTCGTTGCTAAGTTCAGCCTGTGACTAAAATGCACGAAGTCACGGTTTGTCGAAAGCGTGTTTAAAGGATTATTTAGCGTCATGGAAACGTATACGATAAACGCCATTTTAAAGATGGAAGTAGAAAAATAGTATAACAGCTCTGAACAGTTTTAAAAATAATGTCGTATATAGGAGATATAGCAAATAAGGCTTGTCTGGATTTATTTCCAAAAAAGCGATACGAAGACATATAAATTATTCAATGGTTGGTGTCGCGAAACCATAACAGAAAATGTGTTGCAGGCTTGTTTTGTGAACAGTTCTGAAAACTTAAAATCTCTGGGTAGTCTTTGGTGTGACTATTCGACGCTAAAAAGCACTATATTTATTAATGAAAAGGAGAATATTTAATTTAATACCTACTTGTTATATAAAAGAGACAATTTTTCCAAATTTACTTTATTTGCCTAGGTACGTTATAACAAATAACGACCCGTTGCCAATGGCAACACGTGTTTGGTACATAAAACATCACGAAAGATCGACAAAGCAATAAAATTAGAGTATACTTACTGAGGACGAAGTTACCAGCTGAAGTTGTTCCAAATGATGTTGTATAATGGCTTCCTTATTCGTCTTGTTTATTTGGGCGGTCTATAAGGAAAAGTAAGTATTATTAAAAAAAAATAATAATAATAAGATCTTTTAATTAAATTATAGTCCAGTAACTTTAGGCACAAAAATGCATAATGTGGCGAAAAAAAATTGGATGGATTTTTGTGCAGGTACCGCAAACTGAGGCGAAATCGATCGGGTGTGGTGATTTTGATCACCTATACATTAGAATATAATTAATTAACTGCCGTCTATAGTTTAGTCTTGAAATCGTCACGGATGATTCGAACCAATCCATAAGAGGGCAATAATGATGCTAAAGTGGTTTTTAGTGTAGAAATATCGGTAAGTGAATTTTTATTAAATAATTTGTGAATATCACTGAAAGCTATATTTTACCTTGTTGCGACAACAAGCTGATGGGGAACATTATGTATAACAATCGACATCCACAGCAGTATATATTATAAAGATTCATGCCTGCTCTCAAACATAACCCAAAATATTATTTAAATGTATCACCTGTTTGGAATACTCGGCGCTAAATTTCAATTTTTGCACGTTACAGGAGTAAAGTCGAAGCACAGTAAATGAAATTATGATATGAAATACATAGCAAATGCAGTACGGGCGGTGCAGGCTAGTAGACTAAGTATTAGGGCAACACCGGAACAATTTGTGGTTCCTTATTCCACCCTCAAGCCCTCAATGATACACTAAAGAACAAACATACGAAATCCTATGGGGGACAAATCGCTTTGACTCAGAATGAAGAACAAATTTTAGTTGAAGGGCTCCTGCTCTTGGCGGGGGGGGGGGGGGGGAGGTTCCCTACGAAGAGCCGTTGTTAAAAAGATTGTTCAGGCTTACCTCAACTGAAAAGGATCTAAAGAAAAAAGGTTTGCAGACAATAAGTCAGGCAACGAATAGTTTAAAAGTTTTATGAAAAGAAACCACAGTTACTGAAAGATTTATAGGCGAACATCAGAAGGGCCCATGCTGGTGTGAATATGGCGACAATAAATTGCTATTTTGATGATCTTGAAGATACTACGAGGAATACTAGCTAATGCCCGCGACTTCGTTCACGTGGAAGACATCTTGCGCGAGGAATTAAGAACATTGACATACTAACTTATGCCTATAAAGAAGTACTACATACTCACTGAGTACTCCTATAGTACTCAGGAAGTACACTCGAGGGAACCCACTGCTCATCCATGGTACCAGGGCAAACCCACTGCGCATTCATAGTACTCGAGGAAACGTACCTACTGCGTATCTATTGTACTCCAGGAAACCCACTGCGCATCCATAGTACTCGGGAAAACTTACTGCGCATCCATTGTACTTGGGGAAACCCAGTGTGCATCCACAGTACAGGGTGTACAAAATTATATGGGATTTGGGGTTTTCTCTAAAACTATGACAGATAGACAAAAACCAATATAGGTGTCCTGAGCTCGATTTTCGAGAAACAAAAAAGTCTCAAAAGCGATACGAAGACATATAAATTATTGAATAGTTGGTGTCGCGACAGGGGTGTAAATACCATAACAGAAAATGTGTTGCAGGCTTGTTTTGTGAACAGATCTGAAAACTTAAAATCTCTGGGTAGTCTTTGGTGTGACTATTCGACGCTAAAAAGCACTATATTTATTAATGAAAAGGAGAACATTTAATTTAATACCTACTTGTTATATAAAAGAGAAAATTTTTCCAAATTTACTTTATTTGCCTAGGTACGTTATAACAAATAACGACCCGTTGCCAATGGCAACACGTGTTTGGTACATAAAACGTCACTCAAGATCGACAAAGCAATGAAATTAGAGTATACTTACCGATTTCAGCTGCAGCTTCATAATAGCGTCCTTTGTAGCTCTGTTTAACTGGGCGGTCTATAAGGAAAAGTAAGTATTATTAAAAAAAAATAATAATAATAAGATCTTTTAATTAAATTATAGTCCAGTAATTTTAGGCATAAAAATGCATAATGTGGCGAAAAAAAATTAGATGGATTTTTGTGCAGGTACCGCAAACTGAGGCGAAATCGATTGGGTGTGGTGATTTCGAATACCTATACATTAGAATATAATTAATTAACTGCCGTCTATAGTTTAGTCTTGAAATCGCCACCGATGAATCGAACCAATCCATAAGAGGGCAATAATGATGCTAAAGTGGTTTTTAGTGTAGAAATATCGGTAAGTGAATTTTTATTAAATAATTTGTGAATATCACTAAAAGCTATATTTTACCTTGTTGCGACAACAAGCTGATGGGGAACATTATGTATAACAATCGACATCCACAGCAGTATATATTATAAAGATTCATGCCTGCTCTCAAACATAACCCAACACTAATCTCAACTGGCGTAAACGAGTCCCTGGTCATCGCCAGTAGTTTTGGTTGCCACGAATTGACGACACGTTAAGCACGTTGGCAGGCTCACGATGGTTTTCTACGTTAGACCTTAGGAGTGGATACTGGCAAGTGGGGCTTCATCCTGATGATAAGGAGAAGACAGCGTTTTCAGCAGGCAGTGGTCTTTATCAATTTACTGTGATGCCTTTTGGACTTTGCAATGCGCCAGCTACCTTTGAAAGATTGATGGAATTCGTACTGCGAGGGCTAACCTGGAGGACGTGCCTGGTTTACCTTGACAACGTGCTTGTTATGGGACAGGATTTTACAGAACATTTGAAAAATCTTCAAGAAGTATTTCGGCGAGTGAGGAATGCCCATCTGAAGTTGAACCCGAAAAAGTGCCTGCTATTCCAGAAAGAAGTCAAATTTCTTGGTCATGTGGTGTCTTCGGATGGAATACAAATAGACCCCGACAAAATTTCTGCTGTACGAGATTGGCCAAGACCATCTAACGTTCATGAAGTACGGAGCTTCCTTGGCCTCTGCATTTATTATAGGCGATTTGTGGAAGGGTTTGCAGAAATTGCGAAGCCACTACACCGGCTGACAGAAGAGAAAGTGCAGTACCAGTGGACACCGGAATGTGAAAAGGCAGCTTTATGTACTGGTCCTGTGCTAGCATACCCACAACGGGAAGGACTTTTTATTTTAGACACGGATGCCAGCAATTCTTCGGTCGGTTGTGTACTGTCCCAAATCCAGAATGGGCAGGAAAGAGTGATCGAGTACTTCAGCAAGGTGCTGTCCAAACCGGAAAGAAATTATTGTGTAACTCGGAAAGAGTTACTGGCCATCGTTAAATCAGTGGACCATTTTCATAAATATCTTTATGGACGACATTTCAAGATCTGGACCGACCATGCTGCATTAAAATGGCTGTTGCAGTTGAAAACCCCTGAAGGTCAACTGGCTCGTTGGATAGAACGGTTGCAACAGTATGATTTCAAAATAGAACATCGACCTGGAAGATCTCATAAGAACGCAGACGCTTTATCTAGAAGACCATGCAAGGAAGATTGCAAGCACTGCCGCCACGTTGAGAAATTGCAGGGTACGGTGGCCGTCAACACTATTAAAATAGGGGTTCCGGACGATTGGACAACCGAAGCCCTGAGACAAGAACAACTGAATGACACAGAAATTGGGGCTATATTGAGAGCAAAGGAGAACGGAATTCGACCAGCGTGGAAGGATGTTTCGGATAAGGCAGTTGGATTGAAGGCTTTGTGGGCCCAATGGGATTCACTTAAAGTCATGAACGGGCTGCTAAAGAGAGCTTGGGAAAGCCCGGATGGCAGGGAAGTTGTTATGCGTCTAGTGATTCCCAGGTGTCGAGTACCGAAAGTACTTCAGGAAGTGCATAATAGAGCATCCGGTGGGCACTTCGGCGTTAATAAGACCCTGAATAAAGTACGAGAACGATTTTATTGGGTAAATAGTCGTCAAGATGTGGAAGCTTGGTGTCGCAATTGCAAAATTTGTGCAGCCAGTAAGGGACCACAGACTAGAAGTAACGGTGCAATGAAGCAATATAACGTCGGAGCTCCTTTCGAGAGGATCGCGATCGATATAGCCGGCCCATTCCCAGTAACCAAGGATGGGAACAAGTACATACTGGTTGCCATGGACTATTTTAGTAAGTGGCCAGAGGCCTATGCAATTCCAAACCAAGAAGCAGTCACTGTCGCCAAAGTCTTGATAGATAATTTGATATGTCGGTTTGGTGTACCCCTGGAGCTGCACTCAGATCAAGGGAGGAACTTTGAGTCAGGGGTGTTTCAGCAAATCTGCAAGTTATTGGGGATACACAAAACACGGACAACAGCCCTCCACCCGCAATCAGATGGAATGGTGGAACGACATAACAAGACCATGAAAGAACATCTCTCTAAAGTGGTTCATAAGAATCAACGCGATTGGGATCTCCACATACCGTTCTTCCTCATGGCATACAGAGCTGCTATCCACGAGTCTACGAAACAAACACCAGCCCGTGTAGTATTTGGTCATGAGATCAGACTGCCGTGTGATTTGATTTTCGGAACACCAGGCGGAGAACAGCTTCCTGTGAACAGCTATGTGGATGAAATGAGTGAATGGCTAAGAAATGTTCATGAGCTGGTTAGAGACCAAATCACCATAGCCAGTGACCGAATGAAGGCTCGATACGACCGTAAGGGTAGTTCAGAAGGGTTCAAGGCAGGAGATCTGGTTTGGCTGTACAACCCACAGCGGAAGAAAGGGAAGTCACCGAAACTTCAACCTCCTTGGGAAGGACCTTATACTGTTATTACCCGAATTAATGATGTCGTCTATCGTATTCAACGAAACAAAAAGTCCAAGATGAAGATCGTACACTTGGATAGACTGGCGAAGTATGTGAAAGAGGCTGAATTGCCTGACCGGGACGTTCAGGCTTAAGGAGGGGGCAGTGTAATATGTTGCAACCCCTTAAAATTTAAGGTTATGTTGGTTACTAAAAAGTAGTAGTATTTGCACCTACTCGAGAAACCTACCAGAAGTTAGTTCTGGTGACATCTGGAATTATCTAGAGAAGGGTGGCGTCATCACAGAAAAATCGAGATCTGTCATTTTTAGGTATAAAAGACCGACCGCATTCTCAGCGAGTAGTTCAGAAGTTCAGAAAGTATAGAAAGTGAGGTTAAGAGTTCAAAGAGAAACAAAGTGATAAACATTGTGATTTTTAGTCAGTAAAGTGTATTTAAATTAACAATAGTATTGTGAAGTATCCAGTAAATATTTAATAAAGTGTGTTAGTGGACAATCTCTTGTTATAATTTTTGGAACCCACGGATTTTGCAAGGGGTAGTTTCCTAAGGGTGGAAACACGTCACATTATATTATTAAAGTTCCACAAACAATTATTTCCACATACAAAGTTTTTTCGTTGTGAGTGACTTGGATAGAGAATCTGGATGTGGAAGTAGTGATTCCTTGGGCAGCGGTTTTTCTTCAGGTGGACCTCGCTTTGTACTAGGGTAAATATTTATATATATACATATATACTCTAAAGTTATAAACTTACTAGGCCATGAAATTGTTGATGCCCGTACAGTGCTCGCTGTTTTTCGAATGCTTTCCCACAATGGCTGCACAGAAATCTTGTAGGAGGCGGCTGTAAACGTAACGAAATTAAGCGGATCTTTAAATAAGTACTGTCGTGGACAAAAAAAATGGGGCAAGTCTTATATCGTATTTTCTCTCGAATTTAGTTGTGTATACCAACTTTAATACTTCTGACATTGTCACTTATTTGTCAAAATATATTTCAAGTGTGCAAATAGATATAGATTTACACTAGAAAAAAGAGTTGTCCCATTTTTTATTTTCCACGTAAAATAGAAATATTAAACTGATTAAATTCGATTTTGATATTAGGTAAGTATGAAAGTTATTCTAGCTTAATACCTAGATATAATACTATAACACTTTATACAGCAAAACTTATTTACAATACTTTCTATGAACAAAGAGTGACTGCAAAATGGGCCCGAAATTCGCCTCTTTTTGGCCAGCATGTTGCCAGCGAAGGAAAGGTGCAAAATTGATCCCGTTGGTCTCAAATTAATCTTTGGAGCATATCTTTTCGTTTTGCGAGAAAAGGCGAAAACCGCCTCTATTGAACGTTGAAAATATTTAAACAATGCCAATATATAACAAAATATTTAAAACAATTATTATGAACTGATTTTAATAATAATTACGACAGAATATGCTTGAGTAACGAACATGAGTCTCACTGCACTATGCGCAATAGAAAACCACCCCTAACGAGAGGGTTGAAAATCAGTAATCAAGAGAACAGCGAAAAATAATCATTTGGACTATAAAGAGACCCTTATATTATTATAAGATGCTTATTTTTCACTGTTTTTCATAATTATTGATTTTCAACCCCCTCTTTAGGCGTGGTTTTCCATTGCGCGTAGTGCAGTGGGGTTCATATTCGTTACTGAAGCATTATTTTGTTGAAATTATTATTAAAATCAGAGTTATAATATTTGCTTTATTCTCTTAAATATATATTATATATTGGCATTGTTTAAATATGTTCAACGCTTAGTGGTGGTTTTCTCGTTTTCGTTTCGCAAAACGAAAAGATATGCTCTCCTTGCAATTTCACAAAGATTAATTTTGTATCCCTTTTCTTTCCTTTGCTCGCAAATGTACTGCCCAAAAAGAGGCGAATTTTGCGGTCACTCTTTAAACATGAATTAAAGAAATACATTGGAAGGTACTATGTAATCTTGCTGATATAAGAAATATTTGGAATTAATGTAATTTTTGTTGGGTTTGATATGACATTTAATTTGTATTTTATATTTATATATAGTTTAGTTTCTGTTTGTTTATTATTGAAATAATTAGAATTATTACCATATTTTATTTACTGTACAGTGGAGTGTAAAGTTTGTAAAATTTGATAGTTTTTTAGCGCATTGGGTGAACATAAAGTACACAAGCGCAACTTTTACTTCTTGTGGGATTCTCTCGTTTATTTCCATGTAACGGACGGCAAAGCAAAAAAGAAACTGTAAAACTAATTACACAAAAATTACCTCTCTATTTGCCTTTTTATCGGTTCATTAATAGAAAAAAAATGTCAATTTGAATGTTTTTTATTTGTTTTTAAATAAAAGTCGACAACGATTTCGATGATAAGATAAGAAAATATTTTCAAAATTGCTCGGAGTCGAGGACGACCCAAAAACTAAGGGTGGAGGAGTGAACCCTCCCGTCAGCATAATATGATACAGGCAGATAATGACTATCTTCCAGCAAACAATATATCATTTTATTTCTATAGTTTAGTGTGTAAAGCGGTCTCGCTGTCGACATTTTGTCTTAGAAAATCAATTTGTTTTTTAAAAACAGTTTTTTCTTCCGAAAAAACTGTTTTTTAAAAATAGTTTTTCTTCCGAAAAAACATAACTAGGCTATATATTCTCGCCCATTAATTTCATAAAAATAAAAAGTTCTTATAATTATTAAACGTTATTTTTTATTTATAATTGAATATATGATCTTTATGTTTGTATGCATTTTACATTTGAAAAACAACAGTAAGTCCTAACAAGCTAAAAACGTACTCTTCGCCAATTTACTGAGCTTTTTATATAATTGTTACATATTCTATAGGATACTCTTCGCAGTTTTCTTGTAAATAATGTTAGTTTTTGGACATCCTAAATTTCGTAATACTATATTTGTTGTGAAAAAAATTATATGAAAAAAAAATGAAAAAAAAAATCTAACCTGTGTGGGATTCGAACACACGATCTTTGGATTGCAAGGCAAAAGTTTATGGAGATAACATTTCGCAAGATTTCTATTTAAGTACAAGCGACAAAAATTATGAGAATTTTTTTTTTTTATTAAATAATTAATAACTTTTTTATTTACTGATCGATTTTCTTCAAAAACAATAGGGTTCTTCCTCTACCCAACACTAACTTACTTTCCAAATTTCAATACAATCGGACTTTTCCTTCTTAGGTTATCGTGCTTACAAGAAACGTGACGGACGGACGGACGGACGGACAGACGGACAATGATATGAAATTTTTTTCTCTACGAGCGATATTTACGATTTTAGAAATGTGCCGATCAAATACAATATACTCTTCGGTTTTGCGAAGAGTATAATAATAGCATTTCAAAGTAAGCATGTTTGCAGTTTTTTAGTAATTTTTGACGTTTTCCCAAACTTTTCATGTATATTTCAGTTAGATGCGCTCGATGAACCAAGAAAATCTATACCTCATTCAATTGTTGAGTATTTAGGCTTTTAAATAATGGCCAATTTATATTGGTTCATCAAGCGGTTCAAAAAAACAAAATTATTTCCGCGGGAATCATAGTAGTGTCTACTACGTTGCGTGCGAATTTAAACGTGTCAGCGCTCAAAACCACATATTGTCGTGTGTATTAAATAAAAATATTTTTTTCTGAAATCGGTCATGAATGTCTACTTTCTCGGCGCAAATTCAGATCCCAAAATACGCTAGTCCAGTATTTTAGTCCGTTGATAAGCAACTATCAAAAAACAGTCCGGGAAATATACTTTCCAGGCATAAGGCGAGAAAGTAACTTTACAGGGCTGTTTTTGTATATATATTTTAGGCAGTAAATAATAAGCATCTCTAATTTTTTTTATGCATTAGGTAATAAAAATTCCTTAATTTATAATAATATTGATTGTGATTTCAGGAAAAAATAGTATGTGTACTTCGTAGTAAAAGCACATTCCCGGACTTCAATGCTTGTTGGCCTCGGATTAACGCCTCGGCCAACAATATACATCGTCGCGTCGTCCGGAAATGTATTGCTTTTACTACTAGATACACAATGTACTATTATATTCCAAAGAACTACTTTTTATTACTTGTCAAGGCATATGCTACTCGGGAAATATAATGACATATGACATGGCCGATGGGCGAAAAAAGGCCCTTATCTACCCTTGTCCTTTCAACTGTACTATAACATTAATCCGAGTATATTATTCGGATGAAATTTTAATACTCGGATTAACCGAGTATTTTAATTCGAATTCGCCCAACACTAACCTTTTCCATCATCATCTCCTGGTTGACTGTCGTGATACTCCGTTCCTTCTCGATTGCTTCTGGGCTCCTCCGTAGTTGTAATGGTGTACTAGATAAATAAATTGTTAGTGCCAGAACTAATCATTTGTCAAATGTTACTATTATATTATGAAAATGGAGACGAGTTTTTCATCTTTCATTTTCTAAAGTTCGAATGATTAAAAGAAAACAAAAATTGGAAGTTGCAATTTTAGGTTGCAAAGCTATAATAATAACATTTATTGACCATTGCAATTAAATTAGAAACGTGTACAGGTGTCATTCACTCTAATAATACAGCTACACAAAAAAAAGTGGTCTGGCCTGCGGATCAGACCAGTGGATTCTCATAAGATCAAAATATAATCTAGCCAAATCTCCAAATCTCGCTAAAATACATACGTGTACCAAATTTCAAGTGAATATCAAAGACTAAATAATATAATATATATTATATTATTTAGTCTTTGTCAATACCTTAAACGGTTCCAGATAGAGCAGCGATTTCGTAAGTCTATCGTGTTGTTTTTTTTTTTTTTGGCGTAGAACCAGGTCAAACATATTAGGTTCCTTTGAGTATGTCATCGGGCATATGAAATCATATTTTACATTTTTTTGTGGTCTCGAACTTTTTAAATCAATAAAAAGTGAAAAAAATGTATTTTTAAAGAAAATTGTTTTTTTTTCGTTTCCATCTTTAAAACTATTAAAGGTACCGAAATTTGTTTTGTATCAAATTAAAGGTCACACTGTAGCGCTTTTACCAATATAAACGGTTTGGGTACAATTCGCACTTTCATTTCTCTAAAAATCAGATAAACTAAAAATATATATTTTACGTATTGAAATCTTCACCAATCAATAAACTTTTTTATTTTTGAAAATATTTACATACATGCAGCGAAGAAAATAAAGCCTAATAATCACAAAAGTTTTTGAAATAATATATTTTTTCCTAAAGTGTACCGTTTGGCAACAGCGATTTTTTTTATCAGCGCTAAATGCGAAATTGGGACGCAATTAATATACCTCCCATGCTAGTTACAGTAACTAGAATGATGTGGCTGAAGACAGAAACGAAATCAGAAATGAGAAACGATTATTTAGAGTCGACCAACGAAATAATGCACATGAAGTTAAAATCTTCGTAATTACAGAATTGAAAAGTATTTTCCTATAAAACCAAACATGTATGTTGACAAGGGTTGAGCAGCTAAAGTTATCTAAGGCAAAACACGGATTTTTAAGAGGGCGAAACACCCCAAAAAGTGTAAACTGTAAAAATAAGATAACTATAAGACAACTATTGTATATTTTAGAGTGTGATAGAAAAGAGCATTTCCAATATTGCATAATTTTGATTTAATAAAAAACAAAGTTTAAGAGGGTAAAACACCCCAAAAACTATCTAAAAATAATGTAACTATTGCAAAAAAGTTTCTAACACTTTCTTATTTTAAGGTATGTTAGAAAAGAGCATTTCCAATATTGCATAATTTTTATTTAACAAAAAACAGGGGATAAGGGGGTGATACACCCCAAAAACTATATAAAAGTTGTAAAATTTTCTAGCGCTTTCAGATTTTGGAGGGCGATAGAAAAGACTATTTCCAAGATAGCATAATTGGGATTTAATAAAAAACAAAGTTTAAGGGGGTAAAACACCCCAAAAACTATCTATAAATAATGTAACTATTGCAAAAAAGTTTCTTACACTTTCCTATTTTAGGGTATGTTAGAAAAGAGCATTTCCAATATTGGATAATTTTTATTTAACAAAAACCAGGGGATAAGGGGGTGATACACCCCAAAAACTATATAAAAGTTGTAAAATTTTCTAGCGCTTTCAGATTTTGGAGGGCGATAGAAAAGACTATTTCCAAGATAGCATAATTGGGATTTAATAAAAAACAAGAGTTTAAGAGGGTAAAACACCCAAAAACTATCTATAAATAATGTAACTATTGCAAAAAAGTTTCTTACACTTTCCTATTTTAGGGTATGTTAGAAAAGAGCATTTCCAATATTGGATAATTTTTATTTAACAAAAAACAAGGGATAAGGGGGTGGTATACCCCAAAACTCTTTAAAAATAATATAAAAATTGTAAAATTTTTTCACGCTTTTAGACATTAGGGTGATAGAAAAGACTATTTCCAAGATAGCATAATTCCAATGTCAAAAGGCGTGAAAAAATTTTACAATTTTTATATTATTTTTAAAGGGTTTTGGGGTATCCCCTTATCCCCTGTTTTTTGTTAAATAAAAATTATCCAATATTGGAAATGCTCTTTTCTAACATACCCTAAAATAGGAAAGTGTAAGAAACTTTTTTGCAATAGTTACATTATTTAGAGATAGTTTTTGGGGTGTTTTACCCTCTTAAACTCTTGTTTTTTATTAAATCCCAATTATGCTATCTTGGAAATAGTCTTTTCTATCACCCTCCTATGTCTAAAAGCGTGAAAAAATTTTACAATTTTTATATTATTTTTAAAGAGTTTTGGGGTATACCACCCCCTTATCCCCTGTTTTTTGTTAAATAAAAATTATCCAATATTGGAAATGCTCTTTTCTAACATACCCTAAAATAGGAAAGTGTAAGAAACTTTTTTGCAATAGTTACATTATTTATAGATAGTTTTTGGGGTGTTTTACCCCCTTAAACTCTTGTTTTTTATTAAATCCCAATTATGCTATCTTGGAAATAGTCTTTTCTATCACCCTCCAATGTCTAAAAGCGTGAAAAAAAATTTTACAATTTTTATATTATTTTTAAAGCGTTTTGGGGTATACCACCCCCCCTTATCCCCTGTTTTTTGTTAAATAAAAATTATCCAATATTGGAAATGCTCTTTTCTAACATACCCTAAAATAGGAAAGTGTAAGAAACTTTTTTGCAATAGTTACATTATTTATAGATAGTTTTCAGGGAAATAGTCTTTTCTATCACCCTCCTATGTCTAAAAGCGTGAAAAAATTTTACAATTTTTATATTATTTTTAAAGAGTTTTGGGGTATACCACCCCCTTATCCCCTGTTTTTTGTTAAATAAAAATTATCCAATATTGGAAATGCTCTTTTCTAACATACCCTAAAATAGGAAAGTGTAAGAAACTTTTTTTGCAATAGTTACATTATTTATAGATAGTTTTTGGGGTGTTTTACCCCCTTAAACTCTTGTTTTTTATTAAATCCCAATTATGCTATCTTGGAAATAGTCTTTTCTATCACCCTCCAATGTCTAAAAGCGTGAAAAAAAATTTTACAATTTTTATATTATTTTTAAAGCGTTTTGGGTATACCACCCCCTTATCCCCTGTTTTTTGTTAAATAAAAATTATCCAATATTGGAAATGCTCTTTTCTAACATACCCTAAAATAGGAAAGTGTAAGAAACTTTTTTGCAATAGTTACATTATTTATAGATAGTTTTTGGGGTGTTTTACCCTCTTAAACTCCGTTTCTTTATTAAATTCCAATTATGCTATCTTGGAAATAGTCTTTTCTATCACCCTCCAAAATCTGAAAGCGATAAAAATTTTTACAATTTTTATATAGTTTTAGGGGTGTATCACCCACTTATCCTCTGTTTTTTTTTAGATAAAAATTATCCAATATTGGAAATGCTCTTTTCTAACATACCCTAAAATAGGAAAGTGTAAGAAACTTTTTTGCAATAGTTACATTATTTAGAGATAGTTTTTGGGGTGTTTTACCCTTTAAAACTCTTGTTTTTTATTAAATCCCAATGATGCTATCTTGGAAATAGTCTTTTCTATCACCCTCCAATGTCTAAAAGCGTGAAAAAATTTTACAATTTTTATATTATTTTTAAAGGGTTTTGGGGTATACCACCTCCTTATCCCCTGTTTTTTGTTAAATAAAAATAATCCAATATTGGAAATGCTCTTTTCTAACATACCCTAAAATAGGAAAGTGTAAGAAACTTTTTTACAATAGTTACATTATTTATAGATAGCTTTTGGGGTGTTTTACCCCCTTAAACTTTGTTTTTTATTAAATCCCAATTATGCTATCTTGGAAATAGTCTTTTCTATCGCCCTCGAAAATCTGAAAGCGCTAAAAAATTTTACAACTTTTATATAGTTTTTGGGGTGTAGCACCCCCTTATCCCCTGTTTTTGTTAAATAAAAATTATCCAATATTGGAAATGCTCTTTTCTAACATACCCTAAAATAGGAAAGTGTAAGAAACTTTTTTGCAATAGTTACATTATTTAGAGATAGTTTTTGGGGTGTTTTACCCTCTTAAACTCTTGTTTTTTATTAAATCCCAATTATGCTATCTTGGAAATAGTCTTTTCTATCACCCTCCTATGTCTAAAATCGTGAAAAAATTTTACAATTTTTATATTATTTTTAAAGAGTTTTGGGGTATACCACCCCCTTATCCCCTGTTTTTTGTTAAATAAAAATTATCCAATATTGGAAATGCTCTTTTCTAACATACCCTAAAATAGGAAAGTGTAAGAAACTTTTTTACAATAGTTACATTATTTGTAGATAGCTTTTGGGGTGTTTTACCCCCTTAAACTTTGTTTTTTATTAAATCCCAATTATGCTATCTTGGAAATAGTCTTTTCTCTCGCCCTCGAAAATCTGAAAGCGCTAAAAAATTTTACAACTTTTATATAGTTTTTGGGGTGTATCACCCCCTTATCCCCTGTTTTTTGTTAAATAAAAATTATCCAATATTGGAAATGCTCTTTTCTAACATACCCTAAAATAGGAAAGTGTAAGAAACTTTTTTGCAATAGTTACATTATTTAGAGATAGTTTTTGAGGTGTTTTACCCTCTTAAACTCTTGTTTTTTATTAAATCCCAATTATGCTATCTTGGAAATAGTCTTTTCTATCACCCTTCTATGTCTAAAAGCGTGAAAAAATTTTACAATTTTTATATTATTTTTAAAGAGTTTTGGGGTATACCACCCCCTTATCCCCCGTTTTTTGTTAAATAAAGATTATCCAATATTGGAAATGCTCTTTTCTAACATACCCTAAAATAGGAAAGTGTAAGAAACTTTTTTACAATAGTTACATTATTTATAGATAGCTTTTGGGGTGTTTTACCCCCTTAAACTTTGTTTTTTATTAAATCCCAATTATGCTATCTTGGAAATAGTCTTTTCTATCGCCCTCCAAAATCTGAAAGCGCTAAAAAATTTTACAACTTTTATATAGTTTTTGGGGTGTATCACCCCCTTATCCCCTGTTTTTTATTAAATAAAAATTATGCAATATTGGAAATGCTCTTTTCTAACATACCTTAAAATAAGAAAGTGTTAGAAACTTTTTTGCAATAGTTACATTATTTTTAGATAGTTTTTGGGGTGTTTTACCCTCTTAAACTCTGTTTTTTATTAAATCAAAATTATGCAATATTGGAAATGCTCTTTTCTATCACACCCTAAAATATGAAAGTCTTAAAAACTTTTTTACAATAGTTATCTTATAGTTATCTTATTTTTACAGTTTACACTTTTTGGGGTGTTTCGCCCTCTTAAAATCCGTGTTTTGCCTTAGATAACTTTAGCTGCTCAACCCTTGTCAACATACATGTTTGGTTTTATAGGAAAATACCTTTCAATTCTGTAATTACGAAGATTTTAACTTCATGTGCATTATTTCGTTGGTCGACTTTAAATAATCGTTTCTCATTTCTGATTTCGTTTCTGTCTTCAGCCACATTAAAATCCGTGTTTTGCATTAGATAACTTTAGCTGCTCAACCCTTGTCAACATACATGTTTGGTTTTATAGGAAAATACTTTTCAATTCTGTAATTACGAAGATTTTAACTTCATGTGCATTATTTCGTTGGTCGACTCTAAATAATCAGAGACGAACCCACGGGGGGTTATGGGGGGGTACGCTCCCCCCCCCAATGTTGATTGAGTTGGGAAAATCACCAAAAATGTAAAAAAATCTTTATTGGGTATAATTGCAAAAAAAAACGAATAATGAGTTGATAAAAATTAAATGACACTGTCACTATGACCATTTAATAATTTTAATTGATATTATTTATGACTTAGATGTGACTGATGTGAGACTTGTGAGAGCCACAGAATAGTCGACGGACAACGCACAACGCCGACGGGCCTACGCGACGGGCCAACAAAATAAACTCGTCAACTCGCGGAAATTCGACGTTCGACCCAGTAGACGGCACGGCCAGAGCATACAATTCTCAAAGACTGTCTTACTTAGAAATATTAGAATATTACTCCTTTTTGCCTTTATCAATACAATGCTTTGTCCTAGCTATAAAGTCGTTTGTTGTTGGTTTATACTGAGTATCACTAATATCAGTTACCAACCTCTCAACGAGAGATGATAATAATAATAACAAATTGTTGTCGGTCAGAAATTGTTAAAATATTAAATTCTTAGAGGACACTGAATCAGAATCTGGGACTATTAAAGGGGTCTACAGACGATCCAGCTGCTGGGACCCGACATTGTTGGTACGCTTTGAAGATAATTGGAATTCCAGCGGACCAGTTCACTTTTACGAATGAGTCCAAAGCATGCGGCAAGGCTGGCTCCCTGCCGCTGGATCGTGTGTAGACCCCTTAATGCTACCTATTGCGTATCACAATGTGAAGTGGGAAGTGGCCGGTAGCCGTACTAGCGCGGATGTTCACGAGCTTGCGCCCCGACTTGCGCGTAATCGTATTGTATCTTGTTTTTCTCCACGGTCATCAAACTATAACGGTTACCCATCCAGTAGCTTTTAGACGAAGGAGAGCGCGGGGTCAACTTAAGTCTAGCGCCAAGGGCGGATCTAGGGGGGGCAGTAGGGGCAATTGCCCTCCCCCGAGAAAAGTATTCGTTACGTTTTCAAGGCGATAATTTTTTTTTTCGCATGAGGTGGGAAAAAAAATTTTTGGATTTCTAATAGTATTCCTGTGTATGAGGCGAAAAATTTTTTTGTCCAGATTTTAATTTGTACCCCACCCATGAGCCGAAATTTTCGAAAAACATTTTTTTGGAGTTTCATTTGCATTCCTTCCCCATGAGGCGTTAAATTTTTTTTTACATTTTTAATAGTATTCTCTGTATGAGGTGAAAAAAATTTTTTTTGGAATTTTATTCGCCCCCCCCCCCCCCATGAGGCGATAAAAATTTTTCAGATTCCTTTTAATAGCATTCTCTGTATGAGGCGAAAAAAATTTTTTTTTGTAGATGTTAGTGCCCCCCCCCCAGTAACCTTTCTGGATCCGCCCTTGTCTAGCGCCTACATCAAGTAGTTTAGTTAGACTTCTTTTGCATAATATTTGTATCGCTAGGCTACTTATAGATTAAGTCTGAAATAAAAAAAAACATAAGGAAATATAAGTTGTAAAAAAAATGGACAGTTGGCAAATTAGTTGTAGCTTTCCCCCCCCCAAAAAAAATAGCTGGGTTCGTCTCTGTAAATAATCGTTTCTCATTTCTGATTTCGTTTCTGTCTTCAACCACATTAAACTCCGTGTTTTGCTTTAGATAACTTTAGCTGCTCAACCTTTGTCAACATACATGTTTGGTTTTATAGGAAAATACTTTTCAATTCTGTAATTACGAAGATTTTAACTTCATGTGCATTATTTCGTTGGTCGACTCTAAATAATCGTTTCTCATTTCTGATTTCGTTTCTGTCTTCAGCCACATGAAAAGGTTCTATGCAATTTTTCACATAAATTGATAGTTTTCAAGTTATAACGACTTCAAAATTGCGATTTTAGCTTAAAAAAAGGTATTTCCAAACGGCTTTCGTCAAGTTTCTCGAAAAGTATTACTTTATCGAAAAAATGTTACAGACCAATTACAGAAAGTACAAACTGGGAATTAATTATATTTTTTGTTTATTGATGTAGGATTAATAATTTCGGAGATATTTAAGTTTATATTTGGTAGTGTTCCGAAATTAAATTTAAAGTTTAAAATGCACTTTTTTCTAAAGCAAGTGCTTTAAATGAGCAAAAAAATTTGAGCATCTAGGTAATGCTACATCTTAACGAAAAACTGTATTTGAGATAATTTTTCTAAATTACTGGCTAATTAGATTAACAAAATGGCGACCTTTTTATATAAAAAAAGTATAAATACGCACATTTTTCCGTCATAACTTCTTTATTTCTTATGCTACAGGAACGAGTAAAAAAAAACCGCTGCCCAAGGAATCACTACTTCCACATCCGGATTTTCTATCCAAGTCACACAACGAAAAAATTGTGTATCTTGAAATAATTGTTTATGGAACTTTAATAATATAATATTTGAAATCCTCTACCCCAAAAACCCATAAAACGATACCCCACATCGGTAGTGGGGTGGGAGTTGTGACAGGGGGTGGGAGTGGGGGGTGGATAAAGTAAAAAAATATTTTGGTTTTTGTACACACACTAAATCACATTTTTTTCATCCCCTTTAATAATGGGGTGGGGGTGGTAATGGGGGTGGCTAATGCCAAAATTTTTTTTGAGACCTTATCTTCTCTTGTCTATACTAAATATCAATTTTATGAACTCTTACCTGCTTGATTTACCTATTTACTCCAAATTTACCCCAATTTACCCCCCAACCCTTCGACGGAACAAGATGAAAATATAATCTAGTTCTAGATCTCGTTAAAGTACATATGTGTACCAAATTTCAAGTCAATATCTCAAACGGTTCCAGAGTAAACGTGCGCACAAAAAAAGTTACAGACCGACAGACAGACCGACAGACAGAAATTTTTTTTTCGCCCAAACTTGAAATCTCGACGTTTCATGACATTCTAAGCCTATTTGAGCAATAAAAATTTTTTAAAATTTTTTTGTCGTTACTATACTTCCACTGGATGTGGAAGTAATAATTTGAAATCGCAATTAATTGTCTTTAATTTCATTTCTTAGCATGCGTGACGTAGGTGTCACAATTTCTGAAATATTTAACATTTAAACTGTATTTTTCGTCTTATAAACGTTCGGACGCCATTTGTAAACTTTCATATCTCCGAAACTATTAAATCTATGTAGATAAATTAACAAGCGAAATTCGTTATCAGTTTATGAGCTTTACTTTTCAATAAAACTAATATTTATTGAGATATTTGGAAAAGGAAAAAAAAAATACGTTTCATCGAAAATACCTTTATAGTTTAAACTGTATTTTTTTTCTAAAGCAAGTGCTGTATACAAACCAAAAAAAATGAGCATCTACGTCATGCTATATATTAATGATGAACAGTGTTTGAAATTCCTTTTTTTAATTACTGGCTAATTACAGTAACAAAATGACGACGTTGTTATTAAAAAAATGTGTAGACGCACATTGCTTCGGTTATAACTTCTTTGTTTTTTATGCTACAGAAACAAATTAAAAAACAGTTGAAAGCTTAATTAATAACATATTATTCTACCTATTAGCACCCTTGACGTAGGTGTCACAGTTTCTGCGATATTTAACTCTCACTCGAAATAATTATCTTATGAACAGTTGGATGCCAAATGTAAACTTAAATATCTCCGAAATTATTAATCCTACATCAATAAACAAAAAATATAATTCATTCCCAGTTTGTACTTTCTGTAATTGGTCTGCAACATTTCGATAAAGTAATACTTTTCGAGATACTTGACGAAAGCCGTTTGGAAATACCTTTTTTTTTTAGCTGAAATCGCAATTTTGAAGTCGTTATAACTTAAAAACTTAAAATTTATGTGAAAAATTGCATAGAACCTTTTCTTTTTAAAATTTGATTCTACTTCAGCTCCAATAAATATATATATTAAATTAAGTGCCACACCCTAAGGGGGTGGCATCCACCCCATATAAATTAGCAAGCCTCCACACAATATAGAAACTTTTCTGTGAAGTATTTACTATTATACTGCCAAAAATGAACGAAATCCGTTCAATATGACATTTTTCCGAAGTTTTGCATATTTTTTACCTCTAGATAGTGTAGTATGCAGGGTTGGTCAGATTAGTCGCGTAGAAGTGGCGGTTGTCGAAAATCATTAAGTTCGGATAAAAATTGTGACAATCGAAAATGTGTTTGTTTTAAGGAAGGTCTAAAATGTTGCAACGAGTGCAAATGTCGTTCCTGTAAAAACATTATTAAAGATTTCGAGGCAGATATGAACGAATTAGAATGCTATTAATGTAGGGCCTACATAAACTACATACTACATATTTATCTATCCAAATAGAAAATTTATTTCAACAATAAAACTCATTTTATGCGTACGTTTTTACTTCATTCATTTAAAAATGTCTAATAAACTTACTAATTAGATGGGTAGTTCGTAACATTGATTGATATTTATAGATTATGTAAATACATTTACCTACGTCTTTTTATTATTAAAAGGAGACTATTTAATATTTTTTGTACAATTTCTTAATATTAACAACATATGATCAATACTACTATACAATATATGAAATATTGAACAATAATATTGATCCCCTAGATCTTTTGATCACTACTGGTTTTGTACCTATTGATATAAGTTAAACTACTACATACACCCGACCGGAACCGTCAGATCGTTGCAGTCGGCAGGCTTGCTACAGCCGAGCGCGCAAGAATATGACTTTGGCCCGTTAAAAAAAAATCGCTGACTCAATACTATCAACGGGATTTGAAAAATTTTTATCCTAAAAACTTTTTTCAACTATTGGCTTCAATTTGTACGCAGCATGTATATACAAATTTTCATAAATAAATTTTTTTCTCGATTGCCTAAAATTACGCTACTGAAAATAACAAGTTTGAGTTTCCTATTATTTTACCAACTTAAAAAAAAATAAATCGGGTTCACGTGGGACGTTGTTCGAAGCGCTATTGTGTCTACTTTAATCTAAAAAAAAATAGCTTGATAGCACAAATATTTTCAGAGATATAGCGGTGGAGACGATAAAAAACATATATCATTAAAAATCTATTTTTTTGAGTTTTTCCGAAATAAAAAAGTTCTCGACCACCAAAAAATGTCGTAAAAAATTTCGTATACACGATTATCTTACTAAAGAATCCCACTAAGTCTGGTTTGGTTCTACGCCGTTTTTTTTTTCTCGAAAACTATGCGACTTTACTTCCAGATTTTACTCTACTAAGAGCGCTGCTGGCTCTGATCATTTGTGAGCAACCTTGAAAACCTATGACAGGCTCGGAGCAGTGTTCAAATTCCGGGAATCCGGCATGCAAGTGTTTGATGACGGTTATAACATCTGGCGACGAGATGGCAAGGGCGGATCTAGGATTTTTCTGAGGGGGGGGGGGGCGATAATTTTCAAAAAAAAATTAATATAGAAAGTATATTTTATAGTAAAACTCATACCTATACTGTAAAACTATATTAATATAGTAATGAAGTTAAACATACAAAAAAATGTCTGAATACAGAAGCATAAACAAAATTATTAAATCAGCAATAAAATCAGCTAATAATAGTTAAGTTAGGTCTATACTGGTCCTACTTTTATTTTTGGTTTAACATCATATAGATGATTAATAAATTAACAAACAACTTTAAAGTTGACAGTAAATAAGCGTTTCTTGTTTCTTCAGGACTTCAGAAATGGGGGGGCGAAACCCCCTTCGCCCCTTCCCTAAATCCGCACCTGCGAGATGGCGAATATCTACAGACAAGTCTGGACTTATCTAAGATATATAGGAATTTTAAAAAAAGGTTATGTGAAGAACCCTAGTTTAAGATTCCGGGAATAACGACATATGGCTGTTGACATGCTCCCTGCGGCACATTTTATGATAATTAAATAATTAATTGGAAGGAAATTTCGGCCACCATAGGGACAGGGGCAGTCAATGACCCATAAAACCAAAATGTATTGCATTGTTTAATTTAAATAATTCATAATTCAATAATAACATTAACGTCGTGCGCCACAAATATATGTAAAAACAAGGTTTTTGGGCATAGTCTCAATGAAGATTTTTAATATTACTAGTTTTTTATTTACCTGCTTATGCTTTGTGTTTACATAAATATAAATGTGTACTTACGGCACCGTCAGTAGATCTGAAAAAAAAAAACATTATTAATGATGCTTGTATAACGATACAAAACATTGAAGACATTTATATCCCTAAGGGCAGACAAATTTCTTTGAAAATCTACATACTTATTAAAAAATCTAATTTCACTTCTTGTTAAGTTTAACTTCTCATTAATCATTTTAAATTAAATTTGAATGGTAACCAATATATTACACAGGTATTGTATTATATTTGAATTTATGTGCAACTGCGAATGTAGACGAGATATCCAGCTTGTCTCATAAATGGCTGAAACATGTATTTTGTACATATGCGCACATTCTTGCGAGTCAAACCCATCAGCGAGTGTGGCGGACGTACACAGTTATAGAGTAGTATTACTATGAGGAGGGGTCAGCAAAAAAATATGCGCAAAAAAGAGTTTTTGTGCAGCCGTACGTGAAATGAGTATTTCACGTTCTCAAAACAGTCCGTGAAATTCAATTTCACGGCCGTTACCCTTAGTAACGGCCGAAAAACTAAAAGTCACTTTCATAATAATTGTAAACGTCAATTATTATTTTAGTCACTTCAAAATTGACATTTCTAAAATATGACAAGCACAAATTGCTGTATTTTAACTCGCTGTAACATATTTCGTATATCAGTTTGGATTTTTCTGATATTACATCAGCAAGCGCCGAATTTATAATACTTTTTAACTCTGGAGGAGTACAAGAAATTGAAATCTCATTATCGCTCTCAGACATTTTTACGATTAATCGAGAATTGTCAAGTACTTATATTATATAGGATTCAAAATATACCGTTTTCATAGAAACGCTATGACGTTAAGGCCACCGCGTTTATTTAGCAAAATATAGCATAAACGGTGGTGTTATTTTCACCATCTATACTAACTATAATTTACGGTTGCACAAAAAATAGTGTTTATACCATGACCGCGAAATTTTTTTGCGCCCTCGAGATTATCTTGCCTCGGCCGCAAGCGGCCGAGACGATAATTTTTCTTTCGGTCGTAAAAAGGAATTTCGCAGCCTTGGTATAAAAATAACTATTATACACTCCATCATTCTAACCCAATGAGAACGAATTATGTGACGTTTAATGTCGACACCAGTGGTAGCGGTAGTCTGCAGTAGAGTTGTGTTCGGAGCGGTAGCCTGCAGTAGAGATGGGCGATATCGCGATGTTAGTCTGCCGTGACTTTCTTTTACCGCTGCACTCCGCAAAAATATAAACTGAAACTAAAATATTGTAAATGATATTTTTTGTATTGATGTATTTTATATACCTAATAGGAAATAAACAAATGCATACCTTTATTAACATTAATAAACAATAATTTTAAACTTATTAGCTATTTTTATATTGGAATATTTGTAGTTCACATAATACTAATAGTGACATTTTTGTTCGTCTGTCATTTAGTGTACTTTTTCATTGCGTACTTGTCCGGCATTGGAAAACTGCCTTTGACTTTGACACGGTACGGCGAGGTTATAGTCGCTATTTACTATGCTACTATTAAAATCGCTAATCCCAGTGATTTTAGTTGTTCCATCACTGTTGCTTCCGTCGATTTCCTAATCACGGTGATTTAATCACCGGGAGTGAAATATCATCCATCACTGGCTCGTGCAGCACAAACCTGCATTCGCACGTAAAACTTAACACTTAACACAGCCATGCGCAGTGCGTTTACAAGCTGTGAATGAGTTTCTGAAGTGGCAAATTTCTGATTCTCACGTGTTGTTTTGGTTTTGACATTAGTGTTTTAAGTAAAAACTTATATATTTAAGGGAACGTATAGAAGAGTTCGACAAATGTTTCACTAGTAGACAATATACATGTTTATTTTTTCTATATAAAAAAAATAAAAATTAACAAATTATTTTTGTCTTAACAGTGATTTTTTTGTATATCAGGTTCTTCGTTTGTGATTTGTGTGGCAAGACATACAGATCTACATCTTTAAAAGGCCATGTAAAGAAATTACACAATATTGAAATAAACCTTAAGAAGGCTACATTGAAATACCCTATTTATCCTAATAAAATGATGACGATGAATTGCATTCTAAACATGATATTACCGTAAAACAGTTTTAAAAAAAAATTGACTGTGCAGGCTCTTCAACAATGGAAAATAGAGTTTGAGCAAGATAGTCACTCGCTCATCATTTGTTAACCAAATTCAACAAACGAACAACACACTCAACACCTCCACCCTTTAACCAAGAGCATGGGCGTAATAGTAATCAACAGAGGGACTGGACAGAAAATCACAACCATAATAGGGATAACTACAGAATCTATCAACATGGACCAAGGGATTATGAAAACTCAGGGAGGGGACCTCCGCAACAGGCAGACACAAGACGGTTACGGGAAACAAGGACAACCAACAACGGGCCAAAATGTTATAGATAGATGTGACAGAATAGGTCATTTTTCCGCATTTTCCCTAACCAATCGAAAACAGGAATTCACCCAAAGGACAGGAGGTGGCAAAATTAAACCCCCGTGCCGTCCTCATCGTAAACGGGAATAATGCTAGCCTTCACCCTCCAGTCATTGTACTGAAAGTTTTAGTAAACAATGTTATGGTAAAAGCAATCGTGGACACTGGTCCGAACTAAATGTTATGAATAAGAAAAATATAAATACCTGGTCATCAGATACAGAAACTCAGAATTTTGAAAACGGCAGGAGGACATCACGTCCACATATTATTAGGAAAAATATCAGTCAATAAAAATTAACAATTTTAGGAGCAAAATAAACACTTTTAAAATATGTATAAGTGAGATTTCTCGATATTATAAGTTGGATCTTTTTTTTCCAAAAATTTTAGTTCAATTCAGTTTAATATATCTCTTTTATTTGTGTTTTTATATATAATACAGTAAGTGAAGCTTCTAAATCCCAGCCCGAAAACGATGTTTATTTGTGTTTTTATATATAATACAGTAAGTGAAGCTTTTAAATCCCAGCCCGAAAACGATGTAATGAATTTCCAAATTTTTTTCTTCAACATGCTTCATAAGGTATGTACATAAGAATCTATATTGTCATTTTTCTTGCTTTTTGGTTAGGAGTGGTTTTCACTCCTTCTTCGCAAAGAAAAACAAAACACACATAATCTGATAGAGAATCAAATTATAAGAAAGAAAGGTCTTATATATTTTTTTGCTAAAATGCATATGTTTCGAGATATTGTGAACTGAAAATTGCAATGTTTGCAAAAATCAGTATTCCTAAACGTTTTTTTTTTAATTACGCAAAAAATGTAGACTTTAATTAAAGAAATGCAAAGGTACAAAAGTTTTTACGAAAACAAATCGAATGGTTTTTTCATTTTTATTCTCCGATGTTTAGTTTTGGAAATATGGCATTTTGAAAATGGAGCCAAAACGTTCAGGCGTTTACGACGTTAACATTTAGAATTACTCAAAATCTACAACTATGAAAAAAATTTCTATTCTAAAAATTAAAGGTATTAAAATTTCCTTTCGATGGAAACGTATTACGAGTATTACGACCTTTTATAATGAAAACTAAAAAAGTTACAAACAAAAAAGTAGCGCATTTAAAAAGTTAGTCGCCATTTTTTTAGTCTTATTGCCCTATTTTCTTGTTAATTCAAATTTTTTAAAAATCCTTTTAGATATTGTTAATGCACATTTTAAAAAATTTTTAAATTAATTATTTTTCATTCTGTACCCATTTTCAATAATGAAGAATTACATACTTTTTTCAAAATCGGGTTTTTGGAAATTGCTTAGAAAATATTTTTTTATAAAAAATGGTAGAGTACAAAAATGAAGCTTATAAAAAAACGAATAGTTTGTTTCTTTTTTTATTTTCCAACGACAAACTGTTCCAGACATATGACAGTTTGAAATAATGTTTTTATGCCCATTTTAAATGTCTATTGTAGGTAGAGAAACGAACAATAGCCGTCTATTTTTCGAAGAATACGCAGGAAAAGCGGGTTGCATTGCACTTTAGCATGTTTACAGTGCAGATTAAAAATGTTATTTAATTAATTTACTCAGTTGTATTAATTTAATTTATTTACAATAATCTGGATTTTTAATAAAATTAGACATATTACTATACTCTCTTGTGACCATTTTTAATCCACCATTTTTTTTTTAAATTTAGACCTCATAATCATATTCGGCGACCTAAAAAACATAAGTATATGGATTCTCGTGAATTTATTTGTAACATTAGAAGAATTAGTAATTTTTCAGTATTTAAGGGTGGTTTCAACCCTTAATATTTTCGTCTTTCCTATGTTTTGACCTCATAATCATATTCAGCGATCTCAAAAACGTATGGATTTTCGTGATTTTATTCGTATAATTAGAAGACATTATAGTAGAGTGCTCGGTGCCCAGATATACGCATAAAAATAAGTTCTGTGGGGGTTTCGTTGTTATGAACACGAGTCTACTTTGGGTAGTTGTAGAAACGTGCACTTTAGAACAATGCACTGTCACCTGGTTTAAGAATATTTGATTATTTATTTAATTTGTCACTGGTTTTTAGAGTATCCTGTAGAGAAGTTTTAGGTTCGGGTACGAAATGAAAGTCAATTTAGTTCGATTTAAAATACTATGTTTGTATTGATTTATCACAATAAATAGCTAACTAAGTTTAATGTCACAGGCACGAATAATCACTAAAATATGAATTTGCTGTACGTTTGTAAGTCGCGTCGAAGATGATAACTGTTTGTTTTAGAAGGAGCTCTGGATGGAGTACCGGTTAAACTCCAAGCTGCGGTTAATACATGCGCAAATTGATAATTATGTGTGGTGTGATGCTTTTATAACCTCAATATTGTGCAGTCCTTCTTTTCACTGGATCCATTTTTAAGGAGAGTAATATTCCCAACCCACAGAAAACATATATTATTATTTTATATATTTTTTTCTATGTTCTGACCAACAAAACACAGCATGCTACAAAATACATGTCATAATATAACTTAATTGGCACACAATTTGGTTGTCAACTGTCAGTAGTAATAAAAAAAGTATTACAGCCATTTGCACCGTTTTCATTTTAGGCGATGAATAACTATTCGAAGTTTAATTTTTAAACCAGGTTTAACTTGCGTCTTATTGCACGGTGCTTTATTGTTTGTGGTTTACTTAAATTGATAGTTAACTTGTGATTTTAGGGAATTTGGTATTCTGCTAACTTCTCTTTCAAAATTATAACCTTATTTCTGTCAACTATTGTCAAATATTTGTTCTTTTCAGAAAAAAACGTGAATCTGTGTGTGTTCATTTTTACTACTAGTTATCAAGATCTTTATAAATATGGAAAACCATAATAAAAATACAAGATCAAGATCCGATAATTTTTCATTAGTTTAAAGAGTTTTGCTTATAACACGGCCACAAAATGCAAGCATGTATTAGAAAATAAACAAACAAATAACGTAACGTCTCAAGAAAAGGCAAATATTTATTAATACAAATAAAAAAATGAAAATATACTAAAAATTGAGGTTATGTACAACATCGACGACTGCGCAGGAATTGCGATTAAATTTAATCGCCCTTTAAGCGGCCAACTTTGGAGGTTTAAGTTAACGTAAGTTTAAGGTAATTTAATCAAGGATTAAAGAACGGTGCAAAGCAAATTTAACAGAGGTTTAAGTTTAATCCTCTATTAAACAATGTGGTGCAAGCGGCCGTTAATATTTTAGCGAAGTTTGCGAAAAAACGGAAATATTCATATTTTAATAAAATTCGTTTAAATTAACTGCAAGATATACAAGGAGCATACTGCAACTAATCTAGTTTGAACCTTCGATTAAACTTTTGTTTAAGCTTGTTTAAACTACAGTTTAAACATTCCTATACAACTGACCCTGACAACGTTGAGGATAACCTTATTAATTTATTCATAGTTTATCTTTCGTTTAATTGTGGTATTTGCTTGTGTTGCATGATTTCTGTGTTTGTTTAAATAAACTCTAGGTTTTTGTTTGTCCTGTACTAAAGATTAGAGAGGTTAATTCTCTAATATTTGCCTGTATGGTACAACCTACTGCAATTACAACCAAATTGGTGGAAATGTCACTTCTAAATCATTCAAAATAGCATCAGTGAAAAGTTTGAATATAGAAACATAATAAAAATAAAAATTACTTTGAAACATGCCGAAACCACCGAAGAAACTGTGCCAAAACTCAGTTCATTTATTTATAGGCCATCCTTTACTTTTTTATGTAATGCCAATTTTTCATTAATGACACGATTCCTTAACCTAAAAAAATATAGTCAAGGAACGTGCAGGTAAAAGTATTATTATATATTCCAAGTTTTATACAACTTAACGACCTACGCTAAATTTATCTTATTCAGTTACAGTTACAAAAATTTACAAACTATATTTAATATTATATATAATTAACATGAATAAAGATTGATTATATTTCCGTACTATTGTTTTATTTTGTCATATTTGAATGAACAATTTAAAACATTTTAACATATTTAAGTGTTCATTAGAGCCAGAGAAAATATATACTAATTATTATAGCAAATGCCTATTCGATTAGCATTTTGCTTGATTATGATACGATTCACTTTTATATGGTAGGTACCACTGAGGTTAAGTTCGCAGTCTATATATATATATATATATATATAAATATATATATATATATATATATATATATATATATATATATATATATATATATAAATATATATATATATATATATATCTTTCGACAATCATACATATTTCAACTCATACTTCTATGAAGTATGCATTAGTAAAATTCATAAACAAAAGAAAATATATTATGGAAATAATATTTCGCAAGATTTCCATTTTAGTACAGGCGAAAAAAATTAAGAGAATATTTTTTTAAATTAAATAATTAATAACATTTTATTTACTGATCGATTTTTTTTTCAAAAACAATGGGGTTCTTCCTCTAGCTAACACTAACTCACTTTCTAAATTTCAATACAATCAGACTTTTCTTTCTTAAGTTATCCTGCTTACAAGAAACATGACGGACGGACGGACGGACAGACGGACATTTTGAAAGTTGTTCAGAATTCGTTCACTAACACAATAATATGAAAATTTTTTCTCTACGAGTGATATTTATGATTTTAGAAATGTGCCGATCAAATACAATATACTCTTCGTTTTTGCGAAGAGTATAATAATGTCTAACTATCTATCTTTCATGCTTCCGCCGCGGATTGTCTGATGTTCAATAACGTCAATTTTGCTTGTTTACGGCATCAGAAAGGTGTTTTCAATTTGGTTGATTCAAAAAGTCGTCGATCATTAATTCTGAAAAGTTTTTTTCTGTTGTAATTTTCAACTGGATGTTATATAAGGGTGAAAATGTAAGTCCGTTTTCTAAATTCGGTGAATAGACGACTGCAAAGTTTGCGAGTTTTTACAAATCGATCTTCGGGCATTTCGAACTATGGCGGTGTGCGGTGTGCTCAGTTTAAACATTTTCAGATGCAGTTACTGGCAACAGAGTTACGAACACGAACCTTTTATACTTAATTCAGAAGTGGAGGAAGCCATACAAAAACTGAAAACTGACAAAGCAGCTGGGGTCGATAATATCACGGCCGAGGCGAAGGGAAAGTGGAGTATTTCCCGATGATTGGAGAACCTCAATCTTAGTGCCACTACATAAAAATTGAGTGACAGATGTCTGTGATACCTACAAATTACTGGCACTAATATCGCCAGTAAAATAATGCTGTATATTCTTCAATCCAGACTTCAAAATTATCTGTCGTGGCAAATACCTCCTGAGCAAGGGGGCTTTGTTAAAGAGAGGGCAAATACTGAATTTGCGATAACTTACCGAGAAAGCAAGAGAATATTACGTGCCTATGTACCTTTGTTTCGTAGACTACCGTAAGGCTTTTGAACATGTGGAAGGGGACAAATTGTGGACTTTATTATTAGAGATGGGGACACCCAAACATCTGGTATTTATCGTCCGCCGACTATTTAAAGAAAACCCTGCTTTGGTGAAAGTAGACAACACCAACTCTGATAAATGTAAAGTCGGCAAAGGCGTCAGACAGGGCTGTGTTCTGTCACCAATCCCCTTTAACATCTATAGTGAACACGTAATGGGACGGGTAATGGAGAACTAGCACGGTGGAGTAGCTATAGACGGAACCAGGATATCTAACGTAATATTTGCAGATGATACCTCATTACTTGCAGCAAGCGAGGATTAGCTCTTACATCTGTTGGACAGACTTTAGAAGCTCTGATTGTGGTCTCAGTGTCAACTACAATAAAACGAAAATTATGATTGTAGACCGAGCAAATGATAGCCACCCAGACATATTTAAGGATAGGTGACTGTGAGGTAGTAAACAAGATGGTATAACTTGGAGGGACAATACTGGCGACTGCGAATATGAGATTCGGCGAAAAATACAGATGACAAGATCAGCAACTTACCAGTTGACCAAAATTTGCCGTGACACAAATATCACGAGGCGCACAAAGATCAGAGTTGCTAACGCTCTAATTTACCAGCTACATCTTTATTTACACCTCTGAGACATGGACCATTAGGGAAGCAGATAGACGGTGCGCGGCGTATTAATGCTTTCGAAATGTGGGTCTGGAGATGATTTTCACGAATTCTCTGGACAGCCGTCCCCAAATCGATTCTCCAGTACCGTATTATCTCGAAGCCTCTCATTTTTTGGTCACATTAACTGGAGAGGGGACAATATGGAACGGTTGATGGTTCAGGGAAACCAGATGGCAAGAGACAAAGGGGACGCATTCCAGAGCGTTGGGTTGATGTCATCAAGGAACTGATGGGAAAGAGCTTCAGCGAGGATGTGCACCTAACAGGCAATTATGATAGGATGCGTGATTCCACCAGGCGTGCTATAGAGCAAGTGCAGGCCAACTAGAATAATTTTCATGGATCACAAAACGTCCGGCAAGACATAATGAATAAGAAGAAGAATATGCAGTTACAATCCTTGTCCGACCGCGTGGTTTTCGATTTGTGGTTGACGATGTTTGCCAAAATCTATTCACCATTGATTTCACCAAATTATGTACAGGGACATCCGCCACCCGTCGAATATTAAAGAAACCTTCTCGCAATTGTATACGAATCACTGGACTTAAAATACACCTTAATAAAGAAGACAACGGTGTTCACCAGAGCACCGCTGCATTGTTACTAGGTAATCTGCAGATTTTGCCGACAGAATTCTACTTGTCCAACCTCCCTCCGGCACGCGGTTGCCAAGTTATTACAATTCAAAAATTGAAATCCATTTATGAACACCTTGTCTATGCAACAGGACTACGTGACGCTTGCAGCAATAAAACCGCTATCGCTATCAGCATGTCAATAGAATCACTATATGTGTTACTTGAGCGTAACTTATATTACAGCGTAAATAGTATCATTACTTTACTTTAGCGTCAGTGGTCTACTCGATAAAAATAAACTTAGGCTAAACGTAGATTTAAAAAATGAATGAATAAAAAATATAAAAAAAGTATATGGATTTACTTACCTTCCAGAATTCCGGAGTCTTCGTAAATGGTTTCGTCGATTATATCGGCCGACTGATCTATAAAAAAAAGTAGGATGTACATTATATGCAATACATTTATATTTTTTAGAGCAATACAAAGATACACAATATTTCATTGTTTTATATTCATATTGAGTGTAAATCAAATTTGGATCCCCACTCTAATTTTTTTGTCTTTCGAAATATCTATGTGGGAAGGAATTGTTTTCTAATAAACGATTAACTATATTTTGATTCGATTTTTTTTCAATGTACGCAACCACTCCTTCCTCATCCAGATTTTCTATCCAAGTCTCTCACAACGAAAAAAATGTTGATACTATATTTGCACTCTTTTACAATTAATTATTTTTTATTTATTTGCTTTTATCATGATTAGAGAATATTATTTAGGTATTATGCAAATCACAACTTACACACTTTTTTATTTATTATAATAAATAACGAAACATTTACACCGGAACAACTAGAAGAAAGCCTTGCTCCTGAAGTACCATCTGATGATCTGATCAAATATCACCAGATAATAACGAGAATCGACCTACAAATAGCGGACCTTCTACCCAAACCATATCAAGAAATAGTCCACCTCAAACAGATTATGCACCAAATAACGAAGTCAGAACTACAAGCAATATTCCAGAAAAAAAAGTTTCAATGTGCCAAAACAAAAAATCCGAAATACAAAGGAAAGTGACTAGATCGATTTCCACAAGTGCAGGTCCTGGAAGTTCCACAAAAACACCCGAAAAGGCTAAAATAAAATAACTCGATTAATGCTATTAACAACTGATTATTAAGGAACAAGTAATTAGATTATCTGATAGATTTTTTTTTGGAATTGTAGGTATGCTTAGGTTAAGTTTAATCTTTAATTTAATTCGCATTATATAATTATCAAAGTATTAAGTAATTAATAAATGAATTCGCTTATCATTATTCTAAAATAATATTAACTAAAATAAATGAATTAAAAAAAAAATAAAATAAAAATACGTTGATAAATTTAAAAAATATTAATATATATACGTAGGTGTAATTTTTGTATCTGTACATTTGTATTTTCTATTTTCATTTTTTTTGTATTTTGTGTTTTTAAATTTTTATAGTTACTGTTTTTTCTAAATCGTATTTTAGCTTATGTTTACTGTAATATTATGGACCCATATATCAGAGATTTTAAAGTAAATACCATTAAAACAGAAATTCTTTCAAATTGCATTGAAGCAAATCAGGTACTAAATATTAATCAATCTAATTGCAACATAAAACTGCTACACAATAATATCCGTAGTATTGGCAAAAATCTAGAAGAATTCAAATGCTACATCAGGCAGCTCACTACTGATATAGAGTGTATTGTACTAACTGAGACGTGGCAAGTACAAAATTTAGACTTATGCCAAATGGATGGTTATGATGTACTATATAATGAGGGCACGTTTAATCAAAATGACGGTGTAATTATTTATATCAAATCAGATTTAGTATATACATATGAAACCATACAACTTCCCAATAACAACAAAATAATCCAACTTAAAATATAACAATAAAAATATTATCATAACTGCTGCATACAGATCTCCGTCCTCCTGTCCTTTAGAGTTTATTGCTAATATAAAACCTGTTTTAGAAAATTGTAAAAATATCGACTATTCAGTATTTGTAGGTGAGATTAATATAGACATACTTAACAACATCGATGTTACATTAGAGTACTTAAATATCATGTACGAACACGGTTATATATCTACAATCAATGACTATACATTATACAATTTTGGGCACTGTCCTCTTAGGTCTTGTAAATGCCTCATTGGTAACAAGTCATTTTCGAACTACGTGGGTATGTCGCAGAGCAGCTACTGCGTATGCAGTAATATTGCCATTGTGATCTAAGCAAGTGTAGCTGGTAGTGTCCTTTCGTTTGTACTCACTTTATTTTACTTCCACGTCCAGTGGAAGTATAGTAACGACAAAATAAAATTTAAAAATTTTTATTGTCCAAATAGGCTTAAAATGTCATGAAACGTCGAGATTTTAAGTTTGAGCGAAAAAAAAATTTCTGTCTGTCTGCCGGTCTGTCTGTCGGTCTGTCTGTCTGTCTGTCTGTAACTTTTTTTGTGCGCACGTTTACTCTGGAACCGTTTAAGATATTGACTTGAAATTTGGTACACATATGTACTATAACGAGATCTAGAACTAGATTATATTTTCATCTTGTTCCGTCGAAGGGTTGGGGTGTAAATTGGGGTAAATTTGGGGTAAATGGGTAAATCAAGCAGGTAAGAGTCCACGAAATTGGTATTTAGTATATACAAGAGAAGCTAAGGTCTCAAAAAAAAATTTTGGCATTAGCCACCCCCATTACCACCCCCACCCCCTTATTAAAGGGGACGAAAAAAAATTGTGATTTATTGTATGTACAGGAACCAGAAACCTCAAAATATTTTTTTACTTCATCCACCCCCCACTACCACTCCCCTATCACCACCCCCACCCCACTACCGATGTGGGGTATCGTTTTATGGGTTTTTGGGGTAGAAGATTTCAAATATTATATTATTAAAGTTCCATAAACAATTATTTTCACATACAAAGTTTTTTCGTTGTGAGTGACTTGGATAGAGAATCTGGATGTGGAAGTAGTGATTCCTTGGGCAGCGGTTTTTTATGCTTATAAATTATTCAAATTTACTAACGTAAGTACGCTAACGTAGTTGAGATAGTTTGGAAATTTTTGTAAACTTATGCTAATACAACTTTATTGAATAATTTGAAATATTGGAGGTAGTCCACGGAAATTAGCATTTGACCTGGACAAAATTAATAAAAATCCGAATTTTTGCACAGACGTCTTTGAGATGTCCCAAACCCAAACCCACAAAAATCCCAAACTCACAAAAATCCCAAGATATTGAAGGTCAAAGTTTTTTGCAAATATCTCGGGTCCAATGCATCGGATGCCCATGAGGCCAATGTGAATGTTGTAGAGAAATAAATTATCTACAAGTTGACTTTTTTATTTTGAATTCGAATAAACATTTTTTTTACTTTATTTTCATTTGAACAAACATTTTTTAACAGATATTTAGTTGTCTATGTTTTCATAAAACCAGTGGAATCAAACTGGCTGCCACAGTTGGGACAGTGAACTGCTATAATAGTAGTTACTGCTATAACAGTTTACTGTCCCATCTATGGTATCTAATTTGTTTCAGTGGGACAGTGTTGCTAAAGCAGTAGGCATTTTTCAGTTTATGAAAAACTTTCACTTCATATAATAATGACGTGATAAAATTTTCATAAAAATCGCACCAGTACTTCAAAAGTTATGGCACTGTGTTTTTGAGTTCATCCATGGTTTCAGTACTGTCCGCGAATGTGTTAAAGTGTTTTCCTAAGTATTATATTAGCATGACCCGAATAAGGTACCAATATACAGAAAGTAGTTATTTTCATATTAAATAAAAAAAGTGTGAATGACTAAATGTGAATAAATGATTTAAGTATTTTCAATATATTTTTTCTTTAAAATGCTAAGAATCCTATCATGTAATTCAAAACTTCGTCAGTATTAGCTAGAAGAGTAGTTGTTTTGATTGGTTCTCCAATAATGAGTGTTTTAAAGTATTTACCTAACTAGTATATTAGCGTGCCCAGATTAGAGCAACAATATACAAAAAGTGGGTATTTTCATAATAAATAAAATAGTGTGTAAGTTGTGATTTGCATAATACCTAAATAATATTCTCTAATATTTGCACTCCATTATGTGGAAATAAAATGATTCGGTTCAAACGCTTATCCCCCGTTTTCGGAGTCGCTGATGACGGAAAACATATTCATTTTTAGCTCCAACCAGCCCGCTTGAGGGGTGAGGAAGATTTTCCACGCCTAGGGAGGATTTAATCAACCCCCCTAGATCTGCTGTCTGGAGTCCACTGACTCTATAACTCCCTTCCATATTATTTCAAATATAAACCCGTGGATAAATCACTCCCCAGACCCGTTTATATATGAAAACATAAAGGGATCCCCATAAAAAGGATGGTTTTTGGCCGTTTCAGGGGGTTGCGGCGGTCAAAAACTTCTCCCACCACTTCCATCGTATTCAGCACCCTCGAAAATGGGAGGGAAGGTAATCTCGTCTTTGCACGAAATATTTACACTATTTTTGCCTTCATTACATAGACTAATATAACTATGGATACAAAAATAACAAACAAAAAACTTTTTTTCTTATTGATACCCTATTTTGTTTATTTAAAGTACGCCTCAGAGTGTTTAAATCCAAGTTTTAAAAACGAACGTGTTTTAAAGAAAGTTACCATGGCATCATGAAAGGTAAGGAAGTACAACTCGTTCATCTGTATCTGTTACCTTTTGCTCTTCCATCCATTTGATGAACTTGTCGTATTTTTTTTTATAAGCGTCTTCCGATGTTTGCGGTATTAACCGCGATTCTGCTTTTCTATTTAAAGTAATCAATGTTAGAACTCATTTTAAAGCAGTATACAATCAGTAACGACTGTAGTGACAATAATTAATCCTATGTGACAGATTGCAAATTAATTTTTGTTTTCTCATTTTCATGACACTGACAGGTATTCTGATGTCACATCACGAATTCAACCATTTTACATTCTTAATTCTTATTTCCATTTTTTTAGTAATAATACCAGTATTTATGATTTCAAAGTGTACCAATAAAAAAAATAACGTAAAGTATTCGTGGATAACGGGGCTGCGCCGTCGTGCTCGAAAAAATCGCGCGTGTTTTAAAGACCTTAATATCCACTTATACTTTAATATACTATTATTTATTTAATAGCAATTATACTTTGCTATAATTGATGACCCTAACATCTTCACGCGTTATATGCCTCCTGATGGTCTACGAGAGTTAAAGGCAGAAGAAAAAAATTTTCAAATTTTCAAATACAAGCTAAAAACGTACTCTTCGCCTGTACACTGAACTTTTATATAATTGTTACACATTCTATAGGATACTCTTCGCAGTTTGTAAATAATGTTAGTTTTGGACATTTTTAATTTTATAGTACGGACTTAATTGGTAAAAGACTAAAAAAAACTGTACCAAACCCCATTTGGGTTTCGAACCCGGGACCTTTGGATACCGAGTCAAAAGCGTAAGAACTACTCCACCACTAAACACGTAAAAAAACGTACATTATAAGAGACTAGCTAAAATTATATTTCCACACTTGTATATTACATTATAAAATGCATATTTGTAAAATATAAAAATATTTAAATATTAAAATGAAATATAATTTCACCAGATTTCTAATCAATTACAAAAAATTTAAATCATTAATAACATTTTTATTTACTGACCCTCTAGCCAACACTAACTTACTGTCCAAATTTCAGTACAATCGGATTTTTCTTTCTTGAGTTTTCGGCACATTTCTAAAATCGTAAATGTCGTTCGCAGAGAAAAAAATTTCATATCATTGTGTTAGTGAACGAATTCTGAACAACTTTCAAAATGTCCGTTTGTCCGTCCGTCCGTCCGTCTGTCCATCTGTCCGTCCGTCTGTCCATCTGTCCGTCCGTCACGTTTCTTGTAAGCACGATAACTTAAGAAAGAAAAGTCCGATTGTATTGAAATTTGGAAAGTAAGTTAGTGTTAGCCAGAGGAAGAACCCTATTGTTTTTGAAGAAAATCGATCAGTAAATAAAAAAGTTATTAATTATTCAATTAAAAAAAAATATTCTCTTAGTTTTTGTCGCTTGTACTTAAATAGAAATCTTGTGAAATGTTATTTCCATAATATATTTTTTTGTTTATGAATTTCACTAATATATATTTCTAGTTGAAATATGTATGATTGTCTAAAGATATATATTACAGACAATCAATTTTCGTAACAATATCTGATGGTGTAGCGGCTAAAGTTTTGCGTTGCAATCCAAAGGATCCCGTGTTCGAATTCCACACATTTTTTTTTTTCATATAATTTTTTTCACAATAAAGATGGTATCACAAAATTTAGGATGTCCAAAAACTAACATTATTTACAAGAAAACTGCTAAGAGTACCTATAGAATGTGTAACAATTATATAAAAAGCTCAGTAAATTGGCGAAGGTCGGCGGCGCTTGGGTGAACACACGTTGCGTAGTGTGTGTGTGTGTGTGTGTGTGTGTGTGTGTGTGTGTGTGTGTGTGTGTGTGTGTGCGTATAGGCGTGTCAAGTATTTCTGTGACGGTGATCATAGATGCTGAATTTTGAGCGAGCGTTTCGGTATCCAACTTTGGGTCCGCGGTTCTTCCGATTCCTTTTAATCCCAATACGTATTCGAAAGTTCTGCGTTGTATGCGCGGGACGTAGTTGGGTTAACGTTAAGCACGGGGTCATAGTTAAATCTCGTACTCGCGAACGGATGTTAGGGAAGTTGGCTACCTTTGCTAGGTGAAACTTTAAACTTAATATAAGGTACTATTCGACCCGAGAATTTAATTTCAAGTGTCATCCTTTCCTTTCCTATCCTACCAGGGCTTGGCTAATCCACCCAAGCTCCCAGGAGGACAAGCAGCTCAACAAATAAATTTTATTAAGACGAGCAAGAGGCTCGCAACGTCTTATGTACTTTCCTAGTGAATTTTAAAACAAAGTGCCTTCAGGACAGGACTCTAAGTTAACTCTCTTACAAACATTAACCGAGGCCGTCAGCCTGCCAGCCCCAGTAACATTCCAGTGACTTGCTTAGGTAGCGGGGCCCTCTGCCTGCCAGCGCCTACAAACTAAAGTGTTGAGAACTCTGCTGAGGTTCTAAGAGGACAGACAGACTTTGCATTTAGCTAGCCCTCTTCCAGGGAGTCCACAGGGAAAAGTAAAGTCAGTGTTAGCCTAAACTTTCAGCCAGGTGCCAGAGCAGACCTAGTGCACATTTCCTATGTACTTTATTTCCAGTGCCAGACAGCTGAGTTCCAGTCCCGCAAAACGGTGCGATCGCTTGTGTGGCGTAGATTGATTCGTTTACTAGCATTCACCAGGCCTACGGTGCCTTGTAGAAGTAAATTTCCATTAATAAGTAACATAAGCCGTCTCACTAGCTGCGCCACAGAGTTTCATGTTCAAAGCATTGTAATTTCTAAGCCATTTGAAATTTTGCCTGTCTGCAAATTGATTATGTCGTTCTAAACATAGTTTGGACCCATTTCCGGAAAGCCCGAGTGGCCAACTACATTTTTAACGCCATTAGCAAAAATTACAACCTGATGTGCGACACTTTGCAATTCCACCACACATTAGTTCCGTTGGGCGCCAAAGTTTAGGTCCCTAACGCTGCATTCAAATCACGATTTCTGCACATCCTGCGCCTTGCTCACGGAGTACAAGCACTCCAGCAAGCCTCACAGCGCCAACGACGTCTCCTTCGACGAGGTGCATTTGAATTAATTTTCACTTGTACCACTAAGTGAAATTTCGCCGTACTTTCGAATCTCGACGCCCTGCAATTAGAGATTTCGACGTACTTTTGAATTTCTTTCGAAACTCAAGTCTCTAATGTACGACGACAATAACAAGAAGAGGAAAAAGATATCTATCATGGATTTATTCCAGTTGAAATTCTGACCCCCCAGTTTTGATACTGCAAACGTGCAGCTGGTGATAGATGAGGAAAGATTAATTGTCTTTATGATGTTTAGTTAAAAATTATATTATTAAAAAATGTAATAAATATTTGTTTTCAACTTAAAAAAAAGTCTGAAAAAAAATGAGGGTATTAATAACACAAATGCGTGTCTGTCTGAAAAATATCATGATAGCACCTTTGGATTTTTCTTTATTTCCTCTATGGGCATTTTTCACATGCTTATCCGGCTACACCCTTTCAAACTCAGAACCTCGACGTTTCATGACATTCTAAGCCTATTTAACAATAAAAATTTTATTTTATTTTTTTTTTTCGTCACTATCATTGGATGGGAAAGTAAAAGTAAACTATCTATGTCTATTAGTGTAGTAAAATTAAAAATAGGGAATTGTTTTACAATAGCAATTTTTTTTCTGGAACTTGTCGGAAACATTACGTGGAATGTAGCAAAAAGTTTTGAAATAAATCTTTGTTCCGCAAGTCATTTGTGTAAACAAAAGAATGTTGAAAAATTGGGCTTTTTTGCAGTTTTTCTCAAATAACTCTGGTTGTATAGGTCGCATCACAATGAATAAAAAAAAAAAGAGATTGTTCATAATAAAATTCAGAAAACTAAATTTATCCGAACCTTTTTGGCTAATTTGTTAAGTCGCAATATATAAAAACAATAAAAAGCAGCCATTTTTAAATAATTGAGGATAACTTAAACAATACATTTTGACGAAATTTTAAGAAACGACGCCTCTAGTGGAGCTAAATTGTCATACCAAATTTTAAGTTGGTATTTTGACAACAACGCCTAATGTTTGGGTGCAAGTTTTTCAAAATCAGGACCCGTGGGCTTCTTGATGATAGAAGTATGGGAGTGGTGTCAATCGCTTCGTTTTGACTTGTAGAATAAGAATATCAATGGTGATAAGATGAAATATTGCTCAGAGCCCCAAAATCAAGATGGCGGTCAAAGTTGCTGCCAAAATATATAAATCATTTTTATAGTTGAACTATATTAAGAAAATTAGTGTCAAATTATATGTATTTCAGTTCACCTAATGAAAGTGAAATATTGGGAAAACCTACTTACACAAACATGCGGAGATATTCCACATGGCATCCAAGATGGCCGCTTCTGCAAAGGACATTATGAATTCCTTCTACTTGGGTCTTATGATATATCAAATTGTATGTTTTTTGGGACGTACAATTAAAAAAAGTGAACTAAATTGTCGAAAAGATCAAACTATAAAATGTTCTTGATATTCTCAGCTAAATTTGATAGTGGATCACTTGTACTCAGTATAAATTACATCGCTTGTAACAAAGACAATATATAATTTTATTTTTTTTTCCAGTTGTGATTAAAGAGTATCTAGAAGATGGATCGTCTGAATCCTGAATTTTCAGTTGAAGTGAAGAAAGGAAAACTGTCAGTTGAGGTTGTGTGTTTTCTTTGTGATACTAAGTCTACAGAAGCACTTTTATTAAATCCAGATGATAGTAGCTATGAAAAATTTGTGACGTACATCTTAAATCGGTCTGTTTGGGGTGATGGAAGATGTAATGCAATTAAACGTTCTTTTGGCGATGACAATTTTTCTACTAACATTCTAAAGTCTAAGAATGTAAAATAGCACAGAAGTTGTTACCAGTTGCTTACCCATAAACAAGTTTGTGAGGAGCTACGAAAAAATTGTTCTGAGTCGTCACAGGAGCCAGAACTTTCAGAAGGAGAAAGTAGTAGTGTATTTACACGTGGCAAAGCACCAATCTATGAAAAATCCAAATGCTTTTTCTGCTATGAAGGAGATTTTTACAGAGAGAAATTTAGTAAAGTTTCCACTGACAATGCCGAACTTAATTTAAGTAAAACTGTGCAGATACATACAAATGACATATACCGTATCAGAATAAACACTGCTTGTAATCCCTCTGATGCACATGCAATAGATCTTATGTACGCTCATCTTCCAGAAGACACGGGCATTTACTTTGGACAAGGAATGAAGAGATTTATAAGTCTACGACCTATTTACAATACTCTAGGCCCTTTAAAAGCATCCGCATTACCGGGATTACATTCATTGGCTGGTTGTGACACCATTGATTCTTTTGTAAACAAAGGCAAACTGACTTGGTGGAAAACTTTCCAATGTGCTACTACTGATGTTGAATGTTTAGCTAATCTTGGTACGTCACCAGATATTTCAGCGGAAACCAGGGCCATGTTAGAAAAGTTCATTTGTCAAGTATATACAGTGTGTGTAGTGGCGGGCTAGGCATAGGGAGTAGAGATGGGCGCGTGAGTCGATTTTGACTCACGCTCACGCACGCTCACGACTTTAAACCTTTAGCTCACGCACGACTGATATATGTTAAGGCAAACTCACGCACGCTCACGCACGGGATCTTTTGACTCACCCACACTCACGAAATCTTCCGTGATTTGGTACCTTAAATGTACACGCTCACGGCGTGACACGGTGAAATTCACGTCACGTACCCATCTCTGGACCAGAGTGACCAGACCAGGCCAGGAGGACTAGGCGACTGGCGAATGCAGTAGAGAGAGATTGCAATTACGCAGTTTGATTTGAATGTTGCGTCATCCATCCTGTCTCCTGTTCTTTTCCCTCCCTTCTCGCGCTCGTGTTCCGTCTTCCGTCTATCGCTTCGCTTCTTATTCTTGTCACGACACGACCGGTTGAAGTTTTAAAGCAGAGATGGGGCGTCGTGTCACGGCGTGAATATTATCTCACGCACGTTCACGCACGGGATCTTTTGACTCACGCACACTCACGAAATCTTCCGTGATTTGGTACCTTAAATGTACACGCTCACGCCGTAACACGGCGTGACACGGTGAAATTCACGTCACGTGCCCATCTCTGATAGGGAGTAAGAATTACAAAATCGCGTGTGCCAGCTGGCTGAAATGAAATAACTGAGAGCTGGGATGCTTCGCCGACGGGCGAGTTTGCTCTGCTGTGTTGTCATATCTCTCGCGCTACGTGAAGGTACATGCCTAATGGGCAATTACACTTTGATTGTGGATATTGCTGAGGCCAGATGGTGGCTTTTTACCAAAAAAGCAATTTTATGTTTAATGTTTACCACCAACAAATGAAGCACTTCAACCGACAATTGAAAGAGCAAATCTGCAGGCAATGATAGGGTATTAAGATTTAACACAATACCCAGTATTACCATCTCCAGAAGAACATGGCTGGAAGAAAGTCGAGGATAAGTTCGAGCTCATTATGTGTACAAAACCTTGTGCTCCATCATTTCTTCTGGAAGTCAGTAGGTGCGGATGTAAGCAGAGAAGATGTAACCAGTCAGGCATTTGTGTTGTAAACCAATTGAGATCCACAGAAATGCGCCAATGCAATGGTGATCCGAAATTGTGTGACAATAATGCTTCCCTTACTGATGATAAGGATGACGAAAGTTTTTTTCAAAGTGATGACGATGATCACAGTGTCGATCACAATGATGACTGTAGTTTTTGAAACCTATTACTATGTGCTGGAGTGCCATTATTGAAACATATTTTTGTGTAGTTTCTTTGGATTTTGTATTTCATTCTGTGAACTGAAATATATATAATTTGACACCAATTTTCTTTATATAGTCCAACTATTATATATTTTGGCAGCCATTTTAGCCGCCATCTTGATTTTGGGTCTCTGAGCAATATTGCACCTTATCACCATTGATATTCTTATTCTACAAATTAAAACGAGACGATTGACACCTCTCCCATACTTCTATGATTAAGTAGCCCACGGAAAGACACTTGCCCCAAACTAATTTGTTTATTTTGTTTTATAAATAGCATGTCAATAGAACCACTGTATGTGTTGCTTGAACGTCACGTACTTTACTTTAGCGTCACTCGATCAAACTGAACTTAACATAAACGTAACTTTAAAAAATAAATGAATAAAAAATATATGGATTTACTTACCAGCTACGGAGTCGTCCGGGAGAATTGAATGATCTATAAAAAAAAAAGTAAGATGTACATTATGTGCAATTCAATTATATTTTTTAGAGCAAAGACACACAATATTATATTGTTTTATGTACATATCGAGTGTAAATAAAATTTGGATCTCCACTATAATTTTTTGTCGTTTTGTCTTTCGAGATATCAATGGAGGTATGAATTGTTTTCTTATAAACAATTAACTATATTTGGATTCGGTTATTCTCAAATAGACTTCATTATATGTGGAAATAATTTTTTACGGAACTTTAATAATATTCGACCTCAAACACCCATAAAACCATATGCCACATCGGTAATGGGGGTGGTGGAAGAGGAGTGGTAGTGGGATTAGATAAAGTAAAAAAAATTAATAGTCTAATATTAAAATAACCATGACAGCACACAAATTATGGTTACTGATGGTCAAAATTGAAATTTTAAACTAGAATTAACACATGGAATTCAGGGATGTATTTATGTCTCAGGTTTAATCTAAGGTCTCTGATTTTAAATGTTTATGGTTTGAACCCGAGCACTTCTTTTTGAGAAATCTTACAGCTAAGTTTTATTTTCTTTTTAAAGAGTCTTTATGTACACTATGGAATGTTTATTCAGTTTGTTTGTGAATTTTCACTTTCTTTTATGTTTTGTCATCTATATTGTTTAATATTTCAGTTTTGGAATTATTTTCTTGATTTAATTTAAAGATTTTGATTTTCAGATGTGGAAATCTACATTTTCTATTTTGTGGAAGTTTTTCCAGTTTGATGCACTCCGGATCAACCTATGATTGTCTATTAGCCAGAAACAGACTAACGATGGATTCCTCATATGATTTTTCCACCTTTGGTTTTGTATTTAACAAGATTAGCTTCTAAAGATAAGGTATGATTTTACAAATTCTTTAACTTACTTCTTTTAAATTTTAAACATTTTACAATATTTATTGTTACTATTTAATGTTTGTCTTTCTTTTAAAATGCCTGCATTGATAGTATGTTTAGTATTTATAATTCATGCTAATTTTTTAAGTTTTTATTTTGTAATCTTTGAATTCTTTGATGCAGAATCTGCAAACAGTGGCGTTGATTATTTCTTTTGGTAATGAATTTTACTGTCTCTCTCATGAGTCAAGATATCATATCAATATATATGTATATATCTCAAAAATCATGTCTTTTTTTTTCTGCGCATAAGCAAAACCTTGTTCTAAAAGTTGAATACTTGCTTTCTATGCAGAGAAACTGCTCTTCAGAATTTTTTTCTAAAACGGGTTTTTGTTTCCTAATTTGAGTGAACTAATATGTCCTTACATCATGGCGGTCTTATTCGTTCCATCCGATAAGGAAGTTGTCGTTTTTGGTTTAGTTTTATTCAGCTTACCATTATTGTTAGGTTTAGAGTCCTTGCGGATGTGCCTACTAGATGGTGACACTGGCGCGGTAGGATTTACGTTATCTATATTATTCTGTCTATTTCCAAAACATTTATTTTAAATGACATCAACTGGATTCTTTCACCCATTTCGTTTATTAATCGATTTAATAAAGTATTGTCTTTATGTAGAAACACATTTACTTTAATAATGTGAGATAAGTTTACCTCCGTGGTTGACTGGTTCACTTCCAACACAGTTTCCGTGGAGCTATCAAACCACAGAATAAAGAAGACCAGTAGTTTCACTCGCAGCGGTCCCTTTGATATTTGTTGTACTCTACTTTTTTTAATCTACTGCGCATCTACTGTTTGTATCCCACGCGCATTTCGTCGTATACTGATGACTGTTCAGAAACGTAAACGTAAACATCAACCCCACCCTACATCATCACTGCCGTCCACTGTCGTCGTTTCCTTCGAGGATATAGGCGAAAATAGAGGTCGCCAAACAGCTGTTTGTTTGTTCGGGCTACAACTGTAAACAAGCAAATTATTAATCCCCGATCCCTTGGTAGTGGAAGACCAGACCCTCTGAATTCGACACCCTCTATACAACTCGCGAACACCCACCTAAAAAACCGCTGCCCAAGGAATCACTACTTCCACATCCAGATTCTCTATCCAAGTCACTCACAACGAAAAAACTTTGTATGTGAAAATAATTGTTTATGGAACTTTAATAATATAATATTTGAAATCCTCTACCCCAAAAACCCATAAAACGATACCCCACATCGGTAGAGGGGGTGGGGGGTAGTGATAGGGGGGTGATAGTGGGGGGTGGATGAAGAAAAAAAATATTTTGAGGTTTCTGGTTCCTGTACAAACAGTAAATCACAATTTTTTTTCATCCCCTTTAATAAGGGGGTGGGGGTGGTAATGGGGGTGGCTAATGCCAAAAATTTTTTTGAGACCTTAGCTTCTCTTGTATATACTAAATACCAATTTTATGGACTCTTACCTGCTTGATTGACCTATTTACCCCAAATTTACCCCAATTTACCCCCAACCCTTCGACGGAACTAGATGAAAATATAATCTAGTTCTAGATCTCGTTAAAGTACATACGTGTACCAAATTTCAAGTCAATATCTTAAACGGTTCCAGAGTAAACGTGCGCACAAAAAAAAGTTACAGACAGACCGACAGACAGACCGACAGACCGACAGACCGACAGACAGACCGACAGACAGACAGAAATTTTTTTTTCGCTGAAACTTAAAATCTCGACGTTTCATGATATTTTAAGCCTATTTGGACAATAAAAATTTTTAAAATTTTTTTTGTCGTTACTATACTTCCACTGGACGTGGAAGTAAAATAGGTAATCTGATGTAAAATAACCTGCTAAACTTGATTTTTGAATTCACCCACTGATTTGAGATTGCCAAAATGACCAAATTGACAATTTTCTAAAAAAAAATAAAAATTATGTGTTATTTTTGTTTTTCATATAACACGTCATATATTTTTTATTTTACTTCAGAATAATTTAATTTTTTTACATAATATTCTCTATATATGTTGAAAGTAAAAAAACTTTACCTAAAAAATAATTAGTTGGCAAAAAAAAATAACAACTTTTCTTTGACGCAAAATGTTTAAAATTTGCAGAGGAACATGTCCGATTGAGGTATCTTTTTTATTTTTAAAGTTAGGTGCCTACTATAATCGAAAAAAATGTTCCGAATGAACTAAATAAAATCTTTTATAAGAAGTTTTTTTTTTTTAATTTTGCTCCTTGATCGAAATATTCATTGATTGTTTCAGCGTCCGAACGAATGCGCGCTACTATGAATCGGCCGCAATTGCACTAGAGCTAAACGCAGGCACGTGCCGGGTGATTATTATTTTCCAGTGTCCATTTATGTTACGTTGAAAGTGCTTTTTGTCTCAGTCCTTATATTTAGTGCGTTATAAACACATAGTTTGGCATAATAAATTATAATTACTCGGATAGGAAATCAAAGGAAACAAGATAAAAACGTACTCTTCGCCTGTTCACTGGATTTGTATATAATTGTTATACATTCTATAGGATACTCTTCGCAGTTTTTTGTAAATAATGCTACTTTTAGACATTTTTAATTTTATAGTACGAACTTAGTTGGTAAAAGACTCAGTGTGAAATTAAGTAAAAATTAAAAAAAAAAAGTATACCAAACCCCATTTGGGTTTCGAACCCGGATCCCTTGGATTCCGAGTCAAAAGCGTAAGAACTTACACCACCACCTTACACGTAAACAAATGTAAATATTTACATTATAAGACACGAGCTAAAATCATATTTTCACGGTTGTGTATTACATTATGAAATGCATGTTTGTAAAATATATAAATATTTAGATATTAAAATGAAATATCATTTCACCAGATTTCTATTCAATTACAAAAACATAAAAATCAAAAAAAATTTTTTTTCAAATTTAAATCATTAATAACATTTTTATTTACCGATCGATTTTGTTAAAAAACACTAGGGTTCTTCCTCTAGCTAACACTAATTTACTGTCCAAATTTCAGTACAATCGGAATTTTCTTTCTTGAGTTATCGTGCTTACGAGAAACGTGACGGACGGACAGGCGGACGTTTTAAAAGTTGTTCAGAATTCGTTGACTAACACAATGATATGAAAATTTTTTGTCTGCGAGCGATATTTACGGTTTTAGAAATGTACCGATCAAATGCAATATAATATACTCTTCGTTTTCGTATTTGCGAAGAGTATAATAAGTAGTTACTTTTTTTCATACAAGCAATAGAATGATATAATATAGAGAATATGTATCGACAATTAAGTTTTGAACAATGTATTTTGTGCCAGAGAAGCAGTTGTGAAACAGTTCAAGCTGTCACAGAAGATGCATTCCACTATTTATTGCAAGCAGCGTCCGAAAAATCCGATGGCATTTCTGTGGCCCTAAAACAATATTTAGAACAGAAAGATTTATTTTTATCACTAAGGGTACGGTCATGCCGAAGATGTTTCGCCGCTAGAAATTCAGCTCACAGTTCAGCCGCGATGCCGGTTGCACATGCCGAAGAAGTTTATCAATCAGTTTAGAGTAGCGATTTCGTAAGTCTATCGTGTCGTTTTTTTTTTTTGGCGTAGAACCAGGTCAAACATGTTAGGTGCCTTTGATTATCTCACCGGGCATATGAAATCATATTTTACGACATTTTTTTGTGGTCTCGAACTTTTTAAATCAATAAAAAGTGAAAAAAATGTATTTTTAAAGAAAATTGTTTTTTTTTGTTTCCACCGCCATATCTTTAAAACTATTAAAGTTACCGAAATTTGTTTTGTATCAAATTAAAGGTCACACTGTAGCGCTTTTACCAATATAAACGGTTTAGGTAAAATTCGCACTTTCATTTCTCTAAAAATCAGATAAACTAAAAATATATATTTTATGTATTGAAATCTTCACCAATCGATAAACTTTTTTATTTTTGAAAATATTTACATACATGCAGCGAAGAAAATAAAGCCTAATAATCACAAAAGTTTTTGAAACAATATATTTTTTCCTAAAGTGTACCGTTTGGCAACAGCGATTTTTTTTATCGTATGTAATATCACTAGTGCTTAAAATTTTATCGAAAATTTTTTCGAAAGCGTGTTGCCTGGTAATATAAAGAGTGCAAATTGGCAGTTTATTATCTGATTAAGGGCCGGTTTATCAGTGCGCGGTTAAGCACTTTATCCTACAGCTAAATTAACTAGAAGTTTAGAATGTGAAGTTGAAATATTGAAATATTTAATAGAAGCACATTCGAAACTTCTAGTTAATTTAGCTGTAGGATAAAGTGTTTAACCGCGCACTGATAATCCGGCCCTAAATCCCGACCGCTTTAGCGGGAGGGATTTAATCTTTGATAATAAACTGCCAATTTGCACGAGTTATATTAACTAGGGGTAACTTAGCTTGAGAACAAATTTTTAGATAAAATTTAAAGCACGAGTGGTATTTGAGGAGAATATTTCACGAATAAATAATTCATTAAGTACATCTTCAATATTATGTTTTCTCATTAATTGCCTTCAGACGTTTTCTTGTCACTTTTTAGAGTTTACTGACCTTTATTTTCAATTTCCTCATTAATTTGATATACAGAAATATTTCCAAACCGACTCATATTGTCAAAACAGCAAATCTGAAACAAACGCAGTAGAAACAATGGAGATTCCCTATATTTTAAAATGATCTAGTGACGTTTCTATGGCAACTAGTAAATAAAACGAGTTGAAACCTTAGATATTATAATATATAGACTGGCTTAACACCTCAGATAAACAAAGAAATATATGGATAAATAATACTTTCCGTCTCCGCGTAAGATATATCCCGTATTCATTGTTATGTGGCTGAAGACAGCAACGAAATCAGAAATGAGAAACGATTATTTAGAGTCGACCAACGAAATAATGCACATGAAGTTAAAATCTTCGTAATTACAGAATTGAAAAGTATTTTCCTATAAAACCAAACATGTATGTTGACAAGGGTTGAGCAGCTAAAGTTATCTAAAGCAAAACACGGATTTTAAGAGGGCGAAACACCCCAAAAAGTGTAAACTGTAAAAATAAGATAACTATAAGATAACTATTGTAAAAAAGTTTTTAAGACATTCATATTTTAGGGTGTGATAGAAAAGAGCATTTCCAATATTGCACAATTTTGATTTAATAAAAAACAGAGTTTAAGAGGGTAAAACACCCCAAAAACTATCTAAAAATAATGTAACTATTGCAAAAAAGTTTCTTACACTTTCCTATTTTAGGGTATGTTAGAAAAGAGCATTTCCAATATTGGATAATTTTTATGTAACAAAAAACAGGGGATAAGGGGGTGATACACCCCAAAAACTATATAAAAGTTGTAAAAATTTTTAGCGCTTTCAGATTTTGGAAGGTGATAGAAAAGACTATTTCCAAGATAGCATAATTGAGATTTAATAAAAAACAAAGTTTAAGGGGGTAAAACACCCCAAAAACTATCTATAAATAATGTAACTTTTGCAAAAAAGTTTTCAACACTCTCCTATTTTAGGGTAGGTTAGAAAAAAGCATTTCCAATATTGCATAATTTTTATTTAACGAAAAACAAGGGATAAGGGGGTGATACACCCCTAAAACTATTTAAAAATTGTAAAAATGTTTAGCGCTTTCAGATTTTGGAGGGTGATAGAAAAGACTATTTCCAAGATAGCATAATTGAAATTTAATAAAAAACAGAGTTTAAGAGGGTAAAACACCCCAAAAACTATCTATAAATAATGTAACTATTGCAAAAAAGTTTCTTACACTTTCCTATTATAGGGTATGTTAGAAAAGAGCATTTCCAATATTGGATAATTTTTATTTAACAAAAAACAAGGGATAAGGGGGTGGTATACCCCAAAACTCTTTAAAAATAATATAAAAATTGTAAATTTTTTTCACGCTTTTAGACATTGGAGGGTGATAGAAAAGACTATTTCCAAGATAGCATAATTGGGATTTAATAAAAAACAAGAGTTTAAGAGGGTAAAACACCCCAAAAACTATCTATAAATAATGTAACTATTGCAAAAAAGTTTCTTACACTTTCCTATTTTAGGGTATGTTAGAAAAGAGCATTTCCAATATTGGATAATTTTTATTTAACAAGAAACAGGGGATTAGGGGGTGGTATACCCCAAAACTCTTTAAAAATAATATAAAAATTGTAAAATTTTTTCACGCCTTTAGACATTGGAGGGTGACAGAAAAGACTATTTCCAAGATAGCAAATTGGGATTTAATAAAAAAAAGAGTTTAAGAGGGTAAAAGCCCCAAAAACTATCTATAAATAATGTAACTATTGCAAAAAAGTTTCTTACACTTCCCTATTTTAGGGTATGTTAGAAAAGAGTATTTCCAATATTGGATAATTTTTATTTAACAAAAAACAGGGGATAAGGGGGTGGTATACCCCAAAACTCTTTAAAAATAATATAAAAATTGTGAAATTTTTTCACGCTTTTAGACATTGGAGGGTGATAGAAAAGACTATTTCCAAGATAGCATAATTGGGATTTAATAAAAAACAAGAGTTTAAGAGGGTAAAATACCCCATATCTTAAAATAATGTAACTTTTGCAAAAAAGTTTTCAACACTCTCCCATTTTAGGGTAGGTTAGAAAAAAGCATTTCCAATATTGCATAATTTTTATTTAACAGACAGGGGGATAAAAGGATGATACACCTCAAAAAATCGTTAAATAAAAATTATGCTTTTTTCTAACATACCCTAAAATGGGAAAGTGTTAGAAACTTATCCCCTGTTTTTCGTTAAATAGAAATAATGCAATATTGGAAATGCTTTTTTCTAACATACCCTAAAATGGGAGAGTGTTGAAAACTTTTTTGCAAAAGTTACATTATTTTTAGATAGCTTTTGGGGTGTTTTACCCTCTTAAACTCTTGTTTTTTATTAAATCCCAATTATGCTATCTTGGAAATAGTCTTTTCTATCACCCTTTAACATCTAAAAGCGTGAAGAAATTTTACAATTTTTATATTAGGTATTTTTAAATAGTTTTGGGGTGTATCACCCCCTCATCCCCTGTTTATCGTTAAATAAAAATTATGCAACATTGGAAATGCTTTTTTCTAACCTACCCTAAAATGGGAGAGTGTTGAAAACTTTTTTGCAAAAGTTACATTATTTTTAGATAGCTTTTGGGGTGTTTTACCCTCTTAAACTCTTGTTTTTTATTAAATCCCAATTATGCTATCTTGGAAATAGTCTTTTCCATCACCCTCCAATATCTGAAAGCGCTAAAAATTTTTACAATTTTTATATAGTTTTAGGGGTGTATCACCCCCTTATCCCCTGTTTTTCGTTAAATAAAAATTATGCAATATTGGAAATGCTTTTTTCTAACCTACCCTAAAATGGGAGAGTGTTGAAAACTTTTTTGCAAAAGTTACATTATTTTTAGTTAGCTTTTGGGGTGTTTTATCCTCTTAAACTCTTGTTTTTTATTAAATCCCAATTATGCTATCTTGGAAATAGTCTTTTCTATCACCCTCCAATGTCTAAAAGTGTGAAAAAAATTTTTACAATTTTTATATTATTTTTAAAGCGTTTTGGGGTATACCACCCCCTTATCCCCTGTTTTTTGTTAAATAAAAATTATCCAATATTGGAAATGCTCTTTTCTAACATACCCTAAAATAGGAAAGTGTAAGAAACTTTTTTGCAATAGTTACATTATTTATAGATAGTTTTTGGGGTGTTTTACCCCCTTAAACTCTTGTTTTTTATTAAATCCCAATTATGCTATCTTGGAAATAGTCTTTTCTGTCACCCTCCAATGTCTAAAAGCTTGAAAAAATTTTACAATTTTTATATTATTTTTAAAGAGTTTTGGGGTATACCACCCCCTTATCCCCTGTTTTTTGTTAAATAAAAATTATGCAATATTGGAAATGCTCTTTTCTAACATACCCTAAAATAGGAAAGTGTAAGAAACTTTTTTGCAATAGTTACATTATTTATAGATTGTGGAAAATAAACAAGAGGACGGCACTGAAAAACAATAATATATGTCATAAAGTTTTTTGACGCACAGTCATTCTTTTGTAGTTCGATAATATACTTGTTTTCTTAACATTTTAACGTCTGTTTAATTCATACGTAAGAACCAAGGGTTTTTAGCTAGAGAAATCTTAACATTTGGTGCCGAAACCAGGGACCTTTATTGGATAACGTCGTATGCGATTAAACGGAAAATAGTCAAACATGGAAATGCAGTATAGAAAAACGTGTCGTGCTCAGATAACGAAACTTATCAAAACTTCCAATGATTTACTTAAAAATCAGCTGGTAAATGTTGAAGAATTAACGGTTATGATTGAGCGAATAAAGATAGCCCATAGCAACTTAAAACAAGCTGATGAAAAAACAATGCCGCATCTCAAGCAAGAAAAGCTAGAGGAGGAGTTTGAGTGCATGATAGAATATGACGACAAGATAGCGATAATAATGTCAAAACTACAACGAAGGCTGGTGTGTCTTGCATCTGAGGATCAATGTAGAACGTCACGAGTTGGCGCCGAGAATCGTCCAGTAGAGCAATCTCAAAGCCAGTCTTCAAATTTAGTGGAAGTACCAAGAACATCAGTAAAATTACCTAAATTAAATTTAAAGACATTTAATGGCGACCTAAATGATTATATCCCATTCTGGGAGCAATATAAGACTGCGATTCACGAAAATAAAACACTGGACGGGGCCACGAAGTTCAACTATTTAAAAAATGTGTTAACTGGAAAGGCATTAGAGACAATTAATGGGTTAACACCATCAGAAGCATGTTATAATGATGCAATCGAAATGATTCAAAGTGAATATGGTAACCATGACCGAATTGTGGACAGTTACGTGCAGCAATTATTAAATTTGAATCCTGTAAGAGGCAAAAGTGATGTACTAGGTCTAAGAAAGCTGTATAATACTAGTTCAGCAGTTGCGCGTTCACTAAAAGCATTGGGTATCTCTTCAAATCATTACGGCTTAATGGTGAAGACAATTTTGATAAAAGCTTTGCCATTTCAGTTAAAAGTGGATTTTAATAAGCAAGTAGAGATTGAGACTGAGGTAGTTGCCTCAAGCAGTCAACAGGATTTAGCAACAACTGACATTAGATTTGACAAACAAATAGAATCACTTTTGAAATTTATAAAACGTGAAGTAGACTCTATAGAGGCTGCTCAAGATGTAATGGGTACTGCTGCCGGAGTATCAAATGAGGAGCGCAGAGCAATACATAAAAATAAACATTCTGATCATCCAAGGACAGTGTCAGGACTATTTACGAGTGCAACGGACAATTGTGTTTTCTGCGATAGTAACACACATCCAACGATTAAGTGTCATAATAAAGATTTAGACATTGAAAGAAAGCGACATATATTAAAACGGAAATCTAGATGTTATAAATGCACAAAGCCGAATCATATGGCACGTGACTGTAAAAATACTTATCTAATGTGTAGAAACTGTAATGGCAAACATGCTACAGTGATGTGTGATCCAGATTTTAAAAAACGTTTAAATGAAAAGAAAAAAGACATTCCAAATTCTGAACCAACATCAAGCTTAATAACGAATGGCTGTTTCGATGACGTATTTCTACAAACGGCCTGTGCATATATATCTGCAACAGGCAATTTTAACAAAGAAAGTTTTATACGGGTAGTAATAGACGGAGGAAGCCAATTAACGTTCGTAAAAGAATGCGTATCTAGAAGACTGAATCTAAGAGTAGTTGGTACGCATAGACTGTCAATAATCCCATTTGGGTCAAGTAGAAAAGGTACCCCTGGATTATGTAATAAAGTTGAAGTTTATTTAAAAAGTCAATATTCAAAACAACATATAAAATTAAATGCAATTGAAGTACCAGAAATATGTTTTGATGCATTAAGCACGCCACCTATGAACATCAGAAAATTAAAAAAATATGAATTAGCGGATGCAAGAGTAAGCTGTGTTGAACCTGTAAATGGAATAACGATGCTGATTGGAGCAGATAATTACTGGTCAATTGTTACTGGAGAAAATGAACGAATTACAGCAAGTTTAACGGCTGTAAATACGATGTTGGGTTGGACGATTCACGGTCCTATTCCCATAGATAGCTATAATGTAAATTTAAATATAGCTACAGTACTTCATGCAAATATTAAAGAAGAAACTTTAAATATAAAAGAATTCTGGGATTTAGAAACGATAGGTATACAAAACAATTTTGCAGAAAAAACATGCGACCAGTTTACAGAAGAATTTTGCAAAGAAAATATTAAAATGAATGAAAACAGGTATGAAGTTACATTGCCCTGGAGAGAAGAAGAACTAAGATTAGACGATAATTATGCACAAGCTATTGCAAGAGTGAGGAATTTAACAAGAAAATTAATTAGAGAATCTAAATTGACAGCATATGATAACGCAGTAAGAGAATATTTATATGCAGGATGCGCTGAAAAATCACCAAAGCTGCAAAGTGAAAGTAAAACCTACTTCATGCCACACAAACCTGTATATAGAGAAGATAAAGACACCACGAAACTTCGAGTAGTATTCGATGCATCGGCGCATGCACCTGGTTTTACATCGCTGAACGAAAATCTACTTCCCGGAGAAAATTTAGTCCCAGACCTAGTAAAAATCTTGCTGAATTTTCGAATTGGTTGTGTAGCAATGTGTGCAGATGTAGAAAAGGCATTCTTGCAAATTTCATTAGTTGAAAAGGATCGAGATTCACACAGTTTCCTTTGGTACGATAATAAAATAATATCTGCGAAGAATCTGCCAGAAATAGTAAGTTATAGAATGAAGAGAGTTACATTTGGAGTAACTACAAGTCCATTTCTTTTGGCAGCTACAATTAAAAAACACTTAAATGGTCAGTCTAAAGAGGTTCAAGAAACTAGCTTAATTTTAAAACAATCATTCTACGTTGACGACTTAGTTCTTGCGGTAAATAGTAAAGAGCAAGCAGAAAGAATATACAACGAAGCAAATGAAATAATGGATGGAGCGAAAATGAATTTAAGGAAGTGGGTGAGTAACAGTCAACATCTAACAAGTCTGTTCAAAAAAGAAGATAAAGGAAACTCATCCCCATGTCCAAAAATACTAGGTGTAGTATGGTATACAGGTCAAGACCAAGTAAGCGTAAATTTGGAACAAATATTTAATTATTCAAATGAAGAAAAACAAATAACTAAACGAAATGTATTAAAAACAATTTCAAGGATATATGACCCTCTAGGCATTCTCGGACCATATATTATAATACCTAAGATTTTGGTGCAAAGAATTTGGAAATTGAATTTAGATTGGGATTGTATATTATCAGAGGAACTGCAGATTGAATGGAATATTTGGATTTCAGACCTAAAACATTTAACAGAATTCTCCATTCCTAGATGTATAATCGAAAATTCTCAAGAACAGATACAACTACACATGTTTTCTGATGCGAGCCCGCAAGCATATGGAGTAACAGCGTACGTAAGAAGACATTATCAGAACTCTTTTCAAACTAATCTTTTGATATCAAAGAATAGAGTAGCACCATTAAGAAACGATGGACAAAACGAACTGACACTACCAAGACTCGAGTTAACTGCTGCTACCTGTGCCGCAAGGTTACAAAAGTATATTATTTCCAATACGAAGCTATGCATAGAAAGAATTTATTTATGGACGGATTCAAAAATTGCTCTTTATTGGATTAAAGGTAAAGCAGAACGATGGAAACCATATGTATTTAACCGAGTTAAGGAAATCCAGTCTTTAACTAAAAAGTGTACTAGGGGTATAAAAGCGAAAAAATTGCCTGAATCTGTCTTATGGAAAAATGGTCCACATTGGCTACAAAGTTCAGAAGAAAATTGGCCGCAAGATGAAAGAAGTGAAATAGAAGAAATTGAAAATTGTGTTTTAAATGTCCAAACACAACAAGAAAATACATCGAAGCCTATATTCGATCTTGATAAATATAGTAGCTTAGAAAAAAATTACTAGAATAACAAGTTACATACAACGGTTCATAAATAATACGAAACATAAAACAGAAAAATCTACTGGATATTTAAAATTAGATGAAATAAGAATTGCAGAAATATATTGGCTAAAGTACGTACAAAACACTAACTTTTGTGAAGAAATGCAATGCTTGAAAAAGAAAATGCCACTGAATAAAAAGTCTTCAATTTTGACTTTATCGCCGTTCCTAGATAATAATGGATTAATGAGACTTGGAGGTAGATTGCAAGAAAGTGAATTAAGTTACGAGACACAACATCCAATAATTTTGCCAAAGTCGAGTATATGGGTGACACGACTAATTAACCAGTCACATAAAAAATTACATCATGGTGGTACAAATACTGTATTGGCAGACCTAAGAAAAGAATATTGGATCATCAGAGGTAGACAAGTAATAAAGTCTACGTTGGGAAGATGCATTACTTGTAAAAAATTAAGAGGAAAGCCATATAGCATAGAATTTGCTCCTTTACCAAAGAACCGGCTAATGAAGAATAGTAGGTCTTTTGAGGCAACTGGTCTTGATTTTGCAGGTCCTCTCTATGTAAATGAAGATGGAAAATCGAGAAAAGTATACATAATGATTTTAACGTGCGCAGTAACTAGAGCCATTCATTTGGAACTGGTAAAAGATATGTCATCAGAAAGCTGTATGAGAAGTCTACGAAAATTTATTTCAAGAAGAGGTGTTCCCAAAATAATATATTCAGATAATGCTCTGAAAAAGACCTGTGCAACTTTTGTAGATTACTAGATTACCCAGACGACAAAATAGTATGTCAAACTCCGGGGCCCGAGGATGTGGAAAATAAACAAGAGGACGGCACTGAAAAACAATAATATATGTCATAAAGTTTTTTGACGCACAGTCATTCTTTTGTAGTTCGATAATATACTTGTTTTCTTAACATTTTAACATTTTAACGTCTGTTTTACCCTCTTAAATTCTTGTTTTTTATTAAATCCCAATTATGCTATCTTGGAAATAGTCTTTTCTATCACCCTCCAATGTCTAAAAGCGTGAAAAAATTTTACAATTTTTATATTATTTTTAAAGAGTTTTGGGGTATACCACCCCCTTATCCCCTGTTTTTTGTTAAATAAAAATTATCCAATATTGGAAATGCTCTTTTCTAACATACCCTAAAATAGGAAAGTGTAAGAAACTTTTTTGCAATAGTTACATTATTTATAGATAGTTTTTGGGGTGTTTTACCCCCTTAAACTTTGTTTTTTATTAAATCTCAATTATGCTATCTTGGAAATAGTCTTTTCTATTACCCTCCAAAATCTGAAAGCGCTAAAAAATTTTACAACTTTTATATAGTTTTTGGGGTGTATCACCCCCTTATCCCTTGTTTTTTGTTAAATAAAAATTATCCAATATTGGAAATGCTCTTTTCTAACATACCCTAAAATAGGAAAGTGTAAGAAACTTTTTTGCAATAGTTACATTATTTATAGAAAGTTTTTGGGGTGTTTTACCCCCTTAAACTTTGTTTTTTATTAAATCTCAATTATGCTATCTTGGAAATAGTCTTTTCTATCACCCTCCAAAATCTGAAAGCGCTAAAAAATGTTACAACTTTTATATAGTTTTTGGGGTGTATCACCCCCTTATCCCCTGTTTTTTGTTAAATAAAAATTATGCAATATTGGAAATGCTCTTTTCTAACATACCTTAAAATAAGAAAGTGTTAAAAACTTTTTTGCAATAGTTACATTATTTTTAGATAGTTTTTGGGGTGTTTTACCCTCTTAAACTCTGTTTTTTATTAAATCAAAATTATACAATATTGGAAATGCTCTTTTCTATCACACCCTAAAATATGAAAGTCTTAAAAACTTTTTTACAATAGTTATCTTATAGTTATCTTATTTTTACAGTTTACACTTTTTGGGGTGTTTCGCCCTCTTAAAATCCGTGTTTTGCTTTAGATAACTTTAGCTGCTCAACCCTTGTCAACATACATGTTTGGTTTTATAGGAAAATACTTTTCAATTCTGTAATTACGAAGATTTTAACTTTATGTGCATTATTTCGTTGGTCGACTCTAAATAATCGTTTCTCATTTCTGATTTCGTTGCTGTCTTCAGCCACATTTCATTGTTTACATGTCTATCGAGGCGTTCATTGGTTCTCTTCCGAAGGACGTTGAGAGTTGTTTACATTTTCTTGTGCCGCCATATTGTTTTATTGCTTTTAGCGCTGTTTTTATCCAGTTATAAACAATTTTGTGTTGATTTTGCAGTTTAATCACGTTTTATACGGTTCAAAAATGACTAAGGATTGTTTAATTTACTAAAAGACCTACAAAAGGGAGTAATCTCATTCGTTTTATATGCAAGCATAGTTGTGTACATAGTCGTAGGTTAGGGTTATAGTTAGGTTTATTGTCTTATTGTTTTGCTGATCTAGCAATAAATAATTTTTCTTCTGCCTCTCTCGTCTTTACACTCAAGTAAAAAAAGTAAAAAGACAGTTGTGTGATTATCAGATAGATAGATAGATAGATTAATTTCTCTAAATTTAAATGTTACATAAGTATACCTATTTAAATTTGGTACGAGTATTTCAAACTTTACAGAATGTTTACATTATTACATAATAATAGACTGTATTAACTTTTCAAAATAATAATGCACTGGGTCGATCCCCAGCTTTAAAATTGGCAACGTTATATGTAATGGATGTATATCTGCGTTTTTCTAAATGTGTAACCCCCTTCTGAACAGTCTTGACTTTGAAATTGTTGGGGTTGCCTGATATATGTGGTACGTTATGTTGTTATTCCGTAGGCTCCCAGAAAATATTACGCTTAGAAAAAATTGACTCGCTGTCCTACAGGTAACTGACCAAAATTTGAAGCATTTACAATTACGTATGCTTTAATCGTTTCAAGTTTGATGACTTTTATGTAACCCGGCCAGGAAAAAGATGTTTAAGAAAAATGTTTGTTTCCTAGTAGTTTTACCAAGAGACTCATTTCACTTCCGTTATCGTATCAAGGGTGTCTCATATAATTTGTTTTTTAATACTAACAAGAGTCGAGTCGAGGCTACTCTCTGCTTTATCTTTGCTTTTACTGGAATTAATTCAGAATCGATACCTACAGACCCGACGAGAGAGGAGGGGTGCGGGGGTGATGCCCCCGGGCTTGTCTAGGGGACCCGGAAATTTTAAAATTTTTTCAGGGTCCATATTTTCTCTCCACGGCCCTGCCAAGATACCGATATAAATTAAATTTACTAAGTTAGAAAATTAACTGCAATTTATTATATTTTTTAATAGCCATATCAGATTGAAATAATTTGATGCGTTGTATCGAAAACAGATTTGATAAAGAATCCGTTATCTTTATCGTAACTATATTCAACAATATTAAAATTAAAAACTGGAAGTAATGGTGCGGAAGCTAAGTGGCTTTTTCGGGCACTCATCGTTACAAGCATTTTCTATGGGCTGATTAATTCTATCGAACTTGACAAAATAGACTTCTGGCTTATGTCAGCCCGTCGAGTTGGCCATGGTTCAAGATATAAAAATCAGTGAAATTATATCATCGTTACAAAGCCAAGTTTTTCTGTGTGTACACATTTTATGTTTAGAATGAATAAAATAAGATCGCCAGAAAGTGTGGGCCATCAGGGGCGCAACCAGAAAGATCAAAGAGGTAAAAAAACGAAGTTATATAACATCATCGTTACAAACTTTTTTAAGGTTGAACATATTTTATGTTTTGAACACAGAAAAAAATTCCCAGAAAGAAAATGTTTAGGATTTTTGAAGAAAATTGGATTTTTTCCCTCATATTTCATCTCAGAACTCTAAACTCATCGTTACAAGTTCTGGCTCCTTTTTAAAACGTAAATAAGCTCCTTCAACAATAGAATAGCCTCCCCATAAACAAAGTCAACAAAAGTACTATAGGCTCTTAAATATACAGGAATTTAACACTTTCGGCTAACTTGACTCCGTACCGTATCTCACATGTATTGTATCATTATTACCTTTCTGGCTGCGCCTCCTGACTGCCCACACTTTCTGGCGATCATATTTTATTCATTCTAAACATAAAATGTGTACACACAAAAAAAATGAGCCTTGTAACGATGACATGATTTCACCGATTTTTAAACAGTGTTCGTGACGCTCCTGACAGGAGGTGCCCCACCAGAAGTCGATTTTATGAATTGTTATCATACATTAAACCATAAAAATATCTCAAAGTTCATAAAGCGATGAACTGCCGAAAAAGCCACTTAGCTCCCGCTCTATAAGGTAGTGCATTATGTAGAGTATATTTGTTTACAATATAGAGATTTAAAAGTAATATGATGTTATTTTTGTTTTATGTATATGGTACGGGTAGCGTATGACCAGATTCATTATACAGTATCGGAAAGTCTTGGATGAGGCATGCAAAGAGATGTTTACGCACATGTGGTGAGGAAAGCAGGTGGCACGAGTAGGATGTGTTATACGATAAAAAAAATGGCCTAGTTGTTTCGTTCTCGCTTGCTCTTATTGTCATACCTAATCAAACGCTTGCCGGTACTGTTGAGTGATAAGTATGTAAACTTTTAGATGAATATGTTATACTGTAATATGAAAAAATACTAGTTGGTTTCATTTATATGCTAACATATATAGCAGTGGCGGCTCGTGATATTGTCTGCAGAGGAGGCTTGATATTTTGAAAGACAGAGAAATTTCTACAAGTAAAAGATATTAATTTGGAAGATTGGAAGATATGCTGCTTCTTCCAAAGGGAGGCTCAGCCTCCCTTGCCTCCCCTGACGAGCCGCCACTGATATATAGATGTTTTTATTTTCTTGACCGTTGATATCAAATTAACTTGATGCAGTTATATCCTGGGTTATCGGTCTCTATAATAAAATTACTCTTTTCTTACGTTTCGGTTTATTCAACCATCGTCAGAGAACTACAATTAAGTGAAGACCAATATTTTTTTAAATGCTATTTTATATACACATACAATTTAAATCCATGTGTATAAAAAATAGTATTTGAAAAAATATTTGTCTTCATTTAATTGTAGTTCTCTGACGATGGTTGAATAAACCGAAATGTAGCAAAAATAATAATTTTATTATAAAGACCGCGTAACCCCAGGATATACCTATATCAAGTTACTTTTATATTCTAACCAAAAGTTAATTTTTTTTTACTCAGAAAATGTAGAGTAACTTATCGTTTAAGAACTATTTAACTTTGAGAATTGACAGTTCAATACTTTCATTTCTCTTCAATAACACATTTTGTAAAAATTCAAACAGTACTCTTTTTGTCTCAATAGAGTCGTATTATTGTCAGATATAGTATTAAGTAATAGTCGAGAACATGAATCGATTATTTTAAAAATTTTAACCCCCATATCTGTCTACGCCTCTGATTAGGCGACTCCATAAACATAAACATTCCTCTCCACTCTGCCCCTTTGAAGGTTATCCTCCCTACACACAACTTCTGTGTACTTCAAATGAGATTATTTATCCATATTTCTTTGTTTATCTGAGCTTAACACCTTTCAGGCGTTTCTGAGGTGCAATATGACGAGGAACGAGAGAGAGCACTAGTTTATTCCCGATGTCCCGCCTATTTATTACTATACATTCGTGGTTCCGAGATTAGTTATATTAAAGGAAAAAATCACTTTATACAACAAATTTATTCAAAAAATATTACAAGTTTAACGGTGAAGCCAAAGCAAAGGAATAATTACAGATAGCGCAAACACAAACAATAGCAGTTGAAAAGCATTAAGCTGCATCAGCATTCCGGACTTCTGTCGGCGTGCATAGTAAAGCTGTCCAATGGCGCACCGATAGGGTTTCGCAAGGGGCATACATAACGCCTCCCTTCTAAGACTGAAAAACAAGGGATTGTTTTCCAGATTGTCCTCCTTCCTGGGTCTCTGGGTCTGTTTTGGTAATGGTCTCCTTTATCTGTGATTTAACATTTCTCCGATAGCGGAGATACCATGTAGTTATAAAATAAAGGATGATTGAGGAACAAATCAATGCTAGGCATATTATTTTCCAGGTAGACATATTGTTTTGGTTAGTTGAACCTAAGGGTTCAAAATTTAATTTGTCGATGTCAACCTTCAATTTAGAAATTTCTTCTAGACTTACTTCTTTTAACTGTAATGGCTGAATCGAGCTATCTTCAATAATAGTTAGGTCGATAAACGTTTCGCTCACTCCAGTGTTTTTTATAAGTTTTTCCATCCACCTGTATAAAGCATTTTGGTGGAATTGTTATAACGGTTGGTTCTCTAATTTCACGTACTCCATTGTTAGTGTAGGACGTATGAATTTTTATCGCATTCTTGGGTATAGCAATTAAGGTTACTTCGTTAATAACTTCGATTATATTTTCTTGTACTTGTACTGGCGTGGATGGGCATGTGTTAGCCTTCCCATCTAGTAGCTGAGTAATGCAGTCAATTTCCTGTAATTGATTCTTTGTGTGATATATACATTCATCTTCGGTCGCCTGACATTCTTGGTCAACATAAAAATGGTGTGAACAATTTCTCAGAAGGTATGGTTTCTTTGGTATTATCATGACATTACTTTTAGGAATAGGAAATAGATGGAACAGATTGTAAACGAATGGTAATATTATAGGAAAGTGTATAGTAAAAACGATTTTGTCTTTTTGGAAAAATACCTGAGTTGTTGTTACAACATAGTAAAATAAGATATTGTCGAAGGTAAGTATACTATCCTGAGAATAATTAATTTTTAATTCTTTTATCAACTCGAACATTGTTATGACAGGCACAACAGAAGTATGCAAAGTTCCTAGTCTAGCAAATACGACGGAATTTTCAATATTATCCAAAAATGAGATAATGTCTCTACATGTTAACATTATTAAGTTAAGGACAGTTTCATGTTGGACATCATGTGTACCAGATATCAATCGGTTCATTTGATTGTATATAAGTCTTTGATTTTGTTCTAATCGATAAAATGTATTGTTATATTTCTCCATTAATTGTTTTGTCAAACCCAATAATTGATTTTGATTTTCTAACAATTTACTTTGGTTATTTTCCAACGTCAATATAGCGTTATCATAATATTCTCCGTCACTGGAATCTAAAGTTCCGAATGCCCATTTCTCAATTTTACCTACAACATTAATTAATCCACGTTTTAATCTACAATTAAGATTTATATTGTTATATTTTAAATTAATCTCAGCAAGTAGGTGTTCAGCATGTTCTAAGAATGTCCGTATCGCATGCTGTTTGTCAAAGTTAGGTCTGTTATCAATCATTATTTTCATGCTTCTTATTTCAGGTGCAACGTTAGAAATTGTTGGTTTTAGTTTGTTGATCCGGCCTTGTGCATTTTCATTGATTTAACCTCCCCACAATAAAATTGTGGGAGGTTACTACAATTAGTCCAAAATCGAAAATTGAGATAACATCAAATCTTTACGTTTTGAGGTCCCAGGAACCCAAAAAAGTTGTTTTTAAAAAATGTCTGTGTGTGTGTATGTGTGTGTGTGTGTGTATGTTAGCACGGTACCGGCGAAGCTACTAAATGGATTTGGATGAAACTTTGCATGAGGGTTTCTTTAGTGCTCCAGAAGATCTGAAAAGGTTTTGGTTGAGATCGGATTACGTTTAGTGCCGTTTTGGCACAACAAGTTGTTTATTTTATGATTACTTACAATTTGTAATTGAACCATTGAAAAGCAGTAAAAATTCCGATTTCAACGATATATCACACTTGCACTTTTTCGATTTGGTTTCCGTGAAATAAATTAAAAAACAAAAATTTCACTTGTTTTGTCCTTAAAGCAGTGCAATGTACAGGGTGATATTCTAATAATGACAGAGGTGTTCAGTGATTTCGGCTGATAACTCGGGAAGATATCGAACTGAAATTTGAAACGTAGGTATAAATATTGTAGATGGATGGATTACGAGTGAATTAATAATACACCTACGTCACATGACGTCACAAATAAGAAAAATTCTTAGAAATTGGTGCAGATATCGACTTAACTATTGGAAACATCCAATTAAAGTTTGAAACGTAGATGGAAATATTGTAGATGGATGGAATACGAGTGAATTAAAAATACACCTACGTTCTGATGACGTCGTAAAAGCATAAAATTCTTATAACAGGCGAACTGATGATGATATCAAAAAAATATTTCTACAAGACGAGTCACGAAATTTTTTTTTTTTAATTTTCAAGAAATATCAAATTTTCGGAGAAATGTCACTTTTCAGAAAAATGTCAGATTTTAAAAAATGTCGAATTTTCAGGAAAACGTCAAATTTTCAGGAAAACGTCAAATTTTCGGAAAAATGTCACTTTTCAGAAAATTGTCAAATTTTCGAAAAAATGTTAAATTTTCAGGGAAATGTCACTTTTCAGAAATATGTCAAATTTTCAGAAAAAACGTCAAATTTTCGAAGAAATGTCAACTTTCAGAAAAATGCCAAATGTTTGAAAATTGTCAAATTTTCGGAGTAATGTCACTTCAGAAAAATGTCAAATTTTCGAAAAATGTCAAATTTTCAGAGAAATGTCACTTTTCTGAAAAATGTCAAAAATTCGGGAAAATGTCAAATTTTCGAAAAAACGTCAAATTTTCGAAGAAATGTCACCTTTCAGAAAAATGTCAAATGTTTGAAAATTGTCAGGCTGTAAGTAAATTTCAGGAAAACGTCAAATTTTCGGAGAAATGTCACTTTTCAGAAAAATGTCACTTTTCAGAAAAATGTCACTTCAGAAAAATGTCAAATTTTCGAAAAAATGTTAAATTTTCAGAAAAATGTCACTTTTCAGAAAAATGTCAAATTTTTTAAAAAACGTCAAATTTTCGAAGAAATGTCACTTCAGAAAAATGACAAATGTTTGAAAATTGTCAAATTTTCGGAGTAGTTAGTCACTTCAGAAAAATGTCGAATTTTCGAAAAAATGTCAAATTTTCAGAGAAATGTCACTTTTCAGAAAAATGGCAAAAATTCAGGAAAATGTCAAATTTTCGAAAAAACGTCAAATTTTCGAAGAAATGTCACCTTTCAGAAAAATGTCAAATGTTTAAAAATTGTCAAATTTTCGGTGTAGTCACTTCAAAAAAATGTCAAATTTTCGAAAAAACGTCAAAGTTTCGGAGAAATGTCACTTCAAAAAATGTAAAATTTTCAGAAATATGTCAAATTTTATTAAATGGACTCAAAGGAAAATTCCCAAAAAATACTACGGGTCCATTTGTGGTATAAGTTCTCTGCTAGTGTGTTAAAGCGTGCAGACTGTATGCTGAGTATTTTTGACGTGTCAGGTGCATCGAGAGATTACAAGTTTTTTCGACGTTTATAAAGCCCACGGATGGTGTGAGAGGTCATCCTGAACCGCTTACAAGCCCTACAAGTGTAAGCAACCTCACCGGAACGCTTTCGGTGAGTTTTTTCCAATAAAACTTTAAAAGTGACAGTGACATTATATTTTTAAAACTATTTCCGCTACTTCCGGCATCCCGCCGGATATTCTTCCGGCAACATAACCTAAAAATAGTACTACATAACCTAAAAACAATTTAAGACATTGGTACCAACCTAAACATTTTTCAAAAACCAAATTCCCCAGAGAAACATTGGAACCAAAAATTTGACAGCTATCACTTCTCCGACCGATTTAGTGAAAAATTGGTCAAGGCCAAAAGATAAAACAAAATATACCAACTCAAACTTAAACGATCCACCATGAACACTACCCTGGCTACATCTGGCAGGGAAGCTGTCCACCAAGAGTTATATGGTTTTTTCCAAAGATGGCCATCCCTGCCATCCACCCCATTACCAACGAACAGGTTTTTTCGTTTAGTTGTTTCCCGTATCAATAATCAAAATTATTAAGTGCTCTTGCCTACGAACGTTTTTATAGAATTGTGTTTATTTTTGTATTAATTTTAGGTCCATGTGGAGTGGACACATTATAATTTTAACCTAGTCTTTAAGCCTGCCTACAGAAGACAGGAGCTACTTTTCTATTTTTCTCCAAGCCAAACCGGACCTACCCCGTCCAGCCTCACACTCGCCACGGTGGTGTTCACCGTGGTTGTCTGGCTGGCCCGGGGCTACGATCCGATGAAGCATATATTTGTATTAAAAACATTGAATAAAATATTAATGTTGTGCAGACTATAAATTTAACACTCAAGTTATTAGGTCCAAATCCCACCGAACGCAAGACCTTTTTTCTGATTTAATACGAAAAAAATATTTCAACTTAATAAATATAATTAAATGAGATCGTTCATATTGTTTAGTGCTCTTTTCGGCTTCAAAGATTCACCGGGTGGGGAGGTTCCAGCCGCTTCCAGTAGCTGCCGATTTTTTTATCAATTTTTTGTATATCGGCGCTACGCCGTCTTTGTCAAGATCGTCGGTTTCACCTCTCTGTTGCCTTGCTTCGATAAAATTTAGATTGTCAAACTTTAAGATAAGGCCTATAATGACAGTATCTCCGTGGTCAATGTCTTTGGTGGAGGAATAAAAACTCGAAAATGTTACAACTTTTTCGAAGTTCATTTGTGAGGTACCTTTTAAATTATATTTTTGCGTACTTTTGAAAAAATAATTTTCAAGTCAAATTTTGGCGTACTTTTGATAAAATTATTTTCAACCCCAATTTCGAGGTGCTTTTGATAAAATAGTTTTTCAAGCCAAACTTCGACGTACTTTCTATAAAATAATTTTCATGCCCAATTTTGGCGTACTTTGGAAAAAATAATCTTCAAGCCAAATTTTGGCGACTTCTGAAAAAGTAATTTTCAAGCCAAATTTTGACGTACTTTTGAAAAAGTAATCTTCAAGTCATATTTTGGAGTACTTTTGAAAAGTTCACTTCAAGTTTAATTTTAGCGTTCTTTTCAAAAACACTGACCAAGGTGCAACTTTTGGTATATTGACTTATATCGGTCCTAGTGGACTAGTGTATGGCTCTTAAGTCTCTGAGACTCTTAAAAATGTCCTTAAATGAAATTTTTCTTTAAGTCAAATTTTCATTCTGCTTTCGATTTAGATCGATTTTGGAGAGTTCTACAACAACGTCACCGGGTGAAAACTAGTCTGCGTGGTGTCCAACAGATGACACACTTTAGCCGAGCGGTACCTCTTCACCCTAATTAGTAGACTGGGCGGCGGTTGGCGATTGGTTGGAGATTTTTTTTTTTAATTTTTTGTTGTCTATGGGGTTTTTAACGATGTTAGTTCATGATTTTGAGTATTTTAATTCAATTTTATTTTTTGGGCAAGTTCCCTATTGAGGATAATTTAAAAGATAATGTAGCCATTTTGACGAAATTTTAGGAAACGACGCCTCTAGTTGAGCTAAATCATCATACCAAAGGACCACGCACACAATACATGGGATTTCATACAGCCGTCGATTTAGCTGAAAATTTGGTATGTTATAGTCCATAACTTCCTGATCAAAACTATCAAAAGTGCTTATGGCCACAAAGCCCAAAATGTCCTAAATTTCGAGATATTGTAGGTCAAAAGTCGTATGAGCTATCACTTATTATAGCTACCAAGTCACCTTCAGGTGCCTCTTTGACCCTAGTAATATTACTCTGGTATAAAACTCGACGACCTTGAACAGATCTATGATCTTGGCCCAAGTGCCACACCAACTATAGTAATATTTATCTGGCATATAAAAAAAAGAGGTACCGACAGTTTTTTTTTTTTAGGTTGACGTTACCCTTGACCTTGACCCGTGAGTCTTCGACACTCTAAGGTGTCAAAGTTCAACGCTATTTTTTATATGCCAGATAAATATTACTATGGTTGGTGTGGCACTTTAAGGTAACTTTGGCCATGATCGATGGGACAAGGTCACAGATCTGTTCAAGGTCGTCGAGTTTTATAACAGATTAATATTTCTAGGGTCAAAGAGGCATCTGAAGGTGACTTGGTAGCATAATAAGTGATAGCTCATACGACATTTGACCTTCAATATCTCGAAATTTTGGACATTTTGGGCTTTGTTACCATAACCACTTTTGATCAGGAAGTTATGGACTATATCATACCAAATTTTCAGCCAAATCGACGGCTGTATGAAATCCCACGTATTGTGTGCGTGGTCCTTTCAAGCTGGTATGTTGACAACAACGCCTAAAAAACAAGTACAAAGTCGAAAATTGAATGGTCGATTGTTTAAGTGCATCAAGTCGAACAGCAAATTTTTTGTTTTTGTAAATTCTTGTATCTTCTTTTCAGTGATATTAACAAAAAAATAATAATTTTTAAGCCATTTTTTCTTAATCTGTTGAATTTCTTTTATAAACAGCACGTCAATAGAATCACTATATGTGTTGCTTGAACGTCACTTGTCTTATAGCGTAAATAATACCATTACTTTACTTCAGCGTCGTTGATCGATTCGGTAAAACTGAACTTAGCATAAACGTAACTTTAAAAAATAAATGAATAAAAATATATGGATTTACTTACCACCAACTTCGGAATCATCCAAGGTAGTGGTGTATAAGACCCTGGGATCACATTCACTCGAATCGTCTATAAAAAAAAGTAGGACGTACATTATGTGCAATTCATTTGTATTTTTTAAGTAGTTATCTAATAACAGTTCTCTTGGATCAGATCACTGATCATCAGTGATCAACTAATCAAAACCTATTGTTCAAGGTTGTGTTCATGGTGAAAACAATCAAATTCCGAGAAACGTGAATGACCTGCATGGGAACACCTGAGCAGTCTAGTAGGTTAAAAAAATAATGTTTGACAAAATTGTCAGACACAGGGTATACTCTATAAATATTTGCAAGTATGGTTTTAAATCGCCTGCTTGGTCTCGCAAATAGTACATTGCTTATTTCTCACCATCTGCGGGCTATTTTTAATATTTAATATGTTTCAATTGCAGCTGTCTACGTGGGGTATCACATTAACATGTGATAACATTAAGCTTGAGAACAGGGACCTCACACTCAACCAAAAATATAAAAACAACATCTTGCTGTGTTGAATATATACTAGTGTTTCATAACAGGATATAATATGCCCAGTTTCTTACAAGATTTGCCAGAGTTTTTTGGTCTCCCGCTATGACCATCATCAAAAATGTGCATACGGAGCGTATTTATGACCTCCCACTAATACATGCATAAAGCTGCACATTTGATTTATACATTTAAAAGTGGGTTTAACCACTCCTACTTAAAAATAAGTACTCGCGTTTTATTGATTCTAAAAAATGTAAGTAGGACCTGTAAATCATTTACAGCAATAACACGGCTGTTACAAAAAAATCTAAATTAGTGGGATCGACACTATATATGCTACTGAAAAAGCATTCAAACTTATTTTATTAAAACATTCTTAATATTATTATTATTATTATTATTTTTTTATTAGCCTTATTTATATTAATGTCCTGGCGGAGTTCAGCCGTAGGCTGATCTTCCACTCTACCAGGACAGACACTCACACATAGACAACATCACAACACCCATTCCCTGCGATATTGCCATCTGCCGCAGCTGAGACTCGAACTCAGGAGAGGAGAGCGACTAGACCGTGTTGTCTCTCACACAACCGCAGTCTAGCTCACTGCTACCATCTCGGTAACACGTGAAAAACGCCACTACACATCCATACCCTAGCCAGGATTCGAACCCGGGACTCTGTGGTCGGAAACCTAGCATCCTAAGCACTGCGCCACCGAGCCGGTGGCACATTAAGTGAAGATTTGCAATGCTTGACGCGTAAGTACTTTATTTTCAACAAACAATTTTTGCATATAAGTACAATAAACACCTATTAAAAACTTCTAAAACTTATTTCGAAACAATAATTTCAGAAAGATAAAATCATCAGAAAAAATAATTATTAAAAACTTTCTGCTCAGACTGGTGGAAAAAATAAGCATTTTTCCAACCCCAAATCTCGCGTACTAAAATCCAAACAATTCTAGACTATTATAATAATTGTAAAACTTGAAAGAGTATATTTATTCATTTTTAAAAAAAATTAAATTTTAGAACAGCCAAAAATCTCTCTAAACAAAGTGTGTGTAAATTATGTATCAATACGAGTGTTAGCGGCCTGAGATTTGCAAGATCGACAGCTACCGCGGCGGGAGGCTGAGAGGCGCATTGTTTGGGTGTTGACATCACCGTAAGTGCCTTCTCAGCAAAACATAGAACGCCAGGAATTGGATTTGGCAGTGGAGAGACATTCAATAGTAATCAATATAGCATGAGACATTGTTAATAATGAGTGTGTATTGCTATATTTTATTATTATTATATTTATAATTTTCATCCGTGTTTGCTTCTTTCTGATAACTCTTATATCTCAGAAGTGCGGATAAAGAACAATCAACAAAACAAAACATGAATCGATTAAGTGACCAGTGGTCAACGCCGAGTTCATCCCGGGCCATAGTGAGTACACCTGTTGCTGCCGCAGAGCTGACGGAAAGGTCCCACACCCCGCCGATGACAGTTGAACACATGCAGAGACAAATCGAGCAGTTGAAGGAGGTTGTAAGTACAGGCTCATTTTTTGCTGATAAGTTTGTTAATCAAAGACAAAATTGGACTCTTTATAAAGGTGACAGATTACTGTCTAATTTTGATCCAACCGATGATAATCAAAATATCAACGACTGGCTAAACAAAGTAAATGAGTGTGCACGTATGTATTATTGGAACGAGTTAACCACGATCTATTTAGCTTTGGGTAAATTAAAGGGGATTGCTAGAGTCTGGTATGATGGTTTAAAAACTACGCAGTATTCGTGGGCTCAATGGGAAAATTTATTAAAAACCACATTTCCTAGCAAATTAAATTTTAGTCAATTGTTTCATGACGCCGCGTCTTACAAAGCTCAAATTGGGCAAGATTTGCATGCATATTGCTTTACGAAATTGACTAAATTAAATAAGCTACGGCTACCATTAACAGACGAACAAATTATTAATGTCGTTATAGATGGAGTTCAGGATATCCAGACTAGGTTAACTTTGCGAGCAGCTAACTGCTCAGCATTCGTTGACTTTGCAGCGTATATCAAAAATTTTCCAAGTGTTAGACAAGAAACGAGCAATAAAGCACGTATTGAAAATCGACAGCGAGGTTTCGATGACAAGAGAAAAAGGAATTCTAAAGAGTCTGACCAGTTAATAGTTAAATGTTATTCGTGTAATGAAATTGGTCATAAGCGAAATATTTGTCCAAAAAGACGAAAACTTGCAGCAGAATGTTCTTTTTGTCATAAATTAGGTCATGAAGAAAGCACTTGTAAAAAACGGTTCAAAGAAGAAAGTAACTCTAATAAAAAGGTTAATTTTATCGGAACTGCTAATGACAGTATATATTACAAACGTGCAAAAATTAATAACACTGTTAAATGTTTCGTGGACCTTGGCAGTGAATGTACGCTGATAAAGCAATCAGTTGCTCTTAAATTTGATTTGACTCCGACTAGAGTAAGCAAAAATATTGTATTACATGGCTTTAGCGGTGCGTCATTGGTACCCCAGTTTCAATGTCAGGGTCTTATAGCCATTGATGAAGTAAGCCTTACCGTAGAAATGTATATAATTAAGGACACGTACATGTTTGTTGATTTGTTAGTCGGACATAATTTTACTGAGGACGCATCTGTGTTGATTATTAAAACACAGAAACAATTAATGATTACAAAACTACCGACGCCGACGCTTGCTAGTTTTGCTACTAGTTCGAATAAATTTACAGTTAATCAAATAGCTGAAAACACAAATAAACTCAGTTTCGAAAATATTAATTGCGGTGAGATTAATAAAAAAACAACGACTGAAATTGTTAAAATTGCTGCGACATTTTAGGTCTCGGTTTTGTTTTAATTTAAAGGAAATTGGTTATACGAGGTCAGCCGAAATGAAGATTGAATTAAACTCTAATAAACCTGTTGTGTATGCGCCTTACCGATTATCTATCACGGAACGTGAAAATGTAAAAGGTATGATAACGGACCTTTTAGATGCCAAAATAATTCGTGAATCCCAATCAGAATATGCAAGTCCAATACTATTAGTCCACAAAAAGGATGGTGGAACTCGTATGTGTGTCGATTTCAGAGCACTAAATAAAATTACAAAAAAAAAAAAGTATCCTCTCCCCCGAATCGACGACCAACTTGATCGATTGGGCGGTTATACTTATTTCATAACTTTAGATTTGTCTTCGGGATTTTATCAAATTCCATTAAGTGAGGATTCCATTGATAAGACGGGTTTTATTACCCCGGACGGTCATTTTGAATTTCTCCGTTTGCCTTTTGGCCTATGTAATGCCCCAGCGGTGTTTCAAAGGCTTATGAATCACGTTCTTTCCGACCTAGCAATAATTTACATAGATGATATAATACCAGCTAAGACTTTTAAACAGGGAATCGAGCGTTTAGAACTAGTTTTAAAAAGATTACAGAAGCATAATTTGACGTTAAAATTATCAAAATGTAGTTTTTTCCAAACATCAATTAATTATCTTGGTTTCGAAATTTCTCAGAATGGCATCCGACCAGGTGCTGAGAAAATAACTGCAGTTAGCAAAATGCCCACTCCCAGGAATGTAAAGCAAGTTAGGCAATTTTTAGGCCTCACCTGTTTTTTCAGAAAATGTATAAAAGCGTTTGCAATTATAGTAAAACCTCTCACCAAATTACTTAACAAAAATATGAACTGGGAATGGACACAGGAACAAGAAGATGTGGTCCAAAATATTAAACGCCATTTAACTACTCGACCGATTTTAAAAATTTTCGATTCAAATTTAAGCACCGAAGTTCACACTGATGCGTGTAAAGATGGGGTTTCTGGAATGTTATTGTAATTTGAAGGCAGTACGAAACATGTTGTTGAGTACTTTAGTCGACAGATTACGTCCTTAGAAAGTAGGTATCACTCTTATGAATTAGAAACGTTGGCGGCCGTTGAATCCTGCAGGCGCTTCAGAGTATATCTAGTGGGAATAAAATTCAAGTTGGTAACTGATTGCAATGCAATCCGTAGTACTGCCACAAAAAAATATGTGTCGCGAGATGGTGGCTGCAGTTACAAGATTATGATTTTGAAATCGAGTATCGGGCCGGAACTAAAATGGCACACATTGATTGTTTGAGTCGAATTCCTCAGCAAGTCTTAACCATTAATATTACAGAAATAGATCGGATATTAGCCGCTCAACTTCAAGACGAGGAAATATGTAAAATTCGAGATATTCTTTTGACTCAGGACCGAGATCCTAGTAATAAAGTATACCACGATAATTATGAATTAAAAGGAAATGTTGTGTATAGAAAAGTTGGAAAAGCAAGTAAGTGGCTTGTACCACGTCTAAACAAAATGCAAATTTGTAGATTATGTCATGACGACCAAGGTCATTTTGGACTAGAAAAGACTGAATAAAATTCAGGAGAACTATTGGTTCCCGAAACTGCGTCAGTTTGTTACCAAGTATGTTAAATCTTGTCCTAATTGTCTTTATTATAAAAGTCATTCGGCAAAATGCCTGGTCAGTTGTATCCAATAGAAAAGGTTACTGTTCCATATCATACGCTGCACATGGATCATTTAGGTCCATTTATTAAATCCCGAAAGGGAAATACGCAATTGTTAGTTATTGTAGACGGATTTACCAAATTCATAATTCTTGAGCCTGTACGAAACACCAAAACCAAGCATGTGGTGAAGAGCCTCAAAGCCGTCATCGACATTTTTGGCGTCCCCATACGCATAATTACTGATAGGGGCACAGCATTTACATCGCATACCTTTCAACAGTTTTGTTTGGATCTGGGTATCAAACATGTTCAAAATGCCGTTGCTACACCGAGAGCAAACGGCCAATGTGAAAGGGTAAATCGCACTGTGTTGAGTACATTAGCAGCCCTCACTGGTAACGTGGAAGATGACATGTGTCAGGAACTACGCCGTCCGAAGTATTGTTTGGTAGCAAACCAAGAGGACTTACCGATGCTATCTTACTGGTGATGGGAATAATCGAATGATTTCAAAAATCGAATACTTGGTACTCGAATGATTTTAATAATCGAAATATCATTCGAATGATTTCATTCGGATGATTCGGGCAACTCGGTCTCTGTCTCAATATTTTATATTTGCGCGATGTATTATATTTGTTTTTTTTTAATTGTTGTTATTATAAGAATGTCAATAAAGGATCTATTTTATTTTGTTAGAATATTTATTGTTTTTTATTTTTGTATTTATATTTATTTATTTATTTATTTATTTATTCTTGTTTTATATTTTGTAGAAATCTTTCCTTTATTTTATATTCTATATACCATATATTTATATATTTGTTGTTTTGTTTTCTTATTTATTATTATATATCAGAATTATACTTACTCTTGTTATTCTCTTTTAATTGAATCATTTCATTATCATTTTATTTTATTTCATTTTACCGGCCCTGTGGACATGTGCTATGTGTACGACAAATACGAATAAAGAAATAAAATACCTGTACTTATACATAAAGTTCAAGCAAAAGCAATACTATATTATCCCCGCGCTCTACGGAATCGAAATAATTGGTAGGTATTCGAAATACAACAGCTCTCGCTCTCGCTGAATCTGAGACAGTCCCGAGCAGTGAATGAATCATTCGTCATTCGAATGATAGGAGGCATTCGAGCAGCGAGCGCCGAGTTACAGGCCGAGCGATGGAATGAACATTCATGCTCGAATGTCAGTCATTCGAATGATTCGTGCAAAGTTCTCGAGTATCTCGAGATATTTTAATAATCGAATACATCGATTATTTTCATTCGAATGACCCCATCACTATATCTTACTGACAGAAATTAAACAACAGATGGATCGCACTGATCTGGCTTCAATTCGTAAGCAGGTCAAAGATCGGATTGATCAAGGTCCAAGTATAAGGGTCCATTTCAGGTAACTGCAGTGTTGCCAAATGACAGATATGCCGTTATTAAAGTTAATGCCAAGACCAGCTTGACGATTACAGCCGTAGATAAGTTGAAACCCTGGATAACCATGAAAGAACAGGTAAATTCTTGAGTTCTTGAAAAATTTAAATAATGTTTGGCTGTGTGAGAACATGTGGATGTTTGCCCACAATTTTCATAGATGTTTGCCTATGAATTGTTCTCGAGTGAATGCTTGGTAGAGTGGAGAACACGTGGATGTTTGCCTATGATTATTTGTCCTCGAGTGGATGTTTGCCCACAATATTCATAGATGTTTGCCTATGACTTACTCGTACTCAAGTGGATGTTTGCCCACAATTTTCATAGATGTTTGCCTATGAATTATTTCTTTTCAAGTGGATGTTTGCCCACAATATTTATAGATGTTTGTCTATAAATTATATGTTTGCTCGTGCTCAAGTGGATGTTTGCCCACATTTTTCATAGATGTTTGCCTATGAATTGCACGAACTTGGGTAGATGTTTGCCTACCCCATAATGTTACCTATGAGCCATGGCCATTTTTGTGGAAAACACCCATACAAAAGTATTTGCTTAAAAAAAAGGGAGGTGAAGCTGCTTAAAGTTTGGCTGATGCTTTGCTAAATACTAATAGTTAACTTTCATGCATGTAACTTTAGTATTTTTGCTTTTGCACATGCTTAGGTTTGAAGTAATTGTTATTAATGTCTATTAGGGTTCTGGATCCAATTCTGAGCTGATTGAGGACCACCAGAGTCATCAGGATGGCCGAATGTTAGCGGCCTGAGATTTACAAGATCGACAGCTACCGCGGCAGGAGCACAGATCAAACAAACCAGATGTTTCACTTATGACGTTTCATGGTTTAGATAATAAATCAACTCCTGGAAGGTACGAATTTGTGTAGTGATCTGCGCATATACCAAGCAGTCGTAACCAGCGAGTATGGACACAGGAGGGAGATGATAACACGTAACAATAATTAAAAGTCACCTAATAAATACTCAAAAAAACCACTTAAATGTATAACAATAAGAACTCTAAGCTTCAATAGAATACACTGCATTCCAAAATAATTAACATCACTGGTGTAGCTGATGACGACTTCCATCTCTGAGATTTCAGTACTAAACACTCTCTCCTGTGATATTGTACTCGCTGGTCTTAACTTCCATGTCAACCGCTAGGTTGCTCTGTTTATGACTTCTGCGCAGAATCCTGGAAGGTAAACGTCACACGACAAAAAATGAAACTGGTTACATAGGGAATACTATTAAGTGAAACATCTGGTTTGTTTGATCTGTGGCAGGAGGCTGAGTGGAGCATTGTTTGGGTGTTGACATCACCGTAAGTGCCTTCTCAGCAAAACATAGAACGCCAGGAATTGGATTTGGCAGTGGAGAGACATTCAATAGTAATCAATATAGCATGAGACATTGTTAATAATTAGTGTGTATTGCTATATTTTATTATTATTATATTTATAATTTTCATCCGTGTTTGCTTCTTTCTGATAACTCTTACACGAGATTATACCATATAGGAAAACAATATAAATTAAGAACATGCCTGACAAAACATTATCCAAGAAATATGTGGAGAAAAACAAAAACTCTGCACTCCACTCTTGGGTGACACAAAATATTATTTCACAAACATTTTTATTCAGGGAATATATCGAAGAATTATTGCACATTCTAATCACGTATTTAACAAATAATACACAAAATGTTTTGGCATTTAGCAAGCGAATTTAAATTTAAGTCGCCTGATTCAAGCGTCGAGGACTAACTGTCTATAAATAGAATTATAATATACATCTCTGTAAAAGGTTTTGATATGAGAATTATAGTCATATAAGGCAGCTGACAATACGAAACCAATAATTAGCTAAATTATATGTAGTTTTACATCATTTTAAAACGTAGGCAGCATTTAAAATTAATATAAATTTTGTTACTGTTACGCATTTATTAGTGGGAGGTCATAAATACGCCTTGTATGCACATTTTTGATGACGGTCATAGCGGGAGACCAAAAAACTCTGCAAATCTTGTAAGAAACTAGACATATTATACTTCGATAGTCACGTGCCTCAAGATCACAAATGTAGTTGTTCTCTTGCCCCGTTTCTATGCGTATTGTTGAAAGAAAGAAAAATAAACAATGTCCCAAACCTCTCTCCAGCCCAGTGTTCTTATTCATTATAGTTCTTATGTTTCATGTGTACAGTTGATTATGTGTGATAGTGTGTTTGTTTACCATGGCAGGCAAGAAAAGAACAGCTGACGCTATAAAATCAATCAGAAAGAAACTAAGGAAATTATATACAAAATTGGAAGTATTTTTTTTTAGGTAGGCTTAGGCATATTTAACAGTGCAAATTGGTTTTCATTTCGAAAACTGAGGATGTTTACAGACAATGGCCTTCACTCCGACGGCTTAACTGAAAATGTTTTTTCCGACATCAATGCGAGCTCCTTTTCATTCCGAATAGGGCTTAGGCATATTTAACAGTGCAAACTTGGTTTTCATTTCGAAAACTGAGGATGTTTACAGACAATGGCCTTCACTCCGACGGCTTAACTGAAAATCTTTTTCCAGCATCAATGCGAGCTCCTTTTCATTCCGAATAGGGCTTACGCATGAACAGTGCAAACTTGGTTTTCATTTCGAAAACTGAGGATGTTTACAGACAATGGCCTTCACTCCGTTCCAGCATCAATGCGAGCTCCTTTTCATTCCGAATAGGGCTTTGACAGTGCAAACTTGGTTTTCATTTCGAAAACTGAGGATGTATACAGACCATGATACTATGAAATATAAGATACGCTCGGTACGAGTACCAGCTTTCGGCCTACTCTGCGCATAGCGTCACCCTCTAGTCAACTTCAAATCGAGCCCGCGCCGGCGACCATCTACCTAAAAATACACCTAAAAATACATCGAAAATCGTAATATAAGACCTAGAAAGCTGATGGCAGGTAATTTTACTTTTTAATATCATAGAATTCTATAACTGCTTTTGTCAGCACTTTTCATTTCGCATAAGGCCGTTGTGGGTTTAAATGTTTGTGAAAACACCTCCAAAATAATTGGTACAAGCACATATGATCTTTTGCACCGTTGATTTTTCAACGTGTAAGTAAGCTATTTATTTTGTTTTAATTTAATTCATTTAATTAAACACAATAAATAGTATAGTAGTAGTAAATAATATACTACTTTAATTAGTTTAATTATGAAACAGTGCATTTATCTAACGTTATTCAGGAAAATAGACAAACAGTCAAGAATGAGAAATATTTATTCTATTATTTAGAGATAAACTGCCGGATTCTTTAATGTTTTTATTATGAAAAATATTTTGCATTTGCAAAATAGCATTTTCGCGGTATGACTTAATTCAATAGCGTGGGATATATCAATGTGTTCTCTCATGGTAATTATTACAAATATTTAATAACCCCCATTGATTTGCTGAAACATCTCAAGAAAATCTGAATTCGATTTCATTAAACACCACTAACATACATTTGTTTTCACACCGCATTCTCTGAGCGAGGGGGTTCCGTATACTTAATTGCAATTTTCTCGAAAACTGTTAATCGTAGAAAAAAAAGTTCCAAATAAAAAAGTTAGCTCCATCCTTTATCTTCATATGCCCTCGATATACTTGGTATCTATTTCGAAAGACAAAAAAGTTTCTCGTTTGTTGTATTCCCTGTAAATGTTCACAGTTTATCGACATAGCCTTAGAAAAAAAATCATATTTTCTACACTTATTAAAACTTGACCTTCATATTAACATATTTTGTTAACATATATGGATTCATCACACGGTAAAAATTTGAGATTAACTCGTTGTCCCGTTTTTTAGTTAGAGCGAGTTAAACAAAAAAGTAATTGTATCTATTATTTTACAATTTTCTCACGTTTTTAGCTCTATCTTTTGTCTCGAACAACCAAAAGAGTCGTAAATTGTTATTTTATCGAAGGATAAGCTTCTAAACACTTCGGTTAAGGTAATTTTAGTTTACATCTAAACTAAAAATTGACCACTGAACTAGTTGACTTTTACGTGACGTAACAGCGGGAACTGCAGTAAGGGGAGGTATGCGTGAGAGCGTATCTCTATTTCTTAGTATCATGTATACAGACAATGGCCTTCACTCCGACGGCTTAACTGAAAATCTTTTTCCAACATCAATGCGAGCTCCTTTATTTCGGAAACTGAAAATGTTTACAGAAAATGGCCTTCATTCCGAGGACTTAACTGAAAATCTTTTTCCGACATAAATGCGAGCTCATTTTCTCTCCGAATAGGGATTAGACATATTTGATAGTGCACACCTGGTTTTCATTTCGAAAACTGACAATCTTTACAGACAATGGCCTTCACTCCGAAGGCTTAAGAGGGATAAGGATCAGCTGATCGAACCTATCGAAGCCACCAATACTCCCCGCGCGTCGCAGATTTCCCATAGTTACATTTACGTTATCACAGAAATACGTAATTAGAGTTCGTTGCTCTCGGAGTTGAGCTAGAGAATGTGATACAACTAACAGGGAATGTCTAGTATTGATGGTACCTTTATTCCGTCAAAATATAGCTGGCAACATTGCCTTCTGCATTCTGCAATGAGTCTGTGGTTATTTTATTATGGTCAAATGTGAATATTTTGAATTTTTAGTTTATATAATGATTTTTGGATTACAAATAAACTGATTATTTAATGAAAAATTTTATGTTAAAGTTTTTATCTTATATTTTTCAGGCCAAGTGAAATGAACGATATTATAGTCGGGATCAGCGTTTATGGCGTGTGTACGGCTCGAGCTACGCCTTCCTTTAAGATTTGTTCTCACTCATACACATATTAAATGGTAATTGTAAAGCTACCTACGACTTTCCACTCTATAAAACATTTACATTTATACGTTCATCTCTTTTTCTTTCATGCAGTTAATACTGATAATGGGGCAACGTTTGTGCGCATTCAGTTATTTTCGACATAGCCGTGCGACAATATTTTGGATTTTAAATAAGTTATAGGTAACTAAATAATAAACTCTTGAATAACGGATTATTTTTTAATATTCAAGCTATATGTGTATTAAATATTGTTGTATTAAATTGAATGAAGCGTGAGTGTAATTAAATGTTTTTAATATATTCAAAATGTTTTAATTAACTTGATGTAGGTGTATCCTGGGATTATCGGTCTTTATAATAAAATTAGTCTTTTCTTACATATATTTCAATTTATTAAATTAAATATAAAAATATAATATTATTATATAACTTAAATATGTTTACATCTTTCCACCAAGTTTACTAAATATAGTATTTTTAAACCATACAATTTCACACCACCCTTTAACAAAAACTTCAAATCTAGTACACATCAAATAAGTCTTATCTACAATAACATAAACAAAGCACTATATTCAATGCAGACAGGCAATATTTAATTTCAGTTTTTAGTTGCTTTTAAACAAATATAACACCTAAAATGTAAATAGTTGTAGTGTGCAATTTAATAATATTAACTAATGTAAGTAATTTATATCCATGTGTATAAAAAATGGCATTTAAAAAAAATTGTCTTCACTTAATTATACTTCTCTGACGATGGTTAAATGAACCGAAACGTAAGAAAATATTAATTTTATTATAAAGACCGATAATCCCAGGATATACCTACATTAAGTTAATTTGATATCAACGTTTAAGAAAATAAAGATAACAAAATGTTTTAAAAACATTTTTCAAAATATTTTCGAAATTGCTTTAATAGAACTAAATATTTTGAAAATGTCCATTCGTTCACCCACAAAATACTTTGATAATATTGTGAAGACTTTTAATCATATTTAATTAAATATTGTAAAATACTAAAATGTTTTCAAAATGAAGGAGAGGAAGACTGAATGTTGTTCTTTTTTATTTCAATAATATATATTTACAACTATTTATTAATCTTAATTCTTTATTTTTTTTTTTTGTTATTTTTCTTTATTTAATTTGATTTTTCAAAGGAGAATTATTTTGTTTAATTTTGAATATATTTTATTTAAAACTTTAAATTTTATTTGCGACATTGATTTTATTTATTTCATTCATTTCAACCTCAGTGTAAAATGGTTGATCCGACACTGTTCGTCCCTCGCTTCAAATAATCTTAGACCGTACGCTTCTCGTGACGCACACGTCATAAACGCTGATACAGACTCTACGTTATTTTTCAGCTTCGAGGACAATCAAAACATAACCTATAAGGTGGCAAGAATTTTGTTTTGAGTCATTTGCAGTATTTTCCTACCTACATTTTTTAAAATTTGTAAGTGTTACTAAAGACCTAATGCTGTGTTTAGTGTTTGCGACTCTCATTTGTTATTTGGATCATTTTTAAAATAGTACATGAGAAATATTTTTTATAATTAAGGAAAGCGTATAGTGATTCATTTAATAAAGTATTACCAGTGTAGCACTAAATTAAATAATTTCGCAAAAGTAATGTACCCAGAAGAGGTAAAGCCACTTTACATTAATGCAATATTGCACGTGCCATGCAAATTTTTATTGCGCGCATGCGTACATCGAGCTATTTCGATGTAATAGGTCGATGTACGCATGCGCGCAATAAAAATTTGCATGGCACCTGCAATATTGCATTAATGTAAAGCGGCTTTTAGATTACTTTAATCGTTGAATATTTTGTTTGTCTACTGGTTCTTTACGTGTATCAAAATATAGTTAAAGAGGATTATAAACTAATTTAAAATGTTTTTTAGTCGAGGACAAACGACGAACAGTACAAGAGATCTGTTGACAATGTGTTACGTTCGCCATTTGTCCTCGTCTCAAAAACATTTTAAAGTAGCTTTTCAACAACTGTCTTTGAAAATGACAAATAACGCACAATAACCGAAATGACTCGAAACTGTTTCTTTTCACACGATGTGTGAAAAAAATAACATGTTTTTCACACCGTTCTGTCGAAAACAGAACAGACACCTTTTATTTGTATTTTTTGAAGTAGGCTAGCCTATTCAAATTCATAGCAACTGACTTGTTTAACTATTCTAGTTTTACATTAAAGAACATGGCACAATTTTAAGGTATTTTGGCCCTCAGTAGAAAATTTTGAAATTTTAACATATAGTTTATATTAAAGGAAGTAATTTTATCATTGAAAGAAAGTCCTAAGTGTACAGGGTGTATCTGAAAAGTTAAATTAAAAATAGTGATTTTAAGATATCGCATATTTATTACTGGCGTCAGAAATAAAAACTAATAACTATTTCAATTATTTATTTTCATTATACAACGTGTAGTACAGTTTAAAACATGTATAGTTGCTAAACCATACAGTGTTCCAAAATTATTATCATCATAGGTTTTTAGTTTTCTTATAACAGAAAAATTAAATATATTTTAATTAATATTTAATTAGTGGTATTTAGTTGTATTTGGATCCTATCTATTTATGTGGTGGATTTTATGTTATTTTATGTTTAGACAAAAATTATACATTGTATTACATCATATAGTGTTCCAAAAATATAATGATTACCTAATAAGCACGTTTAGAAAAATATATTTTTATCCGAGGAACATTCTGATAATGAAAAACAATGCAAAATAGTCCAAAAAAGTAATTGTTATTAAGTATTTATTAATGGCCGTTTTTGGCTGAAAAAAAAAAACAATCTTGAAAGTTGCAATAAAACTCTTATCATTGTCATTAACGGTGGCGGTCCCAAGCGCAAAAATGCGTAAAAACAAGGCATTATAGTTCGATAATTTCTCCCTTATCCCTGATCCGATTTAAAGACTGTTTCAACAGTTTTATAGAAAAAACTTCATAGAATGGTACCTGCTAGCCTATTAAAAAATCCAAAAAATAAAAAATGAACAATAATTTTTATTTTTTGTAAAATTTTTAATAGGCAGGTACCATTCTATGAAGTTTTTTCTATAAAACTTTCGAAACAGTTTTATAGAAAAGAAGTTTCCTCGATCAGGTATAAGGGAGAAATTGTCGAGCTATGATGCCTTGTTTTTACGCATTTTTGCGCTCGGGACCGCCACCGTTAATGACAATGATAAGAATTTTATTGCAACTTTCAAGATTGTTTTTTTTTTTTATTTTTCAGCCAAACGGCCATTAGTAAATACTTAATAATAATTACTTTTTTGGACTATTTCTTGTATAATTTTTGTCTAAACATAACATAACATAAAACACACCACCACATAAATAGATAGGACTCAAATCCAACTAAATACCACTAATTAAATAGTAATTAAAATATATTTCCTTTTTATGTTATAAGAATACTAAAAACCTGATAATAATAATTTTGGAACACTCTGTATGGTATAGCAACTATACATGTTTTAATCTGTACTGCACGTTGTATAATGAAAAGAAATAATTGAAATGCGATATCTTAAAATCACTATTTTTTACTTAACTTTTCAGATACACCCTGTACACTTAGGACTTTCTTTTAATAATAAAATTACTTCTTATAATATAAACTATAATCTGTTAAAATTTCAAAATTTTCTACTGAGGGTCAATATACCTTAAAATTGTGCCATATATATGTCCTTTAAATTTTTAGTGTTTTGTTAAAATAAATAATACCTGTTTACTTATGGAATTGTTTGTTTTTCTTGCAGTCGTAGAAAAAATATGGTGAACAACACATTTGAAAACATCTTTTCACACTCATTGGATTTGTGGAACTCGCCTTCGGCTCTTTCCACCAAACTGTCACTCTTGTGAAAAAATTGGTTTTCGGAACTTGTTTAAAATACTGTTATAGTACTTTATTAAGTATATCTTACATAAGTAGGCTACAAATTTCCAATTATACTATGTTGTTGTACAATGTTTTTCTTAACAAACCTTGTCAATTTTATTGAAAAATTCTTCTTGCCCGAGCATGTGAAGCAAAATTTTGTTCACGAAACCAGAAGCAAAGTAAAGAATTTTTTGTGAGTAAAGTCTTTTGGTTTTCTTTCATAATGATTTTTTTTCTGAAATAAAATAAGTAGGTAACCGTCAACAAAATGATATTTCTTTATTTTCTATGTACAAAATTTACATAATTTATTCAATTATTCATCGATTTAAAGAACATTATAAAAACACAAGTTTGGGAATTAAACTCACTAAAGAGGAGTTTTTAAGTAACCAGAATATAGATGAATAATGATTTGTTGGCTTGAAACTTAAAGCTATATTTTAGTAAGGGCTTCCTGTAAAAACGGGATTGCCAGTCGTGAACTGAGCTCTTAAGCACACCTCATTCGATATTTTTGAAGAAAACAAAGTTTCAAAGCAAAAACCTTGTAAAATAAGTGGGTAATAAACAAATACATAAACTTTATTGTGATAATAAGAAAGTTTAGGTTCTCATGCCTTCTATCGGGGTTTCGAATCGAGTAGCCTCTATATGCATATTTAATATGAGTAAAATAGGTACACGTACCAAAATGACTGTTTTTGTTGAGGAAAAACTGATCATTTGTTTTCCTTTTGTTTTCATTTCGCTTCTTTTTCAAAGAAAAGTAATATATACCTATGTTTTACATTGACGACTATTTTGTTAAATGTTTTCATATAAATCCCTCATCCCCTTAATTGCATCTGCACCCATGATGGAAAAAAAATAATAAAAGGTATAGGTACGGCAATACAAAAATTCGCGCTCACTCCAAACTTCTCTTCATTTATTTTTTCTTAACTATACATGCGATGCAATATATGTTAAACTCTGTTACTTAGTATAATTTACCTCAAAATGGAAAGTTTTCGATTTTTTTCTTATTGCGTACCTATAACGTTTTTGTTCAAAATTTTAAATTTTGTTGCTTTTCTTCTATAACCCACATATTGTACAATATTTTGTTCAAAATCTACATACCTCTATAAATAAAAATAAAAATTTAATTTGCAATTTTTTCTTAAAGATAATATTAAATAACATGCTGGATTATAGCTAAAAAGTATTATCTATAGGCATTAAACCTGCCTTTCTTCCTTTAAAATTTAACAAACGCAAAGTCGAGTGTCCTATCACAAAAATGTATAACAAGTACACCACAATAAATATATAAATTAAAAATGTTTTTCCACATTACACCAAGTTATAATACACTTGCTAGAAACATGAGTTTAAACTAAACAACCTCTTGAATAAACTGAAATATAACGGGCACTCAAAAAGTCAGAACTATAAAATAATTTAAAATTTTAACCGTCTTTTCTGTTTTAAGGAATATTTCGCTCCATCTTTCTCAGCTAAGAGCTCCTGTCTTTGTCTTTCGAGCGCTTGCTTCCGAGATTTTAACAATTTACTGAATTTACTTACATTTTTATTTATTAGGCTTATTAGGTCATCAACAATGTTGCCAAATTGTTTTAGTTAAGAAATCGGGCCGCAGATGCCGCTACATACCAGAGTAGAAATTCCAAAACATCGGGGTATAGATTTGGGCTTTTAATATTGATTATTTTTAAATGGTGTATTTAGAAAAAGTTTTGGTATTCGACCAAAGAATTTCGCTAACTCCGTATTTTTCTCGGTAAATCAAATTATGATTTTTTTTTCTTTATTAACGGTTTTATAACAATTTCACTGAGTTTCCGGAATACAAAACATTAATTATAGACAGATCCCCATTCATACTTTTTTAATTAATGCCTTCTAAGGAGCGTAATTCTATACCCAGTATTTCGGCAATATGGCGGACCTCCTTAGCCCTCTTAACTGAAAATTTTTTTTTCCGAAATCAATGCGAGCTCATTTTCTCTTCGAATAGGGCTTAGGCATATTTGAGTGTGTAAACCTGGTTTTCATTTCGAAAACAGAAAATGTTTAGAGACAATGGCCACTTCTATTGGCTTAATCGGTTAGGTAGAGATGAGTTACTATTTAACAACCTGTTAATTTATAACTGTTATTTGTGAATAGCATTAACAGACTGTTATTTCTGTTCGAAAATAACAGGTGAGAAAATAACAGATAAGCAGCAGCGGCAGCAGTATGAGGTATAAAATAACGTCTCTGAAATAACATTTGGAAACTGCGCGCTGCGGTACGCGCATGCCAGTACTCCTCAGCGATCTGTTATTTTTAAACTGTTATTTTAAAATGTTATTTCAAAATAGCAGTAGCAGTTGAAACTGTTATTAAAAAATAACTGCTTTTACCCATCACTACTGTTACGCGGCGACCGCTCGACGTCTCACACATTTTCGTTACGTACTCGGCAGCGTTGCCAGTGTCAGCACATTCGTACTGAAATCAGTACTTTTAGGGCACAAGTTATATTTATCACTCCGAAATATTACTTTTTAAAAAGATTTAATTTCAAAAATAAAGTTACAGAATATGATAAATAATATTGAAACAATACAGCATAGCCTCCGGCTACAAGACTAATGTGAATATTGAATGCCTTAACTTAAGTTTTACAAGTATTTATAGGGAAGATAACCCTGACGTAGCAGGGTGTTTACATCATTAAGATAACAGAGTTTGTCATATATAACTCACAGTCAGTAAGTCAGTACAATTACATTGTATCAGTACATTTTTTATGACGTTATATTGACTTATTTTGCAGCTTTAGACGGCAAATTTTAAAACAATTTATCATGCCGAACTAACTAACTAATCCGCAAGGAAGCTAAGCTTGTGCTCCTTGAGAAGATACAGTGCACTGAGGAGTATTTAAAAATCACTTATTTATAGTATACATTAATAACATAATAACAATTTAATACGTGATTGCAGGACAGGGAAAGTACTTCACAATCTTCGTAAAGCATATGCACTGCTCTTTTTGTAGCGGCAGTTTGAAGTAAATATTGTGACTAAAATTTTTATACAAAAACAAATCAAAAATATCTAAGTGGTGAAGTATATTTTTTATATTCATTGAAATTCTTAGATATCATATTAAATAAAATTAAAAATCAGTACTTTTTTCATAAAATCACTATTTTTTGTTCTGTTTCGATACCAGTACTGGCAACGCCGGTATTCGGTAAATAGTCATACCTCGCCATTTCGGCAGTGTACGTGACTTTAAAGTAAGAGTAACGTGACACATAAAGGGAACAAAAGGGAACACGCCTACGCTCTGAATATTACATAAGTCGGCGCCCAAAATTGTATGTTTACATAAACATCACTATAACGATCTGTATATTTATATTGAATATTGGTTGGCCTCTAATTAAATCTTCGTCAGTTCCAAAGAAAACGTGATATCATACGTTTCTTTATCTTTATTAAAACGATATAGAAACTACAGGGGTCATATAAAAATTAGTTTAATTTTAGCAAACCGCACTGCTCATTTTTTAATAGCCAGTGACTCGTCGGACGACACTTCGTTATCCGATATTTCGAAACAGATCTCTGGCTTCAACCTTAGAAGTTAACATGGAGCCGGAAAATGCAGACGACGTAGCCACTAGATGGAAATGTCATCTCACAAGTGGTCGATGGAAAATGCCCCAAAATTGTAGCAGTCTCTACTCCCCTAAGCTCAATCTACAATTTCAAAAAGGGGAGGGGGACAGGAGGGACCGGCAGGCCATACACGCATACCGAACAATGCGGGAAAAATTCATCGTTTTCTTCCCACTAGAACGAAAATTATATACTAAAATGTGTTTTCCGACCAAACTGAATCCGACTGAATGTTTCTCTCCTTACTTCTTAAGGCAGAAACCTAATGGGGAACATCGTTTTATATTAAACCTAAAAGGACTAAATAAATATTTAATAACTCCATATTTTCTTATACCCATACACAATGTACGGGTCACAGAAAACTCTTACGATTTCAGTACAATAATATTGTATATGAATTTACTTGTATACCGTTTGGGCTATCGACGGCCCCATCTATATTCACCAAAAATTAAAAAAAAAAAATCGTCAAGGTTTTATTATTTACTGGGACAATAGAATCCCAACTCCGTGTGCAAAAATACAATTTTTGGGATTTAATTTTGATAGCCAGGATATGTCAATATCTCTAACACAAAAAAAAAGAAACATACAAACGTATGCCATTTTATTTTGCTACAATATCATCTTCTACCATCCATAACTTCACAGGAATGAGAGGTACTTTAATATCAGTATGCACCGCAATTAAGTGTGGATGGAGTCATACAAAAAGGTTTCAGAGGGAAAAATTTTTAGCTATCAAACTAGAACGAGGTAATTTTAATGAGAGAAATACAATTTCCTCGTCTCAATGCATCTCACCTTAACAAAAAATGTAAGATATTTGTTTCCCGGCACCCTTTAAATTTCCACGCTTTTCCACTATTACCTCTATTGGGAACGGTTAAAAAATAATAATAATAATTAAGGATAATAGTATACCGAAGGAATTTTAGTTTCTCCAATCCGGAAAACTCAGACGTGTTTTCCCTTGTCGAAAAGATTGACAATATCAGAAGTACACGTCTTAAATGCATCTATATATTTGCTTACTTGTACTTTCAGGCAACCACACCCGATGTGGCGAATACTTACAAATGTATTTAAGGCAGATCAACAAAAAATAGTCAGCTTTTACAACGACAATACGACTTCGGATCATTGTCTTCTATGCTGAACACACAGAATTCAGCTTTAGAAATCCTACTTGACATAACGGATAATACTATACCTAATTAAAATATTAAGAGTCTTTCGACTTCGCCCCTCCTTTCCTCGATATAATGAAAGCTGGTTCTGCAATATCTAGAAAAGTTGCGATTTTTACAATCTTAAATTGACAACAAATTATCATTAAACTGGTGCTTTTGCTGGCACTAGCATCAACACAGAGGGCACAAATACTAACAAAAAAAAAACAATATTGCCACAGCTCAAACCATAAGTAGATGAAAAGGAGTGTGAACGTTGACAGTCAAGATCACGGCTGGGTGGTCTAAAAAATCCAATCTGTTTAACAAATTCTATGACAGACCTGTACAGAGTATCTCACTCTGCAGATTCTATATTCAATACTTAATTGTTTCAGCAATCATCCCGTGGATCGCTATTTTTTCTTTAAACATCTACATTTGTGATCTTGAGGAACGTGACTATCGAAGTATAATTAGAGATTAAACGACTTACCTGTAAGGAAGTTCAATTCTCAATTATACGAGATAGCCACGTTCCGAAAAGATCACTCCCCACCCCTCCCTGGCCTAGCACTTTACCCCAAGCGATCCAACGGCGCAATAACTATAATGAATAAGAACACTGGGCTGGAGAGAGGTTTGGGACATTGTTTATTTTTCTTTCTTTCAACATTACGCATAGAAACGGAGCAAGAGAACAACTACATTTGTGATCTTGAGGAACGTGGCTATCTCGTATAATTGAGAATTGATCTTCCTTACAGGTAAGTCGTTTAATCTCTAATTATATCCTGTCATGAAACATTATATTTAACTCAGCAAGATGTTGTTTTTATATTTTTGGTTGAGTGTGAGGTCCTTGTTCTCAAGCTTAATGTTATCACATGTTAATGTGATACCCCACGTAGACAGCTGCAATTGAAACATTAAATTTTAAAAATAGTCCGCAGATGGTGAGAAATAAACAATGTACTATTTGCGAGACCAAGCAGGCGATTTAAAACCATACTTGCAAATATTTATAGAGTATGTACTGTGTGTGACAATTTTGTCAAACATTATTTTTTTAATCTACTACACAGCTCAGGTGTTCCCATGCAAGTTATTCACGTTTCTCGGAATTTGATTGTTTTCACCTTGAACACTGCCCACCAGCTTTCCCATACATTTTGATTGGTTGATTACTGATGATCAGTGATCCGATCCAAGAGAAGTCTTATTAGATAACTACTTTTTTAGAGCAAAGATACACAATATTATATTGTTTTGTGTACATATTGAGTGTAAACAAAATTTGGAACTCCACTAAATTTTGTCTCGTTTTTTCTTTCGAGGTATCAATGTGAGAAGGAATTGCTTCTTGAAATAATCTTTTACGGAACTTTAATAATATTACATTTGAAATCGTCGACGTCAGACACCCATAAAACCATATGCCACATCAGTAATGGGGGTGGTGGAAGAGGAGTGGTAGTGGGATTAGATAAAGTAAAAAAAATTTGTTGTATACATTATTAAATCACATTTTTTTTTCACTTCCTTTAATAAAGGGGTGGAGGTGGCTAATGCCAAAAAATTCTTTGATATCTAAGCTTCTCTTATATATACTAAATACCAATTATGTGGACTCTTACCTGTTTGATTTGCCTGTTTACCCCCATTTACCTGTTTGATTTGCCTATTTACCCCAATTAACCCCCCAATTCTGACACGGAACAAGATTAAAATATAATCTAGGTCCAGATCTCATTATAATACATGATTGTATCAAATTTTAAGTCAGTATCCTAAGCCGTTCCTGGGTGAACGTGCCCACAAAAAAAGTTACAGAGAGAAATTTGTTTTTACTCAAACTTAAAACCTCGACGTTTCATGATATTCTAAGCCTGTTTTGACAATACAAATTTTATTTGTTTTTATTGCGTTACTGCCAGTGGATGTGGAAGTAAAAGTAAACTATTCACTGAGAGAAGATTTTTGCAGTGACAGCCAAAAATCAGGCTACAGCAGCAAGAAAATCTATTTGAATAGGCGCCAGCCAAGAATTTTCGTATAACAGTAAAATTCGTTTTACTGGAATTACTTTAGTGCAATGGTAAAGTTCAGCGGCGGCTGGTGAAATTTCAATATTTTTTTTCTCGTCTGTGGCGCATGGGACCCATACGAAATTTGGGAAATAACATCTAGAGAAGCACTTCTCTAATGACCCCTAAAAAATTTTGAAAAAGCAGTTTGCGAAAAAATTTTTGAAAATTCGTTAGCCTCCCCTGGGTGTAGGAGCTCCTGTTTATTTTTATTTTTTTTTGTCATATGCATTTGACTTCTCATAAAAATACAACAACAGATTTTGGAGTTTATGAAAATATTTTTATTACTAACTGAGATACAACGAATTTAAATATTAAAATTTGTTAAATTGTAAAGTAAATTTCAGTTCATTGTATTTCAGTTAGTAATGAAAATATTTTCACAAACTTTAAAACCTATTGTTGTATTTTTATGAAAAGTCAAATGCATATGACAAAAAAAAATAAAAATAAACAGGAGTCCCTAGACCCAGGGGAGGCTAACGAATTTTCAAAAATTTTTTCGCAAACTGCTTTTTCAAAATTTTTTAGGGGTCATTAGAGAAGTGCTTCTCTAGATGTTATTTCCCAAATTTCGTATGGGTCCCATGCGCCATAGACGAGAAAAAAAATATTGAACTGGTAAAGTGACTTTATAAAATATTATTAAAAGGTTTCATCTAGCCACCGTAAATAAACTTTACTGTTATAGTAAAAAAATAGTATTGTTGCAGGCAAGATATTTATTTACTAATGCAAAGTATCTAGCTACGATAGAGTCAATTCTTTTTACTTACAGCAACATTTTTTATTATCACTCCATGATTTTTCTAGTGCTGTAATTAACTCCTTTCTTGTTGTAGCAAAGTCATTGATTAGACAGAGCAGGAACTTGATTGCAGTAGTATCACTTATTTTTAATCGCAGCAAAAAAGTTTACTACCATTGCAAGGTTTTTCTATTACCCTAGTTAGTTTCTTTTCTATCGCAGCATATATGCTTTCCTAATTTAGTAATAAATTAGCTTTCCTCAGAAAAGATATTCCGTCATATCAAAAAGTTTTAAATCAATAACAACAAATTTTTTTAATTAGAATAGAATGGCCATTTTGCTGCCATTATAGAGTATATCTGCTGTGGGAATAAACATTTTTTGCTGGAAAATAAACAGAGGGAGCTAAAAAATTTTTGTCTGATAAAATTTTCTCGTATAGAAAAATATTTTACGAGGAAAATTATTTTGTCATAAAGTCGATTTACTTTTCTATGAATTAGTCATACTTTGTCATTGCCAGTTTTCATAACTACCGCACATACACAAGCATTTATTTTATCAAAATATTTTTTTTACAAAAAATATCAAAACAAGTATAAGCAATTTTTTTATATCATCTTGCGTGATGGTATAAAATGCTCCTGTCTCTAAAAAAATTAAGAAAATTTATGTTTTCCTAAATTTTGTAATTTTTTAAAGAAAATAACTTCTTGAGTATATATATAATTATGGAAACTGGCAATTACCAAGTAGAGAAAATTTTATATAAACAATTATTTCTGAGCTACATGCACGTCCTCATATAGTTTCAGCAGAAAATATTTATTCCTAAAATATAACTTTACAGAATGCACATCAATCTTGTCTAATTAAAAAATCTATATTATTAGTGACCTTAAACTCTGACATAAATTTCTGTGGCAGATCAATGTTTTATTCCAGGTAATACGAGTTTTTGTTTGTAATTTAAATTATTCTTTAAAAAATTTTATATGCATTCGAAAAAATCAAAATAACCTAGTGAAGGGAGTTACCTTCAAAGATTGACGCTTGTTCATATTTTCTGTTGAAATTGAAAAATGAAATTTGTAGCTCGCTCACAAGTAAACCTGTTTAATAAGTACACTGAAAAAAAATATTTTCGTAATATTAATGAATGTTCATTAGCTGAGAATGTATGAATCGGTTTATTGATATAATTAATGTACGTTCGTTAATACAATGCACACATTTACTAATACTATGTACTAAAATGTATATTAATAAATAGATTCATCAGTTTTCAGCCGATGAATCGATTCATTAATATTTCGAACATATTACTTCCACGTCCAGTGGAAGTATAGTAACGACAAAAAAATTTTTAAAAATTTTTATTGTCCAAATAGGCTTAAAATGTCATGAAACGTCGAGATTTTAAGTTTGAGCGAAAAAACAATTTCTGTCTGTCTGTCGGTCTGTCTGTAACTTTTTTTGTGCGCACGTTTACTCTGGAACCGTTTAAGATATTGACTTGAAATTTGGTACACATATGTACTTTAACGAGATCTAGAACTAGATTATATTTTCATCTTGTTCCGTCGAAGGGTTGGGGGGTAAATTGGGGTGAATTTGGGGTAAATAGGTCAATCAAGCAGGTAAGAGTCCATAAAATTGGTATTTAGTATATACAAGAGAAGCTAAGGTCTCAAAAAAATTTTTGGCATTACCACCCCCACCCCCTTATTAAAGGGGATGAAAAAAAATTGTGATTTAGTGTATGTACAGGAACCAGAAATCTCAAAATATTTTTTACTTCATCCACCCCCACTATCACCCCCCTATCACCACCCCCACCCCACTACCGATGTGGGGTATCGTTTTATGGGTTTTTGGGGTAGAGGATTTCAAATATTATATTATTAAAGTTCCATAAACAATTATTTTCACATACAAAGTTTTTTCGTTGTGAGTGACTTGGATAGAGAATCTGGATGTGGAAGTAGTGATTCCTTGGGCAGCGGTTTTTTTTTCAGTGTATGAAAAATAAATGTATATAATGACTAAATACTTATTCACCTTACATGAAGAATATTTTTTTAAGGAAATAATTTTCTCCCAAACAAGACAATGAATAATGAATATTAAATTATCTAAACATGAAACTGCAAGCGAAAAATTGGTATACCTACCTTGGAAAGAAATTGGTTACTATGGTCAAGGATTTTGTATAAATGAGTAAAACCAATTAAAAAATAAACATTTATTTTGATAGGTATACACAGCCTAGTATAACAACCTTTAGAAATAAAAAATAAACCTATAAAACGTAATCATCATCTACTTTCATAATTCGTTTGGCACTTTTGGTTTTATAAAAAATCCACAGCGTTATTTGAATTTGTTATAATTTGTTATAACTATAATTTTGAGAATGATAAACAAATTTAAAAAATACAATCTAAATAAAGATAACCTGTTTTTCTCTTAACACCATTGTAAAATACATGTAAAAACCTACATTTTGAAAAAAAAAACGTCCTCCTACGAGTTGATGCACTCAAACAATAAGCGATTAAAATTTCGAAACCTTTTCTTATTTTTAACCGTTTGAATAAATATTTTACGTTAAAATTTTGCATGAATGTTTAGTTCAATAACGGGCATAGTTTCACCAACTTTCGTTCAAATTGGTGCATTATTACGTTATATTTCTTAAATTGTCAAAAAAGGCAATTTTTAGTGGTTTTAATTTTTTTATAAATTAGCAAATTATCAGAAAGTTTCTTCATATGCCTAGTCTTAATCATAATTTTATTGTGAACAATTTAATATTTTTATTTTTGCGATACGATTTCTAAGATCGGAGATAATAAGCAAAATAACAAGAGAATTTTTGGAAAATAAATTTTTAAAATTTTCCAAGAAGCAATGGACGGATTTATACAAAACTGCTCGTAGCACTTGTTATTATACCTACAAATTAAAACAATAAAATTGCTGTAGGCAGAGAATTCCTTATTCATCTATTTTGGTCCTAATTTGACCACTAAAAAATTACAACGAGAACCAGACCATTTTTTAAACATAAAAGTTAACCTATCAAAGTCACACGCAGGTACTTAAAAACATTAATATGGCGTCCTATAAGGCAGTTATGATGAGATCGTCTTATTAATATTGATAGTAGACACCGCGGTTTAAAAAACCAATATAATAATAATACACTGCACAATACCTATACAAATACTTATAGAAATGACTAAATGCATGACGCGGAGTCAACGTATAAACACCATCAGCGCAGAATGGAAACAAATTGCAGAGGAGAGAAACAATTCGTGATGTTCCGTCTAAATAAAAGTTGACCGATTGTGCCCGAATGGTGTTCTGATTATGAATCCAGCAAAGAACTTTGCAATTGTAGGAAAATTTTTATTTATCACAGTTAAACTATTCTTTGCATATTCTTCTTTATAATGGTAGCTAAATGATCTACTGCTTTAGTAAAGCAACTAATAAAGACTGAAAAGTACTTTTTAAGGGCTAATATACACACTCAGTAAAGTGATCTTTTCTGAGGTAGTGAACAGATATTTCTAAATTAAATAAAATTATGGCTATTCTAGCTAAAAAAATCGTAGCAAAGAATTTATTTCTGGAGATTTTCTCAGTGTTCATGTCTATTAGTGGAGTAAAACCGCTGCCCAAGGAATCACTACTTTCACATCCAGATTTGCTACCCAAGTCCCTCACAACGAAAGAATGTATGTGGAAATAATTATTTATGGAACTTTAATAATGTAATATTTGAAATCGTCTATTTCAAAAACCCAGAAAACGATATCCCACATCGGTTATGGGGTGAAGATAGCGATAGGGAGGTGGTAGTGGGGGTGGATGAAGTAAATGAAATACTTTGAGGCCTTTGGTTCTTATACACATACTAAATCACATTTGTTTCACCCCCTTTTATAATGGGGTGGGGGTAGTAATGGGGGTGACTAATGCCAAAAATTCTTTTGAGACATTAGCTTCTCTTGTATATACTAAATACCAATTTTGTGAACTCTTACCTGCTTGATTTAGCTATTTACCTCTATTTACTTCAATTTAACATCTAACCCTTCAACGGAATATGATGAAAATACAATTCAGTTCCAGATCTCGTTAAAACACATACGTGTACCAAATTTCAAGTCAATATCTTAAACGGTTCCAGAGTAATCGTGCGTACAAAAAAGTATTAGATAGACAGAAATTTTTTTCTTGCTCAAACTTAAAATCTCGACGTTTCATGGCACTCTAAGCCTACTTGAACGACAATAATAATTTAAAAAAATGTTTTGTCATTACTAAACTTCCGCTAAATGTGGAAGTAAAATAAAAGTAGGGAATTGTTTTACAACAGCAATTTTTTTCTGGAACTTGTCGGAAACGTTACGTGGAATGTAACAAAAAGTTTTGGAATCAATCTTTGTTCCGCAAATCATTTGTTTAAACAAAAGAATGTTGAAAAATTGTGCTTTTTCGCAGTTTTTCTTAAAGATATCTGGTTGTATAGGTCGCATCACAATGAATAAAAAAAAAGAGATTGTTCATAATAATATTCCGCAGATAACTAGATTTATCCGAACCTCTTTGGTTAATTTGTTAAGTCGCAATAAAAAAAATAAATAAAAGCAGCCATTTTTAAACAATTGAAGATAACTTAAACGGTAATGTAACCATTTTGACGAAATTTTAGGAAACGACGCCTCTAAATCGTCATGCCAAATTTCAAGTTGGTATGTGGTATGTGGAACAACGCCTAAAAAACAAGTACAAAGTCGAAAATTGAATGGTCGATTGTTTAACTGCATCAAGTAATAATAATAATAATAATAATAATAATAATAATTTGCCTTTATTGAGTATTATAAATATTACAATACAATAATTTCAACAGGGCGAAGTCTAGCAGAGCTACTCCACTTAACCCTACAGTATGAAAATAAATAAAACAGAGTGAACGATTATAAACTTAAAACGTTATGTAGCAAATTAAGTAAAGATAATACAAATGACGTAAATATGTGTGAAAAAAATGTATATAATTTTTCAAATTAGATTAAAAAGGACCTATCTGATTACAGTGTAATAAAAAGGAAAGAAAAGAGACTTGAAAGAAAAGTTAAATAATTAAAAAATTACAGTCAAGTTATATTGCTTAAAATAATAATACATATATAATAAAACAAAGAGAGAGACCATACAAACCTAACAAAATACATACATACATACATACATACATACATACATACATACATACATACATACATACATACATACATACATACATACATACATACATACATACATACATACATACATACATACATACATACATACATACATACATACATACATACATACAAAGATCATACATACACACGGTTAAAATAATTTTAAAAAGTTTATTGATTTGATAAGTAAAATGATTTAACTTTTTTACGAAAACTGTTTAGAGACAAATTTTTCAAATCATCACTAAGGTTGTTATATAGCGTAGTGGCATTATAAGTAAACGATCTTGTAAACATAGTTGAATGAAAATGTGGTAACGATAATTTATTTCTATATCTAGTATCTAATTGGTGGACATTATGTCTAAAGGAAAGTTTATCCCGTAGGTAACGAGGTGAGGAGGTGTAGAGAAGACGATGAACGAAAACGGACAGATGATATTTAAAAATATTATCAACATTAAGCCAACCAAGCTCTTTTATTTTTGCCGATACTCTGTCATATTTTTTCAGGCCAAAAACAAATCTACAACAAGAGTTTTGGATTTTTTGCAACCTATATTGTGTCACTTTATCAAGACAAGGGAAATACATTATAATACAGTAGCTAAGTATCGGCAGAACAATTGATTCGGCAAGTTTTTTTCTTAAACTGAAATTTATAATTTTTTTGTTAGTATATAAAAGTTTTAATGCTAAGAAAGATTTCCTTATTAAGAGAGAAACATGTTCTTGGAATCTTAATTTGCAATCATATATAACCCCAAGGTTTCTAGCAACATTTGTGATATGTATTGGCTCGTCATTTATTTGAATATTAATATGCGATTTTATTAGCTGTTCTGATCGTTTTGGACAAAAGAGAAGAGTGGTACACTTGTTAACATTAAGTTTCAAATTATGTGCCTTAGAATAGTCAGCTATTGACAAAAGATCAAGGTTAATATTAGCACAGGCCCGTTCAGTATCTTTGGGAGCAAACGAATAAGAAATTTGAGTATCGTCCGCAAATGCGTGCATGTTAGAATATTCGACTTTATTAAAAATGTCTGACGTGTATATTAAAAACAACAAAGGACCCAATACGGATCCCTGTGGCACACCTGACGTTACATAACCAGTTCTAGAAAATGATTCTTCCAGCACAGTTTTCTGCTGTCGACCCGTGAGATACGATGTGAAAAAATTTATCGAAACAGGATCAAATCCATAAAAATTAAGTTTGGCACAAAGCAGAGAGTGATCTAAAGTGTCAAAGGCTTTAGAGAAGTCTAATAACACAAGTGCTGTGGCTAGGCCATTATCAAGGGATGTTATTATGTTGTCTGATACATTCATTAGTAGGGACGTAGTACTATACCCCTTCCTAAAACCTGACTGAAAATTTGATATTATCTTCGAGTTAATTACATAATCGTACATCTGATGTTGAATGACTTTCTCTAGAATTTTTGACATTACGGGTAATATACTGATTGGGCGAAGATCACTATATGATTTGGGAATATTTGTTTTGGGAAGAGGTTTTATTATTGACAATTTCCACGATTCAGGGAAATAACCACATTCTAGGCAACAGTTGACTATATGTGTTTATAAGGGCAAACCGTAGGAGAACAAAGTTGCAACATTTTGGCACTTATGTTGTCACATCCATATGCATTTGATTTCAAGTCTAACAATATATTTTGTACATTGTCAACCGTTACCATCTGAAATGAAAATGATAAGTCATCTTTATATTTGTTAGATCTATAATAATCAGTTGTTTCTAAACAATTATTAGGTGGACTAAATACTGATAAAAAGTAATCGTTTATTTCATCAACATTTCGTAAATCAGTGGGAATATCATTAACCGAGTTTTGCTTTATGTTTAAATATTTTAAGGCCTTCCACATTTCTTTTTTATCTGGATTGTTCTGTTGGTAACTTAAATATGCTGATTTTTCATTTCGAATAGCCTCACTCACTAGATTACGCAATTCTCTATAAGAATTTAAATCATTTTCCGATTTAGTACGCTTATATTTACTATGTGCTATCTTGCGTTGTTTCATTAATTGCTTTACATTGTTGGTTATCCAAGGGGCATAAGGTTTGGTTATACGAGAAGTGATATATGGCGCATGCTTATCGAATAGCTCGATAATATAACTATTAAATAATTGTATTTTATCATCAATATTATTCATATAAAGGATATTATCCCAATTTACCTTATTTAAATCACTTTGAAAATCATTTACAGAAAAATTTTTAAAATTTCGATAAGTTGCTAACTTGGGCGACGGTCGAGTTATTGAAACATTTAAATTACAAAAAATAGCACTATGGTCCGAAATCGTGTCAGCGTTTATAAGTCCAGAATTTAATACTAAATCTTTATTATTTGTAAATATCACATCAATTATTTTTTCTGAAGTATGTGTAACACGAGTGGGTTCAGTTATCAACTGTTGAAAGCTGTAAGCAGTCATATATTGGGACACGAAATTATCATGTGATTGATCAACATTTAAGTCACCTAGTATAAAAATATTATCATATAAAGGGGTTATATGAGACAGCAAATCGTCCAAATAATCTACAAATCGGTTTACGTTATTAGTAGGCGTCCTATAGATAACGCCCACTAATATGCGAGATTTTCCTAATTTCAGTTCAAGCCAAAGATGCTCCACTCCCTCAAAACAATACAGGTCGTTCAAGACCTGACTTGCATTCAGGTAATTTTTTACATAGATACCGACTCCACCACCTCGCCCCCTACGATCATTCCGCAATAAATAATAATTAGGTATATCAATGACGTTATTTGGTATATCTTCATTCAACCATGTCTCAGAGACGCACATGATATCTAGGTTATTTTCGAGAGTGAGATTTAAAAATTCGTCGAAGCCAGTAAACAGTGATCGTGCATTTAAATGACCAATTTTAAGATTTGAATTTAGAAAATTATTTACCATCATTTATTCTAGATTTAAGTTGATTAACTTTATTTAAAAAGAAATGACAATGTGGATCATTAACCGTGTGATCAGTGGATACATTTAACTTATATTTGGCATTCAACATCTTAACAGTTGTTACACACGAATGATTGCGATACACAGTCCTTTTTTTCATGGGCTTCAGAGCAGTTGGGGCATACTACCGACTGACTGCGACAATCCTTTGTGTGGTGTCCAATTTTCCAGCATTTAAAACACCTCGGTAGGCTGAAGTGCTGCTTCACCGCGCATCTCTTCCAAGAAACATATAAATAACCTTTGTTTATGACAGACTGAAAAACTGAGGGGGAGAGTTCCAGAATTACATTAACAACGTTTTTATATTTCATTTTAGTGGTAAGCTTTATGTCATTTTCAGTGACATCGAGGTTATTGTCACTAATAATATCCTTTATAAAATCCGGGTTTTGGATAGCAGAAGGCTCTACACAATAGACAATGAGACGAGGGTTTAATTTTTTTCCCTCGCTGACATGGTATATTTCTCCCACTTGCTGATGTAAACATTCTTTTAATGTGTGTAAGGAAGTTGTATCACTACAATTTATAAGCAACCCATCTTTGACTAATTTGGTGTTTATAATGTTTACATTAAGAGAGCCTGGCTTTATTCTCGACTTAATATCACTTTCAACTTGTTTGTTTGAAATAGCTTGATTCGTAGTCTTGACAAGTAAAACAGCTGATGAGTTATTTGCATTGCTAATATTATTTCTTTTTACCATAGAACTATATGAAACCGCCGGAGCGCTATCAGTAGGCAAAAAAGATGGGTTTTTACTCACACTAGATTGTTGTTCGTAGTCCTTGATTTTAGATTTTAATAACGTATTTGAATATTCCATTTCTGAAGTGTATTTATTCAATAATTCCTTTTCACGTACTAAACATTCGATTTCTTTTTTGAGTATCATTATTTCACAACTGGCACTATTGTTGTCAATGGAAGCCTGTGTATTATCACTATTTTTCGTGCTTAGATGACAGATTTTACAACGAAATGTTTTCTTATCGATGTGTACAACTTTCGCAAGAACATCAAAGCATTTAGAATGCACCACTGTTTCACAGTTTTCACCTATACATTTAACTTCACTTTTACTTGAATTTTTTCCACAAATTTTGCATTTATATTGCTTGTTTTCCTCAGACTGGTCGGCAAGCGACCCACCCGGGTCGACCATCACACTCTATCTTTTCGTACAGTAAAATGTGTGTTTTTGTAGCTTCTTTTAGCTTCTGACAGTGATATTAACAAAAAAATAATAATTTTTAAACCATTTTTTCTTAATTTGTTTAATTTCTTTTACAAACAGCACGTCAATATGTGTTGCTTGAACGTCACCTGTCTTATACGGTAAATAATACCATTACTTTACTTTAGCGTCGTTAATCGATTCGGTAAAACTGAACTTAGCATAAACGTAACTTTAAAAAATAAATGAATAAAAATATATGGATTTACTTACCACCAACTTCGGAATCATCCAAGGTAGTAGTGTATAAGACCCTGGGATCACATTCACTCGGATCGTCTATAAAAAAAAAGTAGGACGTACATTATGTGCAATTCATTTGTATTTTTTAGAGCAAAGATACACAATATTATATTGTATTATAGTCGAGCAAACTCTAAGCTGGCGCGTCCAAAGGTCGCTTAATCATATAAACTAAGAGAATAAGACATACGCAACTAGTTCATCTCTATGTCACTGCGATAGCTTTATGCGCATCGCATATCAAATCGTACGTCGTGTTATCAACTCATACATACGCCACCTTGGAGTTTACCAGACTATATGTACATATTGAGTATAAACAAAATTTGGATCCCCACTATAATTACTTCCACATCCAGTGGAAGTATAGTAACGACAAAAAAAATGTTAAAAATTTTTATTGTTCAAATAGACTTAGAATGTCACGAAACGTCGAGATTTTAAGTTTGAGCGAAAAAAAAAATTTCTGTCTGTCGGTCGGTCTGTCTGTCGGTCTGTCTGTAACTTTTTTGTGCGCACGTTTACTCTGGAACCGTTTGAGATATTGACTTGAAATTTGGTACACATATGTACTTTAACGAGATCTAGAACTGGATTATATTTTCATCTTGTTCCGTCGAAGGGTTGGGGGGTAAATTGGGGTAAATTTGGGTAAAATAGGTAACTCAAGCAGGTAAGAGTCCATAAAATTGGTATTTAGTATATACAAGAGAAGTTAAGGTCTCAAAAAAAATTTTGGCATTAGCCACCCCCCTTACCACCCCCACCATTATTAAAGGGGATGAAAAAAAATAGTGATTTAGTGTGTGTACCAGAACCAGAAATGGGTTTTTGGGGTAGAGGATTTCAAATATTATATTATTAAAGTTCCATAAACAATTATTTCCACGTACAAAAATTTTTTCGTTGTGAGTGACTTGGAAAAGAATCTGGTTGTGGAAGTAGTGATTCCTCTGGGCAGCGGTTTTTTTGTCGTTTTGTCTTTCGAGATATCAATGTGGGAAGAAATTGTTTTCTTATAAACAATTAACTATATTTGGATTCGGTTTTTCTCAATGTATGCAACCACTACTTCCTCATCCATATTTTCTGTCCAAGTCTTTCACAACGAAAGAAATGTTGATACAATACAGTGTCAGAAAATATTTCATTTGGGTCGGCAATGAGAGCAAGCGAGAGCGAAGCAACTAGGCTATTCTTTTTTATCGTATAACACATCCTACCCGTGCCACCTGCTTTCCCCACCACATGTGCGTGGGCAACTCTGCTTGCGGAATTTCAATTTGTTTCCGTCTTGTACCCTTCATTTCTCGTTTAGCCTAATAAGCAAAAGGTTGATTTGTTTTTATTTAGTAGCTGCTCAAAATGTCAGTTTATACGCCTGCTGAAAAGGTTCAGATACTTAAATGATATTTTAGCGGCAACACTTCGCAGATGTTGTAGATTTATTCTCTGTTTATTTCGAAGATCGTCCTATTCCCACTAGTCAAACAGTTTTAAATATACTAGAACACTGGTACACGCCTTTATTGTAGGCGGGTCTGTCAAGCCGTTGAAACTATGCCTGCCACCCAAATCCAAAATCTTCCGACACTGTATATGCACTCCACTAGTATCGGAAGATTTTGGATTTGGGTGGCAGGCATAGTTTCAACGGCTTGAGAGACCGCCTACAATAAAGGCGTGTACCAGTGCTCTAGTAGAGCGGCAAATAATGACGCGCTATCAGGAAAACACGTACATCATTGCTATTAAAAATTTCAGTACCATTTATTCAAAGGAAGGATCTAGTTGGCTCTGTTCAGTATAGGTAATATTATTACGTGCTTTAATAACTAAAATTATTTAACTCGTTATACTTTCAAAACGAGTCAAATAATTCTTTACATTTCCCGCAGACAGAGCTGCCCACGTACATGTGGTGGGGAAAGCAGGTGGCACGAGTAGGATGTGTTATACGATAAAAAAGAATAGCCTAGTTGCTTCTTTCTCGCTTGCTCTCGTTGCCGACCCAAATGAAACATTTTCTGACACTGTATACAGTATCGGAAGATTTTGGATTTGGGTGGCAGGCATAGTTTCAACGGCTTGACAGACCGCCTACAATAAAGGCGTATACCAGTGCTCTAGTAGAGGGGCAAATAATGACGCGCTATCAGGAAAACACGTACATCATTGCTATTAAAAATTTCAGTACCATTTATTCAAAGGAAGGATGTAGTTGGCTCTGTTCAGTATAGGTAATATTATTACGTACTTTAATAACTAAAATTTAATTTATTTATTTAACTCGTTATACTTTCAAAACGAATCAAATAATTCTTTACATTTCCCGCAGACAGCGCTGCCCACGTACATGTGGTGGGGAAAGCAGGTGGCACGAGTAGGATGTGTTATACGATAAAAAAGAATAGCTTAGTTGCTTCGCTCTCTCTTGCTCTCATTGCCGACCCAAATGAAACATTTTCTGACACTGTATGTGGAAATAATCTTTTACGGAACTTTAACAATGTGACGTGCTTACACCCTTTTTGTAAACACCCTGTATCGTGGGTTCGGAAATTATAACACCAGGGTAACACTAAACACTAATTTATTACCTTACTAATTACGACCAATAATTTACTTTACTTGTATTTCACTGTGTACTACAATTCACTACTTGATCACTTACTCTCTTCTGATCTTACTGACTTGCTATCAAGAACTTAACTTCCCACTCTGGTTTTACTCCATGCCTTATATACTTAAAGATGATAGATCTCGATATTTCTGTGATGACGTCACCATTATCCAGATACTTCCAGCAAGTTCTCTACTACTTCTAGAGCTTCTAGTAGGTTCTTTCTCTAGTAGGTGCAAATCTACAGACATCCGAACTAATTGAATCACTGTTGCCAACTTTTTAGGGGTTGCAACATATTACACTGCCCCTCCTTAAGCCTGAACGTCCCGGTCAGGCAATTCAGTCTCCTTCACATACTTCGCCAGTCTATCCAAGTGTACGATTTTCATCTTCGACTTTTTACTCCTTTGTATTCGATAAACAACGTCATTGATTCGGGTGATGACGGAATATGGCCCTTCCCAAGGAGGCTGAAGCTTCGGGGACCTTCCCTTCTTCCGCTGCGGGTTATAGAGCCAAACCAGATCTCCTGCCTTGAATACTCCTGAACTGGACTTGTGGTCATAACGAGCCTTTATTCGGTCACTGGCTATGGTGATTTGGCCTCGAACCAACTCATGGACATTTCTTAACCGTTCTCTAATTTCATCTGCATAATTGTTCACTGAGAGGGGTTCCCTGCCTGGTGTTCCAAACATCAAGTCACACGGCAGTCTGATTTCATGTCCAAATACCACACAAGCCGGTGTCTGTTTCGTAGTCTCATGAATAGCAGCCCTGTATGCCATGAGGAAAAATGGCAAGTGACGATCCCAATCTCGCTGATTTTTATGAACCACCTTAGAAAGATGTTCCTTCATGGTTTTGTTATGCCGCTCCACCATTCCATCCGATTGGGGATGAAGAGCTGTCGTCCGTGTCTTGTGGATTCCCAATAATTTGCAGATTTCCTGGAACACCCCCGATTCAAAGTTCCTCCCTTGATCTGAATGTAACTCCAGGGGTACACCAAATCGACATACCAGGTTATCCACCAACACCTTAGCTACAGTAACAGCCTCCTGATTTGGAATGGCATAGGCTTCCGGCCATCCGGAATATGAAATAATCCATAGCAACCAGGATGTACTTATTGCCATCAGTGGTCACTGGGAACGGGCCAGCAATATCGATTGCAATTCTTTGAAAAGGAGCTCCAACGTTATATTGCTGCAACTGACCCTTACTCCTGGTCTGTGGTCCCTTACTGGCCGCCCAAATCTTGCATTTGCGACACCAAGCCTCTACATCCTGTCGACTATTGATCCAGTAAAATCGTTCCCGCACCTTGTTCAGGGTCTTGTTAACGCCGAAGTGTCCGCTAGATGCTCCATCATGCATCTCCTGAAGTACTTTTGGTACTCGACACCTGGGAATCACTAGACGCATAACAACTTCCTTGCCATCCGGGCTTTCCCACGCTCTCTTCAATAGCCCGTCTATAACTTTAAGCGAATCCCATTGTGCCCATAAAGCCTTCATCCCTACTCCTTTGTCTGAAACATCTTTCCACTCTGGACGAGTTGCACCTTCTTTCTCTCTCAATATAGGTCCAATTTCTGCATCGTTCAGTTGCTCTTGCCTTAGAGCATCCTTCGTCCAATCGTCTGGAAGGTCTATTTTGACAGTGTTGACTACTACCATGCCCTGTAGTTTTTCTACACGTGCTTGCAATCTTCCTTGCACGATCTTCTAGATAGGGCATCTGCATCTATATAAGTTCTTCCTGTCGATGTTCGATTTTGAAATCGTACAGTTGCAACCTCTCTATCCAGCGAGCCAGTTGACCGTCTGGGGTTTTCATTTGTAATAACCATTTTAATGTAGCATGGTCGGTCAGAATATTGAAATGTTGTCCGTACAGGTATTTATGGAAATGGTCCACGGATTTGACGATGGCTAATAGTTCTTTCCTTGTTACACAATAATTCCTTTCCGGTTTAGACAGCACCTTGCTGAAGTACTCGATCATTTTCTCTTCTCCATTTTGGATTTGGAACAGTACACACCCGACCGAAGATTTGCTAGCATCAGTGTCCAGGATATAAAGGCCATTCCGTTGTGGGTATGCTAGCACAGGGCTGGTGCATAATGCGGCTTTCATCTTTTTCCATGATGTTTCGCACTCAGGTGTCCACTGGTACTTCACTTTTTCCTCTGTTAACCGATGTAGTGGCTTGGCAATATCCGCAAACCCTTACACAAAGCGTCTATAATAAGTGCATAGTCCAAGGGAGCTTCGTAATTCATGAACATTTGATGGTCTCGGCCAGTCTCGTATTGCTGAAATTTTGTCCGGGTCTGTTTGTATCCCATCCGATGATATAACGTGTCCAAGGAATTTGGCTTCTTTCTGGAATAGTAAGCACTTCTTTGGGTTCAGCTTTAGGTGTGCGTTCCTAACTCTCCCGAATACTTCTTGAAGGTTTCGCAAATGTTCCTTGAAGTCCCGACCCATAACTAATACGTCATCAAGATAAACCAGGCACGTCTTCCAGGTCAATCCTCGAAGTACAAATTCCATTAACCTTTCAAAAGTAGCTGGCGCGTTGCAAAGTTCAAACGGCATCACTGTAAACTGGTAAAGACCACTGCCTGCTGAAAATGCCGTCTTTTCTTTATCCTCAGGGTTACGTCCCACTTGCCAGGACCCACTCCTGAGGTCTAGGGTTGAAAACCACCGTGAACCTGCCAACGTACTTAATGTAAATTCGCGACAATGGGTAGCTGTCTTTCTTCGTTACATCGTTCAACTTTCTGTAGTCGACGCAAAATCTTAAAGTTCCGTCCTTTTTGGCAACCAAAACTACTGGCGACGACCAGGGACTAGTTGACTCTTCAATTACTTCAGCTTTTAGCATTTTCTGGATCTTTGCGGAAGCTTCTTCCTGCTTCGCTAGAGGGAGTCTTCTCGGCTGTTGACAGATGGCGGGTGAGTCACCAGTATTGATTCGATGCTGGCCTATATCAGTTTTTGTAAGGGCTTCAGTGTTTTTGGTAAATACCGTACTTTCTTTCTTCAAGAACTTAATTGCCTCCCTACGTTCGTCCTCGGATAAATGCTCAAACTGGGAACTCAACAAGGCCACAACTTCCTTGTCTAAATTTGTAGATGAGCTTCCCTCTATTTGCTCCTCGCACCTTGCAATCCAAGTAACTGGTTCATAAGAGCCAATTGCTTCGCCTTCTTTGAGTGTCACTGAGTGGGAGTTCAAGTTGACCACTCTAACTGGAATTTTGTCTGTAGTCCGGGTTAAATTTCTTGCCAAGATAATGTTTTCAGTCTTAATTGTGTTGTCTTTTTCAACGAGGCCAACGCAGTATTCTTCAGGGTTTCCCTCTAAAGCAGCCTCGATTATTTGTTCTGTGTGCGCAGGAATCTTGACTGTCTGTGTTGTCAATACCCTGGTTTTTTAAACTGTTCGTCTGCTGTTGACAGAATGAATTCTTCATTTCCAATTTTCAAAACTCGTTCTCCTACGTCAACAATAAATCCATACTCTCCCATAATGTCCAGTCCCCAAATGAAGTCATCCGTGATGTCAGTCACAATGACCTTGTGGCTAAACTTTAAACGTCCAATCTCCAAATCCAGGTCAGCTTCTCTATGAACCGCCGCCTTTTCTCCGAACGATCATTTCATTTTGCCTCTTGTCGATTCCTATCCTAGATATGAATCCTGGTCGCATTATTGATGACGTAGCACCTGTATCGAAGGTAAACATACTACTCCTTTTGTTTACATAGCCTGACAACAGCAGACTACTTGGGATCCTTCGTAATCTTGTCGATCGGGTTCGTTTCTTAATTTTTGTTCCACTCTGGCAAACAAGTGTCTGCTTGGAGCACGTCTGTTGGGATATCGTTGCTGATACAGTCCTGCAGCTGCAGTTGAATTTTTGTGACACTGTCCATATATCAGTAACATATCGACCTTTTCATTTCTACTAAAATTATTCATTTTCTTTAATTTTTAATCAAAGAGATTTCCGCAACGCTTTATTTTTTATCTGTCTGGCAGCTGATATTGTTTTATTACATTCAATGGCTACTATGATGTTTCCAATGTTATTAGGTTACCAGATTTACACAGAAATGTGTCATTTTAGTTTCCAAAGCCCACTAATCTATTATCTATTAGCCGCATGTTTCTGAAAGCTTGGTTGCATTGTATTTTGGCTGAAATCTCAAATATTTCTGAGCGGATTTTCAAAATTTTGGTATCATTAGATTCGTATGAAAATGAGGTATTTAAAATTGTTGGTGAACGATTAACTTCCCATTTAAAAAAACCGAGTTAGTGGATAAAAATCACATTTGAAAATTTTAAACGCCTCTAGACAATTAAGTAATGCAATCATATTGCTCTTTATATTTTTATAGTAACGTAGCACACAAACTAAAATATGTTTTGGGCACCACAGCACTCTGGATTCAGAAATAGATTTTTTAATAAACTTTTTAATGTTTATCAAAAAGTGACCAAAATGGATGTATTGTATTCAAAATTTCCTCTAGATTCCAAAAATGTAAAAATATATAGGGTGTTCCATTTAAAAATCGAAAGTTGTGGGCATTTCCGGTTAAACCGGATGTGCACCAAACTTGATTTTTTATTGAAAATATGGCATTTTAGTCGTGTAATAAGCCCTCACATATCAATTTTCTATTCCAAATATTTTAGGAGATATCGGGGCGAGCGCAATTCGTGACTCACCCGGTAAATAAGAGAAGCTAAGGTATCAAAGAATTTTTTGGCATTAGTCACCTCCACCCCATTATTAAAGGGGGTGAAAAAAAAAAAGTGATTTAATAATGTATACAACAACAATTTTTTTTTACTTTATCTAATCCCACTACCACTCCTCTTCCACCACCCTCATTACTGATGTGGCATTTGGTTTTATGGGTGTCTGAGGTCGACGATTTCAAATATAATATTATTGTAATATGTGGCAACCCCATGCAGTGCGGCAAATTATGGCACATTAAGAGAGATTGTCGACAGCGGAGCCCCGAGAAGGCAAATCCCGCAGTTGCCGAAAAGCCGCAGGAAAACTAGAGGAGGTCAGCACCAGAGCTGGGTAATTACTTGTAATTTAAAAATAATTACAATTACAAATTACTTTTTTAAAAAAGGAACTAATTACAATTACAAAGTACATGTCTTTAAAAAAGGAATTAGCAATTACTTTTCTAATTACTTTTATGATAAAGTAAATTATAGTGACCAAACAGACAAAAAGGTAAGTTAAAAATTTTAATTAAAAGTGTTGTGTAATACTGCGTTTTAATATTTATTAGAATCGTTATTAGAATGTTTGACCTTAAGAGTAATCAGGAAAAATTAAATAAACATATAGAAAAGGCAGCTTAATAGTGGAGTCGGTTTAGGAAAGGATTGGGAAAATTTTTAAGATGGATACAGACCCTGCGAAAATTGTTTGTCATGACGAGTATAATAATAATATATAATAACATTTTGGTGGAACCATGCTTTTTTGGTCGAAAAGGGGTATTATGGACATTTTAAGGTTCAAATTTGTTGTTTTAATATTTTTTTGATCACTTAAACAACTAGTTCAGAAAAGAAAATGATATCCTTTTATTCTCAATATTAAAGGAACCTTCAATTTAAATTTGGGGAAGATATCTGACCATCCTCCCTCCTGATATTAATACATATATACGTAAAAAATTGAGAAAATCAAATTTCGGCTATCTTGATCAGATCTCAACCGATTTCTAGAAGCATATTTTTGAACATATATATATATATATATATATATATATATATATATATATATATATATATATGTGTGTGTGTGTGTGTGTGTGTGTACTCAGTGACTATGTGTGCGCGCACTGGTATAAAGCAGAAAACAATTGTATTTATTGTTTATAAATCTTTAAAAAATATATATATATATTTTATTTGTATAGTCGTGCCTACTGTTTTGACTTGGTATAGATAAATTTATATTATATTATATATGTGTGTGCGTGCGTGTATTTACTTCTGTAAGTATGTGAATGTGTTACAATTTTTATTTTTTTTTTTAATTTTTACGTGACTCAGGTAGCCGCTTCATGTATAATCGAAGGATAACCGTGGTCTATCTTTTACTTTTCAAAACGAGTATTTTGATATTGTACCACGCCTACCTTTTGCCACAAAGCAAATTTTGATCCGACTTTAATAATTTTAGGTCCGAAGATATTTCTATTTGAAAATTTCAGAAAATTTGACTGAAACTGCAATTTCAGCCAAACTATTTAACATTTTTGGCTGAAATTTGGTTAACAGTTTTTGTGTGATAAAGACTACTTCCATTTCAAATTTCAGCCAAATCGGTTGAGATCTGATCAAGATAGCCGAAATTTGATTTTCTCAATTTTTTTCGTATATATGTATTAATATCAGGAGGGAGGATGGTCAGATATCTTCCCCAAATTTAAATTGAAGGTTCCTTTAATATTGAGAATAAAAGGATATCATTTTCTTTTCTGAACTAGTTGTTTAAGTGATCAAAAAAATATTAAAACAACAACAAATTTGAACCTTAAAATGTCCATAATACCCCTTTTCGACCAAAAAAGCATGGTTCCACCAAAATGTTATTATATATTATTATTACACTCGTCATGACAAACAATTTTCGCAGGGTCTGTATCCATCTTAAAAATTTTCCCAATCCTTTCCTAAACCGACTCCACTATTAAGCTGCCTTTTCTATATGTTTATTTAATTTTTCCTGATTACTCTTAAGGTCAAACATTCTAATAACGATTCTAATAAATATTAAAACGCAATATTACACAACACTTTTAATTAAAATTTTTAACTTACCTTTTTGTCTGTTTGGTCACTATAATTTACTTTATCATAAAAGTAATTAGAAAAGTAATTGCTAATTCCTTTTTTAAAGACATGTACTTTGTAATTGTAATTAGTTCCTTTTTTAAAAAAGTAATTTGTAATTGTAATTATTTTTAAATTACAAGTAATTACCCAGCTCTGGTGCTGACCTCCTCTAGTTTTCCTGCGGCTTTTCGGCAACTGCGGGATTTGCCTTCTCGGGGCTCCGCTGTCGACAATCTCTCTTAATGTGCCATAATTTGCCGCACTGCATGGGGTTGCCACATATTACAATAATATTATATTTGAAATCGTCGACCTCAGACACCCATAAAACCAAATGCCACATCAGTAATGAGGGTGGTGGAAGAGGAGTGGTAGTGGGATTAGATAAAGTAAAAAAAAATTGTTGTTGTATACATTATTAAATCACTTTTTTTTTTTCACCCCCTTTAATAATGGGGTGGAGGTGACTAATGCCAAAAAATTCTTTGATACCTTAGCTTCTCTTATTTACCTATACTAAATACCAATTTTGTGGACTCTTATTTGTTTGATTTACCTATTTACCCCCATTTACCCCAATTAACCCCCCAACGATGAAAAGGAACAAGATTAAAATATAATCTAGTTCCAGATCTCATTACAATACATAATTGTATCAAATTTCAAGTCAGTATCATAAGCCGTTCCTGGGTAAACGTGCCCACAAAAAAAGTTACAGACAGATACAAATTTGTTTTTACTCAAACTTAAAACCTCGACCTTTCATGACATTCTAAGCCTATTTTAACAATACAAATTTTAATTTTTTTTTATTGCGTTGCTGCCACTGGATGTGGAAGTAAAAGTAAACTATTCATGACTATTAGTGGAGTAAAACCGCTGCCCAAGGAATCACTACTTCCACATCCAGATTTGCTACCCAAGTCTCTCACAACAAAAGAATGTATGTGGAAATAATTGTTTATGGAACTTTAATAATATAATATTTGAAATCGTCTATCTCAAAAACCCAGAAAACGATATCCCACATCGATTGTGGGGTGAAGATAACAATAGGGAGGTGGTAGTGGGGGTGGATGAAGTAAATGAAATACTAAATACTAAATCACATTTGTTTCACCCCCTTTTATAATGGGGTGGAGGTAGTAATGGGGGTGACTAATGCCAAAAATTTTTTTGAGACATTAGCTTCTCTTGTGTACACTAAATACCAATTTTGTGGACTGTTACCTGCTTGATTTAGCTATTTACCTCAATTTACCCTATAATCCTTCAACGGAATAAGATGAAAATATAATCCAGTTCCAAATCTCGTTAAAATACATACGTGTACCAAATTTCAAGTCAATATCTGTAACGGTTCTAGAGTAATCGTGCGTACAAAAAAAGTTATAGACAGACCGAAATTTTTTTCTTGCTCAAACTTAAAATCTCGACGTTTCATGGCACTTGAACAACAATAAAAATTTTTTAAAAATGTTTTGTCATTATTAAACTTCTAAATGTGGAAGTAAAATAAAAGTAGGGAATTGTTTTACAACAGCAATTTTTTTCTGGAACTTGTCGGAAACATTACATATAGTGTAGCAAAAAGTTTTGGAATCAATCTTTGTTACGCAAGTCATTTGTTTAAACAAAAGAATGTTAAAAAATTGTGCTTTTTCGCAGTTTTTCTTAAAGATATCTGGTTGTATAGGAGGTCGTATGACAATGAATAAAAAAAAGAGATTGTTCATAATAAGATTCCGCAGATAACGATTTATCCGAACCTCTTTGGTTAATTTGTTAAGTCGCAATAAAAAAAAACAATGAAAAGCAGCCATTTTTAAACAATTGAGGATAACTTAGGGCCGTTACTTTCGATCCCGATTAAGCGTTAACGGTGGGTCAAACCAATTCAGTTACCATGGAAACAATTGTACTTTCAATGATTTGGCAGACGGTTAAAGTTTAATCGGAACCGAAAGTAACGGCCCTTAAATGATAATGTAACCATTTTGACGAAATTTTAGGAAACGACGCCTCTAGTGGAGCTAAATCGTCATACCAAATTTCAAGTTGGTATGTCGAACAACGCCTAAAAAACAAGTACAAAGTCGAAAATTGAATGGTCGATTGTTTAAGTGCATCAAATCGTACAGCAAACTTTTTGTTTTTGTAGCTTCTTTTATCTTCTGACTCAATACAATAATTTTTAAGCCATTTTTTCTTAATTTGTTTAATTTCTTTTATAAACAGCACGTCAATAGAATCACTATAATATGTGTTGCTTGAACGTCACTTGTCTTTATAGGGTAAATAATACCATTTAGTGGAGTAAAATCGCTTCTCTATCTCGCTGTTTTCTGAAGGTAGGTGATCCCGAAGTATAACTAGACGAAACCTATGTCATACTGTAAAGGACATTTTTGGGCATAGAAAATGAGAATCTACAACTTTTTTTAGTAGGAGCGAACTTTGTAATCGGCTTTTAAATGCGGCGGAGCTTCAATTCGTAATACTATGTTTTTTAAACATCTATCGCTGTATTAATTCAACTGTACAAGCTATGATTTTGATTTTTTGCATACGGATACTTAAAACATGAGCGCTTCCAATGGTCAATTGGAAATTTCGAAAATATTCAAAATTATTCAGAAAATATTTAATAAACGTAGAATTGTCAAAAATACGCATCGAAAACTTCAGTACACTCAAAGAAATAGTATGGGTAAATTCAACAAAAAATAATGGCTAACTAACAATATCGTCAATTTTGTTAAACTAAATTATATCGATGGTATTTTCAAACAAAAGGTGATTGTTATTATAATTAATAAAAAGTTGTCGTACAACAAAACAAACATTAACTTAAAAAATAGATGAATAAGACTATTATTTTGTTCGTCTGACTATTATTTCGTTGAATTATGTCAAAAAAAAAAATTAAACTAGATAATAGGGTAATAGGCGTCTGAAAATAAGGAGTACGCCACCTGGTGGTCTAAAGTCAAACTAATTATAGGCCTTTCTGTCATTGTCTCTTTAGTGTACGATGATATCAACAATAAGTAAATAATGACAAACTGAGATGCTAAGTTATTAAAAATATGATAGCGTTTAAAGGGGCTACACAAGATACAATTTGCTGGAGCCAACCTAGTTGGTATCCTTTGTAGATTGCAGGGACAACTCATGAAAGTTGAGTTGGCACGACAATGTTTACAGCATATCCTCTTTGTATGTAGACACCTTTAACCAGGCATTGAGAGGGAAAAAGCCAGGGCTGGCTCTAGGGGGGGGCGAAGCGGGCGGCTGCCCGGGGCGGCAAAATTCTAGGGGCGGCAAATTCTTCAAATCCACAGTTACCAAAAAATATAAAAAGCTAGGAACAATTGTTTCACTAATATAGTAATAATAATGTTAACTTTATATAAATAATTTGTTATTGTTAATTTTTTTTGTATATAAAGTAGGTTACATACATACATTCTGTTTCTTATATGTGATTTTATTTTTTGTCTAATTTCTGTGGTGTGGTATTTTTTTTTTTAAGTTTCAATACGGTTAATTTTTTCAATTATTGTATTTTACCCTTTTAAATACAGTAATCATATTGCTGAAAATCCAAAAATTTCTGTAAACCTTATAACTAAAAAAACAAACCATCAAGAATATTCAGTACTTAGGTGACTCTTAAAATGTTATAAAAAATAATGGACTGAAAAGATAGGGGTAAAAATGAGACAGACAGGTAGCGGAGGAAATAAAAGACGTGAATCCAACCCAGATTGAAATAAATTAAACTTAATTTTTTATTCAAGTTTTGTACATTCAAAACTGTTTTATGTTATCCAATCAGGTCCTATGCCTACTGTTAATGCGGGAAAAAATATTCAGTAAACTCTTTAAATCACTTTTAAAAAGTTTTTGAACGCACCTTAGTACTTTTTTGGGGATTTTATAGTTTCTCTATTTGCATTGTATGTTATTTATATTAGAGAGGGCGGCAAAATGAAACTGTGCCCGGGGCGGCAAAATACCTGGAGCCAGCCCTGGAAAAAGCTGATGCAAATAACCGTGGCCCGAGGGGCCCGAGTAGCAATAATAATGGCCTGAACAATCACACATTGTAAGTGAAATTTTTGAAATAAGTAAATATATGCAATTTCAGTATATTTATAAAAGTAATATATACTATTGCACCATGCACTATTATGTTTTACCCCTGAATATTTCTATTTCATATTTTACAAAATACTGTTTCATTTATTTTACTTAAAGAATTAATAAATATCTTTTCAGTTACCTATATTCAATGTACCACTAATTTCATGGGTATTTGATCTGACACTTGTTTGTAAACATAAAGCATACACATTTATTAAGTTTTGTGTTGAATTTGGGTTGTACCACACAAAATAATATGTCCTGCATTTAAAACATATTCCCCTTCATACACATACTTAGAATTTTTACATTTTTAGTGCATAGTGCATACATTGCAATATGCTTAACCTAAATGTTACTTCATGTTTCCTGAAAAAAAAAGTGATTTAAACTACAACTGTAGGTACATAAATTTAAAGAAATATTTAAGTTTATTAATATTTAACTAGCCAGACACCGTTTATGTCGAAGAAACTGTACTTTTCAAGGGAGAAACTAGATAACCTAAAAAAATATGAATTTTGCTGAATAATGCCATTAACATCTTGCAAATCACTTACAACAAAATCTTGCAAACCTTTAGGTAATATAGTATTAATGTTATTATTTTTAACGCCAAAAATGTTAATAAACAGAAAAAAATCGATATAAGTATTCGCCTAATAAATAAACAAACGGCCTATAATTAGTTCACAAGTTCTCCACTTTGGCGCTGGCATCTTAAATTCAGATGCCTATATGTTGCAACCCCTTAAAATTTAAGGTTATCTTCTTCTTCTACATTTATGGCCGTTACCTATAAGGATAGTTGGCCATGTTTAAGGTTATGTTGGTTACATGATGCACTAAAAAGTAGGCACAGAATTCAAGTAGTTCGGATGTCTGAATGTAGATTTGCACCTACTAGAAGCTCTAGAAATAGTAAAGAACTTGCTAGATATATCTGGATAATGGTGACGTCATTACAGAAGCATCGAGATCTGTCATCTTTAGGTATATAAAGCATGGAGTAAAGCAGAGTAGGAAGTTCAGTTTAGATAGCAAGTGTAGTAAGATCAGAAGAGAGTAAAGTGATCAAGTAATGAATTGTCATAAACAAAGTAATACAAGTAAAGTAATTAATTGTTGTTGTAAATAGTAAGATAATAAATCAGTGTTAGTGTTACCCTGGTGTTATAATTTCCGAACCCACGATACAGGGTATTTACAAAAAGGGTGTAAGCACGTCACAATAGTATATTTTATATTTAACTATTGTCGAATTGTAATTGTAAACCCAGTAGCAGTTTACTACTATTATAGTTGACAGATAAAACAATATTATTGTAGAGTTAACCCGCAGTTCTGTTTACATAAACATAACATCGTTCTGCAATCCACTTTGATGAATTAAGACGTCGCATCAGCGCTTTTGTTTGCAAATAGTTTGGGTTAAATTAATCAAAAAAATAGTATATATATATACATATATATATATATATATATATATATATATATATATATATATATATATATATATATATATATATGAAGTGACGGTGAGAGGTAAACTCTCATATGGTCAGATGCTACTATACGTCGGACAAATGTCACTGACGTATAGCGACTTGCTTTTTTGCAAGTACCAAGAGCGGCGACCTCTAGCCTTAGTGGGCTATACTCACTGTTTATGAAATCGGATTTGAAGGAAACAACTACTCAGCGGGCAAATACCCCGACCTGCATTGAATTACACCTTCAAATCGTGATCAGTAACCAACTATCATTTGTCTGCTCCTAACCAGACATAGACCGGTTTCGAACTTATTATGTTCTCATCAGAGTTTACCTCTCACCGTCACTTCATTTGATTCAGTTTGTATAAGACTAGCAAGTTGACCACTATCATTTGTCTGTTCCATGACCTATGGCATACTGATTTTTTGATCTCGCCGGCCGGCTCACTTTTTATGCCAATTAAGGAAATGTAAACAACTCGAATACGTTCTTTCACCAGTAAGTTCGTCGACCTCTTCAGAATTAGGTCAGAACTTACACAACATCAGTAGTGTACCTTCGCAAATTGACTATTAATTTAATATACTAAATTACCTCAGAATCCTCTAAAATTTTGCAGGGGCTTTCCCACATTGAAGACTAGCACACCATTTTATTTTCCGCATTTCTTGGTAGATCACGTTGTATATATTGTTCATTTTGTTAAATTGAAGTATATTTAATAGTATTTTTAAATAAAAGGTGATTGTCACACAACAAGATAAACATTAACTTAAAACATAGGTGCTTAAGACTATAATTTAGTCATCTTACTAATAATTGTTGAATTTTGTCAAATGAAACTAGATAAATAGTAGACTTTATTTTTAAGTATTATCGAATTGTGATTCTACACAGTATTAGTTCGCTGTATTATTGTACTTGGTAGACAAACCAATATTATTGTCGTCTTCTAGAAGCTCTAAAAGGGAATTACCATAAAATTTGCTTGCTTACCACGTAGTCTATTACAGAAATTATTCCTACATGACGCCACATACAAATCACTGACAATAATCAATCACCCAAGCAGCAATTTTAGTAGTTTCTACGTAATAGTTGCCATTAGGGAAACTTGAAAGGTTTCCGCAACTAAGGAGTGTTACGTAATGGGAACCATCCTTCTACCAAGTATTCACCAAAATGGGGAATAATAATTACGTAGCAAATTACTATTCCGGTACTTCTACCATTACCGTGTTGAAGACTAGGTTATTACGTAAACGGGACGTAAGCAAGTAGTAGAAATGACTAACTTTTGGAACAGCTCAGCTGACCGAAATGAGAGCGCAAACTATATATTTGGCTCTCTGTTATTCGAATAGCAAATTAATGACTTACTGAGTTTAAGCACATGATATGTCCAAGGTCCAAGTTAAGGTGATTATATACAACATGCATAAGCATATATTATAAACCATGATGTTTTGCATTTACCCTGGGTGTGGATATTAAAACCACCACTTGTTTTCTGTAAAATGTTATCATGATGCTTCGATAAAAAAGACGCCCCCTCGAGAAAATGGTTTTTTCGGAAAAAAAATTTTTTGCAAAAATTATGTGTACAAGCAAAACTGCAAAATTTTTTATGGAAAACGTTTTTTTTTTAAATTTTATATATTATAAAGTAATAATCTATTTAGAAAACATATTTGTAAATGACTATAATAAAGAGACATTTTTTATTGAATTATATTTTTATCCGTGTCAATATGGCGTCTTCATTCAACAATAGAAAAATGACGATTTTAATTGCAGTAACTTAGAGGTTGAAAAAACCAAAATTATTTCCCTACAAGTTACATTTACTATAAAGTAGCAGATGCCACCAACGTTATAGTTGTTGTTACTTTAAAAGTGGTGACGGCAACTGCAACAATTTCACTGTGTAATTATATTTACCTAGATGTAGCAAATGGGACCAATGACGCTATAAGATCTTAGTAACTGTTGCTACCAACTTATTTTCATGTTGGTAGAATTGGCAGAATCGATATAGGAAATTTTTTTTTTTAATTGGCAACGCGGTAATAACTGTTAAAGTGTCACTGTCACTGTGTGCGAAGGGAATATGTGGATTATTAAAAATAACAATTATTATACTTTTTAAGTACTTTTTATTATCTGATATTATTTGGAAAGAGCACATATCGAACAATATTTGATGGATGCCCCTGACGGTGAGCATCTTATGTCAGAGGTAGGTGTTTTTTATGATCTTGCTTTTGTATACCTATTTAAATGTTTGGGTTTTTTAGGTTGCATTGATATTGGGAGTTTGCGGTGCCTGCCGTTGCGGTGAACTGACCTTCTTAAGCGTCGAAGATATGAGATAAAGAATAATATCTATATATATCCATACCAGATACCAAGACGAATAAATCAAGAAGTTTCACAGTTTTAAATGAAGGATTTTCGGTGAACCCACTTGATTCGATTAGGAAATATGTCTTTAAGACCGCAAAATGTGTCTCACAAAAGATTTTTCGTAAATTTTCAAAAGGGAAAGTGCACTGTCCAATGCGTTGGATTAAATAAGCTCTCAAAAATTCCAAGAATTATAGCTGATTATTTGCAATTGCCTGATGCAGATTTGTATACTGGCCATAGCATGCGCCGTTCCTCATCAACTCTTGGCCAATGCTGGGGGTGACATTACCACCCTTAAACGTCACGGTGTGTGGAAATCATCCACCGTGGCGGAGGGTTCTTTGGAAGATTCAGTCTCAACAAGATTGTTATTGCTAAAAAAATTCAGGGAGAGCAGCACAACGAGTCAGGCAATACAGACGTCGTTACTAGTATAGAGAAAAATTGTGTACAGAAGAGCAGTTTTCTTTGTGAAAAAATCGAATATGATGACAATAAATGTTAACATAAATATAAATCAGTGTTAGTGCATGGATTCTTTGTTTTGTTAATTTTCCATATAATGGAGACAATAAATAAATTCCTTGGACTTTATTTTATATTAAAATTACTCTTTAGTGACTAAATCACTTTAGCTTACTACTTTATCTCACTAGTGACTTATGGGTCACTTTATACCTTCAAAGTCCTATCAATAAAGATCATTTATATGAAAGTGTTGGATAAATATATTTATTAACATAAGGTGAGTAATAATGGAAAAAATACATAGCAGTTTTCATATTTATTTAGTGATTAGTTTACATTTAATTTCATTCAATTCAATTTATTGTACATAAATAATGTCTTATGCCGTTATACCGACATTGTCCGTTCCCCATCGACACAATATTTATTAAATTTGGAGTTTTTAATCGGCAAATTCATTTAATATGCTGAACTATGGGTCAATCTGTGTGTTAAAGACAAGTTGTAATTTTCGAGCAGTACACAGTATCATTAATCACTACAACTGTTATAGTTTTCGATTACTCCTCTTGTGTTGATGGGAGCACTTTTGCACTTGTTGCCAAAGATGATGGTTTTGCTGTGGCGAAATAATCTATGTTTGCATCATATTCTGAAGAATCACTATTTCTCTACTACTGTTTAACTGTTTCTTCAGTTTTCTATAAAACGTGGATGAGTGCTGACAAACTTTATTTCGCTTTCACTGAGCATTTCAGATGCCGCCATTTTATTCAGTGCCAATAATTATATAAATTGTCTTAAAAGTTAATATTACTCTATAGTAGATTTTCAAGGTATATGTAACTTTTAAGTCATTTTCAATTAGTGGGGAGTAGTAAAGATAACTTCAAAGCCCCTATGTTCGTAGAAATAACCTCATTTTTACTCGAGATGTCACTAATAAGTTAGACTACTTTCAAGTGGTCCTTTGGTAAAGCTGTGCAGTCGGCATTACTACCAATTTTCACTTTGCAGTTGAGGATGCTTCAAAGTAATGCAGAGTAGTATCCGCGACGTTGCAGATTCTCCAGCAGTTACTTGAAAGTGTTATAACTATACAGTGCCTAAATTCAGTAGAATCTACTTAATTGTCACTACAAATGCATACCACAAAGTGAATATTACCCTGAAGTCGTAAAATTAGTAACAGTTATGTTATTCCTACTATATTAAAGTTCCGATGCCTCAAATGTCAGTTCCCATCACTTTGAATGCTGCTTGGGCATGCATTATCTTATACTCTTATGAATTTATAGAAAATTAATAACATGATTGCAATGTTCAAATTCTCTCAGGGATCATCGATATATTTGGATGGATCTTATAAACGATCTCTAATATTTGGTTTGGGTGGTCTGATGGATCATTTAAAAATTAGTTGATGAACAAAAAACAAAGTCGTTGTACTATTTAATTGTAGACCAAATTGAAAATGGTTAGTGAACATAAAAAAATGTCATTATACTATTTAATTTGTTGTTCTACAAGAAGATATGATTATTAAACTATGTACTATTTGTTTACGAAAACAAATAAAGTTGTTGTAGGACTAAAAAAATGATTACTTACTTAACCAACTAAATTTCATGTTCAAAATGACAATGAAAATTGTATGGTGACAAAATTTGTTCCACTATTCTTTTTTGGTTGATTTAACTATGAAACTAGATAGGCGCGATTTCATATGCTCTTTTTGGTTGACTTCACTTATCATTTTCTTTGAGTGTATGCAGTGGTCTATGTAAATTATTGAAAATTTCTATACACATATATCGAGTCAAATGTAGTCAAAACGTTCAAAAAGTTTTTAAAAAAGAATTAAGTCGATAGGTTAAATATTTATTGAAATATGAATTTTATTCAACGAGCGAACGAATGAGTGCTTACGTGAGATGTGGCTGCCACCGCGCCGTGCCGTGCTCGAATCACGGACGCACATATATAGTTCAGTAAATAGGTTTTTTTTGTTAGACAAAAATGGTATAAAGTTGAATTTTGGCATGGTTCAGAATTGGCCCAGAAACAATAATCCGTCGAATCCTCACGAATCAGCTGTGAGCTTTCGCCGGGATATCCAAAAAAGACTAAAAATTAGCTGTTTTTTAATGTAATCAAAATTATTAGAGACCTCAAAATTTTACAAGAGTAGCTTTTTAATGATAATAAGATTCTGCTTCTCTTGATGTATAACATGATATATTTCCATCTCTGGATGCGGTGATCTATACCACAAATTGACTTAAATTTGAATTATTTAAAAGCTTTTATTATTATTATACTCTTCGCAAAAACGAAGAGTATATTGTATTTGATCGGCACATTCCTAAAATCGTAAATATCGCTCGTAGAGAAAAAATTTTCATATCATTGTGTTAGTGAACGAATTCTGAACAACTTTCAAAATGTCCGTCTGTCACGTTTCTTGTAAGGGCGATAACTGAAGAAAGAAAAATCCGATTGTACTGAAATTTGGACAGTAAGTTAGTGTTGGCTAGATGAAGAACCCTAAGCCCCCCAAAGCTTTTGGTTTCCATGTGTATGAATTTAAAAAAAAATATTTTTACTTTTTAGTACTTTTTTCAAATAAAAACTTTTTCTTAAAAATATTTTTTTTATATAATTTTTTTTCAAATATTTTGCTTGCTAAAAAGTATTGTGATTTGGGTTTAAGAAAATTTTATTTTCTTATACAGGGTGCAAAAAAATTTCAAAGCTATTTTTATTTTTCATTTTTAATGAAAATTCCATTTGAAAAAGGTGCTCTTTACTTTTACACACAAATCGTATTACTTCCACATCCAGTGAAAGTATAGTAACGACAAAAAAATTTAAAAAAATTTTTATTGTTCAAATAGGCTTAAAATGTCATGAAACGAGATTTTAAGTTTGAGCGAAAAAAATTTCTGTCTGTCGGTCTGACTGTCCGTCTGTCTGTCTAATTTTTTTTTTGCGCACGTTTACTCTGGAACCGCTTAAGCTATTGACTTGAAATTTGGTACACGCATGTACTTTAACGAGATCTGGAACTAGATTATATTTTCATGTTGTTCCGACGAAGGGTTGGGGGGTAAATTGAGGTAAATTTGGGGTAAATGGGCAAATCAAGCAGGTAAGAGTCGATAAAATTGGTATTTAGTATATACAAGAGAAGCTAAGGTCTCAAAAAAAATTTTGGCACCCCCTTATTAAAGGGGATGAAAAAAATTGTGATTTAGTGTATGTACAAGAACCAGAAACCTCAAAATATTTTTTTACTTCATCCACCCTCACTACCACCCCCTCTATCACCACCCCCACCCCACTACCGATGTGGGGTATCGTTTTATGGGTTTTTGGGGTAGAGGATTTCAAATATTATATTATTACAGTTCCATAAACAATTATTTCCACATACAAAGTTTTTTCGTTGTGAGTGACTTGGATAGAGAATCTGGATGTGGAAGTAGTGATTCCTTGGGCAGCGGTTTTTTTTTTTAAAGTGACTTTTTGTCAAAAGAATAAAATTTACGTGCATTTGTGGTATAAGTAACCATCCGGGGACACCCTGCTTATTTACATGTTTAAGTATATGAAATTTACTATTTTTCTAGACCTCCTACATGTACTCATAAATGTTAATGTTACCTCTTTGAAATTATTATATTGTTCAGATCATGTTTATTATTTTCAACATTATCGTTAAAGCAGTTCTAGGTAAAAATGTACATGGGGTTACAAAAATTTTACATATTTATTACGGTTCATTTATTCAACAAATTCCAAAATATGTACACAGAAATGTAAATGATAAAGATAGTTAAGAACTGAAAAGGAAAATGGATATAAAATTGTTATTCATTATCTGCAACCAACTCTTTATTAAAACAAGAATGTCCTTTGCAATCACTAGACATGCTGGCCAGTTTTCTTACAAGTGCATTTGTTTGAAGTGCAATTTGATGTGCAAGTACAATCTTTACTAATTCGGGAAGTTCGTGTGTCTTATCAGAGAAAATGGGACACAGTATATCATTATTTACTTTTCACCCAAATTCCCTCTTTTTTTCATTTTCGAGGGCATTCTACTCCTGCACTTTTTTTAATAAGAGATATTTCGAACTGGAATTGCGGGAGGCAATGAATTTAAATTGAAATATGCGTGATTTTTTTTGCCCTTAAATTTTTGTACATAAAATATCGAGGTTCGCTTATAGAATTTATATTTATTTTGAGCTCTTTACTATATATCTAATTAAATAACTCTTCTCCCACTCGGATCAAATTAGGTACTAATCTTTTATTTAGAGTCATAAAGATAATGACACATTGTCTGGTGGTAGCCTCACTTTTGAGCAGGATATTAAAAGGTTTCCTTTTTTCCAATCTTTAGGGCGTAGAATGTTTTATGTTTTCAGGAATTAATTAAAATTATATTAATTTACAATAGCAATGCAATTGAGTCACGGGCGCTCTCCCACTACGTGACTGTACATATCAGGGGACAATAAGCTACTGTTAATAGGTTTTTTTTGTTAAGAAAGTCTTAATAATATTTTAGTGTTACAAAATTTAAGAGGATATTTATATGGAAAAAGTAATAACACTATTATACCCTAGAACCTACCATTTTCTTTAAGTAATTCAAAATATCTAATAATAATAATAATAATAATAATAATAAATGCCTTTATTCATTGTGTATACAAATTAAAGTACAATAAACAAGAAAAAAAAATTAAACAAACACAAATGAAAGGGCGAAGTTCGGTGGTACAGTAGTACACCCGCTCTTCCACTTAACCCAGAAAAGACTATTAATTATTAAATCAAAATGTACTAAATTAATTCAGAAAGTACACATAACAACAACTTGCGATAATGTGCAATTTATAATAATTATGTACGTGCATTAAATAAGATTAAACCTATTACCATATGTTAAATAATGTACCAAATAATGTGCTATAATGATTTAACTACAATATAGACAATGAAAATCTAACTTACAAGAAGACATATATTATTGAATTAAATAATAAGTAAACTAATAGAAGATATTCATAAGCATATGTAAGGAGGTGTAAAGGCCAAAGAGAGAGAAAAAAAGTGAACGAGATTATTAATCAAATTAAAATCAGCAAAAAAGAAAGGAAGAAAAAACGGAAACACAAGACGAATAAAAGCGAAATTCATTGAGGTTATTTATTTTAATAATATTATTTTCTATGATAACAACCATGAAAATGTCACAAATACGATTTAAATTATTAGGATAAATGAACACCTAGAAAAGTAAAGTTTTATCAAATAAATGTTCTTTTAAATGTTTTAAAAGTATTGATAGGCAATTTTTTTAAATGATCAGGTACGGCATTATAATATTTGCAGATCGAATAGGAAAATGAACTCTTATACATTGCAGTAGAATGCCTAGGTACAAATATTCTGTTACGGTGACGAGTATTAAGTTCATGCAATGCATTGCCAAATACAATTTTAGAATATAGATAAGGTGGTGTTTTATGAGTAACAACTTTATGATAAAAACAGCAGCTATGTAAAATCCTTCTTTCTTTCATGTTCAGCCATTTTAGCTCCCGTAATTTATACGATACAGACTGATACTTTCTAATTCCAAAAATAAATCTAATACATGCATTTTGCACACGTTGTATCTTTAGTTGGTCAGACATAGTCAGGCATGAGTGATACCCCACATCTAAATAATTGAAATGGCTTAAAACTAACGAGTTGCAGAGAATAATTTTGGATTTCTTATCTAATATGTAACTGCAACCATATAATAGTTTCAAATTACAATAAGCCCTTTTTATGCATTTGGTAATGTGGTGATTACATTCTAAACTGGGGTCAATTTGTAACCCTAAATTCTTCGTAATATCTACAACATTTAAAGGTTCATTACCTATAACGATATTCAAATTATGTAAACACTGCTCACGTTTTGTAGTTTTCTTCCAAATAACATAACAGCAGATTTATTAGGTTTAATTGTAAGTGAATAATTAGATGACGCAACTATTAACGACTGCAAATCAGCACTGATTTTTAAACACGCATCATCCATATCAGTAATGTCGAAAGATAAATATAATTGGGTGTCATCTGCATAGTAATGGGACTCACAGTAAGTCAAGTAAGAGTGAAAATTAGATGTATATATTGTAAACAATAAGGGACCTAAAATAGATCCCTGTGGCACCCCACTTTGAACTTCCAAACCCTCCGAGAAGATACTATTTAACAAAACCCTCTGTTTACATCCTACTAGATAGCTATTTAATAAAGCTACAGCATCGACACCAAAACCAAAGTAATGGAGTACTGCTAAGAGTAACCGATGATTAATCAAGTCAAACGTCTTAGAGTAATCTAATAATACAAGAACTGTTAATTTATTTTCGTCAATAGCAGACAAGATATCGTCGGTCACTTTTAGCAGCTCAGATGCGCAGCTATGTCCAGGTCTGAAGCCTGATTGCAAAGCGGGTAAAATTTTATGTTTATCAAGGTGCTCACGAATTTGTTCATTCAATATTTTTTCAAAGAGTTTTGAAAGTACTGGCAAAATACTTATAGGCCGTAGATCTTTCATATCCGTGATATTTTTAGATTTAGGCAATGGAATGATGTGCGCTAACTGAATTAACAATATGCGTAAGGAAGGGCAAAATATAAGGGCAACATAAGAGAATCATATTAATATCAAGGTCATCACAGCCAGCACCTTTAGTTTTGATTGAGGACAGATGCTTAAGTATATCATTATTAGATATTAACATAAAATTAAATGTGTCAATTGTAGTTCTAACATTAGTATTATAATAGTTTAAACTATCCAAATGTGGTTCATTAGAATTTTGAGAATTTATAAAATATCTATTTATTTCATCAACTTCACATAAGTGATCAGGAATTACATTAATATCAGATTTATCATAAATATCTAATTCTTTAAGATCTTTCCACAGAGTTTTATGATTGTTATTATTTAACTTAAATTGAAAATATGCCCTCTTTTCATTTTTAATGGCCACATTTGTAAAATTTTTTAGTTCTTTATAATACTCTCCGTCTGTTTTATTTTTAGTTTTTTTTTAAATTTTTGCAGTGCTTTTTTCCTAAGACCTAACATAATATTTTATATTATCAGTCAACCATGGACAATATTTTTTAGAAATCCTAGAAGTGACTAATGGTGCATGATTATTAAATACATCTAATATTAAATTGTTAAAAGTTTCCAATTTGGTATCAAGATCATCAATATAGAAAATTTGTTCGATATTTGCATATTGCAGATCCCTATAAAAATTGTCCAGATTAAAATGTCTATAACAGCGATAAGTGCGAAGAAAAGGTATGTTCACTTGTTTCAATATTACATAAAACTAGGTTTCAATATTACGTAAAACTAGGTTGTGGTCAGACCTATTCGGTACATCAATTACACCGCTATTTGTTACATTAAAATTGTCGGAACAAAAAATCAAATCTAAAATAGTAGCACTGGTTGTCCCTATCCTAGTCGGTTCATTTACAATTTGTACTAGTCCAAAACTGTCCTGCAGTTCAATTAATTTTTTGTGACTACTGCTAGAGAGATTTAAGTAATCTATATTCAAATCACCACCACATAATATATTTCAAATTTAAGGGTAAATGTGCTTAAACAGTTTTCAAAAGTTTCTAAACAGTCTAATACTGAATATTTAGCGGGTCTATAACCAACACCAACACAAGTAGGCCTGTCATCCAACATAAGTGAAATCCACAGCTGCTCAGTGTTATTCAGAGGAAGATAATTTATGACAGTACATTTAAATTTTGTTTTAATATAAATTCCAACTCCACCTCCCCTGCCTCCCTGCCTGTTATATTTAAAAAAATTATAATTATTTAAAAGTAGAAAGTCATCATTAACATTATTACTTCACCAGGTTTTCACAATCAAAATAATGTCGGGGTTGCGTCGAACAATGTTCTCCTTAAAATTTGCAAATTTGGTTAACAATGAACGAATATTATATAGTACTACAGTTAAATGTGATTTTATTGCATTTCTGTTCATTGTTTATCTGAAGAATAAATATAGAAGCCAGCAAGTCATGGTTGTATAAAATAGCTAAGAATATAATAAAATACCGTTTATACTTCATTTAGATTTGACTCAGTTTTTATAACTACAATATGCGAATCCTCCGTCCTTCTCATATAAATGTTACCGTTTTTTGTCCATAAAAATTTTATAGTGTTAGACTTTTTAAATTCTTTGGCCTTCATAAGTAATTTTTTGTTAGTTCGAGTTAAAACCTCATTTATATATATATATCATATTATGCTCCTTAACTAAATCAGATAAATCTTTGTCCAAATCTTTAGTAGATAAATTACGTTTTACTTTCCTGCAATGTAACATCTCATCTTTATCGCATTTCCTTATAATTTTAAGTATAATTTCAGCTGGAGAAGAGCTATTAGGTATACGCTGGCGGTAGCAGTTTTGAAGCATAGACGAATCGTACTTGAAACCAAGCGCAATACTGAGCAGTAGTGATGTGTCGTTCATGAACGACCCGTTCACAATGAACGGATCTTCCAAAAGACCCGTGAACGATTCGATCACTCTCCGTGACCCTATCGTTCATATGACCTGACCGAACACGGATAGTGTTTCCTTAATTTTCTACTAAGATATTCAACGATCGGTGCGCGACGAACGAGAACTAACAGAATGAACTCAATTCAAATCAACTTGTCTAAACATAATTAATTATTGATTATTAAATATTCGGTTTCGTGTTTGGGTCTTGAATTTGTAGAAAATATATTATTATTTTCAAAATGTTTCATAATTCAGGGAGATGAAATGCAGTCATAATTTATAAACTTGGAAATTGATAATGTTGACTTTAAATAGTGTCGGTACCTCTTATTGATTTATTCAAAAAAATATAAGTTCCGCCCTACTCACACTAAATTATTTTCGGCGGAAAGTGCTTGATAGAAAAGAAAAGAAATCAAAGGACCCGCCGCTGAACGGGAATGAACGATTAAGTTGTTTCGAAATAGATCTCATCGCGAGCTGCGTCTCTCTCTAATCAATGACCATGTACCCACCGGGTCATATGAACGAATCTTCGTGAACGGGTCATTTGAGTGATTGACCTGGTAAGACCCGGTTCACTCAAATGAGCCGGGTCTTACCATCACTACTGAGCAGTCGTATATTCTCCCCTCTCGGTTCAGGTACACCAGTGATCTCCAAACTATTAAGATTCATTTGTTTCTCGGTGTCATTTAGTTTTGCCTTTAACACCAAATTCTCTTCTAAGAAACTGACACTTTTCTCAATCTCTTCTGTTTTCACATTTATGCTTATCTCATTGTTCATTATAGACTGCTTGTTGTTATTAATGGATTTGTCATGTTCAATCAGCTTGTCTTGTAACGTTGAAATGTCCTTTTGAAAATTGTGAACAGTATGTGCCCAATTATCATGTTTCAATAACAACTGATCTATTTTTGTACACAAGCTAGACATTACAACTGCATTGTTATTATTATGGGAGCCACTAGCTGTACTTGCTACTACAGCTTTAGACATACAACTATTGCATAACCAAATATTGACTCCATTCTGATAATTCACTAATTGAGACTCTTCAATGCCCGCACAAGTGTTACAGTTCTCCACGGCACACAATTTACATTTGATCTTCTTCTTAGAATTCATGCGAGAGCTGCAAGCACCGCAACTAAACATTTTGAGTTCCACTGATATATTTTTTTTTATTTTTAGAGTCTTTACAAAAAGATGTAGATAATAACCTCAGGGTAATGCAAATTAAGGTTATAATTTTACGAAAATTTATTTATAAAGTTAACTTTTCACCACACTCAATGATGCACTTAACTAGGGTAGTATGTTGGATAATTCTTCAGGATTAATTCACAAAATTAACAATGATAATCACTATAGAACTGGAAAACAATGGAGCGTGATGTGACACCTCTGACAGGCGCCTATAATTACTGGAAAATGAATAATAAAATAGAATTATGCACTAAAAGATGCTCAATTTTAAAACTAACAAAAATGTATTTTTGAAAAATGTTTATATACAGTGTGTTTCACTTCTCGCGAAGACACCCCTGTATCTTTTTTATTTGTTGCCGAATTAATTTCAAATTTTTATCAGCCATACAAGTCCATAAGGTGACTTTATTCAACACATAAATGCCGTCTAAATCTAAAACGCCGGCCTACTGCGATAAAAAGAAAATGTCAATTTTCGAGAAATCATAGTAGGCTTAGAGATAGACAAAAATTTTGTTAACAAAAGTTGTTCAGAATCACTTGATATGCCCCCCTGTAAAATTTTGTGAAAATCGGAATATTTTCAAAAAATAATTTTTTGTTTCACTTCTCGTGAAGACACCCCTGTAAATCTAAAACGCCTGCCTACTGCGATAAAAAGAAAATGTTAATTTTCGAGAAATCATAGTAGGCTTAGAGATAGACAAAAATTTTGTTAATGAAAGTTGTTCAGGATCACTTCATACGCCCCATGTCGTCTAAATCTAAAATGCCGGCCTTAGAATAATTAAAATTAAAATCTAATTACTTTAATGAGTTTTAACATCTGTCAACAATAGGTAGGATGCTGTCATATAACGAATTCTTTTTTAATTAAATTGGTGGCCCTGAAAAGGGCCGTTGTTTTTACAGAGAAGACTACTAATAATGAATGATAATATTGTCGGAAAAAAAAATACAGATAAAGCAAAAGCCGCAGTGTTAGAATAGTTCAAAAATAAAAGAAGTTAATGGTTTTTTTTACTTATTTATTATATTGCGCCCCTTTCCACTAACCCACCCTCAAGTGTAATACACTTCTCAATCCGTTTTCTATTATTTTTTACAACTCTTCGCAGTTCTTGAGCTGTAACTTCTAAACATGCTTGCCTTATCCTTTCACAAAGCTGCTCTATATTTTGAGGTCTGGTCATATAAACTTTGTTTTTAATGTGACCCCAAAAATAAAAATCCATTGGAGTGAGATCAGGTGATCTGGGTGGCCAATGTATTAAAGGGCTATTTCGTCCTATCCATCTTTGGGGAAAATGTTCATTCATCCATGCTCTCACTACTACGGAATTGTGGATAGATGCTCCGTCGAGTTGAAAATACAATTGTTCCAAAGGAAAATCAACAATTGCATTCCAAAGATCATTATTTAAAAATTCTAGCAAATTTAACGCATTTATATTTTGAAAAAAGAAAAACGGCCCTATTATTGTTTCGTTAAAAATTCCGCACCACACATTTACTTTCTGGGAATATTGCCTTTTACAATTTATTATCCAATCAGGATTTTCTACTGCCCAGAACCTAGAGTTTTGTGATGACACTACCCCGTTGGTGGAGAAAGTTGCCTCGTCCGTGAAAATTACTTTCTTCAAGAAGTCTCTATTGTTTAAATAATTACCTTGGATCCATAAACAATATTCTAATCTTCTCTCTTCATCACCTTCTTCCAAGGTATGTAAAAATTTTGGTTTAAACGGTTGTAGCTTATGGCGTTTTAAACATCTCCAAATTTTTGATGCCGACAAATTAAGGTCACGAGCCATATTTCGAAGACTGGTAGTGGGATTGGCGTTAAACGCCGCTAATATAACATTATCATCTCCGTGATTTCGATTAAGATGTACTCTCGGTTTAAGCACATTGCCAGTTGTATTGAACAAGTGACATATTCTTGCTACGGTACCATGGTGTATTGGTTGTCTTAGAGGATGTCTTAAATTAAATTCTTCTGCTGCTTCTCTTGAAGACCGTACATTTTCACCGACTATCTTTATTATTTCAATTTTTTCATCAGTAGTTAAAAGTATTCTAACCATTATGAGAAAAGATATGAAATAAGGAAACTTTAGTATGAATAAAATTATTAAAACAAGAAAAACTAACAAACTCCACAGAAAATAACAACAATCACTTCTGTCATGAAAGCAATGACGAAATAAATAAAACAATACATATTGACAGTTAATTTCACGGCACTCTTTACATTCAACGCAATAAAACCGTCCATGTTCCTAAATTTCTGAGCCGATAAGGAGGAAGGATATGATGGAGAGTTACTCCTCCAGAAGAGAGATAACAAAAAGAAAAAAAGAAAAGATATTACATTCAACTTGATATGTAAAAATAAAAAGCCCTTTTAGTGTTTAATTGAATGCTGATTTTTGTTCACAACTTTCATTTGTTGGAAAAAGTTCTCTTTATGTGTTCTCTTTTTTTGAAAATATTCCGATTTTCATAAAATTTTACAGAGGGGCATATGAAGTGATCCTGAACAACTTTTATTAACAAAATTTTTGTCTATCTCTAAGCCTACTATGATTTCTCGAAAATTAACATTTTATTTTTATCGCAGTAGGCAGGGGTTTTAGATTTAGACGGCATTTATGTATTGAATAAAGTCACCTTATGGATTTGTTTGGCTGATAAAAATTTGAAATTAATTCGGCCGCAAATAAAAAAGATACAGGGGTGTCTTCACGAGAAGTGAAACAAAAAATTTTTTTTTGAAAATATTCCGATTTTCACGAAATTTTACAGGGGGACATATCAAGTGATTCTGAACAACTTTTGTTAACAAAATTTTTGTCTATCTCTAAGCCTACTATGATTTCTCGAAAATTAACATTTTATTTTTACCGCAGTAGGCAGGGGTTTTAGATTTAGACGGCATTTATGTATTGAATAAAGTCACCTTATGGATTTGTTTGGCTGATAAAAATTTGAAATTAATTCGGCCACAAATAAAAAAGATACAGGGGGTGTCTTCATGAGAAGTGAAACAAAATTTTTTTTTTTTGAAAATATTCCGATTTTCACAAAATTTTACAGGGGGACATATCAAGTGATTCCGAACTACTTTTGTTAACAAAATTTTTGTCTATCTCTAAGCCTACTATGATTTCTCGAAAATTAACATTTTCTTTTTATCACAGTAGGCCGGCGTTTTAGATTTAGACGGTATTTATGTGTTGAATAAAGTCACCTTATGGACTTGTATGGCTGATAAAAATTTGAAATTAATTCGGCCACAAATAAAAAAGATACAGGGGTGTCTTCACGAGAAGCGAAACAAAAAATTTTTTTTTGAAAATATTCCGATTTTCACAAAATTTTACAGGGGAACATATCAAGTGATTCCGAACAACTTTTGTTAACAAAATTTTTGTCTATCTCTAAGCCTACTATGATTTCTCGAAAATTGATATTTTCTTTTTATCGCAGTAGGCCGGCGTTTTAGATTTAGACGGCATTTATATGTTGAATAAAGTCACCTTATGGACTTGTATGGCTGATAAAAATTTGAAATTAATCCGGCCACAAATAAAAAAGATACAGGGGTGTCTTCACGAGAAGTGAAACAAAAAATTTTTTTTTGAAAATATTCCGATTTTCACAAAATTTTACAGGGGGACATATCAAGTGATTCCGAACAACTTTTGTTAACAAAATTTTTGTCTATCTCTAAGCCTACTATGATTTCTCGAAAATTGACATTTTCTTTTTATCGCAGTAGGCCGGCGTTTTAGATTTAGACGGCATTTATATGTTGAATAAAGTCACCTTATGGACTTGCATGGCTGATAAAAATTTGAAATTAATTCGGCAACAAATAAAAAAGATACAGGGGTGTCTTCACGAGAAGTGAAACACACTGTACAAACAGGTGAGTAAAATATTTGCGTATAATTAAGATTCATTCAACATTTAACATCTTATACGTAGTTCGATTAAGGTATAGCATATTATACATCAAAAAACGCAAAATTTTATAATTAACAAAAAAAATGTTTTTGTAAAATTTTGATAACTCCAATATTAACTTAGATATTTTTCATTAAGTGCAAAAATTCTCGATTTTCAGCCATTTTTTGAAGATGGCGGCGAATGCTCACAGCTGATTTATAGGGACTCGATAGATTACCATTCCTGGACCCATTAAGAACATCTAACAAAAAATCAGCTTTCTTATACCCCGATCGGTCATTTTAGAATCCTTATTTATTACACTAATATTGATATTTTAGTATCGTATTAACTGCAGGCACAGACTCGCGGTACCCCGATATTATTAGACAAAATATAATAATAATTTTATATCTCTTAGACATGAGCGCCCGTGATTTCTGCCCGGCAGTCCGCATATCAGCGTCCGGTCCATTTACTCGCTCCTTGAAAAAAAATCGTATTTCAATAAATATTTAACCTATCGTCATAATTCTTTTTTTAAAAACTTTTTCAATGCTTTGACTATATTTGACTCCATATATGTGTATAAAAATTTTCAATAATTCACATAGACCACCTCATAGTGAAGTTTTCCATGCATATAATATGAAGATTCTACTTTTACTAAATATTTTTTGAAAAATTTTGAATATTTTCGAATTTTTCAATTTACCATTGGAAGCGCTCAGGTTTTGAGTATACGTGTGCAAGAAATCAAAATCATAGCTTTTACAGTTGAATTAATATAGCGATAAATGTTTAAAAAAACGTAGTTTTTCGGATTGAAGCTTAGTCGCCTTTAAGGGCCATTCTCAAAGTTCGGTCCTGCTTTAAAAATTGTAGATTCTCAATTTCTATGCTCTAAAATGTCCTTTACAATATAACATAGGTTTCATCTAGTTATACCTCGGTATCACTCAAACTCATAATTCACATTTGATTTTACTCCACTAATTACTTTAGCGTCGTTGATCGATTCGGTAAAACTGAACTTAGCATAAACGTAACTTTAAAAAAATAAATGAATAAAAAATATATGGATTTACTTACCAGTTACAGAATCGTCCAGTATGGTAGTGTATAGCACACGTGGGTCATCTATAAAAAAAAAGTAGGACGTGCATTATGTGCAATTCATATGTATTTTTTAGAGCAAAGATACACAATATTATATTGTTTTATGTACATATTGGGTGTAAACAAAATTTGGATCCCCACTATAATTTTTTGACTTTTTGTCTTTCGAGATATCAATGTGGGAAGGAATTGTTTTCTTATAAATAATTAGCTATATCTGGATTCGGGTTCTTCAATGTATACAACCACTACTTTCTCATCAAGATTTTCTATCCGTCTCTCACAACGAAAGAAATGTTGATACCTCACTATGTGGAAATAATTGTTTATGGAACTTTAATATTATTGTATTTGAAATTGTCTACCTCAAAAACCCATAAAACGATATGCCGCGTCGGTACCCTGTCAAAAAATCCTATTTCAAACTTATAGATAATCATTGATTACCCATAAAAAAATGTATAATTATCTATAAGATTGAAAAAGTTTGAAATGGTTTCTATAAGTTTGAAATAGGATTTTTTGACAGGGTAATGGGGGAAGTGGTAGAGAGGTGGTAGTGGGGTAGATAAAGTAAAAAAAAATTTGGGACCTCTGGTTGTTGTATACATTATTAAATCACAATTTTTTTTCACCCCCTTTAATAATGGGGGGGGGGGGTGGCTAATGCCAAAAAAATTCTTTGAGACCTTAGCTTCTCTTATATACAGGAGATATGTAACACCCTGTAGCATGTTTATTTAAAAACATATTATTTTGAAATTTGGTAGACTTATATACTGTGTGATTGTCCCAAAAAGTTTTGGAATAAATCTTTGTTCCGCAAGTCCTTTGTGTAAACAAGAGAATGTTGAAAATTGTGCTTTTTCGCAGTTTTTCTTAAATATCTCTGGTTGAATAGGTCGCATCACAATTAATACAAAAAATAGATTGTCCATAGAGGAGTAGCGAGTCAACTTTTTGGGGGAGGTTATTTTTCGCCAGCTTCATAAACCGTACCCCCTTTCGCTGCACCTCTGTGTGTGTCCATAATAAAATTCCGCGGAAAACTAGATTTATTCGAACCTTTTTGGTTAATTTGTTATGTTGCAATAAATGAAAACAATAAAAAACAGCCATTTTTAAACAATTGATAATAACTTAAACAGTAGAATTGAATAGAATATGTATTTTTAACTTTGACTCGTATGTTTGTATGTTTGCCTGTCTGTGGCTTTATATCTCTTCAACGGAAGATCCGATTTTGATGCAGTTTTTTTATTTGAAAGAGTATTTTGTCGAGAAGGTTTTTAGTAAGGTTTCATCTCGGGAGATCTTCAGGGAGCGCCACATCCTCTATATACAACGTGATCTACCATGACATGCGGAAAATTTAACAGTAGCTACTCCCCACCGAAAGGAGTTAAAAATTTAATCGGCAGCTACTGGAGGCGGCTGGAACCTCCCCACACGGTGGATCCAAATCAGCTGTGTTTGGATATTACATCGGAAATCAGAGCATTGAGCAAACAGATAAATTACACGTGACTTTGCAGCCATTTATTTCATGGAAAAATATCGAACGAACTGAAGTGGACTACAAGCAATCTGTTTTCCTCTCATGTTTATTTATGTTGCATTTTAACCAATTGCCGGATATTATAAGGGTATTAACAGATAACGTTTCTAAGATTTTGTAGAACGTTGAATAGCGAATAAAAAATAATACAGAATTTAGTCCAAATGACACTCTAACCTCAACAAGTCAATAACATTATGGACAGTTCAAGCGGACTACGTATGCGTCAAATTAAAATCTTCCTGCACGATCAAAAAGGCCCGAGCAAGTCGAGCTTCGTCTGAGTCCTTTATTTTGTAATATTCGAACGTTTCAGATTTAGCTCGGTTAGCTCGATTTGCATTAAATGAACGATTGTGACGCGTCCCATCAATCAGACGTAATATCCGAACACGGCTATAAACAATTATTACCTTTAAAAAACCAACTAAAATGAGTCTTGACATTGTCAAAAATATTTGGGTTGGTTTGTGACCAGTGCAGAATTCTTTCATGTAGTTTTCGCATTTTAAAGGTTTTTAATATGAGTTTTTTGTAAAGAATTGTTTAATGTGTCTTATTAGATTTTTTCGTGATAATATTATTGGCTATAATTGGAAAAAATGACTGATATGTGCATAGTAGTGGGTTGTGGACATCGTGGAAATCATGACAAGGTTAGCTTTTACCGTCGTGAATTCTAAATATTTCCCTCATATAAATGATCTGTCGAGAAAACGACGTCAAAGATGAATAGCCGCGATTAAAAGGGATGATCTAACACCTTCCATCGTTTTTACATCTCGATTTTCCATCTTGATTTTTCAATACCAACTTCTTAAAATACTCACTTTGCATGATTAAATAAAGTTTATTACTTGAAAACAATAAAAAACGCCTTGCCACAATCTACAAAAAACACTATATTGTTAAAATTTCAAGATACTTAGCCAGGACGACTGAAAAACACAAACTGTTTTGACAAACGTTTAACGACTGTCAACAAATATTTGACCGCAACGCAAAGTTGGAAGTCACGTGGTTTGGATTGCCTAATTGTTGATTAATAAAAATAGACAGCTAATTACAGGTTTGATTTCCAACCTACAAAAAGAGTCCAATTTTATTAGGACAAAGTATTTAGAACTTCATAAACATTACAGATGTACTAGATTTTAGTTGAAAGTACGGGAACCAGGCAGAAATTTTAATAATAGCTACGTAATATTCTTAAATCTTAAGAAATATATATTTTTCAGGTTAGCTGTGACGTCACGTATCATAACCTATAAATCAACATTCACAAAAAACTTACCAACCCAAATATTTTTGACAGATGGCAAAATACATTTTCCCCTAACAATAATACCAATAATATTTTTTGGATGCTGTCATGTGTGCAGATATAACGAATTCTTTTTAATTTTTTTAACGGAAACGAAATCGAAAGGGTGCAAGTGTGATATATCGTTGAAATCGGAATTTTTACTGCTTTTCAATGGTTCGATTACAAATTGTAAGCAATCATAAAATAAACAACTTGTTGTGCCAAAACGGCACTGAATGTAATCCGATCTCAACCAAAACATTTTCAGATCTTCTGGAGCACTAAAGAAACCCTCAAGCAAAGTTTCATCCAAATTCGTTTAGTAGCTTCGCCGCTATCGTGCTAACATACATACATACACACACACACACACACACACATACATACATACGTGTATGACAATGCTTACCGCATATCATGAACTGCACCCAGTTGTGACACTAATGAAACCGGCGCGTATCATTGGGCAATAAATGTTTTTTCGATACACTCGCTCTAACGACCAATATATAAAAAAATCAATTGTGGAATCAGATGCCATTAAATTGAAGTGTATCTTTACGATTCCATAAGCATAGGAGCTTCAACTAAAAGTGTATCAGGGTGTAAATATATACCCCACCGTAAAATATACACGAGATGCCAATAGGATAGCATCCCGAAGATTTCCGAAGTGTAAGGAATATTTTTACATGTGCAAAACACAATATTTTTTATTTGATGAACTTTAACAATACAGTTGGAATATAAGAAAGGCTAAGAGAAATTACTCGGTGCGCAAACTGCATTAGGAGTTTTTCTGATCAGGGGAGAAATAATGTAAACTTTCAATATTGCACCACCAGAAATTATTTTAGAATATATACAGGACCCACTACAACAATTATATAGGGGCATTTTTTAATTACTTTTTTTTTACTGAAATTCGATATATACATATGATTAATTTTTTTTTTAGCTTATTTCTTATGTCTTTCTTATTTTTACTTCCACATTCACTGGAAGTAATAGTAACGAAAAAAAAATTTGTATTGTTCAAATAGGCTTAAAATGTCATAAAATATCGGGGGGTTAAATTGAACACCATTGAATGGCTTTTTCAAGAAAATGAACTCGTTCTTTATTATTTTTCATTCTTACGTAGAATTTTTTAGAAATTACGAAAAGAAATATTTTTGCGATTACAGCGCCATCTGTCACGGATCGAAAAAAACGTTTCAGACAAACTTGACATAATTTTTGCCGTAGAATCCGATTCTGCAATAAAAAATAGGGGTACACCTATTTAAGATTTTAAAGTTGCCCCCCGCCCCACTCCAAGGGGGTGGGGGGTCGCGTTTGGTATCATTGGATAGCCCTTCCAAAATTTTTCTTTTTTGGATCCAACGTGTATTTCTCGAGATATTTGACCGTTTCCAGACTTTTTGGACACCGTGATGTATTTTAACGAGATCTGGAACTAGATTATATTTTGATCTTATTCTGTTGAAGGGTTGGGAAAAATTGGGGTAAATTGTGTTATATACGTAAATCAAACAAGTAAGAGTCCATAAAATTTGTATTTAGTATATATAAGAGAAGCTAAGGTCTCGAAAATTATTTCATTAGCCACTCCCATTACCACCCCGGCTTCATTATTAAAGGGAATGAAAAAATAAAACTAACCATAAAAGAGGTGGTTTTTGGCCGTTTCAGGGGGTTGCGGCGGTCAAAATCTTCTCCCACCACTTACATCGTGTTCAGCACTCTCGAAAATAGGAGGGAAAGGTAATCTCGTCTTTGCACAAAATATGTACAAAAACTCGTCAAATAATGCTTAATTACATAGACTATTAAGAGAAAAAATTGTATGCTTATTTAAACCGTTTTTTTTTTTTAATTTGTTTATAAATTTAAAAATAATGGTTATAAACAAATTTGAATGACTGAATTTTTTTATAAAACCAAAAACAACAAACAAAAAAAAAGAAATATGAAATATTTAACATTTTTCTAAAAAAATTTAACCTATTTGCAGTTTGGGCCGAGCTACGTCAGTTTTTACGTTTAGGTCACTTATACATTTAGAGTGGTTATTCTCCAATGCTTATATTGTCTCTGCTATTTGAAAATAGTACAAAACTACAATTTTTAATATTACATCGTATAAGGCTTTGAAAACATACCGCGCATTTTCAATTTTTTTGTACCTTCCTTAATTCCTGTCGCAAAAAGGGAAAACAAACCTAACCTGAACATCTATCCTTATGTACATTTTTAAGACTTTTAATATTACTGATGCAATAAAAAAAATCGCGATCTGGATTTAAACCCGAGACGTCCGCATGTTGGAATAAAAAGCGCTAGTCGTCCAAGTCCAACAAAGCTTTATTATTTATTTCTTACATCTGACGACTAAGGTCTGATTTTTAAACACATAATATAACGTTTATACCTATTTGGTTATTATCGGATCTCTGAATTATTCGCCGAAGATCTAACTTTCGGACATCTATACACTATCTGTGCTTCTGGGTTATTTTCAATTAGCTGAGGCAAAAATATTAAATTTTAATTTTAAGAAATATCGATTTGCTTATTTATAAGTAACTGAGACGCAAAAATTGAAGTATCTCGGTCACAAAATGCAATTAGATCATCATTACTTCCACATCCAGTGGAAGTATAGTAACGACAAACAAATTTTCAAAATGTTTATTGTTCAAATCGGCTTAAAATGTCATAAAACGTTGAGATTTTAAGTTTGAGCGAAAAAAAAATTCTATCTGTCCTGTCTGTAACTTTGTTCAGTATTCTCCGATTTTTCTTTTTAATTTTAAGTTTAATTTAGTTAATTATTTAAATTTCATTCTTCAGGTGCATTACTTCATTGTTTGATATAATTTAAAAATAAATTCCTTTTTTTTCTTTGCCATAAAATGGATTTAAATTAAATATTTTGTTTACTTGCCCGCGTGATATACTCGGTTTCACAAAAACCTGCTGCTCGGCTATTGAAGAAGGATACCGAAGTGGTACAAGAACAGTAGTTCGATTTTGATTGCGAACGCGCTACAACTGTAGTAATTTTTCTCTAATTTTCTCGAAATCTCTATATAATTGTACTCATCCTCTATTGTGTGTGATTTAACTCAAACGATAAACAATTGTTCTACTTGTGCAATAAAGTCTACAGTCCGCTGCGCTGCCGAATCCTGCCCGATAGACGACAAAACCAGGCTCCTGACATCCAGCCAATAAAGGTAGGAAACGTGCAACCGAGTACGAACAATTTAAGTTATTTAACTCTCATCTAATTCTCATAATTTTTCTCTTACTCAAAATATTACAAACTTATTCTGGAACCGTTTAAGATATCGACTTGAAATTTGGTACTCGTGTGTATTTTAACGTGATCTGGAACAAGATTATACTCTCACCTTATTCCGTTGAAGGGTTAGGGAGTAAATTGATAAATCAAGCAGGTAAGAGTCCATAAAATTGGTATTTAGTATATACAAGACAAGCTATAAGGTCTTAGAAAGTTTCTGGCATTAGCCACCCCCTATTAACACCCCCACTCCATTATTAGAGGACGTGAATAAAATTGTAATTTAGTGTGTGTACAAGATCTAAAAACCTCAAAATATATTTTTTTCTTTATCCACCCCCACTACCATTCTACCGCCCCCCTATCTATCATCACCACTACCGATGTGGGATATCGTTTTATGAGTTTTTGGGGTAGTCGATTTCAAATATATTACTAAAGTTTCATAAACAATTATTTCCATATACAGAATTTTCTTTGTGAGACTTGGATGGAAAATCTGGATGTGGAAGTAGTGATTCCTTGGGCAGCGGTTTTTCTTTTAATGAAAAAGATTAGATATTTTATCAATTTTCATAATTCATTTGCTATTTTTGGTTTGATAAAAAATCCATAGAGTTATTTGAATTTGTTTATAACTATAATTTTGAATTTTTTTTTTTCTTAATACCATTGTAAAGTAGGTACTGTCGTGAGCAAAATTAAATAGGACAACTATTTTTTTCTAATGTAAATCTGTCTTTATTTGAACATGTAATGAGTAACCGAAATAAAACAGTTAACATTTTTATTTTATTTTTTATTGTAATGCTGTAGTTATTGCTAAAACGGAAGATAGATGGTCAATGCGACAAATTGCTCTGCATTTTAACATTAACAAAAATTATGTGTTTAACATTTTAAAAAAGTGGAGAATAAACGGTACGATTGGTAGAAATCCTGGATCAGGGCAACAAAGGATATCTAACCTAACAAGAAACTAACTATTAATATTTCGTTATTGCACCATTTCTATTTATAACTTCTATAAGTCTGTTTGGCATAGAATTAAATAACCTTATACAATAATCATTAGTAAAAATTTACATCATGCACTAAAAATTCAAGCGCAAATCCTAGTCGAGCTTCTTTATGTTCAGCTTTAAGTAAGTATTTCTGTGCTGCTGGATGACAGCGTAGCTCCGATTCTCTTACTCGCCGGCGACCAGTACTACTCGATCCAGGAAAATTCGTTTCTTCAGCAGCCTGAATAACTGAGTGAAATGGATTTTCTACTAAATTATTTACCAATTGCAAATCTTGTTGTTGAGTTGATATCCTTCGTCGCCCTTGTCTAGGATTTCTACTAATCTTGAAAATGTTAAACACAGAATTTTTGTTAATGTTATAATGCTATGCAATTTGTCTCTAACTTCAGCTTTAACTAAGTCACTTATATGGGGCATATTAGTTTGGCACCTCCGATTAAAGAACTTATATCTAGATACATAATGGCATTGATTTATTTGTCGCTGAAAGACTCACAATCTAAGGCACTTCTTCCCATAAGTTGCTGATTGGCCCATCGGCGTATTCGCGGCCGCTCGTGCACTATCGGCTTCAGTTCGATTATCATAATCTCAGTTGACAGTTCGGCCATTAATGTCCATAAATGTTTTTCGTGTTCTCCGACCAAAAACTGGTGAAAAAGTAACTTTATTTTAAGTTGTGATTTGCTTAATACCTAAATAATATTCTCTATTCATATTTACAGTTTAGTGACAATATATTTTGTGCAAATAAATAGTGTAGTGCTGTGCCGTTTGCAGAAAGCAGTTTAGAAAAGAAGAAAATCGATCGTTCCATAGTCGCTACATGATGAAGTTCAGTTTACAGTTATAAAGTAAATAGCAAATTAATTTTAATATCCTTTCAATACATATTTATCTTACTGTTTTATCTTACTGTAATATCGTATGCCTACATCACGTTATATAAAGAGCCGGTAATGTAGGAATTGCAATAATTCATTTTAATGAAAATATTTACCATTCTACACATTTTCTACACACACAACGCCACTGTTGCCAATGGGATGTGATGCACGGTCAATAAACGATACGGTTGCATCAATCAGCAGCTTTAGGACGAGAGAGACGCGGGGGGCGGGAAATCGAATGAAAGAGATAGACATATCTGATTTCCGTGCAAAAGATAGAGACAAAGATGCTTGTAGTGTCTACAGGTGACGTAGGCTGTAGACCCTACCGGAATCTTTGTCTCTGTCTTCTGCACGGAAATCAGATATGTCTGTCTTTTTCATTCGATTTCCCGCCCCCCGCGTCTCTCTCGTCCTAAAGCTGCTGATTGATGCAACCGTATCGTTTATTGACCGTGGATGTGATGTTCATCTATCCATTTTAATGGACATATAATGTGATTATGTTAGGAGCAAACAAGGTATATAGTGAAAAGATAGCCTATTATGTATCTAGATATAAGTTCTTTAATCGGAGTTTGGCACACTTCCAATGAATTATGACAACTAACTGACAATGTCACAAAAATTAAAGTTAGATGTACACAACTAGATTTTAGCAAAAATACGTTATAAGACTTGTCCTATTTAATTTTGCTCACGACAGTACATGTAAAAACCGCTGCCCAAGGAATTCCTACTTCCACATCCAGATTTGCTATCTAAGTCTCTCACAACGAAAAAATGTTGTATGTCGAAATAATTGGTTATGGAACTTTAATAATATGATATTTGAAATCGTCTACCCCAAAAACTCATAAAACGATATCCCACATCGGTAGTGAGGTGGATCTAGTGATAGGGGGTGGTAGTGGAGATGGATGAAGTAAAAAAAATATTTTGAGACCATTGGTTCTTGTACACACACTATATCACAATTTTTTTCACCCCCTTTTATAATGGGGTGGGAGTAGTAATGGGGGTGGCTAATGCGAAAAATTTTTTTGAGAGATTAGTTTCTCTTGTATATACTAAATACCAATTTTATGGACTTTTACCTGCTTGATTTTCCTATTTACCCCCATTTACACCAATTTACTCCTCCACCGGAATAAGATGAAAACATAATCCAGTTCCAGATCTTAAACGGTACCAGAGTAATCTTGTGCACAAAAAAAGTTACGACAGACAGACAGACTGAAAGACAGACAGAAATTGTTTCTGCTTAAACTTGAAATCTCGACGTTTCATGACATTCTAAGCCTATTTGAACAATAAAAATAAAAAAAAAATTGTTGTTACTGTACTTCCACTGGATGTGGAAGTAATTATCCAAAAAAGGCAATTTTTAGTGGTTTTTATTTTTATACAAATTAACAAATTATCAAAATGTTTTTTGATATATCTAGTTTCATTTATAATTTTATCCCGAGATGATAAGAAAAATAGCAGTAATTGTTTAAATTTTAAATGAAGCAATGGATAGATCTAATCCAAAACTTCTCATGCCACTTGTTATTACACCTGGAACAAATTAATACAATAACATTAGTGCAGCCAGAGAATTCCCATTTTGACTTCACTATATTAAGAACAAATAAAGCTTTTGAAAGTATATTTTCCATTCTATTTTCCAAAAATCACTGGTTTTCGAGATATTTGAACTGTAATGTAATTTTTCAAGTAAACAAAATTGCATTTTTTTTTTTCATGTCTACAATTTACAGTTTAAATTTAGTCGAACATACAACATAAACATGACGCAAAAACCGCTGCCCAAGGAATCACTACTTCCACATCCAGATTTCCTTTCCTATCCAAGTCACTCACAACAAAAAAATTTTGTATGTGGAAAAATTGTTTATGGAACTTTAATAATATAATATTTTAAATCATCTACCCCAAAAACCCATAAAACGATACCCCACATCGGTAGTGGAGTGGGGGTGGTGATAGGGGGTGGTAGTGGGGGTGGATGAAGTAAAAAAATATTTTGAGGTTTGTGGTTCTTGTACACACACTAAACCACAATTTTTTTTCATCCCCTTTAATAATAGAGTGGCTAATGCCAAAATTTTTTTGAGACCTTAGCTTCTCTTGTATATACGAAATACCAATTTATGGACTCTTACCTGCTTGATTTACCTATTTACCCCAAATTTACCCCCAATTACTTCCCAACCCTCCGACGAAACAAGATGAAAATATAATCTGGTTCTAGATCTCGTTAAAGTACATATGTGTACCTCTCAAGTCAATATCTCAAACGGTTCCAGAGTAAACGTGCGCACAACAAAAGTTACAGACCGACAGACAGACAGAATTTTTTTTCGCTCAATCTTAAAATCTCGACGTTTCATGGCATTCTAAGCCTATTTGAACAATAAAAATTTTTAAACATTTTTTTTGTGTCGTTACTATACTTCCACTGGATGTGGAAGTAAAATTAGATAATACACAATAAGCAGAAATGTCAAAATCTTTAATTTCCAAATAGCAGTTGCAGCCCCACCTTTGTTTTACTTGAAAAAAAAAAGTTATTTTGTGTTTTGAAATAAATGTTTCATTGACATTTAAATCAGCCTGATTCTCTATGAAGAATATCCCAAAGGACTTATCGTCTAAAATATATTTAAAAAAAGTTATGACAATTTTTATATTTAAGAAAATTAAATTGAAGTTCATATATCTCGAGAACCAGTGATTTTTCGAAAATTGTTCGTATTATAAAAGTTGCTCAGAATGTGATGTTCCATCATTTGCAATTCTAGGATTAAATAATTTCTTTGCGTCACAACGCCATCTATAACACCATTTGTAAAATGGCCGTTTTTTCTCAGAACTAACATCAGTTATATATTCTAGTGAACACCTTTTACAGAATTCAAACATCTTTTTTATTTATCAGATATTAATACACAAGAGGTCGATTTTTTACCGTGTAAATTTTTTTGGACAAAAACCTCTTTTCCCATGAAAATTATTCGAGAATTAAAGGCATGGAAAAATCGCGACACGAAGTGGAGCGATTTTTCCTATGTCCCTTAATTCGAGCATAATTTTCATGGAAAACAGGTTTGAGTCACTCAAAAAAAAATTACCCGAGTAGAAAATCAACCTCGTGTGTATTACAGAAGATTAATATATAATTAAAAAATATTATCTAAAATAATTATTAGAACAAAAAAATTGTTTATTTAAAGTTTAAAAAATAACAATTTATAGTAAAACTTTTGTTTTTTACTATCACACATATTCATTGTATCTACATGAAATGCACAATAATTATTATAACAATGGCAGTACTTTTGATTCTTCTTCGTGGTTTACCAATTTTAAGTTAACAGAATTATTTGTAATTTCGCTTGCAGGATTTCTTATATTCGAAATTAACGTTGAACGATGGTCCTTATCTAGCTGAAGACACCAAATCGCCGTTTCTCATTTTGTGAACAAAAATCAAGATGAAAACGCGAAATGTTAGAATTTAATAATTTCAATGATTTTTTAATTTGACACATGGCTACTACGAAAAAAGTAACATACAGTTTTCTCGATTGTTTCCACGTATCGATAGCCATTTTTATCACTTTAAAGAAATCCTATTGGTCAATTTTTTTGAAAAGGTACGTTTTGATTGGTTAATAAAATAAAAATATATTAATCGAGAAAATGGCACCGGGAATTTTAAGTGGGGACACCTTGTATATTAAATTATAAATGGAGATAAATAAAAGTGTGTGAAATAAGTAAGTAAGAGTCCATAAAATTAGAATTTAGTATATGTATGAGAAGTCGAGGTCTCAAATATAGAGGGGGTGGCTGATTAAAAAAAAAAAAATGAAACATTGACTTCTCGTACATAGACTAAATCACAATTTTATAGACTCTTAATTGCTTGCTTTATCTATTTATCCACATTTACTGTCAAACTCTTCATCGCAATAAGATCAAAATATAATCTATAGTTCCAAATCTCGTTATAACATACTAAATTTCAAGTTAATATCAGAAACCATTCCAGAGTAATCGTGCGCACAGAAAAGGTACAGACATACATTTTGTTTTTGCTCAAACTTAAAATCTCGACGTTTTATATTTATCGTTACGTAAACATTTAGCTAGTGCACTAAATGAGATGATATTCAAAGCAAGTTATAATTCTCTTCTACTCCCTTATGTAAATTTGCGGTGGTCTGTACAGTCTGTAGAATGGATAAGTAGGCAATTCTAGTTAACTGAACGAATATATTTCATATCATTTCTAGATGGGTATGAAATGAAACCGACCAATCACAGTTCTTGTATTAAGTACATTGACAACTATTCGTTTTAAAATCAAATTAGTGCGTAAGCTGTCAAAGTAACTGTCAGTGTGTACTGTCAGTGTGATTTTGTGTAATATATTAATGTTTAACAAATTTTGTAGTTTTTTTAAGCTAGTCGTAGAAAAAGTATACTGTAAAACTCGAGTGGATTATCCATATCGCACTCAAAAGATTTGAAGCACTCCGCCTACGGCGTCGTGCTCAAACTTCTTTATCGTGCGATATGGATATCATATCCACTCTTGTTGCACAAACTACTATATTATTATATCTATTCTCTGTTTTCTATCTATATGTTCAGAGAACGAATCACATCTCCGGATAATTCTCCTATATTTTCGAGGTCTTTCTCTTGAGGTAAATGTGTTGAGGTCGTCCTATCTTGGTTTATAATTTTGGTTGACGATGCTTAAAATTTTGTCACTTCTAAAAGTATTGCAATGAAAACGTATTATGAATAATCAGTATATGCCACACTAGTTTCTGATTTTTACCTGGATTGCATTTTAAAGAAAAATACCAAATTATCAATTATTTTAAATACACTCTCGCCAAGAAATACTGGTATTCTTTATTTTCAAACAAGAAGAATATCTACAAGCAAATAACACATTTTCAACTACATACAATTGGCAACGTTGTCGGAGGCGAACACAACTCTTAGCCATATCGTAATTATACAAATGGAGTCGAAATTGTATTTTAGACATGCGAAAGATTGTGGTTGACTAGATGCGAAAGATTGTGGTTGACTGGATAAAATTCGTATAAAATGTATATGAGAAATCCTTTACCTCTGGATTGCTCATCATAAAAACCGCTGCCTAAGGAATCACTACTTCCTATCTAAGTCTCTTACAACGAAAATACTATATTTGTACTCCACTAAGTGGAAATAATTGTTTATGGAACTTTAATAGTATAATATTTGGAATCGTGTACCCCAAAAACCCATAAAATGAAATGCCCCATCAGTAGTAGGGGTGGTGATTCTTGATGACTGGTTCCTGTATACACACTAAATCACAATATTTTTTTCACCCCCTTCAATAATGGGGTGGGGGTTGTAATGGAGGTCGCTATTGCCAAAAATATTTTTGAGACCTTAGCTCCTCTTATATTTACTAAATACCAATTTCATGCACTCCTAATTGCTTGATTTACCTATTTGCCTATTTACCCCCATTTACCTTCAACTCTGCAACGGAATAAGATCGATATATAATCTAGTTCCAGATCTCGTTAAAATACATACGTGTGCCATATTTTTAAGTTAATATCTTAAACGGTTCCAGAGTAATCGTGAGCACCAAAAAGATACAAGACTAACAGACAGACCGACGCGATAGACAAATTTATTTTATTCAAACTTAAAATATTGAGGTTTCATAACGTTCTAAGCCTATTCGTACAATGAAAGTTTTCAAAAATTTTTCTTGCGTTAGTGTACTTCAACTGGATGTAGAAGTAATACGCAGAAAATAGCATGACAAAGATATAAAAAATCATTCTGTGCCGTGGACTACAGGATAGAAGTAGAGCCTCTATGTCAAGCGTTTTCCTCAATAAAACCTACTACGCATCCATACTACCCGAGGTAACCCACTGTTTATCCAATTTACTAGAGAAAAGCCACTACGCATTCATACTTCTTGAAGAAACCCACTGCGCATCCATTTTACTCGAGAAAATCCACTGCGCATCCATACCACTTGAGGTAACCTACTGCGCATCAATGGTATTCAAGGAAAGCCACTGCGCATCCATAATACTCGGGGAAACCTACTGCACATCCATACTACTTGAGGTAACCTACTGCGCATCTATGGTATTCTAGAAAAGCCTCTGCGCATCCTAAATACTCGAAGAAACCTACTGCGCATCCATACTACTAGAGGTAACCTACTGCGCATCGATGGTACTCGAGAAAAGCTACTGCGCATCCATAATACTCTGGGAAACCTACTGCGCATCCATATTACTCGAAGTAATGATATTTGAAATTACCTACCCCAAAAAAAAACCTATAAAACGATATGTCACTTCGATAGTGGGGGTTGGGTTGGTGGTAGAGGGTTGGGGGGTGGGAGTGGATTAAGTAAAAAAATAATTGAGGCCATAGGTTCTTGTATACACGTAAAATTACAATTTTATTTTTTTTCACCCCCTTTAATAATGAGGTGGGGGTAGTAATGGGGGTGGCTAATGTCAAAATTTTTTTTGAGACCTTAGCTTCTCTTATATATACTAAATACCAATTTTATGGACTCTTACCTGCTTGATTTACCTATTTACCCCAAATTTACCCCAATTTACCCCCAACCCTTCGACGGAACCAGATGAAAATATAATCTAGTTCTAGATCTCGTTAAAGTACATATGTGTACCAAAGGACCCCACACAAACCTTATGGGTTTGAGTTCCCGGTGGATTCGTCTGAATTTTTGATATGTTGTACTTGACATACTCATAAAATTGGTATTTAGAATATACAAAAGAGGTTAAGGTCTCAAAAAAAATTTTATTAAAGGGGATGAATAAAATGTGATTTAGTGTGTGTACAAGAACCAGAAACCTAAAAATATTTTTTTTACTTTATCCACCCACATTACCACCCCCACCCCACTATCGATGTAGGGTATCGTTTTATGGGTTTTTGGAGTAGAGGATTTCAAATATTATATTATTAAAGTTCCATAAACAATTATTTCCACATACAAATTTTTTTCGTTGTGAGTGACTTGGATAGAAAATCTGGATGTGGAAGTAGTGATTCCTTGAGCAGCGGTTTTAATAAAACGTACACGTACACGAGTGTCTATTGCCTACCTGTATCTCGATTCACGATATCAGTTGTGCATTCTGCTTTGTTTCTGTACTTAATATTTCATTAATGAAGGTGCGTAGAAAATACAAATCTGTTTAAGATGAAGTTTTTACTTTAATCAAAATGTAACATGAATTTAATGTGGCTGAAGACAGCAACGAAATCAGAAATGAGAAACGATTATTTAGAGTCGACCAACGAAATAATGCACATGAAGTTAAAATCTTCGTAATTACAGAATTGAAAAGTATTTTCCTATAAAACCAAACATGTATGTTGACAAGAGTTGAGCAGCTTAAGTTATCTAAAGCAAAACACGGATTTTAAGAGGGCGAAACACCCCAAAAAGTGTAAACTGTAAAAATAAGATAACTATAAGATAACTATTGTAAAAAAGTTTTTAAGACTTTCATATTTTAGGGTGTGGTAGAAAAGAGCATTTCCAATATTGCATAATTTTGATTTAATAAAAAACAGAGTTTAAGAGGGTAGAACACCCCAAAAACTATCTAAAAATAATGTAACTATTGCAAAAAAGTTTTTAACACTTTCTTATTTTAAGGTATGATAGAAAAGAGCATTTCCAATATTGCATAATTTTTATTTAACAAAAAACAGGGGATAAGGGGGTGATACACCCCAAAAACTATATAAAAGTTGTAAAATTTTTTAGCGCTTTCAGATTTTGGAGGGTGATAGAAAAGACTATTTCCAAGATAGCATAATTGGGATTTAATAAAAAACAAGAGTTTAAGGGGGTAAAACACCCCAAAAACTATCTATAAATAATGTAACTATTGCAAAAAAGTTTCTTACACTTTGCTATTTTAGGGTATGTTAGAAAAGAGCATTTCCAATATTGGATAATTTTTATTTAACAAAAAACAGGGGATAAGGGGGTGGTATACCCCAAAACGCTTTAAAAATAATATAAAAATTGTAAAAATTTTTTTCACGCTTTTAGACATTGGAGGGTGATAGAAAATACTATTTCGATTTAATAAAAAACAAGAGTTTAAGGGGGTAAAACACTCCAAAAACTATCTATAAATAATGTAACTATTGCAAAAAAGTTTCTTACACTTTCCTATTTTAGGGTATGTTAGAAAAGAGCATTTCCAATATTGGATAATTTTTATTTAACAAAAACAGGGGATAACTATATAAAAGTTGTAAAATTTTTTAGCGCTTTCAGATTTTGTAGGGTGATAGAAAAGACTATTTCCAAGATAGCATAACTGAGATTTAATAAAAAACAAAGTTTAAGGGGGTAAGACACCCCAAAAACCATCTATAAATAATGTAACTATTGCAAAAAAGTTTCTTGCACTTTCCTATTTTAGGGTATGTTAGAAAAGAGCATTTCCAATATTGGATAATTTTTATTTAACAAAAAACAGGGGATAAGGGGGTGATACACCCCAAAAACTATATAAAAGTTGTAAAATTTTTTAGCGCTTTCAGATTTTGGAGGGTGATAGAAAAGACTATTTTCAAGATAGCATAATTGAGATTTAATAAAAAACAAAGTTTAAGGGGGTAAAACACCCCAAAAACTATCTATAAATAATGTAACTATTGCAAAAAAGTTTCTTACACTTTCCTATTTTAGGGTATGTTAGAAGAGAGCATTTCCAATATTGGATAATTTTTATTTAACAAAAAACAGGGAATAAGGGGGTGTACCTCAAAACTCTTTAAAAATAATATAAAAATTGTAAAATTTTTTCACGCTTTTAGACATTTGAGAGTGATAGAAAAGACTATTTCCAAGATAGCATAATTGGGATTTAATAAAAAACAAGAGTTTAAGAGGGTAAAACACCCCAAAAGCTAACTAAAAATAATGTAACTTTTGCAAAAAAGTTTCTAACACTTTCCCATTTTAGGGTATGTTAGAAAAAAGCATAATTTTTATTTAACGATTTTATCCCCCTGTCTTTCGTTAAATAAAAATTATGCAATATTGGAAATGCTTTTTTCTAACCTACCCTAAAATGGGAGAGTGTTGAAAACTTTTTTGCAAAAGTTACATTATTTTTAGATAGTTTTGGGGTGTTTTACCCTCTTAAACTCTGTTCTTTATTAATTCCCAATTATGCTATCTTGGAAATAGTCTTTTCTATTACCATTCAATATCTAAAAGCGTGAAGAAATTTTACAATTTTTATATTATTTTTAAATAATTTTGGGGTGTATCATCCCCTTATCCCCTGTTTTTCGTTAAATAAAAATTATGCAATATTGCAAATGCTTTTTTCTAACCTACCCTAAAATGGGAGAGTGTTGAAAACTTTTTTGCAAAAGTTACATTATTTCAAGATATGGGGTATTTTACCCTTTTAAACTCTTGTTTTTTATTAAATCCCAATTATGCTATCTTTGAAATAGTCTTTTCTATCACCCTCCAATGTCTAAAAGCGTGAAAAAATTTTACAATTTTTATATTATTTTTAAAGAGTTTTGGGGTATACCACCCCCTTATCCCCTGTTTTTTGTTAAATAAAAATTATCCAATATTGGAAATGCTCTTTTCTAACATACCCTAAAATAGGAAAGTGTAAGAAACTTTTTTGCAATAGTTACAGTATTTACAGATAGTTTTTGGGGTGTTTTACCCCCTTAAACTTTGTTTTTTATTAAATCTCAATTACGCTATCTTGGAAATAGTCTTTTCTATCACCCTCCAAAATCTGAAAGCGCTAAAAAATTTTACAACTTTTATATAGTTTTTGGGGTGTATCACCCCCTTATCCCCTCTTTTTTCTTAAATAAAAATTATCCAATATTGGAAATTCTCTTTTCTAACATACCCTAAAATAGGAAAGTGTAAGAAACTTTTTTGCAATAGTTACATTATTTATAGATAGTTTTTGGGGTGTTTTACCCTCTTAAACTCTTGTTTTTTATTAAATCCCAATTATGCTATCTTGGAAATAGTCTTTTCTATCTCCCTCCAATGTCTAAAAGCGTGAAAAAAAATTTTACAATTTTTATATTATTTTTAAAGCGTTTTGGGGTATACCACCCCCTTATCCCCTGTTTTTTGTTAAATAAAAATTATCCAATATTGGAAATGCTCTTTTCTAACATACCCTAAAATAGGAAAGTGTAAGAAACTTTTTTGCAATAGTTACATTATTTATAGATAGTTTTTGGGGTGTTTTACCCCCTTAAACTCTTGTTTTTTATTAAATCCCAATTATGCTATCTTGGAAATAGTCTTTTCTATCACCCTCCAATGTCTAAAAGCGTGAAAAAAAATTTTACAATTTTTATATTATTTTTAAAGCGTTTTGGGGTATACCACCCCCTTATCCCCTGTTTTTTGTTAAATAAAAATTATCCAATATTGTAAATGCTCTTTTCTAACATACCCTATAATAGGAAAGTGTAAGAAACTTTTTTGCAATAGTTACATTATTTATAGTTAGTTTTTGGGGTGTTTTACCCTCTTAAACTCTGTTTTTTTTTAAATTTCAATTATGCTATCTTGGAAATAGTCTTTTCTATCACCCTCCAAAATCTGAAAGCGCTAAACATTTTTACAATTTTTAAATAGTTTTTGGGGTGTATCACCCCCTTATCCCCTGTTTTTTGTTAAATAAAAATTATCCAATATTGGAAATGCTCTTTTCTAACATACCCTAAAATAGGAAAGTGTAAGAAACTTTTTTGCAATAGTTACATTATTTATAGATAGTTTTTGGGGTGTTTTACCCCCTTAAACTCTTGTTTTTTATTAAATCCCAATTATGCTATCTTGGAAATAGTCTTTTCTATCACCCTCCAATGTCTAAAAGCGTGAAAAAAAATTTTACAATTTTTATATTATTTTTAAAGCGTTTTGGGGTATACCACCCCCTTATCCCCTGTTTTTTGTTAAATAAAAATTATCCAATATTGTAAATGCTCTTTTCTAACATACCCTATAATAGGAAAGTGTAAGAAACTTTTTTGCAATAGTTACATTATTTATAGTTAGTTTTTGGGGTGTTTTACCCTCTTAAACTCTGTTTTTTTTTAAATTTCAATTATGCTATCTTGGAAATAGTCTTTTCTATCACCCTCCAAAATCTGAAAGCGCTAAACATTTTTACAATTTTTAAATAGTTTTTGGGGTGTATCACCCCCTTATCCCCTGTTTTTTGTTAAATAAAAATTATCCAATATTGGAAATGCTCTTTTCTAACATACCCTATAATAGGAAAGTGTAAGAAACTTTTTTGCAATAGTTACATTATTTATAGATAGTTTTTGGGGTGTTTTACCCTCTTAAACTCCGTTTTTTATTAAATTTCAATTATGCTATCTTGGAAATAGTCTTTTCTATCACCCTCCAAAATCTGAAAGCGCTAAACATTTTTACAATTTTTAAATAGTTTTTGGGGTGTATCACCCCCTTATCCCCTGTTTTTTGTTAAATAAAAATTATCCAATATTGGAAATGCTCTTTTCTAACATACCCTAAAATAGGAAAGTGTAAGAAACTTTTTTGCAATAGTTACATTATTTATAGATAGTTTTTGGGGTAAAACACCCCAAAAACTTAAGTTTAAGGGGGTAAAACACCCCCTTAAACTCTTGTTTTTTATTAAATCCCAATTATGCTATCTTGGAAATAGTCTTTTCTATCACCCTCCAATGTCTAAAAGCGTGAGAAAAAATTTTACAATTTTTATATTATTTTTAAAGCGTTTTGGGGTATACCACCCCCTTATCCCCTGTTTTTTGTTAAATAAAAATTATCCAATATTGGAAATGCTCTTTTCTAACATACCCTATAATAGGAAAGTGTAAGAAACTTTTTTGCAATAGTTACATTATTTATAGATAGTTTTTGGGATGTTTTACCCCCTTAAACTTTGTTTTTTATTAAATCTTAATTATGCCATCTTGGAAATAGTCTTTTCTATCACCCTCCAAAATCTGAAAGCGCTAAAAAATTTTACATCTTTTATATAGTTTTTGGGGTGTATCACCCCCTTATCCCCTGTTTCTTGTTAAATAAAAATTATCCAATATTGGAAATGCTCTTTTCTAACATACCCTAAAATAGGAAAGTGTAAGAAACTTTTTTGCAATAGTTACATTATTTATAGATAGTTTTTGGGGTCTTTTACCCCCTTAAACTTTGTTTTTTATTAAATCTCAATTATGCTATCTTGGAAATAGTCTTTTCTATCACCCTCCAAAATCTGAAAGCGCTAAAAAATTTTACATCTTTTATATAGTTTTTGGGGTGTATCACCCCCTTATCCCCTGTTTCTTGTTAAATAAAAATTATCCAATATTGGAAATGCTCTTTTCTAACATACCCTAAAATAGGAAAGTGTAAGAAACTTTTTTGCAATAGTTACATTATTTATAGATAGTTTTTGGGGTCTTTTACCCCCTTAAACTTTGTTTTTTATTAAATCTCAATTATGCTATCTTGGAAATAGTCTTTTCTATCACCCTCCAAAATCTGAAAGCGCTAAAAAATTTTACAATTTTTATATAGTTTTTGGGGTGTATCACCCCCTGATCCCCTGTTTTTTGTTAAATAAAAATTATGCAATATTGGAAATGCTCTTTTCTAACATACCTTAAAATAAGAAAGTGTAAGAAACTTTTTTGCAATAGTTACATTATTTTTAGATAGTTTTTGGGGTGTTTTACCCTCTTAAACTCTGTTTTTTATTAAATCAAAATTATGCAATATTGGAAATGCTCTTTTCTATCACACCCTAAAATATGAAAGTCTTAAAAACTTTTTTACAATAGTTATCTTATTGTTATCTTATTTTTACAGTTTACACTTTTTGGGGTGTTTCGCCCGCTTAAAATCCGTGTTTTGCTTTAGATAACTTTAGCTGCTCAACCCTCGTCAACATACATGTTTGGTTTTATAGGAAAATACTTTTCAATTCTGTAATTACGAAATTTTAACTTCATGTGCATTATTTCGTTGGTCGACTTTAAATAATCGTTTCTCATTTCTGATTTCGTTGCTGTCTTCAGCCACATTGAATTTAAAGAGTTAAGTGGTAGAAGTTGACAAAATAAGTATCTATAGTAACAATAATAATTTTAACTTTAGCATTGGGCATATTTACGGTAATATTTTTTTTAAGATGTTTTCTTCGGCTTCGTTGAATAACTTCATTTCATGAAAATTTTTGGCACCACTTAGTGTTATGCCCTCTTCAAAGTAATTTAAGAAAATTAATTTCGTTTCATTATTCATTTTCAAGAGGCTGTACGCTTCAGCCACATCTAGGTATATGATGATTATGAACATAAGTTACCTGTAATAAAGCACAATAAAGTGTATAAAAATTACATTTGCAGTGATCGTAAAATGCACTATAGTCATTTTCAAACCATTCAAGATTTTATTTCGTTCGCCCAACACCCTAAAACCTGTGTCATTAACAAATATTTCATCCCTCATTCCTGAAAATTCGCATTAATTGTCACTGATTGCTAATAATTTCTTTTCGATGTCGTCCATTATTGTGAATTTATCAACACTCACTCACTGACAGAGGTAGGTATAAGTTAACAACACTGCAAAAATTATATTTATTCTAGCGGTCTGATATAGATTACAGGACGGCACTGTGACCGCGTATAATTTACTTTAACTACTATTATTAGGTTATATACTAATTAATGAACTGTTTTTGATCAATTAATAGTATCCATAAACAAACAGCGTGAGTTATAATGAGTGAATTATTATAAATTACTAGGTACAGAGCCAAACACCTTAATCTTCATGCCTAGCCTGTCCAATCGACGTAACGCGCAACACACGAAGGTGGAGCCAGGGTAGTGACAGATTTTTCGCGTTATCATATTAACGTGATCTTTTTTAAATGAAACTTAGAATACTAAAAACATTGTCATATGTTTTAAAGGATGACATGTTAAAAACTCTAGAAAAATCTTTTATTTTATCCTCCGATTAAAGAACTTATATCTAGATACATAATGGTTATCTTTTCTTCATATACCTTATTTGCTCCTAAAATAGTCACATTATATGTCCATTAAAATGGATAGATGAACATCACATCCCATACGCAACAGTGGCGGGTATGTATAGAAGGGAAAATGTACAATATTGTACATAGGTATTTTATGTATGAACATAACCTCGGATTTAAAAAATATAATAGGTAGAGATGTTTTATTCAAGGGAAATAGGTATTGAAAGGATATTATTTATAATATTATTATTACAACTGTAAACTGAACGCCATCATGTTACGACTATGACCTACCTACTTATGAAACGACCTTTTCTAAACTGCCTTCTGCAAACGGCACAGCACTTCAACATGTAGCGTTAAATTTTCACTAAACTGTGTAAATATGAATAGAGAATATTACTTAGGTATTAAGCAAATCACAACTTAAAATAAAATTACTTTTTCATCACTTTTTGGTCGAAGAACACGAAAAACATTTATTGACATTAATGGCGGACACTGTCAAACTGAGATTATGATAATCAAACTGAACTGATCGTGTAGAAAACAGCCACGAATAGGCCGATGGGCCAATCAGAAACTTATGGGAAGAAGTGCCTTAGATTGTCAGTCTTTCAGCAGTGTAAAGCAAGTAAAAACAGGAGTAAATGTGTAAATTGCTTGAATTATAACGAGAAACAAAACGGGGATATAGATATAAATCATACCACACTGGACAAGAATTGTCCATCATACAAAAGTATAATTAATATAATTAAGCAGAGAACTGATTTATGAATTTGAAAATTTATTATCAAAATGTGCGCGGTTTAAGAACAAAAACGATAGATTTCTCCAGTTCAGTATCATCGGATTATGAAATAATTGCAATTACGGAAACATGGCTCCATGATGGAGTAAGAGACGAAGAACTATTCGACAGTACTTATGAAGTATTCAGAGAAGACAGAGATAAATCAGTGACAAATAAAAACGAGGGTGGAGGTGTCTTAATGGCAATAAAAAGGCAATTTTGCAGTGAAAAAATTAACTTAACAAATGTGAATTCATCAGTGGAAATGCTGTGTGTTAAAGTTAAGGTATTACCGAAACCACTTTTTGAATTTACTGTATATATTTCACCAAATTTAAAAATAGATGAATATGATCAATTTTTTAGTTATTTAGAAACTTTAGATTATGTCGCTAATAATAATTTTATTATAATAGGAGACCTAAATATAAATGGAACAAAACCAGATATCGTAATGAGATTTGAAAATTTTTGTAACTTGGTTGGAGGCATGCAATGCAATAACATTACTAATGTAAATGAAAGGAAATTAGATATTTTTGTATCAAATGAGCAATGCCTAGTAGAAAGAGATCATGAACCATTTGTAAAGGAGGATAATAATCATCCCAGTCTAAAAGTAGATGTTGAAGTAAACTATTCTATAAATCCATGTGCAACAAACTTAGATACTCTGTATTGTAATTTTAAGCAAGCTGATTTTTTAAATCTGTATTATCAATTACACCAAGTGGACTGGAACGAGTTAAAATCAATATCTGATGTAGATAAGGCATTGGACACATTTTATGAGTTGCTGTATAATGTATTTGACAATTGTGTTCCAAAAGTAAAGACTAACAATAATAAATTTCCTCCCTGGTACACACCTGAAATTAGACGAGATATCAAGGCCAAAGAAAGAAATCGGAAGTTATATAAAAAAACAAAATTAGAACAATGTAAAATTGATTATAATAATTTGAGAACCAAAATCAAAAAAGATATCAAAATAGCTTACAAACATTATATTACAAACGTTGAGAATAATATTAAAGAAGACGTCAAGCAATTTTGGAATTTTGTTAAAACGAAAAATACTAGCAAATCTGTAATACCCAGAGAAATGGTTCTAAATAATGAGGTTCTATCAGGGGGGAGGTCTATTGCTCAAGGCTTCGCCAATAATTTTAAGTCTGTATTTCAAATACCTAAACAAATAAATTCAACAAGTGTCAATGGTGTAATTGATGGTGAAGATTTGGAATTATTAAATATTTTGGAAATTGCTGATGCTGATGTCATAAAGGCAATAGATAAACTAAAACCAAAAAATCGATGGGGCATGATAGTGTACCTAGTTATGTCATAAAGGGTTGTAAGGAAGCATTTGTTAAGCCACTAGTAATCATATTTAATATTGCTCTTAGAAATAAAAAAGTTCCTGATAAACTGAAAATAGCACGAATTACTCCTGTTTTTAAAAGCGGAGATCGAAGAGAAATTATAAATTATCGTCCTATTGCTATATTATGTCTACTTACCTTATAAATCGACAGCAATATGTCATGATCACTAATTTTGAGTCGAATTACTACACATCAGATACAGGAGTTCCGCAGGGCTCAAATCTAGGCCCACTTTTAGTTTTAATTTTCATTAATGATATTATAGATTCCGTTAAACATTCATCAGTTAGCCTTTTCGCGTATGAGATGAAAATATTTAAACAAATAGGTGATTATCAGGATTGTTTGCTTTTACAAGATGACATAAGGGAAATATATAACTGGTCTGTTCAAAATCAGCTGCCTTTTAATATTAATAAATGCAAGGTAATGACTTTCACCTTATGCAAAAATATGCTTGATTATAATTACGAAATTGGAAACGAAAATTTGGAAAGAGTTTATACAAAAACTGATCTGGGTGTGATATTCGACTTGAAACTGACGTTTAATGACCATGTGATAAATATTTCAAATAAGTGCTATAAAAATTTAGGTTTTATCTTACGCAATTGCAAATCATTTAAGTGAAAAAACTATTTTAATGTTATATTCCTCCTTTGTAAGATCGAAACTAGATTACTGCTCCACGGTTTGGAGTCCTTTCTATACCAGGTACATACAAATGTTAGAAAATGTACAGAAAAAATTTATAAAACATATTAATTTCATTTTGCATAAGAGATATACTAGTAACTCTTCTTATTTAGATCAACTTACTAAGTATAATTTAATGACACTAAATTGCAGAAGAACCTACTTTGACATTGTTTATTTGTATAAACTTCTACATAATCTTTCGTATGACGTAACTACCTTAAATAAAATAATAATCAATGTGCCAGATGAAAGAACACGTTTTCAAAGAACTTTTTCGTACATTATACCAACTAGAAACTACGAACTAAAGTCACCTCCTGTGAGAAGGGCAAAGAGCTATAATTCATTACAACGATATCTAAATATATTCAGAGATACATATGGAATGTTCACAAATAAATTAAAAAATAGACTACTTAATATACAGAATGAAATATAAATTTTGTAAGCATTTTATGTATTTAATTTATTCTCTTTCTCATGGTATGTGTCTTATTTTAATTTAGTTTAAGTTAGGTTAGGTTAGGTTAGGTTAAATATGTATGTACAGTCTGTAATTGGCTTGCGAAAGCTGTAGACTTGTCATAATAATAAATAATAAATAAATAAATAAATAAACACATAAATCAATGCCATTATGTATCTAGATATAAGTTCTTTAATCGGAGATTTTATCAGTCACTTCTTAATGTCAGTTCTACATGTACCTAGTAAGAGTAAAAAACCAAAATAAAATTGAAAACAAAATGAAAAAATAAAATAAAAAAAGCAAAATAAAAAAATTCATTATTTTTTTCCAGTTTTCAGCATTTTACCCTTTCAAACACATGACAATGTTTTTAGTATTCTAAGTTTCATTTAAAAATGATCACTTAAACGAAAAAAACACAAGATAGAAAAAAGTTGTAGAATTAAATGTTCTATAAAATACAATGTACCAAAAAAGTCATAGGTGTATCACTTAAAAAGGGGGTAGGGGGGAAAGGTTGTTTAACCCTAAATCAACCATTTCTAAAAACTTTATTTTAAAATATTTTTACTTTAAACTGTTACCCTCTGACATAGACATATGTTACAGCGTACCAGTATTGAAAAAAAAACCGCTGCCCAAGAAATCACTACTTCCACATCCAGATTCTCTATCCAAGTCACTCACAACGAAAAAACTTTGTATGTGAAAATAATTGTTTATGGAACTTTAATAATATAATATTTGAAATCCTCTACCCCAAAAACCCATAAAACGATACCCCACATCGGTAGTGGGGTGGGGGTGGTGATAGGGGGGTGGTAATGGGGGGTGGATGAAGTAAAAAATATATTTTGAGGTTTCTGGTTTCTGTACATACACTAAATCACAATTTTTTTGTGCGCACGTTTACTCTGAAACCGTTTAAGTATTGATCCGAAATTTGGTACACATATGTACTTTAACGCGATCTGGAACTAGATTATATTTTCATCTTCTTCCGTCGAAGAGTTGGGGGGTAAATTGGGGTAAATTTGGGGTAAATAGCTAAATCAAGCAGGTGAGAGTCCAGAAAATTGGTATTTAGTATATACAAGAGAAGCTAAGGTCTCAAAAAAATTTTTGGCATTAGCCACCCCCCATTACCACCCCACCCCATTATTAAAGGGGATGAAAAAAAAATGTGATTTAGTATGTGTACAAGAACCAGAAACCTCAAAATATTTTTTTACTTCATCCACCCCCACTACCACCCCCCTATCACCACCCCCACCCCACTACCGATGTGGGGTATCGTTTTATAGGTTTTTGGGGTAGAGGATTTCAAATATTATATTATTAAAGTTCCATAAGCAATTATTTCCACATACAAAATTTTTTCGTTGTGAGTGACTTGGATAGAAAATCTGGATGTGGAAGTAGTGATTGTTTGGGCAGCGGTTTTTTGGATAAATGTGTAAAATATGCAATCATCACATTTTTCAAATACATATCTACTAGTCCTTGGCTCATTTTATAAATTTATCGTACGCATTATCATAATTTTTTTTGGATTTCGCGGGAACTAATGTTGCCACTAATGACTTTGCAATTTCAAGTAATTCAGGTGGTGTGCACTGCATTTCTTGAAACATGTTTGCTTTTCAATTTGAAAAACGACCCGACGTGAAATTTAAAACTGACAGTTATGACAAGTCATAGCTACTTGGATTGTTAATTCGTTGCATGATCGGTACACTACTGTGCAAAACTAAGTAGGGCAGCACTTATTTACTGTACCTATAAGAGTTAAAAAGCGAGATAAGAAGGGAGTATTAAAAGAAGGCCTTCAACTGGGAGACGAAGGATAAATAATGGTTGAATACGATCAGCAATTAGTAAATTATCTGCGTGGAAATGGAAAAGCAGATACATTTATATTACATATTATATATTACACCACTACTGTCACTGTCCTACTTACTTTTGCACGGCAGTGTACATTGTTTCATTTTTGTCCTAGGAAAAAAATTTAAAATATTTGTATTCGTACAAAAATAGGCTCTTTCCCCAGGACGTGTTGCAATATATAATGTAAGTATTGTTATACGCTTGAAGAAAAAAATATTTATGCTTTGTGATAGTAGAAATTCACCATCACCAGTATCAATAAAACGTCAAAAACCACAGTCCATTCTAGTGGACGATATGAGATTTGATAATCTTTGCCTTTGGCCAATACATACAAATCATCATACAAATGGCCATGTTCAGCGCTGTAAACTCGAGACTTGTGGAGGACGTTCACGAATTCATTGTGAGAAGTGCAACGTGCATCTATTTTTATCTAAAAAAAATTGGTTCAAAAATTTCCATGTAAAATAAAATAAAAATAAAATTTCCGTATTTAATTTTTTTTCTTCTTGACCTGATAGAGGCATTTGCCACTATTTCCTTGTTCATAAATCTGTGGAGGAAACTAGTCTAAATTTGGTTGAAGAGTTATTGACGGGGTATTAATTAATAATCTATTCCAAAAAAATGTTTCTTGCTTATCAAAAGATCAGGTCTGAAAGGGATAATATAATCATTAAGTTAGTAATTTTTTTACTGAATTTGGTATCTAATTGTTCTCACTTTTCAGCGAGAACAATTGACACATTAATTTAAAAAAATAGTATGGATCTAATTTCTCGTTTCAATACTGATTCGGAATTTTTAAATCACGATCCGAAAACATGGAGAATGCAAGAATCTTATACGAATGGACGAGAAATAATAATGTCACTTCAAGTTGTCAACGACACTGCCGAAAGGTCGGTAAAATCAATGGAGGATTTCCATGATCTCCTAACAAAGAATGAAAATCAAATATAATACGTATTGCAATGTGTGCAGGAACACAGAAAAATATATCCAAATTGTAAGAAAGATACATTAAAGCAAATATTTTAATCATTTTGAACAATAAATACTACATAAAAAATTATTTTTTACTTTTAACCCAAGCAGCACAATTAGTTAAAGCCACAATAACCTAAGATAGTTGATATAACGTAATTGCAATCATTGCTTTCAACTTTGAAGGCATATGGACTTAATAGTAATTTAGTAAGCAATATTTAGGTAAGATTTTCTTATGAAATGCCTGATAAAGTCACATTGACTTTAGTGTAATTTACAAGGAATATTTACGTTATTGTTCCTTAAAATTTAACTCTAAAGTTAAAGTGCATATTGAGGTCTATGTGTAAGAAAATATTACATAATTTTAGACTAAATTTTTAACTTTGGAGTCGCTGTCTTTTGTCTGAATAAAAACAGGGAGATTTTACCAATATTCTACGTAAATATAACCTGCGTTTTGTCTTGTCCTTGTAGTCAGATTTAGGTTAAAACTTTAACCTCATGGTCACAACTAGTTCCAATTTTAGATAAAATTTGCCCTAATTACTTCCACATCCAGTGGAAGTATAGTAACGACAAAAAAATTTTTAAAAATTTTTATTGTTCAAATAGGCTTAGAATGTCATGAAACGTCGAGATTTTAAGTTTGAGCGAAAAAAAAATTTCCGTCTGTCGGTCTGTAACTTTTTTTTGTGCGCACGTTTACTCTGGAACCGTTTAAGATATTGACTTGAAATTTGGTACACGTATGTATTTTAACGTGATCTGGAACTAGATTATATTTTCATCTTGTTCTATCGAAGGGTTGGGGGTAAATTGGGGTAAATTTGGGGTAAATAGGTAAATTAAGCAGGTAAGAGTCCAGAAAATTGGTATTTAGTATATTAAAGAAAAGCTAAGGTCTCAAAAAAATTTTTGGCATTAGCCACCCCCATTACCACCCCCACCCCATTATTAAAGGGGATGAAAAAAAATGTGATTTAGTGTGTGTACAAGAACCAGAAACCTCAAAATATTTTTTTACTTCATCCACCCCCACTACACCCCCTATCACCACCCCCACCCCACTACCGATGTGGGGTATCGTTTTATAGGTTTTTGGGGTAGAGGATTTCAAATATTATCTTAATAAAGTTCCATAAGCAATTATTTCCACATACAAAATTTTTTCGTTGTGAGTGACTTGTATAGAAAATCTGGATGTGGAAGTAGTGATTCCTTGGGCAGCGGTTTTTTACTTCCCCACTAACCTAGCATATATGTTTAACCTAAAGGCAAATATTACTTCATAAAATGCCCTGAAAGTTATTTTTACTTAAAAATAGAATTAGATCCCTTCCCTGGAAGGCAAAATTACGTTTTCATTGTCTAAATTACTTCAAAGGTCTATAATGACTGTTTTATGTTGATGCCCTTCCCAGTGTCAACTGTAATTTATTAGTGGAACAGTGTCCTAATTTGTAACCTTATTGTTAGCATCAATTTATTTTTTCTTCGATTGTGCTGAAAGTCAAATTTTCCAACTTCAAAATGACTGTAGAAAATATCACTTTGCCGCACGCCTTGATTACATATTCACCCACCGGAATAAAATAGTGTGTTTACCTTAAAGAATTTTATATTACTTTCTGGTAATAACAATTAAATTCTATAAATGTACATTAATTACACATGAATTGCAATTACAAAGTCAAATTTTCTAACTTCAGAATGACTGCGGAAAATGTCACTTTAAATAAAATCTGACAGGCAGCAAATTTAAAATTTTGGAAAGACTTTAGAAAAGGGAAATAACTTCAGAACCGTAGAAAAAATAGTATGTAACACACATGTGGCAAGCTTCATTGCAAAACTCGTATGATAGGAACACTCGCTGCGCTCGTGTTCCTACTTTCATACATCGTTTTGCAATGAAGCCCTTGCCACACTTGTATTACAATTAGGGATGGGACGGATGTGCTTTTGGCCGGATAACCGGATACAGTATATCCGGCCAGTTCAAAATCCGGATTATCCGGCCGGATATCTTGCCTTTTCAAGCAGTCGCTTTATCTACGAGCGGGCCGCGATATTTACAATTAAATTCAAGTCGCACCCGTATTGTCCTGTCCTGCCAATCTTGCACATTGCTGCAAGTAATTGTAATTACACGAAATGCGCATGGTACACCAGAACAAAACTAATAATAATTAATAGCACAGGTCAACATTTAGTTTGAAAAAATACACCGGACTCTACCTAGATACCCAGGGGTTTTGGGGTCGCTGATTCCGATGCAGAGGTCGGTTAAGCTCTATCACGTCAGGTTCAAGGTCATTTGAAGGTCAAACTAAGAAAAGGTGGTTGAAAAAATCTGGAAAAAATCACACCGGCATCGAATGCAGGCTCAGCGACCCAAAAAACCTATATATAATTTTTTTCAGATTATTTGACAGTTTCTTCACTGTTTTTCTCAAATTATCCTCGAAATGACCTTCGGATGCCTTTTAATGGTAAGCGAATACCGGATTCGGACTCAGCGACCCCAAAAACCTATGCGTAAAGTTTTTCAGATTTTTTCAACCGCCTTTTCTTAATTTTACCTTCAAATGACCTTGAACGTGACGTGATGGAGCTTAACCGACCTCTGCATCGGAATCAGCGACCCCAAATAGTCCGGTGTATTTTTTTAAACTAAATGTTGGCCTGTGTAGTTAATATTTATATGTGTGTACTTGGTTCTGTCCAGATATGGTGTTTTTGTATTTATTAATATTATGATTTTCTAAGGAACTTCATTCTCAGAATTACCATTTTGTGTAATTACACATCAAATTAAAAAGTAATTTCTCGAGATCGTCAGTAGTTGCTGTTTTTGTCATTAGCAATACAATGGAGAAAAATAGCTATATTACCACCACTATTGTAATCGCGAAGAATTTAAGACTTATTTTTTTATATTTGTTATTTATTTTGATTGTTAGTCCAGTCAATAAAAGAATTGTAGAGAACATTTAGGAGGGGATAATTTTTCTCTTCAGGAGTGTGTTGGAGGTAGTTAGGAGGTAAACATACTAAAAGTCCCCGCCCCCAGCCCTGCCGCTTTAGGGGGAAAGGGGGGGTGGAAAGGTTCCTTTTTTCAATTCTTCGCTTATAATTGAAGACACAAGTGGATGAAGGGTCTATGTAACATTTTCGAAAAAAACGAGTTTTTTATATGAATGAAAGCTATAAGTACACAAAATTCCCTCAGGCACATTACATTTGTTTCTAATGCAAAAATATCTGATTTATAAATTTATAAAGGATCTATGTACTGTTAAAGTTGGTAGGTTATTAAAAACTTTAAGATCAATTATGTCAAAAAATCTGTTGAAAAAAACGAGTTTTTTTATATGAATGAAGGCTATAAGTACACAAAATTTCCCCAGGTACATTACATTTGATTCTAATGCAAAAATATCTAATTCATAAATTTATAAAGGATCTATGTACTGTTGAAGTTGGTAGGTTGTTAAAAACTTTGAGATCAATTATATCAAAATCACTTTGTTGTTACATAGACCCTTCATCCACTTGTGTCTTTAATTCGGAAACGATGCGTCGCGCGTCGTACGGAAAAAGGTAATCTATGCAAAATTAAACCGTAATTAAATTTCCCACAAGAATGTTTATATTCATTTTCTTCCTATGTGTTATAGTTTACGAGATATTCGTTAGGGAAAATCGATAATTAACCAAAAAAAAATCAATTATGTACCTTGAACATTTCTATCAAAACTGTTTATCGTGGTCTGTTAATAAATCACTGTCACAAAACAATCTTTATTTTACAACACTGGACATATTTACTAACGTAATATTTTGTCGAAATCTATACATTTCCTTAAATATACAGTGTGACTCACTTAAAATGAGGATACCCTTATAACTTTTTCATTTTGTTTCCGATTTGAATCAAATTTTACTCAAGTATAGAACAAATTAGGATCTACTTAGGACCAGAAAATCATTCACATGCTATAAAGGCAAATCCACCTGCGGTACCAAAATATGAGGAAAAAGAATAAAAATCATATTGATGGGTCTTGACGAATTTCACGTAACCACCACAAATTGCGGAAACTGAGAATCCCCTTTGCCAGATGAGTTTATGTATGAGAAATCCCTCATCAATAACAAATCAAATTTTGGTGTATGTACGTTTGTGGCGCCGATCGGATGCATTTTTTAGAATTTCTAACATTCAAAATGTTTTATTGTTTTCAGCATATTTTGGTACCGCAGGTGGCTTTGCCTTTGTAGCAGCAGAATGTTTTTCTGGTCATAAAAGTAGATTCTAATACTTGAGTAAAATTTGATTCAAATCGGAAGCAAAATAAAAAAGTTGTAAGGGTATCTTCATTTTAAGTGTGTCACACTGTATATTTAAGGAAATGTATAGATTTCGACAAAATATTACGTTAGTAAATACGTTGAGTGTTGTAAACTAAAGATTGTTTTGTGACAGTGATTTATTAGCAGACCACGGTAAACCGCTGTGATAGAAATATTCAAGGTACGTAATTGATTTTTTTTATTAATCATCGATTTTCAGTGTCGAGTATCTCGTAAACTATAACACATAGGAAGAAAATGAATATAAACATTCTTGTGGAAAATTTAATTACGTTTAATTTTGCATAGATTACCTTTTCCCATACGACGTATCGTTTCCGAATTATAAACGAAGAATCGAAAAAAGGAAACTTTCCACCTGCCTCCCCCCCTGAAGCGGCTGGGCTAGGGGCGGAGACTTTTAGTTTTTTTACCTCCTAACTACCCCCAACACATTTCTGAAGAGGAAAATTCACACCTCCTAAATGTTCTCTACAATCCTCTTTTGGGCATTCATTGATTTGACTATGTAGTGTCTAGTTCATTGTTACTTTTATAAATATTTTGATATATAACTGACAATTAATAAAAAACATTTAAGTTTCATGCATTTTAGACAGTTTTTATTTGGCCGGATGTTGACCGGATATTTTTTCATATCCGGCCGGAGCCGAATATCCGGTTTGGAAGCCGGATTGGCCGGATGCAGTAGCCGGACCGGATATCCGTCCCATCCCTAATTACAATCTACTATTGTTGTTGTTTAGATTTTCTGTTTTCGTGTTTTTAAAAATAAAAATGTAAGTGTTTTGTTTTAAATACGAGAAAGTATTCTACAGCCAGTCAACCTTTAGTCGGCACAACTGAAAAGTGCATAAGCAAATAGGACGTAATTATAATTATATTGAATATGCGGTGCACTAAAGATACTTGTAATTGTATTTAAACTTTTCTATTACCAACTTGTTTGCATTCGAAGTAATGACTTCATTATATCAGATAAAACAGAGAGTTTAGTACAATATAACTATTCTTTTTCTCTAGATTTGCTTAGTTTGCAGAATGAAAAGCAAAGTGAAGTTCAGTAGTGTTAGTAGTGTAACCACAGTATAGAGAAGTCTTCTCTGCTGTGGTGTAACTGAGTGACTTTATTTGGATTGTATTCAGTTTCCTGAATGTACTCACTGAAGAGAAGTTGTAAAAATGGTTTTAATACCCATGAACGAATTTAAATTGATAGATGGGGAAGTAGTAATATGGAATTTAAAAACATGTTTCATACTATGCGCTTTCTGTTAATACATTTATTCAAATAAAAAAGTATTAAACTAACCAACTAACAAAAGATTAATTATTTTACCTGAAATATTTTTAAATTCCAAATTCACCGAATCCGTGATGTGATCATGTTTTTCTATCAAATGCAAACACAAGTCGTTATTAAAGTTAAAATACAATTTGCACTCTAAGCACAGGTATCTTTTGGGTACCGTATATTTGATCTAATTACGTCAGATTTTTTTATTTATGCACAATTCTGTTGTGCCGATTTAACGCTGACTGGCTGGAGAATACTTTCTCACATTCAAAACAAAACACATCCATTTTTATTGATAAAATACAAGAGAAAATTTAACAAATAAACCATAAACTCACATAACAACAAATTGCAGCCAAAAAAGTTTGAGGTTAGAAACAGAAGTGACGTCACGGTACGAGATGCTCAATTTATGAGAAGGTGGTAACACCTTCTCTAATCTAATCTGGGAAATATGACCAATTTAGTTCTCCATGAACTTTAAAGACTTTACAATTTTAAAGACTACAATAGTATATTATATTACTAGGAGTAGAACGCACACCGAGAAAATTTTTTCACCATCATAGCGAAAAAATAAGCTGTAGTAGTAGAAAACTCTAATAACATAGGCGCCAGTGTAGTACTGTGCTGTAGCAGAAAATTTTGATTTGCTGGCAGTACTTTACAACCACAGTATACTTATTTTATAAAAAATAACTTTTCTGATCCAGGAAGATAACATTGCTACTATTGTTAAGGAGCAATTGCTGTTGTTGGCAAATATATTTCTGTCAATGTAAAGTAACTTGCAAGGAATATAAATTGACTTCACTACCACAAAAAAGAGACTTGGAGTCACTGTAGATTGATTTGCCTATAGTCATAAAGTAATTTACTGTTACTATAAAGTAACTTTGCTGGCATTATAAAATAGTTTTGCTACCCTAGTAAGATTTTTATTGCCATTATACAGGGTGTGTTTCAGGATTAACCGGTCAAATTGTAAATTTGGAATAGGTATTTCTAAATATGAAAAATATTTCCTAGGTATAATAGGTATCCGAAAATGCCTCATGAAGGAGTTATACCATTTCAAAATTTTTAGCTGCCATTTTTGTGGTATAATTCTTCAACGTTGCATTTCTGAACATACCTTCATACATAAAGGATTTTTTTTTCATATTTTGAGGTGTCCCATCCAAATTTAAAATTTGATGGTTAATCCTGAAAAGCCTGTACAAGGTCTTCTAAATTAAATAGACAAAATTAGCTAGGTGCATGATTCATTTTTTCAGTACAAGGAAAAAGTGGCTTTATAATCACATAAACGTTTTTTAATGTCCGAGTCGTTTATTTAAAAATACATTGCTGTATATAATGCAAAAAAAGAAATAAAACCAGTTTAACATTTATTAACCTATAGGCATCTACTGAAAATGCAACTCTATATGTCAGTGATTTCCACAACAAAAGAAAAGAAATGCTTTTTGAAACAACATTTTGATAAATAAATAATATGTAATTGAGGAGTTTCCGGTAGAAGGGGGCTAAGTGCCGAAAGTTATTGCAATCAAAAATTTCTACATACCACCTACCAATATGCAGAAAGCGGCCAATAAAAGAAGCTGTTTAAATTTTACTTTTGGCACTTAGTCTCTTTCTATTGGAAGCTCCTCAATTATACTAAAAATTTTTCCAAAGGACGAATGAACATTTCCAGATGAAAATTGAAAATTCTTGACAGAAAATAAATAAATGAAATCAGTTTCACGTTTCTTAACGCAATCATACTGATACATAATTATTTGCATTTCGTGTAATTATAACGTACGTACTTATCATAGATTTTCAAATCTCGAAAGAAAATGCAACTCTCTATGTCAGTGATTTCCACAAGAAAGGAAAATAAATGCTTATTAAAACTTTTTGAAACAACATTTTGATAAATAAATATGTCATTTTCATACTAGAAATTTTGCCAAAGCACGGATAACGATAACTACTACTCGAAATAATTGGAATCGAAAGGCTTTGCACCACTAACCAGTAATCACTAATCACAAAATATATCTTCACCACTAATTAATACATAATTTGTGTACACGGCACACGGCATGTACCCAAAGATTAGCACGTAAGTATACCGCACCACACCACGTGGCACGTACTATACGTATGCTACTCTGGTCAGTAGTGGCCCCAATACAAATATGATTGTATTGTGAGGAATGAGAGAATAATGCAACAATAATGAGATTCTTCTTCCAGCCCGCGCAGCATAACCAAAGAAAACAATAAGAAGACTAAATTAGAATTTCACTCTTATGACGAGAACCGAGTCTACTTTCGCAAAGCGCATGCGTTAGCTCAATTTTTTAAAGAATTCTCTTTTGTACCAGCTAAGTATTTTTTAGGAACAATAATAAAGTTTTCAACTGCAGTTAAAATATTTATACAAAATTTGACTTTCTGAAGTAACAAAAGTACATTCCAATGGTAGTTAGAAATTATTTAGTGATTGTAAATTAAAGTTTTATAAAATATTTTATTGTGTTACAGTATAGACTATTTATTATTCCAGCAAAAAATGTTTCTGTTACTGTGAAGTGCCGCAGCATACCGATTTTTTTAACTGCAACATAGAGTGTTTACTGTTATAAAAAAAATATATGTTCTAATAGCAAAAAAAGTGGTAGCAAAGATTTTCTTTAGGCTAATTTTCTCAGTGCACTCTTTTTTTGTGTTGGGCGAAACACAAAAAAAGGCGTTCTACTCCGTGTAATATATACTATTTTTTCTTCAAGCGTATTAAAATGCAAAAATTCATTTATTTATCATAAATGTACAAATATTCAAACTACAGTCCCAGCAAACATAGCAAGTCTGGCAAAGAGCCGGGCCAATGCATTTATTGCCGGGCAACTGTCACTTGTCGTATAATGATACTGGCCCTGTGACTTATAAGTAACTATAGGGCAATGGTAAATATACTTTGTTGGCCCAATAACGATAAAATGGCAGTTGACCGTTGATTATTTCAAAATTAATCTGTTGCAATATGTAATATAGCTATTATGTCTTATTTAATCATAAAATAGATTACATGTAGGTAAGTATTGCTTTTTTTGTATTAATGTAGGAAAAAATATGAATTATACCAACACCACCTATTGACGGCACACTGGCAAGTGCAAATTCGCAATTGATGGGTCATCATGCCATCAACAGAAGGGCAAAGCTATGTGCTATATTATAAAGAGCATTATTGGTTATTTTTTCGAGTTATGTAGATTTACTTGTTTTTGAATAGTCTTTATTATTGTGAAGAGGTAAGTAATCGATAGCTTTCTAAAATATACTTGTTATGTTCAGTTTATGGATAAATTGACGATTTGCATGAAAGAAAGTTTGGTAAAAAGTGTCATGGCGCACAGTATAATGGTATCACTGTAATTCACTGCACATGTTGACCAACTCGTCTAATTTACAAACTTTGCAACAATTAAATACCTATAATATAATAATCATAACATTGTTTTCATTATCTTTAATGTTAAACCTACTTCCACTGAATATAAATCATCTTTATTAGGTTGTTTCGTAGTCTACAATATTTAAAAAATGTCGAATTATGCAGTTTGTCAATCACTGCTGCCAACTCTTCTAGTAAACTGAGAGTTGGAAACAGTGTTTGACAAATTGCATAATTCGACATTTTTTAAATATTGTAGACTACGAAACAACCTAATAAAGACTATTTATATTCAATGGGAGCAGGTTTAACATTAAAGATAATGAAAACAATGTTATGATTATTATATTATAGGTATTTAATTGTTGCAAAGTTTGGAAATTAGACGAGTTGGTCAACATGTGCAGCGAATTACAGTGATACCATTAATACCATTATACTGTGCGCCATGACACTTTTTACTGAACTTTCTTTCGTGCAAATCGTCAATTATAATTGTGCCGTGATTTGCTTGAAGGTTATGTATCATGTGTTTACAATATTTCCATTAATTCCATAATAAGTATTTTTCATTGATTCTATTTGTAGATTGAGCCTTACAAAATGTTGTGTTTCAAAGTGTCGTGGCAATTATGACAACGGACCCAAAGTCTCGACTTTCTTCTTCCAAAGAGATGAGAATCTTCGACAGAAACCGCAACCAAAAGTACAAAAGTTAGTAGAGTAACTGTATATTTTATTTTCAAAAAGAAATTTATTTTTATTTTAAAGTCTGTCAATTACACTTTCGGCAGGATAAAATTGAAATTGAGACAAGCGTGTAGGTATACACAGGAAGGAAAAAACTCACAGCTCCATTACGTCACCCCCATTTGATAGAAGGTTTGCTGTACTAATTAATACTTAACGTCTGTTAGTTAATTTTCTTTCTATCGTGCGGTACCCAGTCAATTTTCAAACTGATATGTTCACGTTTTCTTAAATTTTAAGGATTTAAATCCTCAAGAATAAAAATGTCGTTTGTTTTCTTAATATCTCATACTATCAGGCCAAAAAATAAATAAATCAGGAAATATTATGTATGAAAACTTAACCATTTTAACTTTGTTTATAATGAAATCTTGTTTCAGCTGTAATATGAGGAAATCCAATAGGAAATAGGAGCTACCATAACAGGTTTAGTATGATCTTTTGCTAATTGAGAAGAGGAAGAAGATAATTGAAAGCAAAGAACAGAAATAAGACCAGGAAAAGATATATATGTTGGAATATGAAATGTATTTTATGTTCTCAGAACTGCGTTTTGATGATTTTTAATGTTAACGTATTGAATAAATTTTAATTTTTTCTTAGTAACCTGGCCTCAGTTCTTAAGAAATAATATGCCAAGACTTCATAGAAATGTACCGGTTTTCATTTTTTTAGAAGGGGCAAATCTAAAAACCACGATATGGGTATATTTATTTAATCAAACTTTCATTTAGACGTTCCCAAATATGTCAGTTGATAATTCTAATCAAGCAGTATGTGTTACGTGATGCAAGTGGTTATTGACGTACATGGGTAATATGTAAAAGAAGTTTTGAATATAAATAGGCATATGGTGGTAACTTAATTTTTAAACTAGCAAAAACATTTTAAACAGAAAAATTCTATCTTAAAGGTAACTTATGGCCTAATTAAGTTGCAGGTAAGAAAAAAGTTGCAGGTATATACAAGATCTCCCATATCGTTATGTTCGAATTTTGGGAGCATATAGTGGACTTAATTGTAAGACTAAAAAACACAAAAGTGGTAGTGCGATTTTTATTCATTTTGAAGTTACAGGCCTATTCATTTTATGAACAGTAAATAAAAAAAAACCTCGTCTTGGGAATAAATGACAAAAAACGAACCATTTGACCACGGATGACAGATGCTTTTTTTATATTTACTGGTCAAAAATTTTATAGTCCTGTAACTTCCAAACATAAAAATTGAGCTACCACTTTTGTGTTTTTTAGTGCTGCAATTAAGTCTAATTTACGCTCCCAAAGTTTGAACATAACAATACTGGACACCTTGTATAGGCCAAATGCTGGGCCACTAAAGTAAAGTCAAATTTAATTTAACGGCCCATAGTAGAAGTGTCGACATTGTGATTTCCGTGTGATGGCACAATGCCGGCCCAAAGACGGCAAGTGATGGCAAATCATCTGTGCCCGGCTGCCGGCCGTAGTGACCTATATATGCCGGCCCAATGAAGTATGCCAGTAACAGGCCAGCAATTCATATGCCAGGTGTACGACATAGGGCCAACAAAAATCAGCGGATAAATGTTTGCTGGGGTCTTACATGTTGACACAATATGACAAGTGGCTAGTGGATAGCGCGCCACCGGTGGCTTTCGGTATTAACATTATGTTACTAGTAAAACAATACCCACTACGGCGGCGCTTTCGGAACTAAAATTATGTTACTAGTAAAACACTGTCCACTACGATGGCGTTCGGTACTAACATTTTGTTACTAGTAAAACAATGTCCTACTTCTACTTCTGTTTTTGATGACATAATTTAAACATTTCAATACGCTTGAAGAAAAAATTATTTTAACCTATATTGGTCCCATTTAACTTTAAAGTAAATAATATAAGTTTTAACACTTCGTCTCAAGGAAAAACGTTAACGAGGTCTAAAATATTGGAAGAGAAAACTTCCAAGTCGCGTGGCACTATGTTCGCCATATTTTTCAACTAGCTGTAAGCGGCCATTTTATAATGAAATTTTGATGAGTAATTATTTGAAAAAAAATCATTAATATAAGGTTATTTAACAGATATAAAGTACAATATTATCATATTTTATGCTCCAGGAAAGTCCTGCTGGGCAAGCAACTATAGGCTTTTACAAATATTTTTAAAATACATTTAAGCTAAAAAAAAATTTTTTTCTTTATAAACGTAAAATACTTGAGGCCCCTTTAATACTCCGAGGTAGAATGGATATATTTACAATGAAAATTGATTGGCAGTAAAAAACACACCCAGAAGGGAAGTGGACACATTATTTCACAACTACGTATGACATTATATGATGTACTCCGACTCCATCATTATAATAGAGATGTCTGATGGTCTCTAGCTCAGATAAACAAAGAAATATATGGATAAATAATACTTTCCGTCTCCGCGTAAAGGCGCCGTTACACGGCGCGTGGTTCGCCGAACCTGATCCGACGAACCACGCGCCGTCTGACATGGGTGGATCGCTATAAGCTCGTGGTTCGCGGTGCGTAATACCGCGATCCATCGGATGTCGGTAAACTTGCACGAATCAAAGGATACAACCAAATGCATCAAAAAAAAAAAAAAAAAAAAAAAAAAATCTGAATGAACTACGTAGTGTATTGACACCCTCAATTCAAGGCACTGTTACACGGCGCGTGGTTCGCCGAACCACGAACCTGGTGCGTGGTTCAGCGAACCACGCGCCGTGTAACGGCTCCTTAAGATATATCACGTATTCATTGTTTACATGCAAGATTGGTAGACTATGAGGTTCCTTAATAAACAGCTTTTTGGCGAAGAAGTCAGTGCGGGTCAGACTATCTTTGTTCTTCGAACGCGCAGTAGCGGCGCAGTTATCTCACTCTAGAAGAACCGTCCGTACTGGCCCGAAATATGGTCTGACGTTACTATGATCTGTAGTGTTACATTCTACAACTTATCCTCTTTACCAGCATGCAGAACAGTGACTCAAAATGCGAGGATAATTACCACCGACCTCAAAAGCGGGTTATTGCGAGCCCGTTCCAGTTACGAGTTCTTTGCTTAATTAACATTACATAAATTCTTACAATATTTTGAATAAGGCTCTGCATCTGGTGTGATCTCACACCAGCTGTTCATTGGCTAATGCCATTTTTTGGTGGGGATTGTGAGTTATTAGGCCACCTTAAAGTATACCAACCTTGGTTTACACAAAGATGTTTTAACTCCTAGATCGCTCAACTCTATCTCAATTTTGTATAAAACATATCCCACTTTTTCAAGTAAAGAACCGCCCATTATCTCTCCCACTCTGCTTCCACTCCGGGCCCAACTACAAACACTCGTGATGTCTATGCGCATGCCTCGCATCTAGTTGGTGTCCTGTCGCAAACCTTCGCGACGTTGTCAAAGATCAGAGACAAAAGCCGCTGAAAGCGGGGAATTTTGAAGTGGTCAAACGCAATAACGTTGAGCGATCGGAAAATGTAGAGAAAATGGTGACAGTCCGGCAACACCGCTGGTTGCTTCGATCAGTTGTTAGTGCAGTTGGCAGGTTGAGATTTGATTGCGTTTGCGCTTTAAGAGCCTAAAATCTTGAGAAACTCGAACTGACCCGACAATAGCAATGGTAAAGTCCAACAATTTCAACATTGGTGTCTCGCTTTTTGAAGCGTGTTAATATTGCTCTCTCCGTTGAGATGTTTGCTGCTTTGTCATATACGAATTCCTTATGGGTTAAACACCATCTAGTAGTTAAAGATCTTTGGGTTTACATGTCTATCGAGGCGTTCATTGGTTCTCTTCCGAAGGACGTTGACATTTGTTTTATTGCTTTTAACGCTGTTTTTATCCAGTTATAAACAATTTTGTGTTGATTTTGCAGTTTAATCACGTTTTATACGGTTCAAAAATGACTAAGGATTGTTTAATTTACTAAAAGACCTACAAAAGGGAGTAATCTCGTTCGTTTTATATGCAAGCATAGTTGTGTGCATAGTCGTAGGTTAGGGTTATACTTAGTTAGGTTTATTGTCTTATTGTTTTGCTGGTCTAGCAATAAATAATTTTTCTTCTGCCTCTCTCGTCTTTACACTCAAGTAAAAAACGTAAAAAGACAGTTGTGTGATTATCAGATAGATAGTTAGATTAATAGATTTAGATTTATTTCTCTAAATTTAAATGTTACATAAGTATACCTATTTAAATTTGGTACGAGTATTTCAAACTTTACAGAATGTTTACATTATTACATAATAATAGACTGTATTAACTTTTCAAAATAATAATGCACTGGGTTCGATCCCCAGCTTTAAAATTGGCAACATTATATGTAATGGATGTATATCTGCGTTTTTCTAAATGTGTAACCCCCTTCTGAACAGTCTTGACTTTGAAATTGTTGGGGTTGCCTGATATATGTGGTACGTTATGTTGTTATTCCGTAGGCTCCCAGAAAATATTACGCTTAGAAAAAAGTGACTCGCTGTCCTACAGGTAACTGACCAAAATTTGAAGCATTTACAATTACGTATGCTTTAATCGTTTCAAGTTTGATGACTTTTATGTAACCCGGCCAGGAAAAAGATGTTTAAGAAAAATGTTTGTTTCCTAGTAGTCTTACCAAGAGACTCATTTCACTTCCGTTATCGTATCAATTTTCTCATATAATTTGCTTTTTAATACTAACAAGAGTCGAGTCGAGGCTACTCTCTGCTTTATCTTTTACTGGAATTAATTCAGAATCGATACCTACAGACCCGACGAGAGAGGAGGGGTGCGGGGGTGATGCCCCCGGGCTTGTCTAGGGGGCCCGGAAATTTTAAAATTTTTTGAGGGTCCATATTTTCTCTCCACGGCCCTGCCAAGATACCGATATAAATTAAATTTACTAAGTTAGAAAATTAACTGCAATTTATTATTTTTAATAGCCATATCAGATTGAAATAATTTGATGCGTTGTATCGAAAACAGATTTGATAAAGAATCTGTTATCTTTATCGTAACTATATTCAGCAATATTAAAATTAAAAACTGGAAGTAATGGTGCGGGAGCTAAGTGGCTTTTTCGGGCACTCATCGTTACAAACATTTTCTATGGGCTGATTAATTCTATCGAACTTGACAAAATAGACTTCTGGCTTATGTCAGCCCGTCGAGTTGGCCATGGTTCAAGATATAAAAATCAGTGAAATTATATCATCATTACAAAGCCAAGTTTTTCTGTGTGTACACATTTTATGTTTAGAATGAATAAAATAAGATCGCCAGAAAGTGTGGGCTATCAGGGGCGCAACCAGAAAGGTCAAAGAGGTAAAAAAACGAAGTTATATAACATCATTGTTACAAACGTTTTTTAAGGTTGAACATATTTTATGTTTTGAACACAGAAAAAAATTCCCAGAAAGAAAATGTTTAGAATTTTTGAAGAAAATTGGATTTTTTTCCGCATATTTCATCTCAGAACTCTAAACTCATCGTTACAAGTTCTGGCTCCTTTTTAAAACGTAAATAAGCTCCTTCAACAATAGAATAGCCTCCCCATAAACAAAGTCAACAAAAGTATCATAGGCTCTTAAATATACAGGAATTTAACACTTTCGGCTAACTTGACTCGTATCTCACATGTATTGTATCATTATTATACCTTTCTGGCTGCGCCTCCTGACGGCCCACACTTTCTGGCGATCATATTTTATTCATTCTAAACATAAAATGTGTACACACAAAAAAAAATGAGCCTTGTAACGATGACATGATTTCACTGATTTTTAAACAGTGTTCGTGAGGTGCCCCGCCAGAAGTCGATTTTATGAATTGTTATCATCCATTAAACCATAAAAATATCTCAAAGTTCATAAAGCGATGAGCTGCCGAAAAAGCCACTTAGCTCCCGCTCTATAAGGTAGTGCATTATGTAGAGTATATTTGTTTACAATATAGAGATTTAAAAGTAATATGATGTTATTTTTGTTTTATGTGTATAGTACGGGTAGCGTATGACCAGATTCATTATACAGTATCGGAAAGTCTTGGATTAGGCATGCAAACATGCCTACGCACATGTGGTGAGGAAAGCAGGTGGCACGAGTAGGATGTGTTATACGATAAAAAAAAATAGCCTAGTTGTTTCGCTCTCGCTTGCTCTTATTGTCATACCTAATCAAACGCTTGCCGGTAATGTTGAGTGATAAGTATGTAAACTTTTAGATGAATATGTTACTGTAATATGAAAAAATACTAGTTGGTTTCATTTATATGCTAACATATATAGATGTTTTTATTTTCTTGACCGTTGATATCAAATTAACTTGATGCAGTTATATCCTGGGTTATCGGTCTTTATAATAAAATTACTCTTTTCTTACGTTTCGGTTTATTCAACCATCGTCAGAGAACTACAATTAAGTAAAGACCAATATTTTTTTAAATGCTATTTTGTATACACATACAATTTAAATCCATGTGTATAAAAAATAGCATTTGAAAAAATATTTGTCTTCTTTTAATTGTAGTTCTCTGACGATGGTTGAATAAACTGAAATGTAGCAAAAATAATAATTTTATTATAAAGACCGCATAACCCCAGGATATACCTATATCAAGTTACTTTTATATCCTAACCAAAAGTTAATTTTTTTTTTACTCAGAAAATGTAGAGTAACTTATCGTTTAAGAACTATTTAACTTTGAGAATTGACAGTTCAATACTTTCACTTCTCTTCAATAACACATTTTGTAAAAATTCAAACAGTACTCTTTTTGTCTCAATAGAGTCGTATTATTGTCAGATATAGTATTAAGTAATAGTCGAGAACATGAATCGATTATTTTAAAAATTTTAACCCCCTTATCTGTCTACGCCTCTGATTAGGCAACTCCATAAATATAAACATTCCTCTCCACTCTGCCCCTTTGAAGGTTATCCTCCCTATACACAACTTCTGTGTGTTTCAACTCTACTTAAATAGAGATTGTTTAAATAAAATAAAGATTACTTAAGAAACACTTTAATCTTGACATCGTACAGTATTCAGTGTTGCCAATCTCTCTAACCATATGTAACATCTCCCTTTTTTTTTTTTTTTTTTTTTTTTTTTTTTACAGTTAACAAATGACTATAACTATTATAACAAGACCTTCAATAAGTATAGTAATCATTTAACTTCGACGGTTTAACAATAATACGTCCAGACCGAGTAGACACACCACAGTCACTATTAGTCTTTGCACAATCGTTAAATTCGACATTACCATCAACACCAGGATTTTCAGAATTCACTCTTAAATCAGAACTATGTTCATTTTTAAAACTTATATCACTATAATTATGGTCTCTGTTATCAATATTTTGAGTAGACTTTAGGAAGGAGGAATTTCTGCGATAGATGGTACCTTTTTGATTTTGAACCATGTATGATCTTGGAGTTTCATGTTTGGTAACAATTTTACCAGGTTCCCAGTTTCCTTCCTTTCTAACTTTCATTAAAACATCCTCATTTTCATTAAAATCTGATCTATTTTGAGCTGTTTTATCAAAATTTTTCTTTACTATGACTTTTTTTTCTACTTTTTTGTCAAAAATTTCAACTATTTTTGGTTTTAATAGTGTTTTTGAAATGGGTAAACTAGTTCTAAGTAAGCGACTATGTAATAACTCAGAGGGAGACACATTGAGACCACACAATGGAGTCACATAATAATCTAACAAATGACTAAATATTTCATCTTCATTGTTGCATTTTCTCAGTATTTGTTTACAAATATGCACAGCCTTTTCAGCTAACCCGTTTGATTTCGGATATCTTGGGCTCGAGAATACACATTGTATATTATTGGTATTACAAAACTGTTTAAATTTAAGACTATTATATGGCACATTATCAGAAATAAACTTAGCTGGTATCCCGAAATGTGAAAAAATATTTCTTAAATGCTTTATAACTTCTTCTATAGACTTATTTTCTAATTTTACTAGCTCTATCCAATTACTATAATAGTCAACCACAACTAAATATGACTTTGAAGCATACTCCAAAATATCAGAAGCTACTACTTCAAAAGGAAGGCTAGGTATTTCATGAAAAATGAGTGGCTCCTTCACATTGTTTCTACTATATTTCTCACAAATCTTACACATCGAAATAAAATTTTCTATATCAGCAGACATCCCCGGCCAGTACAAAACTTTCCTAGCACGGTTCTTGGTCTTTTCGATGCCAAAATGGGACTTATGTAATTCATTCAACATATAAGACTGTAATGACTTTGGAATACAAATTCTATCATTAAAAAATAAAATTCCATTTTTAATAACTAAATCTTCTTTTATTTTAAAATATTGCTTCAACACTTGAGTGTCCAGCAAACTTTTTTCTGGCCACCTGTCAAGACAACATTGTTTAACCCTTCTCAAATCAATATCAGTTTCCGTTTTGTCTCTTATATCTTTTAAACGATTACTAGAAACAGGAAGTTCGATATCAACACAATGAACAACCTCTTTCATATCCGGATCATCTAAAACTTTGTCTTTAATGTAAGAACGACTTAAAAGATCTGAAATATACATCTGAGACCCAGGCAAATACTCAATTTTAAAACTATATTTTAAAATTTTCAATCTCATTCTTTGAAGTCTAGAGGGTATTTTATTTATATCTTTTTGTTGGATACCTAACAAAGGTTTATGGTCTGATTGTACCACTATATTTCGGCCATAAACAAAATGATGAAACTTATTTAAACTAAAACAAATAGCCAAATACTCTTTTTCTATTTGTGCATATCGCGTTTCTGCATCTGTTAAACTACGAGAACAGAATGCTATTGGTTTTCCTAACTGCATCAAACAGCCGCCTAATCCTGACTGTGACGCATCGCATTGTACAACCACAGGTATTTTGGGATCATAAATTTTCAAAGTTGGTATCTTACTGATAACATCTTTCAATTTATTAAAAGATTCATCGTGGTCTGATGTCCATAAAAATTCTATATTATTTTTTATTAAATTCCTTAAAGGTGCAACTATTTCAGACAAGTTGGGAATATATTTTATAATGTAATTAGTCATCCCTAGAATTCTCAACAATTCTTTTCTATTTTTGGGAACTTCTAATGCTAAAATAGCCTCAATATAAGAGCTATCAGGTTTCACCCCCTCACTATTATAAATTTGGCCTAAATACTTAACCTCCTTTACTTTATATTGCAATTTCGTAGGATTAAATTTTATATTAAACTTTTTAGCTCTCTCTACTACCTTGTTCATTAGTAAATCATGTTCTTCCTCATTTTTACCTGAAATTATTAAATCATCAAAATAGATTGGTATGTCTAAGTCACCAAATATTTGCTCATTAACCCGTTGAAACACTTCTGGGCTACACGATAACCCAAATGGGAGTCGTTTAAACCTGTATTTCCCAAACGGTGTTATAAACGTACATAGTTTGCTACTTTCCTGATCTATGCCAATATGATAAAATCCTTCTTTCATATCTATGACGGAAAATACACTCTTCCCTCTTAACTTTAAAGCTATTTCTTCTGATGTAGGTATTGGATGCCTGTCTATACAAACATACTTATTTAAATGTATCGGATCTAAGCAAATCCGGAGTTTACCTGTATCAGGCTTTTCGACACAAACAATATTACTCACCCATTCTGAGGGACCATCTGCTTTCTCAATAATGTCCCGTGTTACTAAATTGTCAAGAGTACACTTAAGTTTATCTTTTATAGAGTCAGCAACTCGCCTACAACTACTTACTACTGGTTCATAGTCTTCTTTCAATACTATTTTATAGTTCATTGGAACTTTACCTGTACCTTCAAATATAACTTTATTCTTATTTATGAAATTCTGCTTTAAATTACTACCGTTATTTAACTCAAATTCATCAAGTTTACAAATTAGGTTTAAACGTACGCATGCATTTAACCCAAGAATCGGTTTACCCTTTACGTTTACCACAATAAACTTTATTTTACATTTTTTTTCTCTGATAACACAGCTCAAAATGATATTTCCTGTTACGTCAATTTTATTATCCCCATACGCTACAATAGTTTGATCACTTTTTTCCAAGTCATTCTCCCTTCCTAATTTCTTTACCCAAAAATAAGGCAACACGTTACATTGCGCCCCTGAGTCTAGCTTAAAAACTATACATTCATTATCTATAATGACTTTTTCTTCCCACATCTTTACAATCTCATTATTTGTGCTTATGTTATTTAAAGTAATGTTATTTATAAACAAACTTTCTTCACTTTCACTATCATTATCTACTACATTAACTTGCTTGGATGTACCAGCTTTATTTTTATTGAAACTTTTATCTTTGCCCTTTCCATTGTTCTTAACGCTAACAGTATTTTTGTTACCTAACTTATTCTTTTTACATCCTACTACGAAATGACCTTCTTCGCCACATTCATTGCACTTTTTTCCATATGCAAAGCACTTCCTTCTTGTGTGTCTCCGCCCACACTTGAAACAATCATATTCGTTTTCTTTCGCTACTTGTTTATTCTTATTATGTCCGCTTTTCTTTAAGAAATCTACTTCTTCACCTTTTAACCCTTTTACCTGTATCTTGCTTGCTTCTGATGCCCTGCATACTTGCTCCGTTTTATTTAACTGCAAATCCCCAAATCCTAGTAACTTTTCTTGTACTTCCAAATCTTTTATTCCAATGATGATTATATCTCTTATCAAGGATTCTTCTTGATCACCAAAATTGCAATTTTTTGCTAAAATCTTTAACTCTTTAATGAAGTGGTCAATGTTCTCACCTTCTTGTTGTTTTCTCGTGAAAAACTTAAAACGATTATAGGTTTCGTTACTTCTAGGCTTGCAATATTTTTCAAACTCATCGACTACTTTTTCGAATTTTCCTTTGTCTTCATCGCTTAATTTAAAAGTATTAAACACCTCTATTGCTTCATCCCCTGCAGCACTTAGGAATATTGCAATTTTTCGTTCATCCGGTTTACCTTGTAGGTCCGCCGCTTTAAAATAGAGGTCTATTTTTTGTTTAAACCTACTAAAATTTTTGCTAATATCTCCATCAAACACCAAGGGAGATGGTGGTTTAAAATCCATTTTCATTTCTCCTTTTCTTTCTTCAAGCCGGCACTCCGGCACGTGCCTTTAACCTCACTTTCCTTAATTTCTTTTACTATTCGACTTCAGTCGACTTTCGAACAGAAATAACTAATTTCCATAAAACTTTGTAGGTTCTTAATTACCTGACACCATGTTTCAACTCTACTTAAATAGAGATTGTTTAAATAAAATAAAGATTACTTAAGAAACACTTTAATCTTGACATCGTACAGTATTCAGTGTTGCCAATCTCTCTAACCATATGTAACACTGTGTACTTCAAATGAGATTATTTATCCATATTTCTTTGTTTATCTGAGGTTACTAGTTATGTCTTTGCTGCTTATGCCTCGTGACTTATAAGCAACTTATAAGTAAATCATTATTGTTATTAGTTATTTCTGAGAAAGGAAGACTGCAGTTGAAAGAGTTTAACTGGGTTGGTAGATATTACCTATTAAAGTAGGGTGACCATACGTCCGGAATTTCGCTGGACAGTCCAGCATTTTGGAGTACTATCTATGATCAAAAAAAGTTTTCCTCTCGGTCATCAAAAAATGTTGAGATCAAGAAATGATTTTTCCGATTTCTGCTTCCCCCTCTCATCAATTTTTTTCCCAGCAGAAGTGTCCAGCACAAAAATCTGGTCACCCTATATTAAAGACCACAATTAAACAAAATTTTTACGTTTAAATTACCTGTTCAGGGAAATATGTTCTATATATAACCAATAGGTCATTATAACTAAGCAGCCTTATTTAAGAGGTAATCATGACGTCCTCTCATTCCCCATTTACTTATATTTTACGTAAATTTTAAGTCAATTAGGTTAGGTTAAACGGGAAAACGGGACCAAAACGAGGACTACATTACGTAATTCTGACTTAAGGTGCTACTTGGGAAACCTGTGATGATAAGGGTAGGTATGGATCATGGGGGTTGATATTGCTTTTACTTTACTTTTATACCAAATAACAGACATTTGGGGTTATAAAGAGTAATTCTAGGGTATTTTTGAAAAAATTCCATTTTACACCCCCAGTTGGCACGGGAAGGGGTTCATCTAGGAGGCTGAAATTTTGGGTGTGTAATTCTTATATCAAATATAAACTTTTTGGGGGGTGAGACAAAAAAAAATGAAAGTCGAAAAATAAGGAACACCCTACGCCACATAATATAGAAACTTTTTCTTGATGCGCTTACTATTAGGTTGCCAAATACATATGAACAAAATCCGTTTCATATGACATTAGTCCGAAGTTAAAACCTCTAGTTATTGTACTAATATTCAAATGTAGCAAGTATTGAAAAAGACTTACACTTGTCTGCCCTTCTTCTTAACCTGGACGATTTTGCAGTGCTATTCATATTCTTCCTAAAAGAGGATGAAAATACTTTAGTTTATGATTTAGGTTATCATTTTGTGCAATGATAGAGATACACAGGGTGTTTCTTAAATACGTTAAAAAAATTCAGGAGGTGATTATATGGCCAATTTCTTATGAAGTTATGTCCTAAAATGCTTCGTAAGGAAGATAAAATTCTATAAAGATGGTAAGTATCCAAAAGGCGATTTTCAGATAATATCTCAGCAACTTTTGAAAATTTTTCGCACCAAATTTAATACATGGTGGATGAATTAAAAAAATATATTTTGAGGCCTTTGGTTCTTGTACCTACACTAAATCACAATTTTATTTTTTTAACCCCCTTCAGTAAATGGCTAATATCAAAAAAAAATTTTAGACCTTAGCTTTTCTTATATAGATTAAATGCCAATTTTATGGGCTCTTACTTGCTCGATTTACCTATTTTTCCTCATTTATCCCAATTTATCCTCCCAATTTATCAACAGAATAAGACCAAAATATAATCCAGTTCCAGATCTCGTTAGAACACGTACATGTACCAAAAATATCTTAAACGGTTCCAGAGTAATCGTGCACACAAAAAAGTTATAGACAGAATGACAGAAATTTTTTTGCTTAAACTTAAAATCTCGACGTTTCATGACATTCTATTTGAACAATTAAAACTTTTAAATTTTTTTTGTGTTACCATAGTTCCACTGGATGTGGAAGTAATTGCCAGTTACTTCAGTAGTGGATCTACTGAGACACTCCATCTTTTTCTGATCTAAAATAAGATGTCATATTGTTTTGTGAGACGCATTCCTACACAGCACAAGATATCCGCAGGATGTCCTATTTACATCCTGTTATCCCAGTCGAGGACTATCATTCTTAGTACATCATCAGGATATCTCAAAATAACGATTTGGTCCTAGAAACATCCCAGATTAAGATATCCTAGACAAGTCCTGTACGTATGTCCTAGAAATATCTGTTGGAGATCTCATGGTCCTGAAAATGTTTCAATAGACCATATCCGAGGTAAATCATATAATGATATCACACAAACGTCGACCTAAATGCAGTTTAATGTCGGAAACGATGGGAAAGGATGGCATCAAATGCGAATTATGTACCAAAGCTACACCGAAGACAATTACCTAGTTATAAATCACGTTTATGCAAACACCAACCTGATATTGAAACTTCAAAAGTCAAACATCTAGAATTAATCGAATATTCATTGGCATTTGACTCGCACGTTTTCGGACCCATTTCAAGTTTACAGTAGATGTTGGTAGATGGATTTGCTTACAAGTCGCTGACTTAGCCCCACCAATGGTTTATGAGGGTATTCATCCGGAAATTCGTAAAGGCAACCAAAATCTAAAAGCTCCACTGCAATATTATCAGACAAAATCTCACGCAGTCTGCTCTGTAGTGAAGATACTGGCGATAGCAGCAAATAGTCAGAAATTTTTAGTTGCACAAACAATTAATCGTCTCTGTTGTGGTGTTGCAATTTAAAGTTTTTACCTACGATCACTACTGTAAATAGTAAAAAACACACTACCTGTCAACTATGTAAGTTGGATTTTACATATTGTAAACAAAACGCATTGTAAACAAATCGCACGGTAAACAAAACGCACGGGACACGCAAATATAAGTGGCTTAGTTCACTAACGCGGGGTTTAAAAAATGCGCCTACGTAATTTTCAAACACTGTCAAAACTGACATAATATTTGTTGAATAATATTGTTGATAAGTAAACTAAATCCAGATTTTACTAAATAAATAAATAAATAAATATGATCGTAGGTAAAGTATAGTACATAATTCGAGTTGTAAAGCAATTACGCACTCATGGAAATTTCCATTCGTGCGTAATATGCTTCTTACAACACTCATTACTTAATATACTATTACGAGTTTTACTGTTTGCTCAGGTTTCAAGAAATAATAAATTTGAAATAAATAAATTTATTTACGAGCTTTTTATTTCTTGAAACAAAAGTAAGTGTTTTACATGAAAAATTACTTCTTTGTGTATATACGAGAAAACAGACTCTTGATTTAAAATTATTTTTTTTCCGTGCGGACTGTTTTGAGATTATAGGATTAGTTCGGTATGTCCCATATATCCGCGAACAGGTATACCAAATGACCTATAAATGACCCTTAAATAAATATAGCATAGCTATCCTTCAGAGGTCAAGAGGAAGGCCCGGGCTGTCCAATCATGGGATTTGCCCAGGTTATCCCACATATCCAGAGATGATATCCGTAATATGTCTTGGGGATGTCTTTCTGCTGTATAGGTTGTTGCCTATTCTCCAGATATGACTTAACAGAGATAACGATATGCCTCTGACTCCATAAAAACTAAGTTTTTCGATGATGAGAGTGTGAGAGACACAGTCGAAGACCTTGCTGATATCACACAGCGTATAGTTGTCTTCAGGTCTAAGAAGCACTCAAAAAATGACGGTGCCTTTGACCATATATGTCGGGGGCTGCTGTAAAGATGAACTACTAAATAGTTATATTCAAAACAGCAGCTCCCGATATATTCATGGGTATAAGAAAGCAAATCTCGAGGACATAAAAGCAAATAAGCTGGATTTAAATAAATCATAAGAGTTCGTATATGGAATCAAAATTATTTCATGAATTTTAAAGTTGTTAATTTATTTTTTTTTATATTAGTCGATATTTTTGAGTCGGGGGTTTTTCTAAATTTGTAATTTAATTTTATTAATGTTTGTATACGCGTTTTTGCAAATATTTAAAAATTCATCTAAATAATTTTTCAATATTGTTGATTAATAAAAATAGACTGCCAATTACAGGCTAGATTTATCCAACCTACAAAAAGTGTCCTATTTTATTAGGACAAAATATTTAGAACTTCATGAACATTACACTGAACAGGATTTTAGTTGAAAATACGGGAACCAGGCAGAAATTTTAATAATAGCTGCGTAATACTCTTAAATCTTAAGAAACACACATATTTTTGACGTTAGCTGTGACGTCACATGCAGATGCCCTATAAGAGACACACTGCCTACCGTTCCCCTCCTTCAGCTTTAGCTTTACCGATGAAACTTGTGATTGGCGTTGTCTCCTCTTAAGCAAAAATCCAAGCAACGAGCATCATCTCCAACTTCAAGTTTGTGAATAAATTTAGGTTTGAGTGCATAAAATTGATTGCTGACTAAAATCCTCTGAATATGAGATTTGCTAATACCTAAATTTATTGATCTTTTCCTATACGACCATCTAGGGTGTTCTTGTACAGAGTCTAAAACTAAGTACAAGGGTAGCAGCGTCATCTTCATTTAATTTTTTTTTGGTTTTTTTGATGGTTTTTACATCTCCAGTGGAATCAAATTTACAAATTAATTACGTACTGCTTTGCGAGTCACTTTAACATCTGGACACTTCTCATTAAAACCTGCTTCTATTGTGTATTTATAAGAATCATTTCCGATTCCAAGTAAATTCGCTGTTCCGGGGTTAGTATTATTCAATAATCAATAATTAATATTTTTATAGAAAACACAAAATACTAATAAATATCTATTACACTGAGGTTGACATTAATCCATGGAATTACTTGATCTAATGTTATCTGTCTATGAAGAATTTATAAAAACATTAGAAAAATGTGTACTAGTAGGAGGTCTACATGTTGAATAGTTTTCAACCTAGTTGAATATAAGGTTTTTTTTTTTTGAAAATTGTTGTTTCCTTATTTTGCAAATAAACTCCATATTTAAGCTTTTCTTCATAATTGAAAAAACTTTGTTAAATAAAATTTTCAAAAAAATTTACATTCTTATTGAAATTTTAAAAAAGGTAGCTTGCTTAAAGTCGATTTCATATTTTCTAATAGTTGTATAGTTAAAATAATCATATTGAAATTCAAATAACTGGAAAACCAATTAATCAATCATAATTGTAACTAAGATAAAGAATAAAATGTAGTAATATTTCCCGCTTTAAAAATGAAATAATAAAATAATATGTATTGCATCATTTTTAATACTTTTTATTTGATTTTACAATGATGTAACCGACAATTTGTAAAAAAAATAAATATTTCGTAGAGATTAGATTGAACCTCGGGTTGAACCATAATCTCATCAAAAGATTTTTTTTTTTCATTATTTAAAACACTGAATATTTTAAATGTAGTTTCAAAGTGTGAATCTGATGGTATGTACAATAATAATTCTACTGTATATTATTTCCTCTAAATACCTGCCATCAAAATGTATACATGTTGCTTCTTGAATTTATTAAAAGAAATTACATTGAAGTGTATGCACGGAGGCCCAAAATTGTCTCCTGATATTTCTGTGGCTGATAGTACATCCAAAAATAAAATTATTTATACCCCTTAATACAGGACCTGCTGAAATCCTAACTATTTAAAAAACATCCCTGGCAGCAGACTGACATTATTTTGTCGTAATTTTTTGGTCAGATGGGTCGACGACGTCAGGTGATGAAAAAATAACGTTTCAGTAACGTCATATTGTGACGAAATTATGACGTCATGGTGAGACGTCACACAGTGGGAAAATTATGCCCTTTTTTGGACAAAAATCTGCCGACAGTAGAGATTTCAATCAAATTAAATTAAAAAAAAAAAGGCAAATACTCTTAAGACATTGTACTTTAGAGTAGTGCTGCGGCAAAGTGGCTTTGGATTAACCTAACCCAAAAATCGCAGATATTACCCACATTCAGTGGAAGTATAGAAACGACAAAAATTTTTATTGTTCGAATAGGCTTAGAATGTCATGAAACGTCGAGGTTTGAGCAAAAAAAATGTCTGTCGGTCTGTCTGTAACTTTTTTGTGCGCACGATTACTCTGGAACCGTTTAAGATATCGACTTGACATTTGGTTGTATTTTAACGAGATCTGGATATTTTCATCTTATTCCGTTGAACAGTTGTGGGGTAAATTGGGATAAATGAGGTAAATAGGTAAATCAAGCAGGTAAGAGTTCATAAAATTGGTATTTAGTATATACAAGAGAAGCTAATGTCTCAAAAAAATTTTTAGCATTAGCTAATACTACCCCCACCCCATTATAAAAGGGGATGAAAAAAATATTTCATCATAGATGACCATTCGAAAGCTTATTTTAAAGAGGAAGATTAAATGATGTATTTATTAGAAATAAATTGAACATTTTTTTGAATCCTATACATGTTGTAATGCCGTACGACCAACCGGTTTCGAGAAATTTGAACCTAAAGAAATTTTTCCAGTCTTTTTGCGTAAACACAATTTTTTCAATGAATTTATCATTTCTTTAGGTTTAAATTTCTTGAAACTGGTTGGTCGTACGGCATTACAACAAGACTACCTATTTTGTGTATTTATAGCGAAGGAATCATATTCCAATGAGACAAAAAAAAAAAATAATAAAATAAAATGTTAATTATGATTGCCCCCTTCAGAGCCCCGCAGCGCCAGGATTTCCGAACCCATGTTTATATGAACTTTTTCACTACTAGAAATTAATGACCGCATACCTGAATCACCCTGTATATCTCAAATGTACAGGGTGATCGCGCGAACGTTACAACCTCATTTAACTTCGTAATTTTTTGGAGTTACGTAAAAAAGTTCAGTGATAAAAGTTATACGAAATCACATGAATTTTCGGTTTGTAAAAAGAATAGTAAATTATCAAATAAGATCCTGAAGCAATTACATTTGATACTTCTTTATACGCCACTGGCGGCTTTATTTATATAAATATATAAATTGTATACACATCTGTAGAAAAGGTCTATATTTTTTATATCTTGTGAAATTTTAATTTTCTAACCTGTTTTAGAGTTGTAGTCAAACATGCGGTGTCCACCAGGGTGGTCCAAAAATGACTTAATTTTTTATAGAAGTTTGTTTCCAAATCTGGAAAAAGTAAGTACGTATTTTTTTGTTTTTCAAATTTTGATTTTAAATGGTGCCGTGCCTATAGAGACATTTAAATTGCATGGGGAAAAATCACTCTGAGATTTTTTGAATAATTGTTCAGGTGTAGGGCCTTAGAGAAAATCTTGCATTAAACTCATAGAACTTGGAGAGGACTATCCAACGAAGAATTTGATGATACACATGGGTTTTGTCGCCCCTAACACACCTCCACGGTGCCCTGAAAACTACCTGAATTTACATTTTTTGATTTACTTAACGGTCATTTAAAATCAGAATTTTGAAAAACCAAAAAATACATACTTACTTCTTTCAGATTTGGAAACAAATTGGGGGAATCGAGACTCTCTATAAAGAATTAAATCATTTTTGGACCACCCTAGTGTCCACATGGTACACACTCCTCCAATTTTTTGCTGTAGGGCCTTAGAGAAAAGACAAAATAAGGGTCTTAATGCAAAATTTTGCGCTGTATCGAAGGGCGTCAAGATAATCTCCTGCCATTTTTGGAAAAAAAATATATAGGCAGAGGCATGATTTTTCGAAGTGGGTCTATTAGAAATCTACTTATTTTAAGTTGTTCTATGCATGGTTAAAAGGATTCGCTTTTACTCAAAAGTGGAAGTATCAAACACTAAAGGCTACCAGGACATTTTCGTAAAACTTTAAAACAAAAAAATATTTCATTTTCATGAGAGCATTGAAAATTGGCACAGCAACAAATGAACTAAAATAATGTAACAAACTTATATTATGCAAAACTTACCAAAAAATTTTTTGACTGTATTATATATTAATGTTTATGTTTGTTAAAAGTGTTCAGTTTGTGTTCAGTTTGTGTTCAGTTTGTGTTCAGTGGTGTGTTCAGTTTGTGTTCAGACTTGAACTAAATGAATTACTTTAAAAAGAAAGTAGGTAGGTAGGTATTTTATGAAACTAATGAAAAAGTGTGTTAAACTCAGTAAAAAAGTAATAAAGAAAAAGCAAACAAAAAATATTGGTTCGAGATCCCCAATTGAAATACAGTTACCAAAGAAACACTTGCGCGTAGATGGTTGCCTAATCAATATGCAGTTATCTTTGTATCAGATGCCCATTTTAAAAGCTTACTTATTTCTATGACTAATAAATAATTATGAATGTAAATGGTCTCGATCTGGAAGGGCTCTATAAAACTGATTTAATACCCTTACAAGACTACAGGGGCCCACCGAGAGAAAGGCCTACAAGCCTGTTTTTAAAACTACTAAGCATTAAATCTTTCAAATTTTAATGCATGAATCCGACAACCTGTCAAATTATTTTGGCAATATGTTGTTGTGGACAAACACGGGGTTTATTTTAATTAACTCGTAGAAACATAGCCAAGGCAACTGAAAAACAAACTCTTTAACAAACTTTTAACGAATGAAAAATAATATAAAACTTTACCTATGGAATGAAATTTCAAAATAAGTGTTTTTAATTTTGTATCAATATATACCATTTTTTTGTAGGAATTAGTGAAATCGTGTTCCACACTTTATTCCCAAGAGAAAAAAACGAAAATTAGGTTGTTACTAATGAGAAAAGTGTTAACGTGGAACTGGCAATTTTCGAGCTTAGGACTGGAAAAACATACCATTCAATTTGTAGGACAATGTGGCCATTTTATTTTAAAAACATTTATTAAGCAATAGTAAAAAAATCAGCTGGTTACTAATCATTTTGTTTTACCTTATATTAATTGGACATGTTGGGGGTGGGGGACGCTTCGGTCAAACCATCGATTTTTATAGGACAAACGTTTTTTATCAAATTATCTCAAGATTTAACTAAAAACTAACTGTTTCTAGTAAAATTTGAACAATCACCCAATCGACATATATACACCCAAGCGCAGCAGTTATTAGCTACCACTACCGAGAATTTTCGCAGAGAGAAAAGTTGGGCGTCTCGTCAAAACGAAGCTACTCACGAAAATTCAGCCTGTTACTAATCATTAAAAAAAGGGCACTGTACTGTGGACTATTATATTTAGTTTGTTGGAATAAGTTGAATTCTTAACTACTTGAGTAGACAAAATAAGTTTATGGTGATAGATGCCTCTGCGAAGATAGTAATCAAAGGATTTGGATAAATCACAGAATATTCCTGCAGCAGTAGAACAAAAAATGCTCGATAGCTTCATTCGAGTTGAGCGGTTTATTGAAATTTGAAATTAGACAAGCCATAATCTTCAGTCTTCAAGATATAAGACTCAAACTTCGCAGAGGTGATATGTACCGAATTTTTCATTATTTGACACTTTTCCATCACTCCTGGTTTTCGCGAAAATGATCCTAATTTTGCAATTTTAAATGGAACTCCCTGTACATTTTTACATTTTTGGATTTCGGAGATATTTTTCATCACAGGTTCAACAAATACATTTATTTCTCTATATTAGCACACAAAGGAAAACTGGATGTACTTGATTCAGACCACACTCGGTGTGTATAAAACTACACCTACGACCATTCAAAAGAGTAAGATTTTTGTTATCAATTTCCGTGCGAGAAGTGTCACTTTTTTGCAGTTTCATTTCTTAACATTTTCGGTGGAGTACATTACAAAATGAAAAACTGAAAAAGTGACACCTTTCTGTTGATGTGAAAACAAAATTCTATTTTTTTTTTTTTAGAAAAATAGAAAAGGTAGTATGTGCGTCCCGTGTTGAAAGTGTCCTTTTTTCCACTTGTGTGGAGGTAAATCTCCATACTGGTGAAAAAAGAAAACAAGATTTGTTGCACAAAATATATTTTGAAACTTTAAAATGTGCCAAATGTGAGTATATTTTAGTTGACGTATTAAATTATTGTTGAAAGATAGATACTAATAGTTTTGTAAAAATGTTTAATGAATAAATATAAATTTCGAGTTATGTTTGTTTTTTTTTCTTTTTAAATAAATAGAAGATTGTAAGTCCCCACAAAATGGAGGAAAGGAATGTAAGTTATACATAAACCAAACACTGACCACAAACAAACAAGTAATTATCTGCCTATAATGTTACTCCCAGTATAAGGATAAAACCTTGAAAAAATTCGAAGAAAAAAATTTCAGTTATACTGAATGATAAAATCCCCCAATACCAATTTGGATTCCGTAAAAACTGTTCGACCAATATTACACTGAAAATTATTTAAATGTTTATTCTTTGATATAACAGTAGTGACATTAGCATAAAGAACAAAATCAGCACTAGGGCTGATATTAGGAAAATCGTATACATAAATTAAAAAAAATATTGGTCCCAGTATCGAATCTCAAGGGACTCCATCCGTAATATTATGAGGTTCCTATTTATTGTTACCTTTTGAAACAAACTAAAAAACGATTAGTGAGATAGGATTTATTAAGCTCTATACTGCAGTTAGTAAAGGACCCAGCACAGACCAAATGGAAAAGTGGTCCCAGTCAAATGGGTTGAATTTTCAGTAAATTTGTAGATTTCGGCTTTTTGATTAAAAGCTTTCATGGGCCCTCGTTTTTGTCTTCCTGGTGAAAAAACTTTCGGAAATGATTCTGACCTCTGATACCAAAGTATTAAATCCGAAATAAAATCATAAAAGTTCTATACACCTACTGTAATTTATACGCGTACAACTACACCAGTGTAACAAAAACCCCCCCCTTACCCGTCGTGGTTTACAATCTTCTCCTTGGGGTGGGAGGTGTATTGTTTTTATTATGTTTATAATAAGGGCGGTAACGCCGCTGCCACCAGGTCAAGATATATTTGGTTTCCGCCTGACCTCGGAAATGTGAATATAAGGGCCCACTGGAACACCCTGAGAAACACCAACCCTTCGTTGGCTAATGAGTCCGGCCACGGCTTAATGATGGGCTTTTTGGGAAGATTACCTTTTGAAATTTGATAAATGAAACGCGGTTTCCTGGGTAAAGAAAATTACTCTATATTACATAGTCTTTTTTAATCTGACAAGCAAGTTTTCTATTACAACGACACCCAAAAGTAAGCGACGAGATTTTTACCCCTCAACGGTATAAGGGAGTCACCCGTCTCGATGTCACCAACCCTGTAGGCAGACAAGCACAATCCTCAATTCTTCTATAATGAACCAATGACTCCCGTATTTAAAATTAGGTTAATTAGACTCAAAAGTTAGAAAGACATAAATAAAACACTCACCAATTTCCCGCGACGAGACTAACCTATTGATTTCTGATTCCTTTCTAGGCCGTGACTACCCTCTGGACAAACTTCACAATTTTATTAGTTACTGCCGAGTACACTTTTATTCAACTTTCTTAACAGAACATTTTCTTGATATCGCTTATAGACACCCTCTGTCGCGACGCAACGCTGGACCCTTTTTCCCTTGTAACCTAAATGTTAACACTTTCAAGTACCTCACACGTACTCTACCGTCGCTTTCAGTACCCGACGTCCAAGCTACCCGTTAGCTCCCTGACTACCCTACACCCTTCAAAAGTATCACACAACACTCGGCGGCCCTCTTCTGCTCGCTCCCTCGGTATGACTGCCCAATTACCTTTCCCCTCTTTCCAAAATTCAATTCGCGCTAACCCGTTAAAGTTCTTTGTTTCGGTTCTCCCAATTGCCTCTGCCTTCCAATGGTTAAAAATGTCAAGTCGACCCGAAAATACAATGTAGCTGCCTAGGCCTAAATATTACGCTCCAAGATTGCTTATATAGGGTGGCTCTCGCAAATTATCAACCTGAAATAATTAATATTTTTCGCCACTTACTTTTGGTTTCCTATACTGTTATTAACATTATTACTAAAACGATATTATTGCTACGTATACACTTTCCCTAAGCCATATACGCACAAGGGGGTAGCTATGGTAGATGAAACAAGAGTTTTAAAAAAATAGAACATTTATTTTTATCCATAAAAACAATATATAAATCCTTATCTAATTAACAATTATTTCTACTTACAATTATTTACAATTTACAATTATTTCTACTTACATTATTATCAGGTCACTCATCCTGAGGAGATATGTCAGCCACCAAGCACAACCACCTTCTTCAAAACCCAAACGTGGAATAACCAAAATTGCAATACTTCAGTCTTTGCAGTATTGCTAAAAAATTACGAAATTAAAATATGACTTTGTACTCTTCCAAATAAATAGCAAGTGCAGCACTTTGTTGTTTAATTTTATATTGTTTAATTTTGTAATGCTTTAATTTAAATTTAGATTGTACTTCGCAGCTCTGTCTGAAATTATTTCAACTATGTAGTAGTGTCCTTTTGTCCCAAATTTGTACAATGTTTAAAGAAAAGAAAAGTCCGGTCCTGTGCCCCATCCTGTCTCTGTCAACCATTGTGCCAGCGCCATCTGGCCCACACTTTGGAGCCGGCCATCTGTTACGTCACTGTGTTTTTTTGTACCAAAGAACGTGCAACGGAAAAATTACTTCTGTTAAAAATGGGAAAATCAAGCAAGAAAAATAAGAAGAGGAACGTTAAAAAACTTAAAAAGAAACCAAAACGTCTGATAGAGGAGTACGAAAGCAGCTCAAGTAAGTCAAATAGTTTCTTTGCCATAAAATTGGTCAAAATAATTTCAAGGATCTTAGAACGGCGTCCAATATGGCGACGCCATAAAAATTGTATGAATTCTAAAAAAGAACGTTAAATTGAATTGCCAACTGAGTGATTATATAGGCACACACATGCGTTGCCGCAGTTTATGGTTATGTACTCCTCACGCCAAGCTTTTACACATGTATGAAGCATAGGCAAATAAAAGGTGCTCATATGAGCTACCGAGTGATTAAACAGGCACACACATGTGTTGCCGCAGTTTAATTACCATGGTTATGTACTCCTCACGCCAAGCTTTTACACATGTATGAAGCATAGGCAAATAAAAGGTGCTCATACGAGCTACCAACTGAGTGATTAAACAGGCACACACATGTGTTGCCGCAGTTTAATTATAATGGTTATGTACTCCTCACGCCAAGCTTTTACACATGTATGAAGCAGAAGCTAAAAGGTGCTCATATGAGCTACCGAGTGATTATACAGGCACACACATGTGTTGCCACAGTTTAAATACCATGTTTATGTACTCCTCACACCAAGCTTTTACACATGTATGAAGCAGAGGCTAATAAAAAAAGGTGCTCATATGAGCTACCGAGTGATTATTCAGGCACACACATGTGCTGCCACATTTAATTACCATGATTATGTACTCCTCACGCCAAGCTTTTACACATGTATGTAGCATAGGCAAATAAAAGGTGCTCATATGAGCTACCGAGTGATTATAGAGGCACACACATGTGTTGCCACAGTTTAATTACCATGGTTATATACTCCTCACGCCAAACTTTTACACATGTATGAAGCAGAGGCTAATAAAAAAAAGGTGCCCATATGAGCTACCGAGTGATTATACAGGCACACACGTACTGCCACAGTTTAATTAGCATGATGTACTCCTCACGCCAAGCTTTTACACATGTATGAAGCATAGGCAAATAAATAGGTGCTCATATGAGTTACCAAAACTGGTAATACACAATTCAGGTTGTATTACCTAAACAAAATAAAACATTTATACACATATAGGGATGACCTGTTCACATGAATCAGGCAGACCCTTTTATCAAAAAGGCATCTTAGCAGACAAGCATTCATTTTAAATAATGCATTATTTGTTTCTCATCATAGGTTCGAACCTTACGGACAGTTCGACTTCAGATATGGAGGAAGACCTTCCTAATTAAGATCCAGGAACAACTATCGACAGGACTGTGTGCATTAGCAGTTCCAACGAATCAGTTATTCTCGAACCCGAAGGATGAAACAAATACTCTGCTGGCAAACCTAGCCGATGCAAGCCAACTATTTTGTGACCTTCAATATTCCAACTCATTACATAGGTGGTTCTTAATAGGACCCAGTCTCAACCCGGCGCTAAGAAAGACCGTGGAAGAATTCCCTATCGATAATACCTGTTTGGAGAATTTTCAAACAACTTAAATCAGTCAAATGTATAGAAGAAAATTTGAGGGATCAGCAAGTAGGTACTTCGAAAAGTTTTTTAAACTCCTCGAAAAAGAGAGAGGAGGGGGAGAACAAAAATAGAATTACGATCCGAAGCGAGAAAAAATCAGAAAGAAAACTTATCCACATCAACGTTGGAGGTAAGCACAGAATACTCAGGCTGATTGAAACAGTTTATCTCCAAATGGAAAAATATCTCTAGTAATCCTCTAATTTTGAGTTGGGTCCAAGGTTATAAAATTAACTTCACAAGGGTTCCTAATCAACAAACAATATCAAAGTATAGGACATGCTGAGCTAGCCCAATACCATAAACTTCTAAATATTGGCGCCATAGCTGAATGCCGTTATATAATAATAATAATAATAATAATAATAATAATAACAGGTCTTTATTTAGGGCGAAGTTCGCTTGTAATGCGCTCTTCCACTTAACCCTTGATATAAGCGGTGAATGTATTTCACCCTATTTCCTACATAGGAAACCTAACGGAGACTTCAGGTTTATATTAAACCTAATGGGGGACTTAATAAATACATCGCACCACCACACTTTAAATTGGAGGATTCTAGGTCAGTTAAGAAGTTAATAATGAAATATACATTACTTAACAACAATTGATCTAAAAAATGCATACTTCCTTGTCCCATTGACAAGGACCACAGGGAGTTTTTAAGGTTTATCTATAACAATAAGCTATATGAATTTAAATGCTTACCATTCGGTCTGAATACTGCTCCCTACGTGTTTATGAAATTATTGAGGCCAGTGTTAAAACTTTTACGGATGCTGGGTATAACCTGTGTGGCACACCATATCAATACCTCAGAAACAATTAAAGCTTAAAGCTACCGGCACGGTAGCTCCATTGGTTAAGGCGTATTGAGTGGCAAATATGCTGACCGACTGCCTATCGCGCTCTGGGTTCGAACCCCAGCCCTGGTATTGACAACACCGGTGGGTGTGGATGTATGCATTTTTTTCAAATATGTAACCCCCTTTCGGACAGCCTTGGCTTTGAATTTGGGGATTGTCTACTACCTGTGGTGTGTTTATTGACTACCCTAGGCTTTATAATAAATAAACGGAAAAAACCGTGTGAATTCCTAAACAGAATTGTGAATTCTTAGGTTTCATTTATAACACCATAGACATGACAATGAGGTTACCACAAGCCAAAGCCCAGACCATCAGAAATTTTATTGAGAATATATCAAAAAAGTCATAGTGCACAATTAGAGAATTTGCAAAACCTATTGGAATGCTGGTTGCAGCATGCCTGCAAAAAGGAGGACTTTTGCTGGTGGTTAAACAACATAGCAAAATCTAAAACAGCAATAAAACCACTTAAATTTGATATAGTTATTTTTTCTGATGCTAGTAAAACTGGCTGGAGGGCTTACACAGATATGGACAAAGGACTCATGGTTTTTGGAGTTACATAGACTCTAAATAGCATATAAACTACCTTAAACTTAAGGCAGTCTTTAATGCAATAAAATGCTTCACAAAAGACTTAACGAACAGAGAAATATTATTAAGGACTGATAACACGACAGCAATGGCTTACATAAACAAGATGGGGGGGGGGCATAAGACTTAAGAAGTTTAACTCATTGGCCAGAGACTTTTGGCAATATTGTGAATTAAAAAATATAAAATTACAAGCATCACCCATTAAATTCAAAGTCTAACCTAAATGCGGATATGAAATCCAGAGTATTATCGATTGACACCGAATATGCCCTTTCACAAAACTGCTTTCAAGAAATTTGCAATAAATTTGGTAGTCCTGAAATAGATTTGTTTGCAACAAGCTTAAATTCAAAATGTAAACAATATATGCTTGGAAAACAGACCCAGGCTCAGTATGCACTGATGCTTTTACAGCACTGTGGGAAGGCAAATACTTTCTGTCTAATAACACAAGAGGAGGCTCGAGGAATTGTGATTGTACCAAAGTGGGAGGGTTAACCCTGGTACCCACTATTCAGTAGATTATTGATTCAACACCTCCATCTATTTCAAGCCAAATAAAAAACTTTTACTTTCACCTCTCAGGGACCCTCACGTCCCTGTGGAAAAATCTTACATTGATTGCCGATCTATTATCAGGACATCATATCAGCGAAGAGGTTTTCCAGAGACAGGAATTCATGCTATTTTGAATTCGGTATCAACAAGCATCTTAAAACAATACAACTGCTGTTACCACAGACGGTATAAGTTCTGTTCAGTTAAGAATGTGGACCCCTTAGAATATAATTTGGAGAGTTTAACACAGTTTTTAAACTCAATATATGAAAACGGAAGCTCATATTCTCTTATCAATATCTATAAATCTGCACTAGCACTTATCAGTGGATAAGAAAGTTAAATGTTTCATTAAAAGATACCAGGAATTCTTGGCATATATAATAAAAATCCATCGAGACCCAAAAGTACTCCTACACTTCTAAGATCCCCAGCCAGTTCTAAAGTTTCTAGAGGCTCAATGTCCAACAGAAAAATTATCTCTTCACAAGTTAATGTTAATGTTAAAATAGAGCACTAGAGCTAGTTCTACTAGCACTAATATCTGCACACAGAGTGCAAACTCTTACAAAAATAAGCAACATCAAATCATTTATGGACAGGATCGAGATAATGGTAACTGACAGACTGAAAACCTCAAGCCGAACAAATGTGCAACCCATTATAATTATCCCTTTCCTCTTGGAAGAACCAAAACTGTATCCAGATTCAGTTATACACTATACTAAAAAAAAAAAAAAAAAAACCAGACCTTAAGGTGCCGTGGGGAGGATAAACTCATTTTAACGCACAAAAGTCCTTGGCGCCCTGCCACTGCTCAAACCATAAAGCAGATGGATGAAAGCCACCCTTAAACAAAGTGGCATTGATACTTCCATATATTAAGACAGATTTGTAAAAACTGTATTTAAAGGAGCCAAGGTAGTTACTGACTAATTACTTTCTATAATTCTATAAAATTATATTTATAGCCTACATCGGTATAAGTTTTGGTTTTCAGTTTGCCATATACAGCAGATTGTTAGAAAAATTGTTCCATTGATTATATTGTATGTATACATAGATATAAGTTAAAATGAGGCACCTAATTTTCAAACTCATAAATGTTACAAGGCTGAAGAAATAAAAATGTTCATACCGCAGAAGTAATTTATTGCCTACTTCCTACCTAGATCGACAAAAACTCTGAACATCTACATAGTTGAAATAATTTCAGACAGAGCTGCGAAGTACAATTAAATGATCAAATGACTTACCTGTAAGGAAATTTGATCCAAATTGTACGAGCAGCTCTGTCTGAAATTATTTACAGCCCCCCCAAAAATATATCCCTTTTCCCCTAGCGATCTAGGAATCTTTAAACTTAGTGACGTAACAGATGGCCGGCTCCAAAGTGTGGGCCAGATGGCGCTGGCACAATGGTTGACAGAGACAGGATGGGGCACAGGACCGGACTTTTCTTTTCTTTAAACATTGTACAAATTTGGGACAAAAGGACACTACTACATAGTTGAAATAATTTCAGACAGAGCTGCTCGTACAATTTGGATCAAATTTCCTTACAGGTAAGTCATTTGATCATTTAATTAATAATGAATTAATTTTATATGAAATATATTTTTACCAAACTAGAATTGAATTTTCTTTAAATTTACTTTAAAAATAATTTACTATTATTTTCTGGCTCTTGACATATCTCCCCGGCCTCGTGAAAGCTGGCCCCCAGCTTTATTAATAATCTCTACTTAAAAAGATTGAAACTCAAACTTGATAACCAATGAAAGAGAAAAAAAAAATAGGTATAAGACCTATCCATCTAGATTTAATTGACCTCAAAAAAAAAAATTCCTGTTTCGAGAATTACCTAATTCTAACTGATATAAAATTAATTTATAACTAGTAAATTGTTGCAACAATTACAATAAATTACAAATAAAACTTGAGCACACACAAAATTGAGTCTTTGGGCTAGGTCCGGCACTGGCTAAACTCATCGGTCCGCTGTCGTCGTCTATCGGCTTTGGAGCTGTCAACCATAAACACATAACCTCCATTTCCGTTTTACTTGGTTCGCGTTTTTTGTGATAAGTGTTTGTTATTGATGACTGTGTGCCATTTGAGCCTTTTAGCCTTGGGCCCACACCATTCTCTTTCCTGTTGACGAGACAGATTTTCAGGGGATGCCAACATTTCCAGTATTTTTGTAAGTGTTGAAGCTCTGACCAGCGGGAGAACTGCTTTGGTTCATTTTATTTGTTAAGGTAAGTTCTTGTTACTGGCATTCTGTCGTTTAAGTACTAAATTTTGTCCTCTGTTTTTAGATCTGGGAAAGAGAAAGTGTTTGTAGACAATGATAACAGCTTGTCCAATGATATGCAGCACCCTTTCGAATGGTAGTTGCAGTTTATAGGGGACTTTCACACAGGCGTGTTTCAGAGCTGATTGCATAGGAAAGGTAGGCGTCTCAGTGGGCTCAAAATGCTTAAATTTGGTTTTCATCATGTGTACTGAATCTGTTCTGGTAAGTCGCAGTACTTCATTTTGTATGGATGTCATCTTAATATTGTTCTTCTTCCAGGAACCGACTTGTGCCATTCGCCCTCCATAGGTGTGCTCGGGATACATGGAAAAAATAAAAAGCGAAACAGAATACTGTAAGTATCTACTTATTAACTAATTTTTTAAATTTGTTATTAGAGGTCCGATATATTGTTAGGTTATGGTAACGCATGAGCATAAAAATAGTGATATATAAACGACACTTTTATGATTTTAACATTTAATTCTTCTGATTAAACTACAACTCTTAAATGTAGTGTCGCACAACGAAATACCCTCTAAAATATCTGGCCTCTAATTCCTATTCTAAGCGTAAGAGTTGATCCTAACTGTTCGTTGCCTATTGCTTCTATATCTTACTATTCTATTTTACCCTTCATTATGATTCCTATTTATTTAGTGACAGACTGTCTACGTAGAAAGAATTTCTATTATTGAAAAAGAATGCAAGTAATCAGATTATTTGCTTTTTTCTATATATTTAATAATGTTTAGTATTCTCTCATGAATAATTATATTATATGTATATATATCTAGCCCCTGTACACAACTGAAAGGTACCTTCTTTAGTACCTACATTCCTATGCTTTAAAAACAGGTGGTCTGCGAGTCTCCAAAATGGTTATACAAAATTATGAACTGGGAATTCTTATCTACATATATGAAATGACACATCATGCTTAAAAGAATTAATTATCTTATTAGAAAAATTGCTTTAAATTTTTCTGAAAAAATATAATGCCTATTTCCTAAAATATCTGGCCTTTAATTTCTATACTAGGGGGCTTGTTTCTTTTTTGGTTGTGGACTTTTTCTTCTCGTTTCTTTTCCACATCTTATTAGTAAACAAATTTTTATGGCAAAATATATAACAAATAGAATAAATCCAATGCATAAAAATACAAAATAAATGTCATGGTTGACGTTACTCTTGTTCTCGCCTCGTGCTGGAGCTGCCAGGGCTGGTATAACCGCTAGGTTATGCCGGCCGCCAAAAAATATGTAACATAGGCCTAACGATAAAATGCAATTCCACACAAAAAATAATGTATCTCCATGTTGCCCATATGTGTCCGCATATGAAAATTTTACCGCGGCGTCAACGCTATCTATAATTTCTTTTATATTTGACTTTGGTGATGTTAAATTGAAATGGGGAATTTCTAGTGACCAATTCTTATTAAGGCCGTCTTCTGGCCTTAGAAATTTTGGTAAGTTATCTTGATTGTATGGTTTCAGCACGAATGACTTTAATGTGGACCAGGCCGCGGGGATTATATGGGTCACAGCAGATTCTAATGGAAGCGACTGGAGACATGGAAATCTCCTTGGAATCAGAACTTCCCCATCCATGGTTAATTCACAATCGCATGGTAAGTATAACTTAATCGAGCCTGGCATTACATAGGCTGATTAGTCTAAGAATTGAGTTGAATTGTGACACACTAATTTTGTAACATTTTTAGGGTGAGTAATGACGTAAGTTTCCTCGGCAATCTCAGAAACAACAGTGGTGGTGGACCTGTGGCCACTCATTGGACAGTGATGACTAATTTCCTCTACAGAGGCCCCATTGTACAACTTTTTTGCACAAGCTGGTCCCTGCGTCATGTCTGCAGAAAACCGTGGTAAGTAACACAGTCGATCATTAAATGGCTGACAATGCCGCAACCCTGACCCTGAAATTTGCCTTACTTGTGATTTGGAATTTAGAGGGCACTTTGAGACGGCTAAAAATAAGGGTTCATGCTTAATTAAACAAGTTTGGTTTTGCCAAGCAAATGGGGTTGTTATAAGCTCAAATAGCTCCCACGTTTGTTGTTGTTGAGTGACAGGAACCCGGATGTTGATAAAAAGTTTATCTCCATTAAAACCACAGTCACATATAGGGACTTGGTATAATTTAGATAAATCACGAACAGGGATGGCTAAATTTTGACCTAATTTCAATAATTCACCCTCTAATTTTTCCAAGTCATGACTTAAAACGGCTGGGTCTGAAATCGAAATGGGGATTTGGTGTTGCCTGCATGAATTTATGACTCCTTGACGTTTGATTGCCCGTGTAATTTCAATGATATGACGTAAATTTTCAAATTGATTGTTGAGTACCGACAACAGGAAAAAACTCTCCTCTTTTTCAAATTCTTTGACGTTATTAGTTACTTGTTCAGTATAAGATTCTAATTTATGAATTCTGTCCTCCCTGGTTTTAAATGTATCTGAAATTGAATTTTGAAATTCTACAAATTTTCTCGAATTTTGGGAAATTGTCGAAAAAGTCTCTGATATTCCATTTGTTAATTTGGCTAATTGCGATTTTAAATTTTGCTCGCTCATCGTCAAAGAGTCTAGTTTATGCTGGGTAGCCACCCCACAACACCAGGATAAGCCTTCCCCCAGAAAATCTAATGCTCTAACCTCCCTACTACGTTTAGTTGGTTCAGAGCAGTTTTTCAAATATGCTGGGCTCCAGCTACGAGTAAGAGAATCAAATTCACTTTTAAAATTTTCTTTTAGTTGGTTGAGGCCATTTAAAATAATACACTGGGGGTTTTTACTCTTCAAGTGCTCGCAAGCCCCCTTGAACGGTGAACCACCTCTTACCTCCTTCTCTCTCCACGTGGTTTCATAGACCATTGGGATAGTGGCTTCGTAGGTCACCGTAGAGGGCAGTGTCCTCCAAAACCCTCCAGCTGTAACCTCCATGTGGTGTGGGCTTCCCTCATGGAAATTGAACATTACTAGCACGATCAACCTGTTTTTACAAAAAAAAACTATTAGTACCTAGTTTATCCATATATCTAACTTAAATTAAATTAGGATTAATCATGATTACAGAACAAAAAAAACTTTTTACTTCGGTGCTGGAATTGGGTCCAGGGGTCATGGTAGGGCAGAATACGACTCACATGCACCACTTCGGACTTGGACTTCTTGGTTTGGCCCTTTTTGACGAGGTAGTCCACATCACTTTTCTTCTTTAGTATGTAGTAGGGCCCAAACCAACGAAGTAGCAGTTTCTCGCTTCTCCCCACTTTCCGCACCGGCGTAAAAACCTTGACTTGATCCCCTTTTTTAAATTCCAGGTGCCTATGTTTACTGTCATAGCGCACCTTGTCCACCCCCTGCCGTTTTTTGATGTTTGCCACAGCCTGACTCCTTACGGCCAGAGCTCTCTCTCCCTTATCTGACAAGCGTCTACGGTGTTGCATGACTCCAGCAAGTTGGCCTCAGTAGGTTGTATAGCCTCCCTAGCGTAGACTAGCATAAACGGGGAAAATTTTGTAGTGTCCTGTCGCGTAGTGTAACGTAGTGTAATAGTAAGATTGACACACTAAGTATAAGCTTACTTATATATTTTATTTTGATGCGTACATATCGATGGTTACAATTAGAATCCCCTATCAATACTTACTTACTCTTACATGTGTCTACTCTATCCCTACCACTATCTATTAACAAATGCTTAGCCTACTACTACATCTCCCTTGAAAACTGAAAAGGATTTACTTTTATAAAATGTAAATTCTTTTTAATTTTCTTTACATTATAATAAATGTAATATACTACTCTACTCTACTACTACATCTCTAAGAAAAATATGGTTTAGTTCTATTTTTATGCACAATTATCTCTTTCCCATTTTTAGTTATTCTAACATTTGGGCTTAAATCCTCTATAACTACATAGGGTCCATTGTACAATGGATCTAACTTATTACCTATTTCACTTTTAACTAAAATTAAATCGTCTTTTTTATACTTTACTGGGTTAGTATATTTATCATATATATTTTTTCTCTTTAACTTACTAGAAATTAAATTATTACGAGCCTCTTGGTGTGCCTTTTGCAATCTAAATTTTAATTCTAACGGGTAGCTATCGAAATTGTATAGTAGTTCAACTCCATTTTCTAAATTACTAGGAATATTACATTGTTTTCCAAATACTAATTCAAAAGGACTATATTTGGTTTCTGTATGGACAGTTGAATTGTATGTAAAACACCAATATGGCAGCCATGTACTCCATGAAAAACTCTGATTTTTCGTTTGTGCTCTTAAATATGCACCTAAAATTTTATGTGTATTTTCTAATGATCCAATACTTTCATGATGATAGGCGGTTGCCTGTGTATGATTGATTTGTAATAATTTACACACTTCGTTCATTGTTGATGATATAAACTCTGAACCTCGATCGGTGGCAATTTCTTTTGGAATTCCATACCGTAATATAAAATTGTCGACAAAACTTCTTGCAACCGTTATTGCATCTTTTGACTTAAGAGGGTACGCTTCCACAAATTTCGTAAGTTCACACTGAAGTGTTAATATGTAGCAAAAATCGTCTGCGTCTTTTTCTATAGGACCTACTATATCTAAATAAACTTTCTGAAATGAGGAGGTTGCCGTAGTCGTTATGACCATTGGTTCTTTTACATATTTGCAATGTTTTTGTCTTTGACAACTATCACATTTTCTAACAAAATTAGTAACATCTCTCATCATACCTGGCCAGAAATAATATTTTTTGATATTATTTGCCATTCGATTTATACCTGCGTGTCCACTAGTAGGAAGTAAATGAAAATCATTTAAAATTACTTTTTTCGTTTGCTCATCTGTTATTCGTTTAGCTCCTTTTACAATACATATACGGGGACCGGTCCAATTGGAGCATTTTCCTATTTGATTAGCTAATCTTTTTATAAATTGCGCATTATTCTCCTTTTTTAGGAAAATTAATTCATTAATCTTCATCTCCTTACTTATCGAGGCCAAATCTTTCAACAATGCGTCTGGCGTCAATGCTGATCGAGTATTTGGATTTAGGAAAAGTACTGAGCGAGATGGAATAAAATAAAAACTTCCTGTTTTAGTAGAAACGTGGTCAACTTTATTCACTTCCTCGATGTCTTTTTTTGACATTATTACCAGTTCTATACTATCTTTTGGTTGCTTAAGAATTTCCACAATATCTGGTTGATCAGGCGAAATATTTGTAGGATTCTCAATTTGTGAGTTGTTTTCATGTATGTTGTTACCTTTCTGTGTTACTGATTTTGTTTGTGCTCGCGTCATAACTGCAATCAATTTCTCATTCATATCTTTTAATCCTTTAGACGTCACAATCACTCTAGATAAAGCATCTGCTACCACATTATCACTCCCTTTTACATATTCTACATGAAAATCGTATTCCTCTAATCCTAGACGAACTTTTGTTAGACGACTTGAAGGGTCGGTGAGATTAAATAGGTATACTAAAGGTCTATGATCGGTCAATATTTTAAAATGTCTTCCATATAAAAATGGCCTAAATTGCTTAACCACTGCCCAATAAATCGCTAATAATTCTTTTTGGATAATCGGGTAGTTTAATTCGGCTTTATTTAAACTTCGACTAGCATAGGCAATAGGTTTATTATTCTTATTAAGCAATGTTGCGCCGACTGCCAATTTTGAAGCATCAGTCTGCACTATAAATTCGTTATCATCTGAAAAATCCGGGTACTCTAGTACTGGCGGTTCAATAAGAGCATTTTTTAAATTATTAAAAGCATTTTGACATTCATTTGTCCACTCAAATTTCGTGTTTTTCCTACACAACTTATTTAAACATGCAGCTTTAGCAGCAAAATTTGGGATAAATTTTCTGTAATAATTCGCGAAAGCTACGAATCGTTTTACTTCATCGGCATTTTGTGGTACCGGATACTCTTTCAACACTCTAGTTTTTTCAGGATCTGGCTGAATGCCGTCCGAGGTAATTAGATGTCCTAAATATAGTAACTCTTTTTTTAGAAAATCGCATTTTGAAGGGTTCAGCTTTAGATTCACTTTTCTAAGTCTATTACATACACTAATTAAATTTTTATTATGTTCTTGTAGATTTTTACCAAATACGATCAAATCGTCTAAATATACGAAACATTTCTCGTAATTTAATCCTGACATAGCAACAGTCATTATACGGGAAAAAGCATTAGGACTTGTCTTTAAACCCATTGGTAAACGAGTCATCTGCCACTGTCCGCGATTTGTTGTAAACGCTGTGCATTTCCTACTTTGTTTATCTAATTCAACCTGATAATATCCTTGGCTAAGATCTAAATGTGAAAAATATATTGCACCTGATAAAGAATCAAGAATTTCGGTTATATTGGGTAAGGGAAATTTATCGTCATGAATTTTTTGATTGAGCAACCTATAATCTATTACTACTCTCCATTTTTTCTCACCACTATTGTCCATCTTTTTGGGAACAAGGAGTAATGGAGATGACCATTCACTCTGCGCTTCCTCAATTATACCGTCTCTACACATTTTAGAAATTTGCTTACTGATTTCGTCTTTTTGTGAATGTGGAAGTCGATATGGTTTCGCGTAAACAGATGTGGCGTTGTCTTTTAATTGAATAGATTGTTTGTATAAATTTGTAACTGATAACTTGTCTCCTGGTAAATGAAAAATATCTGCATATTTTGCACAAATATTTTCTATTGAGATTTGCTCTTCTTTATTCAATTGTTTCAGATTCAATAGACTAAATAACTTCATCACACGCTCCGCTGATATATCATCACCAACAAATTTACAAGAGTCGTACTCACTCAACTTTTCTGTTTTTGGAACACAATTCTTTAAACACACTTGATTTTCTCGAGTGTTAAGAATCTTAACAGGGATTTTTCCATCTTTCGGCCGTGCCACAACACCAGCCATAAACACACCCTCGCATAATTCTCTTGGTACAACCACACATTCCTCTGTCATACTTGAAGGTAAATACCGAATAATTTCACATCTTGGTGGTATTGACAGAATGTTATCGGTATCGGAATTGAATTCTAATGTTATCTGTTTATTATTATTCACTAAACATAAATTATTTTGCTCGAAATTAATTACTCCGTTGTATTTTCTAAGAAAATTTTCGCCTATGATTCCATCACATTTGCAAGATAAGGATTCAAATACATAAAATTTTTGTTTAAATATTATATTTCCTACATTTAATTTTAAATACACATATCCTTCTGACACTAGACTTCCACCAATTCCTTTTATTTCTAGTCTGTCTTTTTGTATGGGGGTATCCCATTTCAAACATTCGGATTTTATTGCACAAAGGGAAGCCCCTGTGTCTACAAGGAAGTCTAATTTTTTATCATTCACGCCAAATTTAACCCAACTCATACATACATTTTCACACATAAATTTGATTACTCACCATTCTCTCGAAAAAAATAATTTAGTTCGTTTTGGTTTGAATTTACACTATTCGATACATTGTTTTGTTCCTGACCTTGGCTAACGTTTGTCTCAGCGAAATTAATAACATTCGACCTTGCTCTAGTACGTCCTTGCCCTCTCATATTTCTATTATTATAAAAACGCTGATTAGTTGATGTTGAATTTTGCCTACCTCGATTTGTTTGTATGTAAGAATATCTATTTGCGTTATAATTCATCCTATTGGAATTATTTTGATAAAAATTACCTCTATTACCTCTATTAGTACCTCTTCCGCGCCTATATATAGACATAATTTGTGAATTGTCGCTACGAGGAATTTCTTCATCCTGCGCTGCTCTAATAGCATCTTTCAGCGCTGGGTAGTTTCGCGATGATATTATAGTACTAAGTTTTTGATTATTTAGACCGTCGGCAAATCGTTTAATAGCGTTTTTCTCGTTAATAGGACGCAAGATAGCATAGGCGGCGTTATCGCCATTTGCTTGAGAAATTGTAAGGTCAACAAATAACTCCTCTAAATCTTTCCCAAACTCTTCTATTGATTTATTACCTTGCTTTGCGCGTATTAATTTTGCTTGTAGTGCGGTATCCGATTTTTGTGTCAGTAAATGTTTTTTCATGTCCGCAATTAACTGATCAACTGTGGTGTAATTTGATGACAACCGTAATTTAGCACCTGTTGATAACCGTGTTTTTAAAACAAATTTAATCAATTGAGGTTTACTACCATGATCAAGCATTGAATCATACAATTCGATCGCGTCTATTAGTTGATTTGTTACATCTTCGTTTCCGTTCATAACGGGTAAAAGATTTACAGCTACTTTCAAATCAAATGAACTCATTTTTGTATCAGAGTTCTTCTTGTTTCCAAAAGCTGTAATGTCTGAATAGACCTGTTTTATATCTTTAATAATTTGTTTAATTATAATTATTTCAGCTTCACCTATTTCTGAATTTTTAATTTGATTATTTATTTCCTCTATAATATTGTCTAGTTGGCTGTAAATAATTTTTGCTTCGTTTTGTTTTTTGTCTAATTTTTTGCCCTTTCGCCTATCTGAACCTATCTTAATTAAATATGTTTTTACATCTTTTAATGAGTTAAAAATTACCTCTAATTTATTTTGT